>OX336388.2:1615156482-1617656482 GCA_946902985.2 Meconema thalassinum | reverse complement strand
TGTCGTGAAATTGTAAATCTATGATACAGGTTTTGGCAAGTTCATTAATAGAAAATTAAGATCGTTCGTTATCTCAAATAGAGTGTTCAATTCTTCCTTCCGCAGTTGGTACACAGAAAATCACTGTACTTTGTTACAGTGGGTTGGCATTCGTGACTGCTTGCCGCTTTGTCGCAGTTCGCTGGTTTTTGTGTGGCATGACTCACATCTTCACGTGGTCTTCACTTGTGCTCAGTGCGTGCTGTATTTTAGGTTGAATTTGCGTCTACTGGTAGTTTATTCTTTGTGATGGCAGAAATTCGTGGAACGAAGAAATTTCAAGTTCCGTCGGGTGAAAGGAAGAGTTACGATGCAAACTTCAAGTTTATAGTGATTGGTTATGCTGAAACATCATCAAATGTTAAAGCAGGACAGAAGTACGGAGTGAGCAAGTGTAATGTGCGTAGATGGCGGCAAACTAAGGACAAACTTAAAAGTGCGCATACAACAAGAAAATCTTTCCGTGGACCTTAGAAAGGACGCTTTCCTGACTTGTAGAAAGAAATTGTGGAGTATGTCTTGGAAAAGCGAGCAGAGGAATTTCCGATAACACGAGATGTTATAAAAATGATAGCCTTGGAAATTTCTCGACGAATGTGTGTTTCAGGTTTCAAGGCGAGTCAAGGGTGGTGCACTCGAATGATGAGACGCTCTGGTTTCCCTCTAAGGCGGCGCACTACAATGGCGCGGAAGCTGCCAGAGGAATATTCTGAAAAGCTCTTAACATTTCAGAGGCACATCATTAAATTAAGAACGAACAATAATTATTTGTTGAGTCAAATTGGTAATGCCACGAGACACCAGGTTATTTCGACATGCTATGCAACACGACAGTGGATACGAAGGGTGCAAAGAGTGTGCTTGTGATAAGCACGGGTAATGAGAAAACTAGGGTGATTGCGATGTTATGTGCACTTGCCGATGGGCGTAAAATGCCTCCTTTTGTAATTCTTAGGCGAAAAACCATTTCTAAAGAAAAGTTGCCAGCCGGCATCATCTTTTGATTCAACGAGGAAGGTTGGATGACTCAGGACCTGATGGTTGATTGGGTCAAATCTGTTTGACACCGCAGACCAGGTATTCTTCTCAAGCAGCGTGGACTTCTTGTTCTAGATGTATTTAAAGGGCATCTCACTGACGAGGTTAAGTCAGTGATTGGAACGGGAAGCACTGATTTGGTGGTTATGACGTCACGACTCCAGGTAATGGATGTAGTGGTGAATAAACCATTTAAGGATCATCTCCGTCAACTGTATACCGAGTGGCTCTTGGAGGGCAATCATGCCCTCACTCCAACTGGCAAGTTGAAGAAACCCCAGTATTGGTATGCTGGGAGAATGGATCTCTACTGCCTGGAGAAGGATTTCAAGTGACTCTATTGTTGCTGGTTTTAAGAAATGCTGCATTTCTAATGGAATGGATGGTTCGGAAGATGATTTGTTCGGGCAAGCAGAGTGTGATGCTCGGGATGAAGATGAACACGATGGTAACAGTGATATTGAAACTGATATTGAAAGTGATTAATGTGGGATCGAGGACCTACAGCATTTAAAGGCTGTGATAATTTTAAAACCTTTTTGTACAAATAGGGAGTTGTGACATATGTAAATTAATATTTAAACGATGTTCTAGTTGTATATAACCCTATATAATAATAATAATTATAAAAAATTATGTTTTTCATAACTGGATACAAGGAATCAAAGCATATTGATTTGAAGTACCTTCAATTAAGTGTTCAGCAACTTCTAAGATACAACAAACCTGCCAGTCACGGTAAGCTAATTTGCAAGCACAACCTTAAGGGCAAATATTGTGCAAGTTATGAGTTCAGAAGTATTTTTTTGAAAAAAATCTGCAAAAGACAGTTGAAAACTGGGCCTCGTCTTATATTCGGGGTCGTCTTACATTCGGGTATATACGGTATATTTGATATCATTATTTGCTGCACGCTTGTGCGCTTTCTTCTTCTTATTATTATTATTATTTATGTGATTCAGTGTATTTCACTGTCATCATGATCACCGTATAATTCTTGTATTTTTAAATTGTGGATAACATGTGCGCAAAATCACGCATGGGTCTCTGTTGCGATGTTTCCACGGAAGTGGTTGATGCTACATTGACATGGGGTGTCCCTTGTGTTAGTTTCCGCCAATAGCACTCGGGCCTGTTTTAACGTCGGCGAAACGGGTCTAGCAGCGCTTCGTACGGAGGCTTATTGAAACTCCGTCATTCCGAGGCCAACTTGCGGAAGCGACAGGTCCACACAAGTTTCACTCTCCTGGAGTGGTGCTGAGCGAGATAGTTGTTTAGCGTGCTGAATGCCGACCGTTCGCATAGCGTGATTCATAGCCTGCAGTTAGAGAGACAGTCTTCTTTCTTCTGACAAGGTCATGCCAGATTAGAATCTCGCGGAATGTGCTAAGTGATGATACTGGCTGCTCAAGGCACAGTTCATAGCCCGCAGGCATGAAGGCGAGATTACTTTATTCTGACAAGGTCACACCTGGTTTTAAAGTCGCGTAATGTGCTAAGTGACAAAGCTGGCCGCTCGCTTCGCGGTTCATAGCCTCCAGGCATAAAGACGAGATTACTTCCTACTGACAAAGTCATGCCAGTTATAATGTCACGGCAGCATGTGCAACCGATCAGCGCACAAATACGAACGTGCTAAGTGACGATGCTGCCCGCTCATATCACGTGGTCAAACCCACAGGCACTGAGGCAGGGTTCGTTTCTTCTGACAAAGTCAAGCCAGGTTATTCGCTCGCGGCAGTGTGTGCAACTGTCGGACGCACAAATACGAGTATGCTATGCGACAATTATATTGTGATGAAATTTTATAAACCAATTTTAGTGTATGAAAAGAGGGGGGAGGGTAATTTTGCGGTGGCGACGATTATGCGAGGAAATACGGTAATACGGGTTTGAGATAAGATTGCCAGTTTCCATGTTGTGAATGATTGTTTTCTCAAGTGGCATGCTGCCAACATGCACTGTTGACAGGTCAAGTTGCGCAAGTAGGATGTAACTAGGCTTCAGTAGCCTTCTCATTCGCTGTCACCTCCTTTATAGTGACATGTGCTTCTGTTAAGCTTAGCAGTGCTAGACTTACAGTGTGTACTCTATTTCCGCTGTGCTCCTCTCTGTCGTGCAAGGTTCCAGCTGCTACGATCAACAAACGCTGGCACAGCCATCATCGTCGTTTGTGGCTGATTAATTACATATTCCATGCGTTGATGCATAATTTAGAACATAAAATTTTAATTATCTTCCATGATATTGGGTTTATGAAGAACGTCCTAGAGCAAAAGCAGTTAAAAATTAATCTCACAAAACTACACTTGAGAAATCCATACTCACAGCTGTCCTTGGGCGAGTCATTCTCTGTCCTCGTATCTTGACTCTTCAGCACAATTATGAACCAATCTGCCTCGTTGAGTAGTGGCTAGCATTCTTGGCTGTCACCAGGAAGGCCAGGGTATGATTCCCGGCTCTGCCAAGAAATTTAATTCTGGTGTGAGGGCTGGAACGGGGTACACTTGGCTTCATGAGGCTAAACTGAGAAGAGGTGGGTTCAATTCCTACCTCGGCCATCCTGGAAGTAGTTTTTCTTGATTTCCCACTTCTGCTCAGGCAAATGCTGGGATGGTACCCAATTTAATACCACGGCCGCTTCCTACTTAAATCTTATCTCGATTACAAGTACACACACTAGGATAGACATCGGTGACACAGGTTACTAGACAACTTCCGCACACACACCCAAGTACATAGGGCTACATGACCACGATGTCGCAAAGCCCCTAAATAATCAACAACAATTATGAACCTGCCAATGGCTGGTCTGTTCAGCTAGAATTCAGTAACCTGCTGTTACCCTTTCCCCTCGAATTATTGTAAGTCCCGGTTTCTCCCAACTCGTATTTATTTCTGTCAGCATTCGTCATATTTTAAAACCTGGTATTAAGTACTGGTTGTAACAATATATACAGGAAGGAAATACAAAATTAATGAAGGTATGGCATTTACATGACACAAAGTAATGTTTTTAACTTTCTTTACAGTATGTATTGAGTGTGTGGAAGCGTTCAAAGCAAATGCCTGGATTGACCCTGATTGCTTCACATAATGTTATCGCCTCCTCCATGATTTCTTGCGACGCCGATATCAATATCGTCACTTGAACCACTCACGGATATATCATTTTCATCGCCAGATTCAAAAATTGCATCGCTCTTATGGTCACTATCATCAAAATCAGCCGAAATAGACGCCCGGATCTCAGCTTCGGTCAGACTGTGCGCCGCCCTGTTGCTTCACCGCGACTGCTTTTCATGTCAAGGAAACGGAGCAGTTTTACCGAGCAAAGAGAAACCAAAACACTCTTGTTTCGTTACTTACGATTTCCGGGACCAGCACTTACCAAACGAAGTACAAAAGACCTGGCATGCCAGGTAACCTAGAAACGAGCGGCCAAACAATGTGTCTACTCAGGGTCGACACACGAGCTCTAACGACATGTTGTTTTACCGCGACTGCTTTCAATGTCAAGGAAACGGAGCAGTCTTGCCGAGCAAAGAGAATCTAAAGCACTCCTGTTCGGTTTCTTTCGGTTTCCGGAACCACACTTACCAAACGAAGTACAAAATCCCTGGCATGCCAGGTAACCTACAAACGAGATGCCGCGCCGCCATGTTGCTTCACCGCGAATGCTTTCCATGTCAAGGAAACGGAGCAGTTTTGCCGAGCAAAGAGAAACTAAAACAGTCCCGTTTGGTTCCTTCCAGTTTCCGGAAGGGGCCAGCACTTACCAAACGAAGTACAAAAACCCTGGCATGCCAGGTAACCTAGAAACAAGCGGCCAAACATTGTGTCGACTCAGGGTCGACACACGAGCTATAACCCTAAGTGAAGGCTGTCGACCTCAGGTCGATACACGAGCGGAAAAGGTTAAATCTTCAAATCGTCTGCCATGGAATATTCCAAGAATGAATGAAAATCATTTGTTTAGAAAGAGAGAGATGGGCAAACTTTCTCAGTAAAAATTTAGGTTGAAGATTGTGATTGACTAGTTTTGGATGCATAGAGTAAAATTATTTGATGTCCTGCTTAATATATAATTTGAAATATATGTTATTCTTTCTGTGTATTATGACTTTATTTGCCTTATTTCATTGGTCATGTCTGTATTGAGTTGGGATGGAAGCCAAAGATTGCTTGAAAATATATTGTATATTTTAGTGTATTTTCCCTCCTACTTTATATTCTATTTCATGGCTGTTACAAAGTCTCAATAAATATCTGTTCTTAGAGCCCCATCACCCGATGTCTATTTAAGAACTACCCATCTGGATTGTCCTGAGCATATAATTTCATATTATATCCATTTTAATGGTTGTATATCTTTCTTACAGGCCACCTATCATCCGTGTCAGTGACAAAGTTATGATTCCCCAAGATGACCATCCTGATATCAATTTCGTGGGACTTCTTATTGGACCACGTGGAAATACTCTGAAATGTATGATGGTATTCTCTCTCTTTTCATTTGCATTGTAACCCTACGAGGGTAAAATGTCTTTATAATAATAATAATAATAATATTAATAATCTGTGCCTGTCTGTGGTGCCAGCATGGAAAAAAATCAACCGTGTTAAGAGAACTTAAGCTATTATCTATTGTCACGTGAAGTTAGGTTGGAATTTGCTGATGTGAGAACTTTTCCTTAAACCTTCCATTGAATCACACTACAGTTGTGCTAAATCCATTCACGCTTGCTCTCCAATGGCTATAATAATACATGGGTTGGTTTTTTAGTTTTGGCACCTTAGTTATAACTGGATTAATAACTCACTTAGATGGTTCCAAGTATCACAGGCCCTCGATGTAGTCCCCACTGTTGCGTTCAACGTGTTCCCAGCGATGCGGAAGTCGTTGGATCCCGTTGGCACTGCCCAATCTATTGATGGTACGAAGAGAGCGCTCGGCAGCCTGCTTAACGTCTTCAATGGTACGGAAGCGCTGCCATACTGTTCCCCGAGGGCAAACCGTTAATGCGGCGTACTATTGTTCGTTTCTGCAAGACCATCACCGAGGAGCTCTGAGAAGGAAGCGGCGCCACCACATGGTTACACCGCCCATCGTTCTGCATGACAATGCTAGGGCGCACACAGCAGGCGTTGTGTCGGCATTGTTGGATCGCTGGGGCTGGGAGGTCCTCTATCACCCCCCCCCATATCTCCCGACATCAGTCCCTGCGACTATGATCTCATCCCGAAGATGAAGATGTCAATGACGTTAAGCAGGATGCCGAGCGCTCTCTTCGTACCATCAATAGATTGGGCAGTGCTAACGGGATCCAACGACTTCCGCATCGCTGGGAACACGTTGTACGCAACGGTGGGGACTACATCGAGGGCCTGTGAAACTTGGAACCATCTAAGTGAGTTATTAATCCAGTTATAACTAAGGTGCCAAAACTAAAAAAGCAACCTATGTATATTGCTATACACTAATAGAAAACACTCTCTGTTGGAAACAAGACACAACATAACGAGGTAGCCAAGCTAGATAAGGGAAACATGCTATTGAATCAGGATGTACAATGTATCTTTTCTTCAATAAACCCAGGCAGTAACGGCAATATTAAAGGTTCTGGGACATTCTCATTTGACCGTTTGCGCTTAGATATGGCTCTTCAACTTATGCATGGCGAGAATGAAAACTGGTCTTTAATAGTTGAAGATTGTCCAGTATACAGTAACATACACCACATTAGGAGACTAGACTTGGCAACACACAGTCACATTTGCTGCATGAACATAGACACGAATGCGAGAGGCGGAAAGCCCAGGTAGATAAGAGATCCTCGCGCACAGGAAACTCCCCCCAGTCGAGAGCAGACCAGTGGCGAGTCAACTGCCCTCAACCGGACTGTGTACGACTCAACCAAATAAGTAGCCTGTACAATACAATCTGAACTGATCATTTAACCCTACAAGTGCCAGCTTTATTTCCTGTAGTGCCAGCACACAATCCTCCGATTTGTAGTCTGCTTATTAAATGCTAACAGTTACCTCAAATTTTATCAGAAAATTATGTTTCTTGTATCAATATTTAGATCAGATTCTGTAGTTTAATTATATGTAGGAAATAGATGTATTAAAGAAATGTAAGATCTAACAATCACTTTAATAACATAAAAACAAAAAAGTAATTAAATCGAATTTCAAGCCAAAATTGTCAGGAAAACGCTTATCTGAGTTGAAAAATCCAATATACACAAATTGTTCCTTGATATGTTCTTAGTCACCAGTAAACGTTTCGTTGCTATATGTGCATAACTTGGGTCACTACAGAAAATAAATTAGTTTCGGCCAAAATCACGTTCCACAATTGGAGAAGAAAATAGAGAAGGAAGTAACAAAAGGCCTTCGAATTTCTCTCAAGATTATGTTGAAATCCCATAGATCTAGGCCTAAATCTTAACCAGTCTTCCTCAGTTTCTGGAGGGATAATTTGTATTCAAGTTGTTTAATTAGCCGTAGTCCTACCTGCATTAGCACCATCAAGTCTCTCTTGAGGAGGTACATCTTTTACGGAATCACTTTTGCGATCACTATTTTTCGGTATTTGAGTCTGTTCTGGCCCACTCTCACTATCACTGTCACTACTCGTATCGTAAGTATTATTTCGCCGTGTTCCACATCACTAAAATCACTTCTATCGTCTATTAATTCCGCAATAAGGTCAATATTGCCGGCAATGTTGACATCTCGAGTCGCCATCTTGACCACATGTAAACATTGAAATTTCAAAGCAAAGAGGATACATATCATGGAATATTTACGCAGATACGGAACTCCTTACGATAGGAAAAATAAACTTCAAACTATGCTTGACAACTTAGTACGTGTTTTATGTCGATAGATGTCACCTCAGGTACCTTTATCGCGACTTTTATGAAGGTCGATTTTTTCGACCCTGGCACTACAGACAGGTACACAGTGTCGAAAAAATCGACCTTTGGCACTTGTAGGGTTAACAACAAGCACATTTGGAGGTCAATCACCACTTTCAGTATCTCAACAAAGAATCACATAGACTATAACAAATATTGCCTGGTTGCATTATTTTAACTAATGCTGCAACTAAATAAGGTACATATTGTAAATACCTTCACCCATACTTTAAGACATATATTTAATAAGTGTAATGGATCTGATGATGATCGCTCTACGATCAAAACTGGTCATCCGAGTGTGTTTATTAATCTCGTGTAAATTTTTTTCAGGATAAGGGATTACCCCCATCATAATTGCGCACAATCGTGTTGACCGACTGAAAAACATCAAATTTTGATAATATATTGCTATTGTTCAGGTTAGGTTTCAATTACTTCTACTGCCTTAAATGACAAAAGTAAGAATTTTATATTCATAATCATTTCCCCTTTTCCAGCTGACACTGGATGGGGGAAAAAATGGTTCCTCTCCACTTTGTTCTTTCGTTCCACCATTCCACATCAATATTGATATAAATGGTATTATAATTAGAGATAAGGGAAAATCGTACCTGTGATTATTACTTTTTTCTCTGTGTTTTATCTATTTGTTGACTAATATGACTGTGTATACCCAGAATTTGCAAAACTGAATATATAACAAAGTGCTATAACTATGGTAGGAGACACTAAATTGGAGAGGGTGGAACCTTTTAAATACTTAGGCTGAGTATTCTCTCAGAAACATGGGGAAAGAAATAGTCAATGTGTAGAAAAGCGAATGCAGCGAGGTCTCGGTTGCGATCTGCAGTATTATGCAAAATGAAGTTAGTTTAACGACGAAAGTCTCCCTACATTGCTCTGTATTTAGACCTTGCTGTATGAAAGTAAGAGCTGGATAGATTCAGGATATCTGATTCATAAGCTAAAGATAACTGATATTAGGGTAGCAGGAATGATTGCTGGGACAAACAGATAAGAGCTATGGCTGGAAGGTACTCGTAATGAAGAGATAAAGGCTAAGTTAGAAATGACATGCTAGCTGAAGCTTTTCGTATGAGCTTGGTTGGGTCATGTGAAGAGTATGGGGGAGGAGAGATTGCCTAAGAGGTTAAGGGGAGACATGCACGAAAAAGCATTGACTTTCTAAATTTTCTATTACTTGGACGTTATTTGAATTAGAATCATGAAACTTTGCACACTGATTTAAAATACATCGTTATTTGCTATTAAATTAATCAGTTAATTTAGGTAGAACATTTTTGAAGAAGAAAAAAATTGAAATTTGAATTTTGGTCACCTAGATGTACCTTTTTCTCAGCAACTCTAAGGTCCTGGAACTTGTAATTTTTTTTAGCGATTTCTATAACCTTGTTAATGTAATCCCTGGAGGCGTTTAATTCCATGCCTATTTAGACTTTTTGAAAATAAAAGAACTTTTATATTTGAAAAATTCACAAAAAATGCATACATAGAACCTCTGAAATCCATAAAATTGCATATTTTGTAATTCCCTTCCATTAAAATGTGTAACAATGTTTAACCTGTCTGTCTACCAAGTTTTGAATTGATATCTTTAGTAGTTCAAGTGAAAAAGGTACATTTGTTTTGCAAAAAGGGAAGTCCAGGAAATGGCAATTGAATTTTAGCAAGGTAGACATGCTACTTGTCTCAACTCAATAACATCAAAATTGACCATATCCATAATGCTCATCATCCACCTCTTCAGCTGCTTTCCTCCCAAGTGTTTTCTTTTGCCTGGCCTCCTTATGGATGTCATCCACAGCCTTGTTTGCAGAATCAATACGCCTCTTGTCGATGCCCTGTAGAATGTTCTCCATGAAGAAGCTAGCGACTCACAGCCGAAAAAGTAGTTCCGTGAAGAACTAAATAGCTTATTTTCATATATCCTACTTATGTTAATTGAATCTCATCATCATCTTCATTTCCCGTTTCCAGCTTCCTGGGTCGGGTTGTGAATTAAGGACCTCCAACGTTTCCTGTCTCTCCACCACTCCTCTCCTGTTTTTAGTACTTCTTCAGGTTTTCCTCCTCTCTTCTCTACACACTCCCACACTGTATCTGCCCATCTCTTTCGGGGCCTTCCTCGTGGTCTCTTCCCTGGGAATCCACTGTGCCTCATTTTGTTCAGCAAGCCACTGTGCCAGACTTTATCAAAAGCAAGACTAATATCCAAGAAGCAAACTCCTGTCATATGGTTCTCGTTAAAGGCGCGTGTGATGACTTCTATGAGTCTTAAAAGTTGATGTACAGTGGAATGGCCTTTGCGAAAGCCGAACTGCTCGTTGTTGATAACCAGGGAACGGATTTATATGTAAATACATATCTCTTTGTGAAAAAAGCAAACAACAACCCCTGGCACTATACAGCCCATGACGGGCTAAGGCCGACCAGGCGACCGCTGCCCAGCCATTTGGCCTGCAGATATTGGGGTGACGCATGATCAGCGCGTCGGGTCCCGTCGTCCGTTAATCTTGGTATTCGTGATCGGGGCGCTGTCTTACTGTTAGACAGCTACTCAGTTGTCCTCACGAGGCTGAGTGCACCCCGTTCCAACCCTCACGTCAGTTTTAAAATCCCTGACGGAGCCGGGTATCGAACCCGGGGCCTCTGGGTGAGAGGCAGGCTCGCTACCCCAACACCACGGGCCGGCTTATCTCTTTGTGAAGCTAAACTTAATTATGTTTTGTATTATCTTAACAAATCATGGTGTGTGGAGTTGAAAAATATTTTGGAGTTTCGCACACAATGTTCCATATTCTTAGTCATTAAGGTCAATACAGTCCATATTTTGGCAAAAAAAAGTGTTAAATTCTATTAAATTAGCAGTCCTGTCAATAATGGAGAAGCATTTAATATTTTAACCGGGGTGCAACTCATCATCACACCTGAGTTGATAAGGTAAGGTGATAAACGGCATGGTGAAGGAGAGATGAGTGAATCCGGAAGAGGCGAGATCAGCTGAGCATCAGAATCACACATAACATCTACTGTCTGTCCCATCATTTTGTTACTCAGGAAATCCCATTCTTTGACGTTATGCCAGTAGTTTCTGGATTAATTCATAATTCGGGCATTCCCTTTGATGGCGCAATACCTCCTACTGTAGTTCCTACCAGTGATTCACAGTTTGAATTAGCAGTGAGACGGATCATAGTGTTCTTGTACGTACCGCTATGTCTACAAGTGCAGTGTTTTCAGATGCCTATTGACATTCGTTGAAGACATTAACATTGTTATAAGATGCCTAAAGTAGCACAGTCAACCAGTTTAAAATTTAAAAGTTAGGTAACAGAATTTAAAGATGATGGTTTGTCAACTGACAGGTATTATTTTGTAATTTGTGTCAATGTTCAGTGGCATCTACTCAAAGGTTTCTGGTGCAACAACACATTTCAATCAGTAAACATCAGACTAACAAACTATGAAATTCTAAGCTGAGACAGTTGTTTCTGACACAACCATCAACTTTGTTTTCAAAACCCACAAAAGAGTTCATCTTTTGAAAGAAATGTACCCAGAATTTCCATTGCCACCTAAGCCAGTTCTAACTAGGTGGGGTACGTGGCTGCGAGTGGTTGAATACTACGCTGATTATATAGACTACATTAAGAACGTTCTGCATGCTATGGACTCTGAAGATGCAGCCTCAGTTGAAACTGCGCAAACAGTTGTTGCGACACAAGTGTGAGGAATGACTTGATTTACATTCAGCATAATTTTTCATGCATCACAAAAACACTCAAAAGTCTCCTAAACTCACGTCTCTCACTTCCAGAAAGTTTCGAAATTGTGAATAGAACTGTGGAACAGCTAAATCATGGTGTAACGTGTTTTTCGAGGGGTTTTTATGCCACTGGCATAAGTCAGTAGGAAGCCATTCTATATTTATTTACGCGGCAAATTGTTCAGCCAAGAGAATTTTTCATGTTAATTTATTATTATTATTAATTTATTATAATTGTTATTAAGGTATTTTTCGGAGCATTTTATAAAATTATAAGCATACAGATAGGTTTTCTATGTCTTAGAAAACACTATCAAGCAAATTATTACGAACGACAATATCATAGAAAATTATGTGATTACGGAATTTAACGGAGTTTCGTCAGTTAGGGTATATTGAGAGACGTGACTCACTGGGAATTCAAATACAGGCTTAATCTTGTCGGGAAGCATGACTCAATCCTGCGTTGCAGCTTAACGAAAAGGCGGATGTATGGAACGGAATACGACTTCACCCTACCGCCGAGTGTAATGAGCCCGAGTGGGGATGTGGCGCGTGGGGTGCAGCCAATCAGTGGAGACCACGTAAGCTGGAAGTCGGCTGAAGAGTGGATATGCGGCGGGTGCATATATGGTTGGCACGCCGTGGAAACGGGGACTATCGTTATAAAAGTGGCTCCGATGTTCAGTGGAGTTAGCGACTATCTTTGTGAAACTTAACCGTGGTGGTTGTACGTGTTGGCTCCGATGTACGGACCATAAATCTTCATATCTACAAATATATCATCAACAACGAGGAAGATGGAGACGTCCAGGAGGCTATGGGAAGCTCACTTCAACATCCAGTACGAGGGAAATGCTACGGCAATTTCCAGTGGTAAGCGCGAATGACACATAACTACGCAATCTCTCGTCTTTCTTTGTTTCATATTCAGTAATTCAGTAAATTCATAGCTTGGGAATAAGAGTAAAATCAATAATTTATCCGACTCCGTTTTCACGTAATTTTCTAGCGGTAATATTTAAATCGCAACGCTCCAATTTAAATTCAAAATTATTATTATTATTAATTTTGCTATACTTGTTTTTATACAATAAATTCATTTCTTTTAACCATGCAATCTTTGTTTTCAGTAGGTAGCATTAGATATAGACCAATTCCTTCTCCTGATACAATTGTTTGTTGGGTTAATGATCCAATCATACCACGATCTGAGAGTAAAGATTCTTGAAGGTGTTCTACCAGAGCTAGGTGTTGTTAAATACAAATTTAGATTTCAACATAGCGTTGAGGTCTTGGCGCCCATTTAAACAACATAGCTTAGGCAAAGGTCAACAGTAACATTTATCACCCAACAGTTAGGGGCAGTCAAACCATTTCAATGGTACAGGTGAAGTTGCAGATGTAGCAAAAATGAAGATGGACACTGTACTTTCAATGAACCCTGGATATGAAAGAATGGGAAAGGTTGCTGCAATTTTGTGTGGAGATTTAAGTGTCAAGTTAACGTTGGATGTAACCCCAGCAGACGTTGTAAAGTTTAAATATGCCTCCATTACCTCTTCTGACGTTGGAACAAAGTTTCAGCCAATATAAATTGGTACTTAAGAGACATTAGGAGAAGATTCACTTTCCAGCACTTGAAAGAGCATTTTGTGATTCATTGTTTTGATAACGGAGATAAAAAATATTGCGTGTTCTTCAAAGATCATGATAAAATTAGAAGTACAGCATTATGGTTCATGTAGATCTACTTTCTATAGCTTCTTTGAACTTTGATCTCAAATAGAAATGATCTAAGTCCATATATAATTCCATATTTCATTAAAAATAACTTAATATGTACATATTTCATGAATCATTAGTACATAGGCTATAAATCCGTTCCCTGTTGATAACATTATCGATGAATATGTTCAGCCTGGAAAGCAGGGTCATTTCAAATAGCTTGGAGAAGATGGAAAGTAGGCTGATTGGCCTCTAGTTTTGAGGGAAAGTGCCATCAGTGTTGGGCTTGCCTATCATAATGACCTTGGCTACTTTCCAGGCGGCAGGAAAATACCCATAACGGTATATGGCGTTGAAAATCTTTACTAAGCAAGTTAAGGCAATTTTACTGAGATTGTTGAGGTAGTGTGCTGAGATCTCGTCAGGTCCGGCGGCCTGAGGTTGAGCAGTTCGGTTGGGTAGACAAATCTAAAGCTCCGAGGGAGATCCCCCTGGAAGCCACCCAAAGATCATGACGTACTTGATCTATAAAGTCATCGTCACAAGGTTCGCGGTTCGACTCGCCGGCTCTTTCGAAGGGCGTTAGCTTTGTCGGAGTTGGTGAATGCCAGTCCACGCACCCCGTGTAATGGTGGAATGCCAGTCCTCTTCTTAAGCAGCTTATTAGTCATACCGAACAGGGATTTGGAGTTTCCTGCCATGTTTTCAAGTTTGGTTCACCAATACTTATTACGAATATTAATCATGGCTCTGTGGATCTGTCTTTTAATTCCATACCACTCTTGCTTAAGACGGATATCACGAGTGATTTGCCACCTTCACCTGATCATATTCTTCCGCTTGATGACAGCCTGGAGAAGGGCTTATGTGTTTTATGTTTGGGTCCGATAGCTGCGGATTGGGCTGCCTGTAGGAGGGATTGAGTACTACGTGGACGTCTATGTTGTCCTCGCAGCGAATGCTGGGATTACCAGCGACGGTAGATTTAAGGATAAATTGGAAGTACGTAGTCCCAATCGATCTTTCGGGAATAAAGTGGGATTATGGAGCGGGAGGGTCTGTAGCTAGAGTTTAGTTGTATCATGATGGGTTCGTGATTGGAATTTAGGGCTGAGTAGTTTGTGACTACAATCGGGATGTCAAGGTCCTTGCTTCTAGCAATGTCCAAGAGACCCGGAAGTCGGTTCGGATCAAACGGGAAGTAAGTGAACCCAGGCGGTCCGTGGACTAAGCACCCGTGATCATCGTAGAACTTATCAAGAAGCTTACCCTTTGCCTCCGTGAGTCGGCTGCGCCATAGCCGATTTTTGGAGTGAAAGTCACCTGCCAATATCACAGGGATATTACCAGGCAACAGTGCCTCCAGGTCTGACAGTACAAACAGTGCGCTTGGAGGTAAGTAGCAGGAGACAATGCGGTATGGACCGGTCGAAAGTTCAACCCAGATGGTGGCCTCAAGAAACCTCAGGTTGTCGGGCGTAGGGATGCGTTGGTGTACCAGGTCACAGAGTATGACTATGGCTGTTCCCCCACTCGGACGTCCTACACGGTCGTTACGGTATGTGCGGTAAGCAGGAAAGTAGTGACTTGTTCCTGGTTTGATAAAAGTTTCTCCGAGGAGTGCAATGCGGATGAGTTCCTGTTGTAGGATGTCCGTGAGTTCACCTATCTGAGATTGCCGATGAAAGGCATTCCATGCCATGATCTTAATATTGACACCAGCCTGCAAGTTAATACCCATTAACCCTTTCCTTGTTGCATTTCCAGGTTTGATATCCCTAGAAATCACCCAATTATTTTAGAATATGAAGTACTGTAGACATGGGTATCAACTCTTGCACATAACAATGGAACTACAGTATAACCCCGATTTAGCGTAAACCCGCATTTAACGGAAGAAATTTCAAGTCCCGAAAATTATTCCACAAGTGCAATGCAATTTTATATTCGATTTAACGTAATTCGCATTACGGCAAAACCCGCATTTTGCGTTAGGAAAATTTAAAATTCTCAAGTATTTATTTCTATTCGTTATGGTAAAGCAACATTGAGAACCTAAGAAAAAGACGTCATAAGCTCGTTACGGATGATTCAAGGCAGAAAAGGAATTTAGAGCGCAGACGCTTAGCGATAGATACAATCGATCATCTTCCATATAGATTCCTCGCTACATGCACGAGCAAGTTCGAACTTAGCCGACCACGGCTGAAGACTGACAATGTACAGCGTGTTTACACTCACGCCACTTTGCATACTTTCACGCGTCCGAGTTCTGATGTGAGGCAATGCGTAAACACTAAATCATTGAGATTCGAGAAGACTGAACTGCGTTTCTTTGCGATGTAACAGTAGGCCTACTTGCGCAATCTTCGAAACAAACTAGTATGTTGGCGCCAGTGGTATAGCACAGATTTCCTTTATCTTCGAAGCCCAAACAATACAAGAGGAATGCATTTTCACTCGGGAGAAAAATACCGCTGCTACGCTCGTACAAAAGCAAGTGCTTGCCGACTTTTGTAACGACTATATTTCGAACGGGCTAGTTAGACGTCGATAAAGGATGATTATGATTTAAGGCATGAAAGCAAAGAAGAAATAGCATGGATTTTGACTGTTGGTTAGGAAAACGGAGATCCAGTTGATATTGAGTGCGGGAGTGATGCAACGGAAATCCCGAAAGTTTCCCACAGTCAAGCTAATGTCTCTAGTCACAATTATCTGTTATTTAGAAAAACCGAGATGAATTTTCGTTCTCCTATAATGTTTTCTTCTGAAATGTGCAATCGAAAATTAGAATATACGATCTAAGAAACAAAACTTGATGACTGTTTTTTGTTGTTGTTGTTGTTGTTGTTGTTGTTGATGTTGTTAAATATTAATGTAGGCATAATCCACACAGGCCTACCTCTAGCCTAGCATGTCTTATAGGACACTACAATCAAGTATTAATTATTATTTTGAGTGTTCAAGCCTATTTCAATATTTTAACCAATACCGGTAGTTTTGTTTTTACTAGGCTTAACAAAAATAACTGGATAATTTGCGGAAGTTCGTGCATTAATTACCGCGAATTAACGAGAGTGCACTGTATGTGGAGAGCGTGCTGCAGTTAGTGATGAATCCTATCGAAACCTCGATTTAAGGTAAACCCCCATTTAAGGTTAAAAAATTCCGGTCCCTAGAAAAACGTTAAACAGGGGTTCTACTGTATATAATACAGTACATTTAAATAAAATGAAATTTTACACGTGAATTACCTACAGTCTTGCAATGACCCACAGTAAATTACACTCACCTGGGGTCCTTGGTTTGAAGTCTGGCCTCATATAATCTGGTCACAATTTTAAAACTATATGATCTGGCCACACAAACAATTATGAAACTAAGTTTAAAAAAATGTGTCAGTAATGGTATTTGCACAAACCAAAAACATATTTACATTGTTTTCCATTTTATTTCCTGAGGTCCCTGGTTCAGAACCACTTCAGCATCTTTTTATTACTGCCAGGATTAGTCACATTGGCCCATACTACAAAAATTGCCAAATCCTAATTTAAATATGCTAATATATACATCTCGGTAGCCTGCTCCATGGAGTCCTTAGTTCCCAATGTCAACTCCCATCGCCAGTAAAATCATGTGGCGGAGTAAAAGGCAGGGAAGGTTGAATGCTTGGTTGTAGGCTACCGTCACCACCGGCATTTACAGTACTGTACGCTAGTTTACTGTATCCTCATCAATATCACTGTCACTATCATTTAACTGATCATTTACATCTAAATCACACAGAAAATCACTTCCACAGGAACTTTCCGGATCACTATCATCGCTTCTATTCAATTATGTTAGGACCTTGGTTAGGACATCGACATATGAGAGACTACCCATGTTGCCTCGCAACAGCTGGGAGAAAGGTCAAGGAACAAACATTTATTGTTACCGCTAAAAGCAACACTATGCCTGCCTGACACATTACCTATAGCATGACGAATAGAAGGAGAAAGTGAGGAGACTCCTGAAGTTCAAGCGCGCCTTGCCAGGCAGCGCTAGAGTGGGCAAGTTCCACACTGCCGGGGTCAGCTGGTCTTAGGGATGGTGCTAAGGGAAACGAATTACTTTGTAACTAATACTCTTTTAAAAAGTAATTAGCGGTTACAATTAAAATAGCACGGCAGGGCACAATGGAAAATATAATTCACGGAAATAAGAACTACGGTCTTCATTGCATGTTACGGAACGCACAGATTCCTGGAGTATACAGTCGGAGAAAGCCCAGATCTTTCTCGTAACATCTGCAGGATTAAGGATGTGAGATTGTAGAGAGCTTGTCTTGCCACTGACTCCTAACGAATTCCTGGCCTTTGTATTTGATTGACTACCATCACAAGTAAAGCCAGCCACCCTCGCCCCAGCCTCTTCTAACTGCAAAATCACCTAGACTATATTAGAATTTTTGCGAGAAAAACCCCTGGAGTAGCATTTTTGCTTGCATAAACAACAACTGGCTGCACCCAATTATGCACGAAAGGTACGAACTTGAACACTAGAGCGTGATTTGCAAGTACGTTCTCTGGAGGTCAGGTGTGTGTCCACCTAAATCAACTAATCCATCTACTTTATCAGAAAAGCTATTTAACTCGATTTCTTCTCTTAGCTTCTCTTCTTCGAAAATTACAACACCGTAACGTGAATTATCATTCTTTTCTTCCTTAAAATAGTCTTAAATAGCATTTATACGATGCGTATTAACTCCATAAGGGCACTTAAGTCCTTTACAAAGTTTTTTCAAGTGACTTTCTGACGGCACAGGCAAGAGATTATGTCGCCGACAATGACGGGATCCTTTCGGTGATTTTATTCTCAACAATGAACACTCTAAAATGAATTCATTGCTGTACCTCATTCCATTGGGAGATTTTTCCTGGCATTTCTTGCTAAGGTGTTCGTTAACAGGGGCGGATCCCGGGGAGGGCGACCGCCCAGGGCTCCGCGGTCCTAGGGACTTCGCGCCATGGATTTTTCTACATTTAATTAATTAAGTATAATTTTCAAACTAATTTATAATTCATCTTCCTTTCTTCAGTGCAGCTATGACCTCTCGAGACCGTTTAGCAAGTTAAGATTTCAGTGAAATAATACAACTCTTCAGCCGGGAAAAAAGTCGCAAAGTAATATTTTAATATTTCATTGTTTACATAATCTTATTCAAGGTGACTTAAAGGTTTCTTTCATATTATTAAAATAATGTACTGTAGTGTATTCAAAATATTGTAACTATTCTTTATTTTATTATTATTATTATTACCAAACTATTTTCCATTTTATTCGATAATTTTTTTTCTATTGTTGTGGGCCCCACCTTATCATATCTCCCAGAGCATCGCAAGGCCTGGATCCGCCACTGTAATCGTTATCTTTGTAATTAAATGCCTGTGAAATTCGAACCTGCTTCTCCAGCAAATTAATTCTCGATTTTGCTGAGTTGAGGCGGGATCTAACGCGAATTAAATTACGGTTAGCATTCTTTAGGCGCCTTTTGAGCAATATTATAGTCTTTTCAGCATCAGTAAGTACACTAGAATGACCCAAATTCTTGTCAACATTGGACTGACCTTTTAATGCCTCATTCGTTGCTCCACTCCCATCTTCAATCTTCTTTCTTCTTTTTCTGGTGGTGTCGAGATTCTTTTTCCTGTTGGGAGCTTTACGGGACTTATTCTCACTACTTCGGTAAATTAGGGGGAAAATGAGGCACTGCTCCAGGACGTAACTTCCACCACACACGAGAGATTTCCACTTCTTCACCATTCACTATAAAATTATCTGATTTTACTATCAAATCATCAGAGAAATGAATTTGACAAATTCTACTACTACGCGTTAACTTCGTATCCTTTCGTGGAATAGCTCTGGCCCATTTTTCAAATTGATTTGTATCCTTCGGTGGTGAAAAAAATCGTATATCGTCAACTACTCGAACATACCCTGACTTACAGCCAGGTACAAAACAATAAGGCATGTTGAACTATTAAATGAACCAAGCCACATAAGAAATATGTTTGAAGTACACAAAACACAGATGTACACAAGACACAATGAACTGAATTTAAGAACTGAAAGCAAAGAAAATTCAATTTAATTCACACAAATATCTCACACAGTAACTTCTCGCGCACTTTCTACGACCCGGCTCGACGGAAACACAGCACGTGTTGGACATAATCGCTTACAGTGCTTGTAGCGGCAGGACCAGAAACTACCGTGCTAAAATGGCGGAGTCCTCACACTAGGTCCTTCTATTCGTCATGCCTATAGTTCACAATTAGTTTTAATTCCATACCAATACGAAAGGTGGCCGGAGAATGTCAGAACATACACGGGCGCTTTCGGGGGCATTAGCAGGGAGCTGTGACTTTCATATCCGGACGCATTCGGGCGCTTTGAGAAGGAAAGGGTTAAAGAGGTGTTGAGTGCAGACTTCAATAATAATTTGTGACCTTGAGGAGGTATCAGGAGCGGTAATGAGCCTTGACCATGGTAACAAGATCTCGAAGCATATCGCTTGAGGTGGATGGAGCAGAGGTAGAAGGGGCTGAGAAGTTGCTATCGTTAAGAGCAGGGGGAGCAGGAGGGGCTTGCCTTGGCGCAGGGGTGAGTGGTTAGGGAGCGTTGTGGGGGAGAAATAGCGCCTGCAAAGCGGACTTTACAGTGGTAGCCGTTGGATGCATGGCCGAACCCCTGACATTGGTAGCACTGCACAGGTCCGGCTTGTCCCTGATAACGGGTGACAGAGAGGACATTGTATAGGAGGGTGGTCAAATCATAAATGTTCTGCTCAGTTGCAGTGGTGGAATGCACTACCAGGAAGAGTGGGATCTTTTTAGATCGGTCGCTGGTTTGAGTAAGGGCCGGTTCTACCACATCCGGGCAAAGTGGCCGATAACTTGCCCGTCGGAATAAGTAAGAATTTCCGTTCGACCATCAACGGGTAGCGCTATCGGCGGTATAAACTTCGTCTACCCGGAGTGTAAATTTTCGGGAGCTTCGAGAGGCCGATAAAGCATTACCAGCCAGATTTGAGCCGTGCGTAAGGGTTTCTTTGCATCATCTATGCTGTACCTAACCTCTTCATAAATTACTAATAATACAATTAGAATCATTTGGTAATTTTGTTGTCACATAATGATATAATTACAATTATTAATTAATTATAAGGGATGTAACAGTTACTGAGCATATTTTATTTTAAAGCTATGGAAGAGCTAATCGACGTCCTGGAAATGTATAACTTTTTTGTCGACGTAGAAGAAGACTCAGTCACACGTCCAAGACGGAACAGAGATCTGCTGGAGCATAGTGAAATTTGGTCGAATGAGGAATTCTTCGTCCGGTTCAGGCTGCAAAAGCCAACCGTTTTATATTTGATGCGGTTGATTGGACATGAAATACGACCGCCTAGTGATTACCGTACTGAACCATCATAGATTTCAAAATATTCTCTCAATTACATGTTTAAGAATACTGTATGAAGCGCTCATATAGGCTAATTTAATAAATTCGCACACGTGTGCGTGAGAAATACAGAGTGTACAGGACATTATTCAGGTTCTGTACCGTACTATACATTGTCATTTACTTGGTGTTTTGCTTAAGCAGCATAAGACCTGATATTTGGGGCATTGCATTTTGTAGTTTTCTACGTCACTAAAGCCTTGACAAACAGAACTACGATCTTAGGCTTGTGGTGACGCGTTATACGGTTAATGGCTTTCATCATAAAATATGTGTGACAAAATCATTCCATCCGCCAAACGAAAAGTGTAAATGTGAACTTTGCAACATGACCTATCCAAGATACCTTCTATAGCTGTGCAAGAAGAGTGAAATCTCTCGTAGAATACAGCAAAGAAAACTATCTAATTATGCACAAATGTGCGCATTCCGTTCCATTCATTTTACAGAGTTTACAAACTTGTCGCCTGGAGTGTGATAATTTGATTTGACATACATTTTATGATTGAACCTATGCACTGCAAGCCTTGTCACAACATGTCTGTAGCTCATATAGGCCTAAGCCTGTTTTCAGACTGCAAAGTAGCCTATTGCTAGAAACATATTTCACAGGCTATTCCTCCTTGAAGAGCACTGCATGCTTGTCTAGTTTTCGATTATTGAGTTTGAGGTTTTGGTACTAGGCCTGGCCTATATCTTGTTGAAACCAAAGAACACGTGATATCAACAAACAACGGACAAAAGCGAAACGAATAGAAACTTAACGCATCTAACGATAGGTGGCTCACTCATCGATTACTCAAATTTAAGAAAAATCAGGCTAGCCACCATCTGTATTTTGCTATTAGGTTCCTGGCAGCTGCCCGGAACTTGCACGGAAGTGGTAGAACGCTGCCCGAGATGCACAGAGGTTTACACCGGCAGATAGTTTATCACCCGGGTTGCTGCCCGCAACTTTTACCCGGATGTGGTAGAACCGGCCCTAAAGTTGGGTAACTCTCTCAATCGAGTATCCCAGTTCAGTCAGCTCCTGATGGATGCGGTCTGTAGAGGTAGTCTCGTGAAGGCCACGAATGACCATCTTCCGAATGTTCTTAGGAGCAGAGGGCCTGGAGTGAATGAGGAAATTAGTGAGGATCCTGTGGTGTTCGGGGGAATTGACTGACCCTCACTGTATTCGGAAGGTTCTTTAACTTGAAGGCGAGGCCTTCAGCCACTAACTCATCTGTTTATTGATGTCGCCCACATTTTTTAAGTAGACGGGGTGAACAACAATCTTGACGGGCTGAACAACAATCTTGACGGGCTGCGGGGTCCTGGCTGAAGTGCCTGAGTTGCCAGGTTGTGGCTCAGGAATGGGCTGAGCGCCGGTGAATTGAGGGGGGGGGGCAGCTGATCAAGAGGAGCGTAAGGGCTTATGTACATAAGGGGCTTGGGGGGTTCTCTCGAATCTTCAGGGCTATTCGCTTAGACACCTCTTTGAATTCCTCATCCTCGCTGGAGGAGATGACTGAGGTCTCGATGTCAGAGACTGTCGAGAGAGGGGGGAAAGCTGGACTAATGTCAGAGCTTTCTGGGGAGAGCGCTTGTCGGCTGGATTGGTATGCCTCTGAGGGAGACTGGGGCTGGGGGTGCCTTCAGGCGTAACATAGGGGGAGATGTTAGGCCGAGAAGGGCCATCCCTGGCAGCAGCACAATAGGGGATCATGGGAACTACAAAATAATTTCTCAATAAGCGATTTACCCACTGTAGCGAGAGTAGAGAACAAGACTGTGCCAATCCAACCCTTACCTGCGACATTCGCCACGAGGTTCAGAGTTGAGTAGTGCCCTCATTCCAGGATTTAAGATGCTACGATCAAAATATCGTGGAACACAGTGGGACTTCAGGGTTTAACCTGTTATGTCTTGCTACATGAAGCTATCACGAATGAGTTGTGACCATTTCAATTGCGATTGAAGTGTTAAAGTAAATTAACATTTATGGAGAACTTGTCCACGGTGGAAAAGAGTAAAAGTGAAACAAAATACATTTAAATAAATGTTCCTCTGCTACTCCGAGAGACATCGGATCAAAGGTGTGTTTTTCAGATTTAGATGATGAATACGTGTTGCCTTGGTAACCATATAGGAGGTCTAGATGGCCTTTACACTTCAGATTTAGATGATGAATACATGTTGCCTTGGTAACCATATAGGAGGCTTATATGGCCTTTACACTTCAGATTTAGATGGTGAAGACTTGTTGCCTTGGTAACCATATATGAATCCTAGATGGCCTTTACACTTCAGATTTGCGGCTTCAGTAGCGTAGTTGGTTGCATGCTGAACTTCTATGCCCAAGATCGCGGGTTCAAACCCGGTCGAAAACGTATTTTTTTAGTGCGTTAAATATTATTCAGTATGCATTCCTTCGGAGGGGAAGTAAAGCCGACGGCAGGCCCATGTCATAGATTTATGGCATGTTATAGAACTACAATTATTGTGTGAAGCTAAATTTGTAAGTTACTGTAGATTTGATTAACGCTCTGTTAGGATCCAACGTTCGTTGCCAGGTGCTGGTTGCAGTGGCATCTAGCAGCCAAGTATACAGCTAGGTGTTGTTGATGGTAGCATTTGGTAGCAAAAGTAGGAACTACTTGAAATGGATCGTCTGCGGTCCTTACCTGAATTACAGATAACACACACTAATACAGTCATCACAATTAACACCGTTAATCAGACAGATTCTACACACACCCAAAGTACACAGGGCTACATGACCGCGTTGTCGCAGCCCCTAAACTGAGGAACCAACCAACCATAGTTCAGATTTAGATGATGAATATCTGATGCCATGGTAACCATAGAGGAGGCCTAGATGACTGTCTCACATTTTGATCTTATTACACAAATTTTTAATTGTTCTCCATCTCAAAGATCTTAAAGTCATAATCAGAGTATAGTGCTATGTGATTAGACCATCACACAGATTTTATGAACCACGAGCAGTAAAATTATCCTGTGAGAGATATGATTTCTAAATACCAACAACCTGCCTGGCAGATCAAATTAAAATATACTGTTTCCCGATTGATCTAGGATATTTTTGTACTTCAAATGAACATAATGACAATGTACCAAATTTCAAAGTAATTTGAAAAATAAGATTTGCACTGAATTAGTGGTTCATCACTCAATATTGTGTACAGAAGTGGAACTAACGCATCTAAAGATGAACGAAACTTGGAGAAATGGTTAAGGTACATTTTGATCGACAACTAGGAACGAGATGGTAAATAATGTTCGTTCTGGCTCAAACTGATACGGACGAATGTTATTTACATCCATTATAGGTAGGGACCTGAAATTTTAGCATCTATTTTCCTTTAAATTAGCATTTATTTTTTCCCTATTTAGCATCAATTTTTGGAAAATTAGCATCTATTTTTTGGATACTGAGACCCCTCAAGCAGAGTGAGAAGTTCAACAAGTTCACTAGCATGCTCTTTCACAAAAATTATTTCAGAATAAATCCTATCTACATCTCTATCTGTCAAGCCTCGCAGAAATGTAACACCACTGTTACTAACATCTTTCATGTCAGGTAGCTTAAAAAAACTCACATCATGAAAATAACTCGCTAAGTAACAAACAGCTTCAAACCAGCTGTTCCATCGAGTAAGTACCGGCGATGGAAAAAGTTTTGCTGCCTTTAAGTCCCCATTTTTTTGACTTCAGAGAGTGCAAGTAGTTATATTTGCGCTTCCTTGTGTTTAGAAAGGCCGACTTGACCATTGTTACAACCTGATTTAAATCGGACATAGCTGCTGTCCAACAATTACCAACAAGGCAAAGTTTGTGTGCCCAACACTGCACATGGAGCAAATGATCCCCAATGATGATCTTCAGTGTTTCATAACAACGAGTCATATATGGAGCACTGTCACTTACAAATACTTTCACGTCATAATATTGCACACTGTGATCACTCAATGAATCTAACACAGCACGAGAACAGTTTGTAGCATTTCCGGATTCGGGGTATTTCACTCCAGCAACAAATAATTTCTTCTCAATTGCTGTTGGCACTTGGAACAGTACAACAAAAACACAGCGACCCATTCTGTCTGTGGTTTCATCACATAAAATGCTAATTTTATTCCCAACTAGAGCTTCAGTTGTTGATTTCTTGTGATCAGCTGCAACTTCTGAAAATAAAAGAAGATTTGTGTTAGCCATAGGAATCCAGTGAAATTTATTTTATTTCATTTTTTAGAGGCTATGATGGACATGGCTCAAACCAAATAACAGAATTATCACATTAGCTTCTCCTATAGTAAAATAGATGGATGGGTTCTGTTAGGTATTATAGTATGAAGTTGGATTACCTTCACAATTTTATAGGTTAAGGTATTTTTTGGAAAGGTTATGGAAGCGCTGGCTGTAAGCTTAGCCTCTACAGAAGTTGGAATAGCTTTGATTTGTATAGGTTATATGAGCAAGAGAGAACCAAAATGCAAATGTATGTATTTAAACCGTACTTACCAGGCAAATATTTTTCGCGGAAAGTTCTCTCGTTAGGCAGCTCCCTTTGACTTGAAAATTCAGCAATCCACGCTCTTACAGTTTCATTTTCAAGCTTTTCCAAGGGAATATTTGCTTTACTTCAACAGTTCTTTTTGCGAAGTAGTCCTTGTCATGCTTCCGTCGTTTGGCACCCTGTAATCTTTCAATAACAGAGGTTTGTTTGGGTTCAGAAACTATTGCGCATTCTCGTCGCTTCGCAACATGTTTTACAGATGTAATATGTTTCTGGATATTGTCCTTCTTCTCCCACCCAACACGGCAGTTACAATATTTGCAAAATACTGTTGCAGAGTCGGAACAATAAAAGCCGTGATTAGCGTACTGCTGTGCTCTTTCATGAGCAGTTATAGCAGTACGTCCCATTTCTAGAAAAAACTTTGAACCTTGAAGTGCTTGAAGGTTACAAAAAGAATGAGGTTACTATTCAAGCGGCAAGCCGCAAAATTTTCCGTTTAACGAAGTCCACGTGTTCGACAAACCACAAGTCTCCGCGATGCGCCAAGTACACAAACTAGTTTCGTTCGTCAGTTGTCTGAATAAGTTATAGATAGTCGAAAGTTCGTATTGATACAGAAATCGATTGTTATATCGACCAATATGCGTTGCACACTGCGAGTCCGAGATGAGGTATCGCTAGCGAGCGATTAGGCCAACTACTGAACATTTTCTTTTGTTTAATAAACAAATTCGCAAATAAATTAGCAGATTTAAAGTAATTTCGCTATAAAATCGCACTTATTTGGTATTTTCGCATTTTGGGCCACAATTCGCATTTTGTCGCACTTTGATTTACGCGTAAAAATGGATTTTTTTTACATTAAAATTAACGTAGGCTTGGATTCTGTACGAAATTTAAAAATTCGCATTTATCGCAAATGCGATTTTTTCAGGTCCCTAATTATAGGTCTTTTGACTAACACTAACAATGGCAACAGAAGAACACGGCAGCAGCAGATGGAGTGCGGGAAAAGACTGTCCGAGCATATGCACAGCAACAAGGCTGCTATGTAGACTCGAGCGCAGTGATGTCACGAGCAGTTACTAGTTTCGCACATAACTTGAGAGCGCTTGGACGTAGAGGCACCGGATTAACGGCATTGTTATTAAATTTCCATGTTCCATGTGCGACTCTCAGAGTCAAAAAGATGTTCCATATTTAGCAATAAATAACGAAATATGTGTTTTTGTGTTGTGATCTCCTTGAAGCTTTCACTTGTGTCCTGTCACCTTGCTGCCCCGACAAAAAGATTCTCTGTGCTCATAAGATAATATTGTTTCCAAGATTATTTGGAAACTGGCGACCGCTCTGGTCAAACGAAACAAAATAAATGAACAGAAAAAGAAAGATATTACATTAGTATACCGTAATGTGGGGGGGCTTGTTGTTACTTCCCTATCTAAGAAACATATTACACTTAGGGTTTCTGTCCTGGATCATTTCTTCTAAATCCTTTTTCCATTGATTGGCTTCTTGATGGTTAACAGCCCCGCTTTCAACTTACGAATTTGAAAGAAATGTTGTTCCTTGAAGCCATCTAGCCACCCAGTCCTAGCTTTAAAATTTGATTTGCTTAATTCGGTAGCAGCTTTGCTTCTTAAAAGTGGAGCAATAAGAGGAATCTTCTTATCCCTCGTTTATTTAAACCATTTTAAAATGTACTGGTCCACGTCTGGATTTTCCGACTCCCTCAACCTTTTTCGGCCTTTGCCACTCTCACTTTCACAACCGAGAATGTTGTCTTTATTTTTTCGGTATGTTGACAACGTGTTTGGAGGAATCCCAAAAGCCTTTGCAATTTCAGATTTTTTCTTCATTCCCTTTTCCACTTCTTTAATCACCGCTATTTTCTCCGCCAAAGTCAAAGTTTGAGGCTTTGATGATGTCATCCTAGCTCTGTACACACACTTTAAAACACAGGCAAAACCAAACTTCTAAACAACCACAAGTCTAATCAAACCACTCAGAATACTGCAGTACACAGCACGCACTACCAGACAGGTGTAAGGGATGACACTGTTATGAGAAGTGGAGTGTTGCAAAACAATGGGGGGGGGGCATTGACCTCGGAAGGAGCATCGCAGGCGTGTTAGTCATGTAGGCAAAACAATAGAGTAGGGGCCACATGCCAATGATGCAACGTCGTTTTTCGGGTATTCCTGACCCAACTGTTTGGCTTCCGATCGGCTTTTTACACTTAAAACTTCGAATTATCCAAAATATAATTCGAATTAACGATTTTTTAGCATTGATTGTATATAAAATGCTAGGGACCAAGAGAAAAATTCGAATTATAGAAGTTCGAATTAGCCACGTTCCACTGTAGTTGCGATTTTCCTGTCTCTAACCATGCTTCGATTTTTCATCTTATGTTAGTGATTTTCTTACAAATTTGGCTGGAATTTTGGATTGACCTTTTTTAATTTTTTTTATTGGTCAAAGTGATACTGTAGTTTAGTGTAACATAGAATCTGCTCTAAAAACTTTTATGTAAAATAATTTTCTGATTAAATTGAATATAGTAGTTATTAGCATGTAGCGTAATTCAGAGGCAACATTATCAAGATTTATTTTGGCACTACATGAAATAAACTGGCACTTTGTTGGGTTGAGCATGCAATATTCAAGTCCTCTGTAAGTATTGATTGCTGTGCCTAAAATTGCAGGATCTGCTTCTGGCTTAGCATAAACTAAGGGCTTCATTTCACTTCATATTTATTTATCAGTGCAATACACTATGTTCCTGAGGGGCAGATGACCTCGTAGTTCTGCCCCTTAAAACAACAATAACACTATGTTCCTAGTAACTGGAGGGAGTCTCTGAAAAGAGAAAAGCCCCACGTTGCATTTGAGATGCATCAGAACCCCCACTAGGATATACTAGCAACAGTTTTGCTTGCCTTGAGGACAAAATTCCAGCATCACAGGGTCTCTTAATTCATTGTCAGTATATGAAGCCACAGTTTTGTATCATGTGGTTGTTGTACAGGGTGGGCAAAAGTCCCTACCCACTGCTGGGGTAAATAATAAAGCAAAACAATGCTTACATGATTAGGGATCCAAAACATCTGTGTGCATTCCATCAGTATCAACGCACAGTTGTATACGGTGCCATGTTCGTTTATTCATCCTCTTCAGCAAATCTGGTGTGACTTTTGAGAAGGCAGCACGAACTGCTTCCTTCAGGTGATCATTTGTGGTGTACCGATGTTTTCGCACCTCTTCTTTAACCTTTTCCCGCCCATATTTTCAGGTTGCCTATACCCAGGTTTTACCCTATTATTTAGAAAGAAATGAACCCAAGTACATTGTTTCAGAAAAAGTATAATATAATGAAAACGACTGACCATAATGTATTCAAATTTTTAACAATATTAGAAAACATACCATCACATCCATATCTCCCTTCTTGGAGTCCTAAGGTTGTTGGTTCAAACCAGTATCTTAGTGATACTGGAGAACTCGCCAGACAACATGTAAACATAACCTATAACTCTCACGTAGTAGAGAATACTTTCATTATATTATACATTTCCCAAAGTGAGGAGACCGCCTAACAAACATTGTCTATTCATATCACGATACGTACTTTTCAGTTTTATTTATAATTGTAAAATACTAGAAATGAGGGCCGGCGCGATATAAATCAATACCGGTATAAGCATAAACTTATTACTCTATTTTTTTAAAGAATCGATACTAATGATTGGAATATTCCTTTTATTAGCACAACCAAATGAAACTACGAAATAATTTCTCCAAAAACTCATTCGTAGTAAAAAAACGAAATGTTTGTGTTACCTGAAATGCCGGGGCATCGCCGTCAGGTCCGATTTCTTGGTCTTCGTTTTCACTTACATCACTATTATCATTGAAATTATCATTCTTCACTGACTAAAAACTCACTATCACCACTACTAAATCATTCTGCGTCACTTTCTTCGCCTATATTGAGCTCGGTTTCATTATCTGCATTACTCAATCCCGCCATGTTTACGAACGAAACACCTGATCAGTGTGCATGGAAGTTCATGATAGATTTACGCTATTGTTTTGTTTTCACTGCCTTGTGGATTGTACTGCACATTCGTAAATGCTTTATATACACTTAAGAGTTGAGAAAACTACAAACCTGACGCATAGATGTCAGACGTGAGCAGATAATGCGACCAGGCACTAAGGACCGGAAGGATAAGTCAAGAGATGGGCGCTTTCGGGCGCTATGGGCGTGATAGGGTTAATAATACCCCAGAGTGCATTGTCCGGTGTTGTTTTTTTTTTTTGTGGTCTCCTCAAAGACCTAGTGCAGGTCTTTCTATTCGACGCCCGTGGGCGACCTGCGCGTCGGGATGAGAGATGGAATTGATTAAGGTGGATGAAATTGGTGAAGGATGCGGCCGTGGCCTGTCAGAAGGTACCGTCCCAGCATTTGCCTGGTGTTGAAAATGGGGAAACCACGGAAAACCATTTCAAGGACGGCCGACGGTGGGGCTCGAACCCACACGTCGACCAAGTCAGCAGAGAGCTTGGCCCCATGACCTAACACTGCGCTTTAGCCAGCGTAGCCACTACTGTCCGGTGTGGTGAGATCAGGGCTTCTTGGAGGTCAAGGCAATGGGAAAGGAGCATTATCTGATCCTCGACCAATCCAGCGGTTTGATAAAACTTGGTTAAGGCACCTTCGAACTGACAATGCAAAATGCGGTGTAGCACCGTCCTGTTGAAACGTAATGGCTTCCATTAATCCTCTGGCTCTCAGTTGTGGGAAAAACCACTCGTTCAGCAAACTCGGATAAGTTTCTTGATTAACAGACTCATCAAAAAAATACGGGCCAAATAGATGTTTACCGGTCACTCCCGCCCAAATCATCACATGTTGAATTGTTTGCGATTTCTTCAAAAAAAAATGTGAATTTTCTTTTCCCCAGAAATAGACGTTTCGATTACTGGAATTTCGGTAAATTACACATTCATCAGAGAAGAAGACATTAGATTCAGCTTTTTCTGAACTAAAACGCTGGAGCATTAATTGGCATGATTGGACACTTTTTCCACATCACCTTCACTTAACTCATTAACTGACACTGGACGAAAACATTTATTTTTTAAGTCCTTTCGAATATGATCTCTCATTGTCGACCTTGGAATGTCTAACTCTGCCAAACGTTTATTAAATTGGCGATCGCTGAATTTGCTCCTCCACAGCAGAACAAGTCTCGACACGAGTGCTTGGCCTCCCGCAGCAAGAACACTTCCCGTTGCAAAATGTTTGTTTGTCCACGTTAAAGTTTTTCGATTTGGTGACGGTTTTCCAAAACGCACATCAAAGTCCTCCATAAGTTCATCCATAGTTTTTCTACTTCTTGGGCGTTCGTGAACCCAAACACAAGCCACCAGATGCTCCTCAATAGTGAACACACTTGTATCTGCCATCCTGTCGCACTCCAAACAGGCAGACTGTGCAGCTCGACCTTGGCTGTAACTGTCTACCCCCGTCCACCTCTCGTGCTCCTGACTCCACTCCACCTATAATACTCCCAACCATCACTCAGTCACGAACTTGTAATGCGCTGGTAAAACTTTGCAGCAGTGAGTAGGACTGTTCGCCCACCCTGTATATAAGGATATGTTACTTTTGTTCTTTTTGTGTGATATTATTTCTTTGTTCTTAGCTATGGAACGTGATACTGGAGCTAAAATAATTATTCGTGGAAAGGGTTCAGTGAAGGAGGGCAAAGTGGGTCGAAAAGATGGCCAGCCTTTGCCTGGTGAAGATGAGCCCCTTCATGCTTACGTAACTGCTAATAACCCTGAAGCAGTGAAGAAAGCCGTGGATAAGGTAAGAATTGAGTTATTTATAATAGCTATAGGCATAAGTTTTCATTGAGTAAAGATGAGTTTTGGTGTTCTGACATTTCTGACTTCTAAATGAGTTTTAGACCCCCGACATAAACAAGATGTGTTAATGCTCAAATCTATGCCATTCTTAAGTGAGTGTTTATCAGCACTTCAGAGGTAGTGTGGAGCGAGAGGGAGCATAGGTATTGTGATGTTGGAAGTATTTCCTGTGTTTATACGGCCTTGAGTTGGTGGAACAGTTACTGCTGTGTAACATTGAATTATTTCTTCAAAAGTATGTGTCTTGATGTTGGTGCTGCTCTGAAAAGTCCCGTTCCTATACGATCCCGAGTTTGGCGAATGAGTCCTTTCCAGATCATTATGGGGCCATCATGTTGTCGAGTGTAGGTTTTGCTATGGTTTGCGGTTGGTATAGTCTGGGATTCCTGTCGTCTGGAGTTTTTGGGCATTGCTACTCTGGTCATTGCCAGATTGCTGTTCCAGTGTAGATGTCGTGTTGTTCAAGCTGTTTCAAGTTCAAAAACGTGCTCTATTGGACGCTAATGGGTCCGTTAAATTGGCAGTAGCAAGTATCATGACAGTTCGCAATCCAGTCTATATGTATTGAAATGTGGTGTTCTAAGCTTAAAGCCACATTTGTTAAATTTCGGTACGAAATGAGCTTCGGCCCTTAACAAGCATTTGTAAAATACGGGTATTCTTTAAATTGTAGTTTGTTAAATTGAGGAACTTCAATACATTATTTGCATAGGCTTTTTGCCGAGGCCTAAATAAATATTCCTCAAATCAAGGACATTTGTTAATTAGGGATTGATTAAATTTGAGGTCTGGCCAAAAGATAAAACTCTGTATTTACATTACCAGCAAAATGTGTATTTTATCATAAACTGAGGAGTTTAGCTGTACCAAGAGTCTTAATCTGCACACAAGAAGAGCCAACCAGAGCTCTGAGCATGCGTAGACTGTAATATTGTAATGCTGACTCCCAATGGCCATCAAAACTGAGCTTTGATGTCGGCTGGCAGAACACTCCTTACTGTTCTTGCAGTAAGGAAAAATTGTGACTAGCCTGAGAGAAGAATTCTCTGCCCGTAAACTGCTTGCTGCCAGATTTTCTACTATGTTCTTAACGCCAGCGGATTACTTACATCGTCAATATGCCTAGAATAAATCCCTAATTTCATGGGTGGTGTAAATGCTAATGCTGTTCAAAGAAGGAGGCGGATGATAAGAATCTAAATAATTATTATGAAGAGTAAGTTGAACAAGACTTTTTTAGATGATTCCGTTGCCAAAGGCTTCAGTTTGGCTAGTACTTTGTTGTCTAAATGCAGAGATTCATCATAGGACCAAAAGGTAAGTTCCTATAGTCCATATTTATTTATATATTATATAGGTAGTTACTAGGATACGATACACTTGTGTTTATGTAATCTTCAACAATTTACAAAACGTGCACTCTAACCTAAAATGTTTTCCTGTGTTACCAATGGACCAACTTCTACATACTCTAGATTTTATGCATTACGGAGTATGATAATAACGCTTGGGGATTTTATTTGAGTTAAAGCAGTGGCATCTTCTGAGATAGTGAAGAGAGTGAGTGTGACAATTGCAGGACTCCCAGCAGGTCCATAATTATGTATTTGGTCCATATTTTCAGCTAGGTCCATAAAAAGTCCTTACTTTTCTCGATTTGGTCCATAAGTCCATATTCTTGTCGCAATGGCCCTTTATTTGCCAAAACCATACTCTTCTTTTTCTTCTTTTTTATTTTTTTATTCCGCTCTGTTTTTGCTTTCTAGCAAGAATGGATTAGAAGAGCGAGCGAACGAGATCGAGAGAGATGCAAAGGAGAAAAAGAACAACAAGTGTATAGTGCCACCATCGTTACTTTCGACTGGCGATACGGTGTTGCCTGCCCACTACGCGAATCAGCTGACGTATATGATTATAGCCGTAAAGTTAACAAAACAGACATGTTTACACACATCATACTCGTGAATGAGTACATATTAGCAGAAACTACACATATACTGTGGTTAATAGGATATTTCTGATAATGAAGCAGATTTTTTTAACAAATTGTAACTCACCATTACCGCTTGCGTCCGGAGTCGAAGATAATCAGAGTTCGAGAAAATGTATTATAAAACCTATACAGGGAACACACCACTCATTTCGGAGTCATGTTGTCACGTAAAGGAATGTTGTGGCTCGTCAGCCACTCAATGAGCACATTCTTTCTTGATGCCATTGTTGGGGGCTTTGTCGTGAATGACACTATGATACGGGGCATTGTCCATAACAATTGTGCTTTTCTCACGCAAGTTGTTCAGCAATATTTCTTCAAACCATTTCCTCTCTTGGCGCTTGTCTTCCTCGTGCTAGACCCCGGCATGACACTATCGCACACAAACACGGCAGAAATAACACAAACACTCGCTGACCTAAAGCTAACCTACAACTACACGTAATTATACTATACTATGTCAAATTACAAACAAATACTAAGCTATTAAAAAACAACAGACTAGAATAATATCAAAAAGAAAAATATACAAGAATACACAAAGACCGCCAATGAAACTAACCGAGCACAATGCAAACAGCTGACAACAAAATGTGTGAACCCAAGATGCTAGCTGGCAACATCGTCGGCGAAACTCGATTTATCTCGATATATCAATTTGAATGGCTGCCACAGCTGGACCCAGACCAGTTGAGATTACGTGCGGAACGTCCAGCCTCTTCGAATCCAGCATCTGCAGAAACTGCAAGTTCAAGTTTGTGACAATTGTTCACTTTTCAGTGAAATTTACAAAGTTCACTTATTTTTATTATAACATAACCTCTTACCTGTCAGTGTCATTCTCTCCTTTTTTTTTTCTCTCAATTTGTACCAGCTTGCACGTGTTCCGCGATACTGAACCTTTCCGGAAGTAATGCTGGTCACGAGGTTCATTTTCAGTTGGCCCCTTTCTCTGATTGGCCTTCAGCGGCTTCGAGAAAGCTCCACGCTCCCGTATTGGCCGACGTCATCTGTCCACATCACGCATCCAGCACGTCGGCCGGTATATAGCCTGCCCTGGCCTACATCAACTGTCTGTCTCCAGCAAGTCACAATGCCAGTCACTCATCTTCAGCTGTCTTCACGCTGTTTGCACAACGCTTGAATGTGTCTCAACGCTGTGTGCTAATACATTGCAAAATGCTTCTAGTCAAACCAGCAGTGCCTTCTAAAATCTACGAAATCTATATAAGTTAACATCGATACTTGGCCTACGTCAGTTTGTCGTGAGCAAAAACGATAAACAAATTTTCTTCTGTGCTGGGCACGAAGTCTTCAACATTTCCAAGACGGAAAAAAGTGATCAAAACCGAGTTCTACGAAGTCTATATAAGTTTACATCGATAATTGGCCTACGTCAGTTTTGTGCTGGGCACGAAGTCTTCAACATTTCCAAGACGGAAAAAAGTGATCAACACGTTCTTCCTCCATTTCTATTATGTGGAAATTCCTCTACACCAACGCCAACAAGCTAAGTGTTTATTATAACCTAAAACATTTCTAAACTTAAAAATGTATCTTTCTTTTTTTTTAGGGTTATGTCACATGGCTTAAATAACTTGTCAAACCATGCCAAACTAAACTTATTTCCTTCTATTAAGTGGTTTAAGCATGTATTATGCCTTTAAATTGTGGGCTATGAGAAAACAACTGTTCTCTCTCTTTCACATGTTAACTATCCTTCAAAACAAATCATCCTTTTCTCTATTTTTGTATAAACTATTGGGCTTAACACCAGTTCACCTCTCTGACGAAGTGAATGGCTTGTTCTCTACTTAATCTATCAAGGTGTTTTTGGGAATGCTCCCATTTCAATTGTAAACAACCTCGCCTTGTAACTATCAGGCGACTAGTGGGATGTTATCCCTACTGGCATGTAAATGTTGATTTTTCTGTAAATAAACTAGCCTACTCTCGGTGTGCAGTCCTAGGCTGGATTTTAAGCTATTATTGAGTACTATAGTTACTCGCTAATTTACCCTGCATAGTTCTACTTTAGACTACTGGCCACAAAGTGGTTACTTATTCTCAGGGTTGTTGGCATTCAAGCTTATGAAATCTTGCTCGCTTGTTGTCGGCCTGTCAAAGGTCACATTTCCATTACATGTTTATATATTTATTGATAATCTTTTGAAAGCTTATGAAATCTTGTTCGCTTGTTATCGGCCTGTCAAAGGTCACATTTCCATTACATGTTCATATATTTATTCATTGTTAATCTTTTGAAAGCTTATGAAGTCTTGTTCGCTGGTTGTCGGCCTGTCAAAGGTCACATTTCCATTACATGTTTATATATTTATTTATTGTTAATCTTTTGAAAGTTGGGTTTTGAATAAAATACCACTGTTATTGGCAAACTGTTTCCATTGCTATTTACTCATCAATGTTCAATCTGTTCCTACTTAGTAAAGTTCATTTGCTTATTAGACTAGAAGCTTCACTTCTAGTCCTTCCCGAAAAAGGAGGTCTCGCATTGACAGATCCTATCCAACAATAGTGTAGTGGGACTATACGGTGTTTAAGACAGTGCTACAGTAATGGAACTCCTTTGGGTCTTGAAATGTGTAAAATTAAACTTTTCTTTCGCGTCGTGTGAGGACATGACAGATATTTTGAAGTGTAGACTATGTTTCCCGACCAGTGTTGCCGATCGTGCGGGAAGGCAGTTTTCGGTGTGCCTAATGAATTTTCATATATTGACAACTATATTCCTAAACACAGTTCTGACCTGGCGAAGACCAAGTCCTACCAAGTTATGAAGGCATACCTGAAGAATCCCCACGAACTCAAAACGGAACTTCATTTCGTTTGCTCAAGCGCTCATCTCTACCTGAATAACTGGTCGCTTAGAAATGGATGAGTCGTTAATTCATCTCCTGCATGGAGAACTACGATCGTTGATAACGTCCCTCATTGGAAGATCATGCAAGCCAGATGCAATCAAAACACGCCGCCTTAAATTAGCATTCAAGAAAGATAACCTGCTTGCAGCAACCAGTATCATCTGCTCGGATGACGTCGACCGAGAATTGAGATTGTCAGAGGTCAGTACATCAGCTTTTTAAATTAATTTATTTATTTAGTCGGTAGCATGCTGAGCTTCTATGCCCAAGATAGTGGGTTCAATCCCGGCCGAAGCCGTCGGATTTTTTAAGAGCGTTTAAATCCCTCACTATGTCTTCCTTCGTAGGGGAAGTAAAGCCGGCGGTCCCATGTCATAGATTTATGGCATGTTAAAGAACCTTCCACTAATTGCACCTGTGTGAAGCTAAATTGGATAGGTTAAGAATGTAAACAACGCTCTTAGGTTTCTATGTTCGTTGCCAAGAGCCGACTGCGGTGGTGTCTAGTAGCTAAGTTCTGAACTTGGCCTACTAATCGTTGACGGTGGTGCTTGGCGGCAAAAGTAGGAACTATTTGAAAAATTCTAAGTTGCAGTACTTAAATTAAAAAACAGATAACACACACTAATACAGTCATCACCATTAACACCGGTTATCAGACAGATTCTACACATACCCTAAGTACACGGGGCTACATGACCGCTTTGTCGCAGCCCCTAAACTTAAGAACCAAGTTGATCATGCGAGACCACTACGCTGCTGCTGGACAACATTTTGTAGACAAGACTGCCCTTTCATCTAGCAACGCTCAGTTCATGGAGCAATGTCGAGTTCTGGAACCAAGGAGGAAGGCATCCCCCGAAAGCCTAAACATCATGGGTATTGGAAGAAAAATGCCTTTCGAAGTGTAATCGGATGTTTTGTCGGATGAGTGGCTGCTGTTCCAAACGGAAAATATGTTAGTGATTTTTACAATAGCAATAAGAGTTAAAAATAAATAATTTACTGAGAAACATATTTTATTAGGCTGCACAAATCTATTGATTTGTGATTTTTTGAAAGTGGTTTTGATTGTTGTGACATCACCGGTAGACAAGGTTTGGGCGAACGTGTTCTGCTTAAAACATCCTTCTGGAGATCCAAAGTACCCTACGTTGAGCAAGGTCGTCAAAGCCACATTGTCTCTCCTACATAGAAATGCTCACGTCGAAAGGGGCTTTTCCGAGTCCGCCAATGCCTTGACAGAAAATGGAGAGTCCATGAAGGAGCGGACTCTCAACACTCTCATGACTGTCGCAGCGGGGTTGTAACTGTACCAATCAGACGTATCGAAAGTCCCAATCACCCGATCGCTTATTTCGATGGTGCGTACAGAAGTTACGCGAATCATTTAGAGGAAGAAAGAATGGCCATAGAAGCTGCTGCAAAGAAGAAGGCAGAAGAAAAGCTTGAGAGGAAAGAATGAGAGTGGAAACGCGAAGAAAGAACGGCGGAAAAAATAAAACTTGATGAGGAGGAAGATTTGCTTACAAAACTGAAGACAGAAGATCGGAGCAAGAGAAAGACAGCGGAAAAATGGTTTCAGAAGCTCAAGAAAGGCTGAGAAAAGCCACAGGCGCGAAGGACATGGACGAAATACAGCTGGCCCATGGGATGCTGATGGGCTCTGATATGTTCCGTAAAGAAGCGGATCAGAAAAGAGTTGAGTGCGACAAAATGCAGAAATCTATCCACAGCAGGAAAACCAAATTGATCGATAATATGAGTGCGGAATTGAAACCCAACCAATCTCATGTAATTTATTTCAGGATTAGGACATAACCCAGCTCTTTTGGGTACATTCATGTTGACCAACTGAAAAGCATTAAACTCTTGTTTACCAAGGCAACACTGAAAAAATGGCTTCAAACCACACAATGCCAAATAACTTTGTTAAAGTCATGTTAACAAAAGTGAATTTTCTACTTGGAATAATGTTATTGAATGAAAATTAAGTAAAATTCTTAAAATTAAGTAACAGACTTACAAGCTAGTCATAACTTGTAACTTGTGTGTGAATATTGTTCAAATATTTTTTCAAGAGTATATCCAAAATGTAATTAAATGTAATTGACTTTTCTTAAAATTAAGAACTATACAAGACTTACAAGCTAAGATTTATGTATGTGAAATGTTCAAATATTTATTCAAGAGTGTTTCATATTTTATAAATAAATTGTTCATTTTTCTCTGACATGTGTTTGTTAAAAAAAATCTTCTGCCTTTTCTCCAGTATTTAATTTTTATCTTAAACATTAATTTACATGAAAATTTTTGACCCGTCCTGAAAAGAAAAGTACATGGCCATTGGCTGCATTAATAAAATCATTATTATAAAGCTCACATTTTTTTTTCTAAATTATAAAAGTAGAGTTACTTGATCCTACATCTTATTAGTCTAAAGCTAAAAATAAATTGCTGGATTCTAAAATCAGTTCTTCTGGACCTAAATTAAATGTTCCTACTAAAGAACCCGTAAATACTGGCCTAACTCATAATTCATGCCCTTAGTAGTCCATAAAGATCCATATTTTTGTCGTCCCAGGTCCATAATTCACATATTTTTGTCAGCACAGATCGCTGGGAGCCCTGCAATTGCCAGGCTTGCGGAAGAATACATTTGACTTCCGGAGACAGAAGGCAAATTTCAAGCAAGAAAACTTCCTTTTGACGTGACAACGTCAAATGAATTGTTGGAATACAGTGATGTTCGTGAAAAAGTGTTACAGTGAAAGGTGATGATATTGTTTTATCTCTCTTCTGCTGCGCTCGAATTATCTGGTTCCCTCAAGTTCTGGGAGCTCGGGATTGCAGACACGTAAGAATTCAGTCACCTGACATGAATCTCGACAAGTGACATTGTTGCTCGCTGGCCTGGCTCATCAATATCTTTATGAACAGCAGGTTATGGGTTTAATTGGAAAGAGGGGATTTTAAAGACTCCGTAGCTCTGGGAGACGTTGCTTATGCCCTTAAAACCTACTTGTTGACACCACTTGATAACCCCTCAAACAGGACTAAAATCTATATAATGAATCACACATCTGGACATGAAATGTGGTAGTGTTGATTTGGAGTTTGGAAAAGGTAGTTTCCTGTCTTATCGCTGGGACTCAAAAACTAAAGTCGACATGCAGGGTGTCTACCGGTAACGAAAGTAACGAATTTTACCAATGGGTAACGAAAGTAACGAATTTTACATACGGGTAACGAAAATTTTCCGAAGGCGGATTGAATCATTTAAACTCGCGCCTTTAGGCTCAGAGATTGCGATGGAGCAAGTTTCACGCAAGCGGCGTCGGTTGCATAAGCTATATTTCCCCGTGCCCGACTTCGAGGAAATGCATACTGAGGATACCCTGAGTGATATACATCGTTCAGCGTATATTTTCGGCGTCAAGATGACTTTTTAGTTTTGTGTGAAATATTTTTATCTGTGTTATTAGGAAACCTGACTTTTCGCGAAAACTTCTGAAATTAATCAGAAACCTCGCATTTATTTGGAGACTATGTCAAATTGAAGTCCAGAAATAATTCGAAATAATTTAATGTCGTAATCTTGCGAAATGTTGCCGTTTCGAAAAAGGATTTTGAGAAAGCTTCGAAATACGTAGGCTATAACTTATTTTAAAAGTCTGTCTTGTAAATTTGCAACATCCAGTATGGTTAATTCGAAATTCCGTTAAATGTCGATTTTTCCTTCGAACTTTGGTTCCATCGGATATCTAACTGGTTATTTCGAAAACTTGTATAATTCGTGATTCACATTCGAAAGAAAACTTGTCCTCTAGTCGTATTATTCGTGCAATCCTCTCAGGATAATTCTTAATATTTGATACCTACTTCGAACATTCATACTCAAGACGGCCGGCTGACCGCAAGACTTGCCTGCGGGAATCTCGTCAAATGGGCCGAGATCGACGTCAGTAGCGTAAAGTCATAAAACCCCGTCCCCTATCATGAACTTGTGACCACGAGGACTGCGGCAATCCCGTCAAAGATGATTGGACACCAATCACGAAACATTCCGAAACCTAATCGCCACTTTTCCCATGACCGTATGCTTAAAAGCGTACGGGGAGCGAGAAGTGCATCAACCCACTTAGAAATGACAGCCTACGTAGCGTTGCGATACTAATTTCTCCTCGTGATCCACCCTGAACTGATGAGCTCCCAACCACAGCATAGGGACAGCGGGAATCACGGCGCCTGCCATACAACTTGCCCATAACTACTCGTGAATTTTAACCATGCCCAACCCTGAGCTTGCCTCCACCATTCTGTCAGGGCGAATAGACAATCGTTCAACGGGTGCGGCGCGGTATGCATAATATTGGGAGGACAACGTGAATCTCGTAAAGCGGCAGCGATTGCGATACATTCAATGACGAGGAAAACTGGATTCTTGTCAAACGGACAGTAAGTGGCACCGATTGCGTAATAATGCTATATTTTCTCGTGCCCGACCTCAAGGACAATGGAAATCTCGTCGAACGACTAAAAGTGACACCGATTATCTAAATCACGATATTTATCCGTGTTCTATCGCGAAAACTACGGGAATCTTAACAAACGGGTGAGACCAGCGCCGATCGTGTAACATCTAGAAATTTCTCCGTACTTGACTGTGAAGACAGAATTCCGTTACAATCACGTAACGGCCCTAAAATTTTTTCGTGATCTACCGCGGGGACAAAGGATATCTCGTCAAACGGATAAGAGCAAAGCAACCTCTTGGTAATTATAAAAACGCCTTGTGCACAAGACGACATATTAGCTGAAACAACTCATTTGATAATAAATATCTAGTATTTATTTATTATTTTTAAATTTTTTATAACTCCCTAAGTGAATTGTATTTACCGCTTTAAACACAGTTCATTGCTGTTTTTCTTCACCATGTGATGAGCCCCTTTGATGGCAGACCGCAGACGTATCTTGAATTCAAAGGTAACTAAAAGGTAGCTAAAAAGTAATTAATTTTTACTTCATGCTTACAGTAGACACCCTGACATGACAATGGCTGTTATTGTAGCTTATATGGTACTTCTTAACATTGCTCATCAAGGAGAAGATGAGCCTCCCCTGGAGAGACTAATTGTTAAAGAATTCAATATAAAATTACCACCCCTTCAAAATCAACTCGATTAGAGTACACATTCATTCAGGAACACTACTAACATCTTTAGCTTCCAAATTTAAAAAGTCTTCTTCAGGACAATCAAAGGAACATTACAAATGCAGTTTGTTTTACATATTTGTTTTATTTAAATCATAGATACCGGAAGTTATAACATTAATAAAAAAGAACTATAGTATTTAGGCTAATTTCTAATTACCGCATTTACTCGGCTAGATTTAAGAAGACACTAGTAGGTGCAGCAGAAGCAGTATGTGGGAGGACAAGTAGTAAGAAGAGGTGGAAGGAAACACCATGGTGGAATGAGAAGACTAAAGATATAGTAAGGGAAAAGAATAGAGCCTTTAGAAGGTGGTACATACCTGCCAACTTTTACGGTTTATCCGTAAAATTTACGGAAATTGCAGCATTTTACGGTTTTACGGATGAACGGTGTCATTTTACGATTTCGCGGACAAAAATTTGAAAAGATAATTTACATTCGATAATACCGCCCACTTCCGTACAATCGATTGTTTGCGTGGGTCGAAGGCAAGTCCACGATAGTCGATAACTCGTTCTTTGATATGATTCGTACTTTTAACCGTGTGATGTTTGTGTCTTCATTGTAATTGAATTTGAAGCCGGGATAACCGTTCTTCCATGTTCTTCGCATATTCTTTGTTCCGCTCCGTTCGCTCGTTGCGATTTAAACCATATTCTTTGACCACGTGAGTTGTTCATTGTTCGCGAAGTTGGCGTTCCTTGAATGTTTTCGTCTTTTAAGGTTATGGCATATTTTAATGAAGCGTTCGAGTTTTTGTGCTATAACTTCGTGCTTCGCAGTTTCCTGTATTCCTTGGACTAATTACATTCGTTCCACGTGTGTGTGTGTGTTTTATTTCTACCATATGCATATTCTTTCTTCACGTTGACAGTGACGTAATTAGGGCCGAGTGTCTGTTTACTTCCTTTTTGGTGGAACACAATGTGCCCTTAAGTGCGGCTGATCATGCTGGTGCTTTATATCAGAAGTTGCAAAGAAATATAGTTGTGGTCGCACGAAAACGACATGCTTTGTAAATAAAATGGCAAAAAATGCATCATCTGAAGTTGTTAAGTGCCTTCAGAACGGACCGGATACAGATAAATCCCTTTTCTTTCCATCAGTGAGAAACTACTTTTGTACTGCCTGTGACTACATCATCAACAAGTTTCCACTCAAGGATGACGTGTTAAAGAATGCTCAAGTTGCTAGGTTAGACAAAATTGAAGATGCACAGTTTTCTTCCATTCGTTTTTTCTTGGAAAAGTTTCCTATCATGTTATGCAAGGAAGAGAATGAAACTACAGATGAGGTGGTGAATGAGCTTCAGAGGCAGTTCACAGCTCTTCAGGTAGATGACACTTCGGCTGCACATCAAGATGCTGCAAGTGATTCCAGTTGGGCACAAATATCAAGAATTCGTGGAGCCGATAGACTTCTTAAGTATAACCGAATTTCTAGAGTAATGCTCTCTGTTCTCACCATACCCCATAGCAATGCAGAATGTCAACGTGTTTTTAGCCGTGTGAAGAAAAATAGAACACAGTTCAGGTCATCCATGTCCAATGAATCTCTGGAGTCTATTTCTATTTTGAAGACCAGGAGTTCTGGTCGCTGTTATGACAAAACATTTTCTCATGACTTTTTGCAGGAAGCTAAAAAGACCACAACCATGACTTTAAAGTCGAACTAGCATGTGATTTGCAGTGTGTATTATATTATTTCTTGCCTGTGTTACGTTAAACAAGTTTTATTGTGTAAAGCCTTTTTCAATTATCGTATATCAGCTTAATCTATCAAGGAAGTCCTGTTATGTGTGCTCCAAACCAATATTCACCACGCCTGCTGCTGATTAACATGGATTTCTTCTGGATTGTTATGTTCATCTACAAATTATGTAAGTAGATATGATTTCATTGAAGTATCCTGTTTAAAGCATGAATTATTGTATTTTGTAGCCCAGAAGTATTATTATTTTCGTCAAGCCGGGGGTATATCGAAAATCGTTCGATTTTTTGTCGCGCGTGTGTTTTACTGATAGCCCTTTTCAAAAGTTGGCAGGTATGGTGGTATCAAAATAGGACGGTAGAGACAAGGGAAGAGTACCAGGAAAGAAAGAAGGAGGCGAAGAGAGTAGTGGCTGAGGAGAGAAGAAAGTGGATGGAAGAGTGGACAAAGATGATGAAGGAGGATAGTGAAGGTACAAAAAAGGTCCTGTATGGGATGGTAAAAAATAAGAGGCGGAAGGATCCTACGGATTATGTTAGAATGGTGAACAAAAGGGGACAAGAGATTGAAAATAGGGAAGAACTGAAGAAAATGTAGAAAGAATATTTTGAAGAAATCAGAACCCAAATGGAAACCACGGCGAGGAGGAAGAAATCGGGAATATGAAGATGGACTGCAAACAGAAAAGGACTTAACATGGAAAGTGGAAGATGCAGTGAGGAACATGAAAGGAGGGAAAGCACCGGGTGTGGATGAGTTGAGTGTGGAGATGGTGAGAGCAGCAGGAGAAGTGGGGATACAATGGTCGTACCGAGTGATGAAGACAGCATGGAAAGAAAGGAAGATCCCAGAGGGCTGGAAAAAGGGAATAATTGTCCCAATCTTCAAGAAAGGTAGTAGAACAGAATGCAGAAACTATCGGGGAATAACACTGATGAGTCATTGTGCAAAGATCTTTGAGAAAGTTTTGGAAAGGAGAATTAGGACAAGGATAGAAGAAGGGATGAGGGAAGAACAACATGGCTTCATAGCAGGAAGGTCCACAGTGGATTTGATTTTTGCTGTAAGGCAGTTACAAGAACAGCACTATGAGTATGAAACAGATCTACTGACGGCCTTCCTGGACATTGAGAAAGCTTATGACTGTGTATGCAGAAACAAAGTATTGAAATCCCTGGAGGTGAGAGGAGTAGAAAAATGGACTATAAGGAGGATAAAGGAGATGTACAAGGGAAGCGTGAGCTGTGAGAAAGTGGGAGGAGAGAGATCGGACTGGTTGGAACAGTGAAACGGCCTGAAACAAGGAAGTGCACTGTCACCGTTACTTTTCATTGTTGTGATGGAATGACATAATGACCCGAGTGGCACAAGTAATTGGAGAAGGAAATATGAAAGCAATGGTGTTTTGCAGATGATTTGATGTTTTGGGGAAACGAGGAGGAGGTACAGAACAGTTGGACGTGTGGGAAGGAATAATACAAGGATATGGGATGAAATTTAGCATAAATAAGAGTGAGATGGTGATCACAACAAGGAAGAAGGAAAGAACCACAACGGGAATAACAATTGGTGGGGAACAGCTGAAGAAGTGGAGAGTTTCAAGTATCTGGGAAGCCTGATACAAGGTGATGGAAGAAACTTTAGAGAAATAAATGAGCGGGGGAGACAGGCAGAAGCATTCCGGAGGAGTGTGAGAAGCATGTTACGGTGCAAGGATGTCCCTCAGAACAGCAAAAAGATCATATATCGGACGTACTATGTTCCTATCCTGACGTATGCCTCGGAGACCTGGGTTATGAAAGGAAGGGAGAAGAGCAAAATACAGGCCAGTGAGATGAGGTTCTTGAGAAGCAGTATTGGAGCTACAAAGATGGACAGAATAAGAAATGAGAGGACCAGAGAGTTAATGAAGGAGGAACCATTACAGGATGGTATAGAGAAATCTAGACTTAGATGGTATGGACGTGTAAAACGAACGGAGGAGAAGAGGATACCCAGGAGGATATACGAGACGAAGTGGGAAGGAAAGAGACCGAGAGACAGGTGGCTGAAGGGGGTGGAAGAAAGCGTGAAGAAGAGAGGAGAAGACTGGACAAGGGTGGAGGCTGAGAGATGGTGGGAAGACAGAATACGTTGGAGAGGCTTGTGTTCCAAACAGACCCGGCCAGTGGCTGGAAACTATGCAAGATGATGATGACTCAGCTGTAGGACCCCCTCACTTATGCTAACCCCTTTATTTTCGAGAGCCAAAATACAAATTTCTTGGAAATCGCTTAGTCATCATCATTTCCCAGTTCCAGTTTCCTGGGTGTGGTATACAAGTGTTCGCCATTTCTTTCGGTCGTCGAGTTGCAGTTCTTCTACCTCCATCTTCCCATTTCACATTCTGTTTGTTGACCTCAGACTTCACTGTGTCCATCTATCGATTTCTTGGTCTTCCTGCTGGTCTCCTCCCTCTCACTTCTCTGTCGAAATAATTTCTTGGTGTTCTATTTCTGTCCATTCTTATGATGTGTCCAAACCACTGTAATCTGCATCTTCCTAGGAGTCAATGGCAGGTATTTTGATACCAACTTCCTGCCTGTTAATTTCATTCCTAATCTTATATTTCCTGGACCTCTGGTTCATTGTTCTGATGAATTTCATTTCTGTTGCCTGGATTTTACTATTAGCCTTGTTAAGTAGGGTACATGTTTCATGTCCATAGGTGAGAACTGGAATAAAGTAGGTATGAAACATGCTTATTTTGCTTTCTGGGGTATTTTGTCATCCCATACCGGTAGTAGATTTCTCACTCGACTATAAAAAAGAGAAGCTCTTTGGGTCCTGTTAAGGATCTCTTGCTTTATAGATTTGTTCTTCGAGATGACACTTCCTAGGTACAGAGTCAGAAACAGATTGCAGCTGAGTTCCCTCTTGAAAGATGTTGGAACATGACAGGTTCTTGTTGATAGTCATTTCAACTGTTTTTGTTTGACTGATCTTTAGTCCAAATTCTTTAAAATTGTCATTTCAAAAGTTTAGTTTCTCCTGCACTTCTGTTTCTCCCCATATCAACACATCATCTGCAAATAGGCTACCAGTGTGTTAGGCTCATTTTAATGTTCTTTGACAGATTTTATGATCCGATCCATGGTGACGAAGAACAGGAGTGGTGAAAAGTCACTTCCCTGTTGGACTCCTCTGCTTGTTTCAAACCAATTTGACACCATCCCCTAATTGAACACAGCTTAGGCACTTTTGGCGAAGCATCTTTACTTTATCAATTAGGAATTTTGTCACATTTATACTCCAGTCATTCCCAGATTTTCGTCCTGAGGGCACTGTCGTAGGCCTATTCGATGTCGATAAAAACCATTACCAAGTTCTTCCCATGTTCCCAGTACTTCTCTGATAGCATTTCCACAGCAAATATGAGGTGTACAGTAGTTTTATCCTTCCTGAAGCCATGTTGTTCCTTTTCCAAGAGTGGTTCTATCATCGTCCTGAGCCTTTTCTCAATTATCTTCTCCAAAAGTGAATGAGAAAGTAGAGTGATACCTCTGTAATTCCCTCATTTCCTCCTATTTCCCTTTTCATGTATAGGAATTATGATGCCTTTCATCCAGTCTTCTGGTATCCTGTTCAGTCCAGATGACGGAGTACTCTATATAACCACTGTATACGTGGTGCTCCAGCTGCCTTGATCACGTCAGTGGCGAGTTCATCAAATCCTGAAGACTTGCTACCTCTCTTACTTTTAAGTGCAGACTCTACTTCCAGCAAGTTAACTGGTGTGCTTCATCCCTAACATTTGGGATACAGTCTGCAATGCTAATGTTGTCAAAATTTTCTCCATTTAATAAAGTGTTGAAGTAGTTTTTCATTTCTTCTCTGATACCTTGATCAGTAGTCACCAGGTTCCCATTATCTGCTTCCAGTGCAAGGATGCTGCCTAGCTCACTTCTTCTTCTTTATTACTTTGTTAAACATTTTCTTATTGCCTTCACAGTCTTCTGTCAACCTGGTGGCGAACTCATGCCAACACCTTCGTTTTTCTTCCTGCACCAGTCGCTTAAGAAACAGTTGCTTGTTCCGATACTCCTGTGCTAGTTGCTCAATTTCATCTTCTTGACGGCCTGGTTTCTGCTTTGCATAGTCTAAAACCTTCTTAGATACATTTCTTTCTTTCACTGCAGTTTTCACCCTGTCATTTTACCATGGTGTTTCTTTCACCCTGCTAATTGCACTAGTCTTTCCACATAGTGATTCAGCTTCTGAAAACAGTGCATTCTTAAATGACATCCACTCTTCCTCAACCCCTCCTTTATCATTGTTTGGTAGTTTAGCCATGCTTTTTCTTTGATATTCTTCTTGTTTCAGAGTTTCTCTTAACAGCCAGGCCTTTGGCATTTTCTTGTGCTTGGTATTGGGCTCACTGACTTTTTGGGTGTGTGCTACCAAAAGCCGGTGGTCGCTATCGAGGCATTCACTAGGAATAACCTTAACATCTGTGATAAACTGGTTTGCACATCTATCAGTTATTATGTAATCTATTACTGTCCTGGACCTCCCATCCCAACTGTAATTTGTAATTTTATGGTTGTCTGTAAGGGTAGACCAAGGTTAGAATATGTTAAACAGATTTCCTCGGAAGTAGGGTGGGGTAGCTATGTAGAGATGAATTAGCTCAGGACAGGGAGGCATGGAGGGTTGCATCAAACCAGTCAGACTGAAGACTCAAACGACAACTCTCTTTCTGGAACCAAGAATTTTGTATGCACAGATGGTTTCGTGCACAGAAGTCGATCCTGTCACCATAGCCATGGGGACCAATGGTAACTTCACAGCCATGTCTGATTGTCCCAACCTGGGCATTCAGGTCTCCTATGATCATAATGTTGTCTTCTAATATATGATCCTCTAGATCCACGAGGAACTGATCTTTCTCATCTGTAGAACAGCCTGTTTGTGGAGCATTCACTGGGAGGAAGGTATGGAACGTCTGGCCAACACGTAGTTTCATTTTAATAATTCTGTAATTCACGTAGCTGATGTCTGCCTGTTTATCTACATCTTAGTGGAGAACAAAAGCAATTCCATTTCGGGCTTCTTCAAGATTTCCACTCCAGTACAAAACCTAATCTTTTTGCAGTGTTTTCTTTCCTGTACCTTTCCATTTGGTTTCTCTCAACCCTAATATCCCAAGTTTGTGTCAGTTCATAAGATCTACAATTTCTTCGCACTTCCCTGTAAGGTTTAGGATATTGAGGGTTCCAAATCTGAGCTGCTTCTTCTTGGATGGTGTTTGTCTCTTTCTGCATCTCCAATAAACTTCAGGTTTTTTACAGTCATTATTTCGTGATCTGCCTGAAGAGTTACTATCAAGTCCAGTAGTGTTAATGTTCTTACTTCCGAGGCTTGTTTTAGGTTTGAAAGCAAATTCAATCAACTTTCCAGCTGGCTTGTTAAGACTAACACTGCAGAGGATTTTCTGTTGAAGTTTACTCCCCTAGCCTTTGAGAATCCCTTCTCATCCCACAAGGCAGTGGGTTCCTTCTGTATAACCCCAAGATGGGTGGGGTGCCTCCTCCACCAGCCGTAATGAATTACACATTCCCAGCCTTCGCCGCCGTTGAGGTCTTCACAAGTCATCCTGTGCAAGGGGCCTGTGTTATGCCCCACATGACTGGGTCCCCATCAGAACTGTTGTGACTTTTCTGAATGTACACTTGAATTCATGGATAGACATGTTAATAGAAATCTGAGTAAAAAATTTTGGGAATAATTGTCAAGTGCCTTTTCACTGCTGGTCAGTTCTCCCGAATGACACTGGGGCAGCACTTGTCGGGCATTTGAATGCAAGGAATAACTGTTGCTGGGGACTGTTGTCATGTAAGCCGTCGCGCCCGGTCGCATTGTTTCTGCAGTTAGCAATGTAGTGTATTTTATATTCTGTATGTTATTTAGTTCTAATAAATTAGTGTTTAGTAAAGTCAGTGTTGTTATTTAGTGTGATTTAAATAACTTGAGTTGCCAGAGAGGTGTTGTGATGCCAGCAACAAAATTTTTGATACACCACGCCGGATTTCTAACAAACGCGACGCGTGTGTACGCGACTTGTGAACAGTCTACTTCCATTTAGAATTCGAGTCATTTTCCTCGTACAGTTGAAAATGGCCGCGATAATTGATATCATTTGTAACGACAAACAAGATCGTGATTATATTAATCTACAGCCCATGCCTTGTAGTGCAGGCGTGAGATAGGCGGGAATCGCCATGTTGTTCTTCTGTGTTGTCGGGTGTCTGTATTCCTGCTGCAACGGAACTGTGACAGTGCAGCCAACTTCGGACATCACGGAAGCGGATAACCTCAACTCAGGACCTGGCCACCAGAGTGTAGTGTTGGCGGATTCACGTGAGTAGTAAGTACAGTCTGGTTCACTTTATTATTCCTTTCCTGTCTGTCACCATGGAAGAAAGTCTAAAGCGTGCATTAGTTAAGAAAAGGGCCGTCATCAAATCTCGTGTGACTCGAGTAGGCGGACGGATTTCCATAACAGAGGAAATCTTAATGACATTAGGGTAAGACAAAAGCTTCTTGAAACTAGCATAGGGGAATATAACGGCGTCCAAGATCAGTTGGAAATTAATGATGACGATGTTGCACACGACTTAGACAGGGAAACATTCAAGGAACTGTGTTTGGAAACTCAGTCCAAAATTGAAACACTACTGGCAGATGATGCAGCTCAGTCATCAACCCCTATCAACAGTTCATGTTCTACCATCAGCCATAATCTTAAATTACCTACAATCGTACTTCCTAAATTCACAGGCTCTCTTATTGATTTTATGCATTTTCATGACACAATTCAATCCTTAATCATCCACAATGAGTCTCGGACCGACATTCAACGCTATTATTATTTATTATCGTGTGTACAGGTGAGCCACACAAACTCATTGAAAACCTTCCAGTTACTCGGGACAATTTCAAGGTGGCATCGAATTTAATTTGCAACCGATACCACAACCCTAGGCTCATTTTAGATCTCCATGTCAAAGAATTGCTGTCGCTACCTCCCGTAAAGTCTGAATCACCCATGGACTTGCGACAACTCATCAGTTGAGCAGTAACCTGAATGCCATTGAAGCCCTGCATATTGAGACCCCACTGCATGATGTCCTCCTATCACACTTGGTTCTGGAACGCATTGGTCTAGGCTTGTGGAAGCAATGGGAAATCAAGACGTCAGGCGATACATGTCCCAGCTTGAAGGATCTTGTTTCATTCTTGGAGAGATTGTTGCCTCACACAAGCCACCAGCAGATAAACATGATGCGAATAAAGTCAACCCAGCTTCAAAGAGTTCGCGTCGCTCATACATGTCAACTTCTCCCGGATGTGAATCGTGTAATGAACAACACACTTTGTAGAGATGTCGAAAATTCAAGGAAATGGCAGTGAACGATTCCATCAAGTTAATTCAAGATCACAAACTGTGTTACAATTGCATACCTGCCAAGTTTTCCGGTTTTCCCAGAAGGTTTCCGGATTTTTGGGGTGTTTTCCGGTTGTCCGGATTAACATAGTTTTTTTTTTTTCCGGATTTTCAACTCCCTAGATTTTTCTGTTCTCTGCATCCAAATCTCATTTCAGTTTTAATTTTCGATAATAGCTGCTATTCTGAGATGCGAGTGTTTAAATTCGACTGATAAGACTCAGGGTGTCTACCGGTACCGAAAAGTAACGAAAAAGTAGCTAATTTTATAAAGGTAACGTACAGTATCTAATTCTTATGTCAGGATAGTTGGAATGGAGGTATCGAAAATTTGCCGAGGTCTGTTAAAATCATTTAAACCCGCACTGCGAGGCTCGCAGATGCGATGATGCGAGTTTCACGCAAGTGGCGCCGATTGCGTAAGCTATATTTCCCCGTGCACGACCTCAAGGAAATGCATACTGAAGATACCTTCAGTGGTACTGTATACATCGGTTCAACGTTTATTTTCGGCATCAAGAAGAGTTTAGTTTTGTGTAAAATATTTTTCCGTATTAATCGGAAACCTGACTTTTGGTGAGACGTTTATTCGCGATAACTTCCGAAACTCAACAGAAACCTCTCATTTCTGATATTGGCCTCTAAATTTGTATAAGCTCAAATTGAAGTCCAGAAATAACGCGAAATAATTTATTGTTGCAATCTTGCGAAATGATACAGTTTGAAAAATAATCGCAAAAATGCTTCGAAATACATAGACTATATTTTAAAGATATATCCGTCTAGTGAATTTGCGACATCAAGTGTGGTTAATTCGAAACTCCGTTATGTGTCTATTTTTCCTTCGAACTATGATTCCATTGGATATATAATCTAACCGATTATCTCTAAAACTTGTATAATTTGAATTCGAAAGAAAATGTGCCCTCTTGTCGGAATATTCGTGCAATTCTCTCTGAATAATTCATACTTCGAACGTTTATCCTCCAAAGTCACATCCTCAAGACGGCTGGCTGACAGCACGACTTGTCTGCGGGAGTCTCGTCAAACGGACCACGATCGAAGCCAGTTGCGTAAAATTATAAAGCCCGTGCCCGGCCACGAACTTGTGTCCTCGAGGACTGCGGGAATCACGGCACCGATCATACAACATGTCCATAACTGCTCGTGAATTTTAACTATGCCCAACCTCGAGATCGCCTCCGCCATTCTGCCAAGACAGATAGACAGGCAGACAATCGTTGAATGGCCGGATGCGGTGCCGATTGCAATGATATCGCGTTCTCATTGTGCAACCGCGAGGACAACGTGAATCTCGTAAAACGACAGAGAGCGGTAGCGATTGCGATACATCGCGATATTTCTCCGCATTCGATGGCGAGTGCAACAGGATTCTTGTCAAATGCTGATGCCAATTGCGTAATAATAACTTACCATATTTTTCCGTGTCCGACCTCAAGGACAATAGAAATCTCGTCGAACGACTAAAAGTGACACCGATTATGTAATTGCGATTTTTCTCCGTGTTCTATAAAAAAAAACTACGAATCACGTCAAATGGCTGAGACCAGCGCCGATCGTGTAACGTCTCGATATTTCTCCGTACCTGACCGCGAAGACTTAATTCGGTGACAATCACGTAACGTCGCATATATTTCTTCGTGGTCTACCGCGGGTAAAAAGGAAATCTCCCCAAACGGCCAAGATCAGAGCAACTTCTTGTTAATCATAACTTCTTGTACACAAGACGATGTATTTGCTGAATCAACTCATTTGATATAAATATCCATTATTTATTTTTATCTAAATTATTATGACACCATAAGTGAATCCTATTCACTGCTTTAAACATAGTTCATTGTTGTTTTCCTTCACCGCGCGATGAGCTTCTATGGTTGCCGACCGCAGACGTATCTTGATTTAAAAGGTAACTAAAATTAACTAAAAGGTAGCTAAACAGTAACTAATTTTTACTTCATCCTTACAGTAGACACCCTGTAAAGTTTATCGATAATCCTGTCTCGCAGATTATCGCTGCATTTATATTACACTTTGTGCTTCGACCGTTTGTAAGCAGGTAAGCTTGGTTTTAAGCGGTGCTTGCTGTAGTTCTGGTATTTGTGCAGTTGTGTGACAATTTTTGTGCGATTTAATGTTTTCGTGATGAATTCAACTAAGAAATGATATCATCTGTCTTTCAGGGAGTCATATTCTTCAGAATTTTTGGAAACTGGCACAGTGAATTAGATAGTCTCACATCACCAAGAGTTTGTAATCTCTTTCCCTTTTCTCGCTATTTTAAAGACCTTGCGACGCATGTACGCGTTAAATTTTTGCCCTTTGGGATGTTCTGGATTTCTATTTTTGAAAGTTGGCAGGTATGCAATTGCTTGCGGCGTGATCACATGGCGTCAAATTGTAATGCTGGTTGCTGTAGAACTTGCAACAAGAAACACCTCACATTACTGCATAACTATCAGGACAGTAACTCGTCAGGCCATTCCTCAAAACAATCATACTGCTCATTAAAAGGATAATATCTACAGCATGAGGTTCTTCTTTCAACCGCAATAGTTCACATCAAGGATAATACAGGTAGAATTCACGATTGCAGAGCGCTATTGGACAGTGGTTCTCAGCTGAATTTCATGTCTCGGGAACTTGCTGATCGTTTGGGTCTGAAATTGAGTCGCTATGCCATGCCCATCAGCGGTATTAGTAACACCAAGGCAGTTGAGTCCTCTTAACATCTGCCAATTAAGCATATCTTCCAGGCTGAGTGATTACAGAAGCCATATTGTGTGTTCCGTGCTGCCTCAGATCACAGGTCAGCTTCCTACCTCGCGAATAAACTGTGGTGATTGGCAGTTGCCTAAGGACATCAGCTTGGCCGATCCTCAGTTCAACCAGTCTCGTCAAGTTGATCTTCTTCTAGGAGCACCTCTTTTCTTCGACATCTTACGACCCGGTCAGCAAACGCAGGAAGGCCATCCCACACTTCAGAACTCAGCGCTAGGATGGGTTCTAGCGGGCTGCATACCTACCCACTCGGTGGAACAGCGAAGTAGCTGGAACAGAACATTTTTTGTCAGAACTGACCCATTAAACTCTCAGGTGGAGCGGTTCTGGGAACAGGAAAAAATAAGAACACATCCCCAGTCTAAGGAAGAGAAACTAAGTGAAGATCATTTTGCAAAATTCACCACCAGAGACGAAACAGGACGCTTCGTCGTAAGATTGCCCCTTCGTTAACCACAAATGGTACTAGGAGATTTGCTGCATAATGCCAGGATGCGTTTCAGCTACATGGAGAGGAAGCTTCAAAGACAGCCTTTGCTAAAGAAAGACTATGTCAAGTTATGGACGATTATCTTCTATTAGGGCATATGAACATCGTTGAGCCATCCGATCAGAATCATCATTCATATTACCGGTCCCATCATGCAGTCGTGAAGGAAGACAGCACAACCACCAAGCTGAGAGTCGTCTTCGATGCATCTGCTAAAACCACATCGTCATTGTCTCTCAATGATATGATGATGATTGGGCCTACAGTGCAGCAAGATTTATTTTCAATTGTCTAACGTTTTCGCAAACACAAGTATGTCTTCACCGCGGATATTGAGAAGATGTACCGCCAGGTTCTTGTGCATCCTGAAGACGGAGATTTGCAGAGGATTCTGTGGCAAAGCTCACCTGACCAGCATTTGCAAGCATATCAGCTTACCACTGTCGCATATGGTACAGCAGCAGCCCCATTCCGGGCCACAAGATGCCTAACGGAGTTGGCAAAGGAAGGACAGTGGACATATCCGGTGGCTTCGGAGATTGTCCGAAATGATTTCTACGTAGACGATCTGCTTACCGGAACAGAGTGCATCCAAGATGCTATTAAACTGTACAGAGAACTAACGACCCTACTGAAAAGTGGAGGATTTCCCATTCACAAGTGGCTTGCCAATCATCCAGATATATTAGCATCTATTCCTGAGGACCTTCGTGAGAATCAGCTCCCATTCAAATTGAATTTTGAAGATGATGTAGCCAAAACACTCTGGCACCTTGTTGACGCTATGTTCAGGATCGAAACTATTATCAAAAACAATTCTCAAGGATGGACAAAGTTAGAGTGTTGTTTTAAGGGGCGGAACTACGAGGTCATCTGCCCCTAAGGATGGACAAAACGTACTGTCCTGGCTAAGGTAGCATCCATCTTCGATCCGCTAGGCTTACTAGGTCCAGTCATTGTGTGATGCAAGCTATTCATCCAGATGCTGTGGCAACTGCGAGTTGACTGGGATGAGCCACTTCCTGCGGAATTTGAGAAAGTCTGGGTGCAGACCCAACAGTACCTCTCCTGTCTGAGTAAGATTGACATACCACGCAGAGTGACCTGCGATGGCAAAATAGTTAGTGTGCAGCTGCACGGCTTCTCAGATGCATCGGAGAAAGCTTACGGTGCGTGTGTATACTTGTGTTGCACCAACACCAATGACAACATCACCGTCTCGCGCTTCACCTCCAAGTCCAGAGTAGCCCCCCTCAAACAAGTATCAATGCCTCGTCTGGAACTATGCAGAGCTCTACTACTTACACGTCTGATGAACAAGGTATCAACAGCCCTTAATATGAACATCCAGGCATGTCATTATTGGACAGACTCGACGGTCGTACTTGCTTGGATAGCAGGATGTCCCACATTATGGAAAACGTACGTGGCCAACAGAGTTTCAGAGATACAAGATCTATCTAGATCGGAAGACTGGAAGCATGTTGCATCTCAAGACAATCCAGCAGACTTCTTCTCAAGAGGACTTGAACCACAGCATCTTGGACTGACGCGGCAATGGTGGACGGGGCCCCACTGGCTGCACAAGCCCTCTTCTGCTTGGCCAGAGAAGAAGGCAACTGCCGACAGCTCAACTGAAATCCCTGAGCAGCGAAAGGCAAATGTATGTCTGCTGTCAATCAACCCCGATGCAGAAGAACACATTCTACGATTCTCCAGCTGGTCAAGACTCCGAGTGACAGCCTACATGCTCAGGTTTATTCACAACCTTCAAAGTGAGAAGAAAGAGAGACAGCATGAACCACTAACGACTGCTGAGTTGAGTGAATCCTTAAAAACTATTGTTTGCATCACCCAGCATGCTTCATACTCACAAGACATTCAGAAACTCCAGAAGGAGAGAATCATTTCTCCAGAGAGTAAGCTTGTTAATATGTGCCCTTTCCTTGATCAAGACAAGTTGATTAGGGTGGGTGGTAGGTTGGAAAATGCTTCTACATGTTTTGATCAGAAACATCCTCTGATAATCCCCCGAAACATCACGTCACCAAACTCCTCGTCAAGCATGAACATTACCGACTGTTGCATGCGGGAAGCCAGCAGGTGCTAGCCTCACTATGTCAGAGGCTCTGGTTCAACAATGGGGGATCTGTTGTGAGGCAAACCATACACAAGTGTCTCGTCTGCTTCAAGCTGAAGGCAGCAACAGCGAATGAACTCGTGGGACAGTTGCCTGCTTCACGAGTTACACATAGCAAACCATTTTCGAATTGTGGAGTTGACTATGGAGGCCCTCTATACATCAAGTACGGTGCACACAGAAGTAGGACGCGCACCAAGTGTTTCATTGCTTTGTTCGTGTATGGTGACAAAGGTAGTTCACATCGAATTGGTCAGTGATGCGTTCATTACAGCCCTGCGGAGATTTATCGCAAGACGCGGCCGATGCAGCAATATATATGTAGTGACAATGGGACTTGCTTTGTCGGAGCTAGGAACAAACTAAAGGAGCTGCTCCATCTAACAAAATCACCTCTTTATCGGTCTGCCATTCAAGAGTTCACTTCCAATGAGGGCATAAATTGGCACTTCATTCCACCTCATGCACCCCACTTCAGAGGTCTCTGGGAGACAGGAATAAAATCTGTTAAGAACCATCTCAAAAGGATCGCTGGAGATACTCTCCTCACCTTTGAAGAGCTCTACATCCTTCTAACCCAGGTTGAGGCAAGCTTAAATTCAAGGCCACTGACTCCCCTAACTATCCTGATGAGTTCACCTTCCTGACTCCAGGACATTTTCTAATTGGAGTACCCTTTAGCTCGTTCCCTGAACCAGACTGTCTTGCTAGCTCATCTTCCCACCGGTCTAGATGGCAACTGGTTCAGCGCTGTCGGCAGTAGATTTGGAAGCAGTGGTCGTGTGACTACCTCTTTCAGTTTCAGCAGAGAACCAAGTGGCACACCACCCAACCCAACATCGAGCTTGGAACTCGGGTGATTATCAAGGACAACCTTCCACGACGGGCGTCGTCGAGGAGGTGCATCCTGGACCTGATGGCCACGTGGGAGTTGTATCTGTGCGATCAGCTAAGGGAATGTACAAGCGGCCAGTGACGAAGATATGCCCTTTCCCAAGTGAATAACATTATTTCATTTCTAGGCTCTGGAGCTACCCACTGTGGACATGGAACTTCTATAGGGTATATTTGTGTTTATGTGTTGGTATATTTATTTCAGCTCTCTTGTATATAATTTGTGCCAAATTAGGTGGGCGGCATGTTGAGTGCCTTTTCAGTGCTGGTCAGTTCTCCCGAATGACACTGGGGCAGCACTTGTCGGGTATTTGAATGCAAGGAATACCTGTTGCTGGGGACTGTTGTCGTGTAAGCCGTTTTAGTGTGATTTAAATCATTTGAGCTACCAGAGAGGTGTTGTGATGCCAGCAACAACAAAAAATGGTGAAAAATATTTCTAACAGTCTTAACCCCCTGCTTGGTGTTAATTTAACTTTACATGTACTAAAACAAACCTACTGACTACCTTTGCTTACAGGCCACAAAATGAATTTAACTTAATATCCCGGAAAATTGAATGGGCGCCAGGCTTGGTCATATGGACCTTGCCAAATAAAATAGCTGTTTCCCCGACATTAAGACCCCTTGTCCCAGGTGCCTCCGTTGGCTGATGTTAGCAGGAGCATAACAAGACAGGAACAACACACTTTGGATTTTAACATTATGTACTGACTATACTTATTTACATTTATATACACTATTTACATACATGAAAATACCCTTGAAATACAATGAAAATAGATTTTGTCCAGTACCTTGTCACTGAATTTACGCTCGATCGAGCAACAGACACTTTTGGTCAATTTTGACCTAAGGAGCCTCCTATATTTACACTAGTACTGTTCGTACTCAAAAATCTACATTCGTCAAACTTGTATTCCCTTGGTTGCTTTTCACTCTCCCTCTCATTGATTCATCATTTTCACTCCTCTCCACTCTCCTCCATGAACTCCACAAATGTAATGTATTATAATCGTCCTCCGGGCGTGATCTGCATCAACAGCCCATTGTGTTTGAACAAAACCATGTTATAATGTATTATGTAGTTTACCGATTGTCAAAGGCTCAGAGGACGACTAGATCTCTCTTTGCTATTCCTTTACTGTACCATGGCTAGTAAAAACGACCTTGATCACAAGAAGACACTGTCAGAGCACAAAACACTCCATTATATACACCAGCGTATGAATATCCCTACACTGGGAACTGCACTTCAGCTCGCCAGAACTACATGGCGCACTCATGCTCCAAGCTGATATCGCAGACAACCGTCAAACACTCGACAGTCGAAAACCCACCGATCGTTCCCGAGTGGGTCCGAGTGTCGCAGAGTACTTTTCCGCTCCCCAGTTCATTGAAGCTCACGCTGCATTTAGCCCAGGAAATACCTCGCTACTCGTAAACAACCTGAATTTCCATCTAACTTTTCCTGGTGTGTCAATTTCCATCACCCTGAATCTCAACTCAATTGTACCTTTTCGTACAGCCTGCCATCAAAACTTGAACATTATTAGGTGAAAATCTTGAATAACCCCCAAACCATAATGAAATGTCAAGTCATCAAGCTTTCATCTACAGGGTCATTATCTATGTGCGCCCCGATAAACACGGCAAGCTAAGCCGGCTGTGACTGGCGCAAATCGCGGGCTTGCATACCCTGTTCAGACTGTGCTTGGCGCGCACTTTCAAACTTTTACCAAAGATGTTCAATAATGTGTACTAACTGTGCTCATAAGCGATACTGAAAATGTCCTCCCTCTTTTGTAACACACACCTGACATCTTCTGATGAAAGAATGTCAACTCTTTTATTATTTACGGAGCCTGTTTCCTTGTATCGTTAAGTGAGCCTCCTAATTGTACTGGCATTTGGCACAGGTCTTCCTGAAAACTTGATTCGAAATTTTCGTCCCGTTTCAGAACAAGATTTTCTGCTTTTCATATATGAATTATGCATATACACACACGTTTGCGCAATGTGAATTGGTGTCTAGGCATGACCAACAATCACAGTAATCACAATACTCGCTGAACATGCAACACCAACGTCTATGCTTTGCAGATACACGTCCATGTCTGTTAGGTAGTCAGCCCGAAGGCTGGTTGGATCCTCAAAAGCACGTCCATATGAATGACAAAACACGTGTGAACTAACGATATGAGTCGGCGGAGTGTGCCAACCACCGGCTGAACCGAGTGCATGCGCCCGCGATCTACGATTGTCACAGCCGGCTTAGCTTGCCGTGTTGATCGGGGCGCACATAGATAATGACCCTGTATAACTAAATTTTGAAAAGGATTTACTACAGAGGAGAACTTTTTTCTCAATGTTTCGATCACAGTGTATTTTATAAAGCCTGTCAATTCTATGAGAGAGTTGTCATCAAAACGAAGCATTCTTCGTAAATTCAGATATATGTCCTGGGAAAATATTTTAGAAAAAATAAGAGATTCTATGACTGGATCCGTAGACCAGTATTGCTTCAGACTATTTTTTTTTCATGTGAGCCATAAGCAGTGAAGTTGCGAAAAAACAAAACATCTCATCAGCACTGGTGTCAACCCATTGGTTTAGTTTAGAAAACTGAGTACGTACGATTTCACAGTTTCCTTGTAGTACTTATTTGTTCAATATGATTTAATAATAAATACTTTATTGCGCACAATGTGCATGAACGTGGTTCTTACGAACCATCATTAATACAAAATTTTGTCGTTGTCACTGTAAATGCCTTTTTCCGAGGGGTGTCCATATATTTCTAATTTTCACAGAATTTCGTCAGAGACACCTCTCTGCACTTGCACGTCCTCACGTGGTATCTGTCGCAAGGACCCTTACAAAGCTTGCACACGCATAGTTCGTCTGGTTGGTGATAGACGTCTCTCATGCAGATCCGGTGGTGGAAACCATGGACCGCAAAGCGCATCAAGATATGTCTCAGTTCGTAGGATCCTTGCATCCAGTCCTGTGTAGTCATAGCGTCCGTCATATAAAATTCATGCCAAATGTCATTTCTCTTTGCTGTCATGAGACGCAAATACTCCCCAAATCCCGGTGTGTGGGGCAGAAGCATCTGTAATCTGACATCTTCCATAAAGGGTAGTTCCCCTGTCATGACATACACAAGCCGCGAGGGCGTGAACTTGGAAAGGCATAAGGCTCATTTTATATACATTGCCTTGATCCTTTCCAGCGTTGCCAGATGTCTGTGCCTAAGATGTTTCCAAATACTTTCCAGGCCATACATCGCGACTGGTGCTATTTTTAACCAAAAAAGTCGTATTGCCGTCTTCAGGGATAGGCTGCGTAGATGCTCGATGTCGCTCATAGCCGTCAGTGCAGCGTCTAGCCTATCTCTCACGTGCATCGTGAAGACGTTCCCAGATGTCTGCATAGTCACCCCCAGGTACCGGAAATGGGAGACTGTAGTCAGGGGGGTGCCTTTGTAATGAAACGTCGCGGGCTTTCCTCCCCTTCTGAAGGACATAGTGACTGTCTTCGTCTCGTTCAAACTCATTTCGTTATCTTCGGCCCATACTGCTACATTGTTCACGGCGAATTGTAGGTCTTCTGCACTTGTAGATGTCATTACCATATCGTCCGCGTACATATAAATTTTGACATTGGGTGGAACTATTGTAGTGACGTCAGCTGTTGCTATTGTAAACAATATCGGACTGAGAGGATCGCCTTGAAGGACCCCGTTCGTTTGCTCGATTGGTTCAGAAGTGATGACACCGTCAGTGATTTCTATTAGATTACTACTCAGCAGATTCCTAATGAATCTAGCTAAGTAGCTAAACTCGCCTACCAATTTCTCAAGTTTGTCGATGATAATTTGTCTGTTAAAGGTGTCAAAAGCTTTTTTGTAGTCAATGAATACAGCATGCAGTTTCCTCCGTGGTAATGTTAAAGCTTCCTCAATATCTAACTGTAAACATTGGATGGCTTGTGTGGCAGATCTACCCTTTCGAAACCCGAATTGTTTGTCAGTTATCCACCCTTCAATCGTGGACGTGAGGCGCTCGCAAATTAATTTTGTGAGGATTTTCAATAACGAACACTCGAGGGCAATCCCCCTGTATGAGTTCGGGTCCCCGCTGTCGCCTTTCCCTTTGTACAACATTTTAACTGTCAATTTCCTCCAGTTCGCGGGAATTGTACCTTTACGTAGACATCCGTTAAATAGAGAGGTTACACATCTTTTCAATTGTGTTGTGGATTCCTTCAGATGCTCATTGAAGATGTTGTCTGGTCCACAGGCTTTATTGTTCTTACTATTGGTAATGGCTTTCAACACCTCTTCCTCGGTAAAAAAGTTCCGGTTCTTCTGCTACTGTAAGGTCTCCCTCTGGTCGCGGAGCGGGGCGAGTGTCCCGGTCTTGAAGGACCAACGTTAAGTGATCTTTCCAGGTCTCTATCGATATATTTCGCTGAAATTTAGGTTGTCTAGAGTTTAGAGCCTTATAAGGGTGAGTTTCTGCTTCTTGTATGAGTGTCTTTTCTTGTATGTTTTGGAACAATTCCTTTGCTTCTTTAAGGATGAGTTTGTACCGTCTCCTTATGTCATGGTAACTCCTAAGATTGCTTCCTAAAGGTGTCATTCGTACCTGATGAAGGGCTGCTAGAGCTTTTCTACGTGCGAAGTAACAACCTCTGTTAAACCACACCTGTGACTTCCTCTTTGATTGTACTCTGGGAAGTACTGCCTGCAAGATAAGTTTTTCCAAATTCACCGTTGCGTTGTCCAGGTCTCCGGATGCTATCACATCTAATACTGTATCAATATCCCTGTCTCTTAAACTTGTGGCGTCTATTACCCTAGATAGCTTTATGAGAGATTTCTTCTCTGTTCTCCTTTCCTCGGACAGTTCGAAGTTGGTCTCTACTGGGATATGTTTCCTTAGCGTCTCCCCTGTCGTGGTTTGTGTGACAGACTTGATGTTTACGTTATTGGTTAGTACGATGTCTATAGCACTAGACCCGTTGTGACATAAGTACGTTAACATGTTATTATCATTCACCAAGGTTAGTCCTTCCCCTTCTAAGTATTCTAACACAGAGTTTGTTTTGAGCGAGGGCTTGTCAATACAACAATTTAAATCTCCGGCTATTATAAGGGTATCATGTGGCTTCACTTTCTCCATTGCTAATGTGAGTTCTTCTATGATTTCACTTGATGTATTTTCTGGTTGAAAATACATTCCTAATATAGTACAGACACTTGTTTTTACCATTAGTGTATTGTCTGTTTTATACAAGACTGAGAAAGGTGAAAGTTGTGCCTTTAAGATGCATGTAATGCCTCCAGAGGGTCTTCCTCTGACCCCTTGTTTGGCGGGAACATTAATGGTATAAGCCGTCTTATACGACCACTCTCTTGTCAAAAAAGTTTCTGTCAGTATTACTAAATCGTACTGGTCGAAAATATCTGGTGCTAAACTGATAACCCCCATGAGTCCCTCAACGTTCCAAAGGAGGGTTTTCAGTCTTCTCGAAGGTTCTGTACTTCCTAGGTTCAAGTTACTGCAGGACGACTCCTTCGTTCCGTGGTCTTCTTGGTGATCGAAAGGGACGCACAAGAACTCTCTTAGGCCAAAAGTCCGCTTGTTCAACTTGCTCTAGGTGCTGCCAGGATATCCCCAGTTTGAAAGCCTTGTTAGTTCCTAGGGTGTCCAACTCTTCACACGACATGATACCGTCAATTCCTTTCGAAGACATGAATTCCTTTACCCTCTCGGTAGTCGCATTTGAAGAGAGGTGACCCACATATAGCCAGGCAATTCCTTCTCCGGCTTGAATGATGGAATTAGATTCATTTGTTCCTATGATGATGTGTCGGCTTTCTTTATATCTGTTCCTCCTCCTCCTGACTGTCTCCCAATCCTTCTCTTCCTCCTCACCTCTGTCATGTCTTGCAATCTCTTTGGAAGCCATGGCCTACCTGATAGACATCTGCAGTACCATTAAATCCTTTGTCTTCTTTCGCGAGGTTTGTGTTCTTTTGAAAAGTATCTGACGCCTCACCTATCTTTCGTAATTCTGCATTCTTAATTGTAAGCTTGTTAGATCCAGCAATGTAGTTGTCCTTTTCCTCATTATCATTACTGCTTGATGAAGTCGCTTTTCCTTTCGTGTAATGCGTATTTCTCAGTTTAGTACCTGGCATCTCATTTGTCATCTTTAGTGCTCTATTCCATGGGGTCCAGTTTGCATTCTCGTTACTCTGAGATATCACTGGGCTCGGAGTTTCCTTTTGATTTTGATTGAACATTTGCCCGGCAGATATAGATTGGCACGGGTCGCCGTTACTCCCTGAAGCTTCTAAGAGTGAATCAGCAGATGGCACACATTGTGAATTTGGTGTTTGTTGCTGTATAGCTTTTATTTCTTCCGTTATAAGGCTTTTTATGCTATTTGTGAGTGCATCCATCATTTGATTCATCTTCTGCATGACGTTATCTGTGATTTTATCTTGTAATGTCTTGTAGGCCATGAGTTGGCTGTTGGGATTATTTGCAAGGCCACTAGATGACAGGACTTGTACGTTGAAGCACTGCCGACTAGATGTAATTTGTGCAGTAGAATGATCCACTTCGCAGTTATTGTCGTTCACGTTCTTCGCCTGTCCGGCAGAGGTCTTCACCGCTTGTCTCTGCTCCTGGCCTGTAACTTCAATGATGTTCTTTGATCTGGTAGGTGTCGTTTCTGTTTGTCTCTGGTCACAGCGTGTATCGTAAACGTTTTTCTTTTGTTCGGTAGATGTCTCTACCATTTGTCTCTGTCCACGGCCTGTTGCTTCAACGAATTTCTTTGACCTGGTATATATCGTTTCAGATTGTCGCTGATCACGACCTGCTCCTTCATGCGTATTATCAATAGATGTCGCTGGTTGTCCTACAGGGTGGCCGTCTACCTCCTCACTCATCACATCTCCTTGGCTATTCATAACCTCTTCTAGAGGAGTCTTACTTTTATTAACAACTGTCTTACTTTCCCTTGCAAGTGAATCAAAACACTCTCTAATCTCCCTTACCGCTTCTTGTATGTCGTTCTTCACTTCCTTCTTCCTATAACCTCCTCCTTGTATCACTTTTCGATGATTTTTAGAGCACTTTCTAGACGATGTCTTGTAGTGTCCGCCATTGTAATTGAATTGTATGATTTACCAAGTCATAATCTAAAAAGTTATAAAAGGCATCAACCTCATTCCATTCAATGCCCACTATCTCATCTGTAATAATAATGCCTGATTTTGTAGAGTCGAAAGGTAAATTACCATTATGTTCCCATTTACATAGCAGGCATTGCTGCGAGTTGATGGTTTGTAACGGGTTGGCGGGACGGCTGTCCGCATTTTGTTCATTGTTTTCATTGCTTGGTGGTGTTGGTGTACTTACATCAGAAGGTGAAAAGTCACTAACCAGGGATTCTTCATCGGAACCTAAGATATCACCTTCACTTATACATTAATTCTATTTAGTTCATCTACTGTCCATCCACCGGCTCATGGTCGTAGGGGAATGAAGAGGAGAGACATTCCAACTGCGTTGATTGACTGGTATTGCAGGTATTGCCAACTTAGCACCGATGTTATTCATGCTATGCTTAATCACTGCTACTTGCGTTTAGTTTCAATTGTGAAATCGTACGGGTCAGTAGTTTTATGTCGGAAGTGAAGAAAAAAATTATACATTCTGAGGGTAGGGAAATAATTAGAAAAGTGATTGAGGGATGTAATGAAGAAGCTAGGAACAAGTGTATAAAATTTCCACAGAGTCAGGCAACTGCAAAAGCTGCCGATTATACAGGGGTTTCTGAAACAACAATCAAAGGAGTTCGCAAACAGATGCAAGATTTAAATGTAAGTGGTGAAAAGTGTGTTCTAACGAACCCAGGGAAACACGGAAAACAAGACCTGCACACACTGTAGTGAATGTAGATGATGATAGGTGTGTGATTCGGAGAATTATACACGACTGTTACGTCTTTGAGAAACGTGTGCCTACTGTAAATAAATTGCCTGTTGTTCGGGAAGATACATTTTCCATGGGGACAAAGTTCGCTTTGGAAATTAATTTCAGAGCTCGGCTTTATTTGAGGAAATGTCAGAACAAAAGATAGGTACTTATAAAACGCCCTCACATCGTGGCTTGGAGGCACGATTATCTGGTTAAAATAAAGCATTTGCGAGAAAGTGGGAAAACTATTGAAACGTTTTGCTAGCCCCTAACTGTTGGGTGATAAATGTAACTGTTTACCTTTGCCTAAGCTATGTTGTTTTAATGGGCGCCAAGACCTCAATGCAATGTTGAAATCTAAATTTGTATTTAACAACGTCTAGCTCTGGCAGAACACCTTCAAGACACTATTCACTCAGATCGTGGTATGATTTGATCATTAACCCAACAAACAATTGTATCAGGAGAAGGAATTGGTCTATATCTAATGCTACCTACTGAAAGCAAAGATTGCATTGTAAAAGAAATGAATTTATTATATAAAACAAGTATAGCAAAATTAATAATAATAATAAGTACAAAATTTAAATTGGAGCGTTGTGATTTGAATATTACCGATAGAAAATTACGTGAAAACGGAGTCTGATAAATTGATTTTACTCTTATTTCCAAGCTATGAAGTTACTGAAATATGAAATGTAAAACAAAGAAAAATGAGAGATTGCGTATTTCTGCGTCATTTACGCTTACCATTGGAAATTGCCAAGGCATTTCCCTCGTTCTTGATGATGTTGTGAGCTTCCCACAGTCTCCTGGACGTCGTCATCTCCGTCGGAATTTGATGATATTCTGGTAGATTAGATAATTCTATGGTCCGTACCTCGGACCCAAACACTCGTACAACCAAGTTTTACAAAAGTTCGTCGCTAACTCCACTGAACATCGGAGCGACACGCACTTGCGACCGTACTCTGCAAGTTCTACACAGATTGTTCGTTCCACGGAACATCGGAGCGTCCCCCGCGTATAACCATACTCCGCAAGTATTTCACAGATAGCCCTCGTTTCACGGCGCGTCGAACGATATATGCACCCGTCGGCTCCCCACTCTTCAGCCGACTCCTAGCTTACGTTGTCTCCGCTGATTGGCTGTACCCCACTCGCTATACTCCCCTTCTCTGGGTCATTACACTCGGCGGGAGGGTTCCGTTCCAACAATTCGCCTTTCCTGGACGATGCGACCCAAGATTGCGTCATGCTTCTCGACAAGATTAAGCGTGTACTTGAAATCCCAGTGAGTCACGTCTCTCGATATACCCTAACTGACGAAAACTCCGTAAAATTCCGTAATCACATAATTTTCTATAATATTGTCGTTCGTAATAATTTGCTTGATAGCGTTTTCTAAGACATAGAAAACCTATCTGTATGCTTATAATTTTTATAAAATGCTCCGAAAATATCTAAATAATAATTATAATAAATTAATAATAATAATAATAAATTAACATGAAAAATTCTCTTGGCTGAACAATTTGCCGCGTAAATAAATATAGAATGGCTTCCTACTGACTTATGCCAGTGGCATAAAAACCCCTCGAAAAACACGTTACACTATCTTCTATATTGATGAGAGCAGGGTGGATAGTAACTTCACATTCGGCAAGTTCTGGCAAAGTGAGGAGGAAATTGCCATTCATACAAACACTAATGGATGGAATAGGCTGATAATAGTTCATGCAGGTAGTGTAAACGGGTTCCTGGAAAATTCTGTTCTCCTTCTGTTCGCTGTAGGCGATTATCATGGACAAATGAACCATGTAAACTTTGATAAATGGATTCAAGGAAAGCTAGCACCTAATTTGTCCCCTTGTTCTGTTGTAGTGTTAGACAATGCTCCTTATCACAGTACACAGGTGGATAAAACCCCGACTAAGAGTGCTGTGAAATCTGCTATGATATTGTGGTTGGATAACCAAGGGGTTCACTGTGAGAGTTCTATGCACAAAACCGATCTTTACAGGCTGATAGAAGCAAAGGATCCAAAAGAGAAGGTTTCTAAAGTGGATGCATTTCTTGTTTCATGGGGCCACACTGTCGTTCACTTGCCCCCATACATCAATCCCTTAGAACTAGCTTGGGCCAAGGTGAAACGAATATATAAAGAAATGTAACAGGTGACTTATCTTTACAGAAAATGCACAATATAACGCTTGAGAGTGTATCACTTGTGACCGAAACAGACTGCCAGGGGTTTTGTAAACATGTAGAAAAGGTTGAAAACGATTACTCGGAGAAAGGCGGTGTAGTTGAAAACATCATTGACGGTATTGTCATATAAGGGGGGAGCTGTGGGTGTCTCCAGCCCCTGCCCCGCCCGGAAAAAAAAAGCCAATAAAAATGAAGAAAGTCTTGCCTTGGTAAAGGCATAAAATAATTGTAAATTTGGTCGTACACTAATCTTAACTTATTGGCTAATTTAAAAACAATATTAAGATTGAAATTAGACTACCTCATGGTGTAGTGGCTAGCATACGTGACTGCCGTCCGGAGGTACAAATTGGATTCCCGGCTCTGCCAATAAATTTTAATTTTGGTCTGAGGGTTGGAACATGGTACACTCAGCCTTGTAAGGCAAAACTGAGAATTCCACAGTATGGTAGCCTACTTTTGAGAAATAAATTATCAATTTATAAACAATAAGACTGTTTACCTTTCTGCTTAATAAATTGACAAATATTTAGATAATAAATTGCCATTCATACTCCATAGGCCATAATAGAAAATTCATTAAGTATAAAATTTTATTTGTGTGTTGTGTTGTATTTTACATTTTTTTTTTGTATTGCCACTAATTGTAGGATATATAAACTTAGAATTTTACAATTAATTCTTATCTAAAAATTACACAAACTTATACGGTATGCTCCAAGACAGGGCCATCCAGTCATCACGCTCCGAGAGCGTGCTCGCTCGGGGAGCACTGGGCAGTCAGACTAGCGCTCCTTCCCTACCACCACTACACTGTGGCAGCGAGGAGACATGAGACAGACGGACGATGTTCGGACTGCGCTGACTAGATATGTACGGTCGTACATACAATCATGCGGCCGATGGCTTTTGTGGGTTTGTTCACATCATATTGATAGGGCTGTTTTGCCATAAAAAATATACCGCATATACAAATCGAATGATACTCCGATGTATGGAATGTGCAGGAATCGGACGCAAGTGTTAAGTAAAGAATATTGTGATTTTTTCCAAACTGAAATATGAACATTAGAGAGGAAAATTCAACAACATTTTACCAATATGAACTGATAGTACAGACCATGAGTGACTCTTGCTCCTTTATAAGCTGTACAGAAAAATGAAATTTCCCATTCTGCTTTAAAGGCTTCTGCTTCACCACTCCATCCTTTTTAGCCTATTTTCATTTTATGAAAAAAAAAAAAAAAAAAAAAGGCTTATGAGATCACCTATTGTCCGTGTGTGTGTACACACCTAATAACTTCTAAACGGCTGGAGCGATTTCAATAAAACTCGGTAAGGTCATAGCACCATTTCGGCTGACCCCAACCGTGTCCTTAAAATTTTATTTCATCTCACCAATCCAACATGGCGGCTGTGCCAAATATTTCACTGGCATTCTATATCTCCGAAACTATTACTAATATCACCCTGAAATTTTGAACGGTGATAAACGGCACTACTACAAGTTCACCTCTGAGACTTACAAAAACTTGTTAACTACAAAACCAACATGGCGGCCAAGCAAGGGTAGAACATTTTAATAGACTTTTCTCGCGATTTAACAATCCAAATGCAATGAAACTTGGTACAGCAAATGTTAATGCATATTGCAATGTACTAGCATATAATTTAGTTCGATTGTTTTCATAACTTCAAGATGGCGGCGGCTGTGCGAAATATTTCACCGGCATTCTATACCTCCGAAACTATTACTGATATCACCCTAAAATTTTGTACGGTGATAAAGGGCACTACTCAAAGTTTAACTATAAAACTTTCAAAAACCCGTTAACTACAAAACGAACATAGCGGCCAAGCGAAGTTGAAACTTTTAAATAGACTTTTCTCGCTATTTAACCATCCAAACGCAATGAAGCTTGGTACAGCAACTGTCTGAACACATTTTAATGCACCGGCATCTAATTTACTTCAATTGTCTACATAACCTCAAGATGGCGGCTTTGCGAAATATTTTACCGACATTCTTTATCTCCGGAACTATTGCTGATATCCCCCTGAAATTTTGTACAGTGATAATGGGTACTACTAGAAGTTAAGCTATGAGACTTCCAAACCTGTACAATACAAAACGTACATGGCGGCCAAGCAAAGGTGAAACATTTTAATAGAATTTACTCGTGATTTAACCATCTGAGTGCAGTGAAATTTGGTACTATAAATGTTTATACACATTGTAATGCACTGGCATCTAATTTAGTTCAATTGTTCACATAACCTCAAGATGGCGGCTGTGCGTACTTTTAAAGTTAAGTTTTTATTTCTTGTGTATTAATCATGCGATCGAAGTGAACGTTTGAATAATGAACCTACGCAAAAATTGTCATCTAACAGTACATAACTCTATGGCCTACATGTATAAAAATCCAACATGGCGACCAACCGAAATATTTAGGTGGTTCTGAATATCTACGAATCTATCACAGCAATCAAAGTGAAACGTTGTATGTTGATAGAGGCAATTGACGTAAGTAGGATATATGGAAATAGGCTGAATAGTTCTTCACGGAACTACTTGTTTGTATGATGTTCAGTCATGACCACTGTCAAACTGATTTACTTACACGCTGTCAATAAAGGGCATTGGACTAGACTAGCAACTGATGGATCGGCTGCTTGCTTCAGCGTGGCGGGAAGCCCGCGCACTCAGCCAGCCAAGCTCCCCCACCACTTCCGAAATTACCTTCCACCAAAATGCTCTGAGCACTGGCTTAGAACGCGGCCGGAGCGCTAGCATTCGGGGAGCGCTGTTTGGATGGCCCTGCTCTAAGATATTGGTTGATATTTCTGGATATTTTGCGGTGACAATCCCCTGAGAATACTCAACACGCCTGTCTTGGTGGGTATATAAGGGGGCAGGCCGGGTCGAGCGGGAGCAGTCGTTTGGTGGAGGTAGCAACCAGCAGCTGTGGTGCCTACGTGGCCTCGCAACTCCAACTGACACGTCTTCCCGAGCGCCCCCTCGCTTTATAGATCCTCGAGGGAGGCTGCTGGTTGCTACCTCCACCAAACGACTGCTCCCGCTCGACCCGGCCTGCCCCCTTATATACCCACCAAGACAGGCGTGTACATATATAAAACACTCAAAACACTACACAAAACTTCACAAAAAAAAAATATATATATATGTATATACACACATCAAAAAAAGTTTTGCATCACCTCGGTTCCCAGATCTCCGGCATATAGACGTTGACTGTGTATATTGTATCCAAGATACAGTCCCTTTGACTGTTCATAGATGTCACTAAAACTGCTCAAAGATGTAAACAACCATGCATGAGCAGGGCCTATTAGACGGAGGGGGTACGACAGCCGATCAGTTCCAGTCATTCCACCAGGACGAAGGTACGCTGCTCATGTTGTCTGTAGTTCTACCATGCCTAGAAGGTCAATACCGCAGTTCGATCGCGTCCGCATTGTTACTTTGTGTCAAGAAGGGCTCTCAACAAGGGAAGTTTCCAGGCGTCTCAGAGTGAACCAAAGCGATGTTGTTCGGACATGGAGGAGGTACAGAGATACAGGAACTGTCGATGACAGGCCTCGCTCAGGCCGCCCAAGGGCTACTACTGTCGTGGATGACCGCTACTTACGGATTGCCGCTCGGAGGAACCCTGACAGCAATGCCACCATGTTGAATAATGCGTTTCGTTCAGCCACAGGACGTCGTGTTTCAACTCAAACTGTGCGCAATAGGCTGCATGATGCGCAACTTCACTCCCGACGTCCATGGCGAGGTCCAGCTTTGCAACCCCGACACCATGCAGCGCGGTACAGATGGGCCCAACAACATGCTGAATGGACCCCACGGAATTGGCATCACATTCTCTTCACCGATGAGTGTCGCATATGCCTTTAACCAGACAATCGTCGGAGACGTGTTTGGAGGCACCCTGGTCAGGCTGAACGTCTTAGACACACTGTCCAGCGAGTGCAGCAAGGTGGTGGTTCCCTGATGTTTTGGGGTGGCATTATGTGGGGCCGACGTACGCCACTGGTGGTCATGGAAGGCTCCGAAACGGCTTTACGATACCTGAATGACATCCTCCGACCCATAGTGCAACCATATCGGCAGAATATTGGAGAGGCATTTGTCTTCATGGACGACAATTCTCGACCTCATCGTGCACATCTTGTGAATGCGTTCCTTCAAGATAACGACATCGCTCGACTACAGTGGCCAGCATGTTCGCCAGACATGAACCCTATCGAACATGCCTGGGATATGTTGAAAAGGGCTGTTTATGGACGTCTTGACCCACCAACCACTCTGAGAGATTTACGCCGAATTGTCGTTGAGGAGTGGGACAATTTGGACCAACAGTGTCTTGATGAACTTGTGGATAGTATGCCACGACGAATACAGGCATGCATCAATGCAAGAGGACGTGCTACTGGGTATTAGAGGTAGTGGTGTGTACTGCAATCTGGACCACAAATGCTGAAAGTCTAGCTGTATGATGGTACAACATGCAATGTGTGGGTCTCATGAGCAATAAAACGAGCTGAAATGTTGTTTGTGTTGATCTCTATTCCCTTTGTATTTAAAGGTTCCGGAACTCTTGGAACCGAGGTGATGCAAAACTTTTTTTGATATGTGTATATAATGTTCCTTGTCCCTTCACACAAACACAATTTTTTTTTTGCCCTATCCTGGAGGCTCCTCTTCACAGTCCAAGGGGCGAAGTCCTCGGCTTTCCGCCACACGATGAGAATAATGAGATCGTTCTAAGGCACGTTCATAATCATGTAGCGTCCGCCAAGAAGTCGTCCGTTGCAGAGTAGAGTCTCCAGTGTTCATAGGAAGTCTGGGCGTTCCCCGGGAAACCGTCCGCCGGGAGGAAGATTCCGAGAAACTTATTTGGCTGCCGTGCCTCTGCCGCCCCCGCGTGGTCCGCGTCCTCGGCTGGCTCCACGTTGAAGTCCTCCTCGGGTGACCGCGGGCTGGCGTACAGGAACTTGGTACTGGAAGTTGGGTGGCAATTCCAACACCTCGTCGCCTCCAGCACTGTCTAGTTGAATGGCGAACCCCCACCCCTTGGTGAGGGCCGCGTATAGTAGGTTGGCCCTGTTGAAACAGTATTTCCGTTGGCCAGGGTCCAGTAGATGCCAGTTGGAAAGCAGGTACAGTGTTGTTTGGGCGTCGTGGTGGTCACGCCCCGTCGGCACAAACAATAGTTGTTGCTTGAGCGCTTGTGCTAAGTTCCATACTCGCTGGCTGGATGGGACCGGAAGGCCCTTGGGATACTCGATCGGTGCCAGGGATCTCCATGGATAGTCCAATTGAAGTGGTGGGGGAAGCTCGGGACCGTAGTCTTCTGGTTCCTCGTCGGCCTCCTGTTGCTCGTCTGGCGGAGGTGGTTGTTGGTGGCGTAGTTCCAAAAAATTCAGACGACGACTGATGTCTTCAAGTGTTGCCAGGATCCGATCCGTGGTTTCCGCCATCCGGACCTCGGATGTGACTGAGAGGGTGTCGTGAGACGATGAAGTCGATGGCGGTGGTGTATGCCTATTGGCGATGAGCCTCTTGGCAGGCGACGCCGACCGAGATCTGATGGGTTGCTGCGTCTTGGCTTGATTCGTTTTCTTACTCGATGATGCTTTCTGTTGTTTGAAATGTGCGACGCTAACTGGCGTCTGTCGCGGAGTCGTGCCTGTCTTATTCTTATTGACCTTGGGTGGCATGCTCCGATGACTCCTGGTGGGCCACTACTTGTGGCGAGAGATATGACTGCTGCTGCTGGTTGCTACCTCCACCAAACGACTGCTCCCGCTCGACCCGGCCTGCCCCCCTTATATACCCACCAAGACAGGCGTGTATATTGGACACGCCTGTCTTGGTGGGTATATAAGGGGGCAGGCCGGGTCGAGCGAGAGCAGTCGTTTGGTGGAGGTAGCAACCAGCAGCCCTGGATAGTAATACACCCTCAAGGGCTCACAGCTGGTTAGTTTGGGAGTTGGCGACCCCGAGGGATTCCTGAGCTGGGTCCGTTTTGTCACCTTTTTTCCCCCTGTCTTTGGGGTGGGCCCTCACCTCTTTCCTATCTGCCTTCTCATTTACAGTGGAACGTTGTTTATCCGGACTAATTGGGACCAAATGTATTCCGGATAATCGAACATTTGTTTATTTCATAGTACAACCATACTACAATAGCGCAGTTTCGAATGCAGTAAAAGCTTGTCCATGACTTGGCCCTTCTTCAACTTTCTCATATAGGCTTTCATTCTTTTTGTCTTCCCAACTTACGTCTTGCACCAGAGTAGCAATTTCATCATCATCATCATCGATTTGAAAACCTGAGTCACTGTCACTTTCCAACCAAGCTTGTGGGCCTTCTCTATCACAGGCGGAAAATCCAGGAACTTGGGGGAATAACTCATTTGTCACTTCATCCAAATCTTCAACAGTGTCTGTGGTCTTAACGGTCTCTTGTTCTCCTACCAATTTATTCAATGCATTTCGAAGATTCTGTTGTGCTAAAGTGTTCCATCCATCAGCTATCAAGTAACAGTAGTCCTTAAGAGAAAGCATTTTTGAAAAAGATATCACACTCTCCTCATCTTCTGCCAACAGTAAACGACGTAAAACTTCCTTACATCTGCTTAAGACTGTTTTTTTGCTCGTCCAGATAATTGACGTTCCGGTTGTTTGACGTCCGGATAAACGACGTTCTACTGTATTATCATTCTTATCATTCTTCCTGAGTTCAGGGCATTTCTTTTCTTCCTGTCCTTTATTTGCCTTATCCTTCATTTGTTTACCATTTCTTCTAGTATGTAAGTTTGTAGTTAGTATTAGTTATAGTTTAAATTACATCTCATCTTTCACTATCATCCAAACCATTAGGGGCCGATAACCTAGATGTTAGGCCCCTTAAAACAACAATTATCGTCATAGTCATCATCATCATCATCATCATCATCATCTTCGTTCTGCAGTGAAAATGAGTCTGGCTTTGAAGAAGAACTGGCTACTCCACTAGTTTGAGGTGAGTGAGTGTGTCTTTGTTATAACTAGAGCCCTGCGCGGATAAATAAAACATTATCCGCCCGGTATCCGCACAACTTTTATCCGTATCCGCACGTTTGTTATCCTAATCTACTGGCATTACAATAATATTTTCAATTATATAAAATATTAAGGCAACACATTTAGTTTTGAGGAGAAAGTAGTTTCCTTAGGCTATAGATATCAAGTTCTATGTTTAAAATGAATGTTATACAGCCCGAGTTACAACCCTTCTCAGTTCGGAGTGTTAATTGTGCTTATTGACATAATTTGAATGAGATTAGCGTAAATCATCTTACATTTGTCACGAGAAGAAAACATAACAGAAAAATATATGTAATAAACATCTGGGTCTTACTTTTTTTTTTTAAGCGTATGTCTTTTAGTGCCGGGAGTATCCGAGGACATGTTCGGCTCGCCAGAGTTAGTAGCTGCTTCTATGCGGACACCCATGGGGTGAGCTACAAGTACCGTCGTGTGTGGAGTATTGTCTGTGGAGGAAAGTGTGATTGTAAGGACGAGGAATTGGAAGGTAGCGGCTGTGGACTATAGTTAGGGACTAACCCGGCATTTGCCTGGAATGAAGATGGGAAACCACAGAAGACCATCTTCAAGGTTGCCGGCGGGGGATTCGAACCTCCTCGCCTCCCGGATGTGAGAGACTGTCTGCAGCCACGTCGTAACGACCACGGCTAACTCACCCGGTTGGGTCTTACTGATGATATTCAACAAGTTTGGATTGTATTCTAAAAACTCTCTGCAATTTTACTCCAAACATTGTCCGCAGCTCATCTACTATCCTCACAGCCATGCAAACTATATACGCATAGCGAAAAAATGTTCGGATATCCGCAACATTTTTCGCCATGCGGATATAGTTTGCATGGCTTTGCGGATAGCGGATAATATTTGGAGTAAATTTGCGGATAGTTTTTAGAATACAATCCGAACTTGTTGAATATCATGGGGAAAGTTGGGTAATTGTGCGCACCTATGTTTTTGAGTTGGTAGTACAACTAGCAACTCGGTTACCTGCTCCCCTTAAGCTGTCATCGTACCTATCAGATAGGGACAGTCAGCATGATGCCAGTTGCTATGTGACAGCCGTGAGGCTTGGATGAAGGAACTTGACACGTTGCATGTTATTTTCTGTAGCCAGCAAATAAGAAGGTAAACCTACAGTTGTGATTCAATTATTTAAAATTAAATGTTGTTTTAAGTGCCAGTTTTTTTACAGTGTTTATGCATGTATTTATTTTTCAATATAATAGATTAGTTTACCGGGATTCACCTTTGGGTGTGGCGAACCCATCGTACAAATAGCCTAAATATGATAGTGTGCGAGTCGAGGCCTCGGATGGAGGTCCTTGATTCACGCCCCGACCCAGATCACTGGAACCGGGAAAAGAAGAAGAAGTTTACCGGGATTCATTGAGTTACGTTTTAAAAGCAGAGTAGGGTAATGGTGCGCAGAACATAATGATACAAGTAAATACAACGCGAAATTAATGGCAAAATATTTCGTGTTTGTTCTCCAGATGCCATGAAAACGGAGAAAAACTCCTACCCAGCAGAAAATATGCAGAAAGCGCTAGGTGCAATTGGGGATGATCGGAGGAAAATGAGGGAAGTAGGGAGACGTTTCAACATTTCCGAGTCAACCGTACGAAAGCAGTTGCTGCAAAATAGGCTTGTTCTTCCTCGTCTAGGCCGTAAACCTGTTTTTACCAACGAAATGGAATCACAATTATCCGAATACATATTTGACATTGGCAACATTATTTTACGGCTTAACGCCCACCAAGCTTGTCAGACGGTTTGCGTTCAAGTTTGCAGAGGAGAATAAGATTCCCCATAATTCCAATAAAGCTAAAGATCTAGCAGGCAAAGAGTGGTTGTATGGGTTCTTGAAGAGAAATCCTACATTAACGTTGAGACAACCTGAAAAAACAAGCCTAAATTGAATTGACTACTTTAATGCTGACGAAACGAAGATACTTTATTCTAATATCCAAAACTGCAGAATTTTAGTATCATTGCATTGTTATGATATTGTAAAAAGCATTCGTATATTCTAATGTTAATGAATAATGCAAGTTTCAGCCAATTCAAATTGTATTATTATGGCTTTCCAACATTCATCCCATGCTCACAATTCCCCAACCCATGCACATGATTACCCTGCAGGGTGGGCAATGGTGCGCAAGTGCATATTTGCGAGATTTTGAATTATAGTCCCCCAAATGTATTTTTGAATTAAATTTGTTTCTGCAAATCGAATATAGGATTACTAAGGCTCTCATATTCATAACTGCAGCTGTGTTATCTATTATGAGAGCAAAGACCGATTCTTGCTTAAGTGCGCACAATTCTCCCACTATCCCTTACTAGGGCCCGGATGTTCATGACTTTTTTTTTTCGTTATGGTTTTTCATGACAAATCTAAGATGATGATTTAAGCGAATTCCATTCAAATTATGTCATTAAGGATAATCAACACTCCGAACTGAAAAGGGTTGCAATTCTGGCTGTGTAACATTCATTTTAAACATAGCACATGACATACATATCCTAGGGGAACCACTTTCTGCTCAAATGTCTAAAGTATAAAGTATACTGTAAAGCAACACATTGAAAATATTATTGTAATGCCAGTAGATTCGGATAACAAATGTGTGGATAACAGTCGTGCGGACGCGGGGCGGATGCGGATAAGAGCCGTGCGGATGCGGATAACGTTTTGTTTATCCGCGCAGGGCTCTAGTTATAACCTAGTTAGTTAGCTAGTTATTGTTGTTTTAAGAGGCGGAACTACGAACAACAATAACTAACTAGGTTATAACTAAACCCTGTGTGGATGTGGATATCCGCAAAATTTTACTGAATAACGTTTAAGTTTCAGTATTTTCAGCGACCTCTCTGCTTTAATCTAAGCATGAATACACGTTCTAAACTTGTACGATAATATTACTTAGAAATTCTCACTGTGCTATGTCCAAATCATCCACACACACAAAAAGAAGTATTTGCCACACCGCCTGTGCGGAGTGGTGTGCGTAAGTATCTGAGGTTGGCACTATTGTCGTTCAGCTGACTCGTTGCATTCCTGCCTTGAGCTGGTGGACGGACAGTATAATATCATCACTTGTGTCCAGAAACTTCATAGCATCACTTTTAATTTACAGTTATATTGACAAAAACCCAAAATATTCACAGCTACGAAGAGCACAAACAACTATCCACATCGGCTGCAATCTTAACATTAGGTTGAAACCTGTAGGCTAACGGCGCGCCAAACTCTTACGATATATTGAGTTTGCTCATTCCCGTCAGAGACCACCACCATACAGAGCTAGGATTTGTACAGCAACACTATTCGAATAACTGAGAAAGTTGCAAAAAACACCGCCAGCTGTCATATTACATCAGTAAGCACTTAAGTTCTCAGTAATAGCCTAAAACGGCAAATGCCGTGCTCCCTCATGTGGGACCAAACGGCAAATGCCGTGCGCACTCTATCGCCTGCCCTTTGGTGCACTCGTCAACAGGTTATGGACATGTTAAAGAACCACTTCAAGGAAAAATCCGTCACTCGGGCGTTTCTAAAAGCTGCAGTAGTCAAAAAGGACGTAAAACATTAGCATTATTACTTCAATTTTTCATCATAAGCTCTTTTTGTGGCTACCAGTAGCTGCACGAGTGGTTTGTTAAATTATTCGCTCATATAGCATTTAATTGCTTAACATCACAAAGATGGAAAACACAATGATGGTTACACATAGGTATTTTCCCATTGGATTTATTTTAGGAAAATTGTCACAACAGAAACATGGCTCCGATCTTCAGAATTTTTTATTTCCTGATTGAAGTCTGTGGTTTTAAAAATATACTCTTATTTCATGTTACCTGTGTTGCAGATAAAAGAAATCATTAGACAAGGTGTGGAAGTTCCCGAGGGCCAGAATGATCTACGTCGCATGCAGCTACGAGAATTGGCTCTTTTAAATGGAACCTTGAGAGAAAATGAAGGGCCGCGCTGCTCAAATTGTGGTGCATCTGATCATAAATCATGGATGGTATGTATTGTGCTTTTTTAAAATTTAGGAATGATTTGTATTTGTAATGTCCTGAGAGTTTCCAAATTAAAAGAAACAATCTGTGTATGTGTACACAGGAATGTTTTAGTTTGCTGTGCAGGATATTCAGTGTGATGACACAGATATTCAAAACTGTGTTTCCTGACAGTTGTTGCTCTATATCAGCCATGTCAAGCGGAACAGGACATTTTGGTCACTGTGAGCAACGTGTTGTCACTGCGGGCACTGTACTGCTGTGGTTTACCGTGTAAATGGATGATAGTCATGCAGGGCTGCCCGTCTTATCTTGCTAGCTATCGACTGGATTAAAACCAATGCAAGTAATAAAATAACGTAATAACACCTGGCACTACAGCCCATGAAGGGCCCAGCCATTTGGCTTGCAGATATTGGGGTGGCGCGTGGTCAGCGCATCAAGTCCCCTCGGCCGTTAATCATGGTTTTCGTGAACGGGGCGCTGCCTCACTGTCAGGCAGCTACTCAATTGTCCTCACAAGGCTGAGTACAGCCCGTTCCAGTCCTCACGTCAGTTTCTAAAATCCCTAACGGAGCCGGGAATCAAACCCGGGACCTCCGGTGAAAGGCAGGCACTCTACCCCAACATCACGGAGCAGGCAAACCCATGCAAGTACCCTCGCAAATCAATTGCTAAAAGTAATCAACATCTAGAATATGGAAACACATTGCATAATACATGTCAACATCTAAAGTATGGAAACACCTTACATAATACATGTGACCAATCATCGTAACATTGTGAACTGATGATCTGTGTAACAAGTGCCAGAAATTAGGTAACCTTCTGAAGAATAAAAGAGAATATGAGGGTAAGTCGAAAACTAATGAATCCTATTTTGTTCTCCTTTTAACTGTCAAGAAATTCAAATGCAACTACATAATTTGGAAACCACAGGATTGAGGATTAATTTGTCACTTTTCAATATAATCTCCGTCCATTTCCACAAGTTTGGCCCACCTTTTAACAAGGGCATTTAGTCCAGTGTGGTAAAAAGCATGGTCTTGCTTCCTAAGCCATTGACGCACTGATGTTGCACAGCCTCCCCATCTCAAAGTGAATTCCACTATGAGCTTCCTTTAGCGGCCCGAACAGATGGAAGTCTGATGGTGCTAGGTCAGTGACATGGGGGATGGGCAGGGTTGATACGCGACCGGGAAAAGTCAGGGATTTTTGTTGCGGTCAGGGAATTTTTTTTTTAAGAGAGAAAGAAAGAAGAAGAAAAGAAAAAAAATAATAATTAAGGTTTGACAGTAATTTTTGGTTGTTATACCAGGGTGTCGACCTGTAACGAAAAAGTAGCTAATTTTACAAACGGGTAACGAAAATTCGCTGAGGTCGGTTTAAATCATTTAAACCCGCGCCGCTAGGTTCACGGATTGTGATGAAGCGAGTTTCACGCAAGCGGCGCCGATTGTGTAGGCTTCCCCGTGCACGACCTCAAGGAAATGCATACTGAGGATGCCTTCAGTGGTACTGTCTACATCGGTTCAATGTATATTTTCGGCATCAAGAAGAGAGTTTAATTTTGTGTGAAATGTTTTTCTGTATTATTCGAAAACCTGACTGTTTGCGAAATATTTATTCGTGATAACATCCGAAACTCAACAGAAACCTCTCATTTCTGATATTGACCTATAAATTTGGATATCTCAAATTGATGTACAGAAATAATGCGATATAATTTATTGAACAATATTGCAAAATGATCCAGTTTCGAAAGAAAATCGAAAAAATGCTCCGAAATACATGGACGATGGTATATTTTAAAAATCTATCAGTCTCGTAAATTTGCGACATTCAGTTCGGTTAATTCGAAACTCCGTTATATGTCTATTTTTCCTTCGAACTTTGGTTCCATTGGATATATTATCTAACCGGTTATCTCGAAAACTTGTATAATTTGAATTCGAAAGAAAATGTGCCTCGTCGTATTATTCGTGCTATCCTCTCTGAGTAATTCGTAATATCCGATACCTACTTCGAACGTTCATCCCCCAAAATCACATCCTCAAAACGGCCGGCTGACCGCACGACTTGCCTGCGGGAATCTCGTCAAACGGACCGAATCGATGCCAGTTGCGCAAGTCATAAAATCCGTGCCCGGTCGCGAACTTGTGTCTACGAGGACTGCGGGAATCCTGTCAAAGGTGGTTGGGCACCCATCATGAAACATACCGAGCCCTACTAGCCACTTTTCCCATTACCGTATACTTAAAAGTGTACGGGGAGCGAGAAGTGCATCAACCCATTTAGGAATAACAGACTACGTAGCATCGTTATCCCGTTTCTTCTCGTGATCCACCGAGAACTTCCAACCACAACATAGGGACAGTGGGAATCACGGCGCCGACCATGTCCATAACTGCTCGTGAATTTTAACCATGCCCAACCTCGAGCTTGCCTCCGCCATTCTACCAGGACAGATAGAAGGCAGACAATCGTTGAACGGCCGATTGCATACTATCGCGTTCTCAGTGTCCAACCGCGAGGACAACGTTAATCTCGTAAACAGACCGAGAGCGGCAGCTATTGCGATACATCGCGATATTTCTCCGCTTTCGATGACTAGTACAACTGGATTCTTGTCAAACGGACAGCAAGCGTCGCCGATTGTGTAATAATACTATATTTTTCCGTGCCCGACCTCAAGGACAATGGAAATCTCGTCGAACGACTAAAAGTGACACCGATTATGTAAATCGCGATTTTTCTCAGTGTTCGATCGTGAAAACTACAAATCGCGTCAAACGGCTGAGACCAGCGCCGATCATGAAACGTGTCGATATTTCTCCGTACTTGACTGCGAAGACATGATTCGGTGACAATCACGTAACGTCACATATATTTCGTGATCTTCCGCGGGGACAAAGGAAATCTCCCCAAACGGTCAAGATCAGAGCAACTTCTTGGTAATCATAATTTCTTGTACATAAGACGGCATATTAACTGAAACAACTAATTTGATATTAAATATCTAATGTTAGAATAAAATGTATCAGTTGACAGTTTCTAGATACTTTTATTGCGATTGATCAGAAAGTAAGATTGATTCCTTTCTTCAGTTTTTTTTTTTTAATTGATGTTAGCAAATTAACATTTATTGTAAAAATGTGTTCCGGTTCTTATCGTAATAAACGTTATTTATTACAGTCAAGAACTGTTTCTTAAAATTTATTTTTTGTTATTCGTTTTTATACTTTTAAAGAAACGCTACATATAAGTCCGGTTTATATAATGAAACATTGCTCGGATATTTTTTTAACACTATTATTTTCATCTACTACAACATTTCTCCTCGCGTCTTAGAGTAGCCTTCCATAAATAATTAGTCTATAATCAGTTTTTCTATCTTAATCTTAATCTATCATACAGAAGAACGTTTCCTAAAGGTAAATCCACTTTTGCTAGGTTTGGAAAACCTAAGGAACAGCAAGGTAAATGTCGTCCCTGTGGTTAATGAATTTTCTATACTTCGCTCTGGAAAATCGGGAAAAGTTAGGGAAATAAACGACTCTGCGGTCAGGGAATTTCTTAAAATTTTGTCTGGAAAACCGGGAAAAGTCAGGGAAATTTGAAATCCTGAAAGCGTATCAACCCTGATGGGGCAAAACTTCCTATCCAATTTTCACAATCTCTTCAGTGGTGTGACGACTGGCGTGTGGTCTTGCATTGACATGCAAAAGAACATCCGCTATATTTTTTGTTGAACAAACTCGCTGGAGATGTACTTTAAGCTTTTTAAGGGTTGTGGCGTATTGGACAGAATTTATTGTCCATCCCTGCTCTAAAAAATCTACCATAATCCCATCCTCTGCATCCCAGAACACTGTCGCCTTAACTTTCCCCCCTGATCACACAGTTTAGAAATTTTTCATCCTGGGTGAGTTTGTGTGATGCCATTCCATTGACTGCCTTTTTGATTGAGGTTCCAAAAAAAAATGAACCAACGTTTCGTCCCTGGTCACAATTTTTTTCCAGAAACTCCCCTCCCTCCAAATGGAAGCGCTGCAAGTGTTTTTTCAGAGACTATTGTTTTTCTTGTCTCTTCATTCTGGTCGGTTAACATTCTTGGTTCCCACCGTGCACATACTTTTGAGTGCTCCAGTTATTGAATAATAGTCATCGCACTGCCTTTACCGAGGGAGAGAATGCGATACAATTCATCTGTTGTCGCCCGGCAGTCACCACGAACGATGTTATCAACTCGCTGAATGTTGTGTGGAGTTGCTGCAGTTGCCGGCCTGCTGCTCCACTTTTTGTCAGCCAATGGTGTTTGCCCTTCAGCTTCGTTACAGCGACGATCCCATCTTCTAACAGTGCTGACATCCACTGTTGCATCACCGTACACATTTTTCAGCCTTTCATGAATGTGAATGGACATTTCACCTTCAGCGTTCAAGAATACAATCACAAAATGCTGTCTAATACGAACATTGATGTTAGTGATTTTGAAAGCAGATGCCGTGCTTCCGACTGTTGATGCAAGAAGTTGCTACTTCAGTGGATTGGAGAAGGTTTTGAGGAGTTGTGCCAAATTCAAAATTTTAACTTAAATAACTTATTTAAGGAGAAAAAAGATAGCAGACATTAGTTTTTAACGAACCCTCGTAATATTATCATTATTATTCGTTATACCCATTCAAAGAGTGCGTTTGAACTTGTTAGTTGGTATAATGGTTTTGGCCTTCTTGTTCTCCCAAAATCTTATCATGAATGCACTGTGTTGCACCTTGCATTCTGTGTACTAGCTCCTGGCAGTTTTCTTTTTAGGTTTCTCCACGAATGTTTGCTTGCGTACTAAAGGCCCCATTATTTTCTATGGTGTCATTTGTGATATTTATTTCTTTGGAGGTTCGCCTTAGTTTCTTCTAGCCAATTTATTTTACCCTTCTTTGAGTTGATTACTTCAAGGAGATGACAACACAAAAACACATATTTCGTTATTTATCACTAAATATGCAACATGGAAATTTAATAACAATGCCGTCAATCCGGTGCATCTACGTCCAACCGTTCTCAAGTTATGTGCAAAACTAGTAACTGCTCGTGACGTCACTGCGCTCTCGAGTCTTCATAGCAGCCTTGTTGCTGTGCATAAGCTTGGGCACTCTTTTTCCCTCAGTCCATCTGCTGCTGCCGTGTTCTTCTGTTGCCATTGTTAGTGTTAGTCAAAAGACTTATGAAATGAAAATCCACAGCCTGCTTCCAGTCTCCGACCTGGTCAGGAATGGAATGAATGGAGCCCGTATCTAGCGGCGAGGATATGAACTGTGCCGGTTGCCGAGGCCTGACGCACTCCTCTGGGGCAATGATTAAATGAATGACAGATGAAATGATAGTGGAGAGTGTTGCTGGAATGAAATTTTGACAGGGAAAACCGGAGTACCCGGAGAAAAACCTGTCTGCCTCCGTTTTGTCCAGCACAGATCTCACATGGAGTGATCGGGATTTGAACCACGGAACCAGCGGTGAGAGGCCGGCGTGCTGCCGCCTAAGCCACGGAGGCTTTTAGTCAAAAGACTTATAATGGATCTAAATAACATTCGTCCGTATCAGTTTGATATTTTTAACGGTAAGCTTAAGCTTAAAATGCGCACGGACGACAGGTTTTTCTTCGACTCGATTCACTGAAATCGTTACTGCTCGGCTTCCTTTGGTCATAAACAGGGTGTCTACCGGTAACGAAAGTAACGAAGAAGTAACAAATTTTACAAATGGGTAACGAAAGTAACGAAAAAGTAACGAATTTTACATACGGGTAACAAAAATTTTCTGAAGGCGGATTGAATCATTTAAACTCGCGCCTCTAGGCTCAGAGATTGCGATGGAGCGAGTTTCACGCTAGCGGCGCCGATTGCACGGGGGTGCACAACCTCGAGGAAATGGGCCTACATACTGAGGATACCCTGAGTGGTATACATCGTTCAGCGTATATTTCCGGCATCAAGAAGACTTGTTAGTTTTGTGTGAAATATTTTTCTGTGTTATTAGGAAACCTGACTTTTCGCGAGACGTTTATTCGCGAAAACTTCTTAAACTAATCAGAAACCACTCATTTCTATGATTGACCTCTAAATTTGGAGACTATGTCAAATTGAAGTCCAGAAATAACGCGAAATAATGTAATGTCGCAACCTTGCGAAATGTTACCGTTTCGAAAAAGAATTATGAAAAAGCTTCGAAATACGTAGGCTATAACTTATTTTAAAAATCTGTCTCGTAAATTTGCGGCATCCAGTACGGTTAATTCGAAATTCGATTATATGTCGAGTTTTCCTTCGAACTTTGGTTCCATGGGATATATAATCTAACTGGTTATTTCGAAAACTTGTATAACTTGTATAATTCGTGATTCGCATTCGAAAGAAAACGTGTCCTCTTGTCGTATTATTCGTGCAATTCTATCAGAATAATTCTTAATATTTTATACCTACTTCGAACATTCATCCTCAAGACTGCCGGCTGACCACACGACTTGCCTGCGGGAATCTCGTCAAATGGACCGATATCGACGTCAGTTGCGTAAAATCATCAAACCCGTCCCCTATCGTGAACTTGTGACCACGAGGACTGCGGGATTCCCGTCAAACCAATCACGAAACATTCCGAAACCTACTCGCTACTTTTCCCATGACCGTATACTTAAAAGCGTACAAGGAGCGAGAAGTGCATCAACCCACTTAGAAATGGCAGCCTACGTAGCATCGCGATACTAATTTCTCCTCGTGATCCACCCTGAACTGATGAACTCCCAACCACAGCATAGGGACGGCGGTAATCACGGCGCCGGTCATACAACATTTCCATAACTACTCGTGTATTTTAACTATGCCCAACCTTGAGCTTGCTTCCACCATTCTGTCAGGACAGATAGACAATCGTTCAACGGCCATGTACGGCGCGGATTGCATAATATCGCGTGGACAACGTGAATCTCATAAAACGCCCGAGAGCGGCAGCGATTGCGATACATCGCGATATTTCACCGCATTCAATGACGAGGACAACTGGATTTTTGTCAAACGGACAGCAAGTGGTGCAGATTGCGTAATAATGCTATATTTTCTCGTGCCCGACCTCAAGGGCAATGGAAATCTCGTCGAACGACTAAAAGTGACACCGATTATCTAAATCGCGATATTTATCCGTGTTCTATCGTGAAAACTACGGGAATCTTGACAAATGGGTGAGATCAGCGCCGATCGTGTAACATCTCGATATTTCTCCGTACTTGACTGCGAAGACAGAATTCGGTTACAATCACGTAACGTGCCATAAATTTCTTGGTGATCTACCGCGGGGACAGAGGAAATCTCGCCAAACGGTCAAGAGCAGAGCAACCTCTTGGCAATTATAAAAAGTCTTGTGCACAAGACGAATTATTAGCTGAAACAACTTATTTAATAATAAATATCTAGTATTTATTTATTATTTTTTAAATTTTTATAACACCCTAAGTGAATTTTATTTACCGCTTTAAACACAGTACATTGTTGTTTTCCTTCACCGCGTGATAAGCTCCTTTGCTTGCAGACCGCATACTATCTTGAATTCAAAGGTAACTAAAATTAACTATAAGGTAACTAAAAGGTAGCAAAAAAGTAACTAATTTTTACTTCATCCTTACAGTAGACACCCTGATAAATGAATGTTCTTTTACAGAAACCTTCCTCGAGAAATCCTTTACCGAATGGTGAGAACCGCATCAAAATCCATCCATTGGTTCTCGAGATTACCTGTTACATCCAAGAATCAGGGACTTTGTTTTATACTATGTAGAGATTCCCGTGTATTATTCACGGAGAATGCCACGGATTTGATTTGTATTGGGACGCTTCCTTTACAATTTCCTATATTTTTACAATGTCTTGCCTTCCTAACCGTCCAGGCCCTGGGGTATGATGATGATAATTGTTGTTTTACGGGGCCTAACATCTAGGTTATCGGCCTCTAATGGTTTGGGTGATAGTGAAAGATGAGATGAAAATGAAAACTATAACTAATACTAACTTCAGACTTACATTACTAGAAGAAGAAATGGTAACAAATAAAGGATAAGGCAAATAAAGGACAGTTTAATCAGTTGAAACTTTCCGTCAAATCAATACAAAATATTTTGCGCTATTATTGCGCTAAGTTAGGTACATGTTTCGAACCTTGCAAGGCGGTCCTTCATCAGCCTCTCACACAAATGGCAACACATCAAAAAAACACTGAACAATATCCAAAAATGCATGCACACTAATAAAACACATTAAAAACATTCCATTAAAATTTGTACGAAACATATTAAAAAACACATGTTAAAAGTTCTGAGAGTCCATTTATCTTGTTCATTGCCAACGTTTAAACACGTGTCGTTCTGATAGGAGATCTTGTCGTGTTCTGTTATCTGCTTCTTGTCTTTGTTTCATGATTCATGATTTATTAAATGGACAGGGTTTCATGAACTATATAATAAGATTTTAAAGTTTTAATGTGTATTATATTTAATTTGTTCTGGACTGTATTGTGTTTTATGAGTGACTATGTGTACATGCATGATGTTCTTTTACTTTGTTCAGTGTTTTTTATATGTAATGTTTTAACGGCGTCCATTTGTGGCTGATGAAGGACCGTTTTTAAGGTTCGAAACATGTCCCACAACTAGTGCGGTGTAGCACTTATATAATGTATTGATTGACGGAGATTGAACATTAAATCAAATAGTACTTTGTCAATACGGACCAAAATGACACCAAATATTCCCAAGATGGGGGCTTCATTCATTCCATTCCTGACCCGGTCGGAGACTGGAAGCAGGCTGTGGATTTTCATTTCAATAATCTTTTAGTTAGTCTCTCAGTATCCATTCTATAGATATGGCCATAGAATTTCAGACATCTCTTGGGTACGGCATCAGTGAACCAGTCAGGAAGTGAACCAGGACGGAATAGAAGTCCGCTGTTCTCCTCTTAATCCACATTCCATTTTCTCTCATGGGGCCATACATTTTCTGGAGAATTTTCTGTTCTTGCTTTTCAATTTCTATAATTGTAGTGACCCTGTAGAGATATGGTTTCTGAGCCATATAAAGCTTCTGAAGAAAAAACTGTCGTGTAGTGTCCTAATTTTGCATTAAGCTATATGATGACATTATTATTATTACCTGTCTGGCAAGTCTTTGCCATTCTAAAGAGAGTGAGCTGACAACCGTTTACATCTGTCGGCATGTAGGGTTTAGTGTGGGGCAAGAGAGAAGGCATGTACACTCCATGTCAAGCGTTATTGATATTAGAAGATTGGGATAGTTTTGTATTGCTGCACCAGCAGCAAAACAGCACACAAACTGTCAGGTATCCCAAACTGTCAGGCACATGCTGCGTTCGTGCAGCGGGAATTCGGTATTTTGACTGCTAGTTTGCTGTTCTTGCAGGTGTGGATTCCAGTTTCTTACAGTTTGGGAACAGTCAGCAGAATTTGGGGATTGTTTTCGGATTTATTAACGTGACATGCGCATGAGCGCCTTTCACATGTGGTTCACAATACAGAACAAATTAAAATCAAATACCGTATCACGATATAAACACACGTGAATTGTGTAAGTACTGTAAGTCTATACCTCATCCACGGAATCTGTGTAGTAGGTTTGCGCATGACCTCACACGGAGGAAGTGAAAAGAGAATGCGATGGTTGAAGCCAAGGTCGCGCGACCCTCCTGCGCTAATTATTCAGTGACATCACGCCTCATTGGACTAAACAGCCCAGTCACTCCTGTGTGCAGAATACGTATTTTCACACTGGCACTTCGCAGATTGCTTGGACGGAGTATAGGTACTTTAAATAAACTAGTTATATTTTAATTACGGATAGGGTAGTAACTAACTACGAATGTCTCAGACTGCTGTCCATATAAAGATAAAGTTGTCAGATATTAGTTCTACGAGTGATTCCAGTGAATTTTCAAGTGATGACGACACTCCAGATTTATTTGATGATGATCTTAATCTGAACAGAGCAAGGCTGAGGTTATTGTGCCTAGGTATAATGATGAAGAGTTCATGGAGCATTTCAGAGTCGGTCAATACGTGGCAGAAAGTTCGGCTGAACGTTTTTCCAACAGCCAGTATTTCCATTATCAAACTGGGGGAAATAGAAAATTAAGCAGCTTTCGATGGACGCTCATAATTTTGTGGTTTGCTGGGCATCAGACAGCCTCATTTCGTGATGTAAGTGATGGATTCAACATCACCTTAAGCACATTGCACAAAGTCATACATTGTATGGTGTACTTCATCAGTAATTTATCGGGTCAAATAATAAAGTGGCCTTCAAGAGAGGAAATCCCTACTATTGAAAGACACTTCAGGCATAATGGTTTTCCCGGAGTGATAGGAGTGGTGGATGGTACACACGTTTGCATTGACATGCCAAAAATCTATCCTGATTCCTACCTAAACAGGAAGCATTTTTATTCCATCCAGGTAAGTTACAAAACAGTTTACTCTGTCCTTCATTTCACACTTTACTAATGGGTACAATGGTCTTACTTGATGAAAGGAATAAGACAATCCACCATCACCTTGTTATGCATAACCAGTTTTCCATTTATTAGTCAGGTAATGGAAGCAGTGGGAACTGTGTACTGCAATTTTCCTTGCATTTAACTGAGTGAATTGTTGTCAGGGTAAATAAAAGTTATAAAATGCCCAAACCACATGTCGCACCCAAAAACATGGGGAAATGACATTCCCAGAGGTACAGATGCACATATTTCGAGAAGAAATAAGTGCAACCAAATCCCCAAGACAGCTTACGTTACCCTAGTTCCACCACAAAACCGGAAGGGTAGACTACACTACCCTGTGTGGGTTCGGGATAGAATACACCCACGGTATGCCCTGCCTGTCGTAGGAGGCGACTAATAGGGCCGACACGGCCGAATAACTTGCCAGTTATTGATTTGTTCAGATCCCCTGTGGATGGGGAGGGCAGAATTCATCCACGGTATCCCCTGCCTGTCGTAAAAGGCGATTTCTGGTCCCAGTTCTGGTTTGACCTGTGGGGAAGGGACCACCTACTTCCCCGAATAGACGTCTGCGTCGGTCTAGAAAGAAGCATGCTCGGGGCGTGTCGGGGACAAGCACCCAGTCTTCGGACAGGGAGCTAGTCCATAGACACCGCTCTCGCTCTTCCCCAAGAGCGAGACTCGTGAGGTCTGACAATGACCGCGCGCAACCCAAGAGAGCGCCCGCTCCATTTTCTTCGTCTTCGGATGGAGATGTGGAGATTGAGGTGTGCTCTCCTGCCCCATCATCTCCAACTAGAGATGAGGAAGGGTGGCAAGTGGTCAAGCATAAGTAGAAGACCCACTTCTACTTAAGTCCACACCATGGCACTATTACAATGGAACTGTAATAGCTATTCTGTTCATCTCGCTGAGTTACGTCAATTAATATCTTTGTTTTCGGCAACCATTGTCTGTCTTCAGGAATCCAGGTTTCGTCCTGGACATGAGACAACAATGCGTCACTTGAAACTCTTCTCTAAAGACTGGGTGGACGGAGCTGAGGCCGCTGGTGGAGTCTGCACTCTCGTCCACTCTAGCCTCTTCGGTGAAGAGGTGCCGTTGCGTACTCAGCTAGAGGCAGTTGCAGTTGGTACTTCGTTGCCAGTGTACATCCCGCCTGATTCTGAACCGGATTACAACCAGCTGGTGGATCTAGTCTCTCAGCTCCCCCCTCTTTTTCTCCTTCTGGGAGATGTTAATGCCCACAACACCATCTGGGGCTCCGCTACCACTAGCGGTAAAGAGAGAGATTTTGAGAGGCTGATCAGGCGGCTGGACCTGTGTTTGTTGAACACAGGAGAACCTACGCACTTCTCTATGGCACACGGTACTCATTCAAGTATCGATATTACCTTGTGCAGTCGTACGCTGGTTCCCCTGCTACAGTGGGGTGTACACGACCTTTGTAATAGTGACCATTTTCCAATTATCCTTACTCTTCCGAACCAGAGAGCCATCGAGTTACCAAGTCGATGGCTTCTCCGTCGGGCTGATTGGCCAACTTTCATGGCACGTGCGGTGTTTGCCGAAGATACCTTTGAGAGTGTCGACGATCATACCATTCACATAACGAATGGTATTTTGGCTGCTGCTGAGGAAACAATACCTTCCTCATCTGGCAACTCACACCGGAAGCTTCTCCCTTGGTGGACAGCCGAGATTGCAGCAGCCATTAAAGATCGTCGACGTGCTTTCAAATGCTATCGGAGGCAAAACACTATGGCCAACTTTATCACCTTTAGAAGGATGCGTGCTAGAGCCCGATATCTGATTCGGGAGAGTAAGAAAACGACGTGGGAAAAGTATGTGTAGTCTATGACGGCGCATACTCCTTCATCTCAAGTGTGGACTAAGCTTCGTCGGATCTCCGGACTCCCGACATCACTGTCGATACCCGGAGTGTCCATCAATGGAGACATCATCACGGACCATCTCGCCATTGCCAACAGTATTGGCTCGCACTTCTCCAATGTATCCTGCTCCGGGAGTTACGATCCTACATTTCTGACTCTGAAGCAGGAGGCGGAGACTCACCCCTTGTCCTTTGCCACTGCTGCTTCGGAGTCCTATAATGTACCATTCTCTGAATGGGAACTGCGCAGTGCGCTTGCACTGTGCAGGGATACGGCTCCTGGACCGGATAACATACGTAATCAAATGTTAAAACATCTGTGCGAATCCAGTATAAAAAAACTGTTGATCCTCTTCAATCGTATATGGATTGAATGGGAGTTTCCATCTCAATGGCGAGAGGGGATCGCGATACCGATTCCTAAGGCTGGAAAGGATCCCAAGTTTGTAAGCAGCTATAGGCCCATTTGTTTGACAAATGGCCTATGTAAGCTGCTCGAAAAGATGGTGAACCGTCGACTGGTGTGGTTCTTGGAGGAGAAGGGTCTCCTGTCCGAGTACCAGTGTGGATTTCGCTCTCATTTCCGAAAGCAGCACCTAGTCACGGTTTTCTTTGACCTCGTGAAAGCCTACGACATCACATGGCGCTACGGGATCCTTTCCACCCTTCACAAGTGGGGACTCCGTGGTAACCTACCGACTTTCATTGCGAATGTCATGTCCGTCCGACTCTTCCGTGTAAGGGTCGGTAGGACATTATCACAATACTATACTCAAGAAAATGGAGTTCCTCAGGGTTCAGTGCTGAGTGTCACCTTGTTCGTGATTGCCATAAATGGCATTGTTGCCGCCGCCGAGTCCGCAGTAGTTCCATCGCTGTATGTAGACTATTTAGGTCTGTATTACAGCTCTGGAAGTATGGCAGTCGTGGAACGGCAATTGAAGCTAGCTATCAACCGGGTTGACAGGTGGGCTCACGACCGGGGTTTTCATTTTTCAGCAGCGTAAACCTCCGTCGTCCATTTTTGTCGGGTCCGGAGGCTACATTTACACCCTGAACTACATCTCAGGTATGCTGCGTTGCCGTTGGTTGACACTTATCGCTTCCTGGGGCTCCATTTTGATAGCAAATTAACGTGGCAGCCCCATATACGGCAATTAAAAATGACGTGTCTCAGGAAACTGAACATGCTCAAGTTTCTTAGTGACACTACGTGGGGGGCTGACCGTGCGGTGCTGCTACGGTTCTACCAAGCCCTCGTCCTGTCCCGGCTAGACTATGGTTCTGCGGCATACGGTTCAGCAAGGCCGGCAACCTTGAAAATGCTGGACAGTATCCACCATATTGGCGTTAGGCTGGCTACCGGTGCCTTCCGGACCAGCCCGATACCCAGCCTACTCGCCGAATCGGGTGTTCCACTTTTAAATTATAGACGCCAACATATGCTTTTAGCATATGCTGCTAATGTGCGTCAAATGCCGCAACACCCGACCTATCAAGCTCTCTTCGGTACCCAAACCACCTGGGGTACGCCGACCGGTCTCGTGCCACTCGGCCGGTTGGTATTAGACTTGATAGCTCGTGTACTGAAATAGGAGTGGCTGTAGGTCCCTGTATGATCAGGACATATAGCGAGGTGCCTCTGTGGCAAGTTCCGCGTCCGGAAATTCGGTTAGATCTTCATTGAGGTCCTAAGGTGAACACGGATGCCTTCGTTTACCGGAGGCAGTTCCACAGCATAGTTCACCAATTTCCGGACGCTGGCATTCTCTACACGGATGGTTCGAAGGTGGACGAGAAGGTGGGTTGTGCTTACATTATTGATGGTGCAAATACCAAGATCTCTTTTGCCTGAGGCCTGTAGTGTGTTTACTGCAGAGCTCGTTGCCATCTATGAAGCTCTGCAGTTTGCACTACAGGATGCTCGAATCCACTTTCTTGTGTGTACTGACTCTTTGAGTTCGTTGCAGTCAATTGCTACATGTTTCCTGCAACACCCCCTAGTGCAGCGAATCCAAGACCTACTAGCCGGGCTGTGCCACGCTGACACTCGAATCGCCTTTCTGTGGCTTCCAAGCCACATGGGAATTGCTGTAAATGAGTTAGTTGATCAAGCTGCAAAAGAGGCGGTATCTCTACCACCTCGACCAATGGAGGTACCTGCTAGAGATATTCGCTCTCAGTTACGCCTACAAGTTCTGGCTTTTTGGTTGAGTCAGTGGCTAGCTGACCCACTGCCCAGTAAACTGAGAGCGATCAAGGGAACTACTGGCGTGTGGCGGAGCTCTTTCCGGTCACGGAGAGTGTCCGTCATTTTGTGTAGGCTAAGGATAGGTCATACAAGATCCACCCACTCGTATCTGATGAGAAGGGAAGACCCCCCACTTTGTACCTGTGGAGCCGTTTTCGCCGTGGCCCACATTTTCACAGAGTGTGTGGATCTTGCTGACTTACGAAGAAACCTTGGTTTGCAGATGACACTCAATCTTATACAGGGTGTCGAGCGATACGGAAATTTTAGTGACCCGAGGAAAATGCGGGAAATTCGCTCTTGATATGGGAAATCTTGAAAAGTTTCATAATTCCTGACTTCTACTCTACGCTCGGTAGAGTTCTCCCGCTCAGTCTACTATTTCGCCTGCAGACCGCGCTGCCACTCGCAATTTGCGCCACCGATAGAGCGCTAAGCGGGATGAGAAACCAACCAACGTCGAATGCATGCTTTGCCTGGCCGACCGCCGGCCTTACCCTCTCCGCGCAGGGCTACGCGCGCCACGCTCGTTGCTGACAATGACATACAGGAATCGGTCCGCATTGTTATTCACAGAGGAGACGTGGGTTTCTCGACAAGAGCAGCCCTTAAAGTCTGTCCACACTCTTGCGTTTTTATGTTCGTCAAAGGCATGTGTAAAAGCGCAAGGTGTGAGGCAAGTGACGAACACGTTGCTGCATGCGTCTTCGGAGTTAAACGAGGGAGAGGATCGTAGCGCACGCAGTGTTGAAAGCTGAACCGCACGGTTCAGGGATTTCGTGCCTCTCGCTTTGCATTTTGTATAATTTAAGCTAATATTGTGTCCGTCATGTCAGCCACTAAGGAGGAATTCATCGAGGATTACAGAAAACATCCTGCCCTGTGGGACGTATCCTCGAAGTTGTACACGAATAAAACAGTACGAAATGACGCATTGAGTGTTTTGGATAAAAAGTACAAGTTGGATATTCAGGGGGTAAAGAACAAAATAAAAAGTTTGAGATCTTACTTTTCAAAAGAGTATCAAAAAGTAACGAAGAAAAAGACAGGTTCCGGGGCTGATGAAGACTATGAATCACCATGGTTCGAGTACAAGCCTCTTGTTTTCATATTGGAGGTATTGCTTCACGGAAATGTGTGTTCTTTTTCTCAATTCCTTTCTCAATCATGTTCAACAAAAATTCGAAGTTGGCTTTGGACATTCTAGTTAAGTTTCTGAACAGCATATTATCCTCACGAACTTCTTTTAAGATCCCGTAATCCCGTTTTTTTTTAATCCTTCAGCCACATTAATCGCTGCCTTCATATTTTCCTCTTTTTTGTAGCATTTATTACTAAATAAGCGGCAGTTATCAAAACAAAGGCACTCGCGTCCGCAACATCCATCGCGAATGCTGCAAAGAAACTGACGCATGAATGTGGACAGGTTTTCCTTGTGTTTCAGGCATGCTTGAGAGGCATGCCCTAAAAGAAATGTTGAAGCGAAAGAGGAAAGGCACGTTGAAAGGGAAAGGGAAGATGAAAACGCACGTGTGTGGCCAGACCTTTAAAGAAGCTAACAACTCAAGATCTCAGAAAATTCCAGACGCAGATGGGCTGCAATTTCGCACATTCTTATCCTATGGCTGAAAAAATCAAAGAGAGGTCACCTCTTGCTCACAAGATGACCCGTGCTATTTCCTGCCTAGACCCTATAGGGGTCGCTGAGACTCCTAAGTTGGAAGAAGTTAGGATCGTCATTGTCCTGGAAATTCTTTGTAATCAGATGAATTTGATTTCTGGCACAATGGCTGACCGAATCAAGAGCAGCTACTCCGCACTTCTGAGACTGCCCTCCGTCACTTTGCGTTTGAAGCTGTTAGACAGAAAAGAGCGACGGCTCGACGTGCTGTGGTCTGAATTAGTGGCTTCAGCACCTTCCTCAGTTCCTGCCAAAAACTATCTCACAACCTTCGTTTTTTTTATCACAACAATGCAGCTATAGTCAGAGGCTTCTCCCTGAACAAGGAGTGTATGATCATCAATCACAAAGAAGCAAGTCTGATTGGAATGCTTACTGATCAGGACGCTGTGATGGCAGCTGGTTGAGTAGAAAAGATAACCGTGAGCAAGAGTCCATACTGCACTAAACTCCTACGCCGTGTTCAAGGAAGCAAAACAGGTGCAAAGCGTCGGCTAAGGTGGCAGTCTAAAGAAAAGCCACGAAACATCTCCAGGAATTGGAGAAGAAGAAAAAAAAAGAAGATATTGAATGATGCCCGTTCTGAAGGAGAGAAAATTGATGAGAAGATGAGTTCCTTAGTAAAGCTTTAAATTAATAAATTGGCGGCTTCGGTGGCGTAGTCGGTAGCATGCTGAGCTTCTATGCCCAAGATAGCGGGTTCAAACACGGCCGAAGCCGTCGGATTTTTTAAGAGCATTAAAAATCCCTCAGTATGCCTTCCTTCGGAGGGGAAGTAAAGCCGGTGGTCCCATGTCATAGATTTATGGCGTGTTAGAGAACCTTCCACTAATTGCACCTGTGTGAAGCTAAATTGGATAGGTTAAGAATGTAAACAACGCTCTTAGGTTTCTACGTTCGTTGCCAAGAGCCGACTGTGGTGGCGTCTAGTAGCTAAGTTCTGAACTTGGCCTAGTAGACGGTGGCGCTTGGCGGCAAAAGTAGGAACTATTTGAAAAATTCTAAGTTGGAGTAGCCTACTTAAATTGAAAAACAGATAACGCACACTAATACAATCATCACAATTAACACCAGTTCTCAGACAGATTCTACACACACCCAAAGTACACGGGGCTACATGACCGTGTTGTCACAGCCCCTAAACTTAAGAACCAACCAATCAAATTAATAAATCCTTGAATATTGTTTGTTTTATCTTATTTTGTGGGACTAAAGTTCCTAACCACAATCTGGTATTAACAAAGCGACTTATTTTATTTTGTGTATGCCTAGCCTACAGTTCCTATTCAGAAATTAGTACTGTCAAAAGAACTTAATTTTGTGCTGTGTATAACTGAAGTTCGTAGTAACAATCTTGTATTTGTCAAAGTGACTTATTTAATTTCGTTTTGCATTATTTTATTTTCTATTATCTACTTTGATATAATAAATCTAAATTAAAAAGTATTTGCGGCATGTCGCGTGTGGAATTTTACTGTTTTTAGCCTTTCCATGGTCTTCTTTCGCAGGGGAGATGCACATACCAAATTGTTTTAAAGTCCGTGCAAACACCCAATGCAAATGCGTCACACATGCATAAATTTTAAAAACTACAAACAATGTCTCACATCTCTCGACATTTTACTATCTAACACCCGTCGCCAACATGTGACTTCAAAATTCACCACATAAGTGACAGAATTATTCTCGTATGGGCAGGCATTGTTTCAGTCGCTTGTTACACTGTCTATGTCGGATTTCCTTTCATTGTCTTTGTTTCGTTACTGTTACTTCGCTGAAGTTCGACCCGAGGACTGGACACATTCCGTACAGCATGTACAGAAAGAAATACTGAAGGCGGTCTGGATATCGTGGTGGATGGAATGATTATTAACCTTGGCAATTCATCAAGCTCTGACGAAGACAATGATGGTGGTGATGATGATAGGGACAGTGAAGGGATGGAGGTGTCAAAGACACCCTTGCCAAGTGACTGTGGATAATTTATTTATTGATGTCGGTTCACTTGCGTCAAGCGATAATAGAGCACAGGCTATTGTTTCCCGTCATAGTGTTCAAAATACTGTCTTGTCATTCAATAGCCTACAACTCGACAATATAAAACCACGGCAATGATATCGCCACAGAGCGGCTTGTTGGAGTGCTCAGTGCTAAATATGTCTATACCTTAACTTTACTTTTGTGTTACCAAGAAAGCTAATATTAACCGTAGAGAGTCTCGATTCAGTGAGTGTGCATGGTGTTATCTGTCGACTACTGTAGTAAGCTGTGAAGAACCTCCACTCAGACTCTTGTTTCATGTTAAAGGATAATCTTTGCATGGTGAGTGTTTTTATATTCATTAGCTGTAGAGTGTTTGCCCTCTGTCGTATTTATTGAATTGAATACCGATGATAAAGGAATCATAGCTTCGGTGTGTAATTTATTTATTCATCTAAATGTATCGTATTTCTCTGTTTGAATGTCCTCGGGGTTGACTCAGGATCGTTTTTTAAAATATGTTACGTATAATTGTACAGAAATAATGTCTGAAGTGTAGCGCTGTGTATTATTCGAATCAGTTGATTTACAACAACACTAAAAATTGCTCAGAATTCTTGCCGTGTGGCGTTGGACGTAGGGTCTTGTTATGTGGCGACCGTGGGTTGCGGAGAGGAAAAGCGGGCCAAAGTGACAGGAAGGCTGTCAGTACTGAATGTGCGGGGTTAGCAACACTGTATTTGTCTCATAATTTACGCGTGTAATACCGGACACACCTCCAATATTACTATAAAAGTCGTGATCTTAAAAGGGATAGTGGGTGGGTAACATCTATTACTACATGACCCCCAACATTATTATTCATTATTACAAAGGGTATTTTGACTATTTTCAGTAGTGTAGAAAATTGTATCGCCATGTTCCGGGCTTACATTTTCTTTCGATCTTTCATTTGCCATAGGACGCGCCACCAGCGTATGATTATGCATTACCAGCTTCTGGTTTAGTAGTCAGGTAATGGAAGCAATGGGAACTGTGTACTACAATTTTCCTTGCATGTAACTAAGCAAATTATTGTTGTTAAGAGAACGTAAAATGCTCCAAGAATGATAATAATAATAATAATATCGTATGGCCTGGGGTGCCTGGTGCAAGCTTTGTTATTTGACACCCAGAGGGTAGCTTGCATGTCGAATTTCGTCGTTCCTTTGAATGCTATGAAAGTCAAGGAGGTTAGATATCTAAACTCCTTGACACTACAGCGCTTTCAAGTAGAGAATGGAGGAACTTTGTGTTGGCGGAAAGTCCCGAGATTAATTTTGCCATTGAACACGGCCTACTGAATTCAAATGGGTTCTTTAACAAGCCAACAACGTATGACATGAGTATCGTGAATGATAAGTATGATCTTCAGCTGTGTGCAGTGAGAAAGCTTTGCATGTGTTCATTCCTTATGTATTAATGATGCGAAATGTCAGCTAACGTTGTGCCACATACAACACTCGTAGTCTCTAAATGTTGCACAGTTTCCCGTAAATTACAGCAGTTTATGTTTGAATTGCTTATAAGATCGTGACAAAGAAAGTTTTTCTCCAATTGGATGATTGTATTTAACTGTATGCACGTCGTATAATCTTGGCGAAGTGTATTTTTTTCATGGAGCAACTTAACTCCATAGTAGATAGATAGATAGATAGATAGATAATTCCTTTATTGGTGGTGAAGTTAGGGCTCAAGGCCCTCTCTTACACTTAACCACTAGAAGAGTATACATCTACATGACTTATAATTACAAATACAAATAGCACAAATAATATTAATAGCTATAAGAATAGTGATAATTCCTAATGGTAGAATCATTGATTTCAAAAATACACAAAGTAAAGTACCCTTAAATGACGTAACTACAGTAATCCGATCATTCATTCATTCGTTCATTCAACATTTATCCAGGAAGTCAGCGGGCTCCACCCAGCAAATACTCACAGGAAGCCACTTTAAACTTGCGATGAGAGGGATTGTCTCTAATGTTCGCAGGTAGCAAATTCCATGACCTGGACGCAGAGATTATGAACGAGCGGTTGTAAACAGCAGTACAGTTTATAGGTATGGCAAGAGAGGAGCCAGATCTAGTATTGTGGTCATGATAGGACGAGAGGTAAGAAAACGGTAAAACAAGATAGTTAGGGGTATTAGTGGAAAGTATTTTGTGCAGTAGTGATAACATGTGGAGTTCACGACGCTGGTGCACTCGAAGCCCCGACAGCTCCTTATAATAGGGTGATATATGAACATCATATCGCAGGCCAAAGATATATCTTACACAGTTGTTGAGGCACCGGTCCAGTTTCTTGTTACTGTCGCAGGTTATTTCAGTCAACACAGTGTCACAGTAGTCAAATATAGGTAGTATCAGAGAGCGAATTAGTCGTACTTTAAGTAGAACAGAGAATACATTACCGAACAGTTTCAGAGGATATAAGCATTTATGTACTTTATTACATGTGCTTATCACCTGTTTAGTCCAATTTAAGGTCTCAGTCATAATAATTCCTAAGTTTGTCACTGAAGTAGAGTAGGGTATGATTTTATTGTTTAAAATTATTGGCGAGATGTCACGTTGCTTGAGGGAATATTAAGTTTTTACTGGTACCGATAATAATCACTTAGAGTTTTATTTGGGTTTATTAATAAACTGTTTTTATAAGCATAGTCACTAAGCTGTTGTAGGTCACGCAGCAATTTGTATTTAGTTTTCTGGCATCTTGTTTTAAATTATTGACTAACATATTTCTAAATGCAGACAATCCATACCTCCATTAGGATTCGGGTTCCATAATTCATGCAAAATGAGGTTCGTTCGTTTGTGAAATTGAGGTCATAACCCCCCTAACCTTTCAGTGATTACCGTATGGCACGGTACTTTACGTAGACTAGGGTGAAGATGTAAATGAGCATTTAAAAAAAAATTGTTGCCAGTTGTTTGGTTTATTAACTTACGGTAATATTTTCCATAGGTACTGAAAACAAGGCACGATTGGATTTTAAGGTGGAACCGCATGTGCTATCAAATATCGCTTTCTTGCAATACCTGGAGTATATATAGAATTATAAAATGATTATTGGTTAAATAAGTGTTAATAGATATGCTATTATAATTATGATTAAATGAATATTAAAGAAGAAACGATGCATTGTTAGTAAATATTAGGCCTACCAGTACGGCGAATAGCCTATAACTCGTAGCTTCCGTCACAATTTAGCATTTAAACGGGTCACGTTAATGCATAATATACTAATATAACAACCTGATAGCAAATTATAATAATATTCTCACATATAACATATTTAATTTGCACCCACTTAATTATTGTAGTCTAAGATAGGTTAGATCACTGCCGTTTGAAATGTGCAAATCGCACACTTTCTAGGCAAGCTGTTTCTTATGGTCGTCTCTGATGCGAAGGAGACACTTGTCTTTGGAATATTCATGAAAGGCCAACCCTCTAGTTCTTCTTTCATCAGTTGAACGCATAAAAACAAAACCACAATCCGAAATAATAAAGAAGATAATCACGAACGAACGATTCACTGCCATGAAAATCAAATGGAGATTCGCGGACCGGAAGTTCGCTATGCATAAGCTTCGGTGCCATTTTGTTGTTGTTAGTGTTACGGTGCCATTTTAACTCGTGGAAGCTCTATACGGTTACTGTACCATACGATTCAGTCACTTCCCGAAAACATTTATTATGTGACACTCATATTCTCTACTCTCTTAACCCTCCTCAGTAAAACAGTCATTTATATCAGCTCTCCTCAGGTAAACGGTATTTTATTTGTGTTCGTAGAATCTCATCCCATCTGCAAGAGAGTTCAGTCGCGCGCGCTTTGCCCACGCTGCGGATTAGGCCTAAATCTCGCCATCACCCGTGGGCTGCGGAAGTATCTCCAAAAACTGCAGTTACACTTGCGCCAGAAAATCTTGATTCGCGCTTTAAGATTCATTTTTCAGCCATTCGGTATGCGAACTCTAGTCTTAGAGAGTTCTAAAATATACGGGAATTTGGTAGATTTTCGTACGGGAAATACGGGAATTTGAAAAAAAAGTCATCGCTCAACACCCTGTTATATTAGCCGATGACGCGGTGGCTGCTTTGTATAAATAGACTATTAATTTTGTATTGAAAAGACGGAGAATTGATAGTTTTATTAGTAAACATATTCAATACGGACCTGAAATGGATAATATTATTCTGATATAGGGTGTACCCGTTTCTCAAAATTTTCTTTCCTGATCTCTTCCATTTTGTTTCACTTAACTCTTTCGCTGCTGCATTTCTGACATCACAAAACCCCTCATTGCATAATTTAATGAAGATATTGATAAAAGTTTTAATGTGGATTTTCATTTATTATAAGACATATCATAACACATGAAACAAAAGATAAATATATATCGCCTTTGTGATCCATTCTGTGGTCCTTGGTTCGATGAAACATTAACTTACACGTGACCTTGTAGTTTTCTTTAGTGAGCATTTTCATTCATTTTAATTCATAGGATAACACATGAAACTCACAAAGTTTATGTTTTACCCTTGATATATATCCAGTGGTCCTTGGTTAAATGGAATCTAACGCTGGCATGTGACCTTGATTTTACGTTGGTGTAATAACTTTCGAAGCAGGTAGTTGGACACATTGGGGGCTGTCCTGGGCAATTCTTGCAATAAAATATTGTCAGTTTCCTCTTCTACAGCCCCTTTCCTTTCTTTGAACACCGTGCTGGCAATATGGAACAAACAACACAGTTGGGTTTGTGACTTTTGTCGTGTTGTTTCCCCAATGAAGTGCCTCTCCGTGAGACGCGTGAGCAGTATCCCGTCAAAAGATCTTCGGCCGCGTTTCGCAGGTGGAGCGTGTTTGTACTTATCTAGAAGTCCTGTTATTACATCATCTCTGAAGTCATGAGCACTTGTTTTCTTGTTATGGACCGTATTGTACACTATTCTTCCATTGACTAGGGCTGTTTCTATGATGAAATACCACAAGACCTGATGCCACTTGATTTTCTTGTGCACATATGCGTGATTCGTTTTCAGCTGATCGAACTTGTCAACACCATTCATTTCATGATTATAATACACAACTGATTTAGGTTTATCACGGGTGACAAAACCAGTTGGACCCCTCTTTGATCTCTTCCTAACCTTCACAACCTCAGACGAGTGTACGGTCGAGAGCATATTTACCCGGCCGGTATCTTGCCACGAACATGCAAGCATTTTTTTTAGTAGGATGATGCCAGAACTTAGATTTCTGTCCTTTCTTCATCTTCAGACCTTTCATCTCTTGAGGAAGATCTTTACGGTTACATCTCACTGTTCCACATGCACCCACACTATTCTCAGCAAGATGAGTGAAAAGTGTAGGGCTTGAAAAAAAAAAAAAATGTCCACGTTGTACCCGGATCGTTCACACGTCCGTGACATGTTGACGTCATTATAATGAAGCAGAGATATTGATCTGAGAGATGGAGCGGCTGATATATTTGAATAGCGCGCTAGGAGACTCCAAGTGTTGAGGGAAGTATGCAACGTAGGAGCGAGTGACGTGGAAGCCGGCTACGTAATGAAAATAAGTTTTCTAGAATTTCCTCTAGGAGAAGGAATGGAACCTAGGAAAGTAGTACAGTTTACTGGCAATTGAATGAGAAGAAATTTGAGCTATCGAGCATGAAAATCCGTTCAGTAGAAGCCTAGATACGGAATGGAAGCTTCTAGAAGGAAGACCGCTTGGACTATATAAGGAGCCAGATAATCAAGACAGTATTGTATTCCATCAGAGCACTTGCTCATGTGCGCGTCTACGATACATCAGGTACGAGTGTTTACGCCGTGATTCTGACCGCCGAAGAACTTAGTCGCTGGACGAGCAGTCAGTGGGCTTAGTTTTTGTTCAGGTGAATGAACACACATAATATCTGCGAAGGACTTAGAATATCGACTGACTTTATGGTCAACTATTCTAACCAGTCAGGTGATGGTAGTTTTGTAAAGCCATTCACGGAAGTTAGCCTACAAAATGATGTGTTTCTTGTGGTGAAACGGTACATCAGGCACTTCAAATAATATCAGGAAGAATTTATTCTTACAGTTCGTTCTATGCAGCTAACAGGTGTTCCTGTAATAGCAGGCGAACGAAACCGCATCGTTCGGATATGGGACTTGTTCTCAATCTTTCAAGAGTACTATATCAGTATAAGACTGTACAACATTTCAACATGTTGGACTGTACCGAGAATAACGGGAGTTTTTTTTTTTTTTTTGAACGAGTGACATTAAATATCAACATGCGCCGTTAAACTGCTCGAGGATAGGTGAGATATGGAGGCGAACGAAGTGATATGGAACAGCAAGATGACCATGGCAGGACACTATTGGGATAGTGAACACCGAAGGACATGCTCTACCTACACAGCAAGAATGAAGTAAGACAACTATTCATGTACTATCCACTAGCCTATAGTAGTATTTGAGAATTCCATTTTTATACTGTCACTATAAGAAATCAACATAATTATCATCGTAATGAGAAAGTCTATTATATTTGTCCAGGATGACAAATGGAGCTTGTAGTCCAACAATTTATTATTCTATTTTACTATTTTTGTCAGGACAACAGTCAGTTCATGTGTTTCGACATGATATGTTTAAGTTATTTCCAAGGGATAGGAATATTTTTTTCTTTAACTCTTATTATGAGAAGAGGCTCGATTATAACTTGGATTATTTAAATAATTTGATTTATTTAATATTTATAAATGACTGTGAAATAAATCTCTCTCTATATATATAAATGAAAGTTTGTCTGTTTTTTCTGAATTTCCACGGAAATTTGCATTATTTGCTCGTTTCAGACTGTTTTTTTGACGGATGCGCGCAAACATAAATTTTTTGTCTGTCTGTCTGAGGACAACTTTGAGTCCTTATAACTTGGGAACGGCTGGGTGGATCAACGTAAAATTTGATACAGATCAGAGGCACCACACTAATCATTGATGTAACTCTTCTCCCTATCTCTCATATGAGGGGCATACCCCCTTAAAATGCATGCTGAAATAGGTGTAGAAGAGCCAGACAAAGCTCATTTTCAGCCCCTCAATATCAGAAACAAAACTCGGAGGCCCAAAGGGCCCCGAAAACCACATTTTAAGGCCCTAAAACCAATAGTTTTTGAGTTATTCCCAGAAAACTAATTTGATTTAATAAAATAATGAAAGTATGCAACCCGGTAACTATGGCAACAGAATCTCACAGGTCATTGTTAGACGCAATACAATTCCAATTATTACATTACTGTGAAAGTTTGTAAACGGCTATACGGTTATCACGGAACCAAATTACGGTGTAAAATGCATCAATACATACAGTATACTGCACTTAAGGGGGTCAAGAGGTACTCTAGAATTTTTTCACGTGATTTACACGTGTGGGTGTGGTACGGAAGGTCTATTTAATCCCCATCTCTATATAATTATACAATTATTATTATTATTATTATATAATGGCACACAACGACGAGACAAAGCTCATTTTCAGCCCCTCGGTGTCGGAAACAAAACACGGGGGCCCTAAAGTGTCCCCGAAAACTAAATTTTAAGGCTCTATAACCCACAGTTTCTGAGATAATCCCTGAAAACTAATTTCATTTAATAAACTAATCAAGGAATGCAAGCCGGTAACCATGACAACAGTATCTCAAGAGATGACATCCAACTTTCCATCTCTTTCTGTAAGAAGCAATACCACTCCATTTATTACATTTCTGTGAAAGTTTGCAAATGGCTATAAGGTTATCACGGAACCAACTAAGACTGTAAAATTCGTCAATGCGCTTAAGGGGGTCAAGGGGCACTCCAGAATTCTTTCACCCGACTTACACGTGCGATATGTTGTACAGAAGGTCTATTATATCTCCAAACAGCAATATTATTTTCAAAAATTCCTGAATTGAAATAGTATTTTTGCGGCTTTTTAGTAATTTGAGGTATTCAATTTTATTTTCACGTCAGGTAGTACACGTTAGGTGAATTTAGTTTGAGAGCACATTTTAACTAATCATTCTTTTTGACAACAAACGGGTACATCGTAAGGATGATTTTGTTTGAGTTAGTTAGTTATTGTTGTTTTAAAGGGTGGAACTACGAGGTCATCTGCCCCTTGAATTTGTTTGATACTGAGTGGTTGATATATCCATATTTGGACATCTGGGTGATACGTTGTAGTCAATAGAGTTAGTTTGCCTCATGGCCACTAGCTGCCTTTGCTCTTGCATAAATACACCTATCTATAAACATATGATTGTTTGTTTATTAATGTTTCAATTTTGTTTCTTTTACGCGTTTCGGTATGTTTTTTGACTGATGCAGGCAAAACATGGATTTGTGTGTATCTTTATGCACGCCTATAACTCGTGTTCGGTTGCTTGGAGCATCGTAAAATTAGGTAGGTATCCAAGAGGGTCAATACACTAATCATTTATATAACTCTTCACTGTACTTCTCATAGAAGGGTGGGTATAGGAAAAAAAAGTTTCAAAATACTTGCTAAAATAGGCGAAATATAAAAATTATTCTACTAATCATTTATATAACTCTTCACTGTACTTCTCATAGAAGGGTGGGTATAGGGAAAAAAAGTTTCAAAATACTTGCTAAAATAGGCGAAATATAAAAATTATTCTAGAAGGACGACCTAAGCATATGTTGCGCTTCTCAATGTGAGACACATTCGGGGGTCTATAAAGGGTCTCCGAAAACCACATTTTAAGGCCCTAAAATTAACAGTGTGTGTGATATTCCCAGAAAACTAACATCGTTCTGATAAAACTTATGAAGGAATGACAAACCGCTAACCATTGCAACAGTAGCTGAATTGATAACGTCTGGTTATTCATACCAAAGACCGTTCGAAGAACGGGTACTTCTGCTAGTAAGTTAATAATATTAAAGATATAACTACACCATTTAAAGTTATAAATTCTTTATTTAGGGAAATGACAGCACCAATTTATGAATTAAATTAAATTGTTAATTGTGATTAAATAGTTACTGCATTAATAATCAGAAAGTGAGATGTTAATAATAATCATTTGCAAAGAGGATTTAAACATTTATTTATGTATGGATGAAATAGGGCAATAATAATCATGAGGTTGTAATGAAGCAACGATGCCTAATTTTTTTTTTCCAGTAATAATAATAATCTGTGGAAGAATTTAAATAATTGGAAGACTTTGAATAAAATAACTTTGTTTATTTGTGGAATAGAAGTTTGGATTTATAAATAAATTTAAATGAGTTTATGAATGAAGTGAAATAGTAAGAATTTGAGCTCAGTAAAATTTTCCAAAAGCACTTGGTCGGCCTTAGCCCGTCATGGGCTGTATAGTGCCAGGGGTTGACTTTGTTGTTGTTGACTTTTGACTAAAATATTTAAATGAAGAAAAAGAAAGCGGCAGGTATTAAATGTATAAATTAGGGTGAGATTATGTAAATGGGAGGCAAGGAGAAATTGACCAGAATTAAATACATATTTTCTTTGAAAAAATAAAATTGAAGAACACACAGTACAGTAATTATGACAGAATATTACAAACAGGAAAAAAAAAATAATAATAATAAAAGAAAATATAACGTTTTGAGGAGAGGAATATTTGAAGTCAAATAATATGATGATTTTAGTGTGCGAATTGTCGACGAGACCAAGGGGTGATCCAAGAGAGCATTTGTTCCCGTAGTTGTGGGCACACATGGATGTGCGTGTGTTATTAGAAGAGCATGTGGGCTCTAAATTGTAAAAGAAGGGTTAGGCGAGTAGACCGCCCCATATTCTAGTCAAATTCCATTTAACTGTCCATTCAAATATTTAATTATTTTTTTCTGGATCAACTTGAATTTCAAATGGTATGCCTAAATAATTGAAGAACATGAGTTTAGATTTGATGAACCTGACCGAGAAAAAAAAATGAATAGTTGCAAATGCAAAAATAAAATAAATAATTGAAGATATTTTTATTTTGTGCTTGGAATAATAATAGTAACAGTGGAAATGAGCATTAAATATTCACAATATGAGAGGATGAGAAAACTTATTGTAAATAAATTGATAAGAAATTTTGAAAATTAATAATAATAATAATAAATTCTATGATTAACATTTATTTTGTGTGAGATATTATGTAAATTTTCTGAATGAGAAAAGTTTTGACGAAAGAGATAATGATTTAATCCAATGATAGTGGATAACAACAAGTTATATTGTTAACAACAATTTGTGCTAATGTTCATGACAAATTTTGAAATGAGTAAATTTAAATTTTGTTTACATTGAAACAAATGGATGAGAAAAGGAAAAGATTTATTTTTCAAATTATTATGATAAAAAAAAAATTTAAACAAATTTTGTTTTTGGAAACAAAAATTTTACAAACACACAAATATTAACATTCGACTTTATGTTGGCCGAATATTGATATGAGGTTGTTATTATACTTCAATGAAACAGTGAAATAATTTTTTCCAATATATATATATTTTTTTTTTTTTGGAACATCATTGAATTAACCAAGTGACAATTTCGAAATATCTTTACAACGTGTACTTGAACAATCAAAGCAATTCTTCGTGAAGTGAAACTACAAGGATCACTCGAACTCTTCATTGAATAGTGATTACCCCAGTGTAAATAATTAGAAATTTTCGTTTTTGATATCAGAATGGACTAATAATTTTTCTGAATATCAATTTTGCAGAGTTCAAAGGTATTTTTAGGGACTGTTGATATTTTATATGTGATTGTTTTCTTTGTGTTTTGAGGTTATTGCCAGTCAATTTAATATTTTAACTATAAATAAATTGAGATTTTTAAGAAATGTGCTATTTTCAAAATAATTTATTTCCTTACCTTACTTGTGAATTACCGTGATCAGGGATGCCAGATACAGACCTAATATTCACCTAGATAGACCCTGAGATAGATTTTCTCGTGCTAATCTGATTTCGGTATTTTACAAAATGTTGTCTTTGGATTTCTGTCCGAACGGGCACAACGTATATAATTCTGCTGGTATTTTCAAAGTCTTTCGACAAGCTCCTAACAACTTTCTCCCCTAATGTGTTCCCTGGATCAGTCTCATTACTGTTCTTTCCCACGTAAGTCTGAAATCTGCAGAGGAAACCACTTTTACTATCGCACAGTGACCATAACTTTATGCCCCATTTTGTCGATGGTTTTGAAGGCATATACTGCACCACAACCTTCCTGTGAACTTCAGCATAGACTCATCGACTAATAAGCATTTTCCTGGTGAAACATTCTGTAGGTATGTATTTTCTACCATAGAAATTGCAGGCCTGACCTTGAATAACGGATCATAACCAGGTGAACCCCTAGGAATCTGACATTCATTATTATTTGCTAGAATACATTTAACCTACAAAAACAATAATAAACGATTAAACACGAGTATCGTTTTTTTTTTTTTTTTTTTTTTTTTCAAATCTAGTGCTGCCATCTACGATGCGCACACAATACACACACAGTGTTTTGTTTTCAACCTCACATGCAGTTCCGTTCATTTCGTGTCGGGTCAACAGTGCTATGTATTTTAGAGTAAATAAATACTAGTTTGTTTAAACTGTTGTTTAATTGACTTTGCCCAGAGCCTGTTCCGCTGATAGGTTATGGGGCCCAGTATCGTAACTGGAACACGAAAAATTCAGTGTGAACAAAAAGGTCTCTTCTAACCTCACCACGCATTCGGCTGCAAGTGCGGTCAAGTTTTGTATCACGAGATGATTGGACCACAGACTGGGGTAGCTGCACAGAGGATCGTCGATCGTATACGGGCTACATTTTCATGCTCGGAGGAAGCCCGATCTCCTGGGACACCAGAAAGCAACATACTGTCGCCCTATCCACTACTGAAGCGGAATATATGGCCTTAGCAGAGTGCACAAAGGAAGCCATATATCTACAGCGACTTCTACGAGAGTTGGGCACGACGTCCTGTCCAAACTCACGGTGTACTGTGACAACTGCAGTGCACTCAAACTCGCCGAGAACAGCGGCTACAATCTTTGCAGCAGAAAAGCTACAGAAATTGGAGACACCGAGCAGAGCGCAATCATCGAGGAGACATTCATTGCCGAAATCCTGATGGGTCAGGCAATGGAAAGCCCAGAGGCCGACGAATGGTTCCAAGCCATCGTCGACGAGATGAGATCAATCTTGGAAAACGACACTTGAGTACTCGTCGATCGACTACAAGGCATCAAAATCATCGGCAGTAGGATTGTTCTCCGTAACAAATTCCATCCCGATGGCTCTCTCGAGAAGCGGAAGGCGAGGCTGGTCGCACAAGGATTGAACAGCCTGGGATCCACTTCACACAAACCTTCGCACCAGTCGCTCGTCCTGGGTTAATTCGTCTGATGATGTCTCTCACCCCCAGGTTCAAGATGAAGGTGCTACAGTATGACGTCACCACGGCTTATTTAAATGGAGATCTCGACAACCTAGTATTTATGGAGGTCCCAAAACACTTCGAAAAGATCTTGGAGGGGATCTTCGACAAGGAGCCCACAAACGACATCTCTAACAAGGCCAATGATGCTCTGAACGAGTTTCGAAAAGGCAACAAAGTTTGTCTTCTGAAGAAATCCTTGTATGGCCTGCGCCAGGTTCGGACGAAATTGGTACAACAAATTGTATCAGATCCTTCGGTCTATTGGAGACGTCCCAACGTCGGACCAGATTGCAGATTTCCTTACTAAAGGTCTTCAGAGACCCAAGCACAGCTGGTGCACGAAGGCTGCGAGACTCCACATCCAGACATAAGAAGATACCTTAACACCTCACTCGAGGGGAAGTGTTAGAATACATTTAACCTACAAAAACAATAAGAAACAATTGAACATGAGTATCGGTGGGTTTTTTTTTCAAATCTAGTGCTGCCATCTACGATGCGCACACAATACATACACAGTGTTTTGTTTTCAACCTCACACGCAGTTCCGTTCATTTCGTGTCGGGTCAACAGTGCTATGTATTTTAGAGTAAATAAATACTAGTTTGTTTAAACTGTTGTTTAATTGGCTTTGCCCAGAGCCTGTTCCGCTGATATTATTGAAATGTAGGAAGCTGCGGAGGAGACAGTAGTTATCTCGTGACATTACATCACTAAAATGGGGCGTAGCAGTGAGCCAATGCTTATCCAAAAAAATAAGACTGTAATACTGATTTACGGCACAATCCCATCCCTATGTCAAGAGCTACCATTGCTTGAATGTCTTCCATTGTACATCCAGACCACTTACAATACCTAGAATGTGGTTCAAAAGTCATACGTTTTATCTAAACACTGTTCAGCAGTTTCATTTGCTGTATGTTCAAACACTGCCAGCGGCATGAATTGTAGAAATGATTTGTAAGGGTCCTGAAAGTTTGAAACATCACTTTTCACTTTCAAATCGTAATCAGCACCATCACATAAATTCAATGTTTTTATTCTTTCGTCATTACTGATATCACGCCGGTCAGGTACTTGATGATCGTCATTGCTACTATTTACTAATGAACTATCTCTCGAATCATCACCACTGTCATCACTGCTCTCATTGTCTCCATCTATCGACACATCTGAATCTGCTACTAACATCTGGTAGATTTCATCACTGTCATTGCTTATATTACGTGTGCTTATGGCTTCTCACTAGTGTGGTAGGCCACTGACGGCCAGAAAGCAGAGAGGAATGTTGCCGGGCGGGAGACAAGAAAGGAAATATGTAATACTCACGACTTTGCTTTCAACTATTCCCAGTACACGCTCAAGACATGCATATTCATGTACGCATTATTAAAGAGCTACTTTGTTGACAAAGACCGTGTAAGAAGCAGCGGGAAAGTGCCAAGTCGACAAAAGTCGATTGCCGCAGCGAACACAGTATCGATGTAACCGCAGCGAAAGAGTTAAACCAAGCACATCGAGTTTCCTTCTTTCCATCAAATCTACAAGTTCTTCACCTTTTCCAGTTAATGACATTATATTTAAAGTCCCTATTCTCATCTTGGGTATTTTCCTCCTTTTGGGTTTTTCCACATCCTGGCATTGTCTAGCATCGGGCTTAATGCCATCATTACTGTCAGTGGAAAGATGTGGAGGCTGTCTTGACCAGTTCAATATATTCGTTCCGAGGCTCGTTTTAACCTTGAAAGCAATTGAATGTTTACTCTTATACTGACTTGCTAGGCCTAACGTATCAAGAGGATTTTCTTTAAGGGTGTACTCCCTTAGCCTTTGTGGATCCCTCCACATCCCACAAGGCAGTGGGCTCCCTGTGTACTACCCCCAGAGAGACGGGTTGCCTCTTCCGCCAGCTCCGCCATAATTATCGCCTTCGCTGCCGTTAAGGACTTCACACACAACCCTGTGCACGGGCCTATGTTATACCCCATAGGACTGGGTCCTCGTCAGAACTTAGCCACTACTATAGCTTCGACTATAGTACCGTTGCCCACCCTCCACGACGTGGACTCGCCCGACAAGAATTATCCATGTAGACACAAATCTCATGGATCGGGTTGAAATATATGTTCAAATAAGAGGTTAATTCCGATAGTAAGGTCCGATTCGCCATAAATATTTGAAAGCGGCGCCAAAGGCAAAACACGCATGCGCGCCGACTCTTGGCATGCCTTGCGCGGTAAAAGCCGCCAGTAGCGTTGTTACTGTTGCTGTCTGCTGTTGATAGTGTCAGTTCACAATGTTTAAGACAATTAATCAGCCTGCCGATTGTGAAGTAAGGGCAGTGATACGGTTTGTCTGCAAGAAACATTTCTGCGGCAGAAATTCATCGGCAGATTACTGAAGTGTACGGTCCTAACTTAATGAGTGACAGTAAAGTGCGCAAGTGGGTGCGAGCCTTTAATGAAGGACGGGAAAATGTGCACGATGAACCCCGCTCTGGCAGACCATCAGTGATTTCAGACGAGTTGGTTCATGCGGTTGACGACAAAATTCGTGAAGATCGACGATTCACTATTTCAGGGACAACGGTCAATAAAGCCGCCTACTGCGCTACCCTGACTAAACTTCGACGTGCAATCCAGAATAAGCGATTTGGTCTTTTGTCGTCTGGCGTGTTGTTGTTGCATGACAATGCCAGAACCCATACTGCGAATGACACGCAAACTCGAATCAAGAAATTTGGATAGGAACAGATGGACGACCCACCGTACAGTCCGGACTTGGCGCCAAGTGATTTCCACCTGTTCCGCTACCTAAAAGAGTTTCTTGCGGGCAAGCGCTTCGACACAGATGATGAAGTGAAAGAAGCTGTTAAAGACTGGTTAGCTTCGCAGGCGGCCGAGTTTTACGACTTAGGCATTCAAAAGCTTGTGAAACGATGTGACAAATGTGTAAATAAGTATGGAAATTATGTAGAAAAATAGAGAAAGACATAAGGAATGTCAATAAAACAATTGTTTTGGAAACAATTTTGATTTTGGATGTTTTTTTTTTTTTAACCAGACCTTAGTTTTGGAATAGCCCTCGTATATCCATAATATCACGCTATAACAATAGTAGTGTATATTTCCAAAACAGGATTTTCTAAAAATCCAAAAATAAATTAAAATCCGAAAATGATTTCGATTCCTAATCGAAATTCCAAATTCACAGAATGTGAAAATTCCTAAATTGAGAAAAATATCGCAAATGGTAAAATCGTCGAATTGTGAAAAATCACAATATGAAAAATCGTCGAAATTCAAAAATTGAAAAATACTCTTAAATTGCAAAATGAAAATTTGCATAAAATGCAAATTACGTCAAAAACTGTTCATCTGAAAAATCCCTCAAACCCAGAAAATAATTAAATTCGAAAATCCAAAAACTCTAAAATCTAATTTCAAATAATCATCAGAACAAATAAAAAGATTGTTGCCATAACTCAAATTTTGAACCGAGGACTCCGCTAGCCCTCCTATAGGTTAACTGCGTACTTAACTCTGCAAAAATGACAATCTCAATATAGTCAGAACTGTTTCTAAAACAAGATGTTAAAATTAACTTTCTAAGTCATTGCCATTTACTTGCTATAAGAGCATAAAATTCTACTGAAATAAAATGGCCACACTATAGGCATGCTTCTAAGACACATATCTACAAACTGGAATTACATAATGAAGGTCTCGTCGTACTTTAAAGTTGGTCAAGCGATGAAAAGTGTGTCAAATTGTATTGAATAGGGCGGAATAAATAGTAACTTTACTGTAGTCAACTTCCTATGCGCAGAGGCTTCGATTCCCGTCTTCTCGTTGGTAGCTCACCGGGCTCCCTCGTTGCCTCGGGCTAAACCAAGAAGACTGCGCCCAGGTAGGTCCGTCGTCCATGAAGTTGGTCTTCTATCCTCGCACGAATGCTCGTCCAGTCTCGGCGTTCGGCTTCCCTCCTGACAGTCTCTTCGTTCATTTCCAGGCCTCCGTTCCAATCTTGCTCTTCTTCCCGTTCGTCTGGAAGGTCTCGTATCCGATCTCCAAATTAGTGATCATTACAATTCGTGATGTTCTTTATAGACTGTGCACTCTGAAGTAGCTGCATATATTTTACTTTTCTGCCAATCATTTAGGTCACTCCACTCGTAAGTATTCTCATGACCATGATGCAGGTTGCACTTCCCTCTACATAGTTATCAAGCAACCATGACTCTTTTTGTCGAATCAAATGTCTCTCCTAGCCAAATGTTCACGATGTTTGTCACGTTCATATTGCACACCATCTCAAATCAAAGTTATAGTTCAAGCAACGTTTCCTATTCAACAATATGTCTTTCCAAGACGTATCAACAGTTTCTTTCACGGCGTATACAATTCTATTCACTCTTACTTCTTTATCACACATACGCTTCATGACGCGTATAGACGACCCTTTGTCTGAACAAAGACCATGGTCTCTACTCGAAATATTCTTTTAAAACTTTCAAAATTGCACCAAAAATGTCCTGCTTCGCACAATACACTTGCACAATTGTATAACAGCGTTTCACGTATATATATATTTCCTTTTCTTCATAAAATACACTTGTGCAATTACTCGCGCACCGCGTGTATGGAGCAATCAGACCGTACGTCGGCTCCATTCAAGAGTCGCTGCAAAAGTCTCCGATACAATGGCATCTTGTCCTTCTTCTCCCTTCTGGAACTAAGCATGGCACCCCGAGTTGGCGCGTAAACATGGCTTGGACATGAATATAATTAATTCTGTTGCTGGGCATTAATTATCTTCGGAAAACACTTTCTGATAATTCATTAAATAATTTAAACTAATTATTTCCAGCCTTCAATTACTTAATAATGCTTTATTCGCCCATTGGTTCTTTCAATTACGTGATCTTCCCTTAGCAACAGGCTATCATTTTCCTCTAGTAATGCGTGAAATCTATCTCACAGCATGACCAATCATATCAACCCTTTCTTCTAGTTGACTACTTTCAGCTAACAAGCTCCTCATTGGCCCACCTCAAAATTGTCTTCGCCATTCTGTTAGGACAGATTGACAGACAATCGTTGAACGGCTGGGTGCGGTGCAGATTGCATAATATTGCATTCTCAATGTCCAAGTTGAATCTCGTGAAATGGCCGAGATGCGGCGATTGCCTAACTTTGCAATATTTCTCTGTATTCGATGACTAGGACAACTGGATACTTGTCCGACAGCGAGCAGCTAAAGCTATATTTCCCCATGCCCGATCTCAGGGACATTGGAAATCTCATTAAACGACTAAGGGAGCGACACCGATTGTGTAAATCGCGATGTTTCTCAGTGTTCTACCGTGAAGATTATGGGAGCCTCGCCAAATGGCTGAGAGCAGCACCGATCGTGTAACATCTCGATATATCTCCATACTTGACCACGAAGAGAGAATTCTGTAACGTCGCATGTTTCTTCGTGCTCTACCGCGGGGACAAGGGAAATCTCTTCAAACGGCCAAGATCAGAGCAAGCTCTTGGTAATAATCAACACCTTTTACACAAGATGACATAATAGCTGAAACTCATTTGATAATTAGTATCTATATTTTCTTATTATTTATTTACTTATTAATCATTTATTGTTGATAATTAACCTTTTTTTTTTTTTCCTTACTTTTATTGTTTACTTATTTAATTATGTATACTGTAAATCTTTCCAAAATGGTCCACAAAACATTTTCTTCGTAAATTACTGTATTTCAACGCATAATTGGCGCACCCCACTTTTCAAACACTTAAGTAGTGTACCGTATATTTTCATAAGGTTGTGCCCAGATACTGTAATGGAGACGACGAGAGACGCGATGCTGTCGAGCTCGTGAATTGAAGCGAATTAGAGTATTAGAGACGTTTCAAAGGACATAGAATGCAGATTACCATAGCAGAAAGCTATTTCATATGAGGAATATAATATAACAAGCGATGTGCAATAATAACCTCTATAATGATCAAGCCATAAGCGAGTTATTAACACATCGAGATATCGATGAAGGAAGGCAGTAGTGGGGGTCGCTTGCTGTGGCGCTTGGCGTCAAGCAAGGCGATTTCACTTGGACGTGAACTGTTGTATTCAGAGTGTCATATGTGGTTACGCAACATGGCTAGCAAGCGAGATCGCAGGTGCAAGCCAGGCTGTGATAACTTCGCGTGGAGACGGCTCACGTGTATACTCAGCGAAGCCGAACAGTTCTTTTTTTTAGTGCGTTAGAAACGTGCAGAGCATTTTGTGTCTCGACAAGCGGACATGTACCGTGCTCAAGTATTTATTAAAGCTACAAGTTTATAAAGGATCTGAGATATTATCAGAACAGTTGTAAATGTATACTGCCATCTTGGTCAAGAAGAATTGTGTCGAATGGAACGTGGACTGACTGTATGTCTCTGTCCAGCGGTGTCCATTACCAAGGCAGACATTTCGAAACCTTGTGAGGTCTTCATCACGAGTAATAGTAACGTGTATGATTGTGCTGATACATGCTTACTTCAGGACTTGTTAAGCTGTACATTATGCAGACACTAGAACGCATATTATCGTCTGAGATGTCAGCGGGGAAGTTTCATGTTATCGTTATGACTTCCAGAATGGCAGGCTAATTTAATGGGGTAGCTTCATGAGAAATGCATCAGCGAGATGACCGCCAGCCACATCTGCATTCTCCTTGTTGGAGAGGAGTATATTTTCACAGCACTCCAGTGGTTGTTCACGAGTGCTTTCGTGAGCTGCGACATGCAGGACAGTGCTTTTTCTCAGGCGGATGATAGTATTTCTGGCATGAAGGGAGTAGGCTCGTATGGTCGTCTGACCAGTTTGCGTGTGCGCTGCAGTCACGGGTTCGATTCCCAGATCCAGAGAAGAAGAAGAGTGTATTATCTGGTGATACCCTGGATTTTCATCAGATATATTTATATCCCGCTTAAGATGCTTCAAGATGCAACAAAAGGTACTGGACCAGCAGACTCTATTAACGTAGCTTAGTGGAGGCACTTGTTAGCAATTGCAATTGTCATTTCTTTTTTGTAGATTAAATGGGTATTCACAAGTTTAGGTTCGATGTTTCTGTCGAATCTGACTTGCTGTGTTCCCAGGATTTTGTATTCGCTTAACGAATTCATCCCTTGTGTATTACTAGTTTGGATCTTTTAATCAGTAGAATCAGTAATTTCTTAGTACAGTAGTGCGTATTTTTATTTTCCGAGAAGAGAATTTAGGGGAAGTTCTCCAATATTTTGTCTAAGCATAGTTTTAATCGCGTTTGTTTATCAGTGTTTGGAACACTGATTTCTTTGAGGCCAGTACATGTTTTTCATGTACTACTGTTCTGTTAGGAACTTAGTTTTCTCGCAGCGATTTGAATCTTGGAAAGTTTATCTTGGTGTTCGTTGCATTTATAGTTTAATCCCCCTGTTGGATTATTTTTATGGAAAGCAATTCGCTTTTGTGAGTGCAGATTTATTAGTGGATTGACTTAATGATTGTCATTGGATTAACCTGATTAGTTAACTTGCTTTCATGGTGTATGTTTTATCCACTGATACTTCGAAGCCCACCGAAGTTGGAGGCTATCCTGATTCAGGAAAAGATCAGTTTTACCTTCTATTAGGTATTGATTTGAGATTAAATTAATTTAGGACGTCATTCTGAGACATGTATTTTCCACAGTCATCATCATCATCATCATTTCCCCTTATCCAGCTCCTGCCGGGTCGGGGTATTTATGGCACTTCTCCACTTTCCTCTTTCCTTCCACAATTCTTCTTCCACGATCTTGTCCCAGTCCAGATTTCTTTTTCTCACGCTGTTCTTCACTGAATCGATCCACCTTGTTCTAGGTCTTCCCCTTGCTCTCTTACCCTTGCACTTGGCCTCCAGCATCTGTCTTGGTATTCTATTTTCCTCCATCCTCTTTACATGTCCAAACCACCTTAGTTTATTCTTCTCAATTCTCTCATTTAGTTTTCCCATCCCAACTTCCTTCCTAACATCTTCATTCCTCACCCTGTCTTTCCTTGTCTTACCTATCATACTTCTTAGGAATTTCATTTCACTGGCTTGGATTCTACTCTCTTGCCTGTTCGTCAGGGTCCAAGTCTCAGCTGCATAAGTTAATATGGGTACATAGTACATTTTATACATTACCTCCTTGCTTTTCCTTGGTACTTCCTTATCCCAAACAAGTTTTCTTACACTTTGATAGAATGCATTGCTCTGTTGTACCCTCCTGCCAATCTCCATGTCCAACCTACCAGTTTGCATCAATTCACTTCCTAGGTATTTGAACGTGTCCACAATTTCCCAACTCTGACTTCCAATTTTCACAGTGCCCTTTCTTTGGTTTTCCCCTCTTGTCATCACCATGGTCTTGCTTTTCTCTATACTGATTTTCAGGCCATACTTCTGAATATTTTCGTTCAGTGCATCTAGTTGTTTTTGCACTTCTTCGGTGTTCTTTCCCCAGACCACAATATCGTCTGCAAATAATAGTAGCTTCATTTCTTTATGTCCATATGCTTCCTTTGTTTCCTTTACAATTTCATCCATTACCATTATGAATAAAAGAGGTGACAGCACACTCCCCTGTCTTAGTCCAGTCTTGTTCCTAAACCAATCTGTCTTTCCAACTGGGGTCAGTACCCTGCTAACACAGTTGTTGTACATTGCTTGCACCATTTCCAACATTTCTCTTCCCAGTCTCTTCTTAACCATGGTTTCCCATACCTTCTCTCTGGGGACACTATCATATGCCTTTTCTAGATCTATGAAAGTCATGATCAAATCCTCGCCATATTCCCAGTTCTTTTCCATCACCTGCCTCAAGCTAAAGATTGGGTCCACTGTGGATCTTCCACTCCTGAAGCCATACTGTTCCTCTTGCAACTCTCCTTCCACCTTTCTTCTGATTTCATCAGTATTTCACAGTATTAACGTAAATAATTGCATTTAATGCAATTGTGTGAATGAGATATAGTATAGCAGTTTTGAACACCATTTACAAAGTTGATTAAATCATTCCAGGAAAGCTTGACTTGGAGTCAAGAAAAATGAACAAGTATTATTAATATACATTATCGGGAGGCAAGATAGGTGAATTTGCTAGTGGAATGTTTCAGTATCTCGACTTTGAACAACGTGCTTAAGGTTAGTGTGTGAGTTAAGCATGTTTGTAGCTGTTGTGTGAATATTGAGATTAAAAATAATAGTAGTGTTGTGAAGGTTCGTATAACCTTGTTGTGTTGTGTTTTGGATGCACATCTGGGATGATGCATATTTGTGAGATTTCATGCTTGTTGAAGCATTAGGCCTATTTTAGATTGAGCCGGTAAGTGCCAATCTGTTTTTGACTTCGGGTAGTCAACACCCGTGTTTGGTGTCACGTTAATATAGATGAGTTTTTCTGGTATTTTAATGTCTATTGGAGACATTGGCGTCGTCATTCTTATAGAGCGATCCTACATGCTTTTTCTTCACCTAATCAAAGGTATCGCTTGGATAATCTGTTCGAGCTACTTAAGACATTTCCACAGCATCTAATCGTTAAAACCTCTACAATTTTGTACAAGTTGACTTGAAATTTGAATCATTAACATAGTCGATAGATACACTATTTAGCTTAATTGCTTGATGTAAATTGGTAACCAGATATATTGAATGTTAATTGCACATCATGATGCGAATGTGATGGCCAAGATCAGCTGTTTAGGCTGAAGCATGTAAATGTCTGAGGACATTTCTGTATATATTCTTATAAATACTTGTATATAATCTTGATATTGCTACACTTGTGGAATATCGTTTAAGACTATACACGTGTATAAAATTTTGATAATTCTTCTTTATTCATCATCTAATATTTCATCCAGTCCTCCTAATATCATTAGGAGATTGATGCCTAATTTCCTTATTACATAATGTGAGATATTAATTTTTTAGAATCACCCCAGCGTGTAGGTGATGATCGTAATCCATTTCTGGAATCATGTAGGATTTTCTTACTACAGTTGTGTTCAGTTTAATTTTGTTTTCTTGATGACGGTATTAATATTTTTTATTTTCCTGTCTGTTACCTTGTTCTCTTGGAATAAATTGTTTTCCCAATTTTAAATCATGGTGTGATATTTTAACGAAGAGATTGGAGGTCGTTTTAAGATGGCCATCGCTTGGATTTTCTTTTTCCAGGGTTTTCCACCCTTGAGATAGTTCTTTTTAGAGTCGTTTTTCGTGTTCTTGAGCTAGTTTCTTGTTTGTTCGTTCGTTGTAGCCATGGTCATTCTTAAAACAGCCTGATAGGATGACTAGTACCCCATTCATTCCTCTACTTGGTGGTAGGACCTGGGAGGGTTTTTCGCCGGGCATTTTTCAGGTTCTACGATCCAGAGACCATCGAGGGATTTCACCAGGTATTGGTGTTTCGGGTACAGTAGGTTTATAAAATTTCATCGCATCATCGTCGCATAGCATATTCGTATTTGTGCGCTAGTCAGTTGCACATGCTGCTGCGCCTTTATAACCTGGCGCGACTTTGTCGGAAGAAAATCTTCTTTATGCTTGCAGGCTATGAATTGTGACGCAAGCGGACAGCTTCGTCACTTAGCATATTCCGCGGCTTATAATCTGGCGTGTTCTTGTCAGGAGAAAGTAATCTAGTCTTTGTCCCTGCGGGCTATGAACTGTGACGCGAGCGGCAGCTTCGTCACTTAGCACATTCCGCGAGCTTATAATCTGGCATGATCTTGTCAGAAGAAAGTAATCTCGTCTTTATGCCTTAGGACTATGAACTGTGACGCGAGCGGCCAGCCTCGTCACTTAGCACATTCTGCGAGCTTATAATCTGGCGATATCTTGTCAGGAGAAAGTAATCTCGTCTTTATGCCTGCTGGCTATGAACCTCGACGCGAGTAACCAGCTTCGTTAGCACATTCCGCTAGCTTTAACCTGTCGTGTCCTTGTCAGAAGAAAGAAGCCTGTCTCTCTGACTGCAGGCTTTGACTCGTGCTAAGCGAACGACTGGCCCACGGCTAATTAATGATCGCGCTCAACGCTGGGCCAGGGGAGTGAAACTTACGTGGACCTATCGCTTCCGTGAGTTGGCCTCGGAATGACGAGGTTCAATAAGCTGCCATACGAAGCGCTGCTAGTCCCAGTTTGCCAACGTTAAGACAGGCCCAACTGCTATTGGCGGAATCTTACGCAAGGGACACCTCGTGCCAGTCGAGCAGAGTTTAGCATCAGCCACTTACGTGAAAACATCGCAAAAGGGACCCGTGCGTGATGATACGCATTGGTGTCCAAAATGAGGAAGTACAAGAATTGTACGATGATCTTGATGAAAGTGAAATACCTGCGGTTACATAATAAGCAAATAATAATAAGAGAGCACACAAGCGTGCAGCAAATAATGATACAGTATAAAAATTGTGGTTTTTCTTCTTTAAACTTAAATATTCTTCGCATAATCGTCGCACCCTGCTTTTTTCCAAGAATTTTAGGCTAAAAACATGCTACGATTATGCGAGGAAATATGCTATGTATAGATCAAAGTGGATTTTCAGGCCCAATCATCAAATATGATCAGAATTATTGTTCTAACATCGTAAGTGAATTTTATTTACCGCTTTAAACACAGTTAACGTTTTTTTTAATTTATTTTTTTTAACTGAAAGGTACCGTAACTAAAATGTAGCGAATGTTGACTTGATCCTTACAGTAGACACCCGGATAATGTAGGTATTTTAGGACATCTTTTTTTTATAGCTATCTTGTAAATGGTACGTTGCTGGTTTTTTCACGGAATTTTACTAACTTTATATTTGTGTTGTTCACATTTTGATGTCTGGTAAAAATTTTGGAAACATGACGTGGAATGAATTTAAATTTCCTCAAATTCAATTAAATCTCGGACATCGATGTACATTAAAAATATCAAATTACATATCTGTATGGGTTACGGCAAAGTTGTTGGTGTTTTTGAACTCGGCCCATGGTTTACCACACGGTCCACCTATTTTCTCCATAACTGGGAAATAATTGCAGACTAGTGTTATTGGTCTTTTGGTATATCTTGTATGTGGATTTCAGTTAAGTTAGGTACATTATTACTGTCAAATAGGAAAGATGTGTTCTTGATGATTTGTGTTTATCTCTACACATTTTTTACTATCCAAAGATTCTTCTGTATTTTCTATGTATTGATTTTTATCTGAGTGCTATTGTATTTCCTTTGTCAACATTTGTCATTGTCTTTTATCTTTTGATTTAGATTTTTCTATCTGTTGTGTATTTTCTCAATCTAATTTGTCATTTTCTACGATGTTATTTCTTTTGAGAAACGTTATAGATAGGTTTCGTGAATTTCATCCCTCATATATTCCTGTAAAAATTTTGACTTCAAGTGGGGCATTCAACCATAAAAACAGAATAATAATTAGAAATGTAGTAAATATTAAGGAACACTCAACGGACTGTTTGTATTTTTTGTGTTTGTTTTCAGTGTCCAGATAAGCCTAATGTAACTAACAACATTGTTTGCTCGAGCTGTGGGGGAGCTGGGCACATTGCACGAGACTGCAGGCAGAAGCGGACAGGGACAGCAGGGACTACCACTGTTGGGGATAAGAACAAGATTGATGAAGAGGTATGTATCTCTTCCAACAACCACTTTCATCCACTGCTTTCACATGTGTTCACTGTTTCTTCTAAGCAGAAATGTTACGGTTTGAAATTCCACCTTAATGCAGGCCTGTTGTAGCACAGTGCATAATGCTGCTTGCATACTGCAATTCATTCCCATTCAAAACCTGCTTTATAATGCTCCATTTGACATTGAGATATAGTGATTCGTGTAGGAAGGTTTTAAAGTTTATTGACCTTTATTTTTACTAACACGAGTGTAAGATTACATGCTTAGAAAGCTGTTTAAGAAGCAAAATTCTTGGTCTTGAATTGAGGACTGGATAAAAAGTAATGAGATATTTTTTTTTTCTTCTCTGAAATGACTTAATTGACAGATGTACTTACACTTACATACCTTCAATATAATCGCCCCTGTTATTGATGACCTTTTGCCAAATATTCGGAAGGCATCGTACACCGACTGTGCGTCTATTTCTGTTGATGTCCTGTAGTGGCTGTCCTATGGCGTGGATAATTTCTTCTCTGGTGTTGTACCCGGTCCCTCACAAGTGGTTCTTTCATTTTGCTGAAAGATCATAGTCACAGGTACTCATATCGGGTTAGTACGGGGATGTTCCAGAATCTCCCATTGCCAGCGGCGCAAGAGGTCCTGGACAGCAGCTGTAGTGTGGCATCTTGTGTTGTCATGAAGAATGATGGGGTGCTGTTCCATGAGATGCCATCGCTTTCGCCTGAGCGCTGGACAAAGGTGGTTTTGCAGGAACGTGCAGTGGTAGGCAGCGTCTACCATCATCCCTGGTGACCGGCCCAATAACTCCTGTGCGACTGCAAAGCGGTGTCGTTGCACTTCAGAAATTTCATGAGGTATCCAACCCCTGCAGCAACCCAGAATGTCGTGCAGAATGTGGAGCACAGTTTTGTGGCATATTCCGACCTCTGCTGCTAACTCACGCTCAGTCCATCGGCGATCAACATCCAACAATGAGGCAAGGAGTTGAACTTGATTGTTCTCCACATATGAGGGCTATCCTGCACAGCCTCTCTGCCTGCTCGGAACGTTTTAACCCACCATGCAACTGTTGAATATGGCAACTTTGCATCATCACAGGCTTCACGCAGTCCCTGAAAACATTCTTGTGTACTCTGACCTCGTGCCACTTCAATTTTGAGCCAAGAACGTTGCTCTACCTTTGTAAACATGATGTTAGGCCACTTACACTATTGCTATGAAGTTCAACGTTCTACACACTGCAGTAGACTGACGGAGTACCGTCATCGCGCGCTGCACACTCTCGTCTAACAGTCCTTCCTTTTATCACCCAGATGGCAGCACTCCGACTCACCGGCTTTCCGTTACAGCAGTATTCTCATTACTTTTTATCCAGCCCTTGTATCATATTGCATTTGTGTGATAATTTTTCCATATTTACAGAACCATCAAATCACACATAAAAGTGATCCAAGATGTAGTGACTAATGCAATTTTTTTTATAGTTATTTTAGCTTACTATATGCTTGTTCGACAAGTGATGGCCATTCATTTTGCTGCGTGTTACTTAGTGGTTCAGTTTTATAACTGGTATGTGCTGTACAGTTATTATTTGCTACAAGTATTGACGACACTTTATTTTTCAGTATATGTCTCTGATGGCTGAACTTGGTGAAGGTCCTCCACCCAATAAAGATGACTCTAATAAGATGACTCGACGTACTGGAAACATTAGCATCTTCGATCGGCAGATGGTTCCTCGAGCTATAATGGCGCCACCACCGCGTATGGAACAGACCATCATGCCTACACCTCCTCAGCTGATTCCAAACACATTGCCTCCTCCGCCGTGGTCACCTGCTGTACCAGTCTGCAAGCCACAAGGATCAGAAATGATGCCAAATTTAAGTCATCCTCCTCCCCCTGCTACTCCCACTGTAGCTATGCCTCCTCCTTGGCAGACTTCCAACATACCACCACCTAACCTGTTGCAGGCTCCACCTCCGCCACCTCCCACCAACCAGCCTCCGCCCGTCACGACACAACCTAACATTCCACCTCTTCTGCCATGGCTACAGAACCCGTCTCAGCCTCCTCCACCTGGCTCTCAGCCCCCGCACCAACCGCTGCCTCAGCCACCTCCAGCTGTTCTTCCTCCGCCTGGTCTCCCTCCCTGGCAGCAGCCTCCCCCTCCCATGTCCGGTCCCCCGGGGCCGGTGCCTCCACCCTCTCGGGCCCCTCCGCCTCCAATGCCCAACATGTTTCCTTGGCACCAGAACTTCATAGGTGTGCCTCCACCACATCCCCAGCCCGTTCAGCCTCCTCCAACACAAGGGAATCACAACATGGACATTAATGCTCTGGCTGGATTACCAAGCTTATTGGCTGCTCCTCCCCCTCCCCCTCCAAGTTAAATTATAGAGTTACTGAAAATTATATTAAGTCAAACTGTGAGGTTTTTTTTTTTTTTTTTGTAAATATTTATGTTCTAAATGGCTTGTATATAATTTTCTCTCGTCATGGATTGATAGAAATCTAGTTTTAACAAGTGTTGCCTCCTTATATTTTGTTGCCTTTAAGGAGCTTAGTTATAGGAAGTACTGTTTGTCAACGGTGTTAAGAATGTACAAATGAATGGATCGACACTGTAGTATGTGATGTATGTAAATCTGCAATTCCTTACAACATGTAATGAAGTTTTGATTAATTACTGGACTTACAGAAGCAAGTGTACTAAATTGGGAGAATTATTTGAAGAATAGCAGACAGACTTGTCTTGTCATTATACATGATTCAGTGTTGATGAATGTATCAATCTGTATTTGGGCTAGTTTTTAAATATAGGTGAAAAATTGGAAAAATAAATAAATAAATAAAAAGAACATTCCTTGGTATGCAATATCTACAGTACTCTGTTGGAAAACAAAAGCATATATTAAGATCGCTATTCTTGGCTGTCGCTCCTGTGTTCCAGGTTCATCAGACATAACTTACACACAGATATATGATTGTCTGTCTGTCTGTTAGGTAGTCAGCCCGAAGGCTGGTTGGATCCTCAAAAGCACCGCCGTTACGTTATGTGAGTAGATACCCAAAAAAAACCAAGGCAACGCTATATTGAGGCGTTCTAGGCAGGAAGAGGAGTGAGGTAGTTTGCCATTGCTTTCTTCACTGAGTCAGAACAGTAGTCCTAACCCTATGAGTAGAACCTTTCACAGCATTCACAGGCACTGACTGTGCCCTGAATGCCATTACTAAGCACCACCCATACCTCAGTAGCTTCCATATAATCACAGCCATGAGTGAGACTGAGACATCGGTGAAAAGCCACCTTTTACTCTAGCCTGTGCCAACTGACAAATGCATATGTACTGTATTCATCAAGAGATGGCAAACAGGCCAATATATGATTGGCCTCTTCTAAATCTACAAGTATAACTTTTTCTGTGGGAGTCTCTGTGAGCAGAATTGGATTGGGAAGAGCATATTAAAATATTAGAAGCCATTTTTCAGTGTTTCCCATCTATTATTAGGAACTTTTCAGTCGCTCAACAAGAGTGTGCCCAAATTAGATAGGGTGGGGAATTGCAATGAATTTCCTAGTGATAGAAATAAATCACATGAATTATTTATACACAACCCATTAACGCCTAGCGTTACCATACGGTACCACAGTACCAGTCATTACATTTATTGCTCTACAGGACCTTTGCCAGTTAAAAATATTCGAACTTCACGCTTATATGATCAAGGAAGGTCTAATCATTCATTTCCTGCACACTAGTCACTAGAGAATGTCTTGGGTGATGTCCCAACAATTGGGTGTCTTTCGTTGTTTGTTTCTCACGTCGTGATGGCATGCCGCAAAAGGTACGGCATGCTAAATTATTGCGTAAAATGGAGATAGTTTACTTTGTCTTCAGGATTATGGTAGTAAACATATCTAATTTAGAATTCAGTAACATATCTTACGTGTTTCTTTATCCCTGCTCATGCCCGGGACTAATTTTCCCAGCGTTACCATATGGTAACGCTAGGCGGATACAGGGTCAGTGGTAAGGCAAGATATTTTCTGTAGCACATTCATATGAAATGAGTTAGAATACATTTCATGCATTTATACACAAAACGTTTCACCATACACAGCTTTTTTTTAACAGTGCATGCCTTCCTTCATATAATATGTTTTATGTCACCGTAGCATATTTTTTATGCCAGTACGGTATTCAAGATCATACCTTTGCCGAGATATCTGGCTGCAAGCACTGTTTCAGAAAATACAATACGAGAATTATTTAGATACTTCAGAGGTCTAGACTGGCTGCGTGGCTCGTCAGCAATGTTCTCGCTTGATGTGCCCAAGCTTGCAGGATCGAATCCTGGTGCAGTCAGCTGGCATTTGAGGGTGCGCAAATACGAGGGAGAGAGTAGATTTAGCGAGTAGGGACTAGATTTTCTGGCACGTTGAAGATCCCCTTCGGGTCAAAATTCCGTCTCTAAAAGCCAGAGCAGTTAAAAGGGACGTAAATCCAATAACCTAATTATTATTTAGAAGTCTGACCTTGGCAGAAATATTGGAGGAAGTGAAAAAGGAGTAATGACGACATGATTATTGCTTGCTGGCACGAAAAGAGCACAGTAACTGTCGCCTCCACGACTCTCCCTGTTTCCCCCCCTCGACCAGGCCAGATGGTTCTCTGTGGCTGAAAAGAAAAATAGTTACAATCCCACGTCATGGGCGGAACGAACCTTATGGATGAAAATTTGAACTGATATCATGTATCAATAACAAACAAAAAGTGGTGGTGGGCCATATTTTCTTGGCTTCTTGACGAGAGTCTCCAAAACGCATGGTACCTCATTACGATATCACGGTCAAGGGCAACTCAACTGGAGTTTGAGGGAAGTGGCACAATTCTGCGTGAAATCGTGCGGCGTACAACCACGTGGAGCCAGGCGGCTGTCAACAGCACGTGCAGGATAGGGCCGCGACATATGATGGACGCGATCATCGGGTCATCAACGTTTCAGGGCATACGCGGAGGCGGTGTGCCGGTGAATTGTGTGTAAGCAGTGTCCGCTCTGCGTGTTTTAAATGTGATGTGATGGACTGTAAAATCATGATTCTTGCCGTTCCACACCAAGTAACTAGTCACTCCACTATATGATCGAAGGTTCAAAGGAGTCAAAATACTTGCTCAATGCTTTTTAAAGTGTAATATTATCAAGATAAGTATTTAGCAACAAATATGAAACGTGTACATTTTGTATTTATAAATCACCATTCAGAATATGCAGTAAGGGTTTTGACAACACAAGCGCCTAGCGTTACATATATGTAACGCCCGCCCTGTATTTCGGGAACTTAAGGTGCCACTTTCGTAAAATATGGATTGAGCAGCTTAATAACTCCCTATGGTATGACTTCTCAGGGTGTCGACCGGTAACGAAAGTAACGAATTTTACAAATGGGTGACGAAAGTAACGAAAAAGTAACGAATTTTACATACGGGTAACGAAAATTTTCTGAAGGCGGATTGAATCATTTAAACTTGCGCCTCTAGGCTCATTACGATTGTGATGGAGCGACGCAAGCGGCGTCGATTGCATAAGCTATATTTCCCCATGCCCGACCTCGAGGAAATGCATACTGAGGATACCCTGAGTGGTATACATCGTTCAGCGTATATTTTCGGCATCAAGATGACTTTTTAGGTTTGTGTGAAATATTTTTATCTGTGTTATTAGGAAAACTGACTTTTCGCGAGACGTTTATTCGCGAAAACTTCTGAAATTAATCAGTAACCTCGCATTTCTCGCATTTATTTGGAGACTGTCAAATTGAAGTCCAGAAATAACGCAAAATAATTTAATGTTGTAATCTTGCGAAATGTTGCCGTTTCGAAAAAGGATTTTGAGAAAGTTTCGAAATACGTAGGCTATAACTTATTTTAAAAATCTGTCTCGTAAATTTGCGACATCCAGTATGTAGTGATGTAAAATACCCAGGTATTTATAAACCAGGGTAAATACCCAATTTGGGTAAATACCCAGGTATTTTAGATTTTTCATTAAAAATCCTGTGTCGTGGTAAGTTGAACCTTAAGCTATGCAAACTATTCTACATTAACTTTTTAGAAATGTAACAACATTAGATAGTTAATAAAATAAAATTTAATTAGAATTGGGACTTGAAAACAGAATTAGAATTGGGAATTAGATCAGGAGATCAAATTCAATAGTTATAACCTTAAAAACTCAGGGTTAGAATTGAACTAGGCTTTTTTTTTGCAAACATTGAGATAAAAGTTGGGGGAAATTTATTCAGAGCATTGGCCAAGTTCTACAAAAGGTGTAATGTACAGTTTTTCAGAACAGTTTGTAAAATCATCTCTACTTAGTATAAAACAAAGTCCCCGATTCTTGGATGTCACGGGTAATCTCGAGAACCTCTGGATATATTTTGATGCGGGTTTCACAATTCTATAAAGGATATCTGGAGGATGATTTCTGTAGAAAATAATTTATTTATGATCAAAGGAAGCAGAGCCGTAACGATTTCGGTGAAAAAATAAACAAAAAAACCTGGCGTCCGAGCGCTTTTTAAACCGTTAAACATACCTAAATACTATGAGTGTAAGAATTGTTCAGCATGAAAAGTTCTATATAAAATCCAGGAGAGCATATCTCGATCTTCAATACATCGCCCACGATAAGTATTTTTACGTTTTAATTTCTTCCAACCATGTCCATTCTAATATTGAGGCGACAATTTATGAGCTAGCTAAGGGCGAGTCTTATCACCCGTTACAGCCTAACTAGCGGGCGAACCTATTACCCCAGATACAGCCAGCAGCAAACCGTCGAGTCGTGTTGAGTTAAGACTTCAAAGAAGGCTGGTTGTGTTTGGAGTTTCCCTGAAAGTTCAACTCTGTTTTTCTTCATTTCGCCTGTGAACTTTCCGTTCCGCAAAATACACAGTCAATTTAAGATTGGACGGAAGGGGGATTTGTGTATCATGCACCTCGCCATTCTTAAATTACGTCTGACAAGAATTCGTTATAATTGATAGTCCAGTCGGTGATGTTACGCCATCATGCCGAGATGTAAAACGGATATAGGTCATAGTTCATTGACATCGCCAAATAAAAAGGAGGTTGTCACGTAACAATGAAACAGAGCAACAAATAATTTCTAGATTGCCACAAGAGAAAGAAAGACTTCGTTCTCGGCACCTTCAAACCGTTGCTCAAGAAGAACACCGTCTGAACCACAATAAGAAACAAGCTTATAACACTAAGAAGGAAGGTAAGATATTTTTTCTCGATGCCCCTGTAGGCACAGGCAAAACGTTCTTGATTTGTGTGTTGCTCGCCAAAATGAGGTCTGGTGGTAATATTGCTCTTGCCGTCGCATCATCTGGAAGTGCAGCCACTCTTTTGGAAGGAGGAAGAACAGCACGTCCAACATTTAAACTTCCTTTAAAAGTCAGCAGTAATGATGGAAATTTATGTAATATTTCAAAACAAAGTAACACTGCCAGTTTGATCCAAAATTGTTCTTTAGTTGTATGGGATGAGGCTACAATGTCGCACAAAACTTCCGTTGAAGCTGTAGACAGGACCTTGCGTGATCTAAGGAATCGGAACACACCTATGGGTGGCTGCACAGTTTTGTTCGCCGGAGATTTTCGTCAAATCTTACCAGTTGTTACCAGAGGAATGAGAGCCGACGAAGTGAACGCTTCATTAAAAATATCTTACATCTGGCCAGATATAACAAATTGGCATTCAAAACTAACATGAGAGTAGGATACTCTTATCTTCAGAAGATAATAGTTTGTTTGCTAATTTGTTACTTAGTCGGAAATGGAGATTTACCGGTCATTGATGGGAAAATTACCCTCAGTGACTATGTCTGTACTTTAGTAAGCAGTATTCAAGAATTGATTGATAGCGTTTATCCTCAAATCCATGGCCTATCTAACAAGTCTCATTCACGGTAAAGAAAGAGTGATATTATCGCCGACAAACGAACAAGTTGTGAAAACTACTCGGTAGGCTAGATGCAGTAGTCGATAGTGAAGAAGCTGTTCATTACCCTACAGAATTCCTAAATTCTTTATTTCCTTCTAGCTTATTTTAAATGTAGGAGTGCCTATTATATTGCTACGTAATTTACAACCACCAAAGTTATGCAATGGGACACGATTGGTAGTGAAAACTTTGAAAAACTGTTTCATTGAATCAACTATCTTAACTAGCTGTGATACAGGAGAAACGGTCTTAGTACACAGAATCCCTATGATTCCTTCAGATTTGCCTTATCGTTTCAAACGAGTACAATTTCCAATAAGAGTCTGCTTTGGCATGACTATAAACAAAGCACAGGATCAGACACTTAGCGTGACTGGAGTTGATCTTAATGGAGAATGTTTTTCTCATGGACAGCTTTACGTGGCTCTATCGCTTGTTACATCAAACCGAAATCTTTTCGTGTTCACTGCTGGAGGGAAAACGACTAATGTCGTATACAAGGATATCTTATAAGACCTCCGTTAGGAGTAGCCTATCACCTTGCATTCATAACTGTTCCCGGGCGAAGCCGGGGTGGGTTGCTAGTTCATATATAAAATCAATAATCAAATAACCAAAAAGGCTAGTAAATAGAAAATCAAACAAAGAATAGAAAATGAGAGGGAAGTTCAGTGTCAGTTTGAATTCTGGGTAGGATGAGCTAAGCAGTGTTGCCAACCCATATGCTTGCTGGCATACAGTACATCTTCACCCATTATAGAACCCACATACTACAAAAACTTCCTGACTTGCATTTGTGTTATTTAGAGTATGATTTAAAAAATTAATATTTTTTTTATTTTTTCAAATGTCCTTTCCATTGAATATATTTTATTACCTTTTGAGTTTTGGCGTACACTTTCAATTAATATGCAAATAGCTTACTCTTATTACTTCAAAAGTAGCTTTTCCCTCCCACATCTTTGTTGCTCATTTCCTGTATCGAAATAAAACTCGACCTTCTCAATATCTTGATATTTATTAAAAATTTAAAACACAAAACAACCAAAAGGTTTTATTCAATATTTTACTTTAGTTTAAGGAAAAACAAAACTAATTAAAGACAAGGTTACAGTGTCAAAACATAACATATAAGTTAAATACCCAAAAATACCTGGACATCCAATTTCCTTCTTTTTTAGTTTTGAAGGATCAATATTGTTCCTGATTTCAATTTAAGGCATCAAATACCTGTGTTTCAGTCCTTGTTTGTCCAACACTTCATCAACACATCAAAAAGTGTTGTACAAAGCTCAAAAACTGAAAATACCCTAATTTTGGGTATTTAAAAGACCACTGGGTAAATACCCAATTTATATTTACCTTCCCACTGGGTATGTACCCGTCCCACATCACTACCAGTATGGTTTATTCGAAATTCCGTTATATGTCTATTTTTCCTTCGAACTTTGGTTCCATCGGATATATTATAATCTTAACTGGTTCCATCGGATATATTATAATCTAACCGGTTATTTCGAAAACTTGTATAATTCGTGATTCGCATTCGAAAGAAAACTTGTCCTCTAGTCGTATTATTCGTGCAATCCTCTCAGGATAATTCTTAATATTTGATACCTACTTCGGACATTCATACTCCAGACGGCCGGCTGACCGCACGACTTGCCTGTGGGGATCTCATCAAATGGACCGAGATCGACGTCAGTAGCGTAAAATCATAAAACCCCGTCCCCTATCGAGAGCTTGTGACCTTGAGGACTGCAGGAATCCCGTCACAGATGATTGGACACCAATCACGAAACCTACTCGCCACTTTTCCCATGACCGTATACTTACAAGCGTACGGGGAGCGAGAAGTGCATCATCCCACTTAAAAATGACAGCCTACGTAGCGTCGCGATACTAATTTCTCCTCGCGATCCACCCTGAACTGATGAGCTCCCAACCACAGCATAGGAACAGCGGGAATCACGGCGCCGGCCATACAACTTGTCCATAACTACTCGTGAATTTTAACCATGCCCAACCCTGAGCTTGCCTTCACCATTCTATCAGGACGAATAGACAATCGTTCATCGGCCGCGTGCGGCGTGGTATGCATAATATTGCGAGGACAACGTGAATCTCGTAAAACGGCCGAGAGCTGCAGCGGTGAGATACATCGCGATATTTCTCCTCATTCAATGACCAGGAAAACTGGATTCTTGTCAAACGGACAGTAAGTGGCACCGATTGCATAATAATGCTATATTTTCTCGTGCCCGACCTCAAGGACAATGGAAATCTCGTCGAACAACTAAAAGTGACACCGATTATCTAAATCGCGATATTTATCAGTGTTCTATCGCGAAAACTACAGGAATCTCGACAAACGGGTGAGACCAGCGCCGATCGTGTAACATCTCGAAATTTCTCCGTACTTGACTGCGAAGACAGAATTCCGTTACAATCACGTAACGTCCCTTAAATTTTTTTCGTGATCTACCACGGGGACAAAGGATATCTCACCAAACGGTCAAGAGCAAAGCAACCTCTTGGCAATTATAAAAACGCCTTGTGCACAAGACGACATATTAGCTGAAACAACTCATTTGATAATAAATATCTAGTATTTATTTATTATTTTTAAATTTTTTATAACTCCCTAAGTGAATTGTATTTACCGCTTTAAACACAGTTCATTGCTGTTTTTCTTCACCATGTGATGAGCCCCTTTGCTTGCAGACCGCAGACGTATCTTGAATTCAAAGGTAACTAAAGGTAAATAAAAGGTAGCTAAAAAGTAACTAATTTTTACTTCATGCTTACAGTAGACACCCTGCTTCTTAATAAAAAAGCAAAATTTTCAAAAAGTATTAATTCGGGCGTTCATGGGTTAATAAAACACTTTTCACAAAATTGGGGGGGGGGCTAGGTTTGATTGTCAAGCAAACATCTGATCCTGCTCACTTAGGCTCAATTTAGTATTAACAATAATGATTAAACATTGATTAAAAGAAGGGAATGTACTATCACCATTGCTATGTATACTGGTGATGGATGAAAGGCAACAAAAGCAGTACACAGGTACAAAAATGAACATAATCCTATTTGCTATTGATGTTCTGATTTGGGGAGAGAAAAGTAAAACAATAGTAATGACAAGAGGAAAGATGCAAAAGGGATTGTTAAAATTGGAGAAGTAGAACTGGAAGTAGTAGAGCACTTCAAATATTTAGGAAGTGAATTGATGGAAAATGCAAGATTGGATATGGAGATTAGCAAGAGAATACAATGCGAGAGTGTTTTGTATCATCGGGCTCGGAGTTTAATTTAGGATAAAGACATACCACTGAAGGCTAAAGAAGTGATGTATAAGACCTGGTATGTACCAATAATAATGACATATGGAGCAGAAACCTGGCCAATGACCAGGAGAGATGAAAGTAGAATACAGGCAGTCGAAATGAAATTGCTGAGGTGTATGGTTATGGAAGACTAGTAAAATGAGAGTGAGAAATGAGACATTCGAAAGGAAGTGAATGTGCAGAAGCTGAATGATAAGCTGGAGCAGATTGAGATGGTATGGACATGTGAAAATAATGAATGATGAAAGAATGCTGAAATAAGTTATGGAGAGACAGGTGATTGGAAAGAGGGGACTAGGAAGACCTAGAGTATGGAGGATGGACTTTGTGAGAGGCAGTGTGAGTGGAGTTCAGTGGTTGAGGAAGGATGGTGGACAGACAGAGTTAAGTGGAAGGGTGCCATAATTACTCCGCCTCTGCTTTGGCTGGAAAATGAAAAATGGTAATGATGAATAAATCAACTATAGAAGTTTTTAATTAAACTTGCAAAGACCCCTTTTTTTTTCTAAATCTTTAGTTCCGAAATTGAAGAGGGGGGGGGGGGTACTATAGACGCAAACTTTGCAAAAATCCATTATTTTGGGAAAGAGAGAGTAAAAATAAGCTATTTTATTTTGATGCTACATAGTACGATATATTTAATCAAAATAAACGAAGTTAACATCTTTAATCAGCCCATTATGGGACTGCCATAACCTCACTTATCCACCATTATTCCCGACTATCCCCCAATGACTTTCACTACTATCCCTTGCTAAGCAAAAATCTTAGTATCAAAGAAATAGAATGGACCAAGTATCAGACATCGAAATGCAAACTTTATTTTTATTTGAACATAGGGAGGGAGAATGCATCAATTAGAGAATGATGATGCTGAACGATCACATCTTACTAACACTTGTAAACACAACAGAGTACGTATTAGTCACATGTTTCACATTAATATACCAATAATGTGTCGCATAAACACCGACAGTTCTTGCAACAAATGAAATGTGTTTAAAATAAAACTGAGAAGAAGGCTTCCATGAACACCATTTCCAAGGACACCATCTTTGTACACAAAACAAAAGAAAGCAGGCAAGTTATGAAACCATAACTTTCATTGGCCGGATTTTAAACTTGGAGCTTCTACTCAGCCAATAGTGTGGCATCTTCTATTGGATATCTTGCCCAATCGCGTACATGTATGCAATATGGCGGTTATATAGTCTGAATAACGAAAATAATAATTTAACAAGAAAAATTAGTGGGGTACTATAGGCGAAGGGGTCCTATAGCCGAGTAAATACGGTATATTTTTTCCGTTAGTCTATTGCACTTGTAAAGTGTTGTTGTTTATTTTGTTATAGAGTGACCCGGTTGAAAAGAATGTTGCAACGTGCAAGCGCACCAAAGTAGGGGAGAGTGTTTCCAGCTCCCTTGCCACTAAACTGCTAGTCTTTCTTCTGCGCATGTGCGTCAGGTAGGGGTAGTGTCTCTCTCTCTTTCTCGCTGCTACTTGCTTCGTTGTCCTAGTCGCTGGACCTTCTGAAGTCGTGTATGGAGGGGGAAGCTCTTCAGCAGCTACATAAATAAGCCCCGCCTCCTTACAGTCTTTTCTACCTGGTAACTCTATAGTGCTTTTTATGTGTATAAGTGTGAAGCCTTCTAGGATCGTTAACTTTTATCATAGCGAGCTATTGAAGTGATTGCATTCTAGACATTTTTGTTATTGACTATTACTTTTCAAATTTCTTATTTACTTGGTGAGTTGATTTGTGGCTGTTCCTACACTGATGTACACTTCACTACATGTCTCACTGCTTGTAAGTTATCCACAGTGAGACGTGTAGTGAAGCCAAGTCTACAGAACCCCAGTGTCAACTCAGTTACATTTATTAAATTGTTTAATTGTTTAACATTACTAAACAACTACAAAAGCTCACCAAGTAAATAAATTTGAAAAGTAGCGGTTAATAACAAATCAAGTCTAGAATGCAATCGTTTCAATAGCTCGCAACAATAGAGGGTAAATATCAAAACGGTTTCACACTTATACAATAAAAAGAAAAACTCAACAATTTTGAAGTGGAATGAACTAATAGAAAATATATAATTAGTTTTAAAAATCCAACTCGTTCAGTTACAAAGTTTATTTAAAAACTTCTGTAGTTTGATAATTGTAAATACTGAGTGTTATACAGTGTACTCCCAATACTTTTGTGTGGATAATTCATCGGTCTCCAAGAGTTTTTTTAAAGTAGTAATTCTTACAGCAACTAATCATCACACTAAGTAAAATAATCTCTCCGTCGTTCAAAATAATTTTAACGCGATACAATGCTTGGTGACTAAATCTGTGATTTGAGAAGACTGAACTGTGCTAGATAGATAGATAGATAGATTTTTATTAATTCCATTTGATCAAATACATGCATTCAATACATTTTGATATAGGACACGTCAGAATTTACATGCATAAAATAAAAGAACTAACAGGTATATATTACTAAGATTATAACTATTTATAACTTATTATAATAGCAAATCTTAATAGATACAATCTTATTGCACAACTATTTACACCTCACTCTATTATCATAATATGAAAACTTAATTCTATAAATACAACAACATACAGCTAGGTATTAAAATTAAATTAAAAAAGTAAAATATAGTTATAGATTCCATCACTCCTATACGCTAAAATATTCAACTACTGAGTAAAAACAATGGCACTGCAGATAAGCTTTCAACATTCTATCAAAGGTTTTTATTTTTGGGGCCAGTTTTATATACTGGGGTAGTTTATTGTATAATTTAACTCCAGTGTGAAAAGTTCCTTTTTGATATATGCTTGTGTGTGTGTGTGAAATATGAATGTTTTGATTTTGTCTTGTGTTATGCTTCTCTGTGATGTACAGTAAGCCTACTTGTGTACTGCTACCAGAATGCTGCAATCTTACGACATACAAGCATGTTGCCGCGGGTGGTATAGCATAGATATCCTTTATTTTCGAAGCCGAGACAATACAAGAGGTTGGTTCCTTAGTTCAGGTGCTACGACAACGCGGTCACGTAGCCCCGTGTACTTTGGGTGTGTGTAGAAACTGTCTGATAACCGGTGTTAATAGTGATGACTGTATTAGTGTGTGGTATGTGTTTTTAATTCAAGTAAGGACTGCAGACAATTTCTAGTAGTCCCTACTTTCGCTACCAAATGCTACCATACACGCACCTAGCGGTGAACTTGGCTACTATATGCCATCGCAACCTGGCGCCTGGTGACGAACGTTGGAACTTAAGAGCATTAATCAAACCTAACCTACAAATTTTTGTTTCACACAAATGTAGTTAGAGGAAGGTTCTTTTTCATGCCATAAATCTACGATTTTGGACCGCCGTCTTTACTTCCCCTCCAAAGGAAGGCATACTGCAATACAAGAGGAATGCACTTTTACTCGGATCTACCCTCCCTCTCAATGGCTACAGCCCAAGGCCGCTGACCTGTGAGTTGTGAAGCGTAGACGTGCGGACGGCGTGTTGTAAACAGCGAATATTGCCTGATGGTGCAAACCTACATGACGTTAAGAGCGTGTTTGATGGATGCTCTTCATGCAGTTGGCTAGTAATCGGGAGAAAAATACTACGCTCGCACAGAAGCAAGTGTTTGCTGGCTTCTGTGATGACGATATTTCGAACAGGAAAGGTGGTTTCTCTATGATAACATTACTGCAAAACCTGGATGAATGCCAAGATGCAGAAGAAAGTGACATAATTAAGTAGTTAGACGTCAATAAAGACGATTGGTTAAGACATGAAAGTAAGGAGACGTTGCACGCAATTGTGTTGGTAAAGGAAACTGAGATCCAGTTGATATCGAATGATGCAACGGAAATCCCGAAAGTTTCCCAGTCTAAAAATTGAGATTCTCATAATATATTCTTCAGAAATGTGCAAACCAAAATTAGAATCAACGATCTAAGAAACAAAACGTGATGACAGTTCTTTTTTATTAGATATTAATGTAGGCATAATTCACAGACCTGCAGTCGAGTGTGTCTTACAATACATTGTGATGAAGTGTTATAATTTTTAAAAAAAATTTTTTAATCATAAAATATAGGCCTACTTCAATATTTTAACCAATACTTTTCTTTTTACTAGGCTTGCCAAAAATAACTGCCGATAATTCGGGGAAGTTTGCGCATTAATTACCGTGAATTATCGGGAGTGCACTGTATACATAATCCACCTTACCTAAATAAGCAGGATCTGATGATGTTCGCATAACGAACAAAAGGAGTCATCCAATTTAGCCCCCCATTTTGTGAGAAGTGTTTTAATAAGTATGCAAATAATTCTTGTAGTTTATTTCAGGCACTAGGTAATTAATTTAAACTGCTCGCCCAATCTAATTTGGCCTCATTCATGACAACCCACTGCAAAGCTTCTAATAATATGGAGATTGGTAAGAGTATGTTCGTCAGCTGTCAACTTTATGTTTGTGTAAGACAGGCCAGGATACTAGACCGTTGCTATACCGATTGTGGTAGATGAAATACCCCAGCTAGCTCAATCACATTCTTTGGAAAGGGCATTGTAATGCAGTGAAACCTTCATTACTATATTCAGCAGCACCTCTAGAGATAATCGATGGACACAGGAAAACTGTAACTGAGGGATTGTGTTCTAAAAACCGTATTTGCTCGCGTATATCTCGCACTTTTTTGACCGAAAATATGTGTGAAAATTTTAGGTGCGAGATATAAGTGGGGAATTACCATATTCCCGAAAAAACACAGAATTTGCGATGTAACAGTATGCCTACTTGCGCAACTGTTGTAGCGCGCTAATTCGAACGTGTCTCAAGGCGGTGAATTTAGCCAACCGCGGCCGAAGACGTGGTGAACGATGTACAGCGTGCTAACACTCACGCTGCACCGTATGCTTGCACGCGGCCGAGCTCTGATGCGTAACGACGAAATCATTGAGATTCGAGAAGACTGAACTGCGTTTCTCTGCGATGTAACATTAGGCCTACTTGCGCAACTGTTGTGGCGCGCTAATCGCTAATTCGAACGTGTCTCAAGGCGGTGAATTTAGCCAACCGCGGCCGAAGACGCGGCGAACGATGTACAGCGTGCTAACACTCACGCTGCGCCGTATGCTTGCACGCGGCCAAGCTCTGATGTGACGCAATGCGTAAAGACGAAATCATTGAGATTCGAGGAGACTGAACTGCGTTTCTCTGCGATGTAACAGTAGGCCTACTTGCGCAAATGTTATGGCATGCTAATCGCTAATTCGGACGTGTCTCGAGGCGGTGAATTTAGCTAACCGCGGCCGAAGACTAACGATGTACAGAGTGCTAACACTCACGCTGCGCCGTATGCTTGCACGCGGCGCCTCGATCCCTAATCGGCTCGTATCGAAGTTCGGATGAACTCGTTGTTGCTCGCTCTTCCTGTTAGTAACGCTTCGGGTAAGTTCCTGGACAATGACGACTGTTGTGGCGCGCTAAATCGAACGTGTTTCTACCTCAAGGTTATTACGGTCATTTATATGATGGCGTCAATAATGAATGCGAGATATATGCGAGTACCTTTTTTTCCCTGAAATTTCAAATAAAAAAATGGGGTGAGAGATATACGCGAGCAAATACGGTACTTAATAATCCTGTTTCTGATGAATTATTATTCTTAATGGGGAATGTATTTGGCCCCAGCCAAAATATGGGAGGTTAGTGTTCTAAGCCACTTTTTATCATGTGACTTTTATGAAATGGATAATCAATCATTTTTTGGGAATATCACCCCTCTGATTACCTTATTGACTCGCATATAAAATCCTCCCCTATTTTTTTTAGTTGTCTTGCATCTTGTACCCATTGTTAACGATGTGTGTTGACTGCAGTGTTACTTTTACTAGGCAATATATGATGGGTAAAGATCAGGTTATTACTATTTTCGATGTGGTATTCCGCAGACGCTCCTGCATTACATATTGTGAGTGTACCAATTGCTGTTACGGTGCTTTGTAGGCGACAGTACAAGAAGATCGGTTCTTTCCTACCTATAGAAAGGTTGGAGCTAGCTGTTGTTACAAAAATAACTCTCAAACTCCAGCCCCAAGGCCGCATTCCTAGCCAGTCTGTTACACTCACCAGCCATCCCTCTCACTCCTCTGTCTTTGTTAACCCTTAGCACTCACGCGGCGGGGAAGCCCCGACAATGAAAATATCTCGCATAGATCCTGTCGGGTCACACCCGTCATCGATTTGTTCCGCCTATAACTTCACAGTCGAGGTACACCCAACAAAATATCAGCGATACTGCGCTTCTCTTATCTTCTGGCGACACTATGCACTACCGTTATGCTATATTCTCTTTGGAAACAAGCCGTATGGAGAGGTATTTTGAAGGCCATGCAAGTTTGAAATGAACTGTTGAGTAGCATCATGGCGACGTTAGAAGACCGCGAGAAACTAATAGTGGGATATTTGGATGAAAGTGGCGTTGATTTTAGCAGTAGTGGAACTGATACTGAATTGAGTGGTGCGGAAGATCATGCAGAATTAGATGGTGTTAGTAAATTTAGTGACAAAGAGTTAGTTTATGATGAAACATTACGTAATGACAGTGCTGGTACCTCGAATGATGGTCACTTATGGAGTTAAGGTGGTACGGATTTTTTTTCTCGAAATGTGATTTTTTACATCGTTGTTGTTGTTTGAGTCTTCAGTCTTTTGACTGGTTTGATGCAGCTCTCCATGCCTCCCTGTCCTGAGCTAATCGTTTCATCTCTACATAGCTACCACACCCTACATCCGAGGCAATCTGTTTAACATATTCTAACCTTGGTCTACCCCTACAGTTCTTGTCCTCGACCCTTCCTTCCATAACTAAGCTTGCTATTCCTGGGTGTCTTAGTATGTGTCCTACCAACCTATCTCTTCTCTTCATTAGCAGTCGCCAGAAACATCTCTCCTCTCCCACTCGCCTTAATACCTCTTCGTTTGTAACCCTATCTACCCATCTGATCTTCATCATTCTCCTGTAACACCACATTTCAAATGCTTCAATTCTCCTCTTTTCTGCTGCACCAATAGTCCATGTTTCACTTCCATAGAGCGCCACGCTCCAGACAAAGGCTTTCAAAAATGACTTCCTAATACCTAAATCTATATTCGATGTCAACAGATTCCTTTTTTGTAGGAAGGCTTTCCTTGCCTGAGCCAACCTACTTTTTATATCCTCTTTGCTTCGTCCATCACTGGTTATTCTGCTTCCTAAGTAACAGAAGTCTCCAACTTCCTTCAGCTTTTCACCTGCCAATTTGATCTCCATAGAAGTTTCTGATTTATTTCGGCTGCATTCCAGTATTTTTGTTTTACATTTATTAATTTTCATCATGTATTCATTCTGTAAGACGGAGTCCATACCATTCAAAAACTGATTCAAATCCTCAGGCGTGTCGGCCAAGATGACGATGTCATCAGCAAATCTCAGAGTTGAAATTATTTCTCCTTGAATCTTCACTCCCACTTTAAATTTTTCTCCAATTTCCTTCATTGCTTGTTCAATGTAAAGATTGAAAAGTATGGGTGATAAGTTGCAGCCTTGCCTTACACCTTTCTGAATACCAGCTTCTCTCTCATGTCCTTCAGCTCGAATGACTGCTGTCTGGTTTCTGTATAGATTGTATATCACCCTCCTATCCCTGTACTTTATTCCAATAGATTTCAAAATATCAAACAATTTAGTCCAATCAACGTTATCAAAAGCCTTTTCTAAGTCTACAAATGCCATGAACGTTCTCTTACCTTTCCTTATTCTACCTTCCAAAATCAGCCTAAGACTTAGTACAGCTTCCCTTGTTCCTACATTTCTCCTGAAACCAAACTGGTCTTCACCCAACTCCGTTTCTATCTGGCTTTCAATCCTCTTGTAAATTATTCTAGACAGGATCTTTGAAGCATAAGTAATCAAGCTGATTGTACGGTAATCTTCACATCTGTCAGCTCCCACTTTCTTTGGTATAGGGATGATAACATTCTTCTTGAACTCAGGGGGTACCTCACCTGTCTCATAAATCCTACACACCAAGTGAAATAACCTGATCAGACCTTCATCTCCTATGCAGCGTAGCAACTCAATCGGTATATCATCTATGCCTGGTGCTTTGTTCCTGCCTAAGTCCTCTAATGCTCTGTCGAATGCTGATCTCAATATTAAATCTCCTTTTGCATCCTCATCAATTTCCTCCTCCCTTTCCATTACATGATTCTCAATCTCCTTTCCCTTATACAAGCACTCTATGTAAGCTTTCCATCTCTCAACCTTTTCTTCCCTATCTGTTAAAGGCTTTCCATTTGTGTCCTTAATATTACAGCACTTAGTCTTCTTTTCCCCAAAAGTATTCTTAATCCTTCGATAAGCTGTGTCTACTTTTCCTAATTTCAGACAATTTTCTATACCTGCACATTCCTCTTTCAACCATTCTTCTTTCGCTTCCTTGCACTTCTTGTTAACCTCATTTCTCAGACGTCTGTATTCTGCTTTCCCCTTTTCATCTCTTAGATTCTTGTGTTTCCGCCTTTCATCCATCAATTCTAGTATATCCTGAGTGATCCACGGTTTTCTACCTATTCTTTCTTTCCTACCAATGTTTTCTTCTGCGGATTTTGTTATTTCATTCTTCAAAAGTGCCCATTCGTCTGCAATTGAAGTCCGTTTAGGATTTTTTATTAGTCCTTCCGTTATACTCTTCTTGAACCTTTCGTTTACATCCTTTACTTTCAGTCCGTCTATTGCCCACCTTTTTGGCTTTTGACTTTTCTTCAGTTTCTTCAACTTAAATCTGCATTTCATTACAACCAGATTGTGGTCAGAGTTTATGTCAGCACCAGGATATGTTTTACAATCCAAAATCTGGTTTCGAAACCTCTGCTTGACCATAATGAAGTCGATTTGGTAACGCCCTGTATCTCCTGGTCTCATCCATGTGTATATTCTTCTATTGTGGTTATTGAATAAGGTGTTAGCTATGACCAACTCATGTTCGGTGCAGAATTCCATCAGCCTGCTTCCTCGATCATTCCTTTCACCTAATCCGAAATCTCCTACTATCTTCCCTTCTCTCCCTTTTCCTACCACAGCATTCCAATCTCCCATTACTATAACATTTTCATCACCTTTGATATACCTCAGAATGTCATCTATTTCTTCGTAGACCTTTTCGACATCCTCATCATCAGCTTGACTGGTAGGCATATAGACTTGTACCACTGTGGTGCACGTAGGTTTAGTATTGATTTTTGCTACAATAATCCGTTCACTGTATTGCTCATAATATTCCACCCGCTGTCCAAGTTTCCTACTCAATATGAGACCAACCCCTGCTTGGCCATTGTTTGATTTAGTGCTAATGACCCTATAGTCTCCTGACCAAACGTCCTGTTCTTCCTGCCAGCGCATTTCACTAATCCCAACCAAATCCAACCTCAACCTATCCATTTCCCGTTCTAAGTTTTCTAACTTTCCACTTCCTAGCAGACTTCTAACATTCCACGCTCCGATCCGTAGAATGTCAGATTTCCTCTTTGTCACTTTTGTGATGTTAACCCCCTCTCGAGTAGTCCCCACCCGGAGATCCGAACGGGGGACTAGTTTACCTCCGGATTGAAATTTTACAAGGGAGGAGGCAATCATCACATGTAATTATGCATAGAGAGGTGCATATCCTCGGGAAAAGCATATGGCTGTAGTTTCCCGTTGCTTTCAGCCGTGCAGCAGGACGCAGTGTAGCCATTATTTGGCTTATATTATCAATATCTTAACCGTCTATAAGACTAGTAAAGAATTGATTTATTCTGAAAGGCTGCTACTCCCTTTCAGAATAATTAAAGAGCAATTCTACTAACAAAAATACTAACCTTCTACCGTACTAACAATTAAATACCAATATTCTACTAACAAACAAAAAATACTAAATTTCCACCAACAACAAATACTACCACTAAAACAGTCTGTCACCAGGCACACTCACATGCACCCTCACACATCAGTCTACTGAAACAATGAACTATAACTAATAAACAATAAACCAGTTATACTGTCATGTATTTTCCACTTCATATGGGAATACTTTTTCAAACTAAGGAATCTTCCTTATGAATTGCTAATCAATATCTAATTTTTCTTCCTCCGTTGGGATTTTTCTGGTGCATTCAACTATAACCTACAAGTTTTTCAAGCAATAGACTCTCGCAAATCTAGTGTAACTAGTTATTTTTCACCATTGTAATAACTTTCTTTGCCATCAACGTTTTGTGCTACTACAGTGAACTTTTCAACTATATCAACAGACTATAGTGAAAACCGTGCCTGTTCAACTTTTCATCCGCGTCGCGCTCGTCCGAGTACAATAAATACGGCCATGAACCCTCTTCCACAATCCCTTTGATCTTTAGCAAACAAACCCTTTACTAACAAACTAAAATAATAAAATTGTTACTTTAGGTCTTTTTTCAATGAGGTGTCACTCTCAATAAGTGCCCTCCCTTACTTGCTCCACGTATAACGAATTAATGTCTGTAAAACTTCGTGTCTAGTACACGCCTTAAATTATATGGTTTTTACATCAATTGTGGGTAAATCGAGGGTGCTGATCACGAATATACTATTAGTTTTGCACCCACACCTAACGCCCTTGAGGGAAGAGGGTTCGATTCCCCTCCCAGGTACTAGGTCATAAATTCGAATTTGCGGCGTGTTACCCGGAAAGTTATGGTATTGTGTTCATAAAAATAGTATGGAGACATTTCTTACATTGGCTGTGCGAAAAGTCACACCTAACGCCCTTGAGGGTTTGATTCCTCTCGCAGGTACCAAGACATAAGTTCGAATTTGCGATGAATGAGCCGGATTAGTATTGACTAGACGGATCCTTAATAAAAGGGTAATTATTTATCCAATCATAATTATCAATACAATACCGTTCCAATCCGGGCCAGAGATCGCAAATTCGATTATTCCACTTAGTACTTGGGAGGGGTACCGAACTCGTGTATTCAAGGGCGCTACGGATGACTTTTCGCATATCCGAAGTAAGAAACATTTTCATACAATTTATATCGACGCAATGCCGTACAGATCCAGGTTTTACGTAGCAAATTCGAATTTATGACTTACTACCTGGGAGGGGAATCGAACTCTCGACCCTCAAGGGCGATACGGGCGACTTTTCACATATCCGATGTAAGAAACGTTTTCATAGTATTTATATCGACGCAATACCGTACCATTCCGGGTCATTCGTAGCAAATTCGAATTTATGACTTGGTACCTGTGAGGGGAGTCGAACCCTCGACCCTCAAGAGTGTTAGGTGTGACTTTTCGCACAGCCAATGTAAGAAACGACTCCATACTATTTTTACGAACACAATACCGTAACTTTCCGGGATACACGCCGCAAATTCGAATTTATGACTTAGTACCTGGGAGGGGAATCGAACCCTCGTCCCTCAAGGGCGTTAGGTGTGGGTGCAAAACTAATAGTAAATTCGTGATCAGCACCCTCGATTTACCCATAATTGATTCAAAAAGTCACATTCACCCCTCATCAAAACACTTGTATCATCTGCGAATAGTACAGTTTTAAATGCAGGTATCTGAGATGGCAAGTCATTTACGTAAAGGAGAAAAAGTAGTGGCCCTAGAACGGTTATGCAATTACAGCTAAATACGGGTACATCCTGAGGTTAAAATACAGAACATTTTCCCTGATATGTTGTATTATGTTATAGTTCATTGTAGTAATTAATTGTATTGTATTATATTACATTAACCTATTAAATTCACATCGCAAACATACATGTAGTCTGATGACCTGCCACAAGCATATATTTAAATGGAGCTGAAGAGGAAATACTGTTCACAAATAATGGAGTGCTAAGGGTTAATATGCTTATCAGGCAGCGCTCGTTCAGTCAAATTACAGTAGCCTGCTAGTACAGTCGGGAAAAGTGACTATCATTCGAATTGGTTGTGTACTAGCATGACTTTTAAGGAAAATAGAGATTCATTTCGGATCCTTATTGACTACTGTAATTGGTTTTGTAGGGGCCGATTGTATGAAGCATTTGATCTCGATTCACCGGGTTCAGCTGATCTTCACGCGGCTAGTGTTCACAAGCTCTGTTCACAGATGGCGTTACTGGGCAACATGCTACTACTGTAGTATGCATGCCCAACGAGGGATTGTGCAGACCTTCATGAAATAAGAATGAAATGTATTTTTATTGTGAAAATTTCTCTCTTAAAAATATATTCATTCAATATTCAGTCGAGATTTTCTTTGATTCAATTGGAGTCGGTCGTTTACTGTCGTTTCCGGCTGATGGATCTTACACTTCATGACCGTCTGTCTTATGTTTTCTCCCATGTGAGAAGTAAGAGACACTTCACCTAAATCTACATCTGGTAGAAGCCTAACTTGGATCTCCAAAGGAGTCTTGGAACAGGCTCTCTCATCCGTGAGATTATATTCACTCGCAGCAGCAGAATCGAGGCCATGGAAGGAAATCGTCACCGCGAAAACTACAGCTGTATTGTATTGTATTGTATTTTTTATTCATCCATTCAATCATATAATGTACATTGTACAATGATATAGGACACGTCAATTCACAAATTATACTAATACTAATTTACAATCACAATAATAATATAGGCCTACACAAGGATAACCTTACATCATTTAGTCCTATGAATACATAACTATTGATATTCTAAAAACTCTTTAACTGAGTAGAAGCAGTGCTCCAGCAAGAACTCTTTAGTTTTTATTTTGTACTTTATGTAATTTGCTGTACTTTTAATATTATTTGGCAAATGATTATACAGCGTTATAGCTGCATGGAATACACCATTTTTACATAGTGTTGTATTTGCAGCATGTACATGAAGATTGTTCTTTTGTCTGGTCTGGTAGTTATGTATATTTGAATTCATCTCAAAGATATCCTCATTTCCTAAGCTTTGTTTGACAAATAATAGAAGTTCAAAGATGTAAAAACATGGTAAAGGTAAAATTTTCAGTTGTTTAAACAGAGGCTTACATGTATGCAATCTAGTAGTTCCTTTCATTGTTCTAATTATTCTTTTCTGGATAATAAAGATTTGGTGAGCAGCAGGTGAATTTCCCCAAAATATGATTCCATATTTCATAAGCGAATAGCAATAAGCAAAATAAGTACTAAGAACAGTTCTCCAGCTAGTCGATTGTCTTAATACTCTTAATGCATAACAACTTGAGCTTAGTTTCTTGGCAAGTTTAGTGGTATGAGAGTTCCATTTTAGGTCATCCTGCAACCAAAGGCCTAAGAATTTAGTAGAAGAGGCGTTACCAATTTTTAGGTCATTTAAGATTATGGAGGGAGAATTAATACTTTTATTCTGAGCTGTGTGAAAGTTAAGAGCCACTGTTTTACTAGTGTTGATAAGGAATCCATTATTGTTGAACCATAAGGACAGCTGACCTGTTACTTCCTCTACTGATTTTTGAAGTTCAGTGTCATTTTCACCCCTCATCAAAACACTTGTATCATCTGCGAATAGTACAGTTTTAAATGCAGGTATCTGAGATGGCAAGTCATTTACGTAAAGGAGAAAAAGTAGTGGCCCTAGAACGGACCCCTGCGGAATGCCATACTTCAAAAACATAGGATCTGAGTGGTAATATTTAAATATGTTTGTGGTATTTTCTAAACTTTTTTGTTCGACGATCTGTTGGCGATTATTTAAATATGACTGAAACCACTTACTAGCGATACCCCTGATACCATATTGATGGAGTTTATCAATTAGTATCTGATGATTTATCACATCAAAAGCTTTAGACAGGTCCAAAAACAGGCCACATACTCTCTTCCTTTCATCAAGTGACTCAAAAGCAGGATTTAAAAATTCATAAATTGCTGACATTGTTGATTTTCCTTCTCTAAAGCCATGTTGAGAGTCAGTTAACAATTTATATTTGTTTATGAAGCTAATTAGACGGTTGTACATTATCTTCTCTAAAATTTTTGAAAATATCGACAATAAAGAAATAGGTCTATAATTGGTTACGTTTTCTCTATCTCCCCCTTTAAATAATGGAATTACTTTTGCAATTTTAAAGATATCTGGAAATATTCCTGACATGAGAGATTGGTTACAGAGGTGTGTTAAGGGGGTAATTATATTTTGGATACATTTTTTAATTAGTATATCAGGAATGTTATCAACTCCTGAGCAATGTTTATTCTGTAGGTTCTTTACAATATTGAGGATTTCTGCTTCTGTAACATTTTCAACAAACATTAATTTTCCATTAAATGTTATATTCGCGAGTGTTGATTTTATTGCTTGTATATTGTTTACATTTAGTAGTTTTTCAGCTATGGTAGCAAAATGCTCATTAAAAATTCTTGAGACATTTTGTGGGTCATTGCTCTTCTTGGAGTCTTCTGATAACGTTATGTTATTTACTGCCGGTTTTGTTTGCCTGGTTTCATTTTTTATGATATTCCACATAGCCTTAGTTTTATTTTTAGATTCCAGGATATAATTATCATTTGACATTCTCTTTGCTAATTTTATAACTTTGTTAAGTATGGTCTTATAGGTCTTGAAATACATGTTAAATTCATTGGAGGTTACGTGCGTACTTTGAAAATCGTGGAGGAAACGCTTTCTTTTGCATGAAGTAATTATTCCAAGAGTAAGCCATTGTTTTGATGGAGAAGAAACTTTCAGTCTGATACTCTTCAAAGGAAATGCAATATCAAAATAATACATGAAAATATTAATGAATTCTTGGAATTTTTTGTTTGTATCTATTGACTTGTACACACCTTCCCAAGTTTCTCCTTTTAACAAGTTGTTGAAATAGTTTATATTGTGCTGACTAAAGCTTCGACATTTATCAAACTGAGCATTGTAAACTGGGTTTGAAACATTTAGAGTTATTATTTGAGCTCGGTGGTCACTGAAACCTGTGTTGATTACTTCGAGAGAGTTGCAGTCATTAATTATTATCTGGTCAAGTGTGGTTGCACTAGTTTTTGTTATTCTTGTGGGTACTGTTACTGTGTGAATTAGATGATGGAGCTTAACAAATTTAGCAATTCCCTTCATCCGCACTTCGATACGAGCCGATTGGGGATCGAGGCGCCGCGTGCAAGCATACGGCGCAGCGTGAGTGTTAGCACTCTGTACATCGTTAGTCTTCGGCCGCGGTTAGCTAAATTCACCTCCTCGAGACACGTCCGAATTAGCGATTAGCATGCCATAACATTTGCGCAAGTAGGCCTACTGTTACATCGCAGAGAAACGCAGTTCAGTCTCCTCGAATCTCAATGATTTCGTCTTTACGCATTGCGTCACATCGTTGCGTTGTTGCTCGCTCTTCCTGTTAGTAACGCTTCGGGTAAGTTCCTGGACAATGACGACTGTTGTGGCGCGCTAAATCGAACGTGTTTCTACCTCAAGGTTATTACGGTCATTTATATGATGGCGTCAATAATGAATGCGAGATATATGCGAGTACCTTTTTTTCCCTGAAATTTCAAATAAAAAAATGGGGTGAGAGATATACGCGAGCAAATACGGTACTTAATAATCCTGTTTCTGATGAATTATTATTCTTAATGGGGAATGTATTTGGCCCCAGCCAAAATATGGGAGGTTAGTGTTCTAAGCCACTTTTTATCATGTGACTTTTATGAAATGGATAATCAATCATTTTTTGGGAATATCACCCCTCTGATTACCTTATTGACTCGCATATACAATCCTCCCCTATTTTTTTAGTTGCCTTGCATCTTGTACCCATTGTTAACGATGTGTGTTGACTGCAGTGTTACTTTTACTAGGCAATATATGATGGGTAAAGATCAGGTTATTGCTATTTTCGATGTGGTATTCCGCAGGCGTTTGTATTTAAAGGTGAGAGAGCAAGATTAAAACCGGGCCCTGCATACATTTAGTGATGGTTATCGAAATGTCTAATCAGTTTATAGGTACAAAATAGGAATTATTTCCCTTTGTATGTCACACTTATCCAACACAGTTTTCGTGAAGTCATCGGGTTGTAAATGATGTAAACACACTTTAATATATTCGGTCAGATTTTTCTCACCGAAATTTTTCCTTCTAATAGCATGTGACTATTTCTTTATTTTGTGGAAATTGGTGAAACGAAAATGGGCTTCCCTGATTTTTACAAAGAGGAACACTGCAATAGCTCGGCATAGTCACGAAAATAACCATTTAAACAACTTAAATTCGTACATATTAGCGGCATGAGAACACAGGAGACAAATGAAGAGCACCTTGCGCTTACCCAGTACAACAGCAGTGCGCTCTATCGGTGCTAGTTCTATACATCCCTATTTGTAAAAATTAAATTCATCCTATCATACTTTTTCCTTCCAATTATATTTCAAACTAAGGAATCCTGCCCCGTCACCTGGTTGGTGCCGCAAGTCACCTCGCGAACACGTGATTAAGTGTTTTCTATGTTCTTCATTTAAATATTTTATTTTGTTCTCAAGCCAAAGGCTTGGAGCTGGCACCCACTCCGGATATATTGCAATTATCATTAATAGAACTATTAAATTTGTTTCCCTTAAAGTTCAACATATTACCTTCGATCGCATCTTGTTAAGGCTGAGCGACTACATCTGCTGACAATCGCTGGACAAGAGATGGCAGCACTGCCGTCCCTTGCCAGCCACCGCAGTTGAATTGCGACTTCCCCTCCTCCCTTCCATTGCTTCTCATTCGCACACAATCTCCCCTCTCTCAGTTGTAAGCCTCGCACAGCGATCTGCTTTCCGAGCCGTAAGCTTATTGCAACCTTGATCTCTGTCGTCCAGCTGGATAAAGTTTGGTCGGGGCGTTTGATTGATAGGCCTATGCATTTCAATTTTTTTTCTGCTACAAGGGAAAATATTAACTTACTGATTGTTAGCTTGCCACGGTGGGTGAGTGGTTATAGTGTCGGACTACCAACCCCAAGATTGCAGGTTCGCCCCTGGCCATGGTAAGTGATTTTTGAAGTCGACAAAAATTACGATACTCATGTCATACGTTGTTGGCATGTTCAAGAACCCATTTGAATTCAGCAGGCCGTGTTCAATGGCAAAATTAATCTCGGGATTTTCCGCCAACACAAAGTTCCTGCATTCTCTACTTGAAAGCGCTGTAGTGTCAAGGAGTTTAGATATCTAACCTCCTTGACTTTCATAGCGTTCAAAGGAACGACGAAATTCGACATGCAAGCTACCCTCTGGGTGTCAATTAACAAAGCTTGCACCAGGCACCTGAGGCCATACGATATTATTATTATACTGATTGTTAAGTGAAGTGCCATGTGTTCAGATTTCCTGCATTATGTCCGGTTTCCTTTCTTGTAATTTTGAAAAGAAAATCGAAAAAACATCAAAATTGGCAAAGTTTAGCATTTAAAAAAAATACATATAATATTAATAAGAACATATACCTGAAATGATTGCTTAGGTGTTGAGGGATGTAGAATCCAAATCTGTATTCAGAGTTTCTCTATCGTGTCCCGTTTTCTGTAATTTTTAGAAATAAGAACGAAAAACTTCAAAATCTGATCAAGAATTTCAATAAAGTACCGTATTATTTTTTAAAGTCGCCTCCGTTGCGTAGTGGTCGGCGTGGTTAGCTGCCATCCTGGAGGTCCGCGGTTCGATTCCCGGCTCTGCCACGAAATTTGAAAAGTGGTATGAGGATTGGAACGGGGTCTACTCAGCTTCGGGTGGTCCAAATGAGTAGAGGGGGTTCGATTCCCACCTCAGCCATCCTCGAAGTGGTTTTCCGTTGTTTCCCACTTCGTCTTCGGGCAAATGCCGGGATGCTACCTACCGTAAGACCACGGCCGCCTCCTTCCCACTTCCTTGCCTAACCCTCCCACTCTTCCCATCCCTTCATTAGGCCCCTGTTCGCTTTGAAGTTGAGGCCGCCTGGGCGTGGTGCTGGTCACACACCCCAGTTGTATCCCCGACTCAATCTTTCAAGCTCCAGGACAATGCCCTCAGTGGCGGTATAGGTGGGATCCCTCGCTTAGTCCGTGGGAAAAGCCAACTCTGGAGGGTAAAACGATAGCGAAAAAAACAAAATATATTTTTAAAAAGTGTTTTAACACTGCAATATAAAGCTACTATAAAATCTTGAATTATATTAATACGAAGTTCAATTTGTCGTTTGAATTGTGCAGTTCTACAGGAAGTAATTTTATGACACCACTTAACCTACTCAAATCCACTATAAAAGAACAACATATTTTCTGAACACAGATTTACTGCGCTGGATATGGCACACAAAATGAAGGCACAATTAAAGTTTACAGTATATCTACCAGTTTCAAAGAATGGAATTAATACAAATGTAGAAATACATTGAGTTTTTTTAGTTTCTTTGTAGTATTAACCAAGAAAAAATATATAGACTAGGGATACTTTGCTCATAATGTTTAATGCCAGTTATTTTATAAGATTTCAGGGATTCCATTTGTGTCAATTACCAGCTCTAATGCAATAATAATATTATATTTGGTGTAAAGATATATATATACAGTAAAACCCCGTTTTAACGTGCCCGCTTTTAACGAAGATTTTCGTAAGTCCCTGCCAAATCGCCATAAGCACAGTGTTATTTAAACCCCCTTCTAACGAACCCCGATATAAGGAAGTCCGCTTCTAAGGAATATATTTCACATAAATTACGATCGCGCATCCCGTTGTAACGAATATGTCGATAAGATACTTTTTTCTAAACTTGTTTTGAATGTAAATTAACTTCCGTTTTGACATAATCTTAGACCGAAGTTGACGCGCTAAACGAAATCGCTCCTTTAGCGATGTATAGAACCGTGATAAATTGGCGCGGCCGCTGGAAATCACTGTTACCGACAAGCAGCAGTCACTATCACGCTACACGCTGTTGGTTAGTTATGTCCATTGAACTGTAGGTAGTACTGGAATGAGGGCTGTATGGGAACGAAGTGTGGTTTACCTTGAGACTAGCTATACAGCCTAGAGGCATGACTGACGTAGGGCCTACGCGTAAATGCCGCGAGATTCGGGTGACTTCACGAAATATAAATATTTAGGCCAAAGGTCTCTTGCAAACTTCACGTGATTTAGGTGAAAGATTAAAAGCAATAAGAAACTGAAAATGTTTATGGATATTCTACAAAATGAAAATGTATTCGAAAAAATTACGGAATAAGTAGAAAGTCGTGCCTTTCATGGCTTACGCTGCCTGAACCGTCATTGATAGACCCCAAGTATATGCGTACGAAATGTAGAGCTGTTCAAGCTCTACATAAAAGTCCGCGAACGCATATACTTATCTCCAACCGTTAGGACAGTTTTAGTCGGGTAATGTCTACAGTGACTTCAGCTGCCTTAACCTATAGCCGCTGCGCTCTTACACCGGCTAGGCACTTCTGTCCCGCTGCTCCAATTGCTGCTTAGGAATCACGCGGACGCGAGGGTGCGGACTGAAGGCTCATTCTCTGTTTTTGTTCCTGTGTTGTTGGAAGTTGTGCTACAAGTTTTTTGTGTCCGTGATAAGAGTTGTACTGCGAGTTACGGCGGACCACATTCATTATGGCTGCAAAACGTAAGAAGCTAACTCTTCAGAAAAAGATAGACATCATCAGGGATGTTGAAAGGGATAGCCAAGTACCTTTGTCACAGATGGCAAAAAAAATATGACTTGGCACCCTCTACGCTGTTTGGCATCATGAAACAGAAGGAAGCTATTCTGACCGCGGAAGTTGAGTGCGGTTCTGGGGCAAAAATACGGAAGAATATTCGTTCTTCGCCGTACGAGGAACTTGAAAACATTTTAATGAAATGGTTCGAGGGAAAAAGGAGTGAGAACGCTCCAATTGACGGGAACATACTTAAACAAAAAGCTCAAGAAATCGCACTTAAGCTGGGTTTGGTCGATTTCCATGCTTCTAATGGCTGGTTTGATCGCTTCAAAAAAAAGCACAATCTTTCGTTCCAAAACATGTGCGGCGAGAGTGCGGAAGTTAATGACGATACAGTTGTATACTGGAAAGAGAAAACGTTGCCTCGACTTCTTGAAGGATATGATGCTAAGGATATTTTTAATGCCGATGAAACGGGAGTGTTTTACAACTTGCTCCCGTCCAAAACATACGCTGTTCGCGGAGAAAAATGCCACGGAGGCAAAAAAAAAAAAGTAAAGATAGACTGACAGGGTTGTTATGTGTTAACAGCAACGAGAGTGAAAAATTACCCCCACTAATAATTGGAAAATTTAAGAATCCAAGATGTTTCAAGAACACCCCTACACTCCCATGTAAATATGATTTTAACAAAAGTGCATGGATGACATCGGAGATATTTCGAAAATTTTTACAAAGCTTGGATGCCAAGATGGGATCGGCAGGAAGGAAAATAGTGCTGGTGATAGACAGATGTCCAGCTCATCCTTCAGATACGTCTTTCCTGCGGAATATCAAAGTGGTTTTCTTTCCTCCTAACTGCACCAGTCACCTTCAGCCTTTGGACCTTGGCATTATTCATTCTGTGAAAGTGAAGTACAGGAAGGCCCTGGTTCAAAGAGCCGTTTCTTTCCTCGAAAGAAATGAGGTAATGAAATTGAACATACTCCAAGCCATGCATATGTTTGTAGCAGCATGGCAACTAGTCACAACGACCACTATTCAAAACTGCTTTGGCCATGCAGGTTTTGGTGCATTTTCAGAAGTTTTTAATGAAGAAGACGCTACTGATGACATTGGGGAAGATTGAGGGGTTGTATCAAAGGATTCTACTGTCACAACATTTGAAGAATTTGTTACTTGTGATGATGATATCCTAACCTCACCACCACAGATGGATGTTGGAGACCTTTGTGATGATGCAAAAAGGCAAAGTACTGAAGCGGAAGACAAAGAAGAAGAAGATTCAGCAGAACCAACTTTTGGGGCAGCAGTGTAGCAGTTTTGCTAGCCCATACGTTGAGCGACAAATGTAATGGTTTCCTTTGCCCTCACGTTGAGCGACAAGTGTAACGTTAATTATTGCCCCATCTGTTGGTAGCGACAAATGTAGCAGTTTCGCTGCCCCTAACTGTTGGGTGATAAATGTAACTGTTTACCTTTGCCTAAGCTGTGTTGTTTTAATGGGCGCCAAGACCTCAATGCAATGCTGAAATCTAAATTTGTATTTAACAACGTCTAGCTCTGGCAGAACACCTTCAAGACTCTATTCACTCAGATCGTGGTATGATTTGATCATTAACCCAACAAACAATTGTATCAGGAGAAGGAATTGGTCTATATCTAATGCTACCTACTGAAAGCAAAGATTGCATTGTAAGAGAAATGAATTTAATATATAAAAAACAAGTATAGCAAAATTAATAATAATAATAAGAAGTTTGAATTTAAATTGGAGCGTTGCGATTTTAATATTACCGATAGAAAATTACGTGAAAACGGAGTCTGATCAATTATTGATTTTACTCTTATTCCCAAGCTATGAAGTTACTGAAATATGAACTATAAAACAAAGAAAAATGAGAGATTGCGTATTTCTGCGTCATTTCCGCTTACCACTGGAAATTGCTAAAGCATTTCCCTCGTACTGGATGATGCTGTGTGCTTCCCACGGTCTCCTGGACGTCGCCATCTTCTTCGTTATTTGATGATATTCTGGTAGATTAGATAATTCTATGGTCCGTACATCGGACCCAAACACTCGTGCAACCACACTGGTTAAGTTTTACAAAAGTTAGTCCTCCAATCCACGGAACATCGGAGCGACTTCCGCGTGCAACCGTACTCGTTAAGTTCTACACAGATTGTCCTCGTTTCACGGCGCGTCGAACGATATATGCACCCGTCGCATCCCCACTCTTCAGCCGACATCTAGCTTACGTCGTCTCCACTGATTGGCTGCACCCCATGTGCTACTTCCCCTTCTCTGGCTCATTACACTCCGCGGGAGGGAGAAGTCGATTTCCGTTCCAACAATTCGCCTTTTCTTGACGCTACGACCCAAGATTGCGTCATGCTTCCCGACAGGAATCAGCTTGTATTTGAATTCACAGTGAGTCATGTCTCTCAATATATCCTAACTGACGAAAACTCCGTAACATTCCGTAATCAGATAATTTTCTATGATATCGTCGTTCGTAATAATTTGCATGATAGCGTTTTCTAAGACATAGAAAACCTATCTGAATGCTAATAATTTTTATAAAATGCTCCGAAAATACCTTAATAATAATTATAATAAATTAATAATAATAATAATAAATTAACATGAAAAATTCTCTTGGCTGAACAATTTGCCGCGTAAATAAATATAGAATGGCTTCCTACTGACTTATGCCAGTTGCATAAAAAACCCTCGAAAAACACGTTACATATTCGCCTCGGATCATCGGATGATTTACCGTGACGACGGTCCATTATCCGATTATCCCAGACTCGTTAATAAACCCCATCCAAAATACATATTACATAAATGAAATCACCCTAAATTACAGATATATCCACTCAAAATTTTTCTTCACGCACTTTGCGTCAAAGTTTGTTGTCACTATGGATTGCACTTTGCAACCAGTCCAATGTTTTACATATAGAATAGTGTTCCACGGATATTTCCGCCTCTCAAATTTCTCTATGTTGGAAAAATAGACATAATTAATGTGTGAGCACTATGTACTTATGATGTCATATCACACGCATTGAAGGTGTTCTGATATATTTATATAACCATAGAACTTCCTAATGTCACTGGAGGTTCCTTCCTTATTGTGAAATTAATCCCATTTCTCACTGAGCACACGATCACACTATTGTGGCAGCGCCTCGTGACCATAATACTTAACCTCTCTTTAAAGTAGATTAAATTAATATTGACTTCTGAAAAAAAAACAGTAAATGCGCATTACATATAACACCAAATATTTCTGTGCCGTAATCGCCCTGTCTTGTTAAGTTCCCGTAGACCATATTCTACTTAATACTAGTTCTCAACACAGACCAGTTCTCCTGACACAAATAATACCTTTGTACAAATTACCTTAAATTACACATTTACAAATCTTACATGGCGAGGCCGTAAACAGAAATCACGTGTGCTGATATGTATGAGTTTCATGAAGGACTGTCTCGCCTTCTGATGGCCCATCTTTTGCCTCGTGGACGCCTTAAGCAAAAATACCCTGTTCAAGCGCTCACCCATCTCTTGGAGGCAAATGGGAATTCACCAGCGCTACCAAATTCTGGCCTTGGTGTATCGAGACATTTTAGTGCTCAAGAGCATCCGACAATCCCGTCATATTTCTCTGTACCTTAAAAACTCTCGTTTACTTACATACTACCCCCCTGTGTGACTTCTGATACGCCTGCCTGGAAGACCAACTCCTCCCACGCACCAAATACCACACTTACTCATTTGATAGGCTGGCTCGCCTGCTAAACACACTCGTTTTATGACACATATTTTCGTAGACTATGTATATTATACGTCCCGTATAATCTGTTTCCCTTACTATCCTCCAGCACATAGGCTGTTTTTCCAATACGTTTGGAAACTATAAATGGGCCCTCGTAGAGATAAAAAAGAACTTGGACATGACTTTCTCTAGCTTATTTGACTGTTTCGGCACTCTAAGTAATACTCTGTCTCCCGGCTCGAATAGGTCAAATTTAGTTTCTTTTTGTTGGCGAATTCTCCTTTGTGCTGACTTAGATAAATTCTGTTTCGCCAACTGGACAATGTAATCCATCCCCGGTTGCTTATCCTCATTTAATCCCAACACCCTCGCTAGTTCATTGTGTGGTCTTTTTCCGAAGTGAACTTCGTATGGCGTCAATTTCGTGCTCTCGTGCTGGACAGAATTCAGCCAAGTCTCGACCTTGGGAAGATGTCCAACCCAGGCCGCATGCTTGTCATGCACTAGAGTCCGAAAAAGACGAGCCACTTCCCTTAATGGACGCTCTTCAGAATTAACCTGAGGGTACCTTACAGAGGAATGAACGTGTGTTATACCAGCTTCCTGCATACTGGTTCTCCAGTTCTTTGCAGTAAACTGTGGTCCACTGTCAGATAGTATCCTGAGAGGAATGCCGAACTCAGGTACATACTTATTAATGATCAGACGGCTACACGCTAGTCCCGTGGCTTTCCTTAGCGGATATAGCTTGACATACTTACTAAAAGCGTCAATAACTATAAAAATGTACTCGTAGCCGTACTGTCCTTTAACGATCGGGCCAAATAAATCCACACACAGTAGTTCGCCGGGACTACTGGTGAGAACTGCAGATCTCTCCCCCACTAAATATTTAACTGGATATTTACTCCTTTGACAGGTGTCACACTTAGCTAAAATCCTCCTAACATCCCTTCCCATTTTACTCCAAATGAAGTCACGACCAATTTCATAGAAGACCTTGGCAGCACCAAAGTGTCCTAATTCCCTATGAATGAACCAAATTAGCTCCTCCCGCAAAGTGGCAGGAACACATATTGCCCACCGATTATTCCTACATTTCCTTGCAAGAAGCCCATCCTGCATCTTGTACGTGAACCGTCCTACTTTCACATACTCCTCTTCACCTATTTCCAACCTAACCAGTGGCTCCTTTAACTTAACGTCATCACGTTGCTCCCCTAGCATATTTCTCAGTGTCTGTAACGATGCCCTGTTGCTACTGTCCACACATGCACATATTAAAATACCGTCCTCTGCTTTAACCACAGGATAATCCCTACATAAATTAGTGTCCCTCGATAGCATGTCTGCAAGAATGTTATCTTTACCTTTAATATATTTTACTGTGAATTCGTATTCCTGCAGAGCAAGAATCCACCTACTAACTCTGTTAGAACTGAGTTTACAAGTTCTCATATACAGTAATGCATGGTGATCTGTGTGGATCTCAAATTTCCCCCCTACTAAATACATTCTAAATTTCCCTAAACTGAAAACAATACCTAAAAGCTCTAACTCAGTAATCGTGTATCTTTTCTCTGCTGCTGTCAGTCCTCGCGAAGCTAAAGATACAATGCACAGATTACCCTCATCATCTCTCTGACATAATACTCCAGCAATGCCTATATGTGAAGCATCTGTCATAACCACACATTCCTTATCTTTTAACGGATATTTCAGCACTACAGCTTTCTCAAAACCTTCCTTCAGCGCTCTAAAAGCCTGATCATGCTTGGACTCCCATCTCCACCGAGTCCCACTTTTAAGCAATTCCCCGAATGGTTCTACCAACCCTGAGTATTTAAGAACGAACCTCCTGAAAAAGTTGCAAATTCCCAGGTAAGTTTTTAACTGTTTAACATTCTGTGGCACCTCTGCGTGAAGTATCTTATTAACCCTACTTTCTTCTGGTGTTACACCTCTACTCGACACTCTATGACCTAAAAATGTCACTTCTGACTGACAGAATGACGACTTAGACAGCTTCAAAGTGAACCCTGCCTGATCTAACTTCTGAAAAACTATATCTAAATGACCTAGATGCTCCTCAAAACTGCGTGAACTAATTACCATATCATCTATGTAAATGGTTACAAACTCTCCTGTGTCATCCCATAATGCGATGTTTAAAGCCCTAATTAAAGCTGCTGAACTACTCTTTAACCCATAAGGTGTTCTACAAAATTGATAAAGGTTATATTTATGACTAAAAGCTGTAAATGGTCTATCTTCGTACATAAGTGGCACTTGCCAAAAACTGGAACTCAAATCTACACATGTGAAATACTTTTTACCCTCAAATGTTTGCATTAATTCCTCTATTGACATAGATTTCAGCTGATCTGAACTAATTCTACTGTTAACCAAACGAGCGTCTAAACAAATACGAACCGTGCCGTCGGTCTTGGGTACCGTGATCAAAGAATTAACATATGGACTGTTAGAGTGCTCAATAATCCCATCTTCAAGCATCTGGTTAATTTGTGCCTCAACTGCACTCTGATAAGCGAAAGGTACAGGATATCTATGTCCTGTGAATACTGACCTATCAATAACGTTCAATGAATGTGTATAGCAATTGGCCATACCAATGCGATCCTCAAAAACTCTCCTATTACACAATAACACATCATAGAGCCGAACACACTGTTCATCCTCTATATTTCCCTGAAATGCAGCATCACGTAACGAGTCCTCTAGACTACCGTTCGTAATCACACTGCCCACAAAACATGGAGAACCCCGCTCTACGGCTGGCGATATCTCATTTAAAGTACAAATCACACCTACAATACTACTCCTCTGAATATGGTCATTGAACGCTACTTCTACTTCAGAATCTCCCCATTTAAATTTCAAACTCCCTACATCATAACATAAGTTACCAGACACTCTACTTAGCCACTCTGAACCCAAGATAACACTGAATACTAAATTTGGAATTACAAGGCAAATCTGCTTCTCTACATGATTATTAATTTTAATGTCTACTAAAACTTGCTTAGAAATTACTTTAGACCTCTTCCCAACAGCTGTGATAACAACAGTGCTTTTAATTGGCATCTCCTCAAAATTTACTCCAGTTCCTTTCATTTTATCATAAAATGCACTACTTATGCAACTCTTCATACAACCACTATCAATTAAAACATCTGTGTACGCCTCGGACACGTTAAATTTAACTATGGGGCTCTTACTAACCACTTCCTGAATAATACCTTCATCATTTAGTTCATGTAATAATTCATTTCTTACATTTAGGTCATAGGGTTCCTGTATAATTGTATGGACAGGGCATGCTACAGACTGAGATTCTGACCTTACTTCGCAGCCTGGTTCGCGTTTAAAGAACCGCTACAGCTGGCCGTAGTACTACTAACTACTGAACTGGTCTGGTTGTTCAATGACAACACAGCCCAGTGTTGTCATTGTTTGGCTGTATATTACTACCACTGGGCTGTCCTCTTCCTTGACCCCTATTCTGGTTGTAATTATTGTCATTATAATATCTCCCTTGATTTCCCCTGAAATCATTGTTTCTCCCTTGATTTCCCCTGTAATCATTGTTCCTCCCTTGATTTTCCCTGAAATCATTGTTCCTCCCTTGATACTGATTACCATAGCCATTTCCTCTGTTCTGATTTAGCTGATTATTATTATTTCTATTTTGAGCGTTGGCCCCTTCGCCACCATTCCCTTGAACTTCTTGATGCCTGGCTTCATTAGGTCTATTATTATTATTACCCTGGTTCCGATTGAAATTGTCCTCATAACCCCCTCTCCCTAGTGCATCAAATGTGCTTACCAAATTTTCTACTTGTGATATAGTCTTTACATTCTGGATACAAGCAGCCTCCTTGATCCTATAGGGAAAGTGCCTAAGTAGCAACCTTACCACATCACTTTCCTCCTTCAACCCATCCAGATATTTACACACTAATACCTGCCCTAAAAAGTATTCGGTCATGCTGGAGCTTCCTTTAGGGTTATATTTACCACACACTACTCCCTCACGATGCTGCGACTGAATAACCTCATTCCAGAACTTTTCACAGAATTTCATTTTAAAATCATTGATATCAGTAAACTTGTCTCTGTAGACAGCAAACCAATTCCTCGTTTCCCCCACAAACACTTGTTCTAAAATTTCAACTACCTGGCACCACTCAATACTACCATTTTCCAATCTCTCCCCGAGTTTATGTTCTATAGTGTTCATGAACTCCATTGGGCACCCCTGTCGATTGCTGAACTTACCCAGTTCTACCTCCCTGCGTGTGCTATTCACAAAAACTGGCCTATTCTGACTATTTTCTTGCCTGATCCTAGCTTTTAATTTTAACTCTAATTCTGCGATTTTCTCCTCAGCCTTCCTCTCAATACTGTTTACTGTTAATTTAATGTTTCCTTCTGATTCTTCTACTTTATCATATAGCTTTGCTTTTTTCTCCTCAATCTTGCTAATGCTCTCACTATTACTCTCTCTTAAATCATTTACTTCTGCAACTATTTGCGAGTGGACTTTCTCAATTCTACCCCCCAGCTGTTCCTTAACCTCTTTAGTAGCTACCTGAATTTTGTCAATTTCTCCCCCCAATTGCTTTTTGACCTGCTGTGTTTCCAGTTGCACTAGTTCTTTTAAATTTTCAGCCTGTGTACTGATTCTAATTTCCAACTCCTCCTGTGATTTTCCTAATTTTCTGTCTACATCTGCAATAATCTCTTTAGCCTTTTCTTCCATCACCCCCTTGATCTCACCTCTAATCAGTTCGAATTTGTCACTCATTTCCCTACTGTTTTGTTCTAATTTAGCATTTAAAGTTTCAGTACTCTCTCTATTTTCCTTACTGTTTTGTTCTAATCTGGCGTTTAAAGTTTCATTACTCTCTCTATTTTCCCTACTGTTTTGTTCTAATCTGGCGTTTAAAGTTTCATTACTCTCTCTATTTTCCCTACTGTTTTGTTCTAATCTGGCGTTTAAAGTTTCATTACTCTCTCTATTTTCCCTACTGTTTTGTTCTAATTTAGCATTTAAGACATCTGTACTTTCTTTATTTTCCCTACTGTTTTGTTCTAATTTAGCGTTCTTTTGTTCCAGTTTTGCATTATTCTGTTCTAACTTTGCATTTAAGGCATCACTACTAACTTTGTTCTGATACATAAACTCGAGAAGTAAAGTTTTTAATTCTGGTTGGCCGCCTACACTCCCTGTTTCAGTATCGGGATTTACCTCCGCTACCCCGGACTACCATCACTCGACATACTGATCGTATCATCACTCTCCCGTTGATGACCACTACGTAACCTCATCTGTTTTTCTTTGTCATCCCCCATAATGACATACACTGATACAGACAAATAACCCCCAAAATACAGGCACAGAAATATATATCCTTCTCCTTCCACAAATGTTATTAGGTTTTCATCCCCAAGTTGTCGGCGCCAAATGTAGCAGTTTTGCTAGCCCATACGTTGAGCGACAAATGTAATGGTTTCCTTTGCCCTCACGTTGAGCGACAAGTGTAACGTTAATTATTGCCCCATCTGTTGGTAGCGACAAATGTAGCAGTTTCGCTGCCCCTAACTGTTGGGTGATAAATGTAACTGTTTACCTTTGCCTAAGCTATGTTGTTTTAATGGGCGCCAAGACCTCAATGCAATGCTGAAATCTAAATTTGTATTTAACAACGTCTAGCTCTGGCAGAACACCTTCAAGAGACTATTCACTCAGATCGTGGTATGATTTGATCATTAACCCAACAAACAATTGTATCAGGAGAAGGAATTGGTCTATATCTAATGCTACCTACTGAAAGCAAAGATTGCATTGTAAGAGAAATGAATTTAATATATAAAAAACAAGTATAGCAAAATTAATAATAATAATAAGTTTGAATTTAAATTGGAGCGTTGCGATTTTAATATTACCGATAGAAAATTACGTGAAAACGGAGTCTGATCAATTATTGATTTTACTCTTATTCCCAAGCTATGAAGTTACTGAAATATGAACTATAAAACAAAGAAAAATGAGAGATTGCGTATTTCTGCGTCATTTGCGCTTACCACTGGAAATTGCTAAAGCATTTCCCTCGTACTGGATGATGCTGTGTGCTTCCCACAGTCTCCTGGACGTCGCCATCTTATTCGTTATTTGATGATATTCTGGTAGATTAGATAATTCTATGGTCCGTATATCGGACCCAAACACTCGTGCAACCACACTGGTTAAGTTTTACAAAAGTTAGTCCTCCAATCCACGGAACATCGGAGCGACTTCCGCGTGCAACCGTACTCGTTAAGTTCTACACAGATTGTCCTCGTTTCACGGCGCGTCGAACGATATATGCACCCGTCGCATCCCCACTCTTCAGCCGACATCTAGCTTACGTCGTCTCCACTGATTGGCTGCACCCCATGTGCTACTTCCCCTTCTCTGGCTCATTACACTCCGCGGGAGGGAGAAGTCGATTTCCGTTCCAACAATTCGCCTTTTCTTGACGCTACGACCCAAGATTGCGTCATGCTTCCCGACAGGAATCAGCTTGTATTTGAATTCCCAGTGATTCATGTCTCTCAATATATCCTAACTGACGAAAACTTCGTAACATTCCGTAATCAGATAATTTTCTATGATATCGTCGTTCGTAATAATTTGCATGATAGCGTTTTCTAAGACATAGAAAACCTATCTGAATGCTAATAATTTTTATAAAATGCTCCGAAAATACCTTAATAATAATTATAATAAATTAATAATAATAATAAATTAACATGAAAAATTCTCTTGGCTGAACAATTTGCCGCGTAAATAAATATAGAATGGCTTCCTACTGACTTATGCCAGTTGCATAAAAACCCCTCGAAAAACACGTTACAGCAGTGGAAGGACTGGATATTGTCCGCCGGTACTTCTCCTCCTTCAGTGTGGATGAAGAGCTCATCAACACTCTCAACCAAATTGAGAGAAAACTTCTTTCCGTGAGACATCTGGGCAAGAGGAAGCAAACTACTTTACTGGACTACTTCAGAAAGTGAAGGGTAATACCTTATGCTTATTCTCATAGTTCTCATGGTCTGCCTTCACAAATATCCTTAATATATGTTAGGCCTCTGTTCCTTCAAGTTACAATTACAAGTCAGTAATACCTATTTCTCCTTTCCTTGCTGCAGCTTGTGCTCCCAATGGACCACTAAGGAATCCGTTACCTGTGCTGTTTTGTAAATATTTTCTGTTATTCTTGTGTTAATTTGACTTTTTAGTATTTCTTAACATGTTCATTTATTATTTAATGACATTACATTAGTTGAAGACATAAATGTACCGGTATCATTCTTTCTTGTGATATATAGCCTATTTTCTTCGAATCCCCTTTAAAGGAAAACCCCCTTCTAAGGAAGAAGTATCAAATCCCCCTGAGATTTGTTAAAAAGGGGTTCTACTGTATATCAGTTTCAGTAGTTAGGCATTTTTATAATTTCCAAAAGAGTTCTTTCTTTAAAAAAATTGTGCGCGTTGAAATGAAACTAATTATGGGCGTTGTAACTAACCGTAGGGGGGAAGAGTTTCTCTGTAGCAAAGTGGTTGCATATCAGTGATACAAAAGAAGTGTTTGGATGGATCATAAACCTTTTTATTGTGCACTGACAAAACTGCAATGGAATGCTCAACATTGTAACAAAAAATAATGCAGTAAACCACAAAAGGTGATGTATGCAAGGTGTCCGGGGTAAAGATATAATAATATAAAATTTAATAACTTGAGAAATAATGGAGATATTTATTGGCAGTTTGTTTCTACAACTAGGGAAACTCAAAATGTATTCTGTGTTTGCTTGCGGTGGTACCACATGCGCATGCGCGTAACTTCATTGTTCACGAGAAGTGCGCCAGTAGCCATGTGGACTCCAGAGCAGAAAGTGTTCTGTGTTCTTTCGCTCGCGGAGCTAAACTCCGTTACACTCGTACAACGTAGATTTCGGTGTGAGTATGGACTGTTAACAACTGATGATGTTCCCACTTACGTAACAATCAAGAAATGGGATTTCTTGAATCGTGAGTTCCCAGATCGCTGGATTGGTAGAGGTAGTCCATCTATTGTTTGGCTCCCTAGAAGCCCCGACATTACGCCATTTGATTTTTTCCTGTGGAAGTTTGTCAAGAATCAAATGTACCAGACACCAGTTTGTGATCTACCAGATCTGCGTCTTCGCATTCGTGCAGCTATTGAAAATGTTACACCTACAATGCTGCAGAACACTTGGAGAGAAGTGGAATACAGATTAGATGTCCGTAGCGCCATTCATGGTGCGCATATCGAGATGTATTAGGCATGTAAAGAAACATTTTGAGTTTCCCTATTCGTAGAAACAAACTGCCAATCAATATTTCCACTACTTCTCAAGTTATTAAATTTTATATTATTATACCTTTAACCCGGACCCCTTGTATAAACAAAATGACTGCTCATTCAGTAATGAAATTCCAAGTTCACGTATGCAGAATTTTATGAAGTGTATTGCATATTTAAGATTCTGTGAACAAAACACATACCGTACTTTCACAATTTTTTCTACATATGTAAATGAAAGTTAATCTACAAAATTATAACATCATTTCGAAATAAGAAACCATCTCGGGATTTTTTTTCATAAAATACCCTTAACTCTTATACGCTCAGCGAGCCGATCTATCGGCTCGAGTGGCTTGGCTTAAAACACTCACGGTGCCTATCTGTCGGCTCGGTGTTGGAATGGCTGTATTAGTGACTAATTGGACTCCCAGATGGCAGGAGAAGATTGGCATAGTAGCATTTGAGTTTGGTTTACACTTTACTCGACAGATAGAGGCACTACATTGCCGCATTGGTATGAAACAAATGAAATTATAAAGCCACGTATGAATGTTGACCGCATGGCGTGTTGACCTGTTCTGTGTGCCAGTCAAGTCATATTTTGCGCTTTAAATTACGTGTTTGGCATTGTTATTTTGTTTCCATTTTAATACTAGTTTATTATTTGTTATATTTTGTTTATATTTAACGTTTATCTGTGTTATCAAGTGAAGTGTAGCGTTTAATATTTTGTGTTATTACGTTTTCGTGACGAGTGTAAGCCGATTTTTTTTTCAATGGCCGGGCCGAGTTCTAGGCTAAATGATTGTGAAGTATTGGATTATTTAGAGGCTATAGACGATGACAGTGACTTTATTGCCGAGAGTGATTCTGATTTTATAGAAAGTGATGATAGTGCCCCAGAAATATCCCCAATAGCTGCTCACAGATTATCTGACAGTGATGATGATATTATGAATGATGGGGATTACACAGAGGTTCTGTCGCCTGAAAATCCTCTCCCTCTCCCATTTCAATATCATGAATTATCTGGGCCTAAACACATGCCACCTCCTGATTCTCTTCCAACAGCTTATTTCCTTTTGTTTTTCACAGATTTTCTTCTTTCTCTTATGGTGACAGAATCTAATCGGTATGTCCAGCAGTTCGTCACCAGTAAGGGAGATAATGTTCCCACCCCTCTAAAGAATTGGGTCAGGATCACCATGTCTGAAATGAAAGGATTTATTGCACTAAATATGGGTATCAATAGAAAACCAACCATTTCCTCTTACTGGTCCACTATGCCTTCTCAGTTCAGCCCATGGTTCCCTAAAATGTTTTCTAAACATAGGTTCTCTCACTTGCTGCGATTTCATCTTGTCAACAATGAGGGGATGCCAGGGCCTGGAGAAACAGGATATGATCCCTGTGCAAAATATCAACCTCTAGGGGATCATGCCAACAGGGTATTTAGGTACCACATCAGCAGATTAGCATTGATGAGTCTCTTGTGGGGACTAAAAATAAAACTAGCCTTCTCCAATACCTGCCGAACAAACATCACCATCCCTGGGGTATCAAATTTTGGATGATGTGTGATTCAGTTTCCAATTACTGCCTGTTTTTTTTTTTTTTTTTTTTTTTTTTTTGCCTACTGAGTTGCCAGATCTCAAGAAGACAAGAGACAACATCATAAAGCATGGTTTGGGATACATCGTTGTGAAGAAGCTTTTAGTCATGGGTGGCTACCTCAACAAGGGTTATCATGCCTTTGTTGACAATTACTTTATGTCTGTACCACTTGTATGCCATCTCTACAAGCTGGGTACATACACAACAGGAACTGTTAGGAGGAATAGGAAATATTTGCCTCAGAATTTTAAAATTAAATTTGCTGTTGGACAGGAACAATATTTTAGGTCAGGTCCAATGTTAGCATGTGCATTCCGAGAGAAAAAAGTCCCAGAAAAAGCCAGTCGTGCTTTTATCTAGCCATGCAATAGCCCAAGAACAGGAAATTCCAGCAACCCACAACAGTGCCAACAGCAAAACTAAACCAGCAATAATAACATCTTATAATAAATGTATGGGTGGGATTGACACATCTGACATGATGTTGTGTAGCTACCTTGATGAGAGGCGAACTGTACTTCACTGGAAGAAGGTGGCTTTCAATATCATTGCTAGAATGGTACTAAACAGTTACATTCTTTATAAGGAAAATAATAAGGGAGCAGGGAAAATAAAATCTAGACTGAACTATACAGTATCAATAATTGAGAGCCTAGGGGAGGAATGGATTTCTACAAAATTAAGTGTGATTAATGATCAAAGAGGACCAGTGGGGGTGAGAAAGCTTCCTGAGAAGAAAGAATTGAACTGTGTTGTATGCAGCACCAAAGAAAAGAGGAGGAGGGCCAGAACAGTATGCACTAGGTGTAACAAGGGTCTGCATGGAGAGTGCTTTCCTAAGCACAAATGCTGAACCAGGAAGGTATGTGTACGGTTCTTTACATTAGGTGCTATAATTCATGGCTGGATAAGAATACAAAAACTAAAATGTTATCATGTTATACAGAATTAATTGCTCTTGTTTTCAGTATGACTGGTCAAGAAGATCACTAAAGAACAGATTACATTTTTAGTATTTGAAAACATATTTTAATTTTTTGTAATTTATTTTCCAAGTTTCAATATATTTTTTTGTGATAAAATATGTCATTAACAATTTTGGGATATATTCTTCCTAAAACTACATTGAATAATGTGCTAGTGTGATTTTTTTCAATTTTGTATCTGTAGATCTCTTTATGCAGTGATTTTTTACATTTTAACATGCATAATCATGAAAAATGGCCTGAGTGTTTTGGGCATGACTAGTGAATATAGCCTGAGAGCAAAGGGTTAAATTATGCACAATTAACCAACAAAAATAATTTTTAAAAAGTAAGCAGCAAGTTCAATGACAATCGGCTGCATTGATACACTAGCAAGAACATGAAAAACACAATAACACGCAGCTAATGATAATATTTAAGTATGTTAAAGTTGTTATGTTATTTATTATTTCATTTCCCAAATCAAAGAAACTTACAAGGTAACTGATTAAAAAAAATATATATATATGCTACGTATTCTGAAAAATTTGCATTACGTTCGAATTTCATTCAAGAGTATTAGCTTCTTGCTGTTGCTTATTTTAGGAGCTGAGACATCGTGGTGTGTGTAACCTGTGTTATTGTGATGGCTGTACCACTGTGTGTAGTTGTAAATTGGGGATAGAACATAAAGAGGCGGTCATGGACTTAAGTTAGGAACCACCCCGACCACGGAAAACCACTTCCAGGATGGCTGAGGTAGGAATTGAACCCTCCTCTTCTGAGTTTTATCTCACAAGGCTGAGTGTACCCCGTTCCGGCCCTCACATCAGAATTAAAATATCCTGGCAGAGCCGGGAATCGAACCCGGACCTCCAGGGCGACAGCCAAGAACGCTAGCCGCTACACCACGAGGTAGTTTGTGTTTTTCTTGTCTGTGAATGTATCTGATGGTTTCCTCTTCTTTCGTTTGTTGGTATTATTTGTCGCCTGCTTTTGTTGTTGTGCCTCTAGCACAAATGAGGGATCTCGGATTTTCATGCCTCGAACAACTCGACTGTCTACAATTTCTGGCAAAATACACTCCTTATAAAATTGTACCAGGTTTGGAAGCATTTTTGTTTGCCATAATATCTCATCCTTTTCTATCCTTTCTTCTTCTTTCTTCGTATAAACTACAATATCACACCATTTTCTCCTGGTGATATTCAATTGACCCTGGACCTGGCAGAAGTAGCTGTGGCTTCGTTTCAATTGCATTTTCTCTCTGACAGTTCCAAGCACAAACCTGTTTTTTTTTTCTTCTTAGCCACCTCGTGTCTCAAATCTGATTCAGTGATGAAATTTGAAAAGTGGTATGAGGACTCGAACGCGGTCTACTCAGCCTCGGGTGGTCCAAATGAGTAGAGGGGGTTCGATTCCTACCTCAGCCATCCTCGAAGTGGTTTTCCGTGGTTTCCCACTTCGTCTTCGGGCAAATGCCGGGATGCTACCTACCGTAAGGCCACCACCTCCTCCTTCCCACTCCCTTGCCTAACCCTCCCAACCCTTCATCAGGCCCCTGTTCGCTTTGCAGGTGAGGCCGCCCCAGTTGTATCCCCGACCCAATCTTTCAAGCTCCAGGACAGTGCCCTCAGTGGCGGTAGAGGTGGGATCCCTCGCTTAGTCCGTGGGAAAAGCCAACCCTGGAGGGTTAAACGATAGCGAGAAAAAAAAACCTATATTTTTGAAACGTGTTTTAACACCGCAATATAAAGCTACTATAAAATCTTGTATTTCGTGGCATTGTAGAATAAAGTGAATGTTATAGGAATACACTACTGCCCTATCACTCAATCACGAAACACAAACGCAGAATTAGGAAATGAAACGAGAAAGGGGCGAGATATATTCTTCTATTGCTTCCTCAAGAGACTGAAGAGTCAGCGACTCAGCGCGCAGGAAAAGGTTTTGGAAGAAGGCGAGTTATTTTTTCCCCTTGCATTCCACGGTAAGTCGAATGGAATGCTGCGTAAGGAAAGGAATGACCCGCAACGGGAGGTGCGGTGCTAGGTAGTATGGTGGGGGAATGAAGCTTGGTGCAAGTACGTGCAAGTGTTAGTGCGGGTAGCCTGTGTAGTTACCGTTTTGCCGAGTTGAAGACTAGTCAAAGGTACATACGTCACAGGTTTATCACTAAAACAGTTTCTTTCATCAAACATTCGAACTGCTTAGAATTACAGCCTCTACAAATTAAATAAGTTTGAATTTATTACAGTTTTTTTTACAATAGAAAGGTTATTGAAATATGATCCGTTTATAAAATATCTTGAATTTTTAAATAAAAATGTTCATAATGAAGCTACCATTACAAGGGTTATTGCACAGAAATTTCGAAATTCTCCGGTTATTAAATTTGTCGTGACCTACAGTATGTACCTTTAACCCTCAAAGTAGACACTTTGAAGCCATGCCCCGAACAAACGAGCAGTCTATATTTTACAAAAGTGGCATATAACAAGTCCCGAAGACCTATATACTAGATTAAGAAGAAAAAATAAAATTAAAAAATATTTTATTTTTCGTTAGCACAGCCTTAAGATCTTCAATGAACAGTCACTGTCCATTTAAAATTCACTCATTGGTCTGTGGAGATTTTAAAGCACTTTTTCGTGGCACTATTTAATGTTGTGAACGAGTGAATTTTAAATGGACTGAGACTGTTATTTCATATCTTAACAAGATGGATTTAAATTATATCTGCATACTTCGTGTGTCTAATGAAGGGATTCTGGCACCACGAAACATGTAACAACATACTGTAAGTATTTAACAATTTGTATTGACAATTCATCCCATTTTCCTTACAAGGAACTTTTAATTAAGTTATAAGATTATATTAACATTGTTCTTGTCAATGCACCTAGAACATGGCTACTACCATGAGTAAATAATATTCTTTTTACTTAAATTTGTGTGTTTGAATACAGTATTGCAACTTTTTGATTTTGTGTGAACTTATACATTTACATTTTTCCATAAGATGTCGCTTGCAGAAATGAAATCGGTGCCAAAAGGCATCGACTTGCACAATATGCACCATATAAATAAGCAATGGTGCGAGTTGAAATTTAATCGTGATTGTGCCGAGTAAAATTGAGAAACACACAAAGTGAATCTCAGCAAAAAATGCAACTATTTGATTTAATTGCAGATTGCTTAGATTTAGATCAGTCGTGCACAATTTCACAACGCAACGTTCGAATAGGATAACTTGTAGTGTACCCGAAATTACCTACCATCAGCTTGTTGAAATCCCACGAAGATTACTGGATCGTAGAAACTGGAAAATCCCGGCTAGAAAACCCCCAGATACTACCAACAAGAGACAGGGATAATAGGACACAGGTTAACCTAACCAGGCAACGTTAAGAAAAACCATGGCTAAAAAAGAATACGAGATTTACGAGGGAAAAAAACGTAATCTCAGACGTTAGAAACACCTTGAAATACCCAGCAATGGCTTTCTTAACGTGACCTCTACTCACTTCTATAAATCATCACAATTGTAGGATTAAAATGAACTGAAGAAAATTTATTCAACAAAACTGGCATAGTAAGAGGTACTATGTCCTCAGATTAAAGTCTAAGTAAAACGAAGAACATCCTAACAAAATGTCAAGATTGAGACAAAAATATACAAATGAAAACTCTTAATCAAATTCCTATACATATAAAGGGTGTCTCATGTACCTTTGGAGAATGATAGGTCGTGTAGGGGACGGGTATAGAAGTAATTTGAGATAGAGAACTTGGGGTCGGAGCGGCCTCCTTAATCCCTAAAATAAGGGTTGATTCAGGCCCTCCACCCTGTAAGTTAGGCAACCGACCCAGCCTCTATTACCTTTCTCAATCCTTGATCTCTTGTTGTTGTTTGAGTCTTCAGTCTTTTGACTGGTTTGATGCAGCTGTCCATTCCTCCCTGTCCTGAGCTAATCGTTTCATCTCTACATAACTACCACACCCTACATCTGAGGCAATCTGTTTAACATATTCTAACCTTGGTCTACCCCTACAGTTCTTGTCCTCGACCCTTCCTTCCATAACTAAGCTTGCTATTCCTGGGTGTCTTAGTATGTGTCCTACCAACCTATATCTTCTCTTCATTAGCAGTCGCCAGAAACATCTCTCCTCTCCCACTCGTCTTAATACCTCTTTGTTTGTAACCCTATCTACCCATCTGATCTTCATCATTCTCCTGTAACACCACATTTCAAATGCTTCAATTCTCCTCTTTTCTGCTGCACCAATAGTCCAAGTTTTACTTCCATAGATCGCCACGCTCCAGACCAAGGCTTTCAAAAATGACTTCCTAATACCTAAATCTATATTCGATGTCAGCAGATTCCTTTTTTGTAGAAAAGCTTTCTTTGCCTGAGCCAACCTACTTTTTATATGCTCTTTGCTTCGTCCATCACTGGTTATTCTACTTCCTAAGTAACAGAAGTTTTCTACTTCCTTCAGCTTTTCACCTGTCAATTTGATCTCCATAGAGGTTTCTGATTTATTTCGGCTGCATTCCAGTATTTTTGTTTTACATTTATTAATTTTCATCATGAATTCTTTCTGTAAGACGGAGTCCATACCATTCAAAAACTCATTCAAATCCTTAGGCTTGTCGGCCAAGATGACGATGTCATCAGCAAATCTCAGAGTTGAAATTATTTCTCCTTGAATCTTCACTCCCACTTTAAATTTTTCTCTAATTTCCTTCATTGCTTGTTCAATGTAAAGATTGAAAAGTATGGGTGATAAGTTGCAGCCTTGCCTTACACCTTTCTGAATACCAGCTTCTCTCTCATGTCCTTCAACTCGAATGACTGCTGTCTGGTTTCTGTATAGATTGTATATCACCCTATCCCTGTACTTTATTCCAATCGATTTCAAAATGTCAAACAATTTAGTCCAATCAACGTTATCGAAAGCCTTTTCTAAGTCTACAAAAGCCATGAACGTTCTCTTATCTTTCCTTATTCTACCTTCCAAAATCAGCCTAAGACTTAGTACAGCTTCCCTTGTTCCTACATTTCTCCTGAAACCAAACTGGTCTTCACCCAACTCCGTTTCTATCTTGATCTCTTAGCAAGATGCAATTCCACATGTGGCGCTGGCGTAATGGATATTGTTGCGGTGCGAAAGGCCGGTAGTCCTGGGTTCGATTCTGGGCTTGGGCAAAATGTTTTATTTTTATGTTATTTTAGGTATAAGTTTTTTAAGCTTGATACCTTCGGTAAATTAAACCGATCTTTGTGCACTTCGTAGCATTAAATTGTTTGTTGTTTGAGTCTTCAGTCTTTTGACTGGTTTGATGCAGCTCTCCATGCCTCCCTGTCCTGAGCTAATCGTTTCATCTCTACATAGCTACCACACCCTACATCCGAGGCAATCTGTTTAACATATTCTAACCTTGGTCTACCCCTACAGTTCTTGTCCTCGACCCTTCCTTCCATAACTAAGCTTGCTATTCCTGGGTGTCTTAGTATGTGTCCTACCAACCTATCTCTTCTCTTCATTAGCAGTCGCCAGAAACATCTCTCCTCTCCCACTCGTCTTAATACCTCTTTGTTTGTAACCCTATCTACCCATCTGATCCTCATCATTCTCCTGTAACACCACATTTCAAATGCTTCAATTCTCCTCTTTTCTGCTGCACCAATAGTCCAAGTTTCACTTCCATAGAGCGCCACGCTCCAGACAAAGGCTTTCAAAAATGACTTCCTAATACCTAAATCTATATTCGATGTCAGCAGATTCCTTTTTTGTAGAAATGCTTTTCTTGCCTGAGCCAACCTACTTTTTATATCCTCTTTGCTTCGTCCATCACTGGTTATTCTGCTTCCTAAGTAACAGAAATCTCCTACTTCCTTCAGCTTTTCACCTGCCAATTTGATCTCCATAGAGGTTTCTGATTTATTTCGGCTGCATTCCAGTATTTTTGTTTTACATTTATTAATTTTCATCATGAATTCTTTCCGTAAGACGGAGTCCATACCATTCAAAAACTCATTCAAATCCTCAGGCTTGTTGGCCAAGATGACGATGTCATCAGCAAATCTCAGAGTTGAAATTATTTCTCCTTGAATCTTCACTCCCACTTTAAATTTTTCTCTAATTTCCTTCATTGCTTGTTCAATGTAAAGATTGAAAAGTATGGGTGATAAGTTGCAGCCTTGCCTTACACCTTTCTGAATACCAGCTTCTCTCTCATGTCCTTCAACTCGAATGACTGCTGTCTGGTTTCTGTATAGATTGTATATCACCTTCCTATCCCTGTACTTTATTCCAATCGATTTCAAAATGTCAAACAATTTAGTCCAATCAACGTTATCAAAAGCCTTTTCTAAGTCTACAAAAGCCATGAACCTTCTCTTATCTTTCCTTATTCTACCTTCCAAAATCAGCCTAAGACTTAGTACAGCTTCCCTTGTTCCTACATTTCTCCTGAAACCAAACTGGTCTTCACCCAACTCCGTTTCTATCTGGCTCTCAATCCTCTTGTAACTTATTCTAGACAGGATCTTTGAAGCATGAGTAATCAAGCTGATTGTACGGTAATCTTCACATCTGTCAGCTCCCACTTTCTTTGGTATAGGGATGATTACATTCTTCTTGAAATCAGGGGGTACCTCACCTGTCTCATAAATCCTACACACCAAGTGAAATAACCTGATCAGACCTTCCTCTCCTATGCAGCGTAGCAACTCAATCGGTATATCATCTATGCCTGGTGCTTTGTTCCTGCTTAAGTCTTCCAAAGCTCTATCAAATTCTGATCTCAATATTAAATCTCCTTTCGCATCCTCATCAATTTCCTCCTCCCTTTCCATTACATGATTCTCAATCTCCTTTCCCTTATACAAACTCTCTATGTAAGCTTTCCATCTCTCAATCTTTTCTTCCCTATCTGTTAGAAGCTTTCCATTTGTGTCCTTAATATTACAGCACTTAGTCTTCTTTTCCCCAAAAGTATTCTTAATCCTTCGATAAGCTGTGTCTACTTTTCCTAATTTCAGACAATTTTCTATACCAGCACATTTCTCTTTCAACCATTCTTCTTTCGCCTCCTTGCACTTCTTGTTAACCTCATTTCTCAGACGTCTGTATTCTGCCTTCCCCTTTTCATCTCTTACATTCTTGTGCTTCCGCCTTTCATCCATCAATTCGAGTATATCCTGAGTGATCCACGGTTTTCTACCTATTCTCTCTTTCCTACCAATGTTTTCTTCTGCGGATTTTGTTATTTCATTCCTCAAAAGTGCCCATTCGTCTGCAATTGAAGTTTGTTTAGGGTTTTTCATTAGTCCTTCCTTTATACTCTTCTTGAATCTTTCGTTTACATCCTTCTCTTTCAGTCTGTCTATTGCCCACCTTTTTGGCTTTTGACTTTTCTTCAGTTTCTTCAACTTTAATCTTTAATAAGCTTTAATGTTTAAATCACATTGATTTGCAAGAGAAAGTAAGGTTTAGCTAGGCTAGGCATGCATAACTTAATTTTTGCCGTAGGGTAGTTATTAGAAGGCACGGTCTTAAAACTACCGCAGTTCCGTAATTAGTCACAAAGTTCCTTTAATAGGCAATACAATTACAAAACGACAATAATTGCACAACAGCAGTGATTGCGTCAAATACTTGTGAAAACAAAATGATAGAGTATTTTTGTATCAGTTCATGACAAGATTACGGTACCTTTCGAGAATTCAAATCACAGCTGAACAACTGGTCATGTTACAAAACGGAGGTAGTGTTTGAATTCATTACAACAATTGCCTGAATCAGCCCTTATTTTAGGGGTTAAGGAGGCCGCTCCGACCCCAAGTTCCCTGTCTCAAATTACAAGCATTGTGGTAATTTCTAAAAATAGGTTAATGAAAATCCTTTAATCAAAATCATTAATATTCATGCTTTGAAATGCATGCTTCCAAATAACACAATGTAGCCATTAATCATGCTTCTGTGATGCTTTAATCAGCATAAGTCACACTTAACTATCTATATATTATTCATTCATAACTGGATTTCATTAATACATCATATTCATTTAATTATAACATGTTAATGGTGCCTCCAATTGGTCTTATCCATTTATAAATCTACTCCACTGAGCATTTATTACCATAATAAATTTTATTATTAATATACTTGTTATTACTGATCACCCACACTGGTGAACGATGAATTTCATTGCTTATATAATTCATAGTTACAGTTGGCAAATGGATTTGTGTTATTGGAATTATACAGAATTGTAACAATACATATGGAATGTTGAAGAATGTTAACACTGATTTATCTAAGTCATCATCAGAATAATTAATTATGCTATACATTAGTTTTATAATAATCACACATCTAGTGAAAGATATGCCTCCACATTTATTAATCTGGGATTTTCGTTGATAAAGATCTGAATGATTCTCAGAATACTATCGGTCAGACGACTATGCGTTCAGAATGCCTGAAATTACCATTAAGAATGGATTTCAATAAGCTCTATAGTAGGCCTATATGATAATCGTGTGTCAAAAACATGAAGTTCAATAAAGGATCAAGATTTATCAAGCAAAATCGGAAATGATCCTACTCGAATGGATTCTAGAAAATACATATAAGGTTCCTACACCATCGACCAAGGTGATCATAACGATTAGTACCGAAATAGTCGATTAGAAAACCTTACTATTTCTATTGTCCACTAGAACAAGAAATATCGGTAGCGCTACAGAACAGGAGACCAAAGGTAAAAAAAAATAATTAGGTAATGAAATTTGCCAAAGTACCTTTAGTAATGGTATCCGGAGATGTTAAAATAATAGATGTTGACTCGTTCGCTGCCATAAACCCACCCAGCCATCCCAAATAGATACACGACCTACATAGCAGAAAAGAAGTCTTTTGGAGCCATCTTGCTTACTAAGTCAGGAATGCCAACCCCATGCATTTGGTACTATTTCACATCAGGTATAGAACGAGTAAACAAAAGAGCGTCGATAAAGTAATGTAATGAAAAATTGCGCCAATTGTCAGTGTTTATTTATGTATTTATAATGTTTTACATACAAAAACAGACCTAACCTGGGGCTTATGCCCCAGACCCCCTTGCTTGTGGTACTAGCAGTAATTTTCGACCAGGCAGTACCTAACCTAGTAGCGTACATAAATTCTATCTTATTAATGTGTTACATACAAAAACAAACCTAACCTGGGGCTTACGCCCCAGACCCCCTTGCTTGTGGTACTAGCAGTAATTTTCCGCAAGACAGTGCTTAACTTAGTGGTAATTTGTAACAATTTCAAACTTTACGTGTCATATGGTGAATTTTGTATTGGACATGTTGGTAACGTACTCAGATGTTCGTTTTCGGGTGTCACATGACGTATGACGTAGTATCCAAGATGGCGTACATAGTGAAATGAAGACAATGCTAAAATCATTATTTTCGTAAATAATCAATTAAAAGGAATTATTCCGGTGCAGCAGTGGCAATTGAGAAAGTAAAACGACTCCCAACATCTCCGAGAAAGGTTTGTCAATCATAAATACTATATTTTCAGTAATATACCTTGTTGAAAGTTACGACGGCTTGGTCTCCTGTTCTGTAGTTTTAATGAAATATCTCCTAGCAAAAGCAAAATATCCTAATATCACACAAAGTCAGCTTTCAGTAAACTCAAAACTATCTATAAAAACGTAGTAAGCGTTCAGAAGACAACTCTCCAGCTGAAAAACAATCACGAATATCTCTATAAATGTAGATCTAGCGATTATGAGAGTGCGAAAATCATGTCATTAATAGACAACAAGAAGAGTTCAGAGCACTATCCAGAATTACGAAGAATCAATAAAATCTTCTTTTCTCTACGATAAAGAAGTTCCCATATAAATTGCTAGAAGTTAATTTTAACCGTGTAAAAACACACTGAAAAAAGGATGCATTCCTTATTGGAATCTAAATCCAGTCGAGAATAGAATCGGACATAAGTAGAACGTCATGCCTAAATTCTACCCAACGACAATTGTGGGAATACACTAAACAATTACTTAACGAGAAGACTCTTTCTAATGAGACATTGAACCACTATTTAGTCACATACAAACATTACATTAACCTAAGCTTCAACCATGTTCCATGCTTCAACTGGGTGTGTTCAAAAACATAACGCACACTTCAATACCAACATACACGTAATTGATAAAAGTAAGTTCGAGATATTCTAGTCTTTTTCTCACATTCTCCCACCAGCCAGTCCCAACATTAACTTACAAAACACAATCACAGGCTTGCGAACAGTCCTTCCGAATCTCGTCTCCACCTGGCTCTTAGAAGTCTTCCCTTTAATGTTGATTTCATCCTGAGGCTGTTCCGTGACTTCCTCTCGAAGTCTCTTGCAGATGATTGAAGATTCACCCTGCTCACTAAGTTCCAGTTCCAATGGATAGATTCTCTGCACAGGTCTCAGTAGAAAACCACTTGGGGTCTTTACTCGGACCAGCCTAGTTACTCCATTTGTTCCTTTTAGTAGTTCGACAACTCTACAAAGGCCAGTCTAGACGTTTTGAGTTGTCATTTCCCACCAAAACAATTTCACCAACAGAAATTTGTCTACAGGGATGTTTGTTGGTTAACAACTTCAATTGCCCCAAATATTCCGAACGAAATCTACTTCGGAGGTCTTCTCTTAGCTTTTGTCTGTAACGAAGTCTCTTATTTAGATCAGTGGATTCAATCAAGTCAAAATCTGGAACTCCTATCTCTTCAACTTCCTGCAGAAACATACTGGGAGTAAGTGGCGTCAAATCTGTGGGATTATTGGATACGTATGTGAGGGGTCTAGCATTGATAACAGCCTCACACAAAATCGTTTGCATCTCCTCATAGTTCACTGATGTTCGGCCAAGAACACGGCGTAGTAGTTTCTTCAATATTCCAATAAGCCGCTCCCACCAACCACCCCACCATGATGCCATTGGAGGGTTAAACTTCCATTTAATTCTCCTGACATTACTGTACTGACTAATAGCATCCCAGTCCAGCTTCTTACAGGCACTATCAGCACCTGAAAAATTGATACCATTGTCGCTGTATACTAAAGATGGTCGACCTCTTCTGCTGGCGAATCTGCGAAAACTCTGTATAAAGCTGTCAGTAGAGAGTGAAGATACAAGCTCCAAATGCACTGCTCGATAGACTCCACGGGTGTACAAACACACCCACGCCTTCTCCCTGCTGCCACTCTCCTTTTTTCAGATACAGCGGACCAGCAAAATCTACGCCAGTAACTTCAAATATCTTAGCATTTCGTACTCGATCTTCAGGAAGATGTGGCGGATTTACTTCTATATGTTTTGCTGTTTGCTTCTTGCAATGAAGGCATTTATCCAGGACAGATCGAACTGTTCGTCTTCCACCAAGAATCCAAAATCTCTCCCTAAGAATAGTCATCATCATCTGTGTGCCTGCATGACATGATTATTTGTGCAAGTCCATAATCAGGTGAAATACAACAGGATGCTCACAACTAGGGAGAATAGCTGGGTGACAAAATTCATTTAGATCCTTCCTGTGTGAGGTTTTCGTCCTTAGGCGTAGAATTCCATTACTGTCAGCAAATGGCATCAAACTATATAATTTTGGGTCATTCACTCCCGAGAATACTTGTCTCTGAACTAAATTCACCACTTTAACCTCTGCAGCGATTTTTCCTTCGGTAGTCAAGTTACCATGGAATCTTTATTGTTCTGCTATTCGCCAGTTCTTCACAAAACGACATGTCCAACCAACTAAACGTACACTTTTCTTGAAAGTAGAAGCACGGGCATAAAACCAATCAGGTTCAACCAAAGCTGCGAGCATGGAAGAAACAACAAGTTTCTTTTTACCACTAGTTATCTCTTCTTCATCAAACTTAACATCTACGCAGGACCATGAGTCTGGTGATTCTCGTAGCCAGTCAGGCCCCTCCCACCATCTTGATTCCAACAATTTCTTAGCAGTAGTGCCACGGGATGGGAGATCTGCAGGATTCCTAGTGCCGGGAACATATCGCCATTCCTGTCCTTCGGTTAGTTTCCTGATTTCTTTCACTCTGTTGGATATGAACACATCCCACTGGTCTTCCCTTTGAATCCAGGCTAAAACAGTTGTTGCGTCACTCCAGAAAATCGTCTTAACACCAGGGATGTTGTAATCATGAACAATATTAGAGTACATCCTAGAGCCAATTGTTGCAGCCAACAATTCCAGCCTCGGGATCGTCATTTTCTTGTTGGACTTACTGATTGGAGAGACTCTTGCTTTAGCGAGAATAAGCTGGACACGAACATGATTCGGTTGTTTCACACGTAAGTAGGCCACAGCAGCATAAGCAAGTCGGCTTGCATCACAAAAAATATGAATCGCCCAGTTTTCTTGACAGTCTGTCCCAAGTAGCCACCTAGGAATTTTGATTTCTCGTAAGTAGAGCAATTCCCTCACCCAGGCCAAGAACTGAGATTTAATATCATCATGTACTTCCTGTTCCCAACTTATGCCTGATTCCCAGGTTTGCTGTAAAAGTAGTTTAGGCAGTAAAGTGACACTGCAAGCTATTCCAATGGGATCAAATATCCGATGAGTTATTTTCTCCAGACAAAGGGTATTTAGATTTTCTGTGTTAATTCTCAAAGTATCTTCAGATTTATCCCAAAGCAGTCCTAAAACATTGGCAGGTTTTCCGGGGGTTAAAAGGGGGTTGGTGTACTCCCAAGCTCGAACTTTCTCTCTCCCATGATAGAAGTTGCTTCATTAATGAACTGCTGCAACTGTTTTACATCATGTACACCGGTCAAACAGTTGTCAACATAAAAGCTACGGGATAGCAATTCTACCAAATCTTGAGAATATGATGATTTATCCTCCTTGCACTGACTAAGGGCAGTGTCTATGTGGTACTTGATCACTGCTCCTAGTAGGTATGGACTACATGACACTCCAAAAACCACTTGACAATGCTGATAAATCCTTAAGGTACCCTGTCGGTCAATCCACAAGAATCTCAAAAATGGTCGGTCCCCTTTAGAGAGACTGATCTGTAAGAATGCACGGCGGATGTCAGCCATCACTCCAATTTCTTTCAATTGGAAGTGAGCCAATACGGCAGGGCCCTGCGTAGCTAGTGCCTGTAGTATGTTCTATCCTGCTGCTCCCTTACGGGCAGTCTAAGAAGTAAGCCACAAGCGCGTGACGTCATGTCCTTGCCTCTCCCCACCTGCCGCTCACTACATGTGCGAGCGGGCTGTGTATTGACGTCCGAAACGGGGGAGGAGCTTACGGTCAGCTGTTTGCAATATGGCGGCGATATAGTGACGTGAAGTAATTGGGTGTGCGTTTGTTATGGCTTCAAATTTATGATGGCAAAATACTACATATTTCCTTTCATTGATAGAAATATTTTTATAATCAATTTAAATGCAGTGCCTAATTACTACCAGTTAAAAATATTACCCACATGTAGATAGTTAATTTACTGTCTGCTGTTACATAGGCCTATATGAAGCCTGTACTTGGGAGCCTAGCGGTATCGATGTTTTTATTAATTTCACAATATATATATATATATATCTCACATAACACAAAGGACGACTCCCTGATAATAAATTGAATCAAGCAACCCTGAATTTGCATGAATGTTTTGGGTTCAAAGAAACTTTTCTTGGGATGCTCAAATCATACTTCCATATTGCAAATATTGACCTACATACTTGCTGTTCAAAGGCAAGAATGTTAATTTAATAATCTCTTGCCACAGGCAATGGAGACATCCTCTTTATCAATATATTTAATTAAATATTTAAAATACAGACATTTAACATAGCTGGAGTCTCCATTTGAACTTGTCATAAGCAACCGGAACAGATCAAAAACTACAATTTAAGCCAAAACAAATTCACTCCTCAGCTCGACATAAACCATAATACCAATTAAAACCTATACAAAACATACTCTCCTTACTGTTTTACAACTTTCAAACCAACTATTCGCACTCAAAACTGTAAAATCTTGAAATGGGAACTAATTAAAGTTAGAATAGCCTAGGCCGATCCGGTCTCCTGCTACATTATCGCATATGTATACTTAACATCACTATAACTTCAAAATTACGGCTAAGTGACCTATCTGCCTGAGTAGTATAGGTGTTACCGGCCTGCCTGGGATGATGGGTCACCAAACCGGTACTTAAAACTAAGATTTTACATTTTAATTAACTAAATTCAACAGTAGGGAGATAATAGCCAAAAACACAATTTAAGCCAAATCATACTTCAATGACCTACATACTTGCTGTTCAAAGGCAAGAATATAAATTCTCTGGCAAATTAAGGCTAGGAACAGCATTTTTCTTAAGTTTTCTAACCATTCGGCTATTGTCAATCGGAAGAACCCCTAAAATAAGTTTACGAAGAGCGGATTACATTCATTGTACGGCACAGAAGTAATAGGCTATAAGTTTATCAGTATTTTTGATGTAGGTAAATCCATGTGAATACAAATTAGAGACAATAACTAACAATAATCAACAGTACCGGTGGAAAGAAGTCGTCTTCACAAAAATGCAGACTGCACACTGTCATGTAACATGTAACACGTTTTCCAATTGACAGCGCCGAAGCCCATCTTTCTCTCTGAACTTTTTGTACAGGAAAGTAGTGAAGATATTTCGTAGCCGTTTTATATGATTTGCAACCGTATACAGAGCAGTACCTCCTAGAATTTGACAAATTTCTTTCTGTTTCCATCACGATGTTCACTTTTCAGTGAAATTTACAAAGTTCACTTATTTCTATTATAACATAACCTCTCACCTGTCATGTCATTCCATTTTTCTTCAATCTGTTCTTGCTAGCACGTGTTCCATGGCACTGTAATGATTTCCGGAACTAATGTTGGTCACGAGGTTCATTTTTAGTTGGCCCCTTGCTCTGATTGGCCTCAGCAGTTTTCGAGAATTTTCCATGCTCTCGGATTGGCCGACGCCACCTGTCCGCGTCACGCATTCCGCGTGATCTCCGGTATATAGCCTGCCCTGGCCTACATCAACTGTCTGTCTCGTCTGTCTCCAGCAAGTCACAATGCCAGTCACTCGTCGTCAGCTGTCTTCACGCTGTTTGCACAACGCTTGAATGTGTCTCAACGCTGTGTGCTAATACATCGCAAAATGCTTCTAGTCAAACCAGCAGTGCATTCTAAAATCTACGAAATCTATTTAAGTTAACATCGATACTTGGCCTACGTCAGTTTGTCGTGAGCTAAAAACGATAAACAAATTTTCTTCTGTGCTGGGCACGAAGTCTTCAACATTTCCAAGAAGGAAAAAAGTGATCAAAACCGAGTTCTACAAAGTCTATCTAAGTTTACATCGATGATTGGCCTACGTCAGTTTTGTGCTGGGCACGAAGTCTTCAACATTTCCAAGACGGAAAAAAGTGATCAACACGCTATTCCTCTATTTATATTACGTGGAAATTCCTCTACACCAACGCCAACAAGCTAAGTGTTTATTATAACCCCAAAAATTTCTAAACCTTAAAAATGTATCTTTCTTTTTAGGGTTATGTTACCTGACTTAAACAACTTGTCAAACTTTGCCAAACTCAACTTATTTCTTTCTATTAAGTGGTTTAAGCATGTATTATGCCTTTAAATTGTAGGCTATGAGAAAACTGCTGTTCTCTCTCTTTCGCATGTTAACTTTCCTTCAAAATAAATCATTCTTTTCTCTATTTTTGTACAAACTATTGGGCTTAACACCAGTTCACCTATCTGACGAAGTGAATGGCTTGTTCTTCATTTAATCTATCAAAGTGTTCTTGGGAATGCTCCCATTTCAATTGTAAACAACCTCGCCTTGTAACTATCAGGCAACTAGTGGGATGCTATCCCTACTGGCATGTAAATATTGATTTTTCTGTAAATAAACTAGCTTACTCTCTGTGTGCAGTCCTAGGCTAAATTTTAAGCCTTCATTTGAGCACTATAGTTACTCACTATTTTACCCTGCATAGTTCTACTTCAGACTAACTGGCCACAAAGTGGTTACTTATTCTCAGGGTTCTTGGCATTTCAAACTTATGAAATCTTGTTCGCTTGTTGTTGGCCTGTCAAAGGTCACATTTCCATTACATGTTTATATATTTATTTATTGTTAATCTTTTTAAAGTTGGTTTTTGAATAAAATACCACTGTTATTGGCAAACTGTTTCCATTCCTATTTACTCATCAATGTTCAATCTGTTCCTACTTAGTAAAGTTCATTTTCTTATTAGACTAGAAGCTTCACTTCTAGTCCTTCCCGAAAAAGGAGGTCTCGCATTGACAGATCCTAACCACACGACGTCAATGCTTCACCATCTAAATAAATCTCACCAGTCACAATGTTACAGCTTCAACATTCTGCCGCGTGGCTGCGCCATCCAACTTTTCTGACGTCAATAGTATGGCGTAGTGCCCTGCAAGCCTGGCAAGTGATTTTAGGGCCGTATGATCTAGCCTCACACTGTCAGCACTGTCTACGCTGGAACTCGTCAGTTCAGGCGCGCACGGCCGTACCGACATGGTTTCGTAAAGCCGTTCTTATCTTCCCTTCATATTATTATTATTATAATTATTATTATACTATTAATATTAACAATCAAATGGTATTGGGTACCAATAGACTCATACTGTTCCCGAGTACATTGAAGATGAATTCTCTATTATTGAATGGATCCATTGATAGCAAAATTAGGTCATTTATACTTAGGCATACCCAAACTTGATGAGTGATTTAAAAATGTTGATGTTGATCCTTTCGCTTATTCGAAACGTACCACAAGCTTTCACTTCTCTTTGAAGCCTTTTGCTTCTAACACGAGAAAGACACAAGAACATGGATCGCGTAACATTTCTGAAATGTTACAGCTGCATCTTAGATCTATTTCGGTGATTCCTAACTTTTGTAGTAAATCCCCTTCTTAATTATGTTTTTTGAACGTGAGCTAGGGTATCAGACACTCCTCAGTGTTTGCAGTATACAGAGTCCTGGCTACGCCCATGGAGGTCTCACACAAGAGCATCCTTTGCTTCCACCTATTTGTACTAGGCTACTCCCTTTCATGTCTACTTCTGGATTAGTCAATCTCCATAAAATATGGTGATTGGATAGTTTCTGTACTTTTGCAATCAACCTGCAATTTCATTTTTTGTTTACCATAGATCCGCTTCAGTCTTAAGTATCGGTTATTTATATCCCCTTGGTTCCTAACTAATTAATCACCGTCTTCATCGCTATCACCATTTTCATCATCATCAGTCATCACCGTCCTGACAATCTCCTTCGTTGTACGGGCACAAATTACGCACTATGTCACCATGTCTTCAAACAATGCATGCTCTCTCTGGCACAGTCTCCCTACAAATGATGCTTACTATACTTTGGATGTTCATTCACTGAAAATTGCAAAATTAGCTTCGAGGTTTTCCTACTGTATGCCCAGAACTTAGAATGCAATGAAAATCAAATGTCTTAAATACCATATCTGGATTAGCCTACATATACATATGCAATTGGATTAACTCATGAGGGCTATTTGTAGCATAAGCCTTTGAGAATATTTTACGGAAGCTATTCTTACAACTCTACGGAGTGATGTGCTCTCAATTCGAATTGCAGAATAAGAATGTATAAAAAAGAAAACTCGTGCCCACTGGCCTGGCGCAAGTCCTCGAAATGAGCACCGCTTGGATGACTTACGTATCATCGATACAATTTCAGTACCCCAAACCGAAATTCAATTTCGTGGCAGGGCAGGGAATCAAACCCGGACCACCGGAGCGACAGCCAAGAATGTTAGCCGCTACACCACAAGGTGGTCCCTTTCATTGTCAGCGCAATCAATTGCACGATACCATGTAATTTCTACACTGGGCGAACTATAATAGTACACATTTCTTCGTATTAGCCTACTTTCGATTTTTGCAGAAAATGAAAGTAGACTTATGAGATCACTACAGGGCCAAAAATTGTGTGTCTGTCTGTGTGTGTGAGTGTGTGTACTCTGAATGTCTGCCCCCCCCCCCCTATCAATTCGAACACATTTGGTACAGAGGTAGCACTGACAAAGGGCACCTCAGTGTCATGTTTTATATCGCCGCCATCTTGACGTAAACGTAATGGCGGCCCCCCAAATGTTCAAAGCTTAAATCAAATTACGACCAACCTATTCATATGATCTCAACCAAATTTTGTAACGTTATACCTTGAAGTATGAAGAATCCTTTGACCAAACTACGAGGTCATCTGCCAAATAATTTACGGATGGTGGCCATATTTGTGTGCAAATCGATTCCCCCTATCTTTTCAAACACGGTGAAACCAAATTGAACGAAATTTGGTACAGATGTAGCACTAGCAAAGGGCACCTCAGTGTCGTGTTTTATATCGCTGCCATCTCGACGGAAACGTAATGGCGGCCACCCAAATATTCAAAGCTTAAATCAAATTACGACCAACCTATTTATCTGATCTCTACCAAATTTTGTAACATTATACCTTTATGTATGAGGAATCATTTGACCAAACTACGAGGTTATCTGCCCAATAATTTGCGGATGGCGGCCATGTTTGTGTGCAAATTGATTCCCCCTATCTTTTCAAACACGGTGAATCCGAATTGAACGAAATGTGGTACAGAGGTAACACTAGCAAAGGGCATCTCAGTGTCATGGTTTATATCGCCGCCATCTTGACGAAAACGTAATGGCGGTCACCCTAATATTAAAAGCTTAAATAATATTACGACCAACCTAATCATCTGATCTCTACCAAATTTTGCAACGTTATACCTTTATGTATGAAGAATCTTTTGACCAAACTACGAGGTCATCTGCCCAATAATTTGCGGATGGTTGCCATGTATGTATGCCAATTGATTCCCCCTATTTATTCAAACACGGTGAAACCGAATTGAACGAAATTTGGTATAGAGGTAGCACAAGCAAAGAGCACCTCAGTGTCATGTTTTATATCGCCGCAATCTTGACGGAAATGTAATGGCGGCCACCCAAATGTTCAAAGCTTAAATCAAATTACGACCAACCTTTTTATCTGATCTCTACCAAATTTATGTATGAAGAATCTTTTGACCAAACTACTAGGTCATCTGCCCAATAAATTGTGGCTGGCGGCCATGAATGTGTGCCAATCGATTCCCCCTATCTATTCAAACACGGTGAAACCGAATTGAACGAAATTTGGTACAGAGGTAGCACTAGCAAAGGGCACCTCATATTCATGTTTAATATCCGTATGACACTTATTTCAACAAGGTACTACAACCAACATTCAATTATACTCCTTGGAAAGGACAAAGAGTTATAACACTACCCACGCATTTAGGAGAAAGTAGGCTATATGTTCTTTACTGAACATCTTGTTTTTGGCATTACATAGCCCCTGGTAAGTTAGGAAGACGGTTCGCGTACCATAACCCTTAAGTCGAATAGTTCCAAGAACTAACAAACAAAACAGTCTTAGGCACTCCACCGAATGAAATACAGACAAGCTGATAGAAAGACAGACAACATATTTTGTAATTTTCAGAGCAAAATAGGCTAATTGTTATATAATGAATAGCACTCTTGGTCTCCATAGTGTTGAAATAATGAATATTGTCCTAAAACTTGAAGGTTTGAAGGATATCGTGTCTTCTTGCTTATTTTGCCGTATATCTTATGTGTAGGTAAATTCCACGATGTATTGTTTCAGGCCATGTTGAATATAAGAATTCTTTCTTTTTTTATCATTTACCCTCCAGGGTTGGCTTTTCCCACGGACTAAGCGAGGGATCCCACCTTTATCGCCACTGGCAGTGTCCTGGAGCTTGAGACTCTAGTCGGGAATACAACTGAGGAGTGTGACTAGCACGTCGCCCGGGCGGCCTCACCTGCAAAGCGAACAAGGGCCTGATGAAGAGATGGGAAGAGTGGGAGGATTAGGCAAGGAAGAGGGAAGGAGGCGGCCGTGGCCTTACGTTAGGTACCACCCCGGTATTTTCCCGAAGACGAAGTGGGAAACCACGGAAAACCACTTCGAGGATGGTTGAGGTGGGAGTCGAACCCCCTCTACTCATTTGGACCACCCGAGGCTGAGTAGACCCCAATCCAGTCATCATACCACTTTTCAAATTGGTAATCGAACCGCGGACCTCCTGGGTGGCAGCTAATCATGCTGACCACTACACCATGGAGACGACTTGAATATAAGAATAAAAGACATAAATGACCTTAGATTGCGACGGAATATGTTTCTTTTTAAAATCCTGAAGAATTTACTAACGCATGTTTCTCGAACTCACATATCCCTGAAGAGTATCAATCTAGTCATTTGGTGAATTCAGAATCTTGTTATTGAAATACAGTTTTATAGTCCTAATGTAGTTTTTTTGGTTCTACCCATAATGATTCCGGTTGCTATGAGGTAGGGGATGTGATGAGACAGTTTCCTTGTGGGAATGATTTCGCGGATAGATGCCTTCATGACGCCAATCTCATGAGAGGAGTTAATGACAAATGAAATTAATGAGGTAATGTATGGAGTGGTTGTGTGTGGTCTTTCGAGTTTGGAGTAGTCTGACCATGCACGTTTACGTGTTTAGCTACCTCGGCTGGTTTGTGACATTATGTCAACAAATTAAAAAATGTATTTTAACTCTCCTGATTCCATACCGGCCCCTGATTCTATTTTAGGACTATTATATCTCGCTGCACCTGCTACATCACCCAAAAAGTATGCAAATTTTTGTATCCTTGCTGCAGATCTAGTTCATGTGCGTCCAAATATCATGTTTTATATGTCTCCGGTTTGATTCATTAATGTGTGACTCTCCCACTATGCTATTTTTGTCCTCCCCACGTTATGAGCACGGCACACCACACGCATATGACACAATGTTGGCTCTAGTGCGCCTAGTGTCCAGGCTCCGCGCTCAGTACTAAACGTACTTCAGTACCCGGTCAAATGGACAGTGCTTGTGCGACTAAGCGCTGCAGTGCTAGTGTGCTGTCGTGCTGCACTGCTCAGGAATGGACCGAGTAGGGCTACGCTCGGCCGGCACGAGTCAATTTCTCGCTAGCACTGCTTCACCTTGCCCATTGCACGGCCCTGCAATACGGAAGGAAGTAGTTCAATAAGATTTGGTCCCTTTTCAATGCAATTGTTGAGACTGGGATTCATATTTTCACATGCCGACGTATCGAACACTGGGCGAATAGGTGTGGTACTGTTCTGCTTCACGACATGATGATGTGGTAAATAATGGCAAGGAGAATTCATTGTTTCAGCCGTTACCTCCTCTATTACACCTTCTTGTAACCACTCATCCAACACATGATAATAACCTTCAGACTGTAATCTTTTGATTGTAGAATGAACTCTTTTCATAGCCATATTATAGTTGTCAGGAAGTGGAGGATGATTTTCTACCCATGGCAGGCAGCATTCAAATCTCTCATCTTCATTGATCCTTACTGTATCCAAGCAATGTTGATGAACAGTCTCTTGCAATTGTAGCTTACTTTTCTTCTCAGCAGGGTCCAGTATGCAAAGTGTATCCAAAGTCCACAAATCTGTAATGGTTGCTTCCTTGGTCAGCATGCTTGACACAACAATGGCTAGACTCTCATTACTGGGCAAGATACGTGGAACTTTCCCTGACAGTGTCCAACCAAATATTGTCTCCATCGCTACTAGTCCCGAACTTAGTTGCACTCTTTTTCCAGTCCAAAGTTTAGCAGCATAATCAGCTCCGACCAAAATTTCAATATCTGCTGAAGAGCCAACATCACTTAATTCAATGTCATGCAAAACAAGTTCCTGTATCCAAGGGCCATCAATAACAGAAGAAATCTGTCCACAAATCTTCTGTTGACCAAGTACATCAAAATGACAATGGTATGACTTGTCCAATTTAGAAAGGTGAAGTGTGAATACATCATGTTGCACCACTCCAGTTGTTGTTCCTCCAAAAAGTGCATGCTGAATTAATTCCTGAGAGCATAGAACGTACCCCATTTCAGCAGCAGTACTAGCCAATATATATGAACGGTGGGACGCTGAGTCAATCAAAAGTCTCGCCTTACGTATTCGATCATCGTTGCCCTTCACATAGACTAAAAGCGTTTGCATCAGGACATTGCAATGATTTCCTACTGCTGCAAGGGCCTCGCCTTTGCAAGCGTTACCCGGTAACTTATTTTGGTTAACTGGTTGATGAACTTCAGCCCTTTTCCTGTGTCGCTCTGTCTGTATCTCTCCGCACATTAATGCAAAATGCCCCTTTCCACAGACGATACACTTGGGACGATTCCTACATTTCCTAGCAGGGTGACCAATTTGCAGACAGCAGAAACAGGCCCTACTTTTCTCTACCACTTGTTTTCTTTCTAGTAAAGACAAGTCATGAGCTTTAATACAATCCTGAGGATTGTGACTAGAAGAGCAAAATATACATTTCTTACTAGCGGTATCTTTAGAGCCGGTGAACAACCCTGTGGCAGTAGAGATTTCATTTGAGACAGATGTGGGTTGATTCCCTCCGCTTTTTGCTTCATGCTTTGTGTCCTTCCTTCTAGATTTATCTGCATCTCTAAGACCGAAACCTGACATTGCCATAGAAATTCTTTGTTCACTTTCGACCTCAGACCTTAAAAATTCCTTGAGTTGTGTTAGCCGAGCCTTTCCCATGTCTCCACTGGGTGTATTGGCCTCTCGTGCATGTGAAGCTAGAGATCTTTGCCATGCTCTTAAAAGTTCTTCTGGCAAACAAGATTCCATAAGCGGAAAAAACATTGCTTCACACTTATCAGTGGTAACCTTTAAAGATTCCAGAGCTCTTAAATAACTTTCAAGCCGATCATACAATGAGCATAAAGTCATACCAAAAGAAGGATTGCTAGCTTGCAGTAAGAGCCTAAGTAATTCTCTAACATATACTTCAACTAGTACATCCTCTCTACCAAAACGAGACTTTAATGCTTCCACGGCCTTGGGGTAGTTTTCAGAAGTAGCAGGATTACTACTGACTACTTCTCTGGCACGAGAACCTTCAGTAGTGGCTTGAAGAAGATACTGATACTTATCCGAGGGATCTAAACTGTTATCTTCATCAATTTTACCAAACTGAGCCCAAAATTGTAGCCATTCTTTTGGATTGCCACTGAATTTCGTAAGTTCGAGCAATGGAAGCTTATACTTTCGCTGAGCGAATGAACCAACACTTGAAGGACTTTCACTGATAACATTCTGCTGTTCTTTCTCCCTCAACAGTGTAGCAACGTTAATCTGCAGATTGTTGAATTTGCTTGAATAATCATCGGTGGCACTAACCTCTTTTTCTAGGTTATCTATTAAGTTTTGATTAAAGCACATTATAGCTATTATGTGTTGAATAAAGCATTTTATATCACTTTAATATGTACACACATCTCGATCTACATCTTAACACATTGAGCAATTACAACTAATCTCGTCACAGAGTAAAAGCATAATACACTCCGACCAAGTTCCATAGAGGACATAAACTAGATACATAATAGTCTCCCCCACTTATATAAAAACAAACAAAAGGAACTATTCATATTCATTTGGGCACATAGTCTTGCAGATACTGAGGAGGTCGCCTGTCTCTGGCTGATCTTCTAAAATAATTATCAGCGGGTGGTGGAAGGCTGTCTCGATCAGGGCGTTCATCTGGTTGCAGGATGGTCTGCCTTGTATCATCTGAAGCGTGGGTTGCAGGAGGAATACCATCATTCTCTAGTCTTGACTGGGTTAGTGTTGGTATATTTGGAACACCGCGCACTGGAGGATTTGTTGGAGCAAAAGTGACATGCTTATCTTTCTTTGGTACGAGAGTCGATAATAACTAATCAGAATGCCGCTTTAAAATTCGTCCCGAATCCAATTCCACATCATAGTGGCGCTGGCCGAGTTTAGTTTGTATAACACCAAACTGCCAAATATCACGGTTTTTCTGGTGAATCTGGACTTGCACTCTCTCTCCCACTTTGAAAGAGCGAACAGGGGGTGAGAAACTGGATGTAGTCAAGCTCTTTTGGTTTGGAAGTAGAGCATCCAACCGGATACGTAGCCGACGTTTCAAATATAGTTCAGCTGGAGACTGTCCACATGCCAATGGCGTTGCTCTGTATTGAAACAAGATGTTCTGTAACTTAGTCGATAATGGTGCCGGGTCATTTACAGCAGCACGAAGCCGTCTCTTCTAAGTTTGGATGTTTCTCTCGGCTAGCCCATTGGTTGCTGGGTGCCCTGGTGCAATATATTTCTGAAAAATCCCTCTCTCCTTACAATAGGATCTGAATACATCACTCGTGAAGATAGTGGCATTATCTGACACAAGGACATTCAGGTACCCATGCACGGTAAAGATATTGTCAAGTAGACTGATAGTAGTTGCAGTGGATGGAGCGTCTTTCACCATTCGGACTTCGACCCACTTGGATTTCGCGTCAACACACATCAAGAAATGGTGGTTATCAAATGGTCCCGCATAATCAATGTGTATGCGTTCCCAATTTTCTTCTGGTTCATCCCAGGGGTGTATTGGAGCTTTTGGTGGATTTGAACGAGTCTGCGCGCACTCTTCACAAGATTTGATAAGTTTCTCAATGTCTTTGTCTAATTGCGGCCAGTAGACATATCGTCTTGCTATCTGTTTTGTTTTCACAATGCCGAGGTGTGTTAAATGTAACTCTTCCAAAAATTTTCTTTGTAGTTTCTTTGGGATAACAATTCGGTCTTGACGGAATAGAATACCATTTTCAACTGTATATGGTTCATCCAAGGATTGAGTTTGAAGACGTTGCAGGGTGGCTCTAAGTTCTGGGTCTAACATAGTCTCATCACGGATAGTTTCGTATGTAATGGCTTCACTTGACACTTGAAGAATCGTTTCAGCACAGAGTTGTGAAACTTCTGCATTTATTGATGTTTCAATGTTTGGCGAGGTAGATGCAACAGGGGCTCGAGATAGGCAATCAACATTTTCGTTATCTCTCCCTTTTTTCACTCTTACCGTGTAGTCAAACCCGGAGAGAAACGATGCATATCTTAGGAGCCTTGTGGATATCATTTGTGGCAGGCCCTTGTTCTGATGAAAAATACGAGACAGAGGTTCATTGTCCGTCACAAGAATGACATTTCTTGCAAAAATATAGTTGTAGAAGTGTGTTGTGGCGAAAATTATTGCCAGCGCTTCCCGGTCAAGCTGACTGTAATTACATTCTGCTGGTGTTAGGGCACGAGATGCATAGGCGATGGGTCTTTCTTGGCCATCCATCTCATGACTTAATACTGCTCCAACACCAGTAGGACTGGCATCGGTTGACAAGATGATTGGCAGTGATGGATTGAATGGGGTAAGGACACGTTCACTACATAACTCGGACTTGAGATTCAAGAAAGCTGCTTCACAGGCTTCAGACCAGAAAAACCGTTCACCTTTCCGCAATAACTGCCGTAATGGGTGGGACTTCGTTGAAAAATTAGGAATAAACTTGGCGTAATAAGTCACCATACAAAGGAAGCGTCTCACTTCTTCAATGTTTTTAGGACGTGGCATTTGTGACACAGCTTTAACTTTCTCTGGTGACTTGCCGATCTCATTATATGATACAATATGTCCTAGGTAGTCTATGTTTTCCTTGAAAAAAAAAGAACACTTTCTTTTGTTCAAATGCAGATTATTTTTTGGAGAGCCGTTCTAGACAGGCTATTAAGTTCTTGGTGCACTCCTCCTTCGTTGTACCATGTATTATGATGTCGTCAAAATAAGCTTCAGCTTTTGGAAGACCATGAAGGATCTGTGATAATATCCTATTAAATTCTGAGGGGGCAGTTTTGATGCCAAAACTCAGTCGGTGCATCCTGAAGGTTCCTTTGTGAGTGGATATAGTTTGAATCATACTACCTTCTTCATCAATCTTCAGATGTAGATATGCCTTGTATAAGTCTAACTTGCAAAAAAATTTGAGTTTCTAAGACTATGTAGAACATCATTAACTAGTCTTATGGGATGGTTTGCAGAAATCAAACTTGAATTCACTCCACATTTGTAGTCGACACATAACCTAACTCCCCCATCCGGTTTTGGGACAACAACAAGAGGCGATCCCCAATCACTTAAAGCTGTGGGAGAAATAACTCCTTCTGATTCCAAAGAAGCGAGTTCCTTTTCGACGCGTTCCCGAAGAGCAAAAGGGACATCACGTTCACGATTGAAGACAGGTTTCACCCCCTCTCTGAGTTGCAGTTTTACTTCAATATTGGGAACGCATCCATTTTTTTCTTCAAAGATTGTACTATATTGATGTAAAATATCTTGAGTTGACAGATTCAGTGTGAAGAGATTGATTTGTGTCTTTATCAATTTCCTTCAGATCAAGGCCGAGGCCCCTGATCCAAACACGACCAAGCAATGCGGCATGACCTTGCGGAACTACAAACAGATCTGCAACAATTTCTGTTCCTTTGTGTGATACTGTTGGTGTATTCTTTGGAATACATGGTAAGATAGAGTAAGCTTTTGCTTCTCTTTGCTTTAGTTCATCCCTTCCTTTTTCTCAAACACCAACAGTGATCTCCTGATTTCTCTTTGTTGGTATATGTCTCTCATATTACCTGTAAGTCAGTTCTAGATATATATCTTCCATGACCCACCTAGCGTCATCTAGCAGCGAATCCCTGAAGTTCCTCATTCTTCCCTAAACAAGAGGACTTCCTTATCAATCTAGCCACTAGATCTCGTCGCCATCGCCAGCTATCATCTCCGTGATCAAGAGATCTTCGTCTACCTTTCCACCCTCCAGGCTGCGCTAGTGACTCCTACTATCAACTCTTTGAAGACCATTTCATCAAGAAGATGTTTTTAACTGTTAAGTTGGCTATTCTTATATGTATTCCTTTTGTCTCCTACCCCCACTCTTTTCCCCTTCCCTGGTCCCTCCGCGCTCCGTTGAGCGGATCTCACTTGTACGTCGGAAGTCAACCCAGTCTGTTAGAGCTTAACTAAAGCTCGCCTCCTCAACTCAAGGGGCAAATTTTAAATTCGACGCCATGTTTGAATTTTAGTATCAACCGTCCACAGCAACATCGCCTTCTTCATGAGGCAAAGATAAGTACCGACTTCATGTTCTAACCTCATTCTCATCGCTTTTAAAAGGCTCAATGCTTTATTTGGATTTTATAGACAGTGAAAGTTGCTATGTGAAAATAACTGCTTTCAAGAGATCTTCTTGATCAAACTTAAACTATCAAGTCTAACTTTCAATATGAAAGATTTTCTGAGATATCGAGGGATATTTCCAAAACACTCACTGTCTATATAATCTAGCTTACCGCCGAGGGATTCTCTACCCAATTTAAACAATTCATCATTGCTCTGGAACCTTCCAGAACCTGCACTCTATCTACCAGTTATACTGTCATGTACTTTCCACTCACATATGGGAATACTTTTTCAAACTAAGGAATCTTCCTTATGAACTGCTAATCAATATCTAATTTTTCATCCTCCGTTGGGATTTTTCTGGTGCATTCAACTATAACCTACAAGTTTCTCAAGCAATAGACTCTCGCTAATCTAGTGTAACTAGTTATTTTCCACCATTGCAATAACTTTCCTTGCTATCAACGTTTTGCGCTACTACAGTGAACTCTTCAACTATATCAACAGACTATAGTGAAAAACAGTGCCTGTTCAACTTTTCACCCGCGTCGCGCTCGTCCGAGTACAATAAATACGGCCATGAACACTTTTCCACAATCCCATTTGATCTTTCCCAAACCCTTTACTAACAAACCAAAATATTAAAATTGTTACTTTAGGTCTTTTGTCAATGAGGTGTCACTCTCAATAAGTGCCCTCCCTTACTTGTTCCACGTACAACGAATTAATGTCTGTAAAACTTCGTGTCTAGTACACGCCTCAAATGATATTGTTTCTCCCTTCTAATGAGGGAATTCAATTCTTTCTACTCCAAAGTGAGTTATCTCTAGGTTTCACGAAAGGGAAACTTGCCCCATTTTTCTCGTGATCCCTACTTAAACATAGGAGTTCTAGAAACTTCCTTTCGATTGTTCTCTTCAGGTTTCACAATAAGTGACCTGCCCTATTTGTATAATCTCCTATGTATAATCATTAAGCGTATTTCTGTATCAATACAAGAAGTTATAGAAACTTCTATTTCACTTCTTCCTTTTTTTGTTGTTGTTGCTTTCGAAGTTGTTATTATTTCTAAGATACTTATCTTGAAATCCTTAAAGTACACACCTTGTACTTGATTTATTGTTTAACTTTAATTACGTCAGTTATCTTTAATTTTTTCATTTATTCATCTTAGCCATTTCAAAATCTTACGAAGATTTTAAAGCATATAAAAGGTTTAAAACCAAAAGAGTTATCAATTGCCTGGCGCAAGCTTTGGGTGTTTTCAGAGGTCTGCGACCCCAATTGTTTATAAAAAATCAAAATTATATATTTGTTGCAAAAACTACTTCCTTTTACATTGTTAAATAAATTAAAGATTTGTTTTTCGCTTTATCATTTCTCTAACATAACGGTTAGGCAAGATCTTGTCTTCCTTGATTCTTCCTATTTAATAAAAATAAATCTATTGATAGGGTTTTCACCACTTGTTGCATTTGAGCAAGAACTCTTAGTTGGTAACTTAGTAAAGTCTCTCTTAGCTTTAATAGCTAATTCTAACTGGCCAGTAAGGCAAGCATAGCTCGCTACGCCAGCTTCCTGCTTGTGGAGATTCTCTCTAACACTTATGGTTGGTTTTTCAAAATATAAGTGTTTCTCATTGTCTAAACTTTTAGTCGGCGCCTCGCTGGGTAAAAGCTTAGCTATTTCTAAATGCAACTATTGGTACACTTACCTAAATTATTCCCAAAGGTATAATTGCTTTATCCCTATCCTTCTTGGAAGCATTTGGTCGCTCTTTAGAAATTCTACAATTTCAAAAACTAAAATATCGAAGTTGATTCAAATTATTTGCACTCTTCAAATTACTTGTTTAGAAACAAACTCCTTTGAACAGATAAACAATAAATCCGTTACTCTTTGTCTTGCCAGACCACCACCCTTCCCCATAGTAGGCATATGTATGCTTGAGAGGGAATACACTACAGCAACTTTCTTGCAAACAACCCAAGTTCCAGCTGCGTTTCCCGTTAGCTTTGCCCAGGTCCCTACCCACTTTAGTTATCGGAGAGCGGATTTGCAGTGGCAGCTGCCTTTGAGTATACTTAAAGTTAAAATTATAACTTCTGTTGGACTCTCGTCCTATTTCTCCATCCTTTTTCTCCAGTCCGAAACCCACGTCTTTTTCTTTATCATCTTCCCTTGGGGGTTAGGTTATTCCCAAGCTAATAATCTACCCAAAATTTGGTCCCAGAAACCCGGGAGAGTCCATTTATGACATTTTCTATTTGTCAAGGGTTATTTGACAATATTTTGCAAATCATTAATATTTTCTTTGAATTTTTCAGCTATAACTACACCGTGCAAAGCCTGTGAAGTGGAAAGAGGCCGCTCCTGTCTCTTTTGGTGTGTCCCTTTCTGTGTGCCTGACAGCATTTCCAAGGTTCCACAGTTTCGTAAGTTATACTTTAATTTAACTATTTTGTCATGGCTCCTACAGAAAAGGATAAGGATGAAAAACTTACTTCTAAACGAGCATCCTATAAAGGGCAAATTACCCGATTCAGAAAATACATCAAAGAGCTAGATCCCTCAGAAGCTCAATTAGATTTGTTAAAACATCGTGTAAAGGGTTTTGAACGTTCATATGAAAATTATTGTAACATCCAAACTGAAATCGAAACTTGTATGCTCAATCAAACTGAAGATCGAGTCGAAGTAGAAAACCAATATTACGAAGGTATGGGTTATGCTTTTAAAATAATACGCCAACTCGAAGAAGAACAGAAAAAAGATGGTTCTGTTCTTGGTTCCCTTCACGAACAACAAACCTCTTCTCGCGATGGCACTCACAATCCCAAACCAATTCTACCTAAGATTGATTTACCCCACTTCTCTGGTGACGAATCTACTTGGGATTCTTCTTATGAACTATTTTGTTCTCTTGTTCATGACAATGAAGACATTCAAGTCATGTACAAGTTTCATTATTTGAGATCTATCCTCCGAGGTCAAGCTCTGCAGTTAGTTGAAGCACTCCCATTAAGTGCCTAAAACTACCCCATTGCCTTTAACTTGTTGAAAGAAAGATACGGTAATTCACGGTTACGTATTGAACGCCATATGAAGGCTCTATTTAACTTACCTGCGTCACAGCACAATGACGTCACTAGTTTGCGTACTCTCATTGATACGACACAACTTCACGTTAAAGCTCTATCCCAATTAGATCAACCCACTGATCACTGGGACACTTTCCTAATACATTTAGTGGTTTCTAAAGTCGATGTTGCTACCCTCAAAGCTTGGGAGATTGAACTTTCCAGAGAAGACGATTACTCTTACGAGCATTTAGTCACTTTCATAAATGCTAGATGCCAACTCTTAACTGCTTTAGCTAATCAAAGTGAACCCTCATCCCCTAGCTCTAAATTTGAATCAATGTCTCTTAAACCTAAAAGCGAACGCTTAGCGGCTAGTACCCAAAAACCTGGGTCCAGCTCATCTAAACTCAAGTCAAACGCCACTGGTTACCCAACTAGGTCTAGTGAACGCCGTATTGCTAGTTCTCTCGTTTTAAACACTCAAAGCGAACCCCGCAAGAGTTTAAATGAACCATTAAAGTGCATACTTTGTAAAGATTCCCACGCCTTATATCTATGTAAATCTTTTAAAGAACTGTCAGTCGACGACAGAAGAAAATTAGTTTCCCAGAATAAACATTGCTTCAACTGCTTAGCACCCACGCATTCTGCTTCAAATTGCAAGTCCACCAGACTTTGCTTCCATTGTGAAAAAGCTCATCACACTTTACTACATCGTCATGATCAAGCAAGGTCATCGACCGCATCTACTTCTCAGAAAAGTGACAATGCTAACAGTTCCAATGCTTCATCTTACATTCAAAATGCCAAGTCCATACGTAGTGCCCAAGTACTATTGTCCACTGTCCAAATCGAAGTTCAGGATAACTTTGGCAACTGGGTCCGTGCACGCGGTCTTCTTGATTCAGCGGCAACTCATGATTTTGTGTCTAATTCTTTGATTAGAAAACTAGGCCTACCTGTAAACCCCACTTCTATTAACGTATCGGGCATAAACAGCTCAAAATCGCAAGCTTTACAGTTTTCAAAGCTAACCATAAGAGACATTTGTCACAGAAACAACTTTCTCAAACTAAATTGTCTCATTCTCAATAGCATAGGAGAAGATACTCCAAGTCACTCTGTGGACATTTCAGGTTTAAACATTCCCTCGCATTTAAGGCTAGCCGATCCTCTGTTCAATGTACAAAACCCCATTGACATACACTTTAGTGCCATTGTTTTCTGGAATTGCCTTCGTAAACAGGTTCGCAAGTTATCCTCAAACGTGGTTGCCAGAGACACTAATTTTGGATGGATCGTCACCGGTCAACATCCTCATTATTCTCCCCAACCCGTATCGCAATGTTATTTCGCTAATACTGATTTGGAGCAGTTCTGGAGGCTCGAAAGCGTTGATTCTCCTAACGTGACCTCTTCAGAAAACGAATTCTGTGAGCAACTTTTTCTGAACACCACCACTCGTTCTTCTGATGGCCAGTTCATTGTCCAAATGCCAAGATTACATAATCCCCCTAAATTTATTAACTCTCAACCCAAAGCTCGAAAAGCTCTCTTTGCTATCGAGAGCAAGTTCAAGAAATAACCTCTCGTTAAACAGCAGTATACTGATTTTATGGATGAGTATGAAAGCTTAGATCATATGGAAGTTGTTAACAAATCTGATGACGAATTACACCCCCCAATTGAAACGGTTTTCTTAAATCATCTTCCAGTGTGGAAAAAAAACCCTCTTGTAAAGGATAAAATCCGAGTCGTTTACAATGGTTCATCACCTGACGTTAATGGCAACAGTCTTAACGATACTCTTTACTCTGGTCCTGCTATTCAGTCAGATTTATCTGCTATACTCTTAAACTTTCGATTATTTCCCATAGCTGTTATAGCGGATATAAAACAGATGTACCGTCAAGTTTTAATTCAGCCTGAACAACGAGATCTCCAAAGAATCTTGTGGCGCGACGAAATCAGCAAGCCCATTTAGGTATTTCGCTTAAAGACGGTCACTTATGGCTTAAAACCTTCCGCTTTCCTTGCCATCCGATCCCTACACTCGTTAGCCTCTCAAGATGGTCATTTATTTGATTCTAAAGCTTCCGAAGCACTAACTACATCATTCTATGTTGACGATTACTTGCAGTCCTTCCCCACTCTGGAGGAAGCTTCTTTCGTGTCACTAGAACTGCAGGCATTGCTAAAGAATGGAGGATTCCCACTTCATAAGTGGAATTCCAACTCCTATGAGTTTTTCGCCCAGTTTCCTATTGAAGATGTAGATCCCTCCTCCGTCGAAATTTGTGGAAACTCCGAATCCATAAAAACTCTTGGAGTTCATTGGTGCACTAGCATTGACACTCTCATCTATAAAGTTTCGCTCGCAGAAGAGCTCCCTAACACAAAAAGACAAATTTTCTCTGAAATTGCAAAAATTTTTGATCCGCTTCAATTTCTTGCCCCGGTTATTGTTATAGCCAAACTTTTCATGCAAGAGCTATGGTCGCTCAAATGTGAATGGGACGACACTGTTCCCCTTTCCTTTCTTAACAGATGGCTCTCTTTTCGCAGCAATTTGCTTGATCTTTCCCTTATTGAAATTCTCAGGAATTTAATTAACGCTCATCCTAATGCATCTTTTTTCCTTCATGTGTTTGCAGACAGTTCCGAAAAAGCTTACGGTTGCTGTGCATATTTGGTTTATCGCGGTTCATTAAATGGATCTTCAGTTTCCAACCTTGTTTGTGCCAAATCGAAGGTGGCTCCTCTTAAAACCACTTTGCCTAGGCTTGAATTGTGTGCTGCACTCATGGCCGCAGAACTTGTTAAGAAATTACGGGAAGTCTTAAAAGTCGAATTCTCGCAAATCTATCTCTGGAGCGATTCCATGATCACCCTTTCTTGGATCGCCAAAAGCCCCGCTCATTGGCAAACTTTTGTTGCAAACAGGGTTTCCAAAATTCAAACTCTTTCTTCGGGATGTCAATGGATGCATGTGCCCAGCGCTGACAACCCTGCCGACATCATTTCTCGTGGATGTTTACCCTCTCAATTGGCAGCTTCTCAGTTGTACTGGCATGGGCCCTCGTGGTTAATCGGAGACTCTTCTTGTTGGCCTTCTAAACCTCCAGCTACAAACTTCAACTTGCTTGACGCTAAAGTATCTAAATCTACTGCTTCGTGTCTTGTTTCCAACGTTTCTCATCCCTTGTTGTCCCGCTATTCTTCCTTTCACAAATTAATTCGAATTGTTGCCTATCTTCTCAGATGGAAATATCTTGTGGTCGATCAACCTCTTCTCCCCAAACCACACCTTACCAATCATGAATTGAATCTCGCTACCATTAAGGTTTTGCAACTGACACAGCAAGAAGCCTTTTCTTCTGAATTGTCTTTACTTTCTTCTAAAAAGGATCTTCCCAAATCCAGTCGTCTTCGTGCCTTAGCCCCGTTCCTTGATGACAATAGGTTACTCAGGGTAGGTGGTAGGCTCTCGCAATCTTTGCTTTCTGAGGACGAAAAGCATCCTGTTATTTTGCCTTCCAAACATCACGTAACTTCCTCAATCATACGTGACTTTCATTATCGTAATCTGCATGTTAGTACACGCACACTGCTTTTCCTCTTAAGGGAAAAGTACTGGATTATAAATGGAATTCATGAAGTTTCCTCTGTAATTCACAAGTGTATTCCTTGCTTCAAAGCGAAACCTAAAGTCAATACTCAATTAATGAGCGATCTGCCCTCCTTTCGCTCTTCTCTTATACGTCCATTTGCTCTAACTGGTGTGGACTATATGTGTCCATTCCAATATCAACGTAATTCCCCTGAAGCTAAACGCAAATTGTTTGGTAAGCTCTATGTTTCTCTCTTTGTTTACATGGTTACTGGCGCGATCCATTTGGAACTAGTAACGAATGCCTCTACTTCTTACTTTTTATCAGCTGTCTCTCACTTCGCTGCTAGGCGTGGCGTTCCTTCGGAGATGTTCTCTGATAACGCTTCCACTTTTCAAGGCGCAGCTTCCTTGTGGAAGAAAGCTCTCACATCTTCTCCTGCCATGGAACAGATTTCTATTTTTTCCTACTCAAAGGGTTTCAAATGGCGTTTTATACCTCCCTACGCTCCTCACCACGGTGGTAGGTGGGAATCCTGCGTAAAGCTCACTAAACGTCACTTAAGAAAGGTTTTAGGTAATCGCATTCTGACTTATGAAGAATTTAATTCGCTGTCTGTTCTGATTGAAGGTGTTGTTAATTCTCGCCCTTTAACTCCGCTTTCCAAGGACCCTGATGACCTGCTTCCACTCACACCTGGTCACTTCCTTATTGGCACTTCTCTTTCTGTCCCTCCTCCACTTTCCAACTCTTACAGAGATTCTAATTTACCTATTGTTTGGCGTAAACTTGAAGCCCTCCGTAATTCTTTCTGGAAGAGGTGGAATTTGGAATACCTCCTTGCAACGGAGACAGAAGTGGTTTCTTTTCAATCCCGACATTAAAGAGGGGGACTTGGTCCTGGTTAGGGATGTTTCTCCTCCCTTGGTCTGGATTTCTGGTAGGGTGACCGAGTGTTATCCTGGAAGGGATGGGAGAGTTAGGGTAGCCAAGATCTTGACCACTAATGGGCATATCATAAGACCATTGTCTTTAATTGCTCCTTTACCTTTAAACTTTTGATTTTTATGTCTTCATTCTCTGTTGGTGTATCCCCTCGCAGCTTGGTGTATTCTTTGGAATACACGGTAAGATAGAGTAAGCTTTTGCTTCTCTTTGCTTTAGTTCATCCCTTCCTTTTTCTCAAACACCAACAGTGATCTCCTGATTTCTCTTTGTTGGTATATGTCTCTCATATTACTTGTAAGTCTGTTCTAGATATATATCTTCCATGACCCACCTAGCGTCATCTAGCAGCGAATCTCTGAAGTTCCTCATTCTTCCCTAAACAAGAGGACTTCCTTATCAATCTAGCCACTAGATCTCGTCGCCATCGCCAGCTTTCATCTCCGTGATCAAAAGAACTTCGTCTACGTTTCCACCCTCCAGGCTGCGCTAGTGACTCCTACTATCAACTCTTTGAAGACCATTTCATCAAGAAGATGTTTTTAACTGTTAAGTTGGCTATTCTTATATGTATTCCTTTTGTCTCCTACCCCCCACTCTTTTCCCCTTCCATGGTCCCTCCGCGCTCCGTTGAGCGGATCTCACTTGTACGTCGGAAGTCAACCCAGTCTGTTAGAGCTTAACGAAAGCTCGCCTCCTCAACTCAAGAGGCAAATTTTAAATTCGACGCCATGTTCGAATTTTAGTATCAACCGTCCACAGCAACATCGCCTTCTTCATGAGGCAAAGATAAGTACCGACTTCATGTTCTAACCTCATTCTCATCGCTTTTAAAAGGCTCAATGCTTTATTTGGATTTTATAGACAGTGAAAGTTGCTATGTGAAAATAACTGCTTTCAAGAGATCTTCTTGATCAAACTTAAACTATCAAGTCTAACTTTCAATATGAAAGATTTTCTGAGATATCGAGGGATATTTCCAAAACACCCACTGTCTATATAATCTAGCTTTCCGCCGAGGGATTCTCTACCCAATTTAAACAAGTCATCATTGCTCTGGAACCTTCCAGAACCTGCACTCTATCTACCAGTTATACTGTCATGTACTTTCCACTCACATATGGGAATACTTTTTCAAACTAAGGAATCTTCCTTATGAACTGCTAATCAATATCTAATTTTTCTTCCTCCGTTGGTTTTTTTCTGGTGCATTCAACTATAACCTACAAGTTTCTCAAGCAATAGACTCTCGCTAATCTAGTGTAACTAGTTATTTTCCACCATTGCAATAACTTTCCTTGCTATCAACGTTTTGCGCTACTACAGTGAACTCTTCAACTATATCAACAGACTGTAGTGAAAACAGTGCCTGTTCAACTTTTCATCCGCGTCGCGCTCGTCCGAGTACATTAAATACGGCCATGAACACTTTTCCACAATCCCATTTGATCTTTCTCAAACCCTTTACTAACAAACCAAAATATTAAAATTGTTACTTTAGGTCTTTTTACAATGAGGTGTCACTCTCAATAAGTGCCCTCCCTTACTTGTTCCACGTACAACGAATTGAAATGAAAATCCACAGCCTGCTTCCAGTCTCCGACCGGGTCAGGAATGGAATGAATGAAGCCCCCATCTAGCGGCGAGGATATGAACTGTGCCGGCTGCCGAGGCCTGACGCACTCCTCTGGGGCAATGATTAAATGAATGACAGATGAAATGAATGATAGTGGAGAGTGGTGCTGGAATGAAATTTTGACAGGGAAAACCGGAGTACCCGGAGAAAAACCTGTCTGCCTCCGTTTTGTCCAGCACAGATCTCACATGGAGTGACCGGGATTTGAACCACGGACCCAGCGGTGAGAGGCCGGCGTGCTGCTGCCTAAGCCACGGAGGCTTCGCCACGTACAACGAATTAATGTCTGTAAAACTTCGTGTCTAGTACACGCCTCAAATTATATTGTTTCTCCCTTCTAATAAGGGGATCCAATTCTTTCTACTCCAAAGTGAGTTATCTCTAGGTTTCACGAAAGGGAAACTTGCCCCATTTTTCTCGTGATCCCTACTTAAACATAGGAGTTCTAGAAACTTCCTTTCGATTGTTCTCTTCAGGTTTCACAATAAGTGACCTGCCCTATTTGTATAATCTCCTATGTATAATCATTAAGCCTATTTCTGTATCAATACAAGAAGTTATAGAAACTTCTATTTCACTTCTTCCTGTTGTTTTTGTTGTTGTTGCTTTCGAAGTTGTTATTATTTCTGAGATACTTATCAAGAAATCCTTACAGTACACACCTTGTACTTAATTTATTGTTTAACTTTAATTACGTCAGTTATCTTTAAAATTTTCATTTATTCATCTTATCCATTTCAAAATCTTACGAAGATTTTAAAGCATATAAAAGGTTTAAAACCAAAAGAGTTATCAATTGCCTGGCGCAAGCTTTAGGTGTTTTCAGAGGTCTGCGACCCCAATTGTTTATAAAAAAATCAAAATTATATATTTGTTACAAAAACTACTTCCTTTTACATTGTTAAATAAATTAAAGATTTGTTTTTCGCTTTATCATTTCTCTAACATAACGGTTAGGCAAGATCCTGTCTTCCTTGACTTCCTATTTAATAAAAATAAATCTATTGATAGGGTTTTCACCACTTGTTGCATTTGAGCAAGAACTCTTAGTTGGTAACTTAGTAAAGTCTCTCTTAGCTTTAATAGCTAATTCTAAATGGCCAGTAAGGCAAGCATAGCTCGCTACGCCAGCTTCCTGCTTGTGGAGATTCTCTCTAACACTTATGGTTGGTTTTTCAAAATATAAGTGTTTCTCATTGTCTAAACTTTTAGTCGGCGCCTCGCTGGGTAAAAGCTTAGCCATTTCTAAATGCAACTATTGGTACACTTACCTAAATTATTCCCAAAGGTATAATTGCTTTATCCCTATCCTTCTTGGAAGCATTTGGTCGCTCTTTAGAAATTCTACAATTTCAAAAACTAAAATATCGAAGCTGATTCAAATTATTTGCACTCTTCAAATTACTTGTTTAGAAACAAACTCCTTTGAACAGATAAAGAATAAATCCGTCACTCTTTGTCTTGCCAGACCACCACCCTTCCCCATAGTAGGCATATGTATGCTTGAGGGAATACACTACAGCAACTTTCTTGCAAACAACCCAAGTTCCAGCTGCGTTTCCCGTTAGCTTTGCCCAGGTCCCTACCCACTTTAGTTATCGGAGAGCGGATTTGCAGTGGCAGCTGCCTTTGAGTATACTTAAAGTTAAAATTATAACTTCTGTTGGACTCTCGTCCTATTTCTCCATCCTTTTTCTCCAGTCCGAAACCCACGTCTTTTTCTTTATCATCTTCCCTTGGGGGTTAGGTTATTCCCAAGCTAATAATCTACGCAAAATTTGGTCCCAGAAACCCGGGAGAGTCCATTTATGACATTTTCTATTTGTCAAGGGTTATTTGACAATATTTTGCAAATCATTAATATTTTCTTTGAATTTTTCAGCTATAACTACACCGTGCAAAGCCTGTGAAGTGGAAAGAGGCCGCTCCTGTCTCTTTTGGTGTGTCCCTTTCTGTGTGCCTGACAGCATTTCCAAGGTTCCACAGTTTCGTAAGTTATACTTTAATTTACCTATTTTGTCATGGCTCCTACAGAAAAGGATAAGGATGAAAAACTTACTTCTTAACGAGCATCCTATAAAGGGTAAATTACCCGATTCAGAAAATACATCAAAGAGCTAGATCCCTCAGAAGCTCAATTAGATTTGTTAAAACATCGTGTAAAGGATTTTGAACGTTCATATGAAAATTATTGTAACATCCAAACTGAAATCGAAACTTGTTTGCTCAATCAAACTGAAGATCGAGTCGAAGTAGAAAACCAATTTTACGAAGGTATAGGTTCTGCTTTCAAAATAATACGCTCGTCTGCTTGTGAGGTGTTAACTGTTCTACACTGGAGTCCAATCTGCGTAGAATCTGGTCGCCCTCCCAGAAAGTATTCGCTCCCGCGGCGATTAGAACTTTCTGTACTTCGGCAGGGTACTGCCAGACAATGGTGTTTATCAAGTCTTCCTCGGATAACGGAGGTTTAAGACATCTTAATTTGGCCAGCTGGAATGCGAAGTAATTCGCATAGCGAGTGGGTAGGTTAGAGCTGTACCTTTTAGTGTACATTTATGCCCTAATTGCCTGTTGTACGTCGCTCGACCAATATGTTCTTAAGAGCGCTTCCTAGAAATCGTGGAAGCCGGTGAAAGAGTACCGGAAAGCGCTGTACCAGGTACTTGCTTGGCCATCTAAAAGGCGTTCAATGACCCTTAACTCTCTTTCGGGTGCGGCCACTGTGTCTCTAAGATAGCTCTCCACGTTCGCTATAAATTCAACAGGTGTGACACCTCCACCAGTTCCTGTGAATTTAGCCGGTTGCTCTTCACGTGATCGAATTATCATCACATTACTCTGACTTCCAGACGAGTATTGCGGTTTGAAAGTCTGAGCGTTGTAACTGAGGTTGGTACCTTAATTATTTGGTGTAGCAAAGTTCGGCTGTGCCCTCTGCGTTGGTGTACAGAAATGCTGCATATCGGGTTGATGCAGTATCTGAGGTTGCGTTGTTGGTTTGTCTTTCGACTGGTATACCTTCGTGAAACGAAACGGTTGCGTCTTCGGCTTGTCAGACTGTTGTTCCATCTCCATGGGTTGAGACAAGTTCACGTGGCCAGATGGCACCATTCCATCTGTCACTTGACTCTGATTCGCAGTGTTTTCAGGTGTATACGTCGGATTCCTCAACTTATTAATTCTTCTTTCTATTTCCTTCCATTCAGGTATAGTCGCTTCTCCCTTCTGACGACTTAGTTCGTTTACCTCGAGTTCAATCCTTTCTATCTTCTCTCGTAGGCATTGATCTAATTCACGTACGCTGAGTCGTACGTTTTCACTAAGCTTCTGACGTTCGTCTAGTGCAGCTTTTTCTAAGCGTCTTTGCATGTTCTCAGCGTCTTCCTTCACCTGGTAGACATCGTCTTTGTTGACAGCAACGTGTGTCCTGAGTTCGGTTACTTCGTCCCTTACTCTTGCTACTTGTGTTTCAACTATCAGTTTGTGCTCGTTGAAATCCCCTCTCAACTGCATAATTTCGGTACTAATCTCTTCCTTATTAGAGTCGACTGTCTCACGAAGTTCACTAATAGTGACATTCAAGTCGGCAACACTCGTATTTGTGACGGACGTCTCATATCTAAGGTGGGCCACCTCAGCTCCTACAGCCTTGATATTTGTGTGGACAGCTTAGGCAGCTCCACGCATCAGTATATTCCTGAATTTGCCGTCGCTACTTCTCTCTTCACCTGCTGGATAAATTCCTTGACGTGGGTAACTCGACTCCCTAATTCTTTTCTGGTGTGGTCGAGATCGGCCCTCATGTCGACTTGTATCCGGGTCATCGTAGCTTCAAGTCTCGTAGTGTTATCATTTGCTCGAGTTTCGTTGGTCTCATCCAACTCTGTAATGCGAGTTTGCATCTCCTCTCTTGCACGGTTTATGCCGTCATTAAGCGCTTCTAATCTATTGTTAGCATCCTGCTGGTGTCGCAGGAAGTCGGTCCTAACGTTAGCTAAACCTGCGGTGATATTCTTGTTAACTTCCTCTCGGTTCGCCTCCATTTCCACCCTTACATTATGGACATCTTGCCTAACATTATTTAAGCTCGCATTTACATTGTTAACATCCTGCCTACGTTATTGACATCTTGCCTAACATCAGCTAGACTAGCATTTACATTATTGACATTAGCAGTATTATTTTCCAAGTCGCCCCTAACATTGTTTATATCAGCCCTTAGAGCGGCTGTGTTATTTTCTAATGTAGCCGTGTTAGTGTCGAGGTTGATTCTAACATTGTTTATATCACCTCTATGGGCGGCTGTGTTATTTTCTAGGTCGCCTCTAAGAGCGGCAGTGTTAGCTCCTAAATCATCCCTAATCCGCTGGAGATTAGCGTTCACCCCAACAAACATCTCTTCAAAGCAGCGTATCATCGACTCATCCATTACACAATTGATATATTTGTGAAACAGAGAAATATGCATCCCCGGAGAACTTACACCTAAGACAGGGAATCACTGTGGTAGAAAGTTTGCTTTCCTTCAATAAATCAGAAGAGTACAGCTGGAGTACACAACTAAGTGATTCTACATTTACTAAAATCACGAGAAGCAAAGCAAAATATTACATTTACTTAAGATGAAGTGTAGGCAAAGAAATATCCTAAACTGATTTTAATAAGCTAATAGCACTTCTCCTCTGTGGTCTTAAATCACCAGAATGCCACACGGCTTGCTGAACAGCAGTACGACCTTTTAAGTTCATCCCAGTCCAGTCAACTAGCCTTTAAATAGTGTTTTCATCCTCTTACAAGAAAATGACAGGTTCTGATGGCCTCCATGTCCAAAATCGGCATCACCGGTTGGGCGCCATTTTAAATATAGGCTGTTATGAGCCCGTCAGACGAGTTGTTTGGGTTGCCAATAACCGCAATAGCTTCCCAGACAACTCACCGTCTGGACACATACGCCGAAGAAGACCGGATGTACTTCCTATAGGTCAATGCGCACGAGGACGCAGCATCCCGGGGCAATCGGGCAGACACGGAGAATAAGTGAAAGAACCCAAGAAGTACACCATAGACACACATAGATTACAAAATAATAATATCCAGACTTATGTAAACTCGATATAATTTATTTAAAAAAACACCTAGCCTAGTTCGGAGGGTTTATACCGGGCTAATCCCGCAAGCTAAATAAAAAAAGATAAGTGTCGAAGATCCTAAACTGATTGAAAGTGAAAATAACCCTCGCGAAAGATCTAATTACAAGAAAATGCAAAAGCAACAAGCTTGGGTAGTGGCACGTAAAATACACCCTACACAGATGAAACAGGTTACTTGAAAAATAAGTTAAGTTAACAGCAATAGCAATTAAAGAATTTATGATGGTACCACTCCCTTAATTATCCTTAAACAAGTTAATAATCGAGCTAAATCCTGACAATTACAACAAAGTATACGGTGACTTACTACCGTAACAAAAAATGATTACAACAAATCTATGTGACAACCAGTTTAAAGAAAACATTAAAAATATCCTTACTGGCTAATGCGTACATCAGGTAAGCACATAATATCACATCAATAAATAAATAAATAAATAAATAAAGACAACACAGCGTTTAGAAAAGCTTCTTATTCCTGCCTGCGTACACGCAAGAACACTGTTTGTATTCTTGGGTCATCTAGTGTATTTTAGGTTGGTAATAGCGCGATCAGAATCACGACTTACATTACTTGAGCATTGAGTTCCACTAGTTGAGAACTAATGGTCCGCAACAGCTCTGTCGTCTCAAGATTGTGTACTGTAGTCTAAAAGTCATTTCCCGGTTGGAAATGTGATCAATCCAAAGAGTTGGCCAGTTTGCATCAAATTGCAAGTCATAGAAATTTTACAATCATTATGGTTATCTTAATTAGCATAATTAGGTCTTGTTATTTTAGAGGCATTATTTACATTGTCGTAGGTTTAGAATACTGGCTTTTCTCAATGGACACCTAGGCGTAACTAGTGTGAAGTCTACAATGGATCATCACCTAATCTCAACATCGGCTCAGTCATGGCCGGAAAAAACAATAACACGAGTTACCAGTCTCGGTTTGCACAGTAACACTGACGGGGCACAAAGCTCTCCATTCAGTCTTCAGGTAACAATCCTGGACAGTGGTCGCAGATAAAATATCTGTTCAACGGCGCGACAAAAGCGCTCTACTCTAACATAAAAGACTTCAAATACGGTGTCGAATAACCTCTCCATAATAGACTTCCGTATATTTCAATGCACATTCCCTGAGCTAAAACAATCCGCTTCCTAAAGCGTTAAAGAAGTTATCATAACGTCCAGTGACGTAAGCAAACATATGACTGCTATAAGACTGCATGACCTTGCTCTGGAAATAATCAATACATTCCACTCATGAAAATAGTGACGTGCCCATGCGCGTCCTGTCTAACTGTAACATAGTTGTCTCTCTCTGAGCGTTTGGATCCATGCTAGTACACATTCAACTCTGGTGTGTCAAACACACTCGCTCTGCTCAGCGCATCAGGCGATAATATACACTTCACAGGCGTTAAACACATAAAAGAAGTCTCTAATTAAATAACGCTGGCTTACAAACTATAACATGTAGTTACAAATAATTGGTGGCTTCACTACCACGCAAAGAAATGAATGTAAATCATGGGTAATGTTAAAAAATTGCAAAGATAGAAATTCAAAGATATTCCACTCGGAATAAAAAGTTTTGGAATCGGTGGAAGATATTCCACTCTTCAAATATATATACATGTGGGCGTTCACATAACTTTATCGTGTCTTATGACTTGACACTAACAAAAAATTATAACAAGCGACAATCCTACTGACTGCTAGGATGTCTAAAACGATACTGAGTATCTGGGGTTCGACGCTTGACTAGCATCATCATTGAAACTCCCATGTTAGTTCTAACTGGAACTTTTGTGGCTTCAGAGCTCACATTACAACATAAATTAACACATTCAAAAGGTCGTGACTTCAGTCGGTCACGAAACGATATGACCATTACAAGGCCCAAAAGAAATCAAAACAGTGGCGTGAAAGGAGGTTCGCTAAAGGGGGGTCACAAAAATATGACTCATCGATGGCTATCCATCGCTCAAAGTCGAAGTTGGCCCATTCTAAGTGTTGGCCAAAACGAGTCCAAATGACTTGTGGTCCTGTCTAATCCATGAATATTAGGACATAACGTCCCGCGAACACCTTCACGATGCACCATGAACACATGGTGGCAAATCCACTGTGAAAAGAAATACGATTATACTATCTACAAGCCCTACCTATCTGGTGTCACAAGTTCGGTTAATTAAACTACTATCTACTCCACCACAGCTCATCCCGCACAATGAGACAAGAACAAACTCACATAGCAGCCACCCACAGAATCGTGGTGTAACAGAGACAGTATGGTTGGTGATAATTCCTGGTAATCACTCTGGCATCGAGCTTATACCATTCCATCTTCCTTCTCCTACTAGTGGTCTCTCGAGCAAAGATCTCGTTCTCATGGTCATCGATTGGGTTGATGGTTCCATGGGCTCCAATTCCCAAAGAATAGGTGGTAAATCCTCCTGCCATGGTGTAGTGGTCTCCTGGTAGAATATTCCTCACATCATGGTGGTCCTTACTCCATCTTACTGACTATCGTCAGCGTATAGAACATGATGTGCACGTGGTCGACGTAGTTATGCATATTGAATGTTACACACGTGGTTTCAACTGAAGTTAGATTTAGCACAGACAGATCAAAATTTCCCATTCACTGTCCGCTTCACAGAATTTACACGACACGTGGTGTCGGCAATCACAGATTCTGATAAAATCACCATTAAAAATATCACAATGATGGCATCGAAGATTATAGTGATAACTAACACTTGATCGTTCGTGGATGGTCTACAGATCACAGTATTTTAACACTCTCAAGGTCATAAGATATGTGAGGTTCACAATAGGGCATGTGGTGTTTTGATCACCAAAATATGTGTCAAAATTGACATGAAAAATCTGCACTTTGCACGTGCGGTCGATAAATTTATCACTGAAATGAATTTCCACAGATAATTACAATTCACTTGTGATTCGTCTTTGATGTTCGTCGATTTGCATATCACCTCGTGGCGAAATATCGTGGTGATCGCCTCGTGGACGAAAATGATTTCACTTTTTCACACACAATTTTGAAATAATACTTTCCTCGCAGCGAAGCCCTGCACACGTTTGTGCGAAAGTAAACTTAACACGACGTATCGTCGGATGCACTGGTAATCCTCACTCTCAGGTGGACTTATAATATTCTTCGCCTCTACGGACGGACAAAAGTACAGCACGTCTGCTTCGGACGGCTTCTCAACAGGTAGGCAATGAGCTTCGGTCCTCCTGCCTCGTGCAGGTCAAAAATTGAGTCGTTGACGATCCATTTCCAGCCGCGAATCTGTGGTGTTAATACCTTTTACCTTAAATTAAAAATCGGTAAACATCGTAATGTTTCCTTTAAACAGATCTACATAATGGAATAATCTGAGACTTTTGCATATCAAAAAAGTGTTAGTTGGTGCTCAGAATTTATTATCAAGGTGAGTGTCCAAAGTCAAGACATCTCCCATTTTTCCTGTATGTCTCGTGCTGCTACTGGGTGCGTTCAGTTACAATGGCATGACATGTTCCACATTATTCTCAGTAAATATCACCAAGCCATGAGCTCACTCGGGCTCAATACATTGATTTAAAATCAACGATCTCACCCTCCTCCTTATCAGACATATTATACTATATATTATATACCGGTATATAAACACAAACAACATGAATACTGCTAATGTAAAGCAAAACACATACATTCTATTAATAATGGAACTTTACTGTCATATTGGGAACTTCTTAACGTATTGCATTAATCTTACTACTATCTTACACCTAATGTAGATTAATACCAACTATGATTATGAAACATTCTGATATTTGTTATGTGATGATTTATATCCGTGGTATGCTAAACATCCCAATTTAACAAGAATTTAAATGAATAAAAATATTCTAGAATGAACGATGAGTTCAGAAATCATCATCAGCTGGACATATCTAAGCCAGGCAGCTTGCATTTAGCTCGAGCATGAACTGCATCAAACGTCCCGTTCGACTGAACGTGTTAGTAAAGATTTCGAAGAGTTTCTTTCACTTCTCATGTCCAAGTCGCAAATTAATCACAAAGTAGTGTAATACCACTTTAAAAAGAAACAAAGTCTAATAATGGCTGCGATTCCACATGAATGCCATGCAGATAGAATATTTTGGTTGGTTGGTTCCTTAGTTTAGGGGCTGCGACAACGCGGTCATGTAGCCCCGTGTACTTTGGGTGTGTGTAGAATCTGTCTGATAACCGGTGTTAATTGTGATGACTGTATTAGTGTGTGTATCTGTTTTTTTAATTCAAGTAGGGACTGCAACTTTGAATTTTCAACTAGTTCCTACTTTTGCCGCCAAACGCCACCGTCAACGACTACTAGGCCTAGTTCAGAACTAGCTACTAGACGCCACCGCAGTCGGCTCTTGGCAACGAACGTAGCAACCTAAGAGCGTTGTTTACATTCTTAACCTATCCAATTTAGTTTCACACAGGTGTAATTAGTGGAAAGATCTTTAACATGCCATAAATCTATGACATGGGACCGCCGGCTTTACTTCCCCTCCGAAGGAAGGCATACTGAGGGATTTTTAACGCTCTTAAAAAATCCGACGGCTTCGGCCGGGTTTGAACCCGCTATCTTGGGCATAGAAGCTCAGCATGCTACCAACTACGCCACCGAAGCCGCCATAGAATATTTTCATAATCGCTTTGTTCACAAGTGAATTCTGACATTTTGTGCTTAAAATATCAGTACACAATTATTTTTCCAATATTCATTCAATGAATTCACAATGGTCTTTCTAATGGCGTCGGAATTGACTAGTTCATGACACTTTCCACGTGTTCGACAGCAATGTTCGAAGCTACGATGAAATGGCGTCATTCGACCAGCCCATTGGATCGACATGAGGTACGACATTTCTGTTCGAATTCCCATAGTTATGGATCACCAATCCACTGTTTCTCACTCTCGTATTCCAGTTTTACTCGAGCCCAAACGATCGGCGCCAATCCACTGTATCCGAAATTACCTACCATCAGCTTGTTGAAATCCCATGAAGATCACTGGATCGTAGAATCTGGAAAATCCCGCCTAGAAAACCCCCAAATACTACCAACAAGAGACAGGGATAATAGGGCACAGGTTAACCTGACCAGGCAACGTTAAGAAAAACCATGGCTAACAAAGAACAGCTCAAAAGAACACGAGATTTACGGGAAAAAATCGTTATCTCAGGCGTTAGGAACACCTTGAAATACCCAGCAATGGCTTTCTTAACGTGCCCTCTACTAACTTCTATAAATCATCACAATCGTAGAATTAAAATGAACTGAATAAATTTTATTCAAGAAAACTGACATAGTATGAGGCACTATGTCCTCAGATAAAAGTCCGAGAAAAACGAAGAGCATCCTAACAAAATGTCAAGATTGAAACAAAACAGGCATCACTGGGAAAACTGTATCTTGATCAAAATCACAAATATAATACACACAAATGGATTCCAATGACCCTTTGAAAAATGAGTCAAAATATTCATTCTGGATCGAATATCACGGTTTCAGATTCAAAAGCCATTTTTGCCTATATACAAATGAAAGCTCTTAATTAAATTCATATAGATATATACCTGTACATTAGTATCATAACACCTCTATGAGTGTTGTACGAATAGACTTGTTGATTTTTACACCCTCCATGAGTGTACTTTACGTTGTGGTTCCATAATAAATTTAATAGTTAATATGGCGTCTCTCAGACCCAATAACCTTCGCATACATAAGCGGAAAATTCAATTAATATCAACTACAATCTTCAAATCAACAAGAAGGGAAGATTACATAACTTTGTGAGCGTTGTGGTAATTTCTAAAAATAGGATAGTGAAAATCCTTTAATCAAAATCACTAATATTCATGCTTTGAAATGCATGCTTCCAAATAACACAATGTCGCCATTAATCCTGCTACTGTGATGCTTTAATAAGCATAAGTCACACTTGACTATCTATATATTATCCATTCATAACTGGATTTCATTAATACCACATCATATTCATTTAATTATAACATGTTAATGGTGCCTCCAATTGTTCTTATCCATTTATAAATCTACTCCACTGAGCATGTATTACCATAATAAATTTCATTATTAATATAATTGTTATTAATAATCACCCACACAGGTGATCGACGAATTTCAATGCTTTTATAATTCATAGTTAGAGTTGGCAAATGGATTTGTGTTATTGGAATTATACATTTCATATAGAATGTTGAAAAATGTTATCACTGATTTCTCTAAATCATCATTAGAATTATTAATTATGATATACATTACTTTATAATAATGACACATCTAGTGAAAGATATGCCTCCACATTTATTAATCTGGGATTTTCGTTGATAAAGATCTGAATGATTCTCAGAATACTATCGGTCAGACGACTATGCGTTCAGAATGCCTGAAATTACCATTAAGAATGGATTTCAATAAGCTCTATAGTAGGCCTATATGATAATCGTGTGCCAAAAACATGAAGTTCAATAAAGGATCAAGATTTATCAAGCAAAATCGGAAATGATCCTACTCGAATGGATTCTAGAAAATATATATAAGGTTTCTACACCATCGACCAAGGTGATCATAACGATTTACACCGAAGTAGTCGATTAGAAAACCTTACTATTTCGATTGTCCACAAGAACAAGAAATATATCCTAGCAAAAGCAAAAGATCCTAATATCACACAAAGTGTGCTTTCAGTAAACTCAAAACTATCTATAAAAACGTAGTAAGTGTTCAGAAGACAACTCTCCAGCTGAAAAACAATCACGAATATCTCTATAAATGTAGATCTAGCGATATATGAGAGTGCGAAAATCATGTCATTAATAGACAACAATAAGAGTTCGGAGCACTATCCAGAATTACGAAGAATCAATAAAATCTTCTCTTCTCTACGATAAAGAAGTTCCCATATAAATTACTAGAAGTTAATTTTAAACGTGTAAAAAACACTGAAAAAAGGATGTATTACTTATTGGAATCTAAATCCAGTCGAGAATAGAATCGGACATGAGTAGAACGTCATGCCTAAATTCTACCCAACGACTATGCTAATAAAAAGAAAAATGACAGCAAATTAAACATTACGATGTTTATGCGTTACTACTAGTAATAGAGCTTGATGTTCTGTACCTTCTCGCCCGTCGAAGATGGAATAGAAAGCAATGATATGCCTCCCTTATAATTTCTCCTCCACACATGGAAATGGCCTGGATCCTCCCGGTCCGAGAAGATCGAACCCCAGGTCCCCAGTCTCCAAGGCACTGGTTCCAGATGGTCATCTGTATAACACCGGCTGCTACTGCCACTCCACGTATAGTCCATCCCGTTGCAGGAAAAGCGCTAGTCATACCGTAGTAATTCGCGTCCAAGCGAAACGAAAGTTCCATCTCAGTGCAATCATTTCACAGGGTGCATACATGCTTGACTGAAGTCAGCTGTTTCTATGACACTCGATTCCACGTTAGAAAATGGCAGTATTCGTCCATCAGAAATATTCATTGTGCCGCTCACACCGCAGTATTCATGTCTATAGTGCCTAGCCTTCCATCGTTACAGAATTACAACACTTTTGAACTATTCCTCCCGACATCTGATTACCAAACATGTCGTGAAAACAAGAGGAATTAAATACAATGTTCCTCAAACGGATGTTGCATATCTATGCTTATGTCCGTATATAATGCCCTGTTCCAAAACCAATGTTTACCTGCGTGTATTACCATACACTCGAATGTGAATGTTGCTTGTTATACAAAGCCTGCCTGAATTCATACGTGAACTTCAGTAGCATTAGCTTGTATGAATTACAAGATCCATGTCTCATAGTGTTATTTGTAATCACTACTGAGTGATAAAACGTCAGAGTTCTTCGACACTGGACTCTGCTTAAAATTTCAAGCCCTCGCGCACGTTCGAAATGGGCTTGAACTTTCGATACGTATTGTGATGCTTACATTTAGTAAGAAAGCGAGACGCACTGTCTGTTCAGAGACACTTTATATTCTGATACTCGTTATGTTCTGTCTGAGACGCGTTATAATCTGATCTGCTCGTGCAGTCGACAGTTTCCCGAAGGGAAATCTACCCCCTCTCTCACACTGCGTAGATCGTTAATCCATGTCATTAGCGCATGCCAAGATGGCTTACATATTTCACGAAATTTATGTATGGAAATATCTCTTCACAAACATCATGCAGTATTGAGACATCTTGTATAATGCTAAAAAGCATAAATGAAGGTCTCTTTCCTCTTACAATCCGTAAAATAATCTCTTGTTGGTCGATCAATACTGTGGATGAATACATATCTTATGTTCATGACGTCAGACCTGGAAATAAGCTTCTGTCGTCTTCGGCATGGTTCGGAAATAGCATAGCGGTACCTCGTCCAGCTGCTATGACGGTCCCAGCTTGCCAAACGCCGAGCTGCGTTTCAAATAAATCTCGCGCTGCAATGTACTACAATTCGAGCATGAGAATAACGGTACAGTACCCAACTCGGAAATTCATAATAATAGACACATCAGAGGGCAAATACTTTTCACTAGAGGAGTTCACTGCATTACCAACATGCCCAACAGTTTTTCTTAGAAGGAATTTTTGATTGGAGCCGATTGCATCATGAAATGGTCATGCCTTTGAACACAAATAATGGCGAGGTTGGTGGCTAAAGGCAAACAGCTAAGCATTGGTGTGCATTTGGTTATGAAGGATGCATATTACTGGCAAATGTACGCTTGGAAGAGATAATCAGGAAACTGGATTTCCGAAATGAGGCCCTGCTGTAATAATTTTTTCACGCTAAAAGTTTTAACTGAAAAACGTAGAATCTAAACACATCTAGCCTTCGTTGACTTTGTAAAAGCCTTTGATAGAAATAAGCTTTTAGAAATTCTGGGGTGGCATAGTTGGTAGCATGCTGAGCTTCTCTGCCCAAGATCGCGAGTTCAAATTCGGCCGAAGTCGTCGGATTTTCTAAGAATATTAAAAAACCCTCAGTATGCCTTCATTCGGAGGGGAAGTAAATCCAGCGGGCTCGCCATACATAAATGGCATGTAAAAGAACTTTCCACTACCTATAATTGTGTGAAGCTAAATTTGTAGGTTAAGATTTGATTAACACTCTCCGAGTTCCAACGTTCGTCGCCGGTTGCGGTGGCATCTACTAGCCAAGTTCACAGCTGGGTGTTGTCGATGGTAGCATTTGGTAGCAAAAGCTGGAACTACTTGGAATTGATTGTCTGCAGTCTTTACCTGAATTACAGGTAAATCACTCTAACACAGCCATCACAATTAACACCGGTTAGCAGACAGATTCTACACACACCCATAGTACACAAGGCTACATGACCGCGTTGTTGCAGCCCCCAAACTGAGAAACCAACCAACCAGAAATTCTGGTCAAGGATAATGTATCTGATCAACTCATTAATACAATTTATAATGTATACAGCCACAATGAAATTGCTATCGAACATATGCTGGACTTGATTCATGGACTTTCATAAATCAAGGAGTGCGACAGTGCTGTGGTCTCTCCCCTCTCCTTTTCATTATCATTATAATGAATCACATAAAACTGTAGATACAAGGCCTTCATGCTAGAGTTACCCTAAATCAGAATTTTCTTCTTGATACACTACACTTTGCAGATGGCCAAGTCACTGTTGCTACAACTGAAAATGATCTCCAACATGCTACATTTAATATTCAATATATTGTTTCAAAATTTGGAATGCAAATCTCAACACATAAAACCAAAGTAATGGCATTCTTTCGGAATGAACCAATTCAGAGTAAAATCTGTGTAGAAAACATCATTGAACGGGTCATCTCATTTAACTATCTTGGCTACAACTTGGCATTCCTGGATGAAAAACTAATGGCAGTCAAAATCTCAATTTATTAAAATTACAGGCGTAATCAATGAAGAGTATATCAAACTCTTACTAGTCCAGTTCTTGCATATGGAAGTGAGGCCTGGACCATCAGGAAGGCAGATGAAAATAGACTAACAGCATAAATAAGATTCTTGAGACGAACTTCTGGTTACTCCTTACTCTATCGTCGAGGAATTAAGATTTCCTTCTTCTTCTTCTACTACTTCTCAGGGTGCCTGTCCGCTTCGAACTTTGGCGATCATTCTGTCTATGGTGACTTTATTGGTCGCTATATGGAACAATTGGGTGAATGTTTTTCCAAATCATACCCTGTGGTTGGCAAGCCAGGAAATTCTTCTTCGTCCTGGGGCTCGTTTTCCTTGCAAGAAGATGAAATCCTGCAAGAACTAAAAATCGCCCCAGTTGTACAGCATAGGGGAAAATTGAAAGAACTAGTGGACAGGATGAGATCTAGCAGTCCCCCTAAACAGAGTCTTCCTTATGCTCCAAGGGGTCGAAGAAACCTGGGAAGACGGACCAAATAAACACTGACAAGAGACCGTAACTGGACTGGCCATTAGGCCTTATACGTGGAAATTAATGATGATTCTTGAAAACTACTGATAGTGAGGAATGATAGATGCAGGTTTTGTTAACCCAGGTTGAAGAGGAAGATTCTCGGGACCAAAGAATTTCAACGATGAATCCCAGATAAGGATACTTCTGGAACATTTAGAGCTAGTACAATAAAACAAAGTATGAGATTCCAACAATGGGAGTGACAGGTGAAGTGAAGTTAACATGCACATCGTCCTCAACTTTACAACAGGGCTCAAACTACATGTGACAAAATCCATTAATTAGGTTTGATAAAATGTCATCCTTTATTTTTTAAATCAAAACATCTATCGTACTTCTGAATAATTCATGATATTCTTAAGCTATTAAACCATCCTAAATAGGAAAACCTTCTATGTTTTCCTAAATTTCTCTACCAAAGTCTTATTTTTTTAATGTATTCGCAAACTAGATGATGTTACATTGAAATGTATTGCTTGGATTTCATTGCATTAATGTGAGATTATAATAATAATAAGAGGCTATCACTCGTTCTCGAGTAAGATTGTCTTCTAAAGGTGAGTTCTTAGATGACTATGTAGTCCAATCCTGGAAACACAAACTCGCCCACATTAGCGACACACGTTGTTCGGAGCAACCACTGGCTCTTGTGGGTTGATCTTCCTATAAACCTCACGCTCTTTCCTCGCATTGTACTTCTCAGTCTCACGGCTTCGTCGATGTTGTTCGAAACATAGTGGACCTTGGTGGACGAAGCGACGCCATACCTGACGATTTGATGCTGTAGTCTCCCATTTATCCGTGTTGATTTGACATTTGTTTAAATTGTATTTTAGGACGTCTTTGAAGCGTTTCCGTTGCCCTCCTTGCTTTCTCTGTCCAATCCGCAATTGGCAGTACATGATTTGTTTTGGAAGACGACGTTCAGGCATGCGAACAACATGTCCTGCCCATCGAAACTGATGCTTTAATATCATAGCCTCAATGCTGGTAGTATTCGCTTCCTCCAGGACACTGATGTTGGTACGTCGGTCCTGCCACTTAACTCCAAGAATTCTCCTGATGCAACGCTGATGGTACTTTTCCAAACACTTTAAGTGCCTTCTGTAGGTAGTCCAGGTTTCGCAACCATAGAGCAGAGAAGGTATTACAACAGCTTGGTACACATGCAATTTGGTTGGAGTACTGATGTCATGGTTGTCAAACACCCTTTTTCGTAGACGCCCAAACGCTGCACTGGCACATTTAAGGCGATATTGGATTTCAGCATCAATGTTAGCATTTGCTGAGAGATGACTGCCCAGGTAAGGGAAGTGTTCAATGTATTTTAAGTTGTCCCCGTTGATCATAATGGGAAAACCAGCAGCATTACAGTTGGACGTAGCAGGTTGATGGATAATTTGCGTTTTACTGGTGTTTATTTCCAGACCTATGCACTTATACGCGTCATTAAAAGCATTCAGAGCAGCCTCAAGATCGTCTAGCGAGTTTGCCAATATAACATTGTCGTCAGCATATTGGAGTTCGAGAACGGAACCTGTCGATACCTTAGTCTTTGCTCGCAGTCTGCTAAGATTGAATAATCCTCCGTCAGTCCTGTATTCAATATCTACACCATGCGGAACTTTTTCTTTGATCAGGTGAAGCATAGCGCCAACAAAAATTGAGAATAATGTTGGGGCGATCACACATCCTTGCTTGACACCTGTTGTGATCTTAAAGGGTTCTCCAGGCCCATTGCTGTTAAGAACTGAGCCCTTCATATTATCGTGGAGTATTCTAATGATCTGAATGAATTTTGGAGGACATCCAATTCGAGCTAGGATTTTCCAAAGAGCTTCTCTATTGACTGAATCGAAAGCCTTGACGATATCAATGAAGACCATATAAAGAGGGCGATCTTGTTCCCTACATTTTTCTTGCATCTGTCTAGCACAGAAGATCACATCAGTTGTTCCTCGATTGGGTCTAAATTCACATTGGGTTTCAGGTAGTGATTCTTCAGCCAAAGGTTTAAGACGATTGGACAGGATTCTGGCAAGAATTTTTCCAGCTACAGAAAGCAGGGATATTCCACGATAGTTGCCACATTGAGCTCTGTCACCCTTTTTAAAGATTACTACTATCAAGGCATCCCTGATATCATCTGGGATCGTTTCAGTTTTCAATATCTTGTCAACGAGCTTGTGAGTGTGGTGAACTAGTACAGTGCCCCCATCTTTAAATAGTTCAGCTGGAATCCCATCTATGCCTGCTGCCTTATTATTCTTGAGTTGATTAATAGCAATTTCAACTTCTAGTAGGGAGGGACCTTCATCAAGCTGAGTTTGTACTGGTCTTCATCAAGCTGAGTTTGTACTGGTCTCTGAGGAATTTTGTTTAAAATGTTATCATTGACGTGGGTATCCCTGTTCAGTTGTTCGTCAAAATGTTCCCTCCAGCGGGAGTTGATTGAACAAGTGTCTTGGAGAAGTTCAGTATCATCTTTTGATTTTAGAGGATTTACGGTGTGACGGGATGGTCCATAGACTACTTTTGTTGCACTGAAGAAAGCATGTGTATTGTTGGTCTCAGCTAGATACTCCATTTCATGTGATTTAGATACCCACCAAAGGTTTTTCATGGCTCGAGTTCTCTTTTGGACTTCAGCCTTGGCATCTTGATAAAGTTGTTTTTGGATGCAGATTTAGGGTTATTTTTTCATGCATTGAGCGCTTTCCTCTTCTCATCTATAAGAAATTGAATTTCTTGGTCATTCTCATCAAACCAGTCTTGATGCTTTTTCTTAGCAAATCCAGCTGACTCTTCGCAGGCTGAGAGTACTGCTGACTTGAACATTTGCCAGTGTTCTTCTATATTTTCTGGATAATCATCAGTCAGCCTTTCACCAAGTAGTTTATGTAACTTTGATTTAACATTATCATCTTTAAGAAGTTCGGTATTGACCTTACGTCTTACGAGCTTTCCCTGCTTTCTACATTTCTGGGGGATTCGCAGAGCCATAACAGATCGGATCAGTCTGTGATCAGTCCAACAGTCATCAGCACTTGTCAGAGCTCTTGTGATGAGTACATCACGCTGATCTCGGGCACGCACTATCACATAATCAATTAGGTGCCAATGTTTTGATCTTGGATGTTGCCATGATGTCTTAAATTTGTCCTTCTGTCGGAAGAGTGCATTTGTAATGACAAGGTTATATTCAGAACATTTAGTTAGGAGAAGAGTCCCATTATGATTGCTGTTACCAACACCTTCCTTCCCAATTACACCTGTCCACAGTGTTGAGTCCCTACCAACACGGGCATTGAAATCCCCGAGGAGAATGATCTTATCAGACTGTGGTATATTTTTCAGAAGCTCATCGAGTTGGTAGTAGAATTCTTCCTTTTGGTCCTCTTCAGAGGTGAGAGTTGGAGCATATGCGCTTATTATAGTTGCTCTTTGATAATTACTGAGCTTGAGGCGTAGGGTCATAAGCCTTTCATTTACACCAAATGGAAGCTCATCAAGATGATCAATGAGTTCATTCTTAATGGCAAAACCAACTCCATGAATACGTGGTTCATTAGTCTCTTTCCCCTTCCAAAATAAGGTGTAGCCTCCTCCATGTTCCTTCAATTGTCCTTCATTTGCGAGTCTCGTTTCACTGAGTGCAGCAATATCAATGCTAAACCTCCTCAGTTCACGAGCAACAATTGCTGTTCGTCTTTGTGGTCGGTTTTCTGTGTTAGTGTCCATTAGATTGCGGATGTTCCAGGTGGCAAAATTCATATTTATTTTCTTTCGACCGCATATGGTGTACCCTCTGGACGCGGCTATCCAGTCAGGTAGTATTTAGGCTGGCTATGTTTAGAGCACCATTTATAGCTCCCTCCCCATTCGGGGTAAGCAGAGCGGATCCTAAATAGGCCTGCTTAGTCACGAATGCAGCATACGAATTGCTCTACAGCCCATCCTCGAGCAAAGCGAAGATCACACATCCGCCGCCTACGTGCCGGTTTGTCACTAGAAGCTCCCAGATAACACAATCCTGCTCCCGTCACAACTCCCCGATCGCCGCAGGGCTTGCAGTCGTGCAAGAAGAGATGTTATTTCCTTCAGAAGACGCCTGTGCGTGATATCTTTTTACGTGGGAATGCTGCTGCACATCAACAATCACACGATCCTTGACAGATACAGAGCCTTTAACTAGTGGCATAGTAACTACGACGACTAGAGGTTCCGAACCTGCTGCAGCCTTCATCCGCCTTCCCAGCCGTTGGGGCTGTACTAGTCGCCGGCACCCCGGCGTCTCTAAAAGCCAGGGTAGTTAAAAGGGACGTAAAACCAATAACATTATTATTATTATTATTAACACTAGTCGCCCGTACTCCTGGTCCGCCGTTGAGGACTTATTCTATCCGTTGACCATTTTGGTTCATCCGCCTTTAGAGGTAGTTTCCCACCTCAAGGGCATGAGAGTGCCCTAACCTCCACATACTCATCCACCTTCCAAGGAAGCCGTTGATATAATGGAGGGGAACTCCTTATCCCGGGAGTCACTCGGTCGTCAGAGCTTCGTCAGTCTATAGCAGGGTGCACCACGAGCAGGTGAGGTTGACATTTGAGTAGGAATATTCCTACCCCTTACATCCCAATGTTAATGTGAGATTAACAGCTTGCTAATTCTCATTTGAGTCTGTTCCCTCTCAGCACCCACTCTAGTCTGCAAACTTTTGTTTGTGAAAGAGTCTCCTCCATGATCCCCCATTAGCAGTTGGCACTGTTGACCTCCTCTCCTATGCCTCTCACATTGAAATTGCCTAACATTGAATGTAACTATCACCTCACAAATCTACCTCTGTCTCTCTTGCCCTCTACTGCATGACCAAGTTCATTAACCTCCTTGGTAACTTCTTCTCCCCCATTCCCCTCAATAACTCCACCTGAGTCTGCTCATATGATCAACTTCATTTAACGTGTTAATTATTCCAACTTATGTATGCGAAATCCTGAATCCACCTAGCTATCACTCCTATACAGAAATTTTTGTTATTTAGTGCTAATACGAGAAAGTATAACACAATACATCACTGTTTATACTGGTTTATTCTTCAGTACACCCAACACATTTACACACACTGCGCTCCCTCACGGACATCGCGCTAGGCTTTTTATAGTGCTAGTACTACGTGAGTTACAACTACCATAACCAAAAACACTTTTAACACTCCTCCTTAACTTAACAATTTTATAAACATTTTTTCTTAACGAAATATCTTTACATTTCTTTTTTATTATCACGTTAAATCAACCCCATTTTACCCACTAAGGTGGTTGTCTTAACACCTCCCAATGGTTTGGTAAATACATCTGCCGACTTAACATAGATGAACACAACTTCTTTTCTCTTAACGAGCTGTTCAATAAAGCAATATCTTATGTCTATATGTTTAGAATTTACTGAATCAAGGCCATTTTCTGCAAACATTATGGCACTTTGTCTATCGCTATAAATTACAGTAGGTCCTTCTACAAGTTCAAACAAGTTTTGTTCCTTTAGAAACATTCTCAACCATAATACTTCTTTCGCTACCTCACACATAGTATAATATTATGCTTCGGCAGTAGACAAAGATGTCACAGTTTTTTTGTAAACCAAGGTCCACCTGCCAGTTTAACAACATTGCCAGATCTAGACAATCTCTCTCCTTCCACCTTATTGTAGTCAGCATCGCAATACACCTCAATCTTCGGTTCAATATTTTGGTAGATGATTTTTAGATCTTTGGTACAGCACCCGCATCCCGCATAGTCATAGCCTATATCCGCAAAGATAGAAAAGGATTGAAGGGAGGTCGATACCCAGCCAGGTTAACCAACACTACCCTACTAGGATAATGACTAGGGAACCCTCGATGCATACTGGCCGTGCAACAACACTACCGATTAGTTACACATTTACAAAGAAAATAAACTATCCTAAACACAAAATGGTAGGACGAGAATCTCGAATCTCGGGTGTGAACGGTGAAAGTTGAGACTAACATGAATTCTAGTAACTAATTCGCAGTATTATCGCACGTCGATTGCAAGAATGAAATGATGATCAGATTTATAAAAAACGAACAGGCAAACAAAACTAGTGCCTGGGATTTATTTCCAAACAAATACAAATAAGAAAAAAATAATACCCATCACCATTAAAATAGAGAAACAAGTTAAAATTTACTGTTACACACGTCAGATAGTTCTACTATCTGTAGAATAAATGTTCCCTAACATTCTCGTTACAACAATGTAGTTATATTAATTTTCACAAAATGTTCACGTAGTTGAGAGTCACCCTGTGGCTATGTCATTGAAATAATCTGATTAAAATCAGCTGTTCACTCATAAAAATGAAGTTAACATTACAAAACCCTACATTATACACGGGCATACGTAAAATGTAACTATCTACTCTAATAATACTGTTATAAATTATATATGGTTTAAATATTTACATAATCTATAGTTCTCGTGCTCACACGGTTTAAAAATTACCATTAACACTATCAGTCGCGATCTGACAGCGTCATAGTGTCTCTGTTACATAAACAGTTCTTTGAACAATGTTTCTACCAACGATCAAATTCTCAGGTACTTCTATTGGTATGTCATAATAAATAAGCCTGAGTATCAAACACTTAAGTTAAATACAGCTTAGAATGCCGTGTCAATAAATAAAACAATAGGATAAAGAGCCATGCGAAACTACTTAAAGACTCTATACATTTCGTGGATCATATACAAATACTCTCAGACATAAACAATTCAAACATTAACCTTTGTGTTAGCGCTTCTTACTCATCCTGTAACAATTCGTTGCTCCACATAGCAACATTTTCCTTCCTTCCGCAATACAGTGAACAATACTTATCAATGGCGTCTTACTACGCTCCAAACATGTCAAACTTCCTTCCTTTCCTCTCTACAAACCATCTTCAAAACTCCGCACGGCATTACTTCCTTAAAAAAAACATCTCCCATCTTACCACACACTTGTAGAAGAATTAGTGATTTTACTAGGTAACTACGCTAGAGTATATTACCGTTCAGAATGCACTCCTAACTCTCAACCCCTGTCTAAATTATTAAACCTCGTGCATCAAATTACAACAATTACATGTTCGTTCACAATAATACAATTCACAAAGTACTTCTTATTCCTTTCATTAGCGCTATTCGTTCTCTTTGATCCATAACAAACTTGTTCTTCCACGTTACCAAACGTTAACAATATTAATTTGTAGTTCGCTGGTCTTTTAGTTGTTAATAAAAATAAATACATATCCTCACGCTTCTGGTGCACATTTATATATATGAACAATTCATATTTAATTTTTTTTAACATACTAGACCGCAGGTAGACTCACATATCCCCCGGTCTTTTCATCTCAGTTAAATATGTTTCTAATTTAATTGTTGATGAATATAGGCATCATTTGACCTCAATTATCACTACCATGATCCTAATTTATAGTGTATATTCGTAGTATAAATACAGTAGTTCAAGACTATTTAGATGTCTAATAAACTATATTCCGCTATTGGAATTTTACAACATTCAAATTGTTATAAATAAATATTTCAGATGTGTATTAACATCGTATTGTTTGTTACATAATATTATAGCATCACACAACAATGCTTTACTTGATAACACTGCAATGTATACTTTCGCTGTTACGCATAGAAATTGTTAATAACAATTATAATGTTTAAATGTTTTACAATTTGTCTTTATTGACGCTCTCCTCTCCAAAATAGAATGTAATCGAAGCCTTCTCTCCGAGATACAATATTATCGAATAATCGAATAATCTCTTTGAGATACCAAATAAACAAATAATCTAGTAATCAAATCATCGAAGCATTCCTATTATAAAACGAGTATCGTTCGAAAGTAAGTAACTTACAACGTTTCCTTCAAAATAAAAAATACGAGAAACGCAAATCTAAGTTAAACGACACACGAAGACGTATCAAAAATTACAATGAAACTCGAAAATTTAAGCTATTAAAACAAAGAATAAAGATAAGAATTTCTACAAATGAAGTTGGTCACTCCAAAAATGGATATCTACTATTACAGATATTAGATCAAACGATTGTTCTACCTTGAGACGTTTTCTACAGCCAGGAAATACCTAATCAGCTGTTCTTGATGTTCCGTCGAAGCTGTCATCACTCGCCTCCTAGCGAAACCAGTTACTGCCAAGCACGTGCAAATCAGCTGCGGGCGACCCCAACACATTCGGCCTGCAATCACCTGCTCTGCGTCTCGGCTTGAGCTCTAACGGTAGATCTGCCATCTTCACGGCTAGCGGCCTGGAAACTGCGTTTCTTGTTTCGATCGCCTGTAAACGGTCTTCTGCTTCTTATCTCTGTCCTGCAGAGTGGTTTCGCCATCGTAGATCCGGAAGTCCTGAGTTGACATCTCATCCTGATGTTGTTGGACATCTTGCTTGTAGTGTAGAAACTCATATTGGAATACTGCGAGTTGTTGCGCAGTTGTAACTGTGTCGATCCTTGAATTTCCAAGTCACTTTGACTTCCCAATCCATGGTATAGATTAATCTCCTTTCATATTATTTAGTTCTCCATAATATTCTCTTCAGTAGACGTAGAATAAGCTTTTCCTCCCCGACTTAAATTCGCTGCCATCATGTAGACTGTGATGTAGACTGTGATGAAATAATGTTGAATTATATAGTATAATTCGTCGTAGCAATATTGTAGCGTGCAGTAGATAATGCTGTTAGTTATTGCGTCTCTGTAAAGTGCTGTTTATAAGCGAAGTCTCGTTCTAATGCTGTTATACTTTTATAAACGCTGGTCTCTCCAATATTAATGTAATTTCATTTCGCCGGCTCCTCTTCTGAACTTCCTCGGCGATCCCTTGGTCGTTCGATAGTACAACGGTGCTTGTCGACCAGGCTTATGTTGCGTGCAATAAATGCTTCTTTTCTGTGCGCGTGCGTCAAACGCGTCCACTCGTGTCCAGTCGCTGTGAGAGAGTGATGCCACGCTTCTCCTCTCCGCGGCGTGTGTCACTGCTAGCCTAGCTCAGCTAGCCTCACACACATGTGTATTATTAGAAATATACTCATATTTGCTCTATTATTCAATAATTTATATTTCTTTTCATCCAAATAAATTTCATATTGCACCTGTAGATGTGTATATTTCTCTTTATATTTGCCAAATTTATATAAAAGCGATTCCCACAAAAATTATGTGCTTTTATTTGATTGGCTGTTAAAATATTCTGAAAAAAGGCTCCTGGATCTAGCCTCTTATCCACGGGTCGTGTGCATCGCTTTGTTATGATCGCCTTGCTAACCAAAACTGGTTTTCTAGTGCCAAACATGAAGCTTTGTACAATTTCCAGCTTCGAAAGATCGAACTCTTCCTTAGTTAAAATCTCATTCACCAGAATATTTCCAAATAATAAATTCCTCAAAATGCTTCAAAATTCTCCAAAATACTTTCATTATGCTTCATTTGCATCCCATAATACATATATATTTATTAAATTATTTTAATTCCAAATTTCCAATTTTTCCTTCCAATGGTGCACAAGTCGTTCGAACCTCGGCTCGGTCAAAGGTCCTAAGCTGGGCTGAATTCGAGTTCAGATCCTCACCCGACTTATAAATAAAGTATAAAACAGACTTTATTTAACACTCGACTTGTTAAATACTGGAAATCGAATTCTTCCTTAATAAATCCATGGATAAAAACTTTTCAATTTTGAATGGTTGTACTTTCCAATGGGTCGTTCGTCTTCTATCCTGATGATTTTATAGCAATTGTTGTTGAAAACTCTGCCGACCTTGAACGGGCCTTTGAACACATTGGCAAATTATACATATGTCTTCTTCAAAACGTCAGCTTTGTTGGGCATCCTAACTAGGACTAATTCTCCGGGTATCAGTGGTCTACTGTACCTCTTTCCAAAACCTCTCTTCAGCCGCTTCTCCGCTTGTTTATTCAAGTGCTCTCTAGCGGTTTCTATTCGTTGTTCCAACGATGGTTCGTCATCTTCCGGAAGATTGAAAATTCCGTCCCACGGCCTAACTGGCTTTTCATCGTAGTGAAGTGTCACTGGAACTTGGTTCGTGCTCTCATGCCTTGTGTTATTTATGCAAAACTCCATAAGTGGAACTACGCTTACCCAATTAGCGTGGTTCTCTGAACTGTAGAGTCGTATGTATTTCGAGGGCTCTAACATAGTCCTTTCATTAGGATTTGTCTGTGGACTACGGATGGAACTAAATATATGTCCAATCTCGAGTCTTTCCATAGCCTGTTGAAATTCTGTAGAAGTGTACTGTGTTCCATGGTCGGTCAATAAACGTTCAGGCTTTCCTAACTTAGGAATTATGTTTTTCTCCAAGTGGTACAATACAGTTTTCGTAGTTGCCTTCTGCATTGGATTCATCATAACTATTTTAGAGAAAACATCCATTTTGACTAGCAAGTATATTTTGTTACCTCTGCTACCCTTAGGAACTGGGCCGAAAATATCTTGACTGAATAATTCCAAAGGTTTAGTGGGTATTATGGCTTTTGGCTTCTCCTTCAAAAGCTCAGAATTATACTTATTTTTCTGGCATAGTTCACATGTTCTGATAATGACAGATATGGATTCCCGCATGTTGCTCCAATATAACTTCTCCTGTGCAGTAATGTAGTCTTGTCTACACCTCCGTGACCTATAGATTTGTGAACCAACCAAACTATGGGCACTCTCAACCTAGGTGGAATCAATATTCTCACCTTCTTGTGGTCAGTGTCTACGTACCTGCATACAATGCCTTCTACTAATACATACTGAGTAGCTTTCTTCCGTGTTTCCTCATATGCTTCATCGTCATTCTGCATCTTTCCTGACAAGAATCTGAACAAATTTCTCAAACTGGTATCCCTCTTCTGACTGATGGCTATCCTCCTTAGACGTTCTAACGCTGCCTGATCTTCATCGTCCAGTTCTATTACATTGACATTCACACTCCTCTCTGCAGTTGGATTTCTGGATAGAATGTCTGCCAACAAGTTTTCCTTACCAGGAACATGAACTATTGTGGCGTTAAATTGTTGCAGAAACAACGTCCATCTAGTCATCCTGTCACTAGATAAATCTGACTTGAGCATGAATTCCAAAGTTTTGTGATCTGTCCTAATAATAATCTGGTGTCCAATTAAAATCTTCTTCCAGTGATGGAGAGCGTTTATCACTGCTAAAGCCTCCAGCTCTGTTGTGAAATAATGTTTTTATTGAGATTTCAGTTTTCTACTGTTGAAAGAAATATAATGGTTGTTTCCCTCTTGATCCTTCCGGTACAGAATTGCGCTGATTCCGACTTTTGAAGCGTCCGTCTCAACAATAAACGAACGATCAAAGTCCGGATACTCGAGCTTGATATTATCTCTGAGCATCTGCTTTGCCAAAATAAATGCATTCTCAGCTTCTGTTTCCCATTTCCATCGGTTATTCTTCTTCAATAACTCGTGCAATTGTGCCATAACTTGAATAACGAGGACAATAGCTGCTAAAAAATTGACATAGACCTGCGAAAGCTCGCACGTCTCGGATCTTCTTCGGTCGAGGAAATCTTAAAATAGCATCAATTTTGTCTTGGTTTGGATGGTATCCGTGTTGATCAATTGTATGCCCCAGGAAATTAATCTTCTGTTGGAAGAAGTGACATTTACTGAACTTGACTTTCATATTGACCTCTCTCAGGTTCTCCAATAATTTCTTTAAATGAACTAGCTGTTGCTCGGGATTTTCTGATGAAACAATTAAATCATCCACGTAGCATATGACGTTGGCTTTCACTTCGTCTGTGAGCTTGCTATCCAATGCTTTAATTAAAGCAGGGCTTGAATTTATAAGTCCAAAAGGAACGCGTACAAAACAGAAGCTATTCTGTTTGAACACGAAGCCTGTATAACATTTGCTCTTCTCAGTTAGTTCAATCTGATAAAAGGACGAAGTTAGGTCCAATACACTGAAGCATGACTTCCCCTTGAACTTCCTTAATAGTTCTCTGGTCTTAGGCGGTCGGTCGTGTTCTTTTTCTATGAGACTGTTGAGACCCCTAGCATCTAGGCAAACCCGCAGAATCCCATCTGCTTTCTTCACTGCTGTGATTGGGTTTAAGTAAGGTGTCGCCTGTTTTCGGATTACCCCATCCTTTTCCATTCCTTTAATGAGACTAGCAACCTCTGCTTGATATTTCTCAGGAATAGGGTATAGCTTCTTCTGAAATGGTGTATTGTCCTTCAGTTTAATTTCGTATTTAAATCCCTTGATAAGACCTGGTTTATCATTGAAGACGTCGAAATATTTGTGGATTAATGCTTCCAATCTGCCTTCATAGACTTCAAAATCGTCTATCTTCAAACCATAATGTCCTGTCTTTTCTAATTCGACTTCCGAAATAATTTTCTCCAAATATTTTTCCGTGGTTTCTTTTTTATTACGTATTCATTTTCTTCTTCATCTTTTTCGCCGTTGATCCCCTCGTTAAACTTCACTATGCCATTCTTTAGGTCTACACTGCACCTGTCTTAGTGATGAAATCTATCCCCAGTATAGCATCGAAATTAATTTTATTCAGAACTATAAAGATTTGTTCATAAGCATGACCGTTTACAGCGAACTTCATAAGTGCTTGTATTCTACATTTCTTCGTCTTATCGTTGAATATGCCACGAACTTTAATATATGAAACTGGCATTGATATTATAGACTTTCCATCCTTCAACATATTATAGCAACTTCCTGACAAGATAGATGCATTCGCTCCCGTATCTAAGAGTGTCCTTAAATTCTCTCCTTCCGTTGTAATTTGTAAAATAGGTAAACTAGCATTTTTTCCTCTCTCTGGCCATCTTGTACTGCCCCTGAAAATTGAATTATTTAGGAACAAAATGAGAGTATTTTCCGTCCCCATGATAAAATTTAACTAGCAAATATAATTTCTGGAAGTGTGACACAAGAGTGTAGTGTTACAAGCTCGAGACTGTGGGAGAGCCCGATCACGTGATATGTTGCACAATGGACGCTTCTAGAAGGCTATATTTAGCATAGCAACAGCGAGTTTGGAAATTAATATTATAAATATTGTTATAAATTATGCTATTGGATCCCAGCCTAGAGCCAATGAGAACAGGTATTTTTGAAGACGGGATCAACTTTAATTACACAATATGATGAAATTATGCATTTAGGCACTTAGAAGAAGATTTTCTTATTTGGTAATGAAGAGAATATTAAGAGACATTATGTCTGATACTTTAAAAACCACAGATCGGTTAATCTACGCAGTAATAAGCATTCGTAATCTACGCGCTAAAATTATGGTGGGAGATTGATATGGCCGCCAAAAATTCGACTTGGAGGGGGAGATCCAAGGAACGATGTTCTTATTCCAGCAGTCTTTGAAGAGTGAGGAAGTGCTTTTACTGGGTTAACGGAGATCCCAAGGCTTAGTCCGAGTGCGACGACTGTCGACTTGTGGAGACGCGAGGATGGCTAGGTGGAACGTTAGAGATCACCGCACTTCCATTCTACGTGAAGTTGCGAGGAACATTGTATTGATTATATCTCATATATAATTGAGATCTGAAGTTAAATAAGCATATATATATATATATATATATATAAAAAGAACAGGTCGCATACTATATATTGTGAAAAGTCGAGCGTTTTAATATTCACCGTTTCGACAATATAAGCCTGACAAGTTAGATTTCCAAATGTGTTGGAAATAAAGCCGAATATCATTATAAATTGCAACGTGAAGTTGACGAACGCAGTTCAAGTGAACAGTGGCGGAGAACTTTTAATATTGGCGCAACACATAAACATTAACAGAATGACTATTATTCTTCTTCATACATTATCATTCAGCATAATTAACATTGTTGATATGATGAACTAGATAGTCATGCGCCAGAGACATATTCGATAACAGGAGTTAAGATACAACGATGGAGCTTCGTTAGACAACGTATTCTTGAATACAGACGTAGTGTACGGTCCATCTTGTGCATTTTCGTCAGTCTACGAACACTAATATAACATCAATTAGCAATGGAAACATTTCATTCACTATTTATATGAATATTTCCATAATTATATTCCAATGATGAAGCTGATACATATTTACGACGGAGAATGAAGACTCTACAGATGAGATTTGTCAAGATGCTAGGGAAAGGTAGCCCAGCAACACAGAAGAATTTGCCAGAAGGATGTCGTTCGAGCCCAGGCGAATGTTGGTGAATTCCAGAGAGAGAGACGTTTCTTATCTCTGAGGTCGCAGATCCGAGGTCCGAATGCAGATCCATATCAGTGTCTTGTACTGATGAAACATCTAAAGTATTGTGGGAATACTTACATAGATCTTCAAGTTTTCGTCCAAATAAGGTATTAGTGTATCTCATTGTTATATAGAGCTTGATTAGTAACATTCTGAGCCGTCGATCTTATTCCATATTTTCGGCGATCTTATTCCATATTTTCAGCGATCTTATTCCATATTTCCAGCGATCTTATTCCATATGTCTATATTTCCACATTTCTTTCAGTCCTTTTTTGTATTTTACACTTCAGATGTGTGTTGAGTTTTTTATACTTCAAGATTATTTAGAAGATGATTGCTTTTCATCTATTTTTCAATTTAATTCTACGGATCAGTTGTGGAACTGACATTAAAATTTTGTTTGAGGAATCATATTGCCTCATAGGAGACTAGTCGTTTCGACTCTCGAATTTTAATATAATTTCATTTAAACCAAGTATTCTGACATTGTGTCATAGCTTCAAATTAAATTATTATTAAATTAAATTTGAGCACTTTAATGTAACGACATATAACTTCAAGAAAAGAAGAAACATCGAATGATATTGTTATATCATTATTGTACATAAACTATCGACGATCAAAGAAATACTAGTCGTTTGATAAGACCGAAGTCTTAATTCCTATGAACATTCTTTGTGTAGAGTGGAAAAACATTACGACTTTGACAAACCTTTCTTATTATTTGTAAAGCTAAGAGCTTTGTTCATTTAATATGTTAGAGGAAATACCTTTTGATAGAAGATTATTCAAATCTTTGGCTAGGAATTCAAAACTAGTTTATCCCGGTCAGGATTGAATTCTATCTGACACTATAAATAACATGTGTGTTATTTTATGCTATTTGTGTAACATCACGTCATTTGTGGACATGATATTACAACGATAATCAATTTATAGCTTGACAAGTGAGATGAGACAGGAGTATTATTTTTATTACATGTATTTGCGACAGATGAGTTAACAGTTAATTATCTTGTTGTGGAGTAAACTTTAGGAGGTTAATCACGACTGTCTAATATCGTTCATTACAATTGAAAGTTTTGTTTGAAGAACTTACGCATGCATAATTGTAGTCCAGTAGTCATGTGCAATGATACTGAGGGTCATGCCATTATTTGAGAGAAGTTCCTACATAAGATATGTTAATAACAATTAATCCTTTTTGGTTATTGTTTAACATAGTAGATGATAATTGTTTATGCCATATATACTGTTATATGAGGATTTGTAGAGCTATGGAGTGCTCACGCGAGGGAATTCCTCATTTTAAGGAAGTCAAAGTATTGTTGTTCTTTGATTTAAAAAAAGGCATGTATCATGATAAGAGCCGTTGTATACAAGTAGTCCAGTTCTTGTGAATTAACGATTTAGCTGTGTTAACAGGAGGGTTTCAGCGGAAATGCAACTTGAGAAAGATTGTCTACTCATGTCTAAAATACAATTATTAAATTTTATTAAACCCGAAGTTATGTAATTACGTACAGTTTACCTTAATTAGTCGACTGTATTATACCGATAATGTAATGAAACCTATATAAGACGATGTGTAAGCAGTATATTAAAACTACAGAACGTTAGAGAAGGATGGTTATGTGAAAAACCAGTGTATATATTTAGTTAAGAATTATGTTGTAACCGAGAAGTAAGAATCTCGAAAGTGTCGCGTTAGCAACACTAGATGATGGATATTATTATAAACATATTACATGTAAATAATTTTTGTGGAAATGATTTAATTAGTTAAATAATTTAGTAGGATTTATTAATCAATTGTTTTGGAACAGTGTGTGTTTATGAGCGGATGTTTTTGGGTGTGTATGATTATTCATTGTTAAGAACAAATGTGGAACCGAATTGGTCTAGATCAATTGCTGAGTGCGAATGAAAGAGTGTATAAATTTTTTAGAATGATTGTTTAAGAAACAAAGTAGTTATGTGAACTTTTGTAAGATATAAATGTTAATTTTTACGTGTTTTATAAATGCACACACAAGCAGTCTCTGTGGGCTAGCGAGAATGATTCACCGTTAGCATTGGAGAGCGATGATATAATATGAACAGGTGTAGACCCACCGCCTTGTATTTATTGTATAAGCCAGTTTCGATTACGGCGTGGTGCCGGGATTTCATTGATGAAACAAAGTTAATGCACGTGCGTTCTGCAAACGCAGGCTTGTGAATGAAACCATGTGTCTGGAATACCATTAAGAGGCTTCATTATACGTTTTTATTTTTACGTAGTGTAGGCCTAGGACAAGCCAAGATTTATACTCATAATTTTTAATACAGCATTGTAGTAAGATGTAGAGTTGAAAGGAGTTGTGAATGATTGCGTGTTTTTAATTTTAATGTCTAATGTTAAATTCGTTTATTGTTATTTTGTTTAGAGTAGATTAGTTTACACTATTGTTAATAAATTTTGTTCAGATTGTTTTCCATTGTTGTTGGAGTGTGATTCATTTTAAATATAAGGAGCAGAGTATTGTGGATGTAGTGTAGGCGAATCTGAATTCCCAGTCCCCGAGAGGTCAGTAAAGGTGAGTGCTCCGTGTAGTTGGTTGTTGATGCACAATATTCTTGTAACTGCTGTCTGTAAATCCCTAAAGGCCATGTTGGAAGCGATTTCTAATGTAGTATTTGCCGGTGCAGTTAGAAATGGGCAATCCAGCGGGGGCAATGGATATTCCAACAGGTTCATTTCTGGATTATCGGGTACAGTACCTGATAGAATTCGTTCATGGCGATCTCATGCCTATCGTTGGTGAACACTGTTCCTCCCTCTACTTGCGTTTTCCAATCGAAGTTTTTTTTTGTACCCCGCTCAGGTTCTGTTCCTGAGTTCGAGGCTTGAGGTTGTACCTCTTCTCTTCCTTGGCTATTTCTTGCCTCATTTTCCCTGTGGCTGTTTCTATAGTCTTGACTTTCCCTGTCTCGATCTTGGTAATACTGCCTAACGTTTTCGTTGTTGCGCCAACCTCTCTGTTTTGTTGTCTTGGCTGTTGTTGCTGCTGCTGCTGCTGTTGTTGTTGGCGGGCATAATTATCGTCGTTCCAATTTTTATATCGGCGATAACCTCCTGCTGTGCCTCTATTGTTCCGGTCGTAATAATCGTACCTCCGTGCGTCATTGTTTCGGTGGTATCCTGTCCTTCTCTGTCCATTATTCCACATTCTTGCCTGGTATGGCCTTCCATCTCGAAATCTGCGATACGGCGGTTCATAACGGTTCCTCCCATATGCATTGTTTCTACTAGGACCTGGTCTACTACGGTTCTCCTCCGTCTGCTGTGTCTGATCTACCAGCACGGTGTGAACTTCTCTATGCTCCGGTCTTCCTCTAGTATTGTTACTAGGCGTTGCATTTGGCGTGGAACTAGCATGATCTAGCTTTCTCAATATTTCTGCCATGCATTCCAGAGATTTCACATCTGCCGCAATTAAATGTCTTCTGACATCATTTGGCAGCTGTCTCGATATTGCATGAATCAGTTCTGTTTCAGCCAATGGTGGATCCAGATACTGAAGCCTTGCGAGTTGCGATGTAAAGAACGTTGCATAACGTGTAGGAGTAGAGTGCGCATATTTTTTAGAGTAAACCTCAGCTCTAGTGTCCTGCTGCATCACTAAACTCCAAAATCTGCGTTGTAAGGCATCCGCAAACTCCTCGAAATTGGTGTATGTGTATTTGAAAGCTCTATGCCAATTTAGGGCCTCAGATTCAAGATACTTTTCAACTACACGCATTTCTCGGTCCCTCGGTATGCGATTATCATCGAGATAATGTCTCATGTCTCTAGGAAATTCGACTGCTGTGATGTTTCCTACTCCGCTGAAACGAGTTGGTTTATCGTCGATATTCCTTATTACGATATAACGTTCTGGTTATTTCTATGGCTTCCTTGGTCATAGAATCCTCCCAGTCCTGCATATTCCCTCTGAATACGCTCCGGTTCTTGCATCATATGTGGTCGCTCCTGTCTTCGACTAAAAATGCTTTCTGTATCTTCTTCGTTTCTCTCTTCTGGTTTACTAAGTCTTCTTAATTCTTCTTTGTATCTCTCCTCTCTACTTAGGAAAAATTGAGTAATATCCCGTTGCATTCCTAATTTTATCTCTTCCTTTAAACCTTCATGGTCGCATGGTTCTACCAAAGTAATTGCGTTGAGTTTGCTACTAATATCACGTAGTTCGCTTTCCTGACTAGATTTTACTTTCGCGAGATCAAGATTTATTTCGTTAACTGTCGCGCGGATAACGTTCAATTCCTCACTCTTTACCGATTCTGTTTTATTTACAATGCCTCTCATTTCGGTAATGCTCGATTTTCTACTTTCCTCTATATGCTTATACAGTTCTAATTTCAAATTATCCCTGTGAGTCTTAGCATTTTTCTCTATTTGATTAAAATCCTGCAATATTTTACCATGCAGTTCCTGCATGTAAACCCTATTTGATTTAATAACCTCATCTCTTAAATCACTAACAGATTTAGTTATACAAGAAGCAATGTCAACATTTATACCCTCTGTTATCAGCTTTTGTTGGTCTTTCAGCTTACCTTCTAAGTTACCAACAGTGATGTTCAGGTCACTGAGCTTATCAGTGAGTTTCTTCTGGGAACCTAACATGGAGTCATTGTATTTAAGCTGCTCTATTGTGGCTTTCCCTATGCTTTCCTGTATCTTTCCTTCTAGCTTAATAATATTGTCGTTACATTGGACTCTAGCTTCTACTACCTTTTGGCTAACTTCCTCTCTAAGTGAGCTTATTTCCATTTTGGTAGAGGCCACATCTTCTTTCATCTGATTGAAAGCTGATTTGGTCTCTTCCAAAGCTTTCCTACTTTGGACTACAGAAATTCTACTTTCAGTCTGAGCTAATTTGCTTTGCTCCTGGGCTAATCTTACTTCTTCCTGGGCTTTTCCCAAGGCTTTCTTAATGTCTTCCTGTGCCTTCCGAACTTCCTCTCGTTCTATTCTGTCTTCTTCTCTAGCCTTTCTCATCTCTTCCTGTACTTTCTCTTGAATCTTTCTATTTTCTTCTTGAGTTTTCTCTTGTGCCTTTCTTATTTCTTCCTGGACTCTTCTACACTCCTCCTGAACTAAGGTTATACTAGCGTTAGTAACTGATTGAGCTAATGCTAACTCTCCCTTCATCTCAGACTTAACGGTAGCTGCTGACTGCTTTATCTCTCTATCTAACTTTTTAGTACTATCGTGTGTGGATTTGTGGAGGGCATCTACATCTCCTGTTAACTGGTTCTGACTTTCCTGGATCTTTTCCAGGATAGCCCTGATAAGGCTTATATCTCCCGACGACATAATAATTTCACACTTGAGAAATAAGGAGGTATCATCTATACTACTTCATGGACATATCAGAGTAACCAACTCATTTAAATTCTACAAAGGAATACTTCGATATACGTATTAAAATACATTAACTTAACGTCTACAATCTTATCTAACCTTAATCTAATAAACTGATCTTCCTTCAATCCGCAATCCCTAACTAATATTACGTTCCGACAACAAGAATTTAACTAAATGTGACTGTAATTTGACCAAAATGTCATTAGCTGGATAAACAAACATGCCTCTAACAAACTGTACTCCTCAAATGTAGCAGTGTTTATTCACTTAAACAACTTTCCAAAAAATTTGGGATCGGCGTTTCTAAATTAACACAAAACCTAACAAATATCGTGTACGGTTGTCGTTGCAGACTACACTGTCTCAAGACAATCGATGCCAAAACACGTTTGGACGCCAAGAAATTACCACCTATATGCACCCGAATCCCGCATAGTCATAGCCTATATCCGCAAAGATAGAAAAGGATTGAAGGGAGGTCGATACCCAGCCAGGTTAACCAACACTACCCTACCAGGATAACGACTAGAGAACCCTCGATGCATACCGGCCATGCAACAACACTACCGATTAGATACACATTTACAAAGAAAATAAACTATTCTAAACACAAAATGGTAGTACGAGAATCTCGAATCTCGGGTGTGAACGGTGAAAGTTGAGACTAACATGAATTCTAGTAACTAATTCGCAGTATTATCGCACGTCGATTGCAAGAATGAAATGATGATCAGATTTATAAAAAACGAACAGGCAAACAAAACTAGTGCCTGGGATTTATTTCCAAACAAATACAAATAAGAAAAAAAAAATAATCTCCATCACCATTAAAATAGAGAAACAAGTTAAAATTAACTGTTACACACGTCAGATAATTCTACTATCTGTAGAATAAATGTTCCCTAACATTCTCGTTACAACAATGTAGTTATATTAATTTTCACAAAATGTTCACGTAGTTGAGAGTCACCCTGTGGCTATGTCATTGAAATAATCTGATTAAAATCAGCTGTTCACTCATAAAAATGAAGTTAACATTACAAAACCCTACATTATACATGAGCATACGTAAAATGTAACTATCTACTCTAATAATACTGTTATAAATTATATATGGTTTAAATATTTACATAATCTACTGTTCTCGTGCTTCACACGGTTTAAAAATTACCTTTAACACTCTCAGTCGCGATCTGCCAGCGTCATAGTGTCTCTGTTACATAAACAGTTCTTTTAACAATGTTTCTACCAACGATCAAATTCTCAGGTACTTCTAGTGGTATGTCATAATAAATAAGCCTGAGTATCAAACACTTAAGTTAAATACAGCATAGAATGTCGTGTCAATAAATAAAACAATAGGATAAAGAGCGATGCGAAACTACTTAAAAACTCTATACATTTTGTGGATCATATACAAATACTCTCAGACATAAACAATTCAAACATTAACCTTTGTTGGTATATTGGCTTTCACGGCCGGTGAATTAAAACTCAGCAATTCTTCTAGGTTTGTGCCGTGTCTTGTGTGGGGTTTCGCCTAGGACACCAAGCTGGCTCATCGGCGGGCTCTTGGTGTCCCCGCCCGGACCCCCACAGGAGTATCGAACTGCGCGATACCTCCCTTTATATAGAGTGCAACTGCACTCCTTGACTGCGAGAACCAAAAGCTCAAACAGCCTCAACCTCCCTATGAAGGCTTCCAAAAAGATGGTATATTGGCTTTCACGGCCGGTGAATTAAAACTCAGCAATTATTCTAGGTTTGTACCGTGTCTTGTGTGGGGTTTCGCCTAGGACACCAAGCTGGCTCATCGGCGGGCTCTTGGTGTCCCCGCCCGGACCCCCACATGAGTATCGAACTGCGCGATACCTCCCTTTATATAGAGTGCAACTGCACTCCTTGACTGCGAGAACCAAAAGCTCAAACAGCCTCAACCTCCCTATGAAGGCTTCCAAAAAGATGGTATATTGGCTTTCACGGCCGGTGAATTAAAACTCAGCAATTCTTCTAGGTTTGTGCCGTATCTTGTGTGGGGTTTCCGGGCGGGGACACCAAGAGCCCGCCGATGAGCCAGCTTGGTGTCCTAGGCGAAACCCCACACAAGACACGGCACAAACCTAGAAGAATTGCTGAGTTTTAATTAACCATTGTGTTAGCGCTTCTTACTCATCCTGTAACAATTCTTTGCTCCACATAGCAATATATTCCTTCCTTCCGCAATACAGTGAACAATACTTATCAATGGCGTCTTACTACGCTCCAAACCTGTCATACTTCCTTCCTTCCCCTCCTCTCTACAAACCATCTTCAAAACTCCGCACGGCATTAATTCCATATAAAACCCATCTTCCAACTTACTACACACTTGTAGAAGAATTAGTGATTTTACTAGGTAACTACGATAGAGTATATTACCGTTCAGAATGCACTCGTAACTCTCAACTCCTGTCTAAATTATTAAACCTCGTGCATCAAATTACAACAATTACATGTTCGTTCACAATAATACAATTCGCAAAGTACTTCTTATTCCTTTCATTAGCACTATTCGTTCTCTTTGATCCATAACAAACTTGTTCTTCCACGTTACCAAACGTTAACAATGTTAATTTGTAGTTCGCTCGTCTTTTAGTTGTTAATAAAAATAAATACATATCCTCACGCTTCTGGTGTACATTTAAATATATGAACAATTCATATTAAGTTTTTTAACATACTAGACCGCAGGTAGACTCACATATCCCCTGGTCTTTTCATCTCAGTTAAACAATGTTTCTACTTTAATTGTTGATGAATATAGGCATCATTTGACCTCAATTGTCACTACCATGATCCTAATTTATAGTGTATATTCGTAATATAAATACAGTAGTTCAAGACTATTTAGATGTCTAATAAACTATATTCCGCTATTGGAATTTTATAACATTCAAATTGTTATAAATAAATATTTCAGGTGTGTATTAACATCGTAATGTTTGTTACATAATATTATAGCATCACACAATAATGCTTTACTTGATAACACTGCAATTCAGACATATAAATGTATACTTTCGCTGTTACGCATATAAATTGTTAATAACAATTATAATGTTTAAATGTTCTTACAATTTGCCATTATTGACGCTCTCCTCTCCAAAATAGAATGTAATCGAAGCCTTCTCTCCGAGATACAATATTATCGAATAATCGAATAATCTCTTTGAGATACCAAATAAACAAATAATATAGTAATCAAATCATCGAATCATTCCTATTACAAAACGAGTATCGTTCGAAAGTATGTAACTTACAACGTTTCCTTCCAAAAAAAATACGAGAAACGCAAATCTAAGTTAAATATGCATGAAATAACGTCTTAAACGACACATGAAGACGTATCAAAAATTACAATGAAACTCTAAAATTTAAGCTATTAAATACAAAGAATAAAGATAAGAATTTCTACAAATGAAGTTGGTCTCTCCAAAAATGGATTTCTACTATTACAGCAAAACTACAGATATTATATCAAACGGTTGTTCTACCTTGAGACGTCTTCTACAGCCATGAAATACCTCTATCAGCTGTTCTTGATGATCTGTCGAAGCTGTCATCAGTCGCCTCCTACCGAAACCAGTTACTGCCAAGCACGTGCAAATCAGCTGCGGGCGATCCCAACTCACTCGGCCAGCAATCACCTGCTCTGCGTCTCGGCTTGAGCTGCTAACGGTAGATCTGCCATCTTCACGGCCAGCGGCCTGGAAACTGCGTTTCTTGGTTCGATCGGCTGTAAACGGTCTTCTGCTTCTTATCTCTGTCCTGCAGAGTGGTCTCGCCATCGTAGATCCGCAAGTCCTGAGTTGACATCTCATCCTTATGTTGTTGGACATCTTGCTTGTAGTGTAGAAACTCATATTGGAATACTGCGGGTTGTTGCGCAGTTGTAGCTGTGTCGATCCTTGAATTTCCAAGTCACTCTGACTTCCCAATCCATGGTATAGATTAATCTCCTTTCATATTATTTAGTTCTCCATAATATTCTCTTCAGTAGACGTAGAATAAGCTTTTCCTCCCCGACTTAAATTCGCTGCCATCATGTAGACTGTGATGTAGACTGTGATGAAATAATGTTTAATTATATAGTTTAATTCGTCGTAGTAATATTGTAGCGTGCAGTAGAAAATGCTGTTAGTTTTTGCTTCTCTGTAAAGTGCTGTTGATAAGCGAAGTCTTGTTCTAATGCTGTTATACTTTTATAAACGCTGGTCTCCCCAATGTTAATGTAATTTCATTTCGCCGGCTCCTCTTCTGAACTTCCTCGGCGATCCCTTGGTCGTTCGATAGTACAACGGTGCTTGTCGACCGGGCTTATGTTGCGTGCAATAAAAGCTTCTTTTCTGTGTGCGTGCGTCAAACGCGTCCACTCGTGTCCAGTCGCTGTGAGAGAGTGATGCCACGTTTCTCCTCTCCGCGGCGCGTGTCATTGCTAGCCTAGCTCAGCTAGCCTCACACACATGTATATTAATAGAAATATACTCATATTTGCTCTATTATTCAATAATTTATATTTCTTTTCAACCAAATAAATTTCATATTGCACTTGTAGATGTGTTTATAGTAGGAAATATAAGCCGGTACTGACACTGGGGCTAATGCGTAACATGGCCGCCGCGCGCAACCAGCCCTATGTTTTTCTTATGGAGGGGACTGTCAGAGCTGGCACAGGGGCTAATGCGCAAGATGGCCGCCATACTCTGACACCGTGCATGACCTCACAGGGGGAGTTCGACCGTGTAGTTACTAAATGGAATATTTATTATTATTATTAATAATATTTTTATTAGGTAATTATTGATTGATAGTTTGCCACGGTGAGTGAGTGGTTATCGTGTCGGACTACCAACGCAAGCGTGCAGGTTCGCTCTTGGTCGTGGTAAGTGATTTCTGAAAGGCGGCAAAAATTAAGACTCGCATGTCATACGATGTTGGCATGTAAAAGAACGCAGGGAGAGGTCGGCTATGTAGTAGCTAAATGGAATATTTATTATTATTATTATTATTATTATTAGGTAATTATTGATTGATCATGTACAATCAAGACCAGCCTTTTATTGCCCCACTTTATGGTGTAGTGGCTAGCATTTTTAGCTGTTACTGTGGAGGCTCGGGTTCGAGTCCTGGCTCTGTCAAGAAATTTAATTTTAGGCTGAGGGTTGGAATGGGGTACACTAACCTTGTGAGGCAAAACTGACAGGAGCTGGCTTTTGATTCATACCGCAGCCATTCTGCCTAACCCACCTTACCTAACCTAACCTAACCTAACTTCAAAGTCAGAATGTACAATACATCTATTGTTTTGATTTTTATACACTCATAAATTAGATATAGAGAATGTCCACCACGATTTAGATCCTCGAGCACACTTTTCTGACATATCATTAAAACGTGTAGAAAGGAATGTCTGAAAATTTTCACTAACACGTAGTACACGTTCACCATACATTGTGTCACCTTTTTGAATGCTAATGATACGGAAAAGAGTATGCATTGGTAATTCAGTGAGCTTTTTTCTCTCTAATCAACAGTTCTACCCCCATAGCATTGTGAATATTTATTGTAGTAGCCTATAAAGAAACAAAATAAAAACATATATATAACAGTTTAGCTATAAGTGACCAGAACCACTATAACATTTTATTCTAATAAGGAGATTTCCATAATGATAAGAAAAAAGAGCTTACCATAATGATGGATTGTGTGTAAGTATACGTCTTTTGCTGCCACTACTAAACTGATACTCATACAACAGACACGTGAGTTCATGTTTCGCTGACGTAACCGTATGTTCCCACGCACTTCCTGTGTGTTGCACGCGCCGTAGTGGCTAAATTGGAAACTAGATGAGATGATTTGCTGACGTAATTGTATGTTCCCCCGCACGAACACGCAGACCCCTGTAGACGGGTCCTTGTGGACGAGTCCCTGCGGACGGGTCCCTGTGGACGGGTCATTGTTGACAGGTCATTGTGGACGGGTCCTTGTTGACGGGTCCTTGTGGACGAGCCCCTGTGGACGGGTCCTTGTTGACGGGTCCCTTATGACTAATCCCTTTAGAACGGTCCTTTCGGACTGGTCCCTATCGACTGGCCCATGACCATGATGCTATGATGAAATTAAACGTTGTTCCACATGAAACGCATGTGAAGAGCCGATTGCTACTATGAATTAACATGTTTTTCGTTTTGTTTTTACGCATGCGTACTTGTTTTTTTTGTAAGCGGGCAGGCTTTTTGAATAATGATTTATAGATGAGTTATTTTTTTAATTTACCAAAAGATCCAAAACTAATAGGTCATTAGCTTTTTAATATCTCATGAACCAATAAGGCTAGGGACTTGTATGAGAGGTCGTTGGACTTGAGTTGACATTCTGTTTTTGAATGTATTATTTATTTTTTTGTCAAAAGGGCCTAACTACACTTTTTGTTAATATCTCGCTAACTAATAATCAGAGAGGGTCAAGTGAGGTGTCATGGGACTTAGGATGGTCAACCCTTTTCCATGACCAACGAATTTACCCAAAATATCTAATACAGCATGGTCATTGACCTATGATTTTATAAACTAATCATCGGAGAAGGTCAAGTGAGGTGTCATAGGACTTAGAATGGTTAACCCTTTCCCATGGCCAATGAATGTAGGCTACCCAAAATACCCAATACATCAAGGTCATCGACCTGAGATTTTAGAAACTAATAATCGGATACGAACATGTGAGATGTTTACCATGCGTGATGAAACATATCTAGGTAGAGAAAGAATTAGTGTAAGCTACATGTATGGTGACTAACAAGTCTTTTACCATTGAAACTTGTTTTCAGATCAAACTGCAGTATAGAGAGAGTATAGGTTGCAGGTATGGGTTAATAAATGAGAAATGGTGTACGCAAACTCTGATTTATCTTTAATTGATAGGTTAAAGATGATAGCTAAAACACAAGAATGCTCAGTGGTTACCGAGACAAAATGGTCGCTACACACAACAAGCTTTAAATACTTGAGGCTAATAATCTATACACACACTCGCTTGTTCTAAACTAAACTGTGTTGCTGTCAGTGCTCAGACAGTAGGCTGATGACGAAATGCATTGCTAACAGAAATATAATAATTTCCGGTTGTCTAATGTTACCAGCTATCCATTTTTTGTGTTTCAGTGGTAAGCACTTTTAGCTCTTGTACTGGTGGTCTTAACTCGATTTCCAGGTCTGAGGCCTAGAACGAGTCGAACTAAGAAACAAGGGCATGGTGGTGCAGTGGTTAAGCTGTTAGCCTTTTCGCCAGGGGTTCGATTTCAGGTTAATATGCATGTCATACACATATTAAACAAAACAAAACAGAGATAACATTTAAAACTGATTACATTTATGTCTTTTCAAATTATTACTTGGATTACAAATACAAAGGTGAACTGGGTTTGATATACAGTTAATGCTGTCTATCACACACTAGACTGTAAGAAAGCCAAAAGAGCAAAAGGCGTAGGTAGAGCAGTGGTAAAATAGCTATATGTAGAGAACTACCTGGCAACGCTATATCGCATAAACAGTGCAGGATACAATCCAGCAATCAAATTTGTATCTTGTGTAACAGAGAAATGCACTTACGTGAGAAAATGCAAGTTCATGTGTAATATGACCTAACACACAAGTGTTCACCTGTGCACATGCACGATGAGAGCTAACAAGTCACATTCTGTTTAGTTCATACGTAACGTTAGGTTAGGGCTAATGCACACACCCTAGTACACGAGACACATGCCATTTGAGAGCAGATCAACGGATCTAACTTGGTGGATGGATGTGTTAACACTGAGAAGATGGTACTTGCAGTAAGACGTCTTATTATTTCCTGTGTCATATTACAGACATGGCAGAGAGCACACAGTTCTGTTGCTATGACTAACGCTGCAGTAATTTGAAACCCCAGGTGATCATCAAGACAATGGGTGATATTCATACAAAGTTAGCAGTCATTGGATATTACACAGGTGTTCCTTCCGGTGTCATGTTGCTGACATGGCGGAGAGCGCACAGTTCTATTGCTATGACTAACGCTGCAGTAATTTGAAACCCCCAAGTGTTGATCAAGACAATGGGTGATGATCATGCAATGTCAGCAGTAATTGGATACGACACATCAACATGGACTAATCATAAACGTGTTGTCATAACCCGCAGAAACCTGATTTAAAGATTTTAGATTTTACATTTTACATTTTAACATTTTAGATTTTTTATTTTTTATTTTACATTTTTAAATTTATTTTTACTTTTTTATTTTTAGATTTTACATTTTAAATTTAAGATTATTTGATTTTTAGATTTTACTTTTTATACATTTTCCTAAAAGAGTAAACTACAAGGTCACATACCTAACCTCATTAAACCTAACTTTACCAAACCTAACTTAAGCTAATCCAAAGGCTAATGCACATACACAAAGTATATAAGGTACATGCAACTATCCTTATGCTAGTCTTATAGGTTACTGTACAACATGGTCACTACCCCAAACGGATTTTTTTTTCATTTTGTTGTTTACACATATTGCAATTTTCCAATTTCCCATTTTCAGTTTTTTAAATGTCAGTTTTTAGTTTTTCAATTTCATAATATGGAAACATGGATTTTGCATTTTGTTGTTTACACATTTATTAATTTCACAGTTTCCCATTTACAGTTCTTAAAATGTCAGTTTAATGTTTTTCAATTTCATGATATAGAAACATGGATTTTCCAATTTGTTGTTTTCACATTTGTCAATTTACCAATTTCACATTTACAGTTTTTTAAATTTCAGTTTAATGTTTTTTTCTACTTGTCAATATGGAAACATGGGTTTTTACAATTTGTGTTCTACATGTCATGCAACTATCCTTATGCTAGTCTTATAGGTTTCTGTACAACATGATCACTACCCCAACCGGATATTTTTTTTCTTTTTGTTGTTTACACATATGCCAATTTTCCAATTTCCCATTTTCAGTTTTTTATGTCAGTTTTAAGTTTTTCAATTTCATAATATGGAAACATGGATTTTGCATTTTGTTGTTTACACATGTATATATTTCACAATTTCCCATTTACAGTTCTTAAAATGTCAGTTTAATGTTTTTCAATTTCGTGATATAGAAACATGGATTTTCCAATTTGTTGTTTTCACATTTGTCAATTTACCAAATTCCCATTTACAGTTTTTAAAATTTCAGTTTAATGTTTTTTTTCTATTTGTCAATATGGAAACATGGATTTTTCCAATTTGTGGTTTACATGTACATTTTTCATTAGGAGTGGAGAAAGGTGGGTAGTAATTAAAAATGTGTAAGCAGTGTCCATTGTTGACAGGTCATTGTTGACGAGTCCTTCTCAAACAACAGACAAGTGAGTTCGTGTTTCGCATGCATTACCCAAAATGTAATACCATGCAAGTGTTTAACATTTTATAAATTAGCTTATGTATTAATTTATGTGTGGGGTCTTATGTTGGCATTTTGTGTTGGCTTATTCTGTAAATTGGCTTTTATGTTGGATTTTGTGTTGGCTTTTAGGTTGGCTTTTTGTGTGTTGGCTTTAGTGTTGGTTTATATTTTGGCTTTTGTGTTGGCTTATTTGACAAGTTATTTTGTCAATGCATTTAGTGGATTTTTCTCTTGGTCTTGGTAAGTATATCAGTCCATTTTATCACAACATAATGCTTACTGCCATGTTTGTAAGCAACAACAACAACACACTAAACTTTCAAAAAAAATCTAAAGTACTCTAAGGTACTCTCAACTCGTACTCTTACCTCTACCCCATGCCTAGTCAAGAACATTATTTTTTTCTTCAAAAAAAAGGTGAATGGGGGAAAGTAGACTATATGTTTAAACTAAGAAAAATCATATAAAGTCATATGTTAACTCTAACACCTACGTTTATCCCTTTCTTATTCGAAAAATATTATATTTTTTAAAAATTTTCTAAACAATATTTGGAAAGTAGGCTATATTTTGAAAACTAATCATCCTATAAAGTCATATATAGACTCAAACCAATGGCTTTTATATCCTTAATCGTTAGAACAAAATATGGTATTTTTGACATTTTTTCCAAAAATGTTCATTTTTAAAAATGGGCTATATATTGGAAACTAGGAATTTTACAAAAAAGTGTGTTTGACATAAATGACAGGTATTTACCCCCTCTACCCAAAAACCAAGTCCCAGACCTCTGGGATAAAATCCAAAAATGTTTAATTGTGAAATTAGGCGATATTTTGAAAACGTATCATTCTAAAAAGTCATATATAGACTCAAAAAATGTTCTTTAAGTTATTTAACGTTAAAACAAAACTTAAGATTTTTTCATTTTTCCGAAAATAGTCCAATTTTCAAAATTGTCTACGGTGGCTTATGGTGGTGGCTTATGATGGTGCCTTATGGTGGTGGCTTATGGAGGCTTATGGTGGTGGCTTATGGTGGCTTATAGTTGTTGCATATGTTGGTGGCTTATTTTTTGTGGTTTACGTTAATAACTTATTTGTAATGTCTTATTTGACAAGTTATTTTTGTCAATGTATTTAGAGGATTTTTCTCTTGGTCTTGGAAAGTATCTCAACCCTTTTTTTATGGTAGCATAATGCTTACCGCCATGTTTGTAAGCAACAACAACAACACACTAAAATTCCAAGAATCCAAAGTAGTCTAAGGTTAATGATTGTCTCTCAACTCCAAACGCCTAGTCAAAAACATTATATATTTTTCAAATTTTTCAAAAAAGGTAAATTGGGGAAGTAGGCTATATGTTTAAACTAAAAATCATATCAAATCATATGCTAACTCCATCACCTAAGTCTATCCCACTCTCAGCCAAAAAATATAATATTCTTCAAATATTTCCAAAAGAATATTTGGAAAGTAGGCCATTTTGAAAACTAATCATCCTATAAAGTTATATATAGACTCAAACCAATCTTAATCTTAATCGTAAGAACAAAATATGGAATTTTTTGACATTTTTTCCAAAAATGTTCATTTCAAACGGGGCTATATTTTGGAAAGTAGGAATTTTACAAAAAAGTTTGTTTAACGTAAATGACAGGTATTTAACCCCACTACCCACAAACCAAGTCCCAGGTCTCTGGGGGCAAAATCCAAAAAAGTTCAATTTGGAAAGTAGGCGATATTTTGAAAACCAATCATCCTAAAAAGTCATATACAGACTCAAACCAATGGCTTTTATGTCCTTAATTGGTAGAACAAAACTTAACATTTTTTCAGTTTTTCCAAAAAAGTCCATTTTTCAAAATTGTCTATATTTTGGGAACTAAGAATTTTACAAAAAAGTTTGTTTAACGTAAATGAAAGGTCTTTACCCCCTCTACCCAAAAAATAAATTTCAGGTCCCTAGGACAAAAACTATGCAGTAGTGGTTTTGCAGGGATTCTATATCCACCTCCACCTCCCCCACCTCACAAGATGGCGGCCGTAGCTGAACTTAACCTAGCCTAACCTAACAAGATGGCGGCCGTAGCTTAACTTAACCTAGCCTAACCTTACAAAATTGTGGCCGTAGCTTTACTTAACCTAACTTAACCTGACCTAACTTAACCTAAACCTACGAGGTGCGATCAAAAAATTTTCAAAATGGTGGTCATAGCTTAACTGAACCTTGCCTAACCTAACCTAACCTAAACCTACGAGGTGTGATTATAAAGTTCCAAGATGGCGGTCGTAGCTTAACTCAACCTAACCTAACCCTACGAGGTGTGATCAAAAAGTTCCAAAATGTCTGCCGTGGCTTAACTTAACCTTTGATTGATCCCTGTTGATTGACCCATTTTGATTGATCCCTGTTGATGTATCCCTTTGGACTGGTCCCTGTTGACTTGCCCCTTTGGAAGGGTCCTTTTGAAGGGAGTCATGTTTTTTACGGGTCCCGGAGGACGGGTCCTTTTTGACGGGTCCTTGTGGGCGGGTCCATTTGACATAATTTGGATAAAATGCATGGGCCAGTCCATAGGGATCAGTCCAAAGGATCCGCCCAAAGGGACCCGTCAACAAGGACCCGTCCTCCGGGACCCGTAAAAAAATGACTCCCTTCAAAAAGGACCCGTCCAAAGGGGCTAGTCAACAGGGACCAGTCCAAAAGGATACATCAACAGAGATCAATCAAAAGGGGTCAATCAACAGGGATCAATCAAAGGTTAAGTTAAGCTACGGCAGCCATTTCGAACTTTTTGATAGGGTTAGGTTAGGTTGAGTTAAGCTACGACCACCATCTTGGAACTTTATGATCACACCTCGTAGGTTTAGGTTAGGTTAGGTTAGGCTAGGTTCAGTTAAGCTAAGGCCACCATTTTGAAAAATTTTGATCGCACCTCGTAGGTTTAGGTTAAGTTAGGTTAGGTTAAGTTAGGTTAAGTAAAGCTACGGCCGCCATCTTGTGAGGTGGGGAGGTGGAGGTGGATGTAGAATCCCTGCAAAACCACTACTGCACAGTTTTTGTCCTAAGGACCTGAAATTTATTTTTTGGGTAGAGGGGGTAGTAAAGACCTTTCATTTACGTTAAACAAACTTTTTGTAAAATTCTTAGTTCCCAAAATATAGACAATTTTGAAAATTGGACTTTTTTGGAAAAACTGAAAAAATGTTAAGTTTTGTTCTACCAATTAAGAACATTAAAAGCCATTGGTTTGAGTCTATATATGACTTTTTAGGATGTTTGGTTTTCAAAATATCGCCTACTTTCCAAATTGACCTTTTTTGGATTTTGCCCCAGAGACCTGGGACTTGGTTTGTGGGTAGTGGGGGTAAATACCTGTCACTTACGTTAAACAAACTTTTTTGTAAAATTCCTAGTTTCCAAAATATAGCCCGGTTTTAAAATGAACATATTTGGAAAAGTGTCAAAGAATTCCATATTTTGTTCTTACGATTAAGGATGTAAAAGCCATTGGTTTGAGTCTACATATAACTTTATAGGATGATTAGTTTTCAAAATATGGCCTACTTTCCAAATATTCTTTTGGAAAAATTTGAAGAATATTATATTTTTTGACTGAGAGTGGGATAGACGTAGGTGTTGGAGTTAGCATATGATTTGATATGATTTTTAGTTTAAACATATAGCCTACTTCCCCAATTTACCTTTTTAGAAAAATTTGAAAAATATATAATGTTTTTGACTAGGCGTTGAATGGAGTTGAGAGACAATCATTAACCTTAGACTACTTTGGATTCTTGGAATTTTAGTGTGTTGTTGTTGCTTACAAACATGGCGGTAAGCAATATGCTACCATAAAAAAAGGGGTTGAGATACTTTCCAAGACCAAGAGAAAACTCCTCTAAATACCGTGACAAAAATAACTTGTCAAATAAGCCATTACAAATAAGGTATTAACGTAAACCACCGAAAATAAGCCACCAACATATGCCACCACTATAAGCCATCACCATAAGCCACCATAAGCCACCATCATAAGCCTCCATATGCCACCACCATAAGGCACCATCATAAGCCACCACCACAAGCCACCATCATAAGCCACCACCATAAGCCACCATAGACAATTTTGAAAATTGGACTTTTTCGGAAAAATGAAAAAATGTTAAGTTTTGGTTAAACGTTAAATAACTTATAGAACATTTGTTTGAGTGAATATATGATTTTTTAGAATGATACGTTTTCAAAATATCGCATACTTTCACAATTAAACATTTTTGGATTTTGTCCCAGAGATCTGGGACTTGGTTTGTGGGTAGAGGGGGTAAATACCTGTCATTTATGTCAAACACACTTTTTGTAAAATTCCTAGTATTCAAAATATAGCCCATTTTTAAAAATGAACATTTTTGGAAAAATGTCAAAAATTCCATATTTTGTTCTAACGATTAAGGATATAAAAGCCATTGGTTTGAGTCTATATATGACTTTATAGGATGATTAGTTTTCAAAATATAGCCTACTTTCCAAATATTGTTTAGAAAAATTTTAACAAATATAATATTTTTCTACTAAGAATAGGATAAACGTAGGTGTTAGAGTTAACATATGACTTTATATGATTTTTTTTATTTTAAACATATAGTCTACTTTCCCCATTCACCTTTTTTTGGAAAAATAATAATGTTCATGACTAGGCATGGGATAGAGGTAAGAGTACGAGTTGAGAGTACCTTAGCGTACTTTAGATTTTTTTTAAAGTTTAGTGTGTTGTTGTTGTTGCTTACAAACATGGCAGTAAGCATTATGTTGTGATAAAATGGACTGATATACTTACCAAGACCAAGAGAAAAATCCACTAAATGCATTGACAAAATAACTTGTCAAATAAGCCAACACTAAAGCCAAAATATAAACCAACTCTAAAGCCAACACACAAAAAGCCAACACAAAAGCCAACATAGAAGCCAATATACAGAATAAGCCGACACAAAATGCCAACATAAGACCCCACACATAAACTAATACATAAGCTAATTTATAAAATGTTAAACACTTGCATGGTATTACATTTTAGGTAATGCATGCGAAACATGAACTCACTTGTCTGTTGTATGAGAAGGACCTGTCAACAATGGACACTGCTTACACATATTTAATTACTACCCACCTTTCACCACTCCTAATGCAAAATGAACATGTAAACCACAAATTGGAAAAATCCATGTTTCCATATTGACAAATAGAAAAAAAAACATTAAACTGAAATTTTAAAAATTGTAAATGGGAATTTGGTAAATTGACAAATGTGAAAACAACAAATTGGAAAATCCATGTTTCTATATCATGAAATTGAAAAACTTTAAACTGACATTTTAAGAACTGTAAATGGGAAATTTTGAAATTGATAAATGTGTAAACAACAAAATGCAAAATCCATGTTTCCATATTATGAAATTGAAAAACTTAAAACTAACATTAAAAAACTGAAAATGGGAAATTGGAAAATTGACATATGTGTAAACAACAAAAAGAAAAAAATATCCGGTTGGGGTAGTGATCATGTTGTACAGTAACCTGTAAGACTATCATTAGTATACAGGTTGCTTCAAAAAATGAATACACACTTTAAACTATCGTAGGTTTCCCGCTCTACAAGGCTAATGTTATATTTCTTCGCCAGGTGGCGGCATAATCGTCCCTCTATGTTATATTGTCAGTTGGAATTTGTAATATCAACATGGCGGACGTACGTTTGAGTTTTGAAGAACGTAAGCAGGTTATTAAGTGGTACTGGAAGTTTGAGAATGTAAATGAAGTTCAAAGACAGTGGAGAAGGGAGTATGATACAGAACCACCTTCAAGATTAACAATTACACGCATACGAGACAAATTCGAAGTCCATGGAACAGTGTGTGATGTGCATAAAGGTCATTCAGGTCGACCTCGAACAGCTACAAGTGATGAGTCATCAACGGCAGTCTTGGAACTGTTTCAACGCTCTCCTAACAAATCTTCAAGGCAAGGGGCACGTGAAAGTGATGTAAGTGCTAGCAGCGTGCTACGCATTCTGAAGAGAGGCAAGTATCGTGTTTACATTCCAAGGCTGGTGCAACAGCTAAGTGACGACGATCCAGATCGAAGGTTGCAATTTTGTGAATGGGTTCAGGAGATGGTGATACGTGAACCGGGATTTATGGGTAGCATAATTTGGTCGGATGAAGCCCAATTAAAACTTAATGGAACTGTCAATAGGCACAATTGTGTTTACTGGGGTGAAGAAAATCCTCACATTACTATTGAAAAAGCTGTAAATTTGCCTGTTGTAAATGTGTGGTGCGGTTTGTCTTCAAGGGGACTCATTGGACCTTTTCGATTTGAAGGCACTGTAACTGGTATAACTTACCTAACAATGCTTGCTGATTCCATATTTCCTGCCATTCGTGCATTATACGGTAATGATAATTTTTATTTTCAACAAGATGGTGCCCCGCCGCACTATCACAGGGACGTACGAGCTTACCTGGATCAAAATTTGCCGGGCCAGTGGATAGGACGCAGGGGGCCAATCGAGTTTCCAGCACGCTCTCCAGACCTTACACCACTGGATTTCTTCTTATGGGGCACAGTAAAAGATGAGGTGTACAAGCGTAAACCACGTAACCTAGACATTCTTTGGAATGAGATTCAAGCCGTGTGTAGAGAAATCTCATTGGACGTTTTGATACGATGTACAGAATCAGTGATGACTCGTACTCAGAATTGTATTGATGCTGCAGGTAGCCAATATGAACAGTATTAACATTTGTTATTTATGTTTCATTTACATTGGACTTTCAGCTTTCTAATTTCCTGAAATTTACCTTTGTAGAACGGTAAATACATTTTCTATGAAAGTTCAAAGTGTGTATACACTTTTTTGAAGCACCCTATAGTTGCATGACATGTAAAACACAAATTGTAAAAATCCACGTTTCCATATTGACAAATAGAAAAAACATTAAACTGAAATTTAAAAAACTGTAAATTTGAAATTGGTAAATTGACAAATGTGAAAACAACAAATTGGAAAATCCATGTTTCTATATCATGAAATTGAAAAACTTTAAACTGACATTTTAAGAACTGTAAATGGGAAACTGTGAAATTAATAAATGTGTAAACAACAAAATGCAAAATCCATGTTTCCATATTATGAAATTGAAAAACTAAAAACTGACATTAAAAAAACTGAAAATGGGAAATTGGAAAATTAACATATGTGTAAACAACAAAATGAAAAAAAAAATCCGTTCGGGGTAGTGACCATGTTGTACAGTAACCTATAAGACTAGCATAAGGATAGTTGCATGTACCTTATATACTTTGTGTATGTGCATTAGCCTATGGATTAGCTTAAGTTAGGTTTGGTAAAGTTAGGTTTAATGAGGTTAGGTATGTGGCCTTGTAGTTTACTCTTTTAGGAAAATGTAAAAAGGTAAAAACTAAAAATCAAAAAATCTTAAATTTAAAATGTAAAATCTAAAAATTAAAAAAATAAAAAAATAAAAAAAATTAAAATGAAAAAATCAAAAATCTAAAATGTTAAAATATAAATGTTAAAATGTAAAATCTAAAATCTTTAAATCAGGTTTATGCGGGTTATGACAACACGTTTATGATTAGTCCATGTTGATGTGTGGTATCCAATTACTGCTGACTTTGCATGATCATCACCCATTGTCTTGATCAACACCTGGGGGTTTCAAATTACTGCAGCGTTAGCCATAGCAATAGAACTGTGCGCTCTCTGCCATGTCAGCAACATGACACCGGAAGGAACACCTGTGTAATATCCAATGACTGCTAACTTTGTATGAATATCACCCATTGTCTTGATGAACACCTGGGGTTTCAAATTACTGCAGCGTTAGTCATAGCAACAGAACTGTGTGCTCTCTGCCATGTCTGTAATATGACACAGGAAATAATAAGACGTCTTACTGCAAGTACCATCTCCTCAGTGTTAACGCATCCATCCACCAAGTTAGATCCCTTGATCTGCTCTTAAATGGCATGTGTCTCGTGTACTAGGGTGTGTGCATTAGCCCTAACCTAACGTTACGTACGAACTAAACAGAATGTGACTTGTTAGCTCTTATCGTGCCTGCACACAGGTGAACACTTGTGTGTTAGGTCATATTACACATGAACTTGCATTTTCTCACGTAAGTGCATTTCTCTGTTCCACACGATACAAATTTGATTGCTGGAGTGTATCCTGCACTGTTTATGCGATATAGCTTTGCCAGGTAGTTCTCTACATATAGCAATTGTACCACTGCTCTACCTACGCCTTTTGCTCTTTTGGCTTTCTTACAGTCTAGTGTGTGATAGACAGCATTAACTGTATATCAAACCCATTTCACCTATGTATTTGTAATCCAAGTAATAATTTGAAAAGACATAAATGTAATCAGTTTTAAACGTTATCTCTGTTTTGTTTTGTTTAATATGTTTATGACATGCATATTAACCTGAAATCGAACCCCTGGTGAAAAGGCTAACAGCTTAACCACTGCACCACCATGCCCTTGTTTCTTAGTTCGACTCGTTCTAGGCCTCAGACCTGGAAATCGAGTTAAGACCACCAGTACAAGAGCTAAAAGTGCTTACCACTGCAACACAAAAAAATGGATAGCTGGTAACATTAGACAACCGGAAATGATTATATTTCTGTTAGCAATGCATTTCGTCATCAGCCTACTGTCTGAGCACAGACAGCAACACAGTTTAGTTTAGAACAAGTGTGTGTGTGTGTGTGTGTGTAGATTATTAGCCTCAAGTATTTAAAGCTTGTTGTGTGTAGCGACCATTTTGTCTCGGTAACCACTGAGCATTTTTGTGTTTTAGCTATCATCTTTAACGAATCAATTAAAGACAGTCTACTCTTAATTCTTGATAAATCAGAGTTTGCATACACCGTTTCTCATTTATTAACCCATACCTGCAACCGATACCTCTCTATACTGCAGTTTGATCTGAAAACAAGTTTCAATGGTAAAAAACTTGTTAGTCACCATTCATGTAGCCTACACTAATTCTTTCTCTACCTAGCTATGTTTCATCACGCATGGTAAACATCTCACATGTTCGTATCCGATTATTAGTTTCTAAAATCTCAGGTCGATGACCTTGATGTATTGGGTATTTTGGGTAAATTCATTGGCCATGGGAAAGAGTTGACCATTCTAAGTCCTATGACACCTCACTTGACCTTCTCCGATGATTAGTTTATAAAATCATAGGTCAATGACCATGCTGTATTAGATATTTTGGGTAAATTCGTTGGTCATGGAAAAGGGTTGACCATCCTGAGTCCCATGACACCTCACTTGACCCTCTCTGATTATTAGTTAGCGAGATATTAACAAAAAGTGTAGTTAGACCCTTTTGACAAAAAATAAATAATACATTCAAAAACAGAATGTCACCTCAAGTCCAACGACCTCTCATACAAGTCCCTAGCCTTATTGGTTCATGAGATATTAAAAAGCTAATGACCTATTAGTTTTGGATCTTTTGGTAAATTAAAAAAATAACTCATCTATAAATCATTATTCAAAAAGCCTGCCCACTTACATAAAAAAACAAGTACGCATGCGTAAAAACAAAACAAAAAAAAACTATGTTAATTCATAGTAGCAATCGGCTCTTCACATGCGTTTCATGTGGAACAACGTTTAATTTCATCATAGCAAAGGGGTCATGGGCCAGTCCATAGGGACCAGTCCAAAAGGACCGGTCTAAAGGGATTAGTCAAAAAGGACCCGTCAACAAGGACCCGTCCAATAGGGCTCGTCCACAAGGACCCGTCAACAAGGACCCATCCACAATGACCTGTCAACAATGATCCGACCACAGGGACCCGTCCATAGGGGCCTGCGTGTTCGTGCGGCGGAACATACAATTACGTCAGCAAATCATCTCATCTAGTTTCAAATTTAGCCACTACGGCGCGTGCAGTGCAACACACAGGAAGTGTGTGGGAACATACGATTACATCAGCGAAACATGAACTCACGTGTCTGTTGTATGAGTATCAGTTTAGTAGTGGCAGCAAAAGACGTATACTTACACACAATCCATCATTATGGTAAGCTCTTTTATCTTATCATCATGGAAATCTCCTTATTAGAATAAAATGTTATAGTGGTTCTGGTCACTTATAGCTAAACTGTAATAGATATGTTTTTTTTGTTTCTTTATAGGCTACTACAATAAATATTCACAATGCTATGGGGGTAGAACTGTTGATTAGAGAGAAAAAAAGCACACTGAATTGCCAATGCACACTCTTTTCCGTATCATTAACATTCAAAAAGGTGACACAATGTATGGTGAACGTGTACTATGTGTTAGTGAAATTTTTCAGACATTCCTTTCTACAGGTTTTAATGATATGTCAGAAAAGTGTGCTCGAGGATCTAAATCGTGGTGGACATTCTCTATATCTAATTTATGAGTGTATAAAAATCAAAACAATAGATGTATTGTACATTCTGACTTTGAAGTTAGGTTAGGTTAGGTTAGGTAAGGTGGGTTAGGCAGAATGACTGCGGTATGAATCAAAAGCCAGCTCCTGTCAGTTTTGCCTCACAAGGTTGAGTGTACCCCATTCAAACCCTCAGCCTAAAATTAAATTTCTTGACAGAGCCAGGACTCGAAACCGAGCCTCCACAGTAACAGCTAAAAATGCTAGCCTCTACACCATAAAGTGTGGCAATATAAGGCTGGTCTTGATTGTACATGATCAATCAATAATTACCTAATAATAATAATAATAATAAATAATAATAATAATAATAATAAATATTCCATTTAGCAACTACATAGCCGACCTCTCACTGCGTTCTTTTTCATGCCAACATCGTATGACATGCGAGTCTTAATTTTTGCCGCCTTTCAGAAATCACTTACACGACCAAGAGCGAACCTGCAAGCTTGGGGTTGGTAGTCCGACACGATAACCACTCACTCACCGTGGCAAGCTATCAATCAATAATTACCTAATAAAATTATTATTAATAATAATAATAATAATAATAAATATTCCATTTAGTAACTACACGGTCGAACTTCCCCTGTGACGTCATGCACGGTCTCAGAGTATGGCGGCCATCTTGCGCATTAGCCCCTGTGCCAGCTCTGACTGTCCCCTCCATAAGAATAACATAGGGCTGGTTGCGCGCGGCGGCCATGTTACGCATTAGCCCCTGTGCCAGAACCGGCTTATATTTCCTACTGTTTATTTCTCTTTATATTTGCCCAATTTTTATAAAAGCGATTCCTACAAAAAATATGTGCTTTTGTTTGATTGGCTGTTAAAATATTCTGAAAAAGGATCCTTGATCTAGCCTCATATCCATGGGTCGTGTGCATCGCTTTGTTATGATCGCCTTGCTAACCAAAACTGGTTTGCTAGTGCCAAACATGAAGCTTTGTACAATTTCCAACTTCGAATGATCGAACTCTTCCTTAGTTAAAATCTCATTCACCAGAATATTTCCAAATAATAAATTCCTCAAAATGCTTCAAAATTCTCCAAAATACTTTCATTATGCTTCATTTGCATCCCATAATACATATATACTTATTAATTTTTTTTAATTCCAAATTTCAAAATTTTCCTTCCAATGGTGCACAAGTCGTTCGAACCTCGGCTCGGTCAAAGGTCCTAAGCTGGGCTGAATTCGAGTTCAGTACCCTTCAGATATCTCACTATATGAGTAACATAAATCCAGTTTCTAATTTTTGGGTCTTTATTGAATTGACTTACTACACTCAGTGCATAACTAATGTCAGGTCTGGTACATGTAGACAAGTACATGAGTTTACCCACTGCTGCTTGATATTTCTCATTATCAAATGGTTGATTGGCTGACTCAGTCCTATCATTACTATTTCTTGGTAATGGAGCGTATCTGGGATTAGCTTTCATGAAATTAAACTTAGTAATTACCTCATCAATATACTTTCTTTGATCGATATGTACATTCCCTTTCTCTTGAGTCACTTGCATACCCAAAAAATATGTCATACTCCCAAGATCTCTAATTTCTAGCTTTGAACTCAATTTGAGCTTGAATAGTTCAACTTTATCTTTTTCGCCCCATATTCCGAGATCATCAACATACAGAGATACAACAAGTCCGCCATTCTTATCCACATAAACACATCTTTCTTTATACAGTCTCCTCAAATCTAGTTATTTCAATGTATTATCAATCGACCATTCCCTGGCACCCTGTTTTAATCCATAGAGACTCTTTTTAAGTTTCCACACTTTGTCTCTATTCCCTTCCAGAAAACATTCAGGTTGTTCAACATAAATTGTTTCGTCCAGTTTACTGTTTAGATATACTGTTAGTACATCTACATGGTGAATTACCCAACCCTTGATTACTGTCAATGCACAAAGTAATCTTACAGTTTTCTTTTTTACCACTGGAGAAAATGTCTTCTCAAAATTGACCCCTTTGATTTGAGCAAATCCCCTAGCTACTAATCTAGCTCTGAAACGCTCGATAGAACCGTCTAATCTTTGTTTGATTTTGAAAATCAATTTCGTCCCAATCACCAACTTATTTTTTTGGTCTATCAACTAATACGAAAGCATCTTTCTTTGATAACTGATCAATCTCATTTTGCAAAGCTGCGAACCGTTTACAAGAATGTTCACTGTATAAAGCTTCCGTTGCAGTTTTTGGTTCCATTAAATCTAGACAGTCACACTCACTGATAAACATTGATAACTGACAATATCTACATACTGGGTTCTTCCGCAATCTTTCACTCCTCCTCACTTCTACCTGTAATTCCGATTCATTTTCATCAACAGTACTTTCAATATCCTCATCATTTAAATCGTGAATCAATGGCACATAATGATTTGCTAGCTCCTCCTCATCCCAGCCTCTAAACCAACTCTCATCACTCTCTTCTGAAAAAATAGAATTTGACATCTCATTTGCAACGAGCATGCCAGTTTCACTCTCTAGTATACTTTCTTTGTCTCCTTCATCTACAAATTTAACATTCGTCTCAGCATCTACTGTAATGTTAGGGATGATGGGTTCAATTACATTAATTATTTGTACCCGCTCAGCATATGGAAAATATTGTTCATTAAATTTAACATTATGGACAGTAGCAAACACTCTTTTTGTCGGAATCCAGACCTTATAACCTTTTACTCCATTTTCAAAACCTACAAAAATGCAATCGATTCCTCTGGCCTCAAATTGGCCTCCACTTTTCTCATACATAATACCTTTACATCCAAAAGTTTTTAACATCTCATAGTCACTGAATGATAACTCTCTTCCCTCCCACAAAGCCAAGTGAATTAAATTGTCGATTGACCTGAAAGGACATACATTTTTTTATCACACACACATAATTTATAGCTTCTGCCCAAAAACCTACTGGTAGCCCCGACTGTATCAACATACATCTCACACCATTGGCTAAAATCAAGTTAACCCTCTCAGCTATTCCATTTTGTTCCGGTGATTCTTTGACAGTTTTCCTACGATGGATTCCATTCTCCCTCAAAAATCATTGAATTCGTTACTTATATATTCTCCGCTTCCGTCTGTCTGAATTTCCATTATCTTTCTTCCTTCCTTGTTGTTTTCTACCAATGCTTCAGTAGCGGCTATTCAGGTGAAGAGAGTGAAGAGCCTCTTCACTAGCCATCTCTTAAATAAAATAAACATTATTTTTTCTTATTTAAATAAATATGTTGTCATTGTCTTGGGCTACTTTTTCATTTTGTGTACTGTTATTTCTACACTCCGTCCCTAGATGGTGCGCAAGCAAGGCTGCATGACGTCCTTGTGGCAGTTGTACTCCCTGTCGCTAGATTGTACTGCCGTAACTTGGAAGGAAATCTGCAGGAGACGAAGTCTCTTGTTTATGTCAGCCACATCGTCTCGTTGCCATGGTAACCTGACGTCAGTTGTGACGTCATTACCTGCCGTTAGACAGACGAGTGAAGATGTTCCTGTGTCGGCAAGGCAATACGTCTAGTTCAGTTGATGAAAGTTTACATTGCAACAGGCTTCTTTTTCTTTTATCTTGAGGCTTTTATTTACTTTCCCAATAAATAGTATATATTTATAACGTTATATACCCTGTTGTTGATGAAAGTTGATGGCTTTTAGTGTATAATGTTTACAGTGAAAGGCACGTTATTAATTTTATTAGAAATTCCCTTCAGTAGGTGGAAAGATGAAGACAAAATGGATTTATTAATTAATTTATTAATTTGTGGGCGGCCAAATAAATTAATAGAACTGTGCACTAAAGAAATAAAACCGGAAAGTCCTACAGCCTTCGTCGCAAGGGATCTTGGTTCGAACAGTTCACATAGTTGTGCAGTAGTTATAGAACTGTTCTGTTGGCCTTGCTTACTTTACAGTAACAGTCACAAATTTCCAAAACATTACGTGCGGGTTGAACAAACACAAAGACAGTGAGCAACATTTAGAGAACCAGTTACCACTTAGAACACGCTCACAAGCACGATATCTGACACTTTAAGGGAAAATGCAAGACTACTGTCGACCAAAGTATTATGTGCACTCGAGTTTGAAGGTTGTTTGTGAAGTAACCAATAGACCTACATAAAATCCAATAACATAATCATTTTTGTCGTTCTATTTTGCGTTAGTTCATGTAGGTTTGGATTTTTAAATTTATATTTTAATATTTTTTATCGCAGTTGGAACACAAAAAGTGCACGTTTTTAAGCGTGTTTCAACCATGCGTCATATTTAAGAATTATTATCTCAATAACCCGTCATCAGATCTAATCCAAATTTTAACACAATATACATTGGACTGTTGTATAACTGGTTTATTAATTTCAAAATTGTGTGTGTCCAAGAAACAAAGTTGTTATCATTTTTGTAAGGTAACTTTTTCTCGGCTCGGGGTGGTTGGAAAATGTAGTTCTTGATTGCGTTGTAATTGTTATACATCAAAAAGGTACGCTGTATGACTGTGAAATACGTAAATTAATTCACTTATTTTATATCGGTTTGTAATTGTACGAGGAAATAACATATGGTTCACCAGCTAGCCGCGCCGGGAACAGCTGTACAGCGTTGCCGAAAAGGTGCCCACACGCACCATGGCGCGTCTCGCTCAGCGGTGATGTACTTGTAAAATATGTGATCTATGATTACATTTTAATAAAAGTTAGTATTGACTAGGCGGATCTAGAATAAAAGGATAATTTTTTATCTATTCACGTAATATTGTCAATACGGAACAATGTCAAATGTTAATGACTTTGAAGTTAAGATTTCTGAAAAGAAAGTTATCGACCGTTTTTAAGGCAACGCTGAAAAATGTTCATTTTGGTCTATTCTACTTACTCGGAGTCATCTACATCAATGTCCCTAGAGGTTCAGTTTTTAAAATTCTCCCTTTCCTATAGTAAAATAACACATGGATGTTCCCTATTTTGCTTAAGGGGATTTAATGGTCTTGCTCTGAACTAATGAAGAAAAGGGCATGTAGCCCAACCCCTTAAAATGTGAAGTCAGGATAAAAACATGTTCATAGCCATCAGAAACTTGAGAACACTGAGATTAGGAGAATGTTGATCGACCATGGATGAAAGACCAGATAATCTTAAAGAGGAGTGTTTCATTTAGAGGCTTGGAACATCATTATCAAGACCCCTGTACTTCGGTGTGTGCTCAATCTGTTTGAAAACCTGTTGACAGATCATGAGTAAATCTGAGGCAGGAATCCTATCCATGCTAAGCTAAGGTGTGAGTGCTGGCTACCATTAGTGTTCTGTAACTACTGTACCAATTTCTGAAAGTTGTGTCATATGCATAGACAAGTCTCTGAGAATGTTCTCTGAATGACGAATACCAGTACCTAACTGCCTTGCCACTAGCATTTCTAGGCACCTGTAGATGGAAGCAATGTGAGACTAACCCCTAGGTAGCACTGCTTATGTCCCCTTAGTTGGGAGTGCTAGGGAATGGGAGATTGATCCAACATGTCAGCCTACTTTGTATATTTCATTAATGTATGGAATCTAAAAGAATATCATAGGAATATTAAAGCAAGGTAGGCAACCAGAGAAGTGACACAAGAAAATACACCTGTCTCTCCCAGGCAGCCACATACCATGTGGATGACAGACAGTTGTCATCAACTGTATTGATAGCCAGGATTTTTAAAATTACCGTTGGTTAAGGATTTGCAACCAGAGAGTGACTGAGAAACATCTTGCACCATAACATGTTTAGTAGCCTCTGTGCAAGTTTTTAAATGGTAGGTTGTTCTGTGAACCAAAAAATAGCTCTTAACGTTGCATTTTGTAAGTTTTTTCGATCTAAATTACCTCTCGCGATTGTTTTTATCCTCAATTGCATTTTTCAAAGATTGACAATCTAAATTGCTTTTTCGTAAGTCGTTCAATATAGGTTCAGGGCATTTTAGTGAGTATTTTGAATTTCAATTGCATTTTGTAAGTATTTTCATCCTAAACCGCATTTCGCCAGAATTTTAAATCTAAATTGCATTTTGTTTGGTGGGCCTTTTGCAAGTATTTTGATTCTCAATTGCATTTTGTGGGTATCTTGAATCTAAATTGCATTTTGACAAGAAGGCCTATTTTCAATCTAAATTGCATTTTGTAAGTATTGTCGATCCAAATGAGTCGTTTGCATCTACCGTACATTTTGTAAGCATTTTCAATTTCAATTGCATTTTGTAAAAATTTTGAATCTCAATTGCATTTTGTGAATAATTTGGATTGGAAATGGGATATTTCAATCTGAATTGCATTGTGTATTTTTAATTCATTACATTTTTCTTGTATGTTCCTTTCCTAAGCTAATCTTACTTCTTTCCTGATTTCCCTGTTGATGTTCTTATATTCATTAGGATTACCCTTTGCTTTCCTTCTCTTATCCATCATTTTAAGAATCTCTTCAGCCATCCATGGTTTCTATTTAGTGATATCTGTTACTAAGTGATCTATCTTCATAGATTCAACGGTATTAGTTAATGTTTTAATTTTCTCATCGGTACATAAGTTATCAGATAGGGATCCATGTTCATCATTGAGCTGCTCTTCTACATTCTTTACCTTTCTTATCTGCCTTTCCTGATTCTCCTTTCTTCCAAGTCCCTTAAGTCTCATTCTTTGAGGGTTGTGGGAATTTCCTTTCCCCCTGTCTTTTGTTTCCCTTACTCTTATTTTTATTTTATTTTATTTTCCATTCGCTGTTCTAGAATGTACAGTAAGTATATAGTTAGTTTTAGTTGTAAGTATATAGTTAGTTTGTTTATTAGATATATGTCATTGTTCTATTAGACTGTGTGTGTGTGTCTGGTGGCAGTTGCATTGTTTATTAGCTATAGTTCATTGTTTCATTAGACTGCGATGTGTGAGGGTGCATGCGAGTGTGCCTGGTGACGGACTGTTTTAGTGGTAGTATTTTGTTGTTGGTGGAAGTTTTTTTGTTAGTAGAATTTTGGTTTTAATTGTTAGTAGAAGGTTAGTATTTTTGTTAGTAGAATTGCTCTATTACTTATTCTGAAAGGGAGTAGCAGCCTTTCAGAATAAATCAATTCTTTACTTGTCTTATAGACGGTTAAGATATTGATAATATAAGCCAACTAATGGCTACACTGCGTTCTGCTGCACGGCTGAAAGCAACGAGAAACTACAGCCGTAATGCTATTCCCGAGGATATGCACCTCTCTATGCATAAATACATGTGATGATGGCCTACTCCCTTGTAAAATTTCAATCCGGAGTAAACTAGTCCCCGTTCAGATCTCCGGGTGGGGACTACTCGAGAGGGGTTTAACATCACAGAAGTGACAAAGAGGAAATCTGACATTCTACGGATCGGAGCGTGGATTGTTAGAAGTCTGCTGGGAAGTGGAAGGTTAAAAAACGTAGAAAGGGAAATGGATAGGTTGAGGTTGGATTTGGTTAGGATTAGTGAAATTCGCTGGCAGGAAGAACAGGACTTTTGGTCAGGAGACTACAGGGTCATTAGCACTAAATCAAACAATGGTCAAGCAGGGGTTGGTCTCATATTGAGTAGGAAACTTGGACAGCGGGTGGAATATTATGAGCAATATAGTGAACGGATTATTGTAGCAAAAATCAATACTAAACCTACATGCACCACAGTGGTACAAGTCTATATGCCTACCAGTCAAGCTGATGATGAAGATGTTGAAAAGGTCTACGAAGAAATAGAAGAAATTCTGAGGTATATCAAGGGTGATGAAAATGTGATAGTAATGGGAGATTGGAATGCTGTGGTAGGAAAAGGGAGAGAAGGGAAGATAGTAGGAAATTTCGGATTAGGTGAAAGGAATGATCGAGGAAGCAGGCTGATGAATTCTGCACCGAGCATGAGTTGGTCATAGCTAACACCTTATTCAATAACCACAAGAGAAGAATATACACATGGATGAGACCAGGAGATACAGGGCGTTACCAAAATCGACTTCATTATGGTCAAGCAGAGGTTTCGAAACCAGATTTTGGATTGTAAAACATATCCTGGTGCTGACATAAACTCTGACCACAATCTGGTTGTTATGAAATGCAGATTAAAGTTGAAGAAACTGAAGAAAAGTCAAATGCCACAAAGGTGGGCTATAGACAGACTGAAAGTGAAGGATGTAAACGAAAGATTCAAGAAGAGTATAGAGGAAGGACTATTGAAAAACCCTAAACAAACTTCAATTGCAGACGAATGGGCACTTTTGAAGAATTAAATAACAAAATCCGCAGAAGAAAACATTGGTAGGAAAGAAAGAATAGGTAGAAAACCGTGGATCACTCAGGATATACTAGAATTGATGGATGAAAGGCGGAAACACAAGAATGTAAGAGATGAAAAGGGGAAATCAGATTACAGACGTCCGAGAAATGAGGTTAACAAGAAGTTCAAGGAAGCGAAAGAAGAATGGTTGAAAGAGAAATGTGCAGGTATAGAAAATTATCTGAAATTAGGAAAAGTAGACACAGCTTATCGAAGGATTAAGAATAATTTTGGGGAAAAGAAGACTAAGTGCTGTAATATTAAGGACACAAATGGAAAGCCTCTAACAGATAGGGAAGAAAAGGTTGAGAGATGGAAAGCTTACATAGTGTGTTTGTATAAGGGAAAGGAGATTGAGAATCATGTAATGGAAAGGGAGGAGGAAATTGATGAGGATGCAAAAGGAGATTTAATATTGAGATCAGAATTTGACAGAGCATTGGAGGACTTAAGCAGGAACAAAGCACCAGGCATAGATGATATACCGATTGAGTTGCTACGCTGCATAGGAGATGAAGGTCTGGTCAGGTTATTTCACTTGGTGTGTATGATTTATGAGACAGGTGGAGGTACCCCCTGATTTCAAGAAGAATGTTATCATCCCCTTACCAAAGAAAGTGGGAGCTGACAGATATGAAGATTACCGTACGATCAGCTTGATTACTCATGCTTCAAAGATCCTGTCTAGAATCAATTTACTAGAGGATGGAAAGCCAGATAGAAACGGAGTTGGGTGAAGACCAGTTTGGTTTCAGGAGAAATGTAGGAACAAGGGAAGCTGTACTAAGTCTTAGGCTGATTTTGGAAAGATAAGAGAACGTTCATGGCTTTTGTAGACTTAGAAAAGGCTTTTGATAACGTTGATTGGACTAAATTGTTTGACATTTTGAAAACGATTGGAATAAAGTACAGGGATAGGAGGGTGATATACAATCCATACAGAAACCAGACAGCAGTCATTCGAGCTGAAGGACATGAGAGCAGGCCCCGGGCTAAGGTGATTGACGCCCTGGGCAAATGGTCTACTGGCGCCCTTTTTCTCATTTATGTGTTATAAAAATGTCATACCGTACCGTAATAGATTTTTTTTACAAACAACTACGTTACTAATATTGTATGACAGGAAATAATAAGAAAAGTAAGTTGTTCATATAATTTTGTAGCCATTTATTGATACATTAATCACACTAATAACCAAGATTACAAATTCAAAAGTTACATTTTTAAAGTACAATATACAGAAACATTTCAAATCAAAGTGTTTTTTTCTGGCTTTTAACTTTGCAAATTTATTTATCATGTCAGAAAATAACAATAACAATAGACAATTTAGTTTGCTGTCTGAAAGAGTTGATCTTTTCACATTCTTTAGCCGAGTCCAAACAGAAAATCGTCTTTCTGCGGAGCAGCTGGTGACTGGTAATGTCGGAAATATTCCAGTTGCTACCTCAAGATTAGGGAGAGTAGTTTTCAAATCATTTTTATGACGTATTCATATATGTCAAGAATGCTAGTAAATTCTTCCTGTTCCACATACATTTGAAGTGCTGACATTCGTTTTCAAATTAATTTCTGATGTCATTAGAGTAGAACTCATAGATTTTATTCGCAGCCTGTGATATGACCCCTTTCTGCGATCCATTTTGTACAAGAATAGAAAGTATTTCAAATATGTTAGATAAATTTTCAAAAGCGTTTTTTCGCCTTGGCAGGTTACTTGTCAAAGAGTAAAAGATTTTAATGTAAACTTGGGATTTGAAAAGCGACCTTTCATCAAGAATACCTTCATCGCATAGGCTCTCATCAGCGAAAGTTTTTCTGATTCTTATTCTTTTGTAGTTGGTGTTGGGTGATTCAACTTGTAACAACTTCATGGCTGCTTGTTCATACTTGTCAAACTCATTTCTTTTTTTTTCATTTAAATAGCTCTATAAAGTTTGAAGCTGCTTTGTACCTACTACGAGATTAAGGGCTTCACCTTGTAGATTGTTGCTAACTTTATCAAATCTTTCCAAAATATCACTCCACGAAATAGTGAGGAAGGCTATTTGAAATTAGTCAAACTTCTTTTCTAGTCCTGAAGCTTCAAATTTGACTACATGCTTCTGAGTAGGGTCTAGAGATATTTCCTTCAGTGATTATGTATCGCCTTGTAGCTTTTACAGCATCGGCTCTCGCTGACCATTTTGTTTGAGATACGGATTTCAGCATTGGAATTTTACTGTTTTCTAAACATGTTTTCAAAATACCCCATCTATGGGTTTAATTGAAAAAAAAAAAGGTGTTAAGGTTATGGACGAATCCAAAAAACACAATAGCTTCAGTGCAGTACTCTGCAGCAGAAGAACCAACAAGGTTGAGAGAATGAGCTACACAAGGGACAACCTCAGCAAAAGGGCAGTGTTGTTTAATTCTAGCTTGCAGGCTTGAGTAAGCTCCAGACATATTTGCCGCGTTATCATAGCTTTGTCCTCTTTCCTGAATTCTGATCCACTTAATTTTTTGTTCATTTTAAAATAACTAAAGTAGACACATTTTCACAGATCACAGTTGACACGCAATACAAGCAATACACACAAACAACCTTTGATGTTAGGAAGTTGACAAGATCACGCGGCGCATGCGCCAGTTGTAAATCCATGAATATTGCCAACAGCGTCAACCGTGCATCACTGCCTACATTGTTGCCAACATAAGTATTCTTTACAGATAATACTGATTATATTAGAGGGCAGATGACCTCGTAGTTCCGCCCCTTAAAACAACAATAAGTAACTAACTAACTGACTAACTGATTATATTATAATAGAATCATGATTAAACATAAATACTACGAATGTTTGTGGTATTTAATATTACTTTTATTTTATATTCACGTAAATTATAGTTATTTTATCCTACTTTTTAAAGATTTCCATGTCATACTTATTTTTAATGTTGGGATTGTTGGGTCAACCTTTTTCTGCGTTTAGCGTCGCCTAAATTTCGGCGCCCCCTAAAATTTGGCGCCCTGGGCAAATGCCCAGTATGCCCGTTTATAGCCCGGGGTCTGCATGAGAGAGAAGCTGGTATTCAGAAAAATGTAAGGCAAGGCTGCAACTTATCACCCAAACTTTTCAATCTTTGCATTGAACAAGCAATGAAGGAAATTGGAGAAAAATTTCAAGTGGGAGTGAAGATTCAAGGAGAAATAATTTCTACTCTGAGATTTGCCGATGACATAGTCATCTTGGCTGACACGCCTGAGGATTTGAATGAGTTTTTGAATGGTATGGACTCCGTCTTGAGAAAAGAATTCATGATGAAAATTAATAAATGTAAAACAAAAATACTGGAATGCAGCCGAAATCAGAAACCTCTATGGACATCAAATTGGCAGGTGAAAAGCTGAAGGAAGTAGGAGACTTCTGTTACTTAGGAAGCAAAATAACCAGTGATGGACGAAGCATAGAGGATATAAAGAGTATGTTGGCTCAGGCAAGGAAAGCATTTCTACAAAAAAGGAATCTGTTGACATCGAATATAGATTTAGGTATTAGGATGTCATTTTTGAAAGCCTTTGTCTGGAGTGTGGTGCTCTATGGAAGTGAAACTTGGACTATTGGTGCAGCAGAAAAGAGGAGAATTGAAGCATTTGAAATGTGGTGTTACAGGAGAATGATGAAGATCAGATGGGTATATAGGGTTACAAACGAAGAGGTATTAAGACGAGTGGGAGAGGAGAGATGTTTCTGGCGACTGCTAATGAAGAGAAGAGATAGGTTAGTAGGACACATATTAAGACACCCAGGAATAGCATGCTTAGTTATGGAAGGAAGGGCCGAGGACAAGAGCTGTAGGTAGTAGACCAAGGTTAGAATATGTTAAACAGATTGCCTCGGATGTAGGGTGTGGTAGCTATGTAGAGATGAAACGACTAGCTCAGGACAGGGAGGCATGGAGGGCTGCATCAAACCAGTCAAACGACTGAAGACTCAAACAACAACATGGATTATGTTCAGGTTAGGTCTACAAGTTATTGGGAGGGAGGTTTATTCTACATATCTGTTGCACATAAAATGAGCCTCTAATTAGAGCTCTGTGGGAATGTTTAAATGGATTGATGATACAGGGTTCATGTAGCCACTTTCTATGCATCTTTTAAATGTTAATACGGTATTTTAAAATTTTTAGCAATTCAAAAGTTACTGTCAAAATTGCTAATGCTGTAATCTGTCATGTTTATTTATGAATGAGGAATTAGGAAACATTGGTAGGATTGGTATATTGAGTGGAGATACAGTAGGATAAAACGCAACTGTGTAATGGAAACCTAATATGTATTTTTATTTCTCAACTTTATTTTCGGTAGACTCCACCACAGCCTACCACTAGGGGGAAAAACTTGTTGGTGATGTTTAATGAGAGAAAACTCTTGAAACACTGTGATTTATGTGGTTGGTATTAAGTTAAGTTGTATAGGAAAAATTAAAATGTGAAGTCGCGCCAAGTTTAAGAATCATTGCCAGACTCGGCTGAAAGTCACTTGGATGCAAAACAAGTCTCAATAGTCAAAACTTTTGGACGACCTTTGACATGAGCACTATAATACATTTAGGATCGACATGGCCTGCAGTAGGTCTTATGCTATGCACCTGGGTATGTTTTAAAAAAACTCAGTCTGCAAGTTAATAAGCTAGTATATTACTATAAATCTATCTCAAGCAAATCCAAGAAGTTACCAGACTGAGAAACTACATATCAATATTAAAAAAAAAAAAAGAGCAGCATCCAACCATGTAGGTAGACTACTGCTTGGTATTATTTTGTGACAACAGACCAGTCTATGGACTGAATACTCGATTAATCTAGGAAATATAATATGTAGGTACCTTGCTTCATTAGTTAAACCATAATAAATAATATATATATATATATATATATATATATATATATATATATATATATATATAAATAAATAAATATAGCCTAGATAATCCCATAAGGGCAAAGGCCTCCTGCAAACAGGGACGTGCTTTGGTTTAAACTCGTTAGGCGAGCACAGTAAGGACTTCACATTACAACCGGCCACTTAAATTATATGCCTTAGACCTAACCTACAAAAAGTTATTGTACTGAATGTATTTCGAACTGATGAATAAAACTGGTGGAAATGACAGCCATTTGATTTGCATCCAAAGTAGTATAAACTTTCAGTTGATCAGAAAGAGTGTTGATTTGCACTTTTAATTTTCACATAGTTTTGATGAACAGTGTCACGCTGCAATTTAAATATAAACTCACATACTATTTCCCATCAATAAATGAATTGCACTTCATACTGTCATGAACTGGAATAGATTTCTATATATATTAAATTGCTAGCAAGGTCATCCTCCTCTCGCCGCCATGTTATAATTCGCGTTCCACTCTCACTGAGTTTTCACTTGAGGTTCCACCTAACTGGTCCATTTATAAAAGAAATAGTAACCGAAAGATCACACCCTTGTCTCACTCCTGTAGCATCTTGAAACCAATAACCCATCCTACTATCAACTCTCACTGTAGCCTGATTATCAACCTTCGATTGCTTCTAGCAGCCTTTCCTCGATACCATAATCCCACTAGCGCTTAGAGACAGCCCAGCGGGTTTAACGAAGCGACCCGAATCACGACCGCAACCGATCATCCATCCCTCTCGAGACAGACCAGCGGGGCAGTCAGCTGTTCCGCGTTGAGACAGACTAGCGCAGCGGGGCAATAAGAACGTACCCGAAATGTAAATACATATTATTTCCCTTTGCGTCTACATAAAATTACATAGTCTGTTTTTTTATTTTACACATTTTTTGATCAAAATCTCATTTTTAAACATAATTTTACTTTATATATTTAAAATCACATATTCTGTCTCTTACTGTAAGAAAAGAGGATTCATTCGCAAGTGAAATATACGGTAATTCTAAACAGTCGGTAAATATTTGTTCACTAGAAACTCAGGTACATGAAACGAAATTTCCAAACAATTCATAAGCTGTTGAAGAATGACAAGGGAAGAAATATATTAGTGTAGATAAGGGCATGGGAATTCACGTAGCACCCTGTCGGAAACTCAGTGGCTGGACTTAAGTTTATTTCATTTGTCCAGTGAGTGCCTGAGACTCTACTTTTCAACCTGTTAAACATCCCACCCTGGAAACAAGAAGTGCTCCACACAATACTTATTCTTGAGTTCGTACACATGTTCTCAGACATAATGAAATTTATTTATGTTTGCTATAATATGGGCATGTTTAATTAATTAATTATTGTACACCACTTTTGTTGTACCGTATTGTTATTGTTTTAAGGGGAGGAACAGCAATGTTATGTGCCCCGTACCACACTTTATTTTGCATAAAAATATAATGAATAAAATTAGGAATCTTTAAGCAATATCGTGTGTAAAACCATATATCGTTTATATAAAAATTAAATTAATATTACATATTTCACCTACTAATATTACATAGATAAGTACATATTTTGCATGTTGATATTATTATGAGTCTCAGGCACTCACTGGACAACTGAGCTGAGTCTCCGGCAGGGTGCTACGTGAATTCCCTTGCCCTTATCTCCACTAATATATTTCTTGATATTCTTTCCTGGCTCTTTCTCAACAGCTTACGAGTTGCTTGGAAAATCCGTTTCACGTACCAGACTGTTTAGAATTACCGTATATTTCACTAGCGAAAAAATACTTTTTTACAGTAAGAGACAGATTTAATAAAATAAAGAAAAATTATGTTTTAAAAAATGTCATTTTGATCAAATATGTAAAATCACAGAATATGTAATTTTACATTAAAAATTAAAAAATAAAAATATGTAAAACAAATGTCAATGTGATCAGATATGTAACAATAAAATGTAGTTATATGATAGCTAAGGTTCTAATTCATGGACATTTATCAATTTTAGTTATACACACACCAAAAAAAGTTTTGCATCACCTCGGTTCCCAGATCTCCGGCATATAGACGTTGACTGTGTATATTGTATCCAAGATACAGTCCCTTTGACTGTTCATAGATGTCACTAAAACTGCTCAAAGATGTAAACAACCATGCATGAGCAGGGCCTATTAGACGGAGGGGGTACGACAGCCGATCAGTTCCAGTCATTCCACCAGGACGAAGGTACGCTGCTCATGTTGTCTGTAGTTCTACCATGCCTAGAAGGTCAATACCGCAGTTCGATCGCGTCCGCATTGTTACTTTGTGTCAAGAAGGGCTCTCAACAAGGGAAGTTTCCAGGCGTCTCAGAGTGAACCAAAGCGATGTTGTTCGGACATGGAGGAGGTACAGAGATACAGGAACTGTCGATGACAGGCCTCGCTCAGGCCGCCCAAGGGCTACTACTGTAGTGGATGACCGCTACTTACGGATTGCCGCTCGGAGGAACCCTGACAGCAATGCCACCATGTTGAATAATGCGTTTCGTTCAGCCACAGGACGTCGTGTTTCAACTCAAACTGTGCGCAATAGGCTGCATGATGCGCAACTTCACTCCCGACGTCCATGGCGAGGTCCAGCTTTGCAACCCCGACACCATGCAGCGCGGTACAGATGGGCCCAACAACATGCTGAATGGACCCCACGGAATTGGCATCACGTTCTCTTCACCGATGAGTGTCGCATATGCCTTCAACCAGACAATCGTCGGAGACGTGTTCGGAGGCACCCTGGTCAGGCTGAACGTCTTAGACACACTGTCCAGCGAGTGCAGCAAGGTGGTGGTTCCCTGATGTTTTGGGGTGGCATTATGTGGGGCCGACGTACGCCACTGGTGGTCATGGAAGGCTCCGAAACGGCTTTACGATACCTGAATGACATCCTCCGACCCATAGTGCAACCGTATCGGCAGAATATTGGAGAGGCATTTGTCTTCATGGACGACAATTCTCGACCTCATCGTGCACATCTTGTGAATGCGTTCCTTCAAGATAACGACATCGCTCGACTACAGTGGCCAGCATGTTCGCCAGACATGAACCCTATCGAACATGCCTGGGATATGTTGAAAAGGGCTGTTTATGGACGTCTTGACCCACCAACCACTCTGAGAGATTTACGCCGAATTGTCGTTGAGGAGTGGGACAATTTGGACCAACAGTGTCTTGATGAACTTGTGGATAGTATGCCACGACGAATACAGGCATGCATCAATGCAAGAGGACGTGCTACTGGGTATTAGAGGTAGTGGTGTGTACTGCAATCTGGACCACAAATGCTGAAAGTCTAGCTGTATGATGGTACAACATGCAATGTGTGGGTCTCATGAGCAATAAAACGAGCTGAAATGTTGTTTGTGTTGATCTCTATTCCCTTTGTATTTAAAGGTTCCGGAACTCTTGGAACCGAGGTGATGCAAAACTTTTTTTGATGTGTGTATATAACCAAAGGGAAAGAATATGTATTTACATAAAAATCCTAGCCCTAATGATCGGTCTAGGTTGTGAAGTTTCGGGTAACTTACGTTCTTATTGTCCCGCTGCGCTGGTCTGCCTCAACGAGGAACAGCTGACTGGGGATGGATGATCGGTTGCGGTCGTGACTATTTGGGTCGCTTCGTTAACCCCGCTGGGCTGTCTCTAAGCATAGTATAATCCCTCAGGATGTTTAGAATCGTTTACCTTGGTATTCTACCGTACGCCTTCTCTACATTCATTCATTTGGTACTTTATTTGCAAATGGGGGTGGGGGTGGTGATAATTCATCGGTTGCAAATGGTAGAATTACAGAAAATTGCCAACAATTCAAACACACTCAATGTACACAAGTCGCGATTTGGAAACAATAATTACAGCGGAGCATTTACACATAATTTCAGTCTAATTGGCAACTCCAGCTATCTGATATGCCATCTAGCGGTGAAAATAAGAATCTCACCAAATAGGATAATAATATACCTCGTGGTGGTTTCGTGTATGGGTGAAGAGAGCGTGTTAATTTGTTTGTGTTTTTATACACAATGAGTTTTACTCATTGTTAGAATACAAAATGAGTAACAGCAAAGTACAAGGTGGCGATAACGAATAAATACGGAAAACAGAAACGAGTTGGAATACAGTTGGTGTGGACGTTGGGTGACAGTCTAGCTATGTAAGGTACGGTAGTAATAAAATAATAATGGACTAATAGGCCCTAATTATCTGTGACAGAAAAGAAGTAGTGATAAAACATATCTGCAACATTCTGATGCACCTGCCTTACAGCTGCTTAATTGTTATCGTTCTTCTTTCAATTTCTCTTATAATCATGTGGGGCGGAGCAGCGACGTCTGGAGCTCAATAGCGGAAATTGGCAGCTCAAACTGTATAGCTTACACCTACTTTCGTTCTTTCACTTGCCATAGGACGCGCCACTGGCGTATGGTTATGCATTACCAGCTTCCGGTTTAGTAGTCAGGTAATCGAAGCAATGGGAACTGTGTACTACAATTTTCCATGCATGTAACTATGCAAATTATTGTTGTTAGGAGAAATAAAAGTTGTAAAATGCACCAAGAATGATATGATCTTCAGCTGTGTACAATGAGAAAGCTTTGCATGTGTCTATCCCTCACAATGCTATCCCTTATGTATTAATGATGCGAAATGTCAGCTAACGTTGTGCCACATACAACACCCGCAGTCTCTAAATGTTGCATATTTTCCTGTCAATTTACAACAGATTATGTTTGAATTTGTTTTAAAGATCGTGACGAAGAAAGTGTTTCTCCAATTGGATGATTGTATTTAACTGTATGCACGTCGTATAATCTTAGCAAGGTTGCTATTCTCACAGAGCAACTTTACACCGTAGTAGGCACGCAGCGTTTTGTATTTAGTTTTCTGGCAACTTGTTTTAAAGTATTGACTAACATATTTCTTAAGACAGATACTCTATACCTCCATTAGAAGGTTTCGGGTTCCATAATTCATGCAAAATAAGGTTCGTTCGTTTGTGACATTTACCCTTTCATTGATTGCCGTATGGTACTTAACGTAGACTTGGGCGAAGATGTAAACGAGCATATTTTTTTAAAACTTGTCGCCAGCTATTTGGTCTATTCACTAACGATAATCGCCGGCCCCGTGGTGTTGGGGTAGCGCGCCTGCCTCTCACCCGGAGGCCCCGGGTTCGATCCCCGGCTCCGTCAGGGATTTTGAAACTGACGCGAGGGTTGGAACGGGGTGCACTCAGCCTCGTGAGGACAATTGAGTAGCTGTCTGACAGTGAGACAGCGCCCCGATTACGAATACCTAGATTAACGGCCGAGGGACCCGACGCGCTGATCACGCGTCACCCCAATATCTGCAGGCCAAATGGCTGGGCAGCGGTCGCTTGGTCGGCCTTAGCCCGTCATGGGCTGTATAGTGCCAGGTTTTTCTGTTTTTTTTTTATTTTTATTTTTTTATTTTTTTTACTAACGGTAATATTTTCCATACTGAAAACTAGGCACGGTTGGATTTTAATGTGGAACCGCATGTGCTATCAAATAATCGCAATACCTGGAATATATTATAAAATGATTTTTGGTTAAATAAGTGTTAATAGATAGGCTATAATAATTATAATGATTAAATAAATATTAATTAAGAAACGAGGAGGTGTTAGTAAATATTTGGCCTACTGGTACGGCGAATAGCCTATAACTCATTTCGTCACGTTTTAACGTCTAAACGGGTCAAGTTAATGCATAATATACCAATATAACAACCAGATAACAAATAATTATAATATTCTCATATACAGGACATCCGAGAAGTTCCCGTACCCCTAGTTTCATATTATTATTTTGTTATATTATGAATTGGACAATTGCGTTTTTATAATTGGGGAATTAAATAGTTGTTTTATTGGTATCCCTGCGTTGATGCTCTCAGACTCGTTTCAGTAGTGAAGCCATGGCTGACGTGAGTCGACACATCTACACTGCTGAGGAGCGATTAGTAGCGTGTGTATGGATGCACGAACGAGCACATACGGTATTGTTTTGATGGGTACGTGAATGGAAAATCTTATTTGCATATGTTACAATCTTGGTTAATACCTCAGGGGCAGATGACCTCGTAGTTCTGCCCATTAAAACAACAATAACTAATACCTTAGCTTCAAAATAAGGGAATCATGGATCATGTGTGGTTCAGCAAGATGGGACTCCAGCACATTTTGCTATTCAGGTGCACGAGTTCCTTGATGAACAATTTCAAGGCTGCTGGATTGGCCGTGTCTCACCTACATCTCCAGCCCCATTGAAATGGCCACCACGAAGCCCGGACCTTATCACGCCAGACAACTCTTTATGGGGAATAATCATGTCCCATGTGGCTCAACGTCGGCACACGACTAATGAAGAATTGCGCCAAAGTGTGGAGGAAGCCTTTCGTACCATAACTCCTGAAATGCTCCGCAAGATGTCAATGAGAACTTGGAGACGGTTATAACTCTGTGTAAGGCATGATGGTGCACATACAGATCCCCTGGATATATAGTTTTTATATGCAAGTACTCCACTATACAGTATAATGTTTTGACGAAGGGGTACGGGGACTTCTCGGGCACACTGTATATCATATTTTATTGGCACCAATTTAATACAATTGTAGTGCAAGATATGTTACACCACTGCCGTTTGAATTGTGCAAATCGCACACTTTATAGCCAAACTGTTTATTACGGTCGCTTCTGTTACGAAATTTTACTAATTACTCTTTTAGGAGACACTTGTCTTTGGAAAATTCAAGAAAGGCCAACCCTCTAGTTCTTATTTCATAAGAACAAGACCGAAATTCGAAATAATAATGAAAATAATCACGGACGATTCATTGCCAATGAAAATCAAATGGGAGATTCTCGGACCGGGAGTTCGCTATGCATAAGCTTCGGTGCCATTTTAACTCGTGGAAGCTCTATAATTTGGGGCGCTGCGGTTAGTCCAACATGGCCGGGATACATAGGATAAAACACTCAATAACACAGAATTCCTATATGGAACACTTTCGTATTATCCTGTTATTATCAGTAAATGTGATCCCTAAAATACTGACAGTGTTATATTATGTATAACAGTGCGATACACACGATATAATTTGTGTGTTCCACTGGATGTTATGTGTGAATTACGAATTATCAAGCATTGATTGTCTGTTCGGATTTGTATGAAGTTACTATACTGTCACTTATACAGAAATAAATTATGAACGGCCTAAGCCTACTACAAGTAATAAAACGTTTAACAAACATTCCGGCGTGCTTGGCGTTCCTAAGAAGCTATGAAAACTGGCACGCGCCATGCATTGCACATCTGGTCAGTCGACCCATTCATAGATTGACACACATTCAATCAGCCGGTAAGCTGTTTCCATTCATAAAGCTGTGACTTGCTAACAACTCTTTCCATTTTATGTAATATACTGGCCATGAATTATAACGGGATACACTTCTCCCTTTTCATTCGCTGCGAACACACTGCTTGCGCGAACGGTAGCATTGCCTCAAAGTTACATGTTCTCGTTACAAAACTGGCTATATTTCTTTCAATTCTCTATCAAATACACTCAAATTTGAATACAACCATCCAGGCATTCCCTCGCATTGTCCTAGACCAACGGAGTTGTTCATACACACTTAACAACGTAAAACACTCGTTCCAAAAACGTTCATTCTAAAATACACTACATTTCAAAAACATATGATCGAATAATTATTACTAAATTATTCCCTTAATTAAATAATTGTGAAAAGTATTTACGAACACTGTATTCGTTATGTTTAACGTTGTATAACGATATCCATACGTTATATATTAGAGTGTTAGCTCTCTTTCAAAATATACCTTTCTATCAAGTATATACAATGTAATCCTCACATATAATTTTTTTATCACTCACCAATGTTAATATACTGCAACACCCTGTCATAATTGGGTTTATAGTCAATATCAGTCTAATGCGTTCAATCAGCAAAGATAAAATGCACGTAGATACTCAAATCCGTGTTTTAATAAAATGTTTAATAGAAGTATTAGTTAACAGAAGTTGACAACATCTTTCCGAAATTAATTTCCGCTCATTAACACTCTCGTCATCACTTCTAAGCCATAAATTCACATATATCTTAACATATATCCTTCTTAACATAACGACTCCATTGCTATAATGCCACGTTATTACCAAAAGAACTATACTTTTGTAACTTCCCTCAAATACGGAACAACCTCGCATGAGCACAAACATTTCTCCACGTAGCCTCATATACATCCTGTGTATGGTATTAAAACTCTCATCTACTATGTTGAACAATACCTTAACACATATTAATTGTTACCAACATCTCTTCTGTAGAACTTGCATTTAAATTACTGGCATATTCCTCAGCATTGTAACACTCAACTGCTGGCATACTAAACACTTCCTTCTGTTCTTAAAAAAACTTCATTTATTAAAGACGACCTTAGACGTATCGTGTATGACCTCCATGAGTTTACTTTATAAAATGTTACTTAATTGTACACTAAACTGTTACATATACATTTAATAGAAATACTATTATGTTCCACCACTCTTATCTAGCTTTAAAATTACACGTCTTTGCAATGTCATGTCCACAATATGACGTGACACCACATATTGTGTATAAATAACCACACATGTTATTTATATGTCCAATAGAGTTCAATATTGACTGGGATAAACTAGCTTTGAATTCCCGATCGTATGATAAAAATTATCTTCAATAAAGATATATCTCCTAATAAAATTAAATGACTAAAGCTCTTAGCTTTCTCAAATAAAGTAAGGATTGTCAATTCCGAAATGTGTTTCCATTCTATACAAAGAATATCTATGAGTATATGACTTCTATCATATCATGACGAATATTTATTGTCAGTTCGACGTAAATTTCATAGTAATTATGATAATATAACAATATATCATTCGTAGTTTCTTCTGTTCTTGAAGCTTTTTCTTACAAAAAGATGCCCAAATTAAATTACTAAAGGGAATTTAATTGGCATCCACGACTAAATGTCTGCATCCTTAATTCAAAATAAAATTGAAAAACGTCGAAAGTTAAAAAGACTGGTCTTAAATAAGGAATACTGATTCCTTAAACAAATAAACATGTCAGTTCAGAAACTGAATCGTAGAATGTAAATGTGAAAATGATGAAAGTCGATCATCTCACATGATCTTGTAGAATAAAATCTTGCTACACACATGAAGAATAAATACAGGGTGTCTTTTATGTACCTTTGGAGAATGATAGGTCATGTAGGGGTAGGGTATAGAAGTAATTTGTGATAGGGAACTTGGGGTCGGAGCGGCCTCCTTAACCCCTAAAATAAGGGTTGATTCAGGCCCTCCACCCTGTCAGTTGGGCAACCGACCCAAGCCTCTATTACCTCCCTCAATCCTTTAACTCTTGGCAAGATTCATTTCACTATGTGGCGCTGGCGTAATGGATAGCGTTGCGGTGCGAAAGGCCGGTAGTCCCGGGTTTGATTTCGGGCTTAGGCAAAATCATTTTTTAATGTTATTTGTCGTATTTGCACTCTCTTCTCTTACGTAGCACCGGACTGTATCATGTGACTACAATGCCACAAATAACATTAACAAAAATAATTTGCCCAAGCCCAGAATTGAACCCAGGATTATCGGCCTTTCGCACCCCAACGCTATCCATTACGCCAGCGCCACATGGTGAAATTAATCTTGCCAAGAGTTAAAGGATTGGGAAAGGTAATAGAGGCCTGGGTCGGTTGCCCTACTGACAGGGTGGAGGGCCTAAATCAACCCTTATTTTAGGGGTTAAGGAGGTCGCTCCGACCCCAAGTTCCCTATCTCAAATTACTTCTATACCCGTCCCCTACACGACCTATCATTATCCAAAGGTACATAAAATACACCCTGTATATATCGAAACATGGTAATACAGAAAATATGGAGTAAAAGGTTTGCTCTGAATGTCACTACAAATCTCTAACTACATAGAAAAATAACACTTCTACCTTATCAGACGATATCTAGATGATCTGGTTAAGTATTTGGAAAATACTTAGATGTTTCCTCAATCCAAGATACTGAGTTGGGCCCCTTCCGTTTCCTCGAACCAGCGACCTCGGATAAGGAAAACATTTCCTCTCCGGTAATCACCAATCTCCGTCTGGAATCGAACAGCAACCTCCCGTTCATAGGTCTTCGTTGTTGCCGGGTCCTCCCTGGCATATTGACAAATCTTATTATGATGAATCTTCATTCTCCGTCGTAGATATAGTTTGTCATTATCGAGTAATATTGTAGAAATATTCATATAGATGGTTTATGAAATAATTATATAGCTCGTAGATGTTATATTAAAGTTCGTGAAATGACGTCAATGCACGAGATTTAATTGTATATAACGTCTACATTCAGAAGTATTCTGGTTAACGAAGCTCCATGTTGCATATATATCTCTGCTTCAAATATTTCCCTGGCGCATAAAGTCCTTAGTTCATCATCTCAAATATGTGACAAATATCGAATAATAAATCTCGAAGAACATTAGCATTCATAATGAAATAATGTTAGTATGCTGCTCCGATGTTAAAGTCAATCTCTGTTACTCACTTGGACTTTGTTCGCTGCAATCTCGTTCCAACTAATCGTCACTTTTATTATACACTTCTAAAAAGTTAATATCTTCGAAAGTATTTTGTTTGTGACGTTTAAATTTCGTAGAATAATAGTATGCGCTCTTTACTATATATATATATATATATATTCAAATAGGTGAAGTATAATTTCAACTAACCATGAGAAAACGCAATATCAATTCTCTTGCGAACTTCGCCTAGTTTGTATGCACAGGGATCTCCAATATCTACCCTGCAATCGCGCTATCTCCACGAGTAGTCGAACACCGTACTCGGATAAAGCCTTCGGGACCTCAGTAACCCCGGAATACACCTCTACACTCTTCAAAGTTTGTAGGAATAAGAATTCGGTTACTTGGCGTTCCCTCTCCAAGTCGAAAATCTGTCGGCCATTTCTCTCTCCCACCAGAAATTTAACGCGCACTTTAAGAATGCTTATTACTGCTTATTCATCCTTTCGGCGACTTTCAAAGTATCTGTAATATTTTCCTTTAATTTTCTTCTCATTACCAATGAATAAAATATCCTTCTTCGGGCCTAAATGTAAAAATTCTCCATATAATATAGTTGAAGGTAATCCCGTCTACAATAAGACCTCTCCTCATTGGTTGGGGGCTTATGTCCAATGACATAAATTATAACAATATTTATAATATTCCATAGCTAATTCACTGTTGCTATGTCGATTTCAAGCTTCTAGAATCTTCTATTGCGCAACATATCACGTGATTGGAATCTCCCTGCCAGCTCGAGACACTAACACGACTGGTTTGCGTCAGGTTCCAGGCTTTATATTGCCTTGTTAAATTATATCATGGGCTAGAAAAATATTCTCATTTTAGTCTCAAATAATTAATTTTTCGGGGGCATTCTCCCTCCATCTCAAGTTAAAAACAGTTCTAAAATCGTTTTTAATCATTCCGAATCAGGACCTTCGATACGTCACTGAACTCGAATAATGATTTATTTTTCAGTCTACTTTCTTATAATAGTTCTTTAAATTCTTTCTCTTCTTCATCATAGTTTCTTGGTTCGGTGGTGCAGTATCTTCTTTCTTCTCTTCTACCACCGTTTTGAAAACGAGGTTTTTCCTTTTCCTTGAGTATCGTTGTCGTTGTTTCCCTGCTGACTAGTACTCGGCTTGGAATCTATACTCAAGTTCTTTTCACCTCCGTTCCCATTTTCTTTCTCTCTCAAATCCTTTAGATATTCCTTTCCTTCCCTATGACGTTCATCATATTTATCTTTCGTGAAAACTTCATCTTGTGAGTTTTTATATCGGTTATATCCTTGGTTATTCCGATTATTCCTATTGTAATAGCTGTTATTGTTAAACCTGTAGTTATTATTGTTGTGGTAATAACCACTCCTACGGTTTTCATTGTTATTGTTCCGGCCTTGCTGCTGCTGATAAAGACGACCTCCACGGAATCTCCTGTATCTGGGCTCCGGTCTCCTGTCTCTAAAATAGGTATTACGTTCAGGACCTATATTTCATTTCTCCTGTACTTTCTGTTTGCTGTGTCTGGTCAAGATACACAGTATTTATATCCTTGTATTCTTGCCTGTGTTTCTGCACACTACATTTGGCGTTGAGCTTGTGTAATCCAGTTTTCTGAGCAATTCATCAATGCTAGCTAAATCACATATCCCTGACGAGATAATAAGACGTCTGACCTCTACTGGAAGCATCCTAGCTATCGCATCTATTAGCTGCGCCGTTGACAAAGGGGGTTGAAGAAATCTGAGTCTGGCGAGTTGACTTGTAAAGAAGTCGGCGTAACGTGTTGGTAAAGTACCCGATTATTTCCTTGAGTAGACTTCTGCGCGTAAACTGTTCTACGCCTCGATCGATCAAAAACGTTTTATCAGGGCTTCTGCGAACTCTTCAAAGTCCACAAATGTGTACATGAAAGCACTAAACCATTCGAGAGGCCCATCCGATATATAACACTCTACTATCTTCATCTCTCTCTCACGAGGAATATGAGCTTCGATAAAGTAGTCTTTGAGATTTCTTCCATATTCTATTGGTGTGAAACTATCAAGGTTACAAAATTTTCTAGGTTGATCTTCAAAGTTTCTGATCACCGTCACGTTTCTAGGTTGAGAATCCTGAAGATTAGACCGAAAATCTCTAACGTCTCTTTCGGGCTCTTTATTTCTTTCTTCTAGACTTCAGTTAACGTGAATACTCTTTCTTCTGGTCTTTCCTCTGCTTCTATACTATTTCTTCTAGTATGGCTTCCATTATCTTCTATATCTGTCTTCTCTTTCTCTTCTATCTCTGTGATGATCTTCTTCAGTTGATGTCCTACTTCTATCTTCAAATGTTCTTTATATGTTTCAAGACTGGCAACATCTCCTAAGTTTAGACTGTAACTTTCTACTAATATACTCTTCTATTTCAGTAGATTTTCCCTCATTAATTGCATTTACGTCAGTGAAAACCTTATCTATGCGCTCCTCTATAATTTTACTCTTACTTCCTAAAGAATGCTTCAAAGCTTGCATATCATGACTCGATTGAGTTCTATCGTCCACCTGTTTTTGGGTAAGCTGATCAATACGGTTACCAAGGTCTGATCTAACACTAGTAACATCGCGATTAATCTCTAGTTGTGTACTGGCTAATTTTCTTTCGATATTATCCTGTATCTTTTTACGTGCTCACTACTGGACTTATTCCATTCGTTCTTCCAAACGACTACATTTGCCTTTAACATTTCAGCAATGTCTTCCTCGCTATCCTCTTTAAGGATTTTGTTATGGTCTATTACCTGATGAAGCAGAGGATTTACTGAGTGAAGACCTTAAGAAGATGAATGTTTATTTCAAAAAGTGGCGGCTTCAACCAAGTCCTAAATCTGAGGTAACCACATTTCACCTTAAAATCCTACAGGCAAACTACCAACCTAGAGTGAAGTTCGGGAACCAATATCTGAAGTACAACAGCTCCCCTAAGTATTTAGGAGTGATATTGGACAGGGCATTAACTTTCAGACAGCATATTGCAAAAACAGCAGCAAAATTAAAAAGCCGTAATAACCTACTAAGTAGGTTAGCTGGAACATCATGGGGCGCTGATGCCAACACACTCAAGACTACTGTTTTGTCTGTCGTTTACTCTCCAGCTGAATACTGTGCAGGTGTATGGTTGAACAGCTCCCATTGCCAACTGGTTGATATTCAACTCCGGCAGACAATGCGGATTATCTCTGGCACTCTACATTGCACTCCCTCACAGTGGCTACCTGTACTGTGTAATATTGTTCCTCCTCACATCAGGAGACAGCAAGTTCTTTCCCGCCTGTGGCGCAGAATTATGAATAATGAAGTTCTCCCAATCCACCAAGGCGTCAATCAAACTTCCACATCCAGGTTGAAATCACGGAAACCAGCCTACAAGACGGCTATGGAACTTACTTCAGCTCCATTCAACCCCCGAAATACATGGAAAGTTGAATGGTCTACCTCTCCACCTCGTGGCCTAATTGAGGTACTTGATCCTACCATCAAACTGCCTGGATTCCATCTCCCTCGAGCTGTCTGGTCCCGTCTGAACAGAATTCGATGTGGCACTGCTCGAACTAGAGCAGCCTTACATCAGTGGGGTTGGATAGACTCGCCTCTTTGTGATTGTGGATATGAAGTGCAAACCATCAAGCATGTCGTGCAGGAATGCCCTCTATATATGTACTCTGGGACCTTAGAAGAGCTCCATGCAGCCACTCCACAACCTCTTGAATGGATTCAAGACCTGGCAGCCCATATATGAAGGATCCTAATGCTGTAAATTGTTTATTTGAAAATTTATATTAATTAATTATAGTACTGTCTTGTAAGAATCATACGCTAAATAAATAAATAAATAAATACATAAATAAATAAATAAATAAATAACCTGAGTACTTAAAGTATCAACATTTGTCTTTAATTCGGCTAAAGAAAGAGTTGTCTTTAACGCATCATCGACAAATTGTGATCTTAAAGCACCTATATTCTCTTTACATTGAGTTTTAGACTCTTCCACTTCTCCCCTAATCTTATTAATGTCTCCTAGGGCTTTAGTGACATCTACAAACATAGTATTAACCTCGGTTTGCAACTAATTGATATCAGTCTGGACACCATTGATATCTGCTTGCATGTTTTAATATCTACTTGGACATTACCGACAAATGTTTGGACACTATCGACTTTAGTTTGGACATTACTGACATCTGTTTGTACACTATCGACTTTAGTTTGGACATTACTGACATCTCCCTGAACCTTAGCAACATCAGTTCTAACATTCCCAACATCAGTCTGGACACTATCAACTTTAGTTTGGACATTACCGACATCTGTCCGTACACCACTTACATCGTCCTGTTTGAAAATGAAAATCCACAGCCTGCTTCCAGTCTCTGACCGGGTCAGGAATGGAATGAATGAAGCCCCCATCTAGCGGCGAGGATATGAACTGTGCCGGCTGCCGAGGCCTGACGCACTCCTCTGGGGCAATGATTATATGAATGACAGATGAAATGAAATGATAGTGGAGAGTGTTGCTGGAATGAAATTTTGACAGGGAAAATCGGAGTACCCGAAGAAAAACCCGTCTGCCTCCGTTTTTTCCAGCACAGATCTCACATGGAGTGACCGGGATTTGAACCACGGACCCAGCGGTGAGAGGCCGGCGTGCTGCCGCCTAAGCTACGGAGGCTTTTACATCGTCCTGTTTAAAATGTTCAAAAAGTTAGTCCACAGTATATTAATGTGATTTCCTTTCGATGCCCATCCTACAGATAGCTCATTCAAATACCCCTGACATTTGCCCTGATCCGCCCTGCGATACTAGAATATATATATATGTTTTGGGTATATCAGAGTCTAATTTTGTAATGTCACCGTATCTAATATTTAATTCAACCCCAGAATTGTCACTAATTCCCGGTACCTTCACACAGTTTATATACAGCTCTACAAGCCTTACGAGATAAACATCTAAGGTATTATTGTCTCTAGTAGGGAAGTCAACTACTTGGAAAATCCCCCCTCCCTTTAAGAATTTGTTTGCATATACCATACATCCGATTGCGATGGAACTTCGGTGAGTTGTTGTGTAGGCCTACCCTCCGGCGAACGTTTATGAATTAGTAAATCCATTCTGCAATAGGTGGCACACGAGTAGATTCAACAAATGAGTTACGGTGTGCGAATTGTTTCAACAAAGTCCCGTATGCGTTCACATACCATTCATCCGATTTCGATTAAACTGGGATGAGTTGTTGTGTACACTCCTGAAAAGGCTTTTGACATAGTAAATCCATTTTACAATAGGTGGTACACGAGTAGATTCAACAAATTAGTGATGGCGCGCGAATCGTTTCAGCAAAGTCCCATATGCGTTCAAATACCATTGCGATGGAATTTTTGTGTGGTGTTGTTCACACTCCCACAAATGTTTCTAAATTAGTAAATCCATTATACAATAGTTTAGAGATAGTTAACGGGAAAAGAAAATATTGTGTATCCAGAAGCACTTCAACAAACAAAATAACAATGCCAACGCTTTCTTTGATTGGCATTGCAACGCATGCCGGGTACAGCTTGTTATATATATTGTACCCCCACCGCCGACTGAAAAGTATGAATTGATAGTATGCATGACAATTATTTCATCCCTGTCTTCCTATTATACGGTCGCTCTTTCGCTGCTTAAAACAGCCGTCAATGAATGGAAACTTTCAATAATATGGCAGATTCTGAGATGATACAGGAGGATACGAACAAAATCATTGTTGAGGAAGTAGAGAAGGTGGAAAATAAATAAAATCCAATATTGAAATGCAGATTCCAACTCCTATTTTCTTTTATATATTTTCAAAATTAAATTTATATCCCATCACAATAGACAAAACATTTAAAAATCAATTCAAACAACTAAGTATAAAATGGTCCATAAAGTCTATATTCGTCCTTGGCCAGTATATACACAGTGGGCATAGAACATAACACATACAAGACGGCTGCAACTTGAAGAGAAACCTGTCTCACCACGTGCTTTTCGGAGTGAACAGTCGTCACTCGGTAAGCACCAACACTGAAAAGATAAACAATATCGCTTATTAGGAATAGGAATCGGTACAGCTCTAGCATTTCCCCTCTTATGTTAAATGCTATTAATAAAGGCACTGTAATACGTTAAAGAAGGTCGGGTGCTCTTAACCTCTTTGTAATAATTAAATGTAATTGCGTGGGCGCCAGTCTACTAGCTGAAGACTTGTAAACAATAAACATACAGTATATGTAGGCTTATATAGTAGAGCACAGAAGACTACTCTCACTCAAGAAGTAGGGTGATTCTATCACCAACCATGATTCATTCGATGAGAGGCAGGATACCATATACTGTAATATAATTTTTGAAAAGATACCACAGACAAGCCAATCGTAAAGAAATTAATTTAATATAATAGGAATCAAAACAAATAATATTTATGGATACGTGTGATAAATCATATTAATTGCTCACCAGGGTTTAGACATGGTTACATTTTGTTTGGGTTAATCCAGTATCTGCGACAATAGATTTTCTTATAAGAGACTGCTACAGTAAGTGTTCAGTTACTTTCCTCAACATCCTGGACATTAGTCATGAAGATCATGTAGCTGAGAGGAACATGAGAAATAAGCAATAACGTGGCGTTTTAAAAAAGATTGTTTTATACATCTGCACCAAAAGTTTTTTTCTTTTTTACTTCCCTTTGTTACTATCTTCTCACCGAATAAACAAAAAAAGTGTCTCTCTTTGCTTTTCTTAACTATCTAAATATTTAGTTAACCAAATCACCAGTACTCAGGCTGTTTCCCAAAACTCATGGTGTCTGCTATTGACTAGCTGCTAGCTACTATTGGCTATGTGCTATGCACTACGGAGATTTGGGACATGCCTCCTTCATAGACTTGTGTTCTGAAACGCACTGGACTTACATGATGGTACCAAGTCAACACTCAAGATCTGCTGCTCCTTGTAAGCTCTTTGCGCTTTCATCAGCTGTTTTAAATAAATACATGAACGATACGTTCATGGATGCGCCAAGAAGATAACTTTTTATCCGAGCCCTAATTATGGTTTGTGTTTGGCTGTTTAAGAGAATACAGTTCAGGAGGAAGAGAAGAAGGGCAATCATGATAATAAGGCAGCAGCAAATTGACAATTTGAGACGAGGCCCTTATTGTGCGCTGGAGACCATGAACCGAGTTGTCGTTACAATCCTCAGTCGTGATTACCACAGAACCAAACAACATATTCGCGTGAAAATAATTATCACAACAGAACAAGAGATTATGCTTCCCTCGTGGGTTGTGGTTTGAAGCGTTGAATTTGGCAAATAATATAGGCCAAGCATAAACTGGATTAAAGTCAAAGACAACCTACAATTTACATAACCTACAATTCCGATAAGCTACAATTTCTATAACTTCCTTGTACAAGTCGACAAGTCGGCCAATCTAGCCAGCACTTTCGTTCACTAGCTACTACAGACTTGATTGCTATGTGCTAAGCCGTATTGGATCACGACTTCTGACGTCATATCCTGTAAAGTAGTCGACTATCTAGTTCACTACGGCTGAAATTGTACTATTGGGACACAGCCTCAGATCCCTCAGTAACAGCAGCCATCTTGCACGTCATTTATATAAAGTCTGTTGCATATCCATTATGATACCTACACTATGGTTTCTTTACTCCATGCTAGTAAATCATAGTGCTGATAACAAGGTACTAATACAAGTACATCTATGGATCTTCTTAGGAATGCTACCCTTACGTCTTTTTCCAACAACTCATCGCATTTGCACAAGTTCATATTTAAACGGTCCCAATCATGGTTTATGGACACGTTACATAACCTCGGAAGCAGAGTTGGAAGTTACTGTAATTGCATTACAGTTTACAGTAACTGTCGTGAAGTAATACACATTATTTTTCCGGTTACTTGTATCATCATCATCGTCATCATCATGACCAACTCCAGTTTCCCGAGTGTGGTAAACGAGCCCCCTCCACCTCCGTCGATTCATGAACCATTCTTCTTTCATAATCCTCTCCCAATGCTGGCCTCTCTCCTGTACATCTTTCTTCACCAGATCTGTCCATTGTTTTCTAGGTGTGCCAGCTGGTCTCCTCCCTCCTAGTTCTCTTTCATACTCCCTTCTTGCACTAGTATTGGCACTCATTCTCTTCACGTGGCCAAACCACTCATTTTAACGGTTACATGTATATACGTGGTACAGTCATTAAGTTATGAGACTGACTACATGGCGGCGTTGTGGGGCTCTACAGTGCATAGGTGGTGCCGTGGTATGGTACCATGTCAGTTATTCTCTCGTCCCTGCATGAGACAGTTCAGTGTATGCACTGGCAGCAGACTTACGGTCGTTGTTGTGACGGTGATTTGAATGCGTCAGTTCGACCTGACGATGATCCAACGTTTCTCAACCGGATAATAACGGGAGACGAAACATCGTGTTTCCTTTACGATCTGCAACTGAAACGACAATCAGCCACCTGGATAACGCCATCATCACCACGGCAGAAAAGAACACAAGACAGGTCAAAAGGCAAGGTGATGCTGGAACTGTTTTTTGATTAAAATGGAATCGTTCACATATAATTCCTACCAGACGGTGCAACGGTAAACAAAACCCTCTACAAGGAGATCCTTGGCCGTTTACGCGATGCAATTCGCCGCAAGCGACCTGGGCTTTGGCTTACAAAGAATTGGCTGTTGTTACATGACAACGCCCCTGCGCATCGTTCTGTACTTGTCCAAGAGGAACTTGCAAGGCAACAGCTGACAGTTTTGCCCCCCCCTCCGTACTCACCTGATCTCGTACCATGCGATTTTTAGGTAGCCTTCATTAGAAAGCTAACTATTGCAATGGGTACTGCGCTCGAAATCATGTCTAGTAGAGAGGAGAAGACAGGATGAGGTATGAACCAAGGACCACCTCAGGAAAATGGCATATTTTAAATTTGGAATTTTCGACTAAATTAGCAGTCCAGATGGAATAGGACGTTAATACAAGCATTTGGGAAAATTTTCGCCTGAAGAAATATTTTTATTTCATGAAATAATGGAGATTTTATGATTTGGTAAATTATTAACCATGAGTAAATGATAGAGATACTGTCCTGAAAACCGACACTTTTAACAAGGTTTGCGGTGAGAAACCAGTTTTTGATCCGAGGGGAGAGTGAAGGTGGACCAGAGGTCAGACGCACGCCAGTATCAAGAGTGGGAGAAGCGAACGCGTGTCTGAAGCGCGACACTTTTAGGCGAGAACCAATAAGAAAATAGTTTGAACACTGAGGAAGGAACACATATTAAAATCTTTACCTTAATATTTTATAAGAGTGTTGCATATTGAATTCACCAGCAGAGAAAAATAAATGTAATTGGCAAAACGGATTTTAAATTAAAAGACTGAGAGAGAAGTTATGTATGAATTTGTCAATATTCATAGCGGTTGGAGGCTAGTTGATCTGATTTACGAGGGAAATCTAACCGAGGAGGCTAGGAGACGCTAGCAGACGAGGCTCTTTCTACATGGACCGTCGAGAAGACAAGACGTAAATTGTATTCACTCTTCAAAAGTATTAGACAAAGGTTTTGTGAACTGGAGACTTCAAGATGAAGCAAGAAGAAATGGAAACGAACAATTAATATTACAAGTCAACAGTATTGAGAAAAGTTATTCATCGTATTTAAAAGAAGAAATCTACGACGAGATAAAACACTACAAGTTACAGACTGAACATCGAACACGTAACTACGCAGAAGGAAAGTCTGAAGAAGGGAGACTTGAACCCTTGGAAATTCAACAATCTAGACAAGAATGAATAAGAATTTAGGTCCGAGGGGAAGTACTACGACTACAAACAATTGCGCGGTGAGAATGATGTTTTAAATTCACCATGATGGGAAGATAGAACTATACTGAAACGGTGAGATCCAGAAATGACCAGGATGACATAGCAGTATGAATAGCGAGCTGCAGACCACCGCAGTATTCACTGACATATAACGTTGCAAGCTACTACAAGAGAAATTCACGACATGGGGGTGATTTCTCATGATGGAAAGAACTATGCAAACTACCGACTTCAAAGAACATCTATATCTGAGAAGAAGAAGAAGACGAGCGGATTCGTGATGGAGACGGCGAGGAACCCAGGACTGGTGGACGCGAGGCAAGCAGAGCGGAGGCGAGATCGTGTCATCATCCTGTACGAGAGAAGTGGGTCATCAAGCGGGGAGCCAGCTGGTAACCAGTTTCGAGACAGCACACCAGGTCGTTCAACTTTACTGCAGTCCACTCAAGGCCGAGGTGACATAATGCAGCCAGTTTGGAGCAACACGCAGCATTCCAGCAACCACACGTTGAGGTTACGGGGACACAGGAGTCATCAGGTCTGTCACCAACGATCTCAGAAAGAAGGGAGAGGAGTGCATTTTTCACATCTGTAGTTAGACCTTGTTCACGTTATTCCAGAATATTGACCAACATATTTGCATTTATAACCTATGTTATTGCATTGTCTTGAAAGTTTTAGTAAATTTTAGTAATTGCGATAGTTATTTTCATACGTCACTTGGACGTATTTTGAAGGTTTGATCGATGATATTAGACATCGTTAGTATTTTTCATTGTCATTTTTAGAGCGTTAAAATTTCACTTACGAACGATTTCGTTGCGATTGAGAACGTATACTCCGTAGATTTGTTGTAACATTGGAGAACTCCGTAGATTTGATGAAATATTAGAGAAATTTGTATATTTGTGGAAATGTTGAAGAACGATATTATATATGTATGGAGACAAGAGAAATGAAGCACAACTTTGTGAGAAATAAATAAATAATGTATCAGAGAAAGAATATAGTCATGGGTTTGACGAAAGTAAATAGTTTATTACTTGAAGTGGGGAAAGGGAGGACAGATAATCCTATAAGCAAAGAGTTTATTTATTTCAGGAACGAAATAATATGTATAAAACGAAATAGTTGACAGGAGTTATCAATATTGGCATTGAAGTAACTCTTGTATGCAAGAAATGTAATGACATTGTAAAACCCAGAATTTGATGTACGGAAAAGAACAGTATGCGATAGTAGAAGGCATAACTGAACGAGAAACGTTATTATAAAATGTTATGGATGTATATTTATCATAAAACGATACTGTAAGATGGAAGGAAAGATATAAACATTTATTGTGAACATAAACGTGAGGGAAGGTTATTGTTATTTTTACAACAGACATAAGCAGACTTGGAATTCAGAATTAAGCGATAAATCGTAACAAGGATATATGTGAAGCGAAGGAGGAAGTATGTGGAAAGTATTTGAACATATCACGAGATGTATAATCGATAGAGGAGTTTGTAGGAGGAAGTGAGACGTATTCATGAACGTTATTGCAGTTGTAATTTCTAGTAGGAATACTAAATATCATACTTTGATGAAAGTAGTTGATATGGAACGGTAGAAGTTTTGTGAACGTGCTAAGATAAGAAAGGTTGATGAAATGCATTTGTATTGATGAAGGCGTAACTAGAGACGCGATAATGTGCAACGTGAGTTTATGAAGAAAGGTTTTGTAATATTTTGTGTTGAGTAAGAGAAGTCATAATTTGTATTTGGAGAAGAAGGGAGTGTAGGAGTGAGGATTCATGCCACACACACTCGATTTTTTGTTGAAGAGCTTATCTGAACAGTCGTGCATTGATAGTTTGTTTTATTGTTAATTATTGAAATACCAAAGTTGTACACTTTGGTGATGAAATATTAACTTCACTGTTTGTATTCATGATTCACATGGAATTGACACACAAACACCTATTTTGACTAGTTTATTGTGTGTGATACGGAGAAAGATGGTGATAGACGTAAAGAGAGATGATGAGACAGGAGGAAAGTGGAGGAATGAACTCTAATAAATTAGAGGCAGTTGTTTTTATATCGTGCGGGACGCGATTATGTATAAAATGTAAATACGTTATTATTCTAGTATTAATTATTTCTTTTATTATATTTAAGAACTTGGGATCTAAATTTGAAGACTTAAACGATTGTATTACGTAGGGAGTATGTTTGTTACGATGAGCGTTAAAACATAACTTCAGTAAACAAGTAGGACAGACACTACTGTCATTAATCAAATCAATGTGTTTATGTAAATATTATCAAGCAAGAGATACATGTTGTATTCGTGCAAAGATGCAAGAAAGACACTTATTAAGCGCATCAGGCCTAAGTGAGGCACAGATAAATATTTTATTTTATTCTTGGTGAAGGGAACATAATTTTTGTCATGTTATTTTCTTTAGTCAATAAATGGCAAGGACATTTTTATTCTTGCTGAGTTTTTTAGAACTCTTTCTTTGATTCAACGCTTAATTACACTAGAACGATACCGCTAGCTAGATGCAGACAGATGATCGACAACTTATCTTAACGCCCGAGAGCCGAGTTGCTCGTTAGTGCTCTACTTTTATTTGTTTATTTTTTCTGTACTGTATGCAACTAGTTAGTAGTATAGATAGAGATGTATATGTGTGTTCCTAGGGTTCCCTAGTCATCAGTCCGGTGAGGGTTGTGCAACTCTTAGCCGGGTGTTGACATTCTCACGATCCTTTTACCATCTGTGCGGATTTGGGACTGTGCTCTAGAGGAATTCGGGCGCAGGACCATGTTTCGACTTCCAGAAAGTTTCGACATATCTTCGCGTTTCACATCTCCTAGACCCCAAAACCACTTTCAGTTCAAAAGTTTATATATAATTTTTGTATGTTTATATGTATATCACTTTCTTGTGGACACGATAACTACCGCAATTTTACATCAATTACACTGAATTGTTTACATAATATGTATCCTTATAAAATATCAGTCGAGTTCGTTAATGGCCAAATCGGTCGAAGGGAGTGAAAATGTTTTTTTTTTTGTGAAAAAGTGAAATATTGCTATAACTCTCTTAATATGTGAAATATCGAATCCGTTCAAAGTTCATACTATGTGTCGGATAAGGGCCAACAATTTATGTTTGAAGAGTTTTTTGATAGCACTAACCATTGACCAAAGGGGTGGGAAAAAGTGGGTGCAAAATGGAGAATAATCCCCTAATAATTACCTAAAACTTTTGTCTGAAATAATTTTTGATATGACCCACCATTACGCCAAGGGATGAGCAAAATGATATCGGAATTAGAAGACAATGCCAAGAGCCATCAGAGGTTGCCATGACAACGCTACTAAATTGATAAGGGATGAGCCATCAGGGTTGTCATGACAACGCCATTACACGAGATCACATTCAGCTTTCCGTCTGACTCTGTGGGAAGCGGCTCAAGGCCAACGAGAAAGACAGGCCATGGTGCGTCAACCTAATCCTTTCGTGACGTAGGCAATGTTGTGCTTGAAGGTGCTTGTACGTTTAAGTCGAGAACAATTCATAAACAGCAGAAATGCGATATTTTATATCAATCTTCTTGAAATGGACCCAGTTTAGATGTTCCTTGTGTTTTCAAGCTCGATTATACTGTATAGGTTTACAAAAACGCCATCTATAAATAACCTATTTACATTTTGAAGTTATTCGTAAAAGAAATTCACTCGAACTACGTAGGATTCAAGGATTTATTTTGTCTTTAATAGCTGCAAAGAGTACTGTAAGTTGAGTTGTAGAGCCTGTGACCTTCGTTGTGAGTAACTTATGTAGACAAGAGCAGTGCCATGAGTATAATTAGATCAAAGAAACTTGCAGTGAATGTATTACTTAGTTACTGTTGTTTGAAGGGGCGGGACAGAAATGAATACGTTTATAGAAGAGATCTGCGGAACACACTCGCTACCGACTAACGACTCATATATACCTTTTATGAAGGCAAGTGGTAAATGAATACCGGTACCAGCATTTATACAGATTCAATGATGAAGACAAGATGACTACCACACCGGCAGTAAGACGAAGACCATAGAATATTATGTTCGTGAAGAGGACTATCTTTCTCTTACAAAAACGTTCGATACATTTATGTATATCGTTCAACTATAAGAGTTATAAATACATACATTGTCTGGCACTATTCATAGCTTTTCATAACCTTCCTGAACGCTTTGTAACCGTCAAGTAATTCCACATATTAACAAGCACCTGCCAGGGAAAGATAACATACTCCTGAAAAGTATTACCTTGTGATCGACTACAACGATTAAAGATAAGTGATCTACTAGTTCTACTTAGAGTAATGAATAAATAAGTAAATTGTGGCTAAGTATTGGTATTCATAAGATTGATCAGTGTAAGAAATAAGTTGTAATTGCCATGTATGTTTTGCCAGAAGCCATGGTTGTGTTGGGTCAATGCGTTTTACAGCGAGTTTTCTGATATGATATGGGTTAAGTATTCTGTGATTTCAGCATCTTGTAGACAATACGGTTTATGTTCCCGTCATACATAACCCTACCGGAAGTGGTACAACAGCACTACATTGCTGACGTCACAAAAGCGCACCAGGGCCAGTATTTCTCGTTGGCCGTGGAAGCGGCTTCGGTGATGTAAATGATAGCATGCTGGAATTCTATGCCCAAGGTCGCGGAGGCATCTAGTCACCAAGTTCACAGATAGGTGTCGTTGACGGTAGTGTTTGGTAGCAAACTTAGGAACTACTACTTGAAATTGACGCTCTGCAGTCCTTACCTGAATTACAGACTAATACAACCATCACAATTAACATCGTTTATCAGACAGATTCTACACACATCCAAAGTACACGGGAGTAGTGGTTTTGTAGGGGTTCTACACCCTCCACCTCCACATTCCTCCACACAAGATGGCGGCGGTGCGATATCTCTCGAACCCATGGTTGGATTTTAACAAATGAGGTGTTGTTGAACTCGGGCAGACACCCCCTTTCCAATGGACAGCATATTTCCACCCCAAAAATAAAACCTACCCTACTAGGGGTGAAAATTTTAATTTTTTAGAGAATCTCTCTTTCCAATTGCAACATGTGAGAGTTTGAATGTCAATATGGAATGAAACGTTGTTCCACATAAAGTTGATGTGTACGGTGGATAGCCACTATGAATTAACATGCTTGTTTTTTTGTTTTTTATGCATGCCCACTCATAGCTTTTGTAAGAGGGTGGGGGAGTGGATCCCTGTGGATGGGTTATTGTTGACAGGTCATTGATGACAGGTCCTTGTGGACGAGTCCTTGTGGACAGGTCCTTGTGGACAGGTCCTTGTGGACGAGTCCTTGTTGATGAGTCCCTTTGGACTGATCCCTTTGGACGGGTCCCTTTGGCCTGGTTCCTACGGACTAGCCCATGAATTTATCCAAATTATGTCAAAGGGCTTAGCTAACGGTCTAATAAGGCTAGGAACTTGTATGAGGTATTGTAGGACTTGGGATGAAGCCCCCCTTTTAGAATATATTTTTGACATTTTGACAAAGGGTCTAACCACACTTTTGTTAATATCTCGCGAACCTATCATGCTAGTGACTTGTATGAGGGGTCCTAGCAATTGGGGCGATGTTTCCCTTTGGGGGTGAAACTATCCCCCCACTCTCAAACTTAAAAATCGTTATCTTGGAAATTAAGAGCCTTAAAATTAAGTGTGATAGCTTTAAAAATAGGTCATGACATACGCTTATACCACGATAGGACATTTCACCCCTAAAATAGTAAATAGTAATGTTACAGGGAAAAAAGCGGTTAAACACTTAAAAATGATAAATGAACCTAAGATCATTTGTTTTTGATGAAAAAATAGTAAGAGGGTTAAAACTACCCCCAAAATTTAAAAATCGTTATCTTGGAAACAAAAAACCTAAAATTAGGTGTGATAGCTCAAAAAAATTGGTCATTTAATACTCTATCAATTGCACCTACTACCAATCACGCCTACTACTAATTGCGCCTACTGTCAATTGCACCTACTATCAATAGCGCCTAATAGCAATTACACCCACTACCAATCGCGCCTACTACCAATCGCGCCTACTATCAATTACGCCTACTATCAATTGCATTGAGTATGAACTGCTATCAATTACAGCTGGTAAAAATCGCTTCTAGTAAAAATCGCGCTCAGTATAAATCATAATCAGTATAAAACGCGCCCAGTATCAAACGCGTCTACTAATCGTACCTACTATAAATTGAGCGTGCTATAAAACGCACCCAGTATACATTGCCTCTACTAACCATGGCTACTATCAATTACAGTCAATAAAAATCATAATCACTATAAATTGTGTTCAGTATAAATCTTGACATTGAGCAATGTGTGTGTAAATCACTTGTAGTCTAAAATTTGTTCATGTGATTATTATTCTTGACAGTACTTTGAAAATTCCACCTTTAAAAAATATCAATCCACTTCATTTATTTTACTGTTATTATTACTAAAGTGACTTGACTAAAATTAAATTAATGTGTATTAGTTAATATGGAAGTCTCAACAACCAGCCATGGTAAGCCATGTGCCTACTATAATGGATATACATATATTGTAAAAACAACCAATAAAATGGAACTGTTATTTGGCGATGTTCAAAACAACGATCTAAAAAGTGTCGAGGAATGATTAAAACAAAAGACTTCAACGTACTTACTTCAAGCGAGCATCATTGTGAATCTCAAATTAATACACATTTAAATGGACAAAATACTCTAATCAAGGTAAAAAACAAGTTCAAGAAAAAAATATTGCTGCTCAAGATCGTGCAGTGTTTGTTCAAAATCACTTATCATGTCCTCAAAAAGTCATGTTAGGACAGTTGTCAACGTCTAAGAAACCCTTAACACTATCAAAAGCAACGCAGACTTTAAAAGAGGTCCCTGTGGAAAAGGAACAAGAGGAATTGGATTGTTCTTGTGATGTTGATGATGATGATGATGATGATGATGATGTTGATGATGATAATGATGGTGACAATGACTATCATAATTTTAATGATAATATTCATAATGAAGATGATGATGATGATGATGATGATGAAAAAGAAGAGGATGAGGGTTTTATGTCTATAAAACCACTGCGACTTCCCCAGTTTTTAAGAACAAGAGTACCTCGAGAAAGTTATAAAAGGATCTACAACAAGCGTTGTGTTTAAAAAATCTATATCAAACAATGGTAAATAGAGAGAGTTGTATTCAGTGTGTATCTATTATAAAATGAATTTAATAAAAATATTTTATGGTTATTGTCTGCTTTTTCTTAATTACTATCACTACATCCTCCCACTATTAATGCAATTGTTAACCATTGACAGTCTCTAGCTCTGTTTAGAAAGAGAGAGTGGACTTAAACAATACACTCTATCTATGGTTTGTGTATCGAGTATCATAATAATACAGTATCGCTAAGCTATGTTAAAGCAATAGTTATGTCAGGTAAGGGGTTCAAATCCTTGCTTTCTTGTATTGAAAATGTGAACATAAGTCAAACGCCTTAACCACTCGAACAACCTGACAGTTAATAATGTAATTTGTTTTGTGCACTTGAGTGTTTACAAAATTTTCCAGTGTACATTGACTCAACCACTTGCTCGTTTTTAAATGTTTTGTTGTTGTTTTTTTTTTTTCAATACATTGTAGTTATGAGTCTAGAGAACTAGGTGTTTAATATAGGGATAAAGGCATCTTAAAATAATTTTAGAAAAGCTCTCAGGTATCGTGTCATGGGTTTTAGTAATGCATTAATGTTTGTTGACTAGTATTTACCATTACACAACATTATTTTGGTAAGCTCTACATGTTGTTTGAGTCTTCAGCCTTTTGACTGGTTTAATACAGCTCTCCATGACTCCCTGTCCTGAGCTGATCGTTTCATATCTATATAGCTACCACACTCTACATCCAAGGCTATCTGTTTAACATATTCTATCCTTGGTCTACCCCTACTGTTCTTGTCCTCAACCCGTTCTTCCATAACTAAGCTTGCTATTCCTGGGTGTATGTGTCCTTCCAACCTATCGATTTACTTCATTAGCTGTCGCTAAAATCATCTCTCCTCTCCACTTGTCTTAATACCTCTTTGTTTGTAACCCTATTTACCCATCTAATCTTCATCATTCTCCCGTAACATCACATTTCAAACACTTCAACTCTCCACTTTTCTGCTACACCAATAGTCCAAGTTTCCCTTTCATAGAGCGTCACACTCCCGACAATGGTCTTCAAAAAATGACATCCTAATACCTAAATCTATATTCAATGTCAACAAATTCTGTAGAAATGCTTTCCTTGCCTGAGCTACATAAGAATCCTAATAATCTCTGGTATAATGTCTTGTTTAGCAAACATAGTCGCTCAGTAGGTCTATGCATTTGTTGTATATAACCCAAAATAGCAAACAGTTTTTATAAAACCCTACTCACTGGTCAATAACAAGCATAGTCGCCAAAGTGTTTCGTTGGTAGTTAACTCATGTCTGTTTAGTCAATTCTTATTGCAAGGCCAGTCAACACCTAAAAATTCATCTTAACATATAGTCTAATCATCTTTCTATCTACATACCAGTGTCTAATGAATAGTCAATATTAGTTTGGTCTTTACCTAAAATCTAAAATCCAATATCAAATTTCTAAAATCTAAAACCAAAATAAAATACAGTATAGAAAACATAATTCCAAGCAATACAAATCCTTATATGTTTTTCTTTAATAATTAGTTACCGAAAATTTAAAGTCATGACATTATGGTTTGATCTTTTCGTACAATCTAAAATGTAAAATGTAAATTCAAAAATCTAAAGTCTAAAATAAAAAACAAATACAAAATCTTACTTGCATTAACTGTATATTGAACCCAGTCCTCCTTTGTATTTGTAATCCAAGTAATAATTTGAAAAAATATACAAGTGTAATCAGTCTTAAAACATTATCCCTACTTTTTTATATGTTTTTGACATGCGTATTAATCTAAAATCAAACCCTGGTCTACCTTAGTCAAAGGATAACAGCTTAACCACTGCACCACTATAACCATGTTTCTTAGTTTGGTTCGTTCTAAGCCTTAAAGTTAAATCGAGTTAAGGCCTCTAGTGCAAGAGCCAAAAGTGCTTGCCACTGCAGCACAAAATGGTTAGCAAGTAACATTATACATTCAAAAAGGATTGTATTGGTTCGGTTTGGTTCAGTGTAATCACCATCTTGTTTTCTTAGCTACCCTCTTTAACTAATCAATTAAAGATAGTCTACTCTTAATTCTTGAATCGATAAATTGGATTTTGTACACACCGTTTGTCAAGTCATGCCTGAAACCTATACTCCCTATGTACTGCGGTTAGGTTTTAAAACAAGTTTCAATGGTCAAAGACTTGTCACTCACCATACGTAAAGCCTACAATAATTCTTTCTCTACATAGCTATGTTTCATCACTCACCATAAACATCTAACATTATGGGTTTGCAATATATTAAGAGAAACAAAAGTCCATGACCTTGTTTTTTCAATCTTTTGGGAAAATTCATAAGCCATATAAAGAAAGAGTCATGTCAAGTTAGAGGACACCTTATGAGTCCAAATCCCATTATTAGTTCATAAAACTCAAATCAGTAACCTTGCCGTTTTGGGATATTTAAATAAATGCATGCATCATAGGAAAAATCATAAAAATATTCTTAAAACAAGTCGTCGCATGACCCTCTTCAATCAATGCTTCACAAAATATCGATTCATCCATTGAACATGGCCACAGTGATCGGCGACATGCTCGTTTAAACACAACCGGTACTGTCTCTCTCTACAAAAAAAACTATATATTTATTAAAATTAATTCAAAAATTTAAAAAATCTAAATTTTCAAAATGTGTGGTTAGGCCCTTTGTCAAAATTTCAAAAAATAAATAATAAATTCAAGAAGAGATTGTCGCCCTGAGTCTTATAACACCTCATGTGTACAAATCTGATTATTGGTTCCGCTTTTTCCCCTGTAAAATCTACATGCATTGTTTTAGGGGTAAACTGACCAATCGTGGTAAAAGAGTATTAAATGACCCATTTTTTTGAGCTATCACACCTAATTTTAGGTTTCTTAGTTTCCAAAATATCGATTTTTCAATTTTGGGGTAGTTTTTCACCCCCTTACGATTTTTCATCAAAAATTTGGGAGTGGGGGGATAGTTTCACCCCCAAAGGGAAGCATCGCCCCAATTGCTAGGACCCCTCATACAAGTCACTAGCATGATAGGTTCGCGAGATATTAACAAAAGTGTGGTTAGACCCTTTGTCAAAATGTCAAAAATATATTCTAAAAGGGGGGATTCATCCCAAGTCCTACAATACCTCATACAAGTTCCTAGCCTTATTAGATCGTTAGCTAAGCCCTTTGACATAATTTGGATAAATTCATGGGCTAGTCCGTAGGAACCAGGCCAAAGGGACCCGTCCAAAGGGATCAGTCCAAAGGGACTCATCAACAAGGACTCGTCCACAAGGACCTGTCCACAAGGACTCGTCCACAAGGACCTGTCATCAATGACCTGTCAACAATAACCCATCCACAGGGATCCACTCCCCCACCCTCTTACAAAAGCTATGAGTGGGCATGCATAAAAAACAAAAAACAAGCATGTTAATTCATAGTGGCTATCCACCGTACACATGAACTTTATGTTGAACAACGTTTCATTCCATATTGACATTCAAACTCTCACATGTTGCAATTGGAAAGAGAGATTCTCTAAAAAATTACAATTTTCACCCCTAGTAGGGTAGGTTTTATTTTTGGGGTGGAAATATGTTGTCCATTGGAAAGGGGGTGTCTGCCCGAGTTCAACAACACCTCATTTGTTAAAATCCAACCATGGGTTCGAGAGATATCGCACCGCCGCCATCTTGTGTGGAGGTGGAGGGTGTAGAACCCCCACAAAACCACAACTCACGGGGCTACATGACCGCGTTGTCGCAGCCCCTAAACTGAGGAACCAACCAACATCTCTGCGGGAGATAAAATTTTGCGTGAAGACCGTTAGATAGTTACACATCAGTGTCGAAACCTTGCATAAGGACAGTGTGACCACAAGTATAAAAATGGACCCCAAATGACGAGAAGGTTACCGTTCCCATAAGGCAATAAAATGTTCAAAATATTCATAAAAAAGATGAAAAATAAAGTTAACTAAGCTCCAATTGTAAGATACTTTCTCGCAGTAAATGAGGTTTGTTCCTTCTACGAAAACCTGCATATTCTGCCTATTTTAGCTTATCCCCTAGTTTGACCAGTGAAATCTGCCGGGAGGATTTTTTTTAATCGCCTGAAAGCACTCCTACGTGGGTGCAGATTTCGGTCGTCCGAAGACGTCATGATGGCCACAAGAGAAGCCATACGGGACCTTCCTGCCAACTGCTTTCAGCGGTGCTTCCAGCAGCTATACCAACGTTGGCAAAAGTGCATGACCGCCAACGGTGACTATTTTGAGGGTAGACGTGGTTCTGTGAAGGTGTACGTCGGGCAATGCGGCAGCGTGTGCAACATACAGGGTCGTGTGGTGCCCTATCATCCAGGCGTCAAGTCTCAGAACTTAATGATTGTACTTCCTAGAATTAAATGTCTGCTACTCTACTCTTCCCCATAACTTACCGGTTTTATAGGGAATAGTGAATATCATCAAAGTGGAAATAAGAATATTATGGTTATTTGAGTGTTTGAAGATTATATACAAGCGTTTGACAGTGTAGACAAGGAAATGTTACATGCAGTGCTAGATTTGTGACGTTATCATCGGTACGCCGTGCCGATACCTCTGATTGTGGGAAAAAGTCGAATATATAACATAATTTTTAGAACTGTTGAACGTTAGTTGTAAGTCAAGGTCAACTTGGTCTTTGACTGGACGGTACTTCTAGCAGTACGCAAGGTGCTAGATGACTCGTCCTTCCCCTCACTTGCCGCGCAACAGTTCAGCTTTCACTAATAGCCGTTAATGTCAGAACATTCGACTGTCTGTCACTGTTTTACGGTTTTGTTCTGTTTAATCGTGTAGTGTTTTGGGATAAAAGTGCGTAAATTTCGCTAAGTGTGTTTTATTGTACGTGTACGTGCCTTTACAATGCATAAAGTAACTTATTATTTTAGTAAACCGAAGAAACCAAAACTAGACGAGGAAACTGAAAAATGCACGACACTTTGTAACTTTCCCGCCTCTCAATACTTATATAGGTACGGGGTGCGTGGGGGTTAAACACCTGTGCGATATAAACAGCAGCAATAAACATTCACACCTAACTATACCGGTGACCGCACAATATAAAAACACTAAATATCTGGTAAAAATTAATATATATTTTGATACCTGACATAAATAACACTTGGCAGAACCCTCGCCGAATACAGACTGGACGAATAATTCCCCTATCATATATACATTGGCATACTCTATATGACATACACACAAGGACTCTGGATGTTGCAGCTTGTTACTCACCGATGATGGCTGGCTGGCTTGAAGAATTACTCTACTGATTCTGGGGCATTCCCATAGAATCAATCCTAATTACTGTCACTGTAGCTAGCTTATTCACACGTATCCCGTTTACTTGTTGAATACTATCGAGGTTAACCATGTAGAATTTCATACTCGTATGAGCTGAACTCTTTACTTGCATATTGTACTCTGTAGTAGAGCTCTGAATTTGTTTGGTGATTTTCAGACCCTGATTCGCAGCTGTATTTAATGATACGTGGCATATTTCACCCGTATACCGTAGATAAAATAATTGAATTGGCCCTCGAATATTAGCAAACAGACTTGAGTTTCCAACACTTTACGCTTTCCGAGACAGACAGCGTATAGGTAACTGTGCTGAAACTAGGTATTGTAACCTGCGGCTCAATGTGAAACTCTAATCACGATATTGTGATTGTCCAGAAATACTTCAATTCCCTGAGACGATCCAGCATAACCAAACAAGATCTCTCACCTCTCACTAAGTCCAAACATCCTATCAGATAGCAGTCCCTGACTAGCTTCTACCACACGTCACTCGGTCTCACGACCATCCTACCCAAAATTCTAAGTAAGAAGTCAGAAGTAAGTCCTCAGGACAGCCTGCCTGATCATTATATCAAACTTGCCCTCCCCTCCAGACTCGTAGTTAAACTGCCTTCCTTCAACGGGTTCAGCCAATGGAAGCATCACACATCACTCCACCAAACCACACCCACAACACATCGATGCCAAATCTACTCATACTCTACCTGCATGAGTCACCCGGGTTTGCCCGGCCAGGGTAAAACCCTTGCTCAGAATACTCCTTACCAGGAAGTGTTGCAAGTAAACAACTTTTAATAGTCTCACATATGTACTATTTCCAGCCTCTCAAATAAATATAACATAACATTGAACAAAATCCTGACTTGAGTCCTGCCTATCAATTCACATCTTATAACTAAACCAATTAAATCGAAATCAATCATGTCACATAATACTCTCTAATAAATTGTAATACATCATCTCAAAGCGACAAATAAAAATATATACTCGATTCAACAAAATCTTATGTCCAGAAAATGAGGGTTCGATCCCTTATGACTTGGTACAGTCACAACTTCCAATAGAATTAGATCATCCGGAGTCAACCCAGCCAACATCCTCCATCGTCACTTCATCGTCTACTAATGACCACATCAAAGGAGGTGATAAACAGTGGCCTGACTGTTGGACTTTAGAATAAAAGAACGAGTTTTGTAAAAAATACAGTTGGCTTATGGTACACAACAAACAGCTGGGGTGCGAGGTTTGCCGGAATGTTGTATATCTATGTATAGAAAAAAAATTGATTAATTTTTAAAGGTGTTCATAAAAACGTAAAAATATTGTTTTTAGAACTCTATTATATTTCAATATACCTAAGAGACCCACACCCCTCCCACCACCACCACCCGGTAGCCCACAGTACCGCAACCTCTTCCTTTTTTTTTTACAAATCAAGCACTGGTTATATGAATATATGGAAATGATAGGAATACCACAAAAACTGATCAAACTAATTAGAATTACACTGAAAGATGCCAAGGCAAAGGTGATGGTATATGGAAGAATTGGAAATGAATTCGCCCTCAGTAGAGGAGTTAGGCAAGGACACTTTCAGATACTCAGTTTAATTTGGCAATTAATCAGGTTATACAAAAAATTAAGAATACTGGGAACATTGTGTATAAATCCAAAGAAATATGTGCATACGCAGATGATATAGAGCTAATGGTTAGGAATGAAAGATACTTGAAGGAAATGTTTCTTGAGTTAGAGGAAGAAAGAAAAGGGAAAGGACTCGGAGTAAATGATCATAAATCCAAGTACATGCACATGACAGCCATAGAGGGTAGGAGAAACCTTGATAATCTGATGATAAATGATCATAATTTTCAGAATGTACGAAGTTTCGAATATTTAGGAGCCTTGATGACTAATACTAATAAGGTAAGCGAGGAGATACATCGCAGAATAATGGCTGGAAACAGGGATTATTACTCAAATCTGAAATTACTGAAATCCCATTTATTGTCTTGATCTACACAACTTATAATACATAAGACCCTTATTAGACCTGTAGTAACATATGGCTCAGAAACTTGGAATTTATTAGTTGATGATGCAAATAAGTTCGGAATATTTGAAAGGAAGATTATCAGGAGAATATATGGCTCAGTCCAAGAATGGGGTGGAAGGAGGATAAGGACACAAGCTGAAATACAACACATACTAGATCAAGAGGATATAGTTAGATTTATTAAAGCGAAAACATTGAGATGGTATGGGCATGTGGAAAGGATGGAGGAGAACCGAATGCCAAGGAAAGTACCCAAGTCAAGAATGGAAAGAAGACGGCGACAGGGAGGGCTCCATAACAGATGAAGTGGAAGCTGACCTGAGGACAATGAACATTCGTCTGTGGAGACCAGCAGTTCAGGACAGAAGCAAATGGCAGAAGATTGTAGAAGAGACCAAGACCCACCCAGGGCTGTAGCGCCGGATAAGTAAGTATGGTTATTTGAGCCTGGGTTCCAAAGAAGCGTGGAAGTGGATTCGTGCATCCTGTAGTGCAAACTGCAGAGCTTCATAGATGGCAATGAGCTCCGCAGTAAACACACTAGGGGCCTCAGGCAAAGAGATCTTGGTATTTGCACCATATATGACGTAAGCACAACACACTTTCTAGTCCGCCTTCGAACCATCCGTGTAGAGAATGCAGCGTCCGGAAATTGGTGAACTATGCTGTGGAACTGCCTCTGATAAACGGAGGCATCCGTGTCCACCTTAGGACCCCGGTGTAGATCTAACCGAATTTCCAGACGCGGGACATGCCACGGAGGCACCTCGCTAGGTCTCCGGATCATGCAGGGACCTACAGCCACTCCTAATTCAGTACACGAGCTATCGACTCTAATACCAACCGACCGAGTGGCGCGAGGCAGGTTTGTATCTCTGGTGGCCAGAACTTGTCGGCGTAACTGAGAGCGATCATCTCTAGCGGGTACCTCTATTGGTCGAGGTGTAGTGATACCGCCTCGCAGTTTGATCCGCTAACTCATTTCCCGCAATTCCCAAGTGGCTTGGAACCCCACAGGAAGGTGAATCGGGTGTCAGCGTGGCACAACCCGGCTAGTAGGTAGTGGATTCGCTGCATTATGGGGTGTTTGGAGAGCAAACTTGAAGCGGGAGCTGATGAATACCATCAAATGTAGGAAAATTGCATACCTGCGTCATGTGTTACGTGGTGCGAAATACACAATATTACACCTCATTTATAAAGGGCAAAATTGGCGGGCATCGAAGAGCAGGCAGGAAAATGACGTCTTGCGTGCGGAATCTTCAAGACTGGACTGGCACAAAAACGATTGAACAACTATACCGCGTTCCTGATGATAGACGAACGCTATCCATATTGATCGGGAGACTGGGCAGGGCATATAAAAGATGATGAAGAATAAGGGGTGTTGCGGGAATCATGTAGCAATTGACTGCAACGAACTCAAAAAGTCGGTACACACGAGAAAGTGGAATCGTGCATCCTGTAGTGCAAACTGCAGAGCTTCATAGATTGCAATGAGCTCCGCAGTAAACACACTACAGGCCTCAGCCAAAGTGATCTTGGTATTTTCACCATCAATAACGTAAGCACAACCCACATTCTCGTCCACCTTAGAACCATCCGTATAGAGAATGCCAGCGTCAGTAAATTGGTGTACTATGCTGTAAATGGAGGCATCCGTGTCCACCTTAGGACCTCAGTGCAGATCTAACCGAATTTCCGGACGTGTGACTTGCCACGGAGGCACCTCGCTAGGTGATCGGATCATACCGGGACCTACAGCCACTCCTATTTCCGTACACGAGCTATCGAGTCTAATACCAACCGACTGGGTGGCGCGAAGCTGGTTGGCGTACCTCTGGTGGCGTTGGTTCGGAATTTGCGGTATTTGACGCACATCTGCAGTATATGCTTATCATATGCTGACGTTTATAATTGAAAGGTGGAACACCCGATTCGCCGAGTAGGCTGGGAATCGGGCTAGTCCGGAAGGCACCGGTAGCCAGTCTAGCGCCACTATGGTGGATACTGTCCAGCATTTTCAAGGTTGCCGGCCTTGCTGATTAGTATTCCACAGAACCGTAGCAGCACCCCATGGTCAACCCCCACGTAGTGCCACTAAGATACTTAAGCATCTTCAGTTCCCTGAGACACGCCGCTTTCAGTTGCCATATTTGGTGCTGCCACGTTAATTTCCCGTCAAAATGGAGCCCCTAGAAGTGATAAGTGTCAACCACCGGCAAAGCAGCATCCCTGAGACGTAGTTCAGGGTGTAAGTGTAACCTTCGGAGCCGACAAAATTTGACGACAAAGATTTTCACTGCTGAAAGACGAAAACCACGGTCGTGAGCCCATCGGTCGACCCGGTTAATAGCTAGCTGCAATTGCCGCTCAACGATCGCCATACTTCCAGAGCTATAATGTAGAGCTAAATCGTCTACTTACTGCGAAGTAACTACCGTGTACCCGGCTGTGGCAACAATGCCGTGTATGGCAACCACTAACAAGGTGATACTCAGCACAGAACCCTGAGGAACTCCATTTTACTGGGCGAATATCTGCGATAAAGTTCTACCGACTCTTAATCAGAAGAGTCGGACAGACATAAAAATCGCAATAAAGGTTGGTAGATGTCCACGGAATCCCCACTCTATAGCGCCATGTGGTGTCATACGCTTTATCAAGGTCGAAACAAACCGTGACTATGTGCTCCTTTCGAAGAAAAGCCTCCTGTACGGCACTCCCAAGTCACACCAGATGGTCGGTGGTGGACCTTTGAGAGCGGAAACTACACTGGTACCCGGATAAGAGGTCTCTCTCCTCCAAGACCCTCATCAGCCAACGGTTACCCATCTTCTCCAGCAGCTTATATAGGCCATTTGTCAGACAAATGGGCCTATAGCTGGTGACAAGCTTGGGATCCTTTCCAGCTTTGGGAATCGGTATCACGATCTCCTCTCGCCACTGAGACGGAAACTCCCCTTCAATCCATATACGATTGAAGAGTAGCAACAGTTGTTTTGCACTGGAATCGCACAGATGTTTCAACATCTGATAGTGGACGTTATACGGTCCAGGAGATGTAAACCTGCACAGTGCAAGCGCACAGCGTAGTTCCCATTCCGAGAATGGTACATTGTAGAACTCCTAAGCAGCAGTGGCAAAGGACAAGGGTTGAGCCTCTGCCTCCCGCTTCAGAGTCACAAATGTAGGATCATTACTTCCAGAGTAGGATCCAATACTGTTGGCAATGAAGAGATGGTGCGTGATGATGACTCCGTTGATGCAGTATGTGCCGTCATAGACGACGCATACTTTTCCCATGCCGTTTTCTTACTCTCCAGAATCAGATATCGGGCTCTAGAACGCATCCTTTTGAAGGTGTTAAGGTTGGCCATGTTGTTTTGCCTTCGATAGCATTTGAAAGCATATCGACGATCCTTAATGGCTGCTGCAATCTCGGCTGTCCACCAAGGGACAAGCTCCAGCGGGAGTTGCTGGACGAGGAAAGTATTGTTTCCTCTGCGCAGCCAAAATACCAGTATGATCATACTGTCAAAGGTATCTTCGGCAAAAACCGCACGTTCTGTGAATTGTGGCCTATTCACCCGATGGAAAAGCCATCGACCTGGTAACTCGATGGCTCTCTGGTTCGGAAGAATAACGATAATCGGGAAATGGTCACTATTAAAAAGTTTGTCGTGTACACCCCACTGTAGCAGGAGAACAAGAGCACGACTGCACAAGGTGATGTCGACACTTGAAAATTTGCCGTGTGCAACAGAGAAGTGCGTATGTTCCCCTGTGTTCAACAAACACAGGTCCAGCCTCCTGATCAGTCTCTCAAAATCTCTCCCTCTACCGCTAGTAGCAGCGGAGCCCCAGATGGTGCTGTGGGTGTTTAAATCTCCCAGAAGGATAAAAGGAGGGGAAAGCTGAGAGACTAGATCCACCAGCTGGTTTTAATCCAGTTGAGAATCAGGGGGTATGTACACTTTACATACTGTTGCTTTTACTGGCAACGAAGTACGAACTGTATTTGTTTCTAGCATAGTACGAAGCGGTACCTCGGCTAGAGTGGACAAGAGTGTAGCCGCCACCGGTGGCCACAGCTCCGTCCTTCCGGTCTTTAGAGAAGAGATAGAAGTGACTCATTGTTGTCTCATGTCCAGGATAAAACCTGTTTTCCTGAAGTCAGACAATGATTGCCGTAAACTGAGAAATGAATTGGCGTAACTTAGCGATATGTCGACAATAGCTATTACAGCTCCATTGTAATAGTGCCATAATGTGGACGTAAGTAGAAGATTGTCCGCTACTCACGCTTGACCGTTTGCCACCCATCTCCATTTCTAGGTGGAAGTGATGGGGAAGGATAGTACACCTCAATATCCATATCTCCATCCGAAGACGAATAAAATGGAGGGGAGCTCTCTTTGGAGGCGCGCGGTCTGCGTCGGACTTTTCCTTTCTCGCCCAGGGACTTTCTCCCAGTCCGAAGACTGGGTGTCCGTCCGCGACGCGTCCCGACCCTTTATCTTAGTAGAACGGCACTGGTGTCCATTCGGAGAAGTACTTGGTCCCTTCCCTACAGACGCCTGCTCCTTGCAAAACAAGGCAGCCTCTGCTGACACCGCTCCACTGGTGGTCGTGCGAGCGGGATGGCTTACAAATGTCGCAGCAACCCTGCTTGCAGGAGGGCAAGAGAGAGAGTGCGTTTACCGTCGGTTTCTTGCCCCCGTTGTCTTTTCTTTTTCTTGCGGTCTGGATGTGGCTCAAGCCCTGGCCGGTGAAGGCTTCTTCTCTGAACGAGTCGGAGATGGATTCTTCACTGGCCTTTTCAGAGAAGTTGCCTTCTCCGAGGACGCCGGTGTAGGTGCAGGCACTGGGGGTCAAAGCAGGTCCCGTGATAGGCTCAAAAATGTCAATTTTGTTTAGCATAAAAAATCCTTCATCTTTCCTGAAGAATTTGGCCATTAGGAGCCCCTGCCGATTTCACATTCTGTGCTGCTGAGGGTTGTATCGTCTGTGGGACAAAACTAGTAGGTCTTATCGCTGGAGTCGTTACTGATGCATACGATATCGTGAACGCAGGAGCATTCATATCACGATATCACGATTCATATCACGTGCAACGTGAATTGAAAGACTCTCCAGAGTATTAATCTCCTGAATCTCCGATTCCTTAATAAATTCTGAACGATCGCGAGATTTAGGAGCTTGGAAGTTCGAGCAGTTAGTGCATACAGGTGGCTGTGTGCACTTTTCACCCTCGTGAACGGACTTCCCGCAATCCCTGCTTACAGCGTTGGCTGTGCAGCGGGAAGACATGTGCCCGAACTTCTGACACTGGTAGTATCGCTTCGGTGATGGAATATAACGTCGGTCATCACAGCGATATGATGTCACTTCTACCTGCTTGGGCAGTACAGAGCGTTCGAAATATAGAATGATGGCACCTGTCTCTACCCGTTTGTCACCGACCTTCCTCGTGATAAGACGAAATTTGGTGACGCCATGTTTACTCAAGCTGCACGTCAGTTCAGCATCGGAATTGAGAACGAGATCACGGTGGAATATGATTCAACGGACCTCGTTCAACGTCGAATGTTTCTCAATCATCTCTGGAATCGTACTGAAATAGGTGTACTTCAGCAGCTTTGATCTCTACCAGTGGTCTTGAGAAGAAGCTGGCCAATGCGCAGCTTCTGTGTCCCTTCTAGGTCACCGAATTTGTCTTCAATTTCCTCGGCAAACACAATCGATTTGGCCAACGCGAATGATTCCCCCATCAGATCTGGTGGCTACCAGATAACGGGGAGCGCTGTCAACCGGGAAACGTTCTAATAAAATTTCATCCCAAGGGGTGTACACCTTGAGATATCTTCCAACATCTAGAGACGGCCTTTTAAGGGTGCCACCCTGTAGAGTGTTCCGTGAGAGCTTCAGTATCCCGGAAAAAATCCTCCCCGAATACTGACCGCTCCGAACGCGGGCCATCACTGTGGGCGCGACCCAGCCAAATTTCGGGATGTTCCTAACTGACGTTGATGGCCGCCCCCTTTCCAATCTTCACCTGAATTACAAATGCACACACTATTGCAGCCACACAATAAAAGAGGTTATCAGACAATTGCCGCACACACCCACATACATTGGAGGCTTCATGACCACAATGTAATTTAGGGACTTGAGCATCGTGGTCATTTCAACCCTATATTCTTGGGCATGTGTTGAACTTGCCTGATGAACTGTGTTATTGTGGTGTCTGTATTAGGACAATAAAATCTGTCTCCACAGCCGCATAATGCATACTACTGTAAGTTTTTATTATCCCAGCAATATAGCTCCCAGCAGACCACATTTAGGACCGGAGTATGTCAGCCTGGGGCATGTCTACTTGTCTTGCCATGTGTACTGTATGTCGTTTATGTGTAGTTTCTCATTCTTCGCGAGGAAATTACTGACAAGACCATAAAACATACACCTTACCTCGTATAATATTAATACCAAACAATTGGAATATCCAATATCTTTTTAGCAGAATTTATTTATTTATTTATGTATTTATTTATTTATTTATTTATTTATTTATCGTATGGCTTTTAGTGCCGGGAGGGTCCGAGACCATGTTCGGCTCGCCTGAGTCTGTAGCTGCTTCCAGCGGACACCCTTAGGATGAGCTACAAGTTCCGATCAATTTCAAGTAGTCCCAACTTTCGCTACCAGATATCAATGATACCTAGTGGTGAACGTTGGAACTTTGATAGAGCGTTCCGAAGAAATCTAACCTAACAATTTAGCTTCACACAGGTTTAGTCTGTGGAAGGATCTTTTACATGCTATAAATCTATGACATGGGATCGCCGGCTTTATTCCCCCCACCCCCAAGGAAGGCATACTGAAGGATTTTAACGCTTTTCGGCCGGGTTTGAACCTGCTATCTTGGGAACAGCAGTTCAGCATGCTACCAACTACGCCACCGAAGCCGTTTAGCAGAATAATAAACCCGGAGAGAAATAAGTGGAGATAACTAGCGGCGCAAGTTATAAATTGGCATTTTTTCGATTGGTTTAAATAAGTACCTACGTGAGTTTTTGAGTGAGTTTATGTTGTTATGTTTTTTTTTAATTACTTAATTTAGAATCTTGGGATATCAATAAGTTCCATGTGCTTAAGTGTGTAGTATTTCTTCCTGGTAACCTGTGTTTCTATGGTAACTGTAGTTGTGGGTGTAATTGTATTTTTCTGGGTTAAGAAATTTGAAGAAACTCAGGGTAAAACAAGACCAAGAATGGCATAGCAGGTATTGCCCGGATCCCAGTGCCTCAAACAGGCACTTACTCCTTGGCATGCACAGAGATTTGTACAGCTCTTGAGTATTCGGCCATGCAGGGACCTTCATTGTAAGGCGGGTACTACTGAAAGGGTACATCGTGCACCCACATGACGGGATGGGAAATACCGTCTAGGTCTTCTGGCCAGAGTTGGTGACCCTTCCCCTATGAGCATGCATGTTTATTTCTATGGGTCTAACCAGAACTGGGGCCAGAAATTCGAAATCGACCTTTCAAAGGCATATTAGTCGCCTTTTACGACAGGCAGGGGATACCGTGGATGAATTCTGCCCTTCCCATCCACAGGGAGTCTTCCAAATCAAGAACTGGCAAGTTATTTGGCCAAAGCCCTATTAGTCACATTCTACGACAGGCAGGGCATACCGTGTGTGTATTTTATCCCGCACCCACACGGGCGGTGGCACTCTATGGAAGTGAAACTTGGGCTGTTGGCGAAGCAGAAAAGAGAATAGAAGGATTTGAAATGTAGTGTTACAGGAGAAGGATGAAGATCAGATGGGTAGACAGAGTAACAAATGAAGAGGTATTAAGACGAGTGGGAGAGGAGATATATTTCTGGCGACTGCTAATGAAGAGAAGCGATAGGTTGGAAGAACACATAAGACAACCAGGAATTGCAAATAGGAGATAACATGGGAAGCTATGTTAGAGATTGAGGATAAGAACTGTAGAGGTAGACCAAGGTTAGAATATGTTAGACAGATTACCTCGGATGTAGGATGTGGTAGCTATGTAGAGATGAGACAATTAGCTCAGGGCAGGTAGGCATGGAGATCTGCATCAAACCAGTCAAAAGACTGATGACTCAAACAACAAATAATTATTATGAATAATTGGCACAATCTTTCATTGATTTATATGGTTTCCAGAAGTTCGTATGAACGTATTATCTAGTAGGGAGTAATGGTGTAGAACATTTGATCTACATTGTATAGTGCCCACGTAATATGGAAAGCAATGTTAAGTATTGAAAAGATATTGATCATTTTAGGAAATTATTTGGTAGCGCAAATAGTGAGTATGATGTGAATTATGCCGCTAAACAGAGTTTATGTGAGGAGTAAGTTGACATGAGGAAGTGATTTATGGATTAATAGTAGAATAAATGCGCTGTATTTATATAAGAAATAGTATAGATATGGTATACAACCGGATCAAAAGCTTCATTACACATGGTTTCAAGTGGAATGGCTTCATTTTTGTACAAATTTGAGTTGAAATTTACGGTGGAAGTCGAAAGTAATATATCCTTGTCAGATGAAACCTTTAATATAATTTTGGAAAGTGTATGTCAGTTTAGTACAAAAAGAGATAAAGCAAAAAGGAAAGCATAATAATATTTATTGAAACGACATATAACCAAAGCCTGACTATTAAAGAGTAAAACAATCTAAATGATGACTCAATAAATTGTAAATTTGTGAGATACAATGATTAAACATAAAATCCATACCTTTAATATTATGGACCGAGAAAATGTAGTAAAGAAAAGTAATTGAGCAAATTAAATGAAAAAACTCAATCAGAGTAGACTTTTACATATTGAAATTACATGTGAGGAACATAATTTAATATCATAATTATTTAGCAGATATCCAACAAGTGGATTTATGATGTAGCCTATAATTCAAATTTATTTGGATGTGTAATATAATTAATTTGTGGGCAGATGACCTCGCTGTTCCTTCCCTTAACTATATAGAGTTAATTTGATGTTGGAAAAAGTGATAAAAATTCACAAGTAAATTGCAGTGTAAATAATTTGCAAATTTAAATTTATCTTCAACATTTCAACAAGTTAATAATAATAATAATAATAATAATAATAATAATAATAATAATAATAATAATAATAATAATAATAATAATAATGCATTTTATTAATCCCTTAACGAGGCAAGGACTCATATACAAAGGAATCGTACAGTTTTATCTTGTTGGCGACAAATTACAATTCAATGTTTAGTTTACAAAGTTTTCAGTATGAAAATATATACAACATATTGTAGCTTTCATAAGTTTTTTGTACACAATGTAGTCTTCTTTTGTCTTCTCAGATTTTTGAATTTCTTCAAACTGACATTTTATAATCATTCCACATAAACTGTTTTAGCCTCCTTTTAAAGATTGGTAGGCTAGGTGCAATTTTTATATTTTCTGGTAGTCTATTGAACTTTACAAAGGCACTATACTTAATGCTATTACTGCCATATTGTTTGGAATTGATATGGAAAAGTTATATGTCATCTGCATGTCTAGTTTTGTAAGCATGTAAATCAGATTCTTTAGTGAAGTTAAAATTTGTGTGGATACCTTTGTGTAGGGTTTTTGGTACATCAGGACATTTGATTTGATTTCTGCATTTAGGGCTACTGGTTGAATTTTACTCGTAATATAATGGTGTTTGGTTGGTGTTAAAAAGGGTAGTTATAAATATTTCTTATGGCTCTATTCTGAATTACCTCAATTTCCTTTTTTAGGTAATTTGAGCATTTTATCCAAATTGTATTAAAATATTGTAAGTGGCTATGGATTAAGGAGAAATACACTTTCTTGAGATATAGTAGCTCAAGTTTTTTTTATCATCCCAGCGGCAGGTGATATTTTTTAACTAATGCATCAATGTGCTTTTGCCAGGAGAGATTTTCATCTATTATTAGGCCTAGGTATTTGACAGATGAGACCCTTTTAACTGCCTTTACATTCAGCATTATATTCTGAGTGATGTCTAACTTTGTTCTACGCTTAGATATTATTAAATAATTTGTTTTATCTTCATTTATTGTTAATTTATTTGACTGGGTCCAGCCAAGTAATGTATTCATGTCCTCCTGCATGTGTGTAATCAGCGTGTTGGTGGTGTACGCATTGTAAGATATGCTTAAGTCATCTGCAAACAACGTTATATTACCATGAAAACTGAGTGTTGCTATGTCATTAATATATACTAAGAAGAGGGAAGGACCCAGTATTGATCCATGGGGCACACCGTGGGTAATATTTACTTCCTCACTTCTGTAGCCATTTATTTGAACATACTGCTTACGATTAGATAGGTAATTTTTAAACCATGTCCAAGCTACTCCTCGATTACCTGCTTTATCAAGTTTCCCTAAAAGAATTTCATGGTCAACAGTATCAAACGCCTTTCTCAGGTCTATGAAAAGGCCACTCGCTGTCATCTTATTGTCTATGACATCCTGCAAGTTAGAGATTATATCAATTGTGGCTATTTCTGTGCTTGAGTTTTCTCGGAATCCATACTGCCCTTTGTAGAAGTAATCATTTTTATTTAAAAAATTAACAATTCTGTTTTTACTACTGTTTCGAGTACCTTGGATATGGGTGGGAGGATGGAAATGGGTCTGTAATTGTCTGGATTGCTTTTGTCACCTCCTTTATAGACTGGTATGACTCGTGCTATTTTTAGATCATCAGGCACCAGACCAGTCTCTAACGATAAATTTATTAAAGTAGTTAGTGGGCTACTTAGCATGTCAATGGAGTTTTATAACAATTTTACGGAAATACCATCTTTGTCTTGGCTACTTTTCATTTTAAGGCTTAATATAATATTGCAAATCTCCATCTCATTTGTCGGGGTCATAAATATGGAATCTGTATTGACATTAATTTCATTAACTTTCTTCCCTGGGAGGATGTTTTTGGCTAACTTGTGTGCTATGTTTATAAAGTGAGTGTTTAGAGCATTGCAAATATTTTCTTTTCCTGTGAAAGATTTACCATCAATTATTATCTCACTGGGACCATCTTTGTTTTCAGTTGTGCAGTTGTAGATCATTTCATTGGTTACTTTCCAAGTATCTTTTATGCTATTGGCGTTCAATGTTAATTTATGTTCATAGTATGAGAATTTCAGTTCCCGTTTTAAAGCTGTCACTTTATTCCTACATATTATGTGCTCTTCCTTAAGAGGTTGTTGTTTCTGTGAATGTTAGTTTTAAGTTTAGCATGTAGTAGGCCCCTTTGTTTTATTAGCTGAATTAATTCTGTTGTTATCCATGGGTTATTGTGGTTCTGGTGTATTTCCTTCAAAGATGTGTCAGTGTTTTCTTGTTTGTTGGGCGTTTGTGTCAAGATTTTGTGTTTCATGGTGATATAAGTTTCGTTTACATCATCTAAACAGTCTATTTGATTGAGGTCATTAGAGAATATGTTTTTGCTCACGTACCGGTAATTTTTATTTACGTTTTTTGAACTAGACCTTTGCTTGTTGTGGGGGTATTTAAATGTCATGTTCGAGATTGGGCTTTTGCCTGGATAGTAATTTGATCAGAAAATCTCAGTTACAAGAATATTATGATCACTAATATCACTATTTATATTGCTTATCCCATAGGTATAATTACAGTTATTAGTGGCTACCTGATCAAGGAGTGTACTTGTTGATTCATATATTCTTGTTGGATACCGAGTATTGCCTTGTGTGAAACCATAGCTTGATAGTAGATTGAGGTATGATTTGGTTACATTATTTTTTGTTTAGTAAGTTAATATTTGTATCACCAATGCATAAGCAAAGAATGGCATTGTTTTTCGAGAGAATGTGCTCTAGAGATTGCATGAAATCTGTTGCGTTATTTATGTTAGGATTATATACGGCAATTATATTCATAGTATGCAGGTTATTGGAACGAACAGTATCACTTCTTATAAGCTCTAACTGGATCAAGCTATGGTTACTCTCAACTAGGTTAAGAACTTTTATATTCCATTTTTGTGGACATAAACTCCCACGCCACCACCATCCTGATTGTCTCTGTGTACAAAAGCAACAGAATAGTTGTTTAGGTTGAAGTATTTAGCTTCATTACTTATTACCCAAGTCTCGGTTACCACTATGACATCTAGATTTTCATCAATATGTATTAGTATCTCGACATCTTCTAGTTTATTTTTTATGCTTCTGCTATTTAGGTAAAGACACTTGATTTGGCTAACCTCATTTTTAGTGTCTGCTACGTAGTCGTGGATACAGTCATATTTACGCTCATCAATTGATGTGTGTAAGTTAACATCAACTAGTAGGTCCATGTCTTGATTAATTATTATTTCTGTGAATGGGATGGCTGAGCCTTGTTGATGGAAGAGTCTCTTACTAGCCTTTCAATGTCTTCTGGTGAGCTGGTCCTGACAGCCTTGTCACTATCTGATTTGCGGAGAATATTTTGCAGTCCCGGGTCCAGACGTATTTAAAACCTAATTTACGGAGGTCTCTTGCCTGTTTGTGGAGTACTTTATTAGCTGGCGTCAAATGCTCGTTTATGTGCATTGATTCCAGCATCACTTGAGTTCAGGTTGGGTTTGGACCTTTTGCCTTTTAAAATTGCCTCTTTTTTAGCCGGCTGCAGAATTTGACTAGTAAAGGAGGTGGAAGACCTTCTCTGCTTTGTGGTAGCCGATGGCAGGCATCAATATCGGACTCAACAACTGTGACACCTAATTAGTCAGCGATAGTCTTGACAATCTGAACGGTGTTTTCGTTTGAAGTGTACGGCACGCCATGAAGCTCTAGATTGTTTCGCCGAACGTACTCTTGAAGCTCGAGATTCTCTTGCTTTAACATTTTAACCTCACTGAAAGCGATATCCTTATCCTTCTCTAACCCACAAACTCTTTGGCTAAGATTTGTTATTTCTGACAAGGCTTGCTTGAGAGTTTGTGTGGCAGTTGAAATGTCACTTTTCATACTATCGAAACAATCAGAAAAGTATGTCACGGACTTAAGCATGTCATTCTGAGTCTTTTCAATGTTTTCGAGTTTTATCAGTCGGAGGTTGATTTCACAAACAAGATAGTGTAAATCTGGTTTACTTACATTCTCGTCTGGCGAGGCGATTTTAGAAACCTTTTCCGTAGTTGACCTACTTACTGCACTGCACTCGACACTATACCATTGCTTGGCTTTGTCGGACAAAAGCCGGTTAAAAACTTTCTTCTTTATGTTTACACAGGTTCTGTGGTATGCTTTACCACATTCCCCATCACAAATTATGTAGTCTTCGTTATCAGTTACACATTTTTCACATTGACCGCACTTGGTTGATTTGTCAACTGTCGCCATCTTGTAAACATAAGTTAATATTTTGGAAAATTCTCCTTGAATAGATAGCTTTGTTATGACTATATGTGAGTAAAAAATAATCAGTGGCGGCTGGTGATATTGTTTCTGCGTTGCACAACTCACAATAATTTTACACCTAATTCGTAGTTTCTTTTCCTTTAATGTTTTAGTTTTATAGATATAATGCACTCAAAAATGTGTTAAAATCGTCTATATTTTGATATTATTTATCCTAATGCTTCACACTGTACCTATAAAAGCTGTCGCCTTCAAATCAAACTCCAGGGGGTTAGCTCTCTTCTGGCGACTCCCAAGCAGACAGCGCGGCGTACAGGACGAGGCTGGACGAGGCCAAGCTTGTGCATAGCATGCCGACCAGCATGGGTAGCAGGGAGTTGCAGACGAGCTGCCAGCCCCCTGGCAACACTCAGATCCAAATGGCCCCGTTAGACTGCACCACTCTTTGGAAATGACAACACCCTCGATTTTTCTTACCCCGCGAAGGGTAGTTTAGTTAGTTAGTTATTTAGTTAGATAGTTATTGTTGTTTTAAGGGGCGGAACTACGAGGTCATCTGCCCCTGAAGGGTAGTTTCTTTCCCACACCACTAGAGAATGCTACACCACCCACAACGGTACAAATATCGGAATTTCATAGGGAGACATTAGTTGGTTCACACCCAATTATTTTTAGATGTTTTCTCATCATAACTTCATTTAATATTTTTGTCAATTGTTCTGTGAAGCGAGCCTAAGAACGCCACCGTGCTATAAGTACAGTAGATAAGTGGCTGAACTATTTTGCGACGTATTGTAGGTGTACTGTAGTGGTTTATGTTTGCTTTTACCACTCTTGTTCTTGCGGGATTTGAGTTGCGATTAGTTCTGTATTTAGTTGATTAGAGTATTTTGGTTCCAGGCAGATACTTAACTGTGCATTATTATTATTAAGATTAATAATAATAATAATATTATTATTATTATTATTATTATTATTATTATTGTTTGGTTGATTGTGAGTAGACCTATGCATTCACTACGAAATTTCTTGGCTAGCAAAATTCAGTGTTTTGTTAGTTTGCTTTTCGCGCCACTTTCCGATGTAGCACCCAGATTTATCATCTGTGCATCTTTTAAGTTACCGTAGTATTTTATTTTAACGGAATTTTTAGTTTGAAACATTAATTGTATTGTGGAGTGTGAGTGAAAATGAATAGAGTAAGTAATTTGCTAGTCAGACAGTTTTTCCAGCTCCCTGATGACGATAAACTTACAGTAAAAACACTCGGTACACCATTACCGGATAAGTATTGTCCAAAATATAAGTATACGGGGGCGTTTAAAGGAGATATTTAAGGCAATAATAATTGGTTATGTGAATGCGATATTTAAAAACGCTTTATTCTGTTTTACATGTTTGTTGGTGGAGAATTCGCGTGGACCAAAATAGGAGTTACGGAAAATAATCCCTAAAATAAAGAAACATGAATCTTCAGCTGAGCGGCTTCGGTGGCGTAGTTGGTAGCATGCTGAGCCTCTATGTCCAAGATCGCGGGTTCAAACCCGGCCGAAGTCATCGGATTTTTTAAGAGCGTTAAAATCCCTCAGTATGCATTCCTTCGGAGGGGAAGTAAAGCCGGCTGTCCCATGTCATAGATTTATGGCATGTTAAAGAACCTTCCACTTATTACACCTGTGTGAAGCTAAATTATAGGTTAAAAATTTGAACAACGCTCTTAGGTTCCAACGTTCGTCGCCAGGAGCCGACTGCGGTGGCGTGTAGTAACCAAGTTCTGAACTAGTAGTCGTTTACGGTGGCCTTTGGCGGCAAAAGTAGGAACTGCTTGAAATTCAATGTCTGTAGTCCTCACTTGAATTAAAAACAGATAACACTCACTAATACAGCCATCACAATTAACACCGGTTATCAGACAGTTTCTCCACACACCCAAAGTACAGGGGGCTACATGACTGCGTTGTCGCAGCTCCTAAACTGAGGAACCAACCAACCAATCTTCAGCTGTTTGAAATTGACAATTTTTGGAACTGTTAACGAAGCTGCACAATTGGACAGTGCCTATAGAAGGTAAATTGCGGAATATAACGAAGATGTTAGGCACAATAGATATGTGTTAAATATTGTAATAAACTGTATTCGTTTCTGTGGTTCTTTCGGACTGGCCTTGCGTGATCATGATGAAAGTGTAACATCAACAAATCCAGGTGTTTTGAGAGAACTAATTAATTTTACCGCTGAGTTGGATGCTGTGTTAAAGGTCATTTGGTAAGGGCAACTGTTTTCAAAGGAACGTCCAAAACAATTCAAAATTAATGTTTACAGATTATGTTGGAGGTTTGCCAAGAAGAAGAATCAAAGCAAATAAAGGAATCGGAAATTTTTCCCATTATAGCAGATGAAACTAGTGATATTTCAAACATATTTCAGATGGCTGTTGTGTACCGATACGTAGTAAGAGGCAAACAAAACATGATGCACACACATTAGCAGCGTGTTTACTGGATGAATTAAAGAAGCAGAAATTGAACGAAACTCCGCAAAAATGAATTGCGCCGACGTATGACAGAGCGCACTTCATGGCTGGTTCCTCTGATGGGGTTCAAGCTATAGTAAAAAAAAAGACTGATAGTCAGTCTGAAAGACTAGACTTTATATCATTTTAAATGCTACAAATGCTGCGTGAACTCGAAGTCCGTTAGCAAGTGCAAACCAAGGTCAAAGGAGGTGGCTGGTTGGATGACGTCACGCTCACCGGAGCGCACGGGGAAAGGAGGAAGCTCAAGCAGTATTATGACGTCACACACCTCAGTGCACTTTTCGGTTGCCATGTTTTTATGTTGAGAATGTTTATTATCCCGGAGATTGAGACCCAACCTTAGACAACCTGCTGTGTTTAAAATTCTTCCCATGAACTCAGGCATAGGGCTTAAATACATAAATCTGATTTTTTAAAATGAATTCCTATAGGAAGAAGCCCAAAAGAGCCATTAAAATTTGTCTATTTGTCGAACGTACAGTTATTTTGGAAAACCCATGTATTTCAGTTTTTATAGAACTGTAGTTTATCTAACGTTAATTAATTTTTGTTACATGTGTAAACTCCCCATATAAAATTGCGACATCAGAAATTTTGGTGCAACACCCAGCTTTACTTACCACCGGCCGCCACTGAAAATAATACACATAATTTATTTGTACAAGATCTAAATATCTATTATATAAAACAAAGTGTCCTGACTGACTGACTGACTGACTCATCATCGCCCAGCCAAAACTATTAAAGTTAGAAACATGAAATTTTGGGGATATGTTTGTTGTATGTGGAAAACGCCCACTAAGGAGGGATTTTTGGATATTCAGGTTCTAAAGGGGTGTTAAGGGGGTAGACCTGCATTTCATTGAATAACAATATCTCCCGATTGGTTTGATTGGAGGATGTGATACTCGGCATATAAACTCATCATTAAAAATAAGAAGACACGTGTCTGAGGGTTTTTTGATGTGGTGTATATTACGAGGTGAAAGGGGTGAAAAGTGGTGGTTGAAGGATTTCTAACGGAGCGTGTATTTCTTAAACGACATAGGCGAGGAGATTGAAATTGAGCAGAAAAATCAGCTTAAAAATAAGTAAACTCAGGGGAAAAAGCTTAAAAATAAGTAAATAGGTGTTCGCGGTTTTTTTTCATGAATGAAATTTAAGGGGTTCATGGGAAGGGATGAAATTCTAAAAAATAAATGAAAAAAAGTCATGACTGACTCACTCACTCATCATCGCCCAGCCAAAATTATTGAAGTTAGAAACATGACATTTTGGGGATATGTTCGTTGCATGTCAAAACCGTCCACTAAGAAAGGGTTTTCGGATATTCAGGTTCTAAAGGGGTCTTAATGGGGTTAAACCTGCATTTCATTGAATAACTATACCTCCCGATTGGTTTCATTGGGGGATGTGATACTCGGCATATATACTCATAATTAAAAATAAGAAGACACGCGTCTGAGGATTTTTCGATGTGATGTAATATTATCAGGTGAAAGTGGTGAAAAGTAGGGGATGAAGGATTCTTAACGGAGCAAGTATCTCTTAAACAACAGAGGCAAAAATATGGAACTCGGGGGGGAAAATCAGCTTAAAAAATAAGTAAATAAGTGTTCGACCGTTTTTTTTTTCATAAATCCAATTTAAGGGGCCCATGGGGAGGGGGGAACAGGTAAGAAAGTGTCCTAACTGATTGACTGACTCACTCACTCATCAAACTCAGGGGGGAAAAAAGCTTATAAATAAGTAAATAGGCTTTCGACCGTTTTTTTTTCATAAATCCAATTTAAGGGGTTCTTGGGGAGGGTTGAAATTCTGAAAAATAAATGAAAGAAAATGTCAAGACTGACTCACTCATCATCGCCCAGCCAAAACTATTAAAGTTAGAAACATGAGATATTGGGGATATGTTCGTTGTACGTCGAAAACGTCCACTAAGGAAGGAGTTTTTAATTCAGGTTCATAAGTGGTGTTAAGGGGGTAAACGTGCATTTAATTGAATAACAATATTTGACGAGTGGTTTCATTTGGGGATGTGATACTTGGCATATAAACTAATCATAAAAAATAAGCAGACACGTGTCTAATGTTTTTCCGATGTGGTGTAAGGGGTGAAAACTGGGGGGTTGAAGGAGTCCTAACGGAGCGTGTATCTCTTAAAGGACATAGGCGAGAAATTTGAAACTCAAGGGAAAAACATCAGCTTAAAAGTAAGTAAATAGGTGTTCGACCGTTTTTTTTTTCACAAAGAACCTATTCATTTAAGGGGTACAAGGGGAGGGGTGAAATTCGGAAAAAAAAAATAAAGAAAATGTCCTGACTGACTCACTTACTCATCATCGCCCAGCCAAAACTATTAAAGTTAGAAACATGAGATGTTGGGGATATGTTCGTTGTACGTAGAAAACGTCCACTAAGGAAGGAGTTTTTAATTCAGGTTCATAAGTGGTGTTAAGGGGGGTAAACGTGCATTTCATTGAATAACAATATTTGACGAGTGGTTTCATTTGGGGATGTGATATTTGGCATATAAACTAATCATTAAAAAAAATAAGCAGACACGTGTCTAATGTTTTTCCGATGTGGTGTAAGGGGTGAAAACTGGGGGGTTGAAGGATTCCTAACGGAGCGTGTATCTCTTAAAGGACATAGGCAAGAAGTTTGAAACTTAAAGGAAAAATATAACCTCAAAAAATAAGTAAATTGGTGTTCGACCGCTTTTTCATAAATCCCATTTAAGAGGTCCATGGGGAGGGGTGACATTCTGGAAGATGAACGTCCACTAAGGAAGGATTTTTGGATATTCACTCATCATCGACCAGCCAAAACTATTTAAGTTAGAAACATGAAATTTTGGGGATATGTTCATTGTATGTCGAAAACGTCCACTAAGGAAGGATTTTTGGATATTCAGGTTCTAAAGGGGTGTAAAGGGGGTTAACGTGCATTTCATTGAATAACAATATCTCACGAGTGGTTTCATTTGGGGATATGATACTTGGCATATAAACTAATCATTAAAAATTAGCAGACACGTGTCTAATGAGTTTTCGATGTGGTGTATATTATGAGGTGAAAGAGATGAAAAGTGGGGGTTGAAGGATTCCTAACGGAGCGTGTATCTCTTAAACGACATAAGCTAGGAGTTTGAAACTCAGAAGAAAACAATCAGCTTAAAATAAGTATATAGGAGTTCGAACGTTTTTTCATAAATCCAATTTAAGGCGATCATGAAAAGGGAGGGGGGGGGCTAAATTCTGGAAGAAAAACTTCGACTAAGGGAAGAATTTTTGTATATTCACTCATCATCGATCAGCCAAATCTATTAATGTTAGAAACATGAAATTTTGTGGTAATGTTTGTTGTATGTTGGAAACGTCTACTAAGGAAGGATTTTTGGATATTCAGGTTCTAAAGAGGTGTTAAGGGGTTTAAACCTGCATTTCATTGAGTAACAATATCTCACAAGTGGTTTTATTTGGGAATGTGATACTCGGCATATTAACCAATGAAACAAAACACAAAAAAAGCAGACACTTGTCTAAGGATTTTTCGATGTGGTGTATACTGTATTATGAGGTGAAAGGGTGGAATTGTGGCCGTAGAGGTTTTTACTTGTGTAATTTTATGATGAGATTTTTTTCACAGAATTTAGGTAAATGGATTTTGTGTTTAGTCAGTGTGTTTAATATACTGTATCTCATTTATTTCCTATTTGCGTTTGTAGTCGGAAACCGTGTTGTGATTTTGAGTCTAATTTTATACATGCGATGCGACGTGACGTTGGGGAGATTCTGATATTTATGTGCCATTGTTGTGTAATATTGTCTTTATTGTCTGATTGTTTACGGTCTTTACCAAATTATTATCATTATTATTATTCAAAATTAAACGATAAGACAGTCATAGCATTCATGATTGAGACGTTGCTTAGTGTACTTTTCACAACTACAATATTCGCGGGCGAAGCCGCGACGGCAAATGCTAGTTATTTAATATTTTTGAGAATCCCAACTTACACAGTCGAAACTCACATTATTGTAGAACACCCTGAAATGCCCCAACTACGGAAACCAGCATACCGCCAGCTACCAAGGTTGCGATACATTTCAACCTACAACCAGGCCTGACGAGAGGGTGGGGCAAACAGGGCCCGGATTGCTGAGGGGCCCGAGGTGGTAGAAGTGCCCAAGGTAGACAATTTCAATGAACGTAATTTCTAAATATTTTTGTATTCTTCTGACAAGGCTATCATCATATATATTATTTCAGTAGTATAGATCCCCCCTGCGGCGCTCGCAAGCGACCAATTGTGAGAAATGAGCATTCAAATGAAAGAAAATAGACATTTTCATTGACGAATTGCCCTTTATTTTCATAAATATCTATAATTTCTTTAAGAAATTACTTTAAAAATATACGAAGTGTGTGATTTGCAGATACTGTTGCTGTAGGAAAATACTCTCCATAATTGCTGTCCACTTCACATTTCGGCCGCTGTGACGACTGTTTCATGTCATTTTAACATTCTGAGTTATTTCCTTTATCATTTTGCATGGATTTCAGAAACAGTAAATCAAAGGAATGAGTACTCAAATCGTATAATTTCATAAATATCGAATAACCGGTGAGTGTTATGCAGGCTTCGGATAATTATGCACTTAAAATGCCAAAGTATGCATGCAAATATGCACTAAAAAGTGTATAAATAAGCACTAAAATATGCATTAAAAATACACATATATCTGATATCAATTAGTGGTTTATATTACAATAAATTAATGTTACATATTAAATATAGCCAAAATATAGAAAATTACTTACAGTAATACAATAGATTGCTCCAGTTTGTCAATAAAATTTACAAGTCTTGCTTATACTTAATCACTGCATGATGTAATAGGTTTTCAAACACAAACTTGCGCCTATTTTCACTTAAAATGACTTTGTACTCAGAAAACACTCTCTTCCACATCACATGCCATAATTGGAGCATACTCCAACTTAACAAAATCATAGACCTCTAGTATCGATGCACTGTCAATATTGTCTTTGCCTTGGATAACATCACAAATGATTTTAAGTTTGAGGAGACCGGAATTTTTCAGCACTACATTCTGCATTTTTTCCGAGAAAACTTGATTAGTTAGGTTCTTTAGGGATCGATCGACTTCTTCAACAATTCCAATGCTAACGTGAAGAGGCAGTCCTTTTTCTTGCAATTTCTTGATGGCTGAAGGTATGCAACGCAAATTGGAACGAATGAGCATAAGTTGCTCACGAACACCATCTTTGCTCAAGAATTCGTGAGCTTCTTCAGAATCGAGGTCTTCAACTACCTTTTTTACTACCTCGAAATAATTAGCATAATAAACAGCAGCTTCAAGCCACGTTCCCCATCTTGTATGAACTGGTGAAGGCGGGAGCGACACATCATGAACTACATCAAAAACAATTTCTTTGCGACTTGGAGCCTTCAGGAACACTCTTTTCACTGTCGAGATCAACGTGTTTACTTCAGGAAAGGATGCCCGGACTGCTTCAGCGACTCGATGAAGTTCATGTGCTACACATGTGACGTGTATCATCTTGGGATATAATATCCCAAGACCTCCCATGGCTTTACACATCTAAGGTGCGGCATCCGTACAGGCCACGATAACATGATAGTAAAGAATGCCTGATGGCCACAAACAAGAAAGTGCATCTTTGAAAAATGTAGCAACTGTTGAGTGATTCACCTTAGGCAACACAGCCATAGTTAGTAGATATGATTTGTCTCTTCTTCTTCTCCTAAAATTCCAAACAAGAAGTTAGCTACATATCTTTGATATACGTCCGTTGTTTTGGCTAGTGAAACCCAAATATATTTTCCTTGAGCTTTTCCCTTTTTACCTAACGTTACATTGTAAAGCTCAGGAACGTAATTCTTCCTAATTGTTGATTCATCTGGGACTGGTTGTTTCGTATACTCCTGCAGAAACTGAACTAAGTTCTTATTGTTTAGTTTAGCCAACGGTATATTTGCCGAGAGAAATGCTTTACACAGATCTTTATTGAATTTACTACATGTTGGTCCAAGTTTAACTAATGTAGTGGTTACAAGAACCTGGTGTTTTTGTTTCAGGTTTACTTCTTTCAACTTATTGTGCTTCGTTGTTTGAAGATGTTGTTGAATTTGATACCTTTTAGTTGCTTTTACGTCTGTGCTACAGTATTTGCAAAATAATACACTTCCGTCAGTTGAAAAGTCTTGAAACTATCGTGCATAGCCTTTCATTACCTCATTAATAGTTCTCTTCTCCTTATGCATCTTAAACACGGTAACTATTTAACGTGCTATGAACCACAGCCTGTTTCAACTCAACGAAAGTAAGATTGACAAGAACTAATTGTGCATGAAAGGTAACTATTTACGGAATGAGGAAAAGATAACCTGCTTTACGGGAAATATCAAGAATCAGTCCCCTCCTAATTGCATTGCAGGTAGACAAAGCTATGGTCGGATGTAGGGCTAGTGTTTCCAAATTTAAACACGATGCAAACCCAGCACTGCTCAACATTCCTGTTACCTGAAATACATGTCAAATATTTCAAAAGTGTCCTGCAGAAGCTAATGTCTACACTCAAGATTAAGAATGTTTTTGGAATATGCACTAACAGGAGGAAAAACCTAAACTGTCCCAAATATGCAATTGCATATGCAATATGCAAAATGCATAATTATCCGAAACCTGGATGATGATCCAATTTTCAGTGATTGCCTTCTTAAGTAAGGGAACGTAGAACTTGGAATTCTAACTGAAATGTAAATAGTGTTGTATAACCACTTGGTTGAAATAAAAACATAACAACCTTATTATAAACCTACTGGGGAAAGTGTGGTTGATGAACATTCGAGATTTCTCGCACGGGCCCACCAGTATTATTTAATGTAACAGCAACTAGTGAAGAGTCTGGGAAACGTCATAAAGAGAACATAAAATGAATTTTATGATAATCAGGATGTTTTTAGCTTCTCCTGCAGGAAAATTCCAAAGTATCCAGAGTTATTAATTTAATGTATAGCATACGGTACCGTATTAAAATTGAGTTTCTATAAGGTAGAAAGTTTTAAAATCATTATTTGAACATTCAATTTATTTTTGGTATGGTTCTGAGAAACGTCATGCTTGTCCTTGTGGTGAGCATAAACAGCCATATAAAACAATGATAAATTCTACGTCAATCAAGATCAAGAAATAAAATAAAACAATCAATGGGTGTTCTGGATTTGATATTTTACTAAACTGTTTCAGTCTGCTTTCTTTAATATATATTATTTTAGGTTTCACTTCACTCAGTGATTCACTCACCATTTTCACTTTCAAGGCAGAGCAGTGTATTACTCTTTTATTTTTCTTAAGAACAAACAACATACATAATAAGTACCAACATAACAGAAACATATTTGGTTATAACCCCTACCATCCTAACACATGTTTTAACACACTCCCTCAAGGGTGTAATCAAATAGTTTTTCGTGTCCTTTTTTCACTTACATAATGGAAATGACACTGATATAATAAATTCTAAAAAATCACACTTAAAACATAACACGGTTTTTGAGATTAGTAAATTTACCAGGAAGTAGAGGTTTAGTTAAAATGTCAGCAACATTTTGATATCTAGGATAATACAGGCTCTTGAACCATCCTTTCTTGTATTCATCTTTAACCAGTTGACATCATCAATATAGTGAACCCTTATTATACATGCTGTATAATAATGTTTCATGTTAATTTTATTCATCATTTTGGAAGACAGACATATTTGGTGCAGTTGAGAAGGCTAGTGGACCTGGGTATGTTGCAAGTCATTCGGAGCGAAGAAGCAGTTGAAGCAAGCGAGGTATTAATAGCCAGTTCCTGGAAGTAAGGTGCCTGAACTTTACGCGTGGCTTGAAGTCTTTGTTAGGACATATCATGAGAAAGAAGGAAAACACGGAAGGATGAGAGATGGGGATACTCTGTGACTTCAAGAAGGCGTGGCGAGGTGGTAGTACCGTGACCACCGAGAGGAAGGCCATAGCGCTCCGCTATGACGTCACGGCCCCTCGATTCACTCTTCACCGTCACCCGAACTCACAAGACTGTCTCAGCGCATGACACAAACGTACTACCGTACTATTCGGTAAACTCTCGAACAACTATTAATTGAACGAGTAAATTGTATAGCATTTAAAACTGTCTGAATTCTTAACGTTCATAGAGATCATTCGCTCAGCCTCACTGTAGAGACATTATAGTACCGGTATCTCTAGTATTAACTTACGAAGATAATAATTCTAACTAGAACAGGTCTCTTGAAATACAGCCATTTATTTATTTTATCAAAAGAGGAATTAGAATATAATTATTCTTCACGGCGTGATATATCGGTCGTTCGGCAGTCGGAGGTAAACTTATAAACAATAACGGTTTTTTTCTTTTTCATTTTTGTGTATATTTTTAATGGCTCGTGACATACTATAGACTATATTTAAATTAGTGCGTTCCTTGTGCTATTGGTGTTATTAGTGCTAAGGCCTACTAGGCTATATTATGCCTTCAGAGCAGGAATTCAACACCTAAGGAAATGTATAGTTTTTAAGACATTTTTCAAGGTTGCCTATACAACATGTAGTAACTCTTCAATGTAATATTTAAAAAATCGTGAAAAAAAATTATGTTAAAAATTTGGAAACTGAGGAGGAGCCTGGAGAAAAATAAAAAATTATACTTACGTCTTTTTTGTCCAACTCCATTTGTTTAATAACATCAGCTACAAGGATGTGGCACATAATTTCTATTCTAATTAGTAACTAAATAAATCTTCCATGAATGGAAAGGTGATAGCTAATCGAGAAGGCTGATGATATAACAGACCTCACATCATTAGCAGGAGAAGGCTTGCACTGCATTAAGGACATTTAAAAATTAATAAATCTAGGCCTAGGACGTCTCGAACGTCCTATTTACTATAAGGCACAGGATTGAACAAGATGGGTAAATAATATTACTCGCTCAATAACTCGTTCTACATAGGCCTACCCTGAAACAAAACCTGTGCATTGGAGTTTAATGTGTGTTTGTGAATTAATTTTACTAACAACAGTACTGTAATTGTAGATATGGCCATTTAATCTTTACTCAGTCGACATCCTTAACGCAGTGCAAAAGGCCAGGGATAAAATATTCAAAATTCATGCTGATGAAGCAATTTCCTTTTGAGATGAAGTGAATGGAGATTGTACTCCACATTTCAGGATAGAGATACTTAGTTTGATTGTCATTTGTATTTTTAAACAAAATTTTCTGCTAGAACATGCACCACCAGACGAACTTCAGCAGTAGGCTATACACATTCTGAGAAAATTTCAGTAAAAAAAGGATAGAAATTTGTCATTAGGTAACTTAATGCAATATAGAAGTAATGTTATGAAATGTAGATATTAATGTACATACTGAAGAGGAGCTGTATACCATTTACTGTTACTAAGGAGGTACACATTAAAACATATTCATCTAACAGAAGGCTGAACCATATTTGCTTAAGAAATAGGGGGATAGGCAAGGAACTGAGAGATATGATAAAAGGAATGTGCGTGGAGTGCTACAGTAGTGTGAAGACTAGAGTCGGGACATCGGAATGGTTTAAAATTTACACTGGACTGAAGCAAGGAAGTGTGTTGTCACCCTTATTGTTTTTAATGGTGATGGATGACATCATGAAGGCAGCAATAAAAGACTATAGTAGGGCAAAGATGAAGGTAACGTTGTTTGCAGACGATGTTGTGATCTGGGGCGAGGATGAGATGGAGGTACAAGAACCGTTAAACGTAATAAATGAAAAGATTGAGCAATGGGCATTGAAGATAAATGTGGAGAAGAGGAAAACAGTGATGAGTAGAGGTTAGAAAGAAGGAAAAGGAGTAATCAAAGTAGGAGATAAGGAATTGGAAGTGGTGAAACACTTCAAATAAGCTTACTTGGGAAGTGAACTGACTGAAGATGGAAGACTAGATTTGGAAATCAGCAGAAGAATACAACTCGGGAGTGCTTTCTATCAACAGGTATGGAACAAGGATATGCCAATTAAGGCTAAAGAAGTTATGTACAAAGCATATTATGTTCCTATAATGACATATGCAGCAGAAACTTGGACAATGACTAAGAGGGATGAGATCAGAGTACAGGCAGCTGAGATGAGATTCCTGAGAAGTATGGTCCAGAAAATGAGGAGAGACAGATTGAGAAATGAAGATATACGGAAAGAACTGGGAGTACAGAAACTAAATGACAAACTGGAGCAAAACAGATTGAGATGGTTTGGACATGTCAAACGGATGAATGAAGTAAGGCTACCAAGACGAGCACTGGAACGACGAATTACAGGGAGGAGAGGACGAGAAGACCAAGAATGCGTTGGACGGCCTCGGTGAAGTATAGTATTAAAAAACGGAACCTGGATCGGAACACCGTGTCGGAAGAAGAATGGTGGAACGACAGAACAAAGTGGAGAGGGACCATATACTGTATAATTAAACATCTGGTTGCTTTACTCGAGTTCTGTATGTATGGGACATTAGGCTGTGCAGTATAATATCACAATACTGGAACAAAAAACAGCTCAATAAGTTCTGACGGTTAAAATCCTTAAGTCAATACTAATTTGCACTTTTTATTGTACCGGTTTCGGCCACATTGTGGCCTTCCTCAGCGCAAATACTGTAAGCTAATTACCCCAATATATTTTTAACGTGGCTTGAGCTCTAGCTTTATTGCTCGTGGGTGTCACAAGATTGATGTGCCATTATTTGCATATTTTAGCTTGTTAATCTCAAACCTCAGCCACCTTGTTTATTTTGTTACCGGAACTGAACTGGCCTATTTTTTTAAAACATTGTGCAATAAAAACAATAACGCCACCAGCCAATTAGTTCTCATGCCTTAATATTTTAAATTAATTTAATTCATTTAATACACATTCGTGAATAAAATGGCAGGCCTACTGGAACAGGGTCTTTTTTAGGTCGCTCCGCAGCACCGCTCAGAGCACGGCACGGCTGGCGCAATGACACTCCGTCTCTAGCCGTATAATGCAATGGTTATCGCTACGGTACAGTATTGGATCATCTTAGGCTGATCCTACATTGGAAGCGGCCACCAGACCCGACCCGGCCAGACCAGACCAGTCCAGACCAGTCCCGACTCGGCGCTCCTACATTGCAGCTAGTTTTCAGCGGAAGAACCAGTACTGTGTCAACTCTCGACGAGCAAATTTGTCTATTATTACAGTTGAAAAATGGACGAGGAACTAATTGATTTTATGTTATTGGACAGGAATTTATTATTATACTCGTGTAAAAGAAAATGGGTTCACGAGTTCAATGAAGACCACCGTCAAAGTGAATTTTACATAACCATAATACAACTCGCTCACGCACTAATTCAATTATCATTCATTTGTCTACCATTATGGCACAATTCCACACAAAAATCAAGTTCAATGATGTTAGAACGCACCAGAAGCTTCCATGCAACTGGAAGAAAAAACAAACCTGTTTGATTGCTGTCAGACCAGTCCAGACCAGACTCCCCTCCCCGGAACGAGCACTGGCTCCAGTGTAGGAGGGCGGACGGTGCGTCATGTGTTTGTTTTCTTCAGACTCGACCAGACCCGCTCAGACCGTCTGGTCTGGTCTGGTCGGGAGAAATTCCGCTTCCAATGTAGGAGCGGCCTTAGCCGTCATGACGGGAATATAGGTCTCAGCAAATGAGTCACCCGGCCGGGCTATCGCCTTCCGTGCATGTTCCCCTGATATTCGGAGCAACCTAAAAAATACCCTGTATCTTAGTAATTATTTGTCTATTATTTGGTATAAGTTAAGAATAGTGATGGGTGTCTGGTTGCCTGAAATTCCACAATAATTACAGGTTATAAAAACTGTATACCGGTATAATACAGTTTTTTTTTTGGTTGTTCCGCAGCACTACTCAGAGCACGGCACGGCTGGCGCAATGGCACTCCGTCCCTAGCCGTATAATGCAATGCTTATCGCTACCGTACTGTATTAGATCATCTTAGCCGTCATGACGGGGATATATCTCTCGGCAAATGAGTCACCCGGCCGGGCTATCGCCTTCCGTGCATGTTTGCCTGATACTCGTAGCAACCTAAAAAGAAGACCCTGTACAGTCATTTCCCAAATGCTATACTATATTTTAGACCGGTGTATTGCTCTAGTTTATGTTGTAAAATTAAAAGTTTTACGGCAGTTAACATGATTTTCGAGTGCGACGAAAAGTATTGTGACTGACGTACACTTCACGCAAGCCAGCAAAGATCAACAAATATTCCTTGATTTCCATCGTGATATACCTTACAACTTCGTACTATACCTCCACACGAATCTTTTACTGGTAATCATACTTAAATTCTACGGTACCGTAGGATACATTTACCGCTGGAGCCAGGCTAATATGTTTTTTTTAGTGTAGTGTAGATCTCGATACCTTACACTACAAAATTCCCCTAGACACAAAATGGCGACATCCATGTCATCAAGGACGACACAAAAGTTTAAACGATGTATACATGTCAAATTCTATGTCTTAATAAAACTTTACATACAAACACAAACGTAAACTTTAGCTTACACCTCAGACCCCGTGCTTGTATTAGAAGCGGTAATTTTCGGCCTGACAGTCATCTAACCTAGAAGCGATCAATGGTTTCGCCCAGACTGTCGTGTAACCAAGTAGCGACCAATGGTTTCGCCCAGGCAGTTGTCTAACCAAGTAGCGAACAATGGTTTCGCTCAGACCGTCGTCTAACCAAGTAGCGACCAATGTCTTCGTGTTACAATGGCTTTAAAAGAGTAGAGTGAAACTTTTTAATTGAATTGAACAAAAAGTAATTTATGAACATACGTAACTCACCACCAATCTTCGCACTTGAACACATGAGAATGCATCCGTATGCAATGACGCACCGTTTGAAACCTCATGCAGCCAAGTAATATGGCAGTACGGTAATTCAAATCTACGTTCGCACGTCAACTATGGCGGCCATTGACTACCCAAAAAATACTCCTAGATACGTACGTATTATGGTATATACTTGAAACTTGTATTTTTGTTTATTTAGTTGGATCGTTTAGTTGACCCTTGAAGACATTCTTATTTAGTTTACAAGGTCGCCAGTTTGCTGTTACGTAGGTATGTTTCTAAGCATTGACAACAATTTTACACTCGGTCATCATGTGCGTTTTACCTGTCTCTATGTTTCGGTGTGCAAACGGCCCTTGGATGGTGTATTTGTTAATGCCATGTTAATGTTATGGTGTGGAGTGTTGGTCGTTCTGTGTTCATGCTGTGACTGTAGTTGTGTGTAATCTTGTTTTACCATCCTGGACGCGGCATGCCCCTCCGTAAGGCCCTGAGGTAGGCATGCCATCCCTAGCGGTCTGTGATTGGGAATTTTGGTCTGTTATAGTAGACATTTGTAATTTGTAAATCGCACCAGAAGCACCCTCTTCCCCAGAGAGTGCCCTCATTAGTATGTCTTTCATAATGAGGATGTGTTTGGGTCTGCGGTTTCGTATGTTTGTCCTGTCAGGTTTGTAGACTCCCTGTTGTAGTGTAGTGTTAATATTGTATTATAGATTCAAGTCATGATTGCGATCACTATCAGTCGATGGAATGTGGGTATCTTGAGGCTTTGTTGGTTCGTTGTTTGATATGTCTGTAGAGCTCATCTTGCGTAATGAGTGGTATGTCGTTGTGCGGTAGATCGTGTAAGAATTTGTTTAAGTCTTCCATTATTTTTTGGCTGTGTGGTAATTTTCATATATGGTTGTTGGGTGTGAATTGTTCTTGTAGCGTTGATGCTAGTAATTCTACTTTTTCATGGTTATCAGTTATAGGGTTGTCAAATCTGGTCCATGCAATTGGAAACGTGTCCCACAAAGTTGGTATATTAATTTGCTGAAAGGAGAGGGTGGTGATTCATGCTGACTAAACCTAATTTTGAGCGATTTAGCTGATAAATCGAATTACATCCACAAGGACAATATCATATGTAGGCCTACCGTACCAGTATAAGTAAAGGGACAAAACCTTGCAGGGGATGAAATTACCCGTGTATTTATGTAAAGCTCCCACATTTGTGAGAGAGCTCACTAGATTTTTCCATCTAGTGTGTTCAATCATAATGTCCATTATAATACCATTTAAGTTAATGTGATAATTGCACAACAGTACAGAAGACTCAAAGTATTATGAAGGCCAATTTTAGGAAACAAGGATTAAAGTCGTAAGACTCCTGGTACTAACAAGGACGACAGTGAAGTTAACACGAGTAGCACACTGGCCTGGTGCATGTCTTCAAAATTGATACCTTTATACAACGATATAACAATACAGTTCCAGTACGCCTACCTCAAACCAGAATTCATTTTCATGGCAGAGCTGGAAATCAAACACAGACCTCCACGGAGGTAGCCAACAATGCTAACCACTGTTCCATGAGGCATACCAATGATGACAGTTCAGTTACTGTACGGTATCGATACTGTGCATATCAGTTATCTTTGTGAATCCTATTGACAAGAACTATTAGAAACATAAGATGGTGCTTTTTATGAATAGTCAGTAATCACGAGCCTAGGGACCATATTAATAATCTTTACATTCAATACTCGACAACCAAAATGCAAAATGTCGGTATAGCTCCTTTTTTCCTGCGATTTGGCTCAATGATATTCTTTTGATTTGCAGACTTGCCATTAGACTAGCAACAAGGCTAGTGGTACTTTATATGCACACAATATATTCTTATGATGGTAGTTCTGAATGACATTAAGTTACTTTGCTAGTGATGAAAGTGGAGGTATTAATAAAATATTTTGTTGTTACCAAGTGGATAAAATATTTGTACACTTCAAGTCATATATTTAAATCCTATTTTATTGCAGTCCATAATATGCAAATATTTAATTAAAATGTAAAAAATAATGGAGCTATCTGATGTTAAGGTTTGCAATTTTAGACCAACTTCTCCTAATGTGGCCTAGCCTATAGGCCTATTCCTTTTAGATATCAAATTGAAGTTTGAGTGACGCCAAGTTCATTCACATACCGTAGCCTACTCTGCAGGTTAATAAAATAATGATTTTCTTCTTCTCAGAGTAAATTAGCCTTTGTTTTTCACGTTTAAGTTAAGTGTAAATTATTTCTATGTTCATCAGGGCAACCCAATTCTCATTTGTCGGTACACAATAAAAATTGTAAATTGCTTTTCAATACAGTAAAGTATTTTATATTTAGAAACAATAGCCTAATCATGACAAATGGCCTAATTTTGAGCCCACAAATGGTAAAATAATTGATAATGCATAGGCCTACGGGTACAATTTATTATAGAAACCAAACATAACTGAATTTGCATTTACAGCTGAAGAAAGACATAATATTTGGCTAGGCCTACTGCAATAAATTACAGCTTACAGGAAGAGAATGTTAATGAGCACATTTTTCATTATTCTCTTCCAGTATAATAATAATAATTTAAAAAAATAATAGGTGATATTTTTCTCCCTGTGATATCAGTTGATAGTATGTTGCATTTAATGGCATAATACCTCATTAGGCTCAAAATGTCAGAATTATTCTTGGATTAGAAAGGACAGTCTAGGGAAACATAATAAAAATAAATAAAAGAGCAAATTCCTGTGAGGAACTTTATTTAATATCTAAAAAATCGGTACTCACCAACAAGTAATAAGGTTATGTTCAGCTTTACTAATCCATAATTTGGCAGACAAACATAAAGAAATAAAAAGCCGGATATCTCCACTAGTCTTTCATGTTCCATAATTGTGGACAGGTTTTTGTTAAGTGAAAACACAAATTTATTTATCACAAAGCACTGAATTGTAAACCTTACCACTGAAAGGCATTATTCACATTCGTTTGGGAAGGAAAACACTGACGCTTTCTTGTAGTTCCAAACACAACAACTATGCGGCATTATCTCACAACTACTACATCGAATGCTCCACTATAATGGTACGGTACTGTGATATCGCAAATATGACAATTAAACCAAAAATCACCACACGAGAAATGTTGAACAAGTAAGACTCCAAGAAGACTCCACTCAACTCTAATGGCTGGCGATCTGAAGCTGTAACCACGCAGCGTGACGTCACTAGAATTTCGTCACAGAGTGAGTTGGCCTTGTTTTCGATGGTCACGGTAGTACTCAACGTGCGATGCTTGAAATTAGCGAATCACAGAGAGACGCCAGGCTGTGGCGTGAAATTGTGCCTGGGTTGAGAAAGCGCGCGAACTGTGTTCTGATGAATTGGCCGATCTAAATGAAATCCGCTGGGTAGGAATGTGACCTGCGCAAGAAATGATGAAGAATGATACCTTACCCGAGCCGGTAGCTCATCTGCTTCGATTTATAATATTTTATTGTCCCCTCCACCGAATTTACGCCAGTTTTGTATAAATGTGTCCATGATGCTAGTTTGAAACACACTGTTTTGAAGTCTCTGGTGAGACGAAGTGCCGAACGACAAGACACTAAATATTTCAAAGTAATTAGAGACGGAGTAATGTCTGTTCGAGTCTCAGTGCAGGCTAAGTTGTGAAGTCTTGTGAACTTAAATATTTCGAGTTAGACCGTGGGTCTAATCTGTATTAACTGTGTAACTATTTTTCATACTGTAATTATGAAAAGTGCGTGTGTAAATGCGAGTGTAAATAGGATTTTATGTAATTAGGGAAAGTCGACGGTATAAATTGTAATCGGACTGTGAGTGAAGCTAGTAGGTCATGTTACAATTTTAGCAGGTTATTTAGCACATATTTGTACTTGAACATTTCATCTTTTAAGAAGGTCAATATGTCGACGACGTGGACCTGCATTGGGTTGGTAACCATGGAATCATCTCTCCAGATGGTTATGGAGGAGTAGAGAGGCCCTGTGGGAATATGTCATGTGTCGTGCGCTGAATCGAGTTGCAGAAGGAATAACTACCGAATTGAATTATTTCAATCACGTAGTTAGATTTTGGACTGGGAAATGTGAATAGTTTAATTTAGATTTTGTTCGCGTTTGTTTCGATTTTTCTGTTGGTAGGGTTTGTACCGACACTCTTATTTTAAATGTAGAATGTCGCGTGACTATTGTTTATTTTGATGGTGAAAATATTTAGTGTAATGTTAATCCAAGTGCTGCGTGTACTTGAGTGTATAATTTGTTTTTGCGAACATGAGTTACGGGTCGTGTGACAAGTGAGACTTTTATAGCTTGATTTAAGAATAGAAGGGGAGGAACCTTGACATTTTGGTAGCCGTTTGGATTAAGCTGACGTTAATTTTATTTTATTAAATCTTATGTTTGCCGTTGCAATCAATTACAAAATTATACGGAGTTCTATTTTGTGTGTTTAAGAGGGGGTTGATACTTTCCAGATAATGTCACGGGACGAATGATAAAGTGGCCCGGAATTTCTAGTCCTGGGGCCCACGGTCGCTCTCTACAACGCTTGCCTTCATCAACTCATAAGGCACAACCTGGCACAACTGTAATCGCTTGAGGAATGGCGCCAGCTTTGCACCAGATCCTGCCCCCCTCCCACTATCAACACCGTCAACTATCCGGCCCTTTTCAACCCCAATCCTACCCGTTTCCCGTCATTTAACTCAGCTCCGTCAAACTACATGTTCAGTATCCCGTAAAAATGCAAAAAGTTATGGAGGTCTGTTCGCACTATCTCTTTGACAATGGGCAGCCTTAATCAGCAAGCAGGCACCACTTTTAGAATTATGGCATAGTACTCCTTCCACGACAACTCACTGAGGGCTAGTAGACAACAGGGTAGTACGAAGCGTGCAACAGGCAGAAATTATCTGTTTACTGGGATCGACACACATTGGAATGTAGTAAAGAACACTGGAAGACAGAGGAAGTTTCGAACTACAAGCGAACGTGAACGCAAGTGGCAAATCGACATGAAAGAGGGTAAGATAGGTAAATGCAAATTGTTAAGATGGTTTAGATATCACAGCGAGGTTGAACAAGTGTACTGCAAACTGCCCACTAAGAGAGCGCGACTCGCGACAAAAACGCTACCTGGCGGAACACGGCATAAACGAGCAAACGTCATAGGAGACAGATACAGCTTACGTGTAACACAGGAGGCAAGGCATTCTCAACGGGTGCACTGGAGACTTAAGGAATACCCCTGCAATAAAGACATACATCACAGCGATGATTAAACGCACGCATGTTCAATTTATAATAAGGCATTCACGATAGATACTAAGGGCCGACACACTTGCGAGGGGGACTCATAGAATTCCAACCCGCAGACCCTCGCTAAAGTTAAGAAGCATATACGCGTCTAGAACATAGGCCTCAATACGAACTGATTCAGAACATAATCAACAAAGAAGGCAACATGAAACCCTCCTCTAAATCAGAAAACAAAGACGCACGCGAGAAACGGAAGACAAGAGGTTCCACAAGGTTTCGCTCGCAGAGCTCTGAAGAAGAGACTCAAGCAGTAAACCAAGAAACCCTAGGGAAGGAAACAAAAGAAGTGAAGGCTGAAATCCTAACAGAGCTTCAAAACTTTAAGAAACAAAATGAAGTCTTTCGAAAGGAAACAAGAGAGGAAATAAATAGCATAAAACAAGAACTTAGGACAACAGAAGAATATTCACGTAAAATAAACGACGCCCTTGAACGGAAAATAGTAAATGTGGACAGCAGATCACAAGAAAAACTAGACACAATATCCGAGGAAATACATGGCCTAGAGCTACAAGAGGAGCAAAGATTGAAGAGGGAAAGAAAGAACAACATGTCATTAAAAGTAAAGAGCTACTACCGGTACATGAAAACCTAGCAAGTAGTGAGCTAGGAAGCAAAGTCAAATCTATACTGGACAAAATAGAAACCGAAGTCAAGGTAGAAAACGTATTACAGATTGGGAGAGAGAGCCACGATAAAGGGATTGTGAGAGTCACCTTTAACCACTTTGCAGACAAGCTGAAAATTTGAGAAACAAACACAAGCTAATGGGGCAAGACCTCTATGTAGACGACGACCTCACCAAGAACGAAAGAGCAGTACAAGCAAAACGTAAGGTCTCTGAGAACAGAAGACAAGGAGGGAGGAGATGAGCAAAGGTACCAGCCAGGTGAATGTGGGGTACCAGAAGATCCTTCTAAACTGTCAATGGATTAATTGGGAGGATCTAAAAAACGGGGAGCTGACCGCCGCACTGTGATCAAGCAACCGGCGGTAGCCAAGAAAGAACTAATACTTGCCACACTCAACGTAAGGTCTCTGAGAACTGTAGACAAGGAACTTGAACCGGAAAATGCTCTCTTAAACATGAAGTATGACATACTAGGACTTAGCGAAGTAAGACAAATCGGCGAAGGAATTCGAGCTACATCGGTGAAACCAAAGGCCAAAAAGGAGTGGGTTTCATGATCAAAAAGCACCAAAAAACAACATTCAGGAAATTCGGGGAATCTCAGGGAGAATTGCGCTACTGTCCTTAGATCAAGAAGGGAATACCATCGTAATTATAAAAAAACGAAATTGACTTCATACTTACCGACAACTTTAAGGAAGTAACGGATATTCAAGTTATCAACGGGCTAAAATTCGACACTGACCATAGAATGGTGCGCTTGAAGCTGACAATAAAGTCGAATAGACGGCCGTACTTCAAGACCAGGAAAACTAGCCCTGGACAGATCAACCAGACCGAATACGCCAAAGAAATCCAGCTAAATCTAAATCACCTGAAACAACAAAATCACCTAAACACACAGCACCTCTACACATACAGAAACTCATTAAATGTATAACATCTGCATCTAACTTAGCAAACCCAAGAAGTAAGAAGGGACGACGCGATAAGCTAAAAGACAGTACCAAACGCCTAATCGAGGAATGGGAAACATTGAAAGCACAAGCTGGAGATAACAACCAGATAAATTTAGAGTACTGGCAGTTGAATAAGCGCACAAAAACTTATCTTGTAATCTCATTCTCGGTGCTGATTTTATTTCTCACGTAAGATTGTTGATGGATTTGATGAACAAATCGTTTTGGTTCAATTTTAGACCTAACCTCTAAATGAATTTCAAACTGTTGTCGTCTAACTTAAGTGTGAATGTAACTCAAGATGAGGCTAAGCCGTTGGGTATTGATGATCTTGAGTTCCATTATTTGTCAAATGATCAAGCAACTGAGATACGTAAACTTTGTAAGGATTTTCCGGACGTTGTACCCGACAAGTTGGGAGTGACTAATTTAATCGAGTATAATATCGAGCTTTCTAATTTCATCCCTGTACGAGCTCCTCCATATCGTCTTGCACCACCTAAAATGAAGATCCTAAAATAAATAATTGACAATATGCTCGAAGAAGGGATTATTAGGGATTCCACATCGGCTTACTCTTCTCCAATATTTCTTGTGCCTAATCCTAACGGACAATTTAGGCCTGTAATTGACTACAGAGCTCTCAATGAAAAGGTCATTCTCGAGTCCATACCTTTGCCTGATCTTCAGTCCTGTTTCACTTGGTTCAGGGGGGCTACTCACTATAGTATCCTCGACCTGAATGAAGCTTATTTTCAGGTTCCTCTTACTGTAAAGTCCAAACGCGTTACTGCCTTCGCAACGCATTGGAATTTGTACGAGTTTCAAAGGCAACCTTTTGGATTGTCTACTGGAGCTGCTGTGCTCAGTAGACTATTGGACAACGTTTTCGATGGAATAAAGTTCAAATTCGTCTATCACTACCTCGATGACGTAGTGATATTCAGCCAAAGTTCCGAAGATCATGTAATACATTTGAGAGAAACCGCGTCCAGACTTAAGCAAGCAGGGTTAACTGTAAAATTATCCAAGGTTTCCTTCGCTAAACCACAAATCTCCTTTCTTGGACATATAGTTTCATCTTCTGGGGTTCTAGAACCCAGTCTATTAGAGAATATAAACCACCTAAGGCAAGTAAAGAAATTGCCCGTTTTATCGGCATGAAAAATTATTTTAGGAAGTTCATACACAATTTCGCTCATCGTGCAGCCCCTATTAATAAGTTAAGAAAAAAGAGCATTGAATTTGTTTGGGGTCCTGAATAAGATGCCGCGTTTGAGGACTTGAAGTTTGCGTTGACCAATGCTCCTATCTTTGCGATCCCAGACTTTTCTAAGAATTTCATTGTTCGAACTAATGCTTCCAATAGTGCGGTTGGTGCAGTACTGTTACAGGAGCATGAGATGGGACGTTTACCTATTGCTTATGCGTCAAGAACTTTGAATGATGCAGAAAGGAGATACTCTGTGTGCGAGTTAGAAGGTCTTGGCGTAAAGTTTACTCTGGAGAAATTTAAACTGTAGATTGAACATGTAGAATTTAGTTTAGAAACTGATAACCAGGCCCTAAGTTGTGTGCTTGGTAAACCCAGGAAAACTGGTAGAATTGCGAGATGGGCTACCCGCATACTATCTCTTAAGTTTAACGTTAAATACGTAAGAGGGAGTGATAATATCATTGCTGACTGTTTAAGTCGTATGTACGGGAATAATTCTGAGACTGATGATAACATTGAGAGTAATGAAATGTTTAACTCACCGAATAAATTGGCCAATGTCATTCTTTCTGATTGTCCGAGGTTATTCAGAGATGCCTCTGAATATCGAAGAGAAGATCCTATCCTTATGGACGTCATTGGTAAGCATGAAATGGGTGAAGTAATGAAGCCTTATTCCTTAAAGTTTCATATCTTATGTTATTCCGCTAGATATGATAAACTTAATAAAATAGTTCTTCCATCTGCATTGATTCCGGAAATATTCAAGTATTTCCACGAATCGCCTGTTGGTGCTCACCTGGGTGTATTCAAGACTAGAAAAAGAACTAGGGAAAATTTCGTATGGAAAGGTATGGATAAAGACGTTAGGAAGTTGGTAAACCATTATAAAGCTTGCAACTTAGATAAACCGTCGAATAACACCAGAGCAGGATTATTGTCTTCTGACATCGCGCAAAGACCTATGCAGAAAATCTTCGTCGATTTCGTCGGGCCGTTGCCTGTCTCGAAGTTGGGAAACTGATTCGCTTTAATATGTACGGACGGATTCACACGTTTTAATTGGATCTTCCCAACTCGAACTGTAACAACCCAAACTGTAACCAAGTGTTTAGAACAAATTTTCGCTTATTTTGGTCCTTGTCAATTCCTGGTATCAGACAACACCAGATGTTTCAAATCCAATGTGTTTAGGAACTTCCTGTTTGAGTTATCTATTGTGAATATTACTTCTTCTTCATATTATCCAAAGGGGTCATACGCCGAAAGGGTTAACAGCAATCTTCATGCGGCATTGATCGCATATCATCACAACGATCATAGTTTGTGGGACAGTTGTATTCCATGGTTGACCTATTCCTTTAATACGGCTGTTCACGAATCTCACCGTACGACTCCTTTCGCTCTTATGTTCTCCTTCACACCTAGCTCCCCTTTTGCAAATTTGTGGTCATTAAATCAATTGCTTCCTGACCAATACACCTTCCAGGATGTTAGGTCAATTTGGAGAAAGGCAAAGAACAATATGAAAGTTGCACATGAGAGGTGAATTAAGAGATATAACACAGGGCGGAAACCTACATCTCTCAAAGTTGGAGACTATGTCTATGTTAAGAACTTCACCTTAAAGGAATTTGGTCCTAAGGAGTCTGGTACGTTGAGAGAAAAATTCCGTGGTCCTTTCAAAATTCTCAGTTTTCTCACTCCAGTTACTATGCTAGTGAGTGATTCTACAAAAAAGAAAATCTTCAGAGTGCATTTATCACATGTCAAAAAAGGGCAGTGATCCTTCTCAAAATCCCCTACTTGTGAGCTCATCGTAGTCTGTCATTTTCATTGAGAAATGTTATGTAATTTTTCTTTATATAGGATATGTATGGGTGTGGTGAATATATGTTGTCTGTATATATTGCACCCTTGTAAAGAAGCGTAAGGAGACTCTTTTTCAGGGTAGTGTTTCGGTCCATACCGTTGTTGTTAAAATATTGGCTTCTTATCATAACAAGGAACATAGGTAAAAATATCACAAAGAAAGAAAAGTTAAGCCAAGATTTAACTATACGAATTTAATTTCACATCAAATAAACAATAAACAAAATCAACAACTCCCATAATTACACCCACGAGTTAATTAATTAACAAATCAAACAATCTCTCTGACGAGATTATACAAGTTTTCAAGCCATCAACGGCCCTGTTATTACTTCAAATCATATGTGGCGATGTAACAAGGACACAGAAAAGAGAATAAGCACTTTTTATACGCGACCCGCGACCACAGGCAACAGCTCGACAAGCTGCGGGTCCGTATAAGAGAAGGTAGACATGGTACTGGGAACACAACACAACAAAACAAATATTTACAAATACCCGACACTTGCTAGCCTGACAAATTATAACTGAGATTCCCGCTCGGAATCTTTATCAAGTGTAAAAGACACGAACGATAGCCTAAACAGGACTTCACATAAATCAAAACAAGTACGAACGCGCGTGACTATACTCAACTGATATCACCCGATGACCGTTGACACCTTACAAGGACGTGCAACAAGGTGTCAAACAAATCAAATATTACATGAAAATCAAACACAATCACATTACTCAGTAGCAATTACATGCAACAAAACAAGAATTAATTTTAAACGAGACATGAGGTTACCGTCCGTGCGTAAGCAACTATCCCTTTAAATTTATCAAAGTTTCAACTAAACAGGCACACTCAATAACTAGGTCACGAGAAACCCAGTCCCCTCAACTCATTAGCGTGTCTTATCTAGATCTGCGGCTGGTGGATGTCTCGCCGGCCAGTGTCAATAACCCTATGCGTAAACAGAAATATCCCAATGCAGCGCGTAGGCATACACCAAGAACGTAGATTCTTTACTGTACTTCAGTAAAAATAATGTGTGTGTCGTAAATATCCCAGGCTAGCCTATCGCATAGCGCCACGAATCGAAGCAATACCACGTGTCACAAAATACCATCAGTTCCATTAATTCCCACGGAATTAAACAACCATGAATGGTTTGACGAAATATTAACTGTCTCAGTAAAAAATATAGAATTTAACGGCGTCGAGCAGAGTCTCACATAGAGCACCATCTGACGCCCATACAGCAGCAGACAAGGAAAGCCATAACAAATTCCTCCGCGCAGAAAATCACACATTTTGACACACCACACATTAACACAAAACGCACCACCAGGGTTTGACATTCCCTGGAAAAAAATACATCATCAATTTCACCCACACGCAGCGCATCAGATCGTAGATTCGACCGAAGAAAAATATCAAACCGAAAATTTAATTTACTTATCAAGACTAGAGAACAGTAGGTTCCCTTCAAATTGATTGCAAAGGCAAATACAAGATTTAATCAAATAAAATTACGCCTGTTTAATCCAAATGGCTACCGAAAATATCAAGGTTCCTCCCATTCTATTCTTACATCAAATCTATAAAAGTCTCACTTGTCACACGACCCGTAACTCATGTTCGCAAAAACAAATTATACACTCAAGTACATGCGGTACTTGGATTAACATTACACTGAATTAGGAATCTCTGTTTCGCGGGCTTATAGGCCGTGTTCCAAGGACATTTTGTCGTCCTTGGAACACGGCCTATAAGCCCGCGAAACAGAGATTCCGATTTCAACGCCGATCGTGAAAGTCTAAATTTTTACTTATTACACTGAATATTTACACCACAAAACAAACAAGAGTCACGCAACATTCTACATTTAAAATATGTGTGTCGGCACAAACCTTATCAATAGAAAATCGAAACAAACACGAACAAAATCTAAATTAAACTATTTACATTTCCCAGTCCAAAATCTAACTACATGATTGAAATAATTCAATTCGGTACTTATTCCTTCTGCAACTCGATTCAGCTCACGTCACATGACATGGTCCCACAGGGCCTCTCTACTCCTCCATAACCATCTGGACAGTTGATTCCATGGTCACCATCCCAATGCTGGTCCACGTCGTCGACATCTTGGCCTTCTTAAAAGATGAAATGTTCAAATACAAATATGTCCTAAATAAAATGCTAAAATTGTAACATGAGCTACTAGCTTCACTCACAGTCCGTTTACAATTTATACCGTCGACCTTCCCTAATTACATAAAATCCTATTTACACTCGCATTTACACACGCACTCTTCATAATTACAGTATGAAAAATAGTTACACAGTTAATACCGATTAGACCCACGGTCTAATTTGAAACATGTAAGTTCCCAAAACTTCACAAGTTAGCCTCCACTGAGACTCGAACAGACATTATTCCGTCTCTAATTACTTCAAGATAGTGTTATGTCGGGCAGCACTTCGTCTCACCAGAGACTTCAAAAAAGCGTGTTTCAAACTAGCATCAAGGACACATTTATACAAAACTGGCGTAAAGTCGGTGCAGGGGACAATAAAAATATTATAAATCGAAGCAGATGAGCTACCGGCTCGGGTAAGGTGTCACTCTTCATGATTTCTTGCGTAGGTCACATTCCTGCCCAGCGGATCTCAATTCGATCGGCCAATTAATCAGAACACAGTTCGCGCGCTTTCTCTATCCACGCACAATTTCGCGCCACAGCCCAGCGTCTCTCTGAGATTCGCTAATTTCAAGCTCCGCACGGTGAATATTACCACCTCGCCACGCCTTCTTGACGTCACAGAGTATGTGCATCTCTCATCCTTCCGAGTTTCCCTTCTCTCTCATGACCTCTCCTAACAAAGACTCCAAGCCACGCGTAAAGTTCAAGCACCTTACTTTCAGGAACTGGCTATTAATACCTCGCTTGCCTCAACTGGTACTTCGCTCCGAATGACTTGCAGCATATCCAGGTCCAATAGCCTTCTCAACTGGACCAAATGTGTCTTCCAAAATGATGAATTAAATTAACATGAAACATTATTATACAGCATGTATAATAAGGGTTCAATATGTGGTAAATTTGTGTTGAAAATAGTATTTGTGGGTGGGGTAAATTTTGGTTTGTTGTCTTCTTATACAAGTAAGGTTAGGTTGTTTATTTATTAAACGGTTTGTTGTATTTTGATCTTCTTGTGGCCAAGGATGTAATTTGTAATTCATCTGAGTGTTTTCCTACCTTTTTTGTTTTATTGTTGTATGGGGGAGAATTTTAATTAGATGAGTTGGATAAGTCTTATACCTTCTATTTCTAAACTCGAGGGGCGATGGTGAAGGTGACTCTTAATTACGGTGAGTTATGATAATTGTTACTGGAAGGATGATTCTTAAGGCATGCGTTCTTTAGATCGTTTTAATGTACTTTTTTGGACTGAAACAGTCTTATCATGTGAGCAATATGCAGTATTAAATGTTGATATATTCCCCTATTATCCTCGTTGAATGCGTTCTGTTGATCGTTTTTGTGTTCTTTGTATTGGGTAACTGTAAATGATATTAGTTTTTTTTGTGTATGTTGATATTTGTGTGGGTACTCAGTTTTATTGTTCTCCATCGTCGGGAATTATTATTATTGGGGTTGGTTTTTTTTTGGGGGCACTTTGAGGATATATGGATATTGAATGAATGATTGTGTGTGTTATCCTAGTTATTTTCTTCCTTGTATGTTCTGTCGTGTCTTTCCCATTTTGTTTTTTCTTGAATTTCGTTTATGTTCCTCTCTTATCTTGGTACAATGGATGCTCTTATCGTTTGTTTAATTTTTTTGGTTGGAAATGTGACCTATACCGAAAATAATATTGTGTACGGACTTCATTGATTGTTTAACGACTCTCACCTGATTGATGGTGATGTCAAAAGGAAACTCTTGTAATACGCCTGTCGCAAAAGAAGAAGGGTAGTGATTCTTCGTCTGTATTAAAATGTAAATATATGTTAATGTTTTTTTTCTCTCAATCATCGTAAAATGTAACTGATATAAAAAGGGGTGAAACTTATGTCTGTAAATGTTGGTTATTTAATGAAGGTTGTATAGTTATTTGGTTGCTGTACAAGTTGAGGAATCGGATTTTGAAACTTGTTTTTCTTATTTTCCTGTTGGCAAACTTTTGTGGTTTTCTTGAGTTTTCCCTGTACATTTAATCTGACGAACTAGAGATGACTTTTGTAGTTAAGATATTACTACAAGAAACCTTTGGTCTCGGAAGTTGTCTGTTTGCAGATATATTGTCAAGAAGAGGATCACCGTGAAGATTTGATGCCAGTTGATGTTATCTTCGGCCGGGATTTCATCTTCGACACCATCCATCACATAGATTTGTACCCGAAGTTAACTGATGAAGAAATATTATTGTATTTCAAAAAAAGCTGTACCGTGAAGGATGTTTATTAACTTGTGTTTTGAACTTTAGTAAGGACTTATATTTATTTCTAAGCATGCTCTAGATCAATTCTCAATACCAATATCTACGAAGACTTTCATGTGGATAAGAATTAGTGCATGACATGAACTTTTACTGAAGAATTTCGTCACATTTTTATTCCATAATTCTTCTACATACCTAACTCGTCGCCTTCGGTAAACCTTTGTCTGACTTAGCAAGGGGGAGATTTGAGCCGTTATTTGCTTACGACTCAATATTTATTTGAATTTCCTGGACTTTCTGTGCTGTATTACCTCCCGCTCGTCCTGGCGGAGCAAGCGTGAACTGTCGGTAACGCCCTGCATATTTCAACTGTTTTAACCAGATGTTCATGCAAATATGGCGTACGCTGGTTGATCTTCAGCTTCTCTTAGATTGATTGTTACGTCTTTGGAAGGAATTGTTATCATGTGTTGAGAGGACGAGCCGAGGAGATGTAGAAATATCTCCGGAAAAGTTCTAAGCCCACTTAGCTATAGAATAGCCCACTTAGATATTCTACCCCCTAATTATATTTCATCACGATGGAACTTGTATATCATTGTCGTGGGAGATAAGATTTTAAAGATATTATATTAAATTTACCGATTTGCCAACAGGAAAAGTTACATGTTTTTTTGGCATGTGAACCGAAGTTTCGGTGAGTTTTAGATGTGACTACTTGAGTTACGTAATTTCGTAAGTTGTGTTTCTTGGGTTATTTTGGGATTGTAGCATGTTTTTCTGAAGTTATTTGGGTTTCTTTTCAAGTTAAGTCTTATGGTTGTCCAGAGATTTTCATCTCATGGTAACATCATTTTGTTTGAGTGGTTCAATTTCTTAACCTATAAATATTTTCTTTCGTAATTTCTTTCCCTTGACCACACTGTAGTTGGCTTCTCTCAAGCCCATGTTTTGTCCTTGGACTTTATTTTATCGTACTCGTTGCCATGTGAACGTGGTGGATTGTGTTACTGGAATCTTATATCTAACAATCCGAAAATATGTTTCTTCAGTTTTTTTCTGCGGGGAGATTGTATTGCGATTGGAATCTAGATTGACGTATGCTAGTATACGCTCCGATAAATGACATGTTTTAAAAGTATTTAAATGGAAATATTCATGAGATTATGAATACCTTCGATATACGAAAGACATTTAACTAAGAAGATAATTATTTCGAACTCCATTAACCTTATTATAGGTTGATCTAGAACTTCTGTTTTGGAATCGTATCTAAACTAAACCCATAAGTATGTTACCTTGTCCTTTCATATCCTTCTGCGGTTAGTCTACATCAGGTTCGATATCTAATCTCTTCTTGTTTTGCTTTCTCCGATTCCTTAATTTTTATTTTTGGGTAATTAATTATAGTCGTAGTTTTCTTTTTTCTTTGTGAATACAATCTTCACCTCCTGTTTATGTATTTTGAAAGATATAATAATATATACTAGACTGGTTCACTTTTCTCTATAATTGCCATTTTAACAATTCTAGCGGCATTTTTGGTAACATATGACCAAATGTTTTTTTCTTACTAATTCAGACCTGCTGAACACGAATTTCGATGTTGGCACTCCCACATTTTGACCGGAAGCTCAGAATTCAATATGGCGTCCAAGATGGCGGACGTTTTCTTACTTGTCCGATATTTTCACTCCCGGGACCGATTTTTCTGATCTAAATGCCTTTTTCAGGGTTATTTTTTGTCGTAGAATGCAAAAATAATTGTCTTAGACTGTTAGAAACAATTATATAACCGTTTCTAGTAATGACAAACTCCATAAAACAAATTATCCTGGGAGGAAAATACATATTGTGTGTGATTTTTTGTTGTTGTAATATTTTGTTGTTTATTGATAATACTATAGTGACATCGTTTAAGTGCGTTCAACGATGCTCAAATACGAGTTTTAGGGGCCGTGAGTCGTGAGCGCAAGCGCAAGATTCACGCCCCTGACTGCGCGACCCCTTCCCCTGAGAGCGCGCGCCTGTCTAGACAAGTTTGAGTGCGGCGTCTGTGAGCTGTTTTCTGTGTGTTGTGGGCATCTTGTCGCAGTTTAGAAAATTGATAAGTTGTTTGTGTTTGGTGCAATAACTGTTCTTAAATATTTTTTTAGTGGAATTGTGTCTGAAAGTGGTAACCATAAGCGTTTATAAGCAGTTTTTTTTATCGTCCGAGCAAGAATACGCAAGTGTACCATTCTTCGAGGTTATGGTCTCGTGTGTTTTAGATGGAACCTCAAGTAAATCTACTCGGTGATGGTGACAGTCGAAGTAATTTGTGCATTCTTTGTTCGAAATCCAAGAAAAAAGGAGTATTTACGTTGACAAAAGGTACAGTAGCGCGTTATGAGAAACTGAAGTCATGTGCGGAAGAACGATAGGCTCTGTATGACGAAATTTACAGTTTTGATATTGACAGTTTTTTCGAGTTGCCAAGTAACGATGTCTCTTTTTCCTATCACCGGGAATGTTACTCTGATTTTACCAGCGTTTGAGAAAAAAGAGACACAGAGAGGAGGTTAATCAAAATGCCTCCACCTCAAAAGACTCTTATGACAAGCACGATAAAAAGCGCAATGGAAAAAGAGTCAAAACAGATTGGAAGAAGTGTATATTTTATCAGGATGATTCAAAAAAGGAACCCGTGCGGCATGTGCAGACTAAAGCCATGCAGGCAACTATAAACGAACGTCTATTGATTAAAACCTTAATTTGAGGTTATCGGGCATAGAAGATTTAATTGCGTACGAGGCCAGATACCACTCTGTCTGCCTGTTAAAATGTCAAAAAAATACAGAAGAAATTGCGTTCCCAGTTAGGTGGAGGGCAAAATTGTGGTGATAGGGAAAACCAAGGTGACGGGTCCCTATATGACTCTGGCAGTTTGTTTCAAACATCGCCTTTCCTTCAAACTTGCAGAGTTGCGGGTCGCTGCTTCAAAGGGACAGGTATTTTTGATAATTTCCTTCTTTCCACTATATTTAACCATTAATGGGGGACCATGTTAAATTATAATCAAGCCCTGTTCGGCTTCCAGCAGGAAATATCAAGTCGGTACCTTAGTAAAAAAAAAGCTACATTGGTTTGACTCAATAGTAGCTAAATAATATTTAATTGCTCTGTACAGTAGAAGCAATTTTGATTTCAAAAAATTATTTTTGGAAAAGAAGTAAAAAATATGTTCTTTTACGCTTACGCACATAAAGAACAGCCCATCCCCCCTTTCAATCAGATAAACGTTTGTTTTCTTGTTGTTTTTTGTTTCTTTATTGCTTTTGTTGGAGGAAATTTGTTTTTTTTTTCTCTATGTTTTCCTTTCCTTTATTACGGGTACGTTCTTTCCTTTTCCAAGTGTTAAAACTTTGCGATGTGTGGACGAGGTTTTCTAACCTATCAGATGCCATAGGCACACCTCTTCCTTCTTCCTTCGTTTCACGTCGAGCCACGTTCAAAAATAAATTACGAGAAGTTGTCGGTGATGTCTATGAATTCTACCAGTCGTTAGATAGGGGTATCGAGGAACGTCAGACGTTGTTAATACCCTCCGCCTTCCAGCACAAGCTCACCGCTTCTTCCGCTCTTTGTACAGATGACGACAATCCCAGTATCATCCCTAGTCAAGATACTCGCTCAGATTTTAACGCAATTGTCTACGCAGCTCTCAAAATACGTCATGATTTAGGAGAGTTAGATGGTCACACCTCGTTGAACGTGTCAAATGAAATAATTGGCGATATTGTTCCAGATAGCTTGTTTTTATTCTGAAGCATACTGACCAAAGGGCAAGATGCAATCGACAATTTTTCTTGTGAATACCTTGAAGATCCGGGTGATAATCAAAGCGACGACTCGGAATCAGAATCAGAAACACTCGAAGCTTCATCTGCAAATACAAGCTCAGATAAAGTCACCCTTTCAATTGCGTAATATAGTATATATGCAGTCAGCAAAGGAAAGAAACTTACGCCAAAACACATTGGCTTAGACCTTGCTTTGCATCAAGGTACCCGCTCGAAAAATCTAGTCACTCTTATTTCACCAAGCTGGCCATTGTGGAAGTTACCAACAGGTACTGCAAGTGGATTCCACGCTAGCAAGTCTGACACTCAAGTCTCTTGATGAAGCTTCCGGTGCTGTTATTACACAAAACCTACAGCAAACAAATAATCAGCAAGATACACTAGTCCACCTGACTGCCGATAATATCGACATAATTACAGATACTTTAAACGTTGCGCGACATGCCTTGTGTGGTAAGGTAAAAAGCCCAGAATCTCTTCCGCCGACCAGCGCAGTGCTTTTGGAACATATTTAACGAAGTCACTACCAAACTTCAGTGTGGGAGAACGGTCACCTACCTGACCCCGTCCTGTCACCAATCACAGGCTGCGGATGGAAGGAAGAAACAGACGGCCACATCCCCATTCTCACCACGCTTGAACCCATTCCAAAGGCAGCTATCGATATTGTTCTTTGTGGTTGCAAAAAAGATTGTTCTACAACGCTTTGTAAATGCCGCAAGGCTAAGTTAATTTCTACCTCAATGTGTTTCTGTTCCGGATGTTGTACAAACTCAAAAAAATATGATGAGGATGATGAATAAATGATGAATGTAATTTTCAAAAGTCTAGTATAATTACTATAAATATGCTATTCGTCATTGCCTTCGGGAAGCGTAGTTTACTTATTCTTGCGATACATGTAGTATTTTATTGCATTTAACCACAAAGTAATAAATAGCCTCAACATCCTTGAGTCACTCATTAAACGCCAAACTGAAAGCCAAAACAGACATATCGGCAAAAATATACAATAAAAAGAAAAATAATGTTTATGCAATATCAAATCAAGACATGAACTTTGCCACTCAAAATAATTTCATGTTTTCTTAGTATATTTTCGTTCTAAAACGGTCAACTGGTTGCTTTAACACTCTGTAACAATTAGAATAGTATTTTTATACACAAATAACCAGATTAACAATCTTAAAATGTAAAAAGTCGGCCCCGAGTCGTGAAGTTGAGAAAATGTCCACCATCATGGACACCATCTTGAATTCTAAGCTTCCAGCCAGGCTAAATAATTGCTTGCACAATCTGTTACAGTTACTATCGCATTCTACTACACAAATAACCCTAAAACGGTCTTTAGATGAAGAAAATCGGCCTCGGGAGTGGAAATATCGTACTAGTAAGAAAATGTCCACCATCTTGGGCGCCATCTTGAATCCTGAGCTTCCGGTCGAAATTCGGGAGTGCCAACATCGAAGTTCGTGTTCAGCAGGTCCGAATTTGTATTAAAAACACATTTGGCAAAATGTTACCCAAAATGCCGCTAGAATTGCAACCGGTCGAAAAGTGGACCAGTCTATATTGTAATATGATTGAAATTGATTTGAGTTCTTCTATTTTTTTAAAATAGGTTATGTTATTATTTTCCCCTTAGATTATAAATCTTGATCCCCTGGGTAGATTGGACACGCTTCACCCTTTTTCTTTATTCAAATTGAACACCTTTTCTGTGACTAAGGTATGTCAATAATGACTAGAAGTATGTCTAAACTACTAGATGAAAACCAGGCAGTGGAACAAGCCGATTTTAGGACAGGCTTTAGCACAATTGACCACCTGCAACCAATGAACCAGCTCTTGGAAAATACGCAGGAATTTAATCTCGAACTATACATTGCATTCGTAGACTGTAAGAAAGCCTTCGATTCTGTGGAGCATAGTTGTGTGCTAGAAGCATTGAGAAGCCAAGGCATACAAAAGAGATAAGTCAGACTATTGGAAAAGCTATACGAAGGCTCCCAAGCGAGAGTAAGGACGGAGAGGGAGGGTGCGAACATCAACTTAGAGAGAGACGTGAAACAAGGCGACCCCCTCTCACCCAAGTTGTTCACATGCCTACTGGAGAACCAATTTAGGAAGTTGGAATGGGACAACAAATACGGAAACGAAATAAACGGGGAAAGGCTGACACACTTACGGTTCGCAGACGATATTGCACTGCTAGCAAAATCGGCAACAGACTTGGAACAAATGCTAGCAGACCTGGACACTGTCAGTAAAGAAGTAGGTCTATCTATGCACCCCCTAAAAACAAAACTGATGACCAACTCACTGGAAGTAAAAATCCTCATCAATGGCAAACCACTAGCGTACACACAGGAATACGTCTATCTTGGACAAAACCTGTCATTTGACTGCTCCCAGGAGAATGAAATCGAGAGACGAGTTGGACAAGCATGGAAGAAGTTCTTGTTCCATAAAATTTATATTGATGGACAAATCCCAGAATGTAAGTCTAAAGTCAGAAGTGCTAGAAAAGTGTGTAATACCAGTACTGCTATACGGCTGTCAAACTTGGGCTTTAACAGATAAGCAAAGGCAAACAATCCGGGTATGTCAACGCAAAATGGAACGGAAGATCCTTCAAGTTTCCCTGAGGGACAGATTACGAAACGAGGAGATAAGAAGAAAAACTGCCATAAAAGATGCCGTGACAACAGCTGACAGGCTAAAATGGAAGTGGGGAGGCCACGTGGCCAGAATGAAAGAAGATCGATGGACGCACAAGCTAACGGTATGGGACCCCAGGACAGGAAGGAATAACGTGGGTAGACAGAGGACCCGCTGGAAAGACTGAATTGTAAGGACGACAGGCAAACACAGGACGAGGATAGCAAGGGAGAGACAAGAATGGAGACGTATGGAACTATAAGAAGGGAAGAGAAGGAGATCTTTAACAACAAAAAATACTGGTAGACAGGACACCTATGACATGAAAGATACACTTCTGCAACCTGTAACAAGTCCTATTATCTTCCGAGCCATACAGAGCTGTGAGAAGCTCTATGTAGGTTACACCACATGTAAGTTCCGTGAATATGTCTCGATTATTCGTTGTTTTGAGTGTCATGGATATGGGCATTTCTCCTCTAACTGTGAAAAGCAGCAGTGCTGCTCACAGTGCTCAGATAATCATGATATCAACACATGCCCAAGAAGCAAGACCGAGTGCGTAAACTGTAAATTTCAAAATCATAGAAACGTTATGAGAAACCGGCCTGAAACTGTAGATTTTCATCATCCAGCTGCTTCATTAGACTGTCCGATATACAAGAAAATATTTAACATCGTTAAATCGAAAATTAATTAAGGCTGAATTGTTCGTATACCAACTAAATTTACATAAATCTTTGGTTCCAACTCAAGAACTGCTTTTAAATTTTCACCATAATGAGAGTACAGTTCTCTGTTTGCAAGAACCCAATATCAGAAATAATAAAGTTATTGGCTTCGGACTAGACTTTCATATTTATACTTCAAGCAATATTACGTCTGAAGAGCGAATTCGTGCGGCTATAGTTACAAAATCTAAGACCGTCATCCGTTTAGGGCAATACTGTTCTGCTGGCAGAGTTGTTGTATGCACAACTTTTAACTGCAGGGAAGTTTATGTATGTAATGTGTATTTCGACTCCAAACAGGGCATTAATGTGGATTTAAGTTTTTTGGAGCGTGTGTGTGAAGACCTACGAGGGAAACCTCTCCTCATAACAGATGATATTAATTCGAAACATAGTTCCTGGGGTAGTCCCGTTGAAGATGCTCGTGGAAGTCTTCTCTATGATTTCTGCAGTGCACAAAATTTAACTATCTTAAACAAAGGTGATAAACCAACATATATACGTTCTAACTCACAGAGTTATTTAGACGTTAGTGTCTGTAGTCCTGCACTTCTTCCATTTATTTACGACTGGAAAGTAAGCGATACACCAATGTTGTCTGATCATGCTTTAATAATGATATCTTTACAACCTACAGCAGAAATACCTACTGTACAAGCTTCCAATTACGTAACTCGCATCTATAAGACAAAGAATGTAAAGTGGGATCATTTCCATTTATCTGCCAAAAGAAATTTGCAGAAAGTAATGGGAGACATAGAATCCTGTAGTTCGGTGGACGAGCTTGATCAAGCTGTAAACAAACTAAATTGCCTCAATCGGAGCACCTTATATTTGAGTGTCCTGTTTTTGAAAAAGAAAGATACTACAGTATTTACAATGCCACCTTAATAGCTGTAACCTGGAACTTTCAAAGCCGCTGTACCATATTTTCAAGAGGCAGTGCTCTTTAGGACAATTTCTCACTTTCATCAACAATTTTTTTTGTATATGTTAGTAATATTTGTATTTGCTTTGTTTTTAATCTACAACCCTAATGTACCTCTGGTAAAATAGGGTTCCTGTATTTTTTGGATATTTAATAATAATAATAACAAGCCAAACAAAGCACAATGTAAACGACAACAAATTAGCACAATAAAAGACACGACAACTACCACTCCCTCCCTTCTAGAGAAGAAGATGTAAGCGAAGTGAAATGTAGTGTAGTGAAGTGAACGACAGTGATGTGTAGAAGTGGAGTGAAAACTTGTACACAACTCCTTAGGACTTGCTCGCCTAACGAGTTTAAACCAGAGCACGTCCCTGCTCGCAGGAGGCCTTTGCCCTTATGGGATTATCTAGGCTATATTTATGTATTTATTTATTTATTTACTCCTTCCACTTGAAGTCGTAAGAAGGGGAACTGAGCGACTCCTTGAGAGAAGAGAACATCGATGTGGACCTCATTGGTAAGATCGATATCAGGGCCCCCACCAAATTCTACGTTCCTGGTCACAGGATCTACAGGGATGGTCATCCAGGACTGCGACCAAGTGGAGGCACATCCATAATCGTGAGATCAGATCTGGTACATCATCGTATCCCCACTCCGAACAACCCCCAATTCCTCGAGGCCACTATCATACAGATCGAGTTAAATAACGGACCATATCGACTGGTATCCTGCGACTTGCCACCTGGAGACCCTTTATACCGTCCGACTTTGAGTCATCATTACCCGATAATATCCCTGTTATATTGGTGAGCGAAATTAATTCTAAAAATCAGCTATGGAATAGTCAATAAACCGAAGCAAGGGCCAGAAAACTAGAGAAATTCTGCAGTGATCACGATTGTCTTATCCACGCGCCACCGAGGTATACTGTACTTACTTTCCCTTTGACCCAAATCGTCTACCAGATCTCTTTGATTTTGCCACTAACAAAATCTTGGACATAAGAGGTGGACGCATTCCTAAACTCGGATCATGACCCCATCCTCACTATATTAAACTTCGCCCCACCCCGTACCAAAATTCATCTCCGCAGGTTCGATTGGGGCCTATACCGCTACACCCTTCAGAATTCCTTCGCTGAAAGCCCCAGTATTTTCAGTAAGAGATATAATGAGTCGCTAGTAGGGAAACGTACCACATCCTTCCTACACGCAGCCTCTACCGGCCCCACGCACGAACACAACACACCTCCGTTATTCCTCCCGGCCTTAAGGCCTTAACCAAGAGGGAAAATGTGACCAGGTGGCGCTGGCAAATAACACGTGATATCCGCCAAAAGTCTGAATGGTATAACGACTAAAGCGCCAAATTCATGCAGCCATGTTAAATATTCGTAACAAGACTTGGCAAAATAAATTAGTTAACGTGGCTGGAGATTCCACCTCACTGTACGGTATGGCCAGACGGCTTCTTTGTTTCAAAACCGGCATTCCACCATTACAAGGGGAACGCGGATTGGCATTCACTAATATAGACTAAGCTAACGCCCCGGCGGACCCGTTTGGAAAAGCTTGCGAGTCAAATCACGAACCTTGTAATAAAGACTTCGATGAATAAGTTAATCACAATCTTCGTGATGTCTTTAAAAGGCGATCTCCCACTTGGTTTTAGGTTCGTCACACTAACTGAACTGCTAGTCCTGTCGATATTCCATCGAAATTTTTCTAAAAACGTCCTCACGCATCACAAAGCTATTCAATGCCATCTATAGATTTGTTTCCCCCCCCACGCCTAGAAAGTCGTCAAGGTAATAATGATAGAAAACTTAATACTGATGGCACCTTCCCCCAATATATATATATGGGAAGGGATTTTGGCAAGTGAATAAACCGAACACGTCTTGAAGTAATTTTAAGTATAAAAACTGCATTTAAACATAAGATTACAAAAGATGAGATTGAACAGAACTTGACGTGACATGACTCGACACAAAACTCTAACACTGATCGTCTTCCTTTGTCGCGACTTCCCCTCGACTCCTCTACGTGGCGCCACCGGGCGGTGCCAAGGCTGGCAGGAATCCCAAAAAGGTTCATCATCTTCTGATTCCCACAATCGGCCATCCTGCGGATCATCCGCCTCGGATGATGAGTCGTCTTCAGCCCAGGGTTTGAGGAACTCAGCACAAGTAGTTGTTCGGTTGGGGCCTAAGTGATTCCCTTCATGACAGACATCGTAAGTGTCATTCAGCTTGGCTCGGAAGATTCCGTAAGGCCCAAGGTACTTTTTCTTTATGACGACGATATCGCCAACTTGCTAATGGTGAGCAGGTCGTCGACGTCGATCAAACGGCACCCTGTTTTCTTGATGCACTTTCTGGATTTGTGCTCTTGCTTCTTCACGGTGTACATCTTTTCTGGTCTCAAACTCGTCTACCATCCCTTCATTGATCAACTCAACAATTCTCAGGTCATTTTCAAACCGCATTTTGACTCCTGTCAAAAGTTCAAACGGCGTCTGGATGATACTGCGGTTGTAAGTAGGATTCATGGCTCTCTGAGTGACTTCGATGTGTTTGTACCAATCTCCTGGATTTTTGATGGACAACTTAGCCAGCACGGAGATGATCATGGAGTTCATCCTTTCTACCTGGCCATTGGCACGAGGGAGTCTGGTTGTAATCAGCGAGTGCGTGCTGTTGTTGGTAGTGCAGAACTCTTCGAATTTGTGTTCCACGGTCGGTGACGATCCGCGCAGGATTACCAAATACTCCTTTTTGCACGTACAGCTTTGCCACAGTTTCTTTCGTGGTAGTCGTTTTAGTAGGATACAGCCACACAAACTTTGTGAAGATGTCCGTTACTGCGAGAAAATGCTTGTATCATCTTTTCGTTGAATCCAAGAGTCCGAGATGATCATCATGGTAAGTGTGAAATGGTGTGCTTTCTTTAAATAAGGGATGCAAGAGTCCTTCTTGTTTCATCGTGATGCTCATCTCAACGCTGGTACTCTTCTCCTTGCGCGGCACGTCTTCATTGGGCATCTTTCCGATTCTCAAAACAGCCTCCTCTGATGCCTCCCCTATGTCCAACTCCTCGGCTGCTACCACGTCGATTCGGTACAAGTACGCTTCTGATATCTCCTTGGACATCTAGACACCGGTTTTGTTGATAGTAGTTACGGCTTGGTCCGGCAAGTCGTTACCAATAATAGTTGGCAACTTGAGTACATCTCCAGACACCACATAGAAATCAGTCAAGTAAATGTCTCCGTCAACCTGGACGTCGGTTGGAAAATATTCTAGGGGTGGCACCTCACTTTCAGCAAAACCCTTGAATACTATGGCGGTTGTCTTCAGTTCCGGATCGCCCATCTCTGTGTAAATGTCTTCATGGATCAGATTGATTGGGCAGCCTGTGTCCACCAATGCGTTGATATTCTGGCCCTGGAGCAACAATTCTTTCATCTTCATATTCGACTTGGTTCCCAAAGCGACGTTCACTGTCTTCTCCTCTGCATTCTGCTCAGGGTTTGGGCACTTGGAAGCTATGTGTCCGTAGCTGTTGCAATTGAAGCACTTTGGACCCTGAATCTTGTGTGGACATTCTCTAGACTCATGACTGTTCTTCTGACCACAATTGTAACATCTCTTTACAGAGAAGGTCTGCTTCTGCCTGTTGTCTACTCTTGGTGTATGTTTGTTTGTCGTTTTCTCATTTATCGTCACCTTCTGGGAGTTTCGTGCGTAAGCACTCTCTTAGATCTTCAACTTGTCCTTGAATTCCTTGATGTTTCTTGCTCCATATAGAATCATCTTGGATCCATGTCGTCCTCGATGCCATCAATGACGTATTGTATCAGTGATTTATCATCGATTGCCGACCTGCTGGCTATTTCTCGCATCACCAGGAAATATTCCTGAAGAGTTTCAACTTTTGTTTTTCGTCGGTTGGTTAGCAGTCGATGAATCTCCGCTGCGCTGGCATCATCTCGGAATTCTTTCTTCAGGGCTTTCTTCAACTTGTGCCAGGATGTAATGCCACGTTTACTCTGCACGAACAACTTAGCCAGGCCTGTCAGCGACTTTTTGCAAATACGTATTATGCATCTCGTCCCAGCCCATCACCGTTGCTGTTTCCTAGAAGTCCTCAATCCAACGTCACACTGGATAGTTCTCACTGCCGTTATAGGTTCTGACTGAGCCCTCTTCATCTCGGAAAGTCAACGCAAACTTGTGTGCAACTCCACGGATTGCAGTGTGCCGCAAGTCCACCACGTCCTGGTCGACTTCCCCTTCACTTGAGTTTTTTCTACAGTCTTCGCTTTGTGTTTGGTCTTTGTTATTTTCTTTTGTTTACCTCCTATTAATTTGGAGAGTTTCTGGTCTTCGGACGAGCTAGACGAATCCGATGATGATCCTGACGTGCTAGAGGTTGAATGTTTCGTGGATTTCATCCCAGCCATTTTCTCCTTTAACTCACGTAATTCCTCCGCCAGTGCTTCGTTTGCCTCTTTCATCTTGCTCATTGCATCTTTCTTTTTACCCGTCTCCTCCTCTTCTTCTTCATCTTTTTCGTCTTTACGCATCCCCATCCACGAAAGGTCCATTAAGTTATCACAGACGCGTTGCACAATCACGGCTTTCTCTTCCGTATATTCAATGTGTATCACTGTGCAAATGGCAATCAGGTCGGCCTCGGAGAATTCGGTCTCAATGAACTTCAATTTCACCAGGTGTTCTGGTGAGTCACATTCAAACTTGAATCCTGGGGAATTCTCTTAATCGCTGCCTGTTCATTCGATCACGTGGCAGTTTTTCGAAAATGAGGTTATGTAACGTCTTAATCACGGCCGTGGGTACTGTCTTAATGTTATTATTCACTTTTTCAATATCTTGTAAACACGCCACTTTGTCCGCCAATTTTCCTTGCCTTTCGGCACTCACGCTGAACACTTTTCCTTTCGTCGTCGTCTTAGGCTTCTGGATCCTGGAACTCGTCTTTTGTAGCCTGCTCGAACCACCACGTCTTTGGAAGTTGAACAGCTGCTCGTCTTCTATATTCCACGGACCCACGTCGTCGTCGTAAATCTTGAAAAATGTCGTCAATTCACGCCTTGTCGTCCTCCATCTTGGTTTTATCGCTGTAGCCAAAATTGCCGTTCCGCACTCGAAATCCTTCGCATCTCGGACGAGCCCCCTAATGTGGAAAGGGATTTTGGCAAATGAATAAAGCAAACACGTCTTGAAGTAATTTTAAGTATAAAAACTGCATTTAAACATAAGATTACAAAAGATGAGATTGAACAGAACTTGACGTGACATGACTCGACACAAAACTGTAAAACTGATCGTCTTCCTTTGTCGGGACTTACCTCGACTCCTCTACGCGGCGACACTGGGCGGTGCTAAGGCTGGCGGGAAACCCAGAAAAGTTCATCATCTTCCGATTCCCACACACACACACACACACATATATCTTGGCAATTTTCCATTTGTGCTTCCAGAACTGACATCTACCGTGTTGAGTTCTTATACGATTCAGCGACGTCCAGATTTTCCTGGGTAGATCGAAAGCAGGTGGTTGCTTAACTGAATCCGAGATAAGACCTAATATGTCTGGATTTGAAGTCAGCCACTCGTTGCGCCAAGCTTCATTCACTTGAAACTGCCCTTGGACCAACTTCCTTCCTTGTGTCCAAGAAGGATTCCGGGATTTCAGCCTGAGATCTTTAGGTGAGCAGTCTAAGTGTACTGGCAGGACAGGGTTGTCACAACATTTAGGCCATTCTCTCTTCAGTGCAATTTGTCTTCGAAGATGAGGAGGCGGGATTTTGGAGAGTACTGGTAACCATTCCAAGGGTGTAGAATGGATGGTTCCTGATACAGTCCTCATTGTGTCGTTTAGCTGTAGGGTATGTCTATCTTCTTTGCAAGGGCACTGTTAAGCCATACTGGGCTGCAATATTTTGCTACTGGATACACTAGTGCTGTAGTTCTGAGGGTGGATGCTGTTGGGCCCCAGCCCGTTCCTGTGAGTTTGTTGCGAGTTTTGATATTAACAGATGTTTTGCCTAGATGTTCACTGTAAATCAAGGATCGATCCAAGATGACGCCTACCCTAGGAATGTAGTTGGCTTGTCTGTTGCTCAGATGAAAGCAGCTGACCTCTGTTTTTGCTATATTTGGTTTTAGTATCCAGGTTTTGAAGAACTTGTCGAGTCTGCAGGGATCTTCCGTAAGTGCGGTTTCTGTTGTTGCAAAGTTGGAGGACTGAGCTGTCAATGCATGATCGTCAGCGTATATGACCTTCCTAGCACTAGTAGGAGGTAAGTCTGCGGTGTAAAAATTGAACAGCAGTTGGGCAAGGACCGATCTTTGTGGTAATCCATCATTCAGTTTGTGAGATCTGCTTAAAATTGCCATTTAGGTGCACTTCAATCACTTTGTTGACCAGTATATTATTCAGTAGGATGGCAAGTGTCTTGCAAGGGATTATTTCCATGAATTTGAGGATCATTCCTTTTCGCCAAACTGTACCATATGCTGCCGTCAGATCCACAAACACAGATACGGTCTTCTTTCGATCTTGAAATCCTTACTCTATGTGAGTGGTTAGGGCCAACACGTGGTCGGTACAACTGCGCTTTGGTCTGAAGCCAGCTTGCTCTATTGGTATGTGCTCAAGAACTGTAATTGAGATCCTATTATATATTATTCTTTACAGTAGCTTGTAACAGACGTTCAAGAGGGCAATAGGCCTATAATCTTCTGCACTATCTCTACTTTTTCCAGGTTTTAGTACAGCTACTACTTAAGTTCTTTTGAGTGCTGGTGGAAGTTGTCCATCGCGTAAGATGTTGCTATAAAATTTAGCCAAGCCACTCAATTGTTCGAGGACCACAACGTAGTAGGAATTCCCGATAAAGACCATCCAACCCAGCTGGTTTTCCTGATTTTACTTCTTTTAGTGCAGTTGAAACTTCAGCAGCCGTGATATCAGCTGTAAACTGGGATGTTGTTTCTGCGTGGAACATCTTAGATTTTAGTTCTAACTGAATTATTTTTGCCTCTTTCTTGTCAGTATCGGCAGATTTCTTGTCCGACTAATCTGCTTGCTATCGCATCTGGCTTTATCTTGGAGCAGTTGGTACTGAATTTTCGAGTGCTGCTACCAAGTTTCCTTAAAAGAGACCGTGCCTTTCGACTGGAGTGTTGAAAAAATTATAGACCCATTTACTTTCCATCATCTCGAAGCTTTTCGAGATGATACTACGGTACTTTCCAGGCTAGTAGTCTTTATTCATGACACCTCGAACGATGAGCAGTTGGGCTTCCGTAAAGGCTATTTGCACAGTTCACCAACTATACGGTATAGATTAACAGAACTCATCAAGCGTGCTTTCAGTGATAATCGTATGACTGGAGTTTGCTTCCTAGACATCAGTCGTGCTTTCGATAAAGGACGGCACAGCGGCCTACTATATAAAATGAAGTAAAAAGAATTCTCAGAATACCTGCTTTCAGTAATAAATTCCTATCTTAGAAATCGACGTTCCTTTGTCCAAGTAGAGGACGCCTAATCCTCACTGAGGAAAATCAGACCAGGAGTACCTCAGGGCAGTGTTATTTTCCCCTCCCTCTTCAGCATCTATGTCTGATATCCCCAACAACGGATAACACGAGTCTCCACTTATGTGCTGACGTCACAGCAATCTCGAATACTGGAGAGGGCACAGAGTTGAGGAAAATCTCTAAGACACCCTAGAGCCGTGGTTAAGTTAGAAAAGAACATGCTAGATGAAGTATATGTATGAGGTGACTCAGATGGTGGGGTCATGTGAAGAGAATGGGGGAGGAGAGATTACCTAGGAGGTTAATGAGTTCTGTTGTAAAGGGTAAGAGAAGCAGAGGTAGACCTAGGAGGCGATGGTTAGATTCAGTATTGAACGCTTTCAATGTTAGAGGTGTAGAAGCAGAGGAGGCGCAATACTAACTGCTAAAAGGGGATCATGGAGGAGACTCATTTGCAAACAGAGGCTTGAAGATTAGACTGAAAGCTGAAAGGCAAAACAGTCTGAAATGAAAATGTATGCAATTTAAGTACTCGATGTGTATTTTAAGTCTAATAATGAGAACTATATGTCCTGGATGCTTTATAAGTATTGACTCGGAGAAATGTTTCGTTCCCTAGTAATAGTATAGACCACTTACTCTGTATATATTGTTCCTGCGTACGCGATGATTCCCGTGACGCAGACAGCCACGGAGAGGATAAAAACAGCTAAACCAAAAGATGTATGGTAGGTTGAAAATCTTGCGCGACACACAAGAGTATCAATTTTGCAACGGGGTAGAATCCCGAAGATAATGAATCCAAGGATGAGCTGCAAAACAAAAGTTATTACATTGCTTTTAATTTAACTGCCACACTTCTGGTACTGTACCTGTATATTCTAGAGGCGGTCAGTTAGATATCCGAAGCACCGCTGGATTTGTAGACCCTGTCAGCTCCGGCGCAAATACTAGTCAAGAATCCACTCCAACAAGACCCTCACGAATATACGTGGCGGAAATTACGATGAAACTTTGAATTACATATTATGCACTTAGCTCGAAGTAGAGCACCTACCTTTCGTTCTCAGGGATCTCGTGGTCAGCCTCTGGACCTATAATGGGATTCACAGTTGCATCTCCTTATATCTAAAATAAATCGAAACGACGCGGCTTCCAACAAACTAAACAATTTAATAACAATGGTGTGAACTAAATCTAAACATTCATACATTAAATAAAACACACTCCCTTTCTTTCTTCTTCACATTTACGCCACTGACAATACTGCGTTCCACGAACACTGTAACAAATTTTGGGGTGGCTTGTGTCATTATAACAAGCTATACATCAATTAAAGACCCCTGCGTATTTTACATTCCTTTGACGCACTCCAGTGAACACCTGGGCGCTAGTAGCACGCGACCCTCACCACGCGACAGATTATATAACAGACTCCGTTACATTCCCAGAGCTGGCTGATTCATAGCTGCTTGCCTGTTGGCTCGCAACAACTCTTTACATTTGTGTGGCCGAGCGCTGACCTTGGATGGAAACGAGTTTTAACAAATCCTCGCTATTCCAGCCTTGACCACAAATACACCTCTCTATCATATCACAAGCGATGTTAAAATGAAACAGATTCACGCCAGACAAATACGTAAATCATACACACATCCTACACGCTAATGAAACAAAACTTCTACACACTATTCCTTTCATACTCTCGCATTGTGACGTCCCAATGGAGTTCATTTCATTCACACTGAACAAGAAACAAACCACATTCAATCACATCAGCATTCATACGCTAATCACTACGCTAAAATATCAAAAAACTCCCTATACCTAACACATTATACACTCGATTGGCAAATAAAGAAAGTTAATGATAAATGGATTGAAAATGATACTAATAGCATGAGCTATTATCATTTAAAATAAGTAGTGTCTATATACACATGAGCCTGAGCTCCGATCTCACAGTTATGTCAAATACAATTAACTGGGATCCTCATAAGCTTCTACAGCTTCAGAAATACCACCGCCTTTCTCTCCTTTCTGGTCTAGTGTCATAATAGATCAAATACATTCGACCACTCAAGGTTAAACATATGTCGTTACATACTCGGGTTTAGTAATATTAATAATAGTAGAATATAATAGATGTCAATATCCATTTCCCGTTTAAATTTCAATTGTGACCCTCCTGTCTTCACTTATCCAAAGCCGTGTGTGAAATAAATAGCACTGTTAACTCACACCTTTATGCCTTGCCAAACATAGTCATGCCCATGCAATGACTGTAATATAAAATGCGGAAACACCTTCGCAAAAACCTCGTATGCCAACTGCACACGGAATTACATACATGTTTAACCACCATCGAAGTGTTATCTATCACCTTCACTTCCTTCAAACTGGCGTTCCTTAAAAAGGGCATAACTCCTCAGCGTTGTCAAACCAACCGCTGGTCTAATAAACAATAACATCAGTTGTTAAGCCATTAATCTATACATGTCAACGACCTTTGGACTAAGCGTGAAAGACCTCCTCAATATTACTTTAAAAACGTCACTAAGATAAATCTAAACTGTTGAGAATACATTTAACTGTATCTTAACTTCACATTTCTGGTTTCAACTTTCACCGATGAAGGAATATCATGTCTACAACGTGACATTATATTACTCCTCGTGAATAGTTAATCACAAAATTATATATGTGTGTCCAACAAAAATCGATCACGACGAGGATATCAAACAAGAACTTCCCTAACGTCGGATGATAATAAATCTTCCAAGAAGATTCTAATCTCAAATTATTTTAAATGACTGAAAGTTCATGGCTTTCTTCAATAAAACATACAGTTAGTCATATTCGTATTATCTCCATTCTGAACGAATGTCTATGAGTTCTAACGATAATAATCGTTTCACCTTTAAATGTTTCTCTTCCAAGCGATGCCATGATATTTCACAATATATCACTAATAATATCTTCTCTCTTGGTGCCTCTTCTCGAAGGATAAAATGCCCTAATTAAATTAATAAAAATTCATTTAATCGGTAACATAGACGAAAATGTCGATCACCTGAATTCAAAATGAATTCATAAACGTCGAAAATAAATTACGATTCCTTAAAAGAAATGACAAAATTGCTTGTTCCTCAAACAAGTGAAAATCTCAGTTCAGAAACTGGATTTCAAACAAACAAAGCTAAAAGCGTCGAAAGACGATTATTACAAATGATCTCGAAGAATAAAATGTCTATACATGGAGAACATAAATATTGTGTCGAAATATGGATAAAGGATTTGCTCAATAATGTCACTATAAAGCTCTAACTACAAGTTTAGTGAACTCGGCTACCTGGTCTGGAAGTCTAGAAGCTAAAGATAGAGTATTATAAAATACTCGGTTGTTACATCTTCCAAGGATCCGGGTTGGATCCTAGCTCGTCTCCAAGAACTCGTGACCTCAGGAAAGGAACGTATTCCCCTACTGGAATCGAACTGCGGACCTCCAATCATCATCTTCATTGTGACCGGGTATACCCTGGACCTCTTGATAATCTTCATGTCTCTTCTTCCTCCGTCATAGTACAGTTTCATCAAAACAACGAGAAGTGTCAAAAGTTCAGCTTCCCTTTTCGACTTCGAAAAGGAAGTCGTGGACCTCACTCGCATAACAAATATTCATGTAGATGGAATATGAACATCGTTCTGTAGTCGATGGTGTTAATGTCGAGCTCATGTCTGACAATAATGCACTAGAATGTAGTTATACATCAAGTCTCATGTTCGCTCATCAAGTAGACATTCATGAACAAACTCCTCTAATGAAGCTCCATCGCCGACTATATTGCTTCTATCTGCTTATATTCCTGGCGCACATACTAACTTAGTCCATAATTAACTTCATATTAGCAGACTTAATAATGTTCTTCAACATAGAATACATCTTCATCCTACTGGTGTTGTTATACAGTTACACAAAATCAATGCTAACACTCGCTCTTACTCACTTGTGTCTCATGCATTCGCTGTAGTCGCTCGAACAAAAGTGTCTTATCGCGCTGGAAACAAACACTCTTCTCACGCTTCACAAAAACGTTTATATTTTCTGAAATAATATTCTCAATTTTCTCAAAGTTCGTAATATACTAAATACGATTGTACGCTACAATCTGTAGTCGAAATAATGTATCTGAAGTGGATCAGACTGAAGTAATTGCGGCATATAAGTTCATCGCAACTTCACTTAGTTTCAAGGCGCGGCAATCTCCTAACTCTCGCCTCGCTATACCTTATCTCCACGAGTCAACCTTTCACAAGCTCGGTGAAACACTCGGAACTCCTCTCTCTTCCGGTAAAACACGTCTGACCTCTCCAACATTCAGATAATAAAGAGCCTCGATGCTTGGCATCTCCTCTCCAAGTCCACCGAGTCTGGCCGCCTTTTTTCGTTCCCTCTCAAATTCGAGCGGGCTCTAGCAAATCGCTTATTCCTTCCAATTGCGACCTGCTGTCGACTTATAAAATATTTCCAATATTTTATTATCATATTCTTCTCTTTACCATTATATAAATTCACTCTCTTGGACTAAAATGTATTAAATATCCATAAAACTTTAGTTGCTGGAACTCCCGTCTTCTCTAAAACTCATATCCAATCGGATAATTTATGACAATGTTTAAACAATTCCTGGGATTATTCGCTGTTGCTAGGCTGATTCTAAGCTTCTGGAAAGTTCCATTGCGCAATACAATCACGTGACGGAATTTCCCTCCTGCCCAACGTCGCCTCTAGACTGGTTTCTGCCAACATCCAGCCTCATTATTGCTTGGTTAAATTTTATCATGGGCTTCGAAAAAATATTCCCATTTTCATCCCAATTAATTCATTTTACGGGGGCAGTACATTGAGCTAAAAACAAAAGAAGACGTTAAGAACTGAAATACGATGAGTCAATGTTATAATTCCTCAACTATCGTAAATAAGATCACCGCCATGGAATTCTACATCGAAATGAGTCGAGTATGCACGAAAATACACTGAGGTCTAACGTGTCTGTGTTATGCAGATCGCCGGAGTCAAGCCATGATTGACGCACGTATGGCAAGAATGCATTCCAGAATAAATGTTTCCATGTTAACTATGAGAATGGAAGCGACAGCCAGCTGTGAACTAGGAAGTATTCACAGGCAAAGCGCACCTCAGGTCAGTTTTAATACCACCAATGCTGGAGCGCATATCCAGCGAATGTTCCAGAACTTTTTGCTTCAAGATATTGATTTTAAGAATCTTGCGGCTATTGCAAGACTTTTTAATTATTTTTCTTTATGAGTTTTACGGGTTTCAGGGCAGGTAGCGTTAGGGGACCATAAATAAGCGGCAACCCAGAGCAAGTTAAAGCAGCATGACAGTTTAGTGTCACGACGAATTTGCGAGTTACGCAAGTCATGCATCAGAAACGGGTAAGAATGTACTTGTGTATCTTACACTCCGAATACTTTTATTGTTCTATCCAGGGACCCTGGTAACCCGGGAATGCTAGACACTGCTATTTGTACGAGTACAATCTTGGTGAACGAGCTGCAGTATGAGGACTAGAAAAAATACATTAATATTTAATTATTCATAATTATGTCGTCTCCATTGTGTAGTCGCCTCCAGGAAATTGAAAATTCAGTTGTGAATGTGCTAGTGCTACCATCCAGTCCTAACTCTAATTATGGGCCTAAGGTCGATCCAACGGGTTGTATGGAACTGCGCCCAAGCTTCACTAATGACCCTGGTCATTAGCATAAACCTTTCAAAAGTGGCGGTGGAACTGCGCCCATTGAGAGCGGTCAGGTAGGTCCCCACACTCCACCCCTCTACCGAATTATGTTGTGTCGAGTGGTGTGAATTTGAAGTGACTCATTTCAAATCGGTTGTGTCTTGATTGCGAACAAGTCAAAAACCGTCCAGATTGCGAGCAACTAAATATACCCTGTCCAGATTGCGGACAAGAGATTAGTGTTGGCCTGGGATACATAAAACAGGTACAGTTTTCAAAACAGACTAATATTTAATTTTTGTTCTAGCAATATTAGCATTAACTGGTACATTGAGAAGTTTTAGACAACCTAACCATATTTTAAAAATAGTTATGTTATTGCAAATGTTTAATAATCTAGTTTGAGGTAATCTTACCATTTAGAAGATTATTATATTTTTTTTTGTATATCGAAACTAGAGGGGTGGTTATTTATGGTGGATTAGAGAGAGTTGTATTATTATCATTATGAGTGTAGCCTCCGTGGCTTAGGCAGCAGCGCGCTGGCCTCTCACCACTGGGTTCCGTGCTTCAAATCCTTGTCACTCCATGTGAGATTTGTGCTGGGCAAAGCGGAGGCGGGACAGGTTTTTCTCCGGGTACTCCGGTTTTCCCTGTCATATTTCATTCCAGCAACACTCTCCCATATAATTTTATTTCATCAGTCATTCATTAATCATTGTCCCAGAGGAGTGCGACAGGCTTCGGAAGCCGGAACAATGCCTATCCTCGCCGCTAGATGGGGGCTTCATTCATTCCAACCCTGACCCGGTCCAATGACTGGAAAAAGGCTGTGGATTTTCATTATTATTATTATTATTATTATTATTATTCGCCTCTGTGGTGTAGTGGTTACTGTGATTAGCTGCCACCCCCGGAGGCCCGTAGTACAGCTGCTTATCGGGACGGGGACTACCTCTTATTCTCAGCAGTGTAGAAGCTAGTGGTGGGAGACAGTCCGTCACTTCCCCTTAAACCGACCTTGGGCTAACAGCGGACTTGACTATGGGCGCAGTTCAATCGGCCTAATTAAAAGGATCCGGAAATACCACTGATTATGGGCGCAGTTCCTTATCTCCCGATCTAACTAACTCACAGGATATTCGTAGCTCCATAAGCAGCTCTTCAACCTCGCCTGCAAATGATGTCTCTTGTTTTGTGAACAAAAGTGATGACGAAAGATTGCAAATTATAAATGATTTTTGGGTGCCACGTAAAAGTTACACGTCTCCAGTTTCGAGAGTTTTTCAAGAAAAGTGGCGAAATCTCAGATTTCAGCGTAAGTTGCTGTCGAGATGGAAGTGGTTAGCTTATTCTGCTGTCGAAGATGGGACTTACTGTAAATACTGTGTGGCTTTTTCTAAGTCGGGAGCTGGAATAAACTCACAGCCTCTTGGAGCTTTATGTAAAAAGAAATTTAGCAACTGGAAGAAAGCAGTGGAATTATTTGATAAACATTCCTCTCATCAGAACCATCAAAACTGTGTTCAAGATGCAGATTGGCTTTTGTCTGTGAGAGGAAATCCTGTAAAATCTGTTGAAATCCAGCTGGATTCTGAGAAACTCAAACAAGTGGCTGAGAAAGGAAAGAAGTTAATGCCTATAATTGAAACTATTCTGTTGTGTGGAAGGCAAGAGCTTGCTTTTAGAGGCAGTAAAGATTATGGGAAACTCAACTGTGCACAAGAGCCAGATTACAATGATGGAAACTTTCGTGCTATATTAAGGTACCGTTCTAATGTGGACACTGAATTAAGAGAAGCTTTAGAAGGTCCCGGAAAAAGAGATAAGTTTACTAGTCCAACGATACAAAATGAGATACCGTAATTGAATCATGTGATACAGTACTTCTAAACAAAATGGTTACAAAAGTGAACAAAGCCAATTTTTTCTCTGTATTGCTTGATGAAACAGCAGATATCAGTGGCAAAGAGCAAACTTCTCTTTGTGTTCGGTATGTTGACTTGGATGAATTGCTTCCCACCCTCAGTGAGGACTTTCTGCAATTCATACCATTTACTGATTTTAAGTAGGAGAGGTTTAGCCTCCTGTTAGATAATTTGTCCAAATTCAGTGCAGAAACTCAACATTTAAGGGGACAAGGCTATGATGGCGCTACTGCCATATCAGGAAGATTTAAAGGGACACAAGCTGTACTCAGAGAGAAACACCCTACTGCGCTGTATGTTCACTGCTCAGCTCACTCTTCAAATTTGTCTGTATCTACATCTTGTGAAATACAGGCTGTTAGGAACTGCTTAGGAATTATAGGGGCAGCTCATAAATTTTCATCTATCCGAAAAGAAAAACAGTGTTTCTGGAGTGTGTTGAAAGATGCGATGCTTCTCCTAGTTCAAAAACTTGAAAAAGACTTTGTGCCACTCGATGGATTGAGAGATTTGATGCAGTCACTGATTTCTTACAACTTATTGAGCCATTGATAGAAGCACTGACAACAGTATCAGGATGGCCAAAAGACTCAGCAGATACACTAAGCGAGGCAAGCTCTCTAATGTGTCGAATTCTACAGTGTGAATTTATTATTTCCCTCTTGGTGACAGCTAAAGTATTTAGTATCGGCAGAATATTGAGTAAAACTCTCCAGAACTCGACTCTGTGCTTGAGGGAGGCAATGACCCTAGCAGATTACACAAGAGAAGAATTTGAAAGTCTGCGAGCTGATGCTACAAACATCTTCAGAACACTTTTTGAAGAAGCCAAAGATATTTGTCAAAAAGTAGATATCACAGTCTCAGTTCCACGAATAGCAGGGACCCAAAGAAACAGACAGAATTATATGACCCACAGCCCTGAAGAATATTTCAGAGTGGCAGTCTATATTCCATTTTTGGACTGTTTTATAAGTGAATTAAAGTCGAAGTTTTCAGAACATAGGAAAGTGCTTTCTGGATTTTCCTCACTCTTCCCAGCTACTGTCAGCGATGCACTTGTTGAGGGTGAAGAACTGGAGGAGTTTAATACGTTGGTTAATTTTTATGTGAGAGATATGGAAGGCAGTGTTGAGGATGTTACTGCTGAACTTCAGTTATGGCGAAGGAAATGCATCAAACAAGGTTAAGGCCCTCAAGTGCCATGAATGGTCTTACTGTGTGCAACAAACATTTTTACCCAAATATTCACACTCTTCTGCAGATACTAGCAACGCTTCCAGTGTCAACCGCAACAGCAGAGGAGTCATTCTCCACTCTCAAAAGGATTAAGACGTATTTGAGGAATTGAACAGGGCTGGTAAATAAATTAAACAGTCTCCATATTTCATATACCAGTAATATTAATTATTATTTAACGTTACGAAAATAAATTTAAATCTTTGATAGTACTATAGGCATATCTATTTCACTTGTAAGTCATTCGTGGTATATCTACAGACAAGACTGAACGGATTAGCCCTTCTGTCAATTCATCGTTCGGAACCTGTGATGCTAATGGAGGTTTTGGATAACCTTACCTGAAAAAAGAAGAAGTTTTAAAATTCCAGTCGCACAAGAATTTGATGGTGAAAGGACCGATCCCCCCCAGTCACAAATATTATCTACGGCCCTGATTTTACGCCATTCGCTGAGATGAGAATTTTTGTTTGAGGTGTCCTCTGATTTGAACATTGCGCATTTCAATAAAAGCTTATTCAGAGCTGTAACAGTGTCGATCTGAATTATTAGCAACGTTATCACGCAAATATTATACTAAACCGACGTGAACAGTATCGACGTGAGAATAGATAGTGGAATTATACAATCTCATAATTTTCACTATGTTATTTAATTCAAACCTGTACCTCAGAACCAGACTAACGTAAGTCACATTATGCCAACTTTTCAGGAGAGCATAATAACTGTAGAAAATGAACTCCATGTCTGACTGCATAGCTATTACTTGAATTAGGCAGCAAAAAACCATTAACATTATTAAAGTTGTATATACTTAACCCCTTTATTGGTATTTCCTTTAGAATTAACGCAATATTCAGTCAGGACTGGACTTACGTTTTTTTTGGCTGTACTAATGAAATCGTTTTAGGACTAAAGACTGGACTTGCGTTATATTGGCTGTACTTATAAAATCGTTCTAGGACTTAAGACTGGACATGCGTTATATTGGCTGTACTTATAAAACCAGGTTTAGGACTTAGCACTATTTCAAGGTGTGTTAATGGGACTTGCGTTTTAATGTATTCTTAACGCTTCAGAACCACAATAACGTAAGTGGGTTTAAGTTTGTCTGGCTGAATCATAGGTTGGGACTTACGTTCTTACAACCCTTAGTAAATACAAAACGCGATGTTTCACCGGACTTAAGTTGTAATGGCTTAATGTAGAATCAAATTCTACATACAATGATGTAATAACCTGAAAATCGTAATTTTTGGACTTACGTTCGTCTGGTTCTGAGGTACTTGAGAGGAATGTTGACTAACTACGTTATTGAAGTGGTTATGATGGAGTAGAGAAATATGCGCAAGGAACACATGGTATAGAGAGGGAAGATGGACATTTGGAGCAACGACAGCAACAACATCAGCTGCAAAATTTGTAATTATTGGAAATTATTATGAGAATTATTCGAAAATACTCAGAAATGAATATCAACTTTAAAAGAAGAAGACGACGCCTAGATGATCTGCGCTAACAAGAGACGAAGAAGATGAGATTCGGGACGAACCCAATCTAAAGCATGAAGACTGGTACATTCGAATCCGAGGACCGGGGGAACGCCATTCGAATCCCGAGGAAGCAATTCACACGGAGGAAGATGAAGATACAAGACTCGCCACGATGGAGATCGCTGAACATCACGGTATTACCTATACTGATGCACATCTAGATGATTCGAAAGGTAGAGAGAAGATTTCATTTTTGTAGTTTGAAGTAGTTTGAAACCATTTTCCCATTTTTTAAATTAAATTAACTGTTCTTCGTATTTGGATTAAATTTGGATTTTCATAATCTGTAAAATTTATTGATGATTTTTATTCATCATTTCTAACTAAGATTTTGACTTTGGAGATTTTAAGCTGAATTTCAGAATTTTAGATTTTTTTTTATTTTTGAATGTTGGATTTAAGAATTTTTCTTAAATCATGTATAACTATTTTTACTATCTTCGTTTAAAATTTTAAGAATGCTTTCTTAAATTTTTATTAACAATTTTCGTTCGGAATGAAGAATTTGGGAATCTTAGTTGTAAGAAGAATATAGTTAGGAAGAAGAATATTACGAACAACACTTCGAATAAAAATTGTAATGTTTTATTAATGCGATTACGACGATCTTTGCAATAACATTTGCGACGTATAATTATACGATATATTGTCATAACGACGTTAAATTGAACTGGAACAGTTTTCATACTTAAATGATTTTGAATTTTACTATTAAGTTATCAATAGAAAGCTTAGTTCTTTATTGAATTCAATTTAATTTCAGGAATAGTTCCTCTTGATAGGAATGATCAGTTTATAATCGAGGTTTAAGGGATTTCTAAACCCAGTATAAACTTTGATATGTTGGACACTGAATAACATCATTGTTATTGAACCTTTTATCAATATTATGCATTGTTGTTGACCTTAGTATTGCATGATAGCAATAATTAAAGGAACGATCAGTAAGGAGTTATAGTCTTCAGTATTATTATTAAATATTAGCAACGATTGTTGTAGACATAGTAGCTAACTAAAATAAACCATCGGAGATCATGCATTGATGTACAAGTATCACTATTACAATGATTGTAAAAGTACAAGGTAACTATTGTGAAAGGAAAGATAAAGCAATTTTTTATGTGAAGTAATATGTGGAAATATAGGCTATTTGGATTTATGACGAGTTTCTGCTGTTAGTTATACGAAGGAAAGGAATGCCGTATACAAGTATTGTTAAAGGAGGATCTGTGATGAAATATTTAAGCTCTAATACGGGATTGTTAACGTATTATGGAGGATTGTGATGTTTTATAGAGAAAGTGGTAAATGCTATTTACAGCAATGTTGGTGTATGAAGATAATTTATCTATTGTAACTTATTCTTATTCTTATTTTTGAATGATACCTTGGAGGCATGATAAGAAGGGTGTTGGCGGAAAAATTTAAGCGAGGTGGATATAACTATTGTTTGTTAATTATATTAAAACCAGTTATCAAGGATTCGACGATAATAACATATGAGCTTAGCTTAATTGCATGGGCCTATAAGCAAGGATTTGATAATAAACCATAAGAATTGAGACGACGGTAAAATTGGTAAAAAAAACATAAATGAAATTAGCATATATATTTAAACACATTCAAACAAATATAATTAAATTAAATTAATATTTAAACGCATATTTAAATTAATAGTCTATTTAAATAAACATAAATAAATGCATGTATACATATAGGGTTGTGAATGTGTAAATAAACAAATAATGTATGTTTGTTAAAGAAACGATAAAGGAGAGAGGAGAGTAGGATTATTATGTATTATAATATAATTTTTAATAAATAATTTAAAATTTGAGAATGGAGTTTAAAGTGTTTATAAAGTTCAGTGTGTAGTTTGAACTGAAGTATTTTACTATAATTTAAAATGAAGGAAAGAAGTTGATAGAACAATGTGTGATGCGATTTCATGACGTAAATACGTGTATAAATTAGATGTTATTCTACGGTGAAGGTGATTTTTTAGTAAGGAAAATGAAACAACTGATTGATGGATGCTTATTTGTGTAGAGCTGTTATAAAGGTTAATTAGATTTGACAACGGAGTTATTAATGAACAGATTAAAAGTAACAATGTCATAATAGGAATTTAGCGGTTTGTTAATTATTATTCTTTTTAAACATAATTTTTGTAGAAACTTCGGAACAACTGATAAGTGTTTTTTTTAATGAAGTGAAGCTGTTGATGGAATGTCGTTTGAGACATGTTATTTCTTTATAATGACAAGGGTGTCATTGTACTTCGACGATATTTATTTAAATTCATGGATGCATTTTATTTTATTTTATTTTATTTTAAATGTGATATTTCTTTTGTTAATAAATGTATTTCGTTCTTTTTATACATCGACTTACGTGAGTTATATTAATTATGGAGAGATTGTGTTATGGAAATGAATCAGGTATAAGGCACCCATTATTTTAGATCCCATTTTGACCTGACAATCGTATGTTTCTCACTCTCCCAATGTAGTTTGAGTTCTTGCCCCCAGTAGAATAGTTCATAACACACTCGAAAAGTTTGCTGTATCCACATGTAGTACTTGTCGGTAAGATTTTGAGATTTTCTAGCCGGGAACCTTCGAGATTATACGATCCAGTCGATCTTCGGATTTCAACAAGTGCATCCCCATGAAAATACGGCCACGGCCGCCTCCTTCCCTCTTCTTTGTCTATCCCTCCCATTCTTCCCATCCCGTCCCATCCCTCATGAGGCCTCTTGTTCGCTTTGCTGCTGAGGTCACCTAGGCGAGGCGCCAGTCTTGCCTCCCCAGTTGTATCCCCCGTTCCGATGTCAAGCTCAGGACACTGCCCGTAGAGGCGGTAAAAGTGGGATTATTATAATAATAATAATGAAAACTAAAATTCGGCCTATGACCTTGCTGTTTGAAATCAGCTGACTCAAATGATATCTTATCATTTATAGGAGTTTTCCAAAAATAAAATAAATTAATACTGAAATATTCGGTCATCGATTAAAAATAAAACTATCGGAAAATTAGGCTACTTAAAAAACACTGTGTTCTTTCAATGAAATTAAGTTCACATAAATAGTTATAACTCTATACAAGGACTCCAATTTCCTAACATAACTAACCTATTTTCTAGACACACACGATAACGACAATATGATGAAAATGAAAATCCACAGCCTGCTTCCAGTCTCCGACCGGGTCAGGAATGGAATGAATGAAGCCCCCATCTAGCGGCGAGGATATGAACTGTGCCGGCTGCCGAGGCCTGACGCACTCCTCTGGGGCAATGATTAAATGAATGACAGATGAAATGAAATGATAGTGGAGAGTGCTGCGGGAATGAAATGTTGACAGGGAAAACCGGAGTACCCGGAGAAAAACCTGTCTGCCTCCGTTTTGTCCAGCACAGATCTCACATGAAGTGACCGGAATTTGAACCACGGACCCAGCGGTGAGAGGCCGGCGTGCTGCCGCCTAAGCCACGGAGGCTTCCGATAACGACGATATGATAATTATTCTTATTAAAAATTCCTATACAAATATATTTACATTAATGAACTATTTACAACTTCCGTCTACCCATTCAATCGAATGTCCAACATTCTCTTCAGAGAATATATCTATGAAGCCACACTTCGTAATACACTTTTCATATCCGGTACCCTCTCTTATATGGAGTTAGATAATAGTCAAATCCTGACTTAAATGACCAAAGCCGTTAAGCTTAGTAATCGTTTCGATGTCATAATCATTAATAATAATGTGATAAATTCCAATGAATTATATTAATCTTCTAGCACATATCATATACGGTACATCAGTTATTCATTTTACCAAGGCCTTGCTTAAAATACAGGCTTCACTTTCAATATTCTGTGGCATAAATCTTCACATTTCAATCATTACAACGTTTACGTAGCCATAAATCGCAATTATGCGGAAATAACTTTAAATTCACGAAGCTTCTTCATCAATGCACATTAATAACCTTCATCTGTGCTTACCACGGTGGGTGAGTGGTTATAGTGTCGGACTACCAACCCGAAGATTGCAGGTTCGCCCCTGGCCATGGTAAGTGATTTTTGAAGGCGACAAAAATCACGACGCTCAAGTCATACGTTGTTGGCATGTTAAAGAACCCATTTGAATTCAGTAGGCCGTGTTCAATGGCAAAATTAATCTCGGGATTTTCCGCCAACACAAAGTTCCTCCATTCTCTACTTGAAAGCGCTGTAGTGTCAAGGAGTTTAGATAACTAACCTCCTTGACTTTCATAGCGTTCAAAGGAACGACGAAATTCGACATGTAAGCTACCCTCTGGGTGTCAATTAACAAAGCTTGCACCAGGCACCCGAGGCCATACGATATTATTATTATTACCTTCATCTGTGGAATACATTTTCACAGACTACACATAAACCTTGTGCCAAATACCATCAACAATAAATAAATAAATAACCTTAATATTCCATAGCTTCCTAGTTTCGATGATAATAATATTATTAACTTCTGCAATTCTATGTAGCGTAGAAATAAATAACCAGACTCTTAATAAGATTACTGTCCTAAAAATACAAAGTAAGTCTCTCCTCTTTTTGATCTTTCATAAATGTACAATAATAACAATAATAACACGACAGGTGTTTTCTAATACAACCTTGTCAGGAATCAAACGTAACATGGTCATAATAATGACAACTCTATTCTCAAGCTATATAAGTTGACTAAATCGTCGTCACAACACATTTAATATTACTTTTATTTATAAATGACCTCAGAGTCATAAAATAAAACTGCAACTGGAATGCAATAGCAGGATCAACACCCTAGCTAAATTCTGATCGTATCTCTCTCTCTACTTATCTAGCTTTAAACCTGGACTATCATGTCCACTAACTGTGTTAATGAATACTGACACGACTAGATCTCGCCTAGTTCTTTCAAAAAACGAACTTTGTCGTCTACAAACAGTGGGAATTGCAAATATAGCAATGAAATAACGAAGGACTGGCATAACCATGCTATTCTCCAGTATAGCATCGACGTAAAGGTAATTTTCGATCAAATTCGAAAATATAAAAACAACAAATATCAATCTAAATTCCAACAAATCAATGAAAATCCTACAAAAATCTCCAACTGTCAATAAACTCAAAAATAAAAGCTATGCAAAATTGCAAGAATACTCGTCGTCGTCATTGTTGGCTGTAAATCGATTCCGAGTACACAAACTTCGTCCTGCATAGAGCTTTTCAAACCATCTTGGGGATGTGTTTCTGATGACTAAACAGGCCAATCCTGGCTTAAAACATGAGCACACATAAATTGCACTGAATGGTCGGGGGAGGGCGGTGATGTAATTGACGAAACTTTCTTGCTTGTCGCTTGGCCTCTCCAATTCTGCGACGTTCTTCTTCAAATAAGTTGACAGCGGTCGATGTAGTGTTCTGCCACAGTAAACTGGTCCGCAGCAGATGTTTCCCATGAGTGGATATGTATACCAGTTGTCGTCATGATGCGTTTTAGCTGGTCTTTGAAACGCTTCAGAGGGGCCCCACGAGGTCTAGTGCCGGAGCAAAGTTCACCTTAAAGGAATTGACGTGGAAGCCTGGTATCACTCATACGGTGAACTTGGCCTAACCATCTAAGTTGGTAAGTGATGATGGTTGCCTCAATGCTATTGAGATACGCTTTCTCGTCAACTGCAGTGCTGGTCACGTAGTCCTCCCACTTGATATTCAAGATGTATCTCATATTTTGTTCGTGGAATCACTCAAGTTTCTTGATAGGGCGTCCATGTTTCACAGCCATATAATAGCGATGAGATGACGATAGCTTTGTACACCATGAGTTTGGCATCCTTCTTTAGATATTTATTCATGAATACTAATCAAACATCAAACAATGAAATAATCCTAAAAATGACTCAATGAAATTACGAAAAACTAAAAAAATTGGTCGGTCAATCTTGAAATCTCTACATGATCCAAATTTCTTCAAGAGTAATTGAAAAATCCTCTTTCTACCTTTGCCGCATAGTTGATATAAGCTCCTCAAACCCGGTTAAGTATGATTCTTGAACCTTTGGCTCCCGAAGTTGATGTAACCATCTCAGCCTTCGCCTGAGTAGTGTGGTACGGAGAGAGCTATACCACTTATGAAGTTGTGAGCCCGTGGCGGCCTTGGGAATGAAGGAGTGATGCTAGGAGAGCGTGCGTGGATTCATTTTTCCGTCTCGTTGTCCTCTTTACGGGGATGTATTGAGCCCGAATTCGGCTTATTTTATGATGAATTTTGAGGCCAGTATCAACTCAATAGTATTGGAAATGCATGAGATTGTAGGTGCTGGATTGGTGACAGAAAACTAGATTTCAGCTCAGTTGCAAGTCTGTGATGCATTATGGGTCGTCCTAGCAAGGTTAATTTACCTTGGTGACGAAGTGATACCGCGCCTATGTTAGGATGAATACGGTATCCACGATCTAAATGTTCGAACACTGATAGCCAATCAGGGAAGACTTTTATGTTGGAAGACTCGGGGATCATAACTGGGATAGTTATATATTCTCTTTTAGACCGAATGAAGAAGGTATTATTACATGAAAAGTTGTCAAATTTAAGTATTGACAATGGTAAAATGATTTTACAGCGATTATGGACTTCAGAAAGAAGTAATTAGCATTATTGTGTGCTCACGTGATCCGTCCCCCACTCCTGAAAAATGGCGGAAAATCATTCTGATGGACGGCAGAGCACAGTGAAGAGGGCTCATTACCGGTTACAGATTCAGCGAGGTGCGATCTTGGAGAATAGCAAGTTGGCTCTTCAAGGCCAAGTGGGCCCGCGATTAAGGCAAGTCCGGTAACAAGAGGGAGGCTTCGACAGACTAAATGCTCATATCACCCGTCCTATGGGAGAGCAAATTCTGAACACAGTAATTCATTAATATTACTTGCGTGTGCGATATTACGAAGTCAGCATATATTTGAAGCTAGAATAAGCTTGTGCATTGTGCCAGTATTACAGGCATGCTTTTGTAATGGATTTATGTTATTCAGTTTACGAGATTCGACAGTTTTAGTGTACGTGAATCTAGCGCTTGAGAAAAGTGATTATCTCGCTACCGAAACGACGTGTATTCTAAGCAGCGAAGGCAGTCCAGTTAGCGTGTGCGCTGATGAAACATTTCGAACAGCAGTGACGAACTATAGACATTCACAAGGCTCCGTGCATTATTGTAATAGTGAGGCTGCATATTTAGTACAGTGAGATATCGATTCTACGGATATTCACTATGATCTCAACTCAACATTTTTAATAATGCAGTTAAACGTTATAATGTTAGCTGTGATGAGTGAGTAAATTATGCGCCTGGGATATACAGAATAGTAGCATATTGACTTCACAGAGCAACCTTCAACATGAATTTAGAACACTACAAAATTATGTTCAGCTATATAGTGACATTATGCAACCAAGTGACTTCATTACATTTTCGAAGTAATATGTGGTTTACAAATACGAACTTTTTCAACCTATTGCTCATTCTCAACTGAATTCTACAAGAGTCGTCTAAAGAAGATTTAAGAACACGCTTTCTGATGGAAGAAGATGGCGGTTCGAGCAGAAGGAGAGTGGCAATTCGAGTCCAGTCTGCAGCAGTGGGTGTTCTTGGGGGAACGCGAGTTCGATGTCCGAGAAGACTGTTCGTGGATCGTGGGGGACGACAGTTCGATCCTCTCCTGGAACAGAATTACCAGTCCATCTGGGTAATTCCTATACGCTACAATTCAACCAGAACTTCTTTCGAGTTACAGCGAAGACATATTCTAGTTTGGAGTAGATTTATAGCATGTTTGAGCACCAATTTACTTCTGTAGTATAGTTATTTTGTCATCGATTAGATTTTAATTCATCATATGAACTTCAGTTTTGGATATTTTCGTCTGCCAATCCAACTTTAATTTTTTTTCATTTGGCATTTTTGATCTTCTAGATAGTCTTATGGAATTTATTTCCATATTTTGGATATTCTTCGATTTTCATTTAATCCTATTTACATGGATTTTATTTGTGGTGTTATATTCAGGTTTTCGTCTTCAACGATTTTTACTGTTTGTTTTAGAGGATTAGCCTTGTGTATTTTTCTGCGAGAAGATATTTTAGGGGAAGCTATCTTCGTACGATGATGACATTTAAATGATATTGTGAGATAATCTTACCGACGTTTGATTATTCTTGCAAGAACCGTATTGACGATTTCATCGATTTTCCAAGTGTATTTAAGCTACAGAGTTTTTGATAATGCATTGATATGCATTAATATCCGATAACTATCTTATTTTGGGATAGCATTGGTCTATCATTAACGAATTCATTTGAAGACATAAATCTCATTGGAAGATTTTATTTATTTATTGTTCGACGATGTCTATAGACGTCACGATCCAATCTTGAACCCAGATATGTGGAACATTTGTATGATAACAAATTTATTAAAGCATGTTGTAACGTCAGAGATAATTGTGGCCTTGACTTTATGACATTGTTTGAGTTTACGTCAGTATGGAACGATATGCTCGTATTATTATTAAATATATTGAAATGAAAATCCACAGCCTGCTTCCAGTCTCCGACCGGGTCAGGAATGGAATGAATGAAGCCCCCATCTAGCGGCGAGGATATGAACTGTGCCGGCTGCCGAGGCCTGACGCACTCCTCTGGGGCAATGATTAAATGAATGACAGATGAAATGAAATGATAGTGGAGAGTGTTGCTGGTATGAAATTTTGACAGGGAAAACCGGAGTACCCGGAGAAAAACCTGTCTGCCTCCGTTTTGTCCAGCACAGATCTCACATGGAGTGACCGTGATTTGAACCACGGACCCAGCGGTGAGAGGCCGGCGTGCTGCCGCCTAAGCCACGGAGGCTGTATTAAATATATTGAGACATTTAATTGATTCCAGATTTACTCTGCGTAGTAAACTTGCAGGGAAAGTCAATCCCACACACATTTCAACGATAAATATTATACTGAAACATCTTGTAAACAACATTTAAGGTTGTAATGATAATTAAGTTTGCAAAGCAACATTGTAGCAATTAATTGAGTATATAAAGGACACACATATGAATTTAAAGTTGGGAATACGATGGTCAATTCCATATTAGTGTATTTATTGTAACCAATGCGAAGGTTAATACCGCATTGTGATGATATTCGTAATAGTATACGATGGTGTCATTACGTATAACTTTGTTGAAGTGAGAGTCAGCGATGAAATAAATTTAAGTGTGGAAATACGAAGATGTATACCGTATTGTTGAAGAAACTTATTAACTTGTTGCTGTAATGACACATCATGATATTTGTAGCATTTGTATGAAATGAAACTGAGTTGGTTGTAACTCACAGCTATTTTTATGAAAGTGTTAGATCGATTAGACGATTAGAAGGAGGCATGCGGAACAGCAAGGTGATCTTCTGAGTTGATTTATGTTTCTAAATTAATTATTAAACCTTTATTAATATTTTGGACTAATAATCATATGAGGTGTTCTTAAATGAATTATCATATTAAACCGGATTTATCAGTAGTGTATTCCTTGGAATACACGGTAAGATAGAGTTAGCTTTCGTTGCTCTTTGCTTTAATTCATTCCTTCCTTTTTTCGCCAACACCAACAGTGATTCCTTATGTTTTAGTTTGTTTGCGCACCATGCTTACTTCGTTTGTAAGTCTGTTCTAGATATATATCTTCCATGATCAACCTAGCGGCAACTAGCAGCTATCCTCTGAAGTTCCTCAATATCTCCACTCTCAAGAGGACTTCCTTACCAATCAAGCCACCAGGTTTCGTCGTTATCGCCAGCTAACATCTCCATGCTCAAGAGGACTTCTTCACCATTTCCATCCACCAGGCTTCGTCATTGTCGCCTGCTAACAACTCCTTGAAGACCACATCATCAAGAAAATTAACATCTAAGAAGATATTTAATTTTTGTTAAGTTTGTAATTCTTATGTGTGCTCCTTTGTCCTTTTCCCCCCACCATCTTCTCTCCGTGGTACCTTCGTGATTCGTTTAGCGGTTCTCACTTCTGTGTTAGACGTCAAACCATACAGTTGGGGCTCCTCTTTCGAACTCGTCTCCTCTACTCGAGAGACATTTTTTATATCAGACGCCATGTCTGAATTTTAAAACCAACCGTATCCAGGAACATCGCCTGCTTCATGAAACAGAGCTAAGTACAAACTTCAATGATCTTCACCATATTTTAACGGGTTTTAAATAGCTAAATGCTTTTTATTCAATTTTATAGACAGTGTGTGGGATCTCTAAATGTTCAGCAATAACTGCCTTCAAAAGATCTTCCTGATCAAGTTATGGCTACCTCAGCTAACTCTCTAAAATGAAACAGTACTTCTTGTACAGATTTTCTGAGATACTATCTCACACCGAGGGATATTTTCAAAATACCCACTGTCTATAAAACCTAGCTTTCCGCCGAGGGACTTTTATTGCCAAATTCAACAGTCTTCATTGTCTTTGAATTTTCCATGCCAAGCAATCTTTCTGCAAGTAAAACCTCCAAGTATTTTTCACTTAAATATGGGAATACTTTTCCTAGCTGAGGATTTTTCTTAATATCATCTGCTAATCAAAACATAATTTGTCTTCCTTCGTGGGAATTTTCCGCTGCATTCAACTACAACTTATAAAAGCTACAACGCAATAAACTCTCTCAAGCTAAAGTTCAACTAGTGATCTACATAACTGCAATAACTTTTCTATCTATAAACTTTCTGTGCTGCAATAGTAAACTTTCCAAATACATTAATAGACCATAGCCCAAAACAGTGCCCGTTTAACTTTCAACCACGTCGCGCTTCGTGAGAGCAATACTTATGGCCAAGAACTTTCTCCTAAAGTTCGCATTTCCTGTTTCCCAAACACCCTTACTAACAAATTAGGTTAAATTTATAAATTTCGTTTTTTTTCAATGAGGTGTCACTTGCTAGCAAGTGCTCTCCCAAAATTGTTCCATTTCTCATAAGTAAATTCTGTATAATTCGTGTCTTGCACACATTTAAAACCAAATTTTTTCTCCCTTCTAACTAGGGAATTCAATGATTTCTACTCACAAGTGAGTTATCTAACTTTGTTCACCGGGTTTCACGAAAGGGTAACTTGCCCTATTTTTTTCTCGTGATCCCTGTTTAAATATAAGAAGTTACAGAAACTTCTTCTTAATTTTTCTCTCTTTTTTTTGTTATAATCTGAAATTTAATAATTGTTCATACTTTTAGGATTTCCATATAGGATTTCTTAAAGTACCCACATTGTACCTGATTTATTGTTAAAGCTTTAATTGCGTTATAATTGTTGTTAAATTTCGAATTTGTTAATCTTAAGCACAACTTTTAAAATCTTATGCAGATTTTAGTGCTTATAAGAGGTTCCAACCCTTAAAATTGTTAATTGCCGAGTGCAAATTTCACCATTCTAGAGGTCTGAGACCTCAAAGATTAAAATTAGATTGTATATTTATATTTGTTAAAATCATTATATCTCTACGCATTGTTAAATAAACCAGATTATATCTTTTCGCTTTATCCTTTTCTATAGAATAACGATTAGGCAGGACCCTATTTTCCCTGACTCTTCCCATAGGCTTATGCCCTCTTTAAGAAAATTATGTATCCAATTAATAAGGTTTTCACTATTTGTTGCATTTGAACAAAAACTCTCCGTAACAACATTGTCAAAGTTTCTCTTAGCTTTCATAGCTAATTCTAATGAGCCAGTAAGGCAAGTACAGCTAGCTCCGCAACCTTCCTGCTAGTTGAGGTTTTCTCTCTAACTCATGGTTTGTTTTCAAAATTTTAAGTTTTTCTTCTGGTCTAAACTTTTAGTCGGCACTTTGCTGGGTAAAAGCTTAGCTTTTCTTAAATTCAACCATTGGTGTTCTTACCAAAATTTTCAAAGAAAACAACGAAATCATTCCCAAAGGCATAATAACTGCTTCATCACTACCTTTCTTGGGGGTACTCGGTCATTCACTGGAAATCCAACAGTTCCACGAACCAAACTATCACGTCGAATTCAAACTATTTCAGTTTTACCAAACATTTGGTTAAATCTAACTCCCTTGAAATGAGAAACTTTAAATCTCTGTTCCTTAACACACTTCGTTCTGCCAGACTACTACCCTTCCCCATAATAAGGAAATACAGGCTCGGAAGGGAAAGTGCGTTCGCCGAGCTCTTGCAGGCAACCTCAATTCACGCTACGCTCTCCGCTTGCCTGAGTCGGGCCCCCGCTGGAGTTAGGTTCCTCTTAGGATTTTTACAGTGGATTTTTCGTCCCACTTTACTAATTGTAATTTTATGGTGGATTCTCTTCCTATCTACCCATTCTTGCTGTCCACACCGAAGCCCACTTCCTTGTTTCTTCATTTTCATTGTCCCTGGGGTAGTGTTAATCTGAAGATAAAACCTACCCAAACAGAAACCTTAACCACGACATTAATAGTCAGTTTTACAGTTGAGTGAACTTTAATAATAAATATTACGTGAGGTAATTTTTATGGCCATTCAGAATAAAGGGATCTGATAGGAAGGAAGCCTAATCTACACTTTAAACGTTTAATACTTCTCTTGGAGAAGCCAAATAATAATAGTATTATATTATTTCGACATGGAGGGACAGTTTAATATTAAACTTGTACAACTAGTCCGATGTAAATACTTTAAACATTTTTAATAAGCTTTTAATTATTTTTCTTCAACTTTTGAAGTGGTATTTAATAACAACTCATTTTTCGAGGTTAATAATGTAGTACTAAGCTACCATCATACGTGTTCTTGTTTTTGCATGGAGAAACACTTGTATTATTATTATTTGTTTACCAAAAATTGTGCCTACAATTCATGGACGGCAGATAGAGAATGGGCAAGCCCCATATACACAGCAGTGTCTCAATCTCCTTTCATTAAATCTATACAAATCTGAAATGTTACATATATACAATTTACAACTTTACATTGCTATATACGCATAATCTGCTGAACACGACGTCTATATCATACAATTAATAAATAAAAGGAAAGATACAGGCACGCACACTCACATATACACGCTCATACACGCACACATGCATACATACCTACACGCACGCACGCACTCCCACTCACTCACAAAGTTACATTATATAAATTCAATTTACATGAGGTTTTAGTCCCTTTAGAGCCTTCTCTTTGCGGCAAAATTGTTGTGGAGGAAGATCTTTTATTGCATGAGGCAGGTCATTCCAAAGTCGAGAAGAGTGATTGTAGAACCCAGATTTATAATCTGTTGTCGTAGCGAATGGATGAACGAGGGTGACACCCTGTGCTCTACGGACTGAGCTATATGACAGCTGAAGGCGGTGAAATGGGGACAGTTTAATGGCGCCAGCTGGAGATTTTCGAAGAAAGGTGAGATCTATTTGGCTGAATATGTCATTGATGGATGTTAGTGGTTTTGTCAAAACTTTGTTACCCTGTTTGTAAATGAGTCACTCTGCTCGACGTTGGACTGCACTTAATTTCCTCATGTTTTCCTCGGTAGTGGGATGCCAGGCAGGAAGTCCATACAGAAGAATGGGCCGTATAGTGGAGAGATACACGGCTCGGAGTGCACGGCTTCTGAATCCCAGAAGATTGTGTCTTGCAAATCCTAGGATTCTAAATGCCTTACACCTAGATTCCTCACCGTGTACATTCCACTTCAAATTGCTGGAAATCTGTATTCCCAGCATTCGCAGTGAATTGCACATGGGAAGAATTTTGCCACTCAGTGAAAGGCTATGTGCAAAAGGCTGTCTGGCTCTACTTAGCCGAATATATTTACACTTCTTTACATTCAAGGTCATCTTATTTACATCACACCACAGTGCCACACTGTCCAGATCTTCCTGCAGTGCCTTGACGTCATCATTATTTTTATGGCTCTTTAAATTATTGAGTCGTCTGCATACTGCGCCATCGTGGACGTCACACAGCTTGGAAGGTCGAGGGTAAAGCCGTGTACAACAAAGGCCCAATCACCGACCCCTGTGATACTCCCGAAGTTACCACTATGTTCGGCGACTTGGCCCCGCCAAACACGACACACTGCGCTTGACCTACCAGGAATGACGTCAACCATGTAATCAGTTTGCCTCCGATGCCATATTTGCCAAGCTTTAACAAGAGTCTTTGATGAGGCACCTGATCAAAAGCTTTGCTTAAGTCCAGGGCCACACAATCTACTTGGGAGACGTTAGTCTGATCCAAGGAGTTCTGCCAGTCATCAGTCACTTTTGTCAAAAGAGTTGTACAAGATATCCCCGGAACGAAGCCATGTTGGCTTGGATTTAACAGGCCTCACTCGCTCAGGAATTCCGGTATGTTCTTAGCAACCAGGCGCTCCATGCATTTACAGATACCAGACGTTAGAGAAATAGGGCGGTAGTTGTCCATGTCTTCCTTGTCACCATCTTTGAACACAGGGACCACGTTAGCATGTTTCCATTCTTGTGGTAGAGTCCCGGTGTTAATGGACTGATTGAAGAGTGCGCACAATGAGGGCACTAGTGCATCTGCACAGTAGTGGAGAATACGAGCAGGGATTAAGTCTGGACCTGTCGCACCATGGGGTCTAGTTTTCCGTAGGCTGTCTCGAACTTCCTGTTGTGAGAAATATAGACTGGCTGTTTGGCTCTACTTAGCCGAATATATTTACACTTCTTTGGTAGGAACATTCCTTCACTGGTGTCAGGTGGAGGGAAGTTATTTTGTAATTTACAGTTGAACGAAGTGGCTATGTCTAGTGGGTTGGAAAGAGGAAGTCCGATATGTTTAAAGCTCTGTGGTGCGGCGTTGCCACTTTTGCTCCGAATGAATGTCCATATTGCCTTGGGATTAAAGCTTCATTTGTCCATATACGTGCTGTAGGCTTCACGAATTGCAGATTTGGTACTATTCCTAGCCAGCCTATACTTTTCCCACCTGCTGTCACTTGGGCACTGTTTCCACATGTAATAGAGCTGATTTCTCTTTCTTATTTTGGTTATTATGTCCTTTGAGATCCAAGGTGTATTTTTCTTATTTTTTATTCTAATCTTAGGGATCACTTCATCGACGCACTGAAAAAAGATTTACTTCCACGTAATACAGGTATCATCTATATCTACACTGTTGGTGAGTGAGGTGTAAAGTGAGAGATTGCATTATATGATTTATGTGTGTGATATTTTGTGGGATTACTATTGTAATGGAGACGCGTGATGTACTCCAAGTATATTATAAAGATTAATGAAGGGAATAGTGTACTAAAAGGGATGTTTTCAATGTGTGTTAGTGAGAGAGTGTTTGCTGACTGAGGGATTAGTCATTTGTATACATGAATCCCGGTAGAGCAGGAAACAGCTGATTGCATTTAGCAATGGCATCGATCTGGAAACAGCTGATTGACATTTCATGCAGTCTAGTTGATTGTTTTGAAATAGAATGGGAGTTTTTGTTGTATAGAGCCTACATAGTATTGTTAAAATTTTAAATTCACTTTTAGATGAAGATAATATATTTGGGAAAGCTTTTGGTATATTTAAATTTTATTTAAATAATTTCTTTTCAATATTTACACTCTAGTTGAGGGAGGTAAAATAAATGTGAGTTTGTGGGCGTTTCCAACTCTGCTGTTTTGAGAGTGTGTGTTAAGTTTGTTAAGGATAAGTGATTGTTGTTTTATATTCTATTTCTTTGTGTTTATTGTCTGTTGATTTTACTACAATAAATCTGGCTTCATTCTTTTTACAAGTGGGTCTTGCGTGAATTATTTCAATTATAGTGAGGATGTTTTATGGGAAAGGGATATTTATGGTATATGGCGCCTTTTACCCATTTCGACCCGAGATTTGGGTAAGGATCTCAAGCTCCCGAAGTAGTTAGCATCCTTGTCCAGTGTAGTTAGTCCATAACACTTCCACTACGACTGTGTGATTAGCATGGAAGTGCTTGTCGGAAGGATTTTTCAGGTCTTTAGTCGGGACCTTCAAGATTCCTCGATCCACTCTTCAATCTAGGATTTCGACAAGTCAGCTTCATGATAATTACGCGTACAGTATGTGGTGAAAAGGTGAAAACATGGTTTTTGGTTTAAAAATGCTTTTTTCACATTTTTGTAAATATTTGGCAGACGGTTAAAGTTATGGCGAAGATTGAGATGTTGTTTTCGTCTCGTTGTGCTCTTTACGGGGATGTATTGAGCCCTCGAATGTACGCCTACATTCGAGTTCTCAAATAATTTTATTTCTTCAGCTAAGATACAGCTCAGTGGAGAAAAGTTTGGTCACATTTGAAATATTAGTCTGTCTGGATGGACAATGGATTGCTACCGCTGTCGCTAGTGAAGCAACGACAGGTTAAATATAGCCGGTTCCAAGAAAAAGAGAAAGGCAGATGCAAGCGATGTAGCCGTTGATGTGTTCAAACCAGAGGTATAAATGTTTCATGGTATTAAACGCTAGAGAAAGAAGATGTTAGGCCAACTGAAGAGTGTGTTTATGACCAAACATGAGAGTGGGAGAAAGGTCATCAACATGGTGTCACCGTAATATTTGAAATATAGCCAATGAGAGCAAGACGCCGAATTTGACCGCGCAGATTGTTTGCGCGCAAATCCTGATAAATAGATGTTCCCACGATGAAATTTCCTGCACGCGAGTGTCAATTGTTTATGTTGATTTTTACAAGCTGTATGAGATGTCTCCCAAGTGTGTGCGAGTATTATTACTGTTTTGTGGAGCGAATTACCCCTTCTACGTGAGATTTGATTGAATCATATAAATATAGTGGTCTGTGAAAAGACGCGGACACAATTTTAGATATCTTCGAGCGAGTAGGGTGTCATTCTGTCTGAGGACATGGCACGTTGATTGACTAACTTTTGCGGGTGCTTGGGCAGCACGAATGACTTTGATTTATTTTATTGTGTTGCGTGACGAGCAACATAGAATTGTGTTAGTGTATCAGGTGGAATATATCCACATATTGTAGGGAAAGTCTACGACACTGCAATTAACTTATGGGTGAATCGAGTAGCTCAATTACGCAGTATATTTAGGAGCCTGAAATAATAACAATAACTTTATTTCCTTTAGCAAGATGACCGTCACCATGGCCTCAAGAATGGATAGTGTCGTATCCAATGATTTGATGTCTAGCATTATGGGCTAGGCTACAATGGAGGGAGATAGCGGGTGCTATCTTGGCACCGGGCAGCATGGAAAGAGATGAGTACTAATCAAATTTATTTAATTTTGACGGGGAGGGATCATGTATAGTTAATTGGGAAATTGCGTTGTATGTAAATAATTTTACTTTGCTGTGATTACATGTAGATTCGTTTCACTGACATAATATGTTAAATAGCATCACGTGATTTTGTGTACATATTAGATTAATTTTTTGTGTGTTTTTCTTGGGTTTTAACCCGTTGCTTTGATAGAGTGCTTGCCTTCATGTTGCTGCGCACATGAATGTAAGACACTAGCGAGATTATTTACGGCTGAAACCTTAGATAAGGGTGATAAATGGGACTGCATTTAAATTTTATGTTAGACAATGGGGGGAAATTCCCGTCTTTTTGGTTGTATTTTTACCCAGGCAAATGCTTAGATTGTTTTGCTTTGAACAACTTTATGTTGTTACAGAAGGCCGTCCGCCTTGCTATAGTCATATATTGGATTTTTGTGTCGTATTTATATTCGGGATCTGGGGTACGAAAGGGGTCAATTGGTCAGGTATGGAGATGTGTGTGTGCTATATGATATTCTTCGAAGAGGTAGCAGGATTTGGACAAGGTGACCCAGTTTCCGTTGCTCCTCATGCTTCAGTAAACGTACCTGAGGGACGTGTTGCTGATATTTGGATCTTGACACCCATGGGTGGTTGGTCAAAAAAAATTGATGTTTTATGATGGATTTTCCGCGATTTCAGAGGCTGTGAGTTTCTGCTGACACACTATGGCACATTTGAGCTTGACAGACCTATGAACTCAGATCTCTGAATGTTGATAAGGAAGCAGCGCGCGCGCTATGCATTCCTGTAACTAATTGGTAGATTGCTTCCTGGCAAATTATAGCTTGCTTTTTATGTTAATTGGGATAGTTGCCCATACCCCTATTTAAATACTTCAGTCCGTAATAATCGAAGTGTTACATGTAATTTTTGTATTCAGCCCACTGGGGCATTTTAATTTTGGCTGTTTTTGTTGCTTGGATTTTTGCCAAGCATTGTAACTTGTCAGTTTAAAGGTCGCAAACGGCGTGCCGATATCCTTATTGTCACGTGGGTGCTCTGTGTTATTTTGCATGACGTAAGACCGATTGTTCGGCAGTCAAATAAGTGTAAATATACTATTCGTGTATGATTGATTTTATGTAAGGCTAGACTATGTCAGTGTTCTTATATTTTGTATTAACCATTTAGTGTGTATTCCCATAATTATCATGTTTTACCGACTCGCAGTACGGGGTTCACGACTTAATCGTATAGTCGATCGGAAGTGAATTCCCGTCAAGTACTCAAATCTTTCTTTGTCCGGGCGCGCGCACAACGCAATTAACATGTTTCTGTTCTTATTTGTATTTTTGATATTTTCTTGTTTAAACTATAATATTCTTTGAGGTGATAGTCTCGTATCCCTTCTTTACAGCTGTCTAAGCTGAATTCTGAGGTAGCTTTTTCTTGGACTGGTGTTTGAACCAGTTATTTTAAATCTTGACGAGGGGGGATTATGTTGTTTTTATGTTATTATCCGTATTGAATTGTTTTGTTTTAACCTGTCATATTTCATTTATAGCCTTAAGTTCCTTTACGAATCCTGGAAATTTATAAGAAGCACGTTCTCCTCTTTATGCTTTGTATGGACCGATCACTCCCCGAATGTCTGTCTCGTGTAGTGCTTCTTTTCCAAGGGTACATAAAACGAACTATGTCGCGCCACCGAGCGGCGTTTGCAAGGTCACGTTGCTCGTTGGTAGCCATGATATAAAACGAACTATGGTGCCGAGCAACGTAGGGCATGAAGATATTTCCGACCGAGCTTTCGTGGTGAATTTTTTTAATATTTGTGTACAAAGGCGCAGGATGTCAAAACTGTGGAAAGCAATATGGAATGGCTAGACCAGTGGAAACATTTTGTACTTGCAATTAGATCACCGGATGTGATAATTTTATTAAAGTAGTTAAAGCGATGTGTTACCGCTACGAAAGTTTGATATGTAAAATCATGGAGTTTGTGTAAAATATAAATATGGAACATAGTAGTTGGATTGAGATTTTAATGGTAAATATTAGACCATATGATCCAGGCGCCCATTAAAATAAAATTAGTTTTGTGTAACAAAACAAACTCCAAATATATATGACAGGAAGGTTATACCTTAAAAAACTGATTGATATTTGATTAATTAGTTGTGTTTATTCTGAAGTAAGGCTAGAATTTGATACGGATATGAAGGATAAAGAAAATTAATAATAATAATAATGATACTCACGGATGCTATTGCTTTGGGGATAAATGTAAATGAATTGAGTAATTAAAGGGTTAATCTGCGTTTATTTATGTGTATGTGCGTGTGTGCTATTGATAGTACTTATGCTATCTTCCTGTATTCTCTTGTGAATATGATATTTTGTGTGTGCGAAGATGGCTTCGATTGACGAAATAAGAATGGTAATTGAACAGGCAGCAGCCCGTAACCAAAAACAGTTAGATGAGTTAAAAAGTGATATGACTAATCAAATCGAAACACAGTTAGCTGAGGCTAGCAAGAAACAGTCGAACGAATTAGCGGAGATGAGTGAAAAACAATCAAATAAATTGAAGCGCAATTAGCGGAGATTAGCGAAAAACAGTATAATAATTTAGAGACACAATTAGAGGAGGCTAATGAAAGAAACACTGCGAAGTTAACAGCAATATCGGTAGAAATAAATGACTACACTAAACAACAATTGACACTATTAGCTCGCGATGTGGGAAATAATAATCAGAAACAGTTGGCTGAAATAAAGAAAGTTGAGGACACATTTAGCGGCAAACTAAAGGACTTAGATGGAGTTGTGATGGCGAAATTAAATCAGATTGTGGAGGCATGTTCGGCAAACACGTCAGAGTTAAAGTTGGCACAGGGTAGATTGGAGGATAAATTTGGCAAATTTGAAGATGGAGCGTTAATAGTTCAAGGACAGATTGAAACGATGGACGGTAGTATAAATGGCTTGGTGAAAGAATTAAATAAGCTGGAACTCAAGTCAGGAGAACGATGGAAGGAGCTAGAGGATTAACAACAGGAATTTAAACAGATAATTGAGAGTAATAACAATTCGGTATTAGCGAGATTATCTAATATAGAATCAAATCAAGCTGGTAGTAGCGAAGACGTCCAAAAGCGACTAGACAAAATTAAGGATCACATCAGAAGAGATTGGAGTAAAATAACTGCTGAGTCCAAGGATGACAGATTGACGATCATAAAACGGCTAGGCGAAACTGCAATAGAATTCAGGCTATAGAAGAAAACATGAAACTGAAATTCCAAGAACAGAACGACCGTCTTGTTAAAAATGAACTTAAATCTTTGGAACGAGGTATCATACTGGAGTCCTTATTGGATAAAAATAAGGAGGATAGTCTGGATAAGGAAGTGTTGTCAAACAATTCGGAGAATGGCAGGAGTCCTGGCACTGTAAACACGCAGTTATTTCAACAGTATGAGGGTCGAACATCTACACCGCAGGAGGGTAAATTACCTACACAAGTAGTACAGATTATCAGAGCGAACGAATTCCGTCCGAATAAGTTTATTCCTGACACGGGGACCACCCCTAAATCTTTCATCAAAGAACTTGATGACTTCTTTTTGGACCAAAATCTAAGCCCAGAACGACAATTAAGGATGGTAGAACGATATCTTGGAGGTGCGGCATTAATATGGTTTTTGAGCTTCCGTTACACCTTTGAAACAATGGCTGGTTTCAAGGAGGCGTTTCTGAAAAAAATTTGGAGTGAGAGCCACCAGCAGAACTTGAGACTAGATTTATACGCTAGGAAATACTATAGCTCTCCACAAACTAAATTCGCTGAATATTTCACTAGACAGATGTTAAATCTGAGAGATCTGGACAACCCGCCGAATGAGCTGGACATGATTACTACTATAAGTAAGCAACTTCCCGTTAACGCGCAGAAATTCTTAGCTGCCGGTAACGTGAGCTCAGCCGTACAAGCCGAGGAACTCTTGCGTCACCTCGATGAGACAAATAATCAGTTTCACGGCAGGGAACGAAAACAGGTGGAAAGTGTCAACACGGCCGAGGTCGTTAAGTCACAGGTGACTCACACCAAGACACAAGGGGCTACCACTGGAAATAAACCAAGGCGAGATAGCGAGGAAAATAATGAGAGGAGATTTCAACCACGCTATTACGACAACCAGAGGGACATATATAATAATGACGGGAGATCTAGTCAGCGCAGATATCAGCAGGATCGTTACTATGGACGACAGGAGACACCATATCGAAGAGGGAATTATGATAGCCGATATAATCAGGGCTGGCAAGGAAGACGGTACGATGATCGGGCCGGCGGAAGGAACCAACGGTATCACGAAAAATCCGAACCACGGGATGACTATCGAAACTGGGATCAAAGGTACGAGGAATCACAACGGTATCTTGACGAGCTGCACGCTCTGGAAGAAGAAGGAAAAGACCGTTGGCAACGCATAATGGACAAGCGCTGGAATCCAGACACTCATATGGAGGATGATGGAGCACAAAGCCTGCTAATGCAACAGGAACGTCAGGAGAAGGGCCGACCACAACAGAATGAGGGCCGTAATGATAAAAAAAATCAATAATTAAACAAACAGTCTCAGAAATGAAGGGTGTTCGCGAGAAGATGGATGGATCGTGGCAAATATTACGGAGTGGATAGCTAGACCGGAAGATTGTTTGGAAGAAATTACAAAACCACAGAATTACACCATGACACAATTGCCTGTAATTTATGCACGGATCGGCGGTTTAAAAGTAAAATGTCTGGTTGATACAGGGGCTCAGATCAGTCTAGTATCTGAGGCCTTAGTAAGAGAAATAGGGCGGAATTATGATGTACCTATAATTCCGGTCCCTCAAATGAAATTGCGTGGCGTCATTCCTGAACGCACAGTAACATGTAAAACACAGGCATATTTGGAATTACAAATACTGGAGCACACTTTTGCCCAGACCTTCGTGATTTTGCCGAAGCTAAATTTTAATATCATTCTGGGATCAAATTTTATATGCGCATATCAAGCAGTCATTGACTTACACCAAAATAGGTCAGCTTTAAGAACATAGAAGGAATGAGGAAAGTTGGGCTAAATATGGAAGGAGTGACAACAGTAAATGAGGCGAACACCTGGTTGCTTGAGGCAATTAGTGTAGAAACTGAGGAACAATTATTGGAGGGGGACACTGATGACGTCACCACTGCAGTCGTCGAACTAGAAGAAAAAGAAGAAGAAGGCATCGAGATATGGGCATTGTTGGCTGAAGCAGATGACATCACGGACGATTTCGAAGAACAATTACAGGAGCGGCTGAAAGGAGTTCAATTAAGGGGTGCAGAGAAGGAGAGAATTGAACACATAATTAGAAAACATCGGGAGAAGATTGAGCACTGCCCAGGCAAATTAAATGTCATACCGGGTGCTCTAAGCAGGAACCCCGAAGCGGAAGTTGAAGAAGAAATTGTTGTGAATCATATTGAACTGACGGACAAGGACCACAGGTTTCTGGATGAATTGAGGGAATTGCCTAGAGAGCAAGAGGCTGAACCTTGGATGCTACAGATGATACGTTTCTATAAAGGAGAACTACAAGCGGGAACACAAGAACTTCGGGAAGCTTTACAGAAGAAAGGAAAATACATGTATCGAGATGGCGTATTACTCAAATTTGTGGACGACGAACATTCAAAATTAAGGATTATGATGCCAGCTTCTTTGCAGCGTGGATTAATCTGGCATGCACATGAAAGTCTACAATAAACCTGAGCCATGGGAGCCGAGAAGAAACGACATCGTAGCAGTAAATTATGTGGAGATGTAAGATCGCACCTAATATACGGGGCGCGAGTGAGCCAGCACTCTGAGAAGAAAACGTAAACATTGTGTCGTTTGTAAATTGTAATGTGAGCAGTCTGAAATAGCTATGTTGACACCTATTGTATGAGTGAACGGCAGCGAGATAAGGAGAGACTCGTTTGGCATGAGGCGGCGAGCAATTGGAATGTGCTCATTAAGTGGCAAGAAATGGAAAATAAGAGAGGAGAGATCCCGATGGATTTCTACACTACCGAGGCTATGACAAATAGATCCTGGACTGAAACAAATCAAGACCTCCGACACTTTGTCAACTCACTGGCAGTGTATGGATATCATCATAAAGTGTGCAAAACAAAACACTACCATGAAACAAACGACAACTGCGTGTGCGACTGATGTGACCAAGACTGTAGCCGATACCATGTCCTTTATTGTGAAAGACGTGGAAAGCCAATCATAGAGTTCTGTACAAAGTGAACCACAAACAAACTATATAATTCTGCACTACTTTATTATTTGTAATTTTGCACAATTTGTGCGCAATAAAACGTTAATTAAGTGGCAAGTGACCGAGCTCTAAATAGCAGCAGGGGCGTCTGGAAATGAATGAATGTGAGGGGATATGCCACTGTCTGACTGAGGTGCTTTTTGGTAGTGAAAATTGACTTCTACCTAAGTTCAATTTCCACCTTTTAAGGGGTGAATGAGCCCTCGAATGCACGCCTACATTCGAGTCCTCAAATAATTTTATTGCTTCAGCTAAGATACAGCTCAGTGGAGAAAAGTTTGGTCATATTTTAAATATTAGTCTCTCTGGATGGACAATGGATTGCTACCGCTGTCGCCAGTGAAGCAACCACAGGTTAAATATAGCCGGTTCCAAGAAAAAGAGAAAGGCAGATGTAAGCGATGTAGCCGTTGATGTGTTCAAACCAGAGGTATAAAGGTTTCATGGTATTAAACGCTAGAGAAGGAAGACGATAGGCCAACTGGAGTGTGTTTATGACCAAACATGAGAGTGGGAGAAAGGTCATCAACCTGGTGTCACCGTATTATTTGAAATATAGCCAATGAGAGCAAGACGCCGAATTTGACCGTTCAGATTGTTTGCGCGCGAATCCTGATAAATAGATGTTCCCACGATGCAATTTTCTGCACGCGAGTGTCAATTGTTTATGCTGATTTTTACAAGCTGTATGAGATGTCTCCGATGTGTGTGCGAGTATTATTACTATTTTTGTGGAGCGAGTTACCCCTTCCAGGTGAGATTTGATTGAATCATATAAATATAGTGGTCTGTGAAAAGACGCGGACACAATTTTATATATCTTCGAGCGAGTAGGGTGTCATTCTGTCTGAGGACATGGCACGTTGATTGACTAACTTTTGCGGGTGCTTGGGCAGCACGAATGACTTTGATTTATTTTATTGTGTTGCGTGACGAGCAACATAGAATTGTGTTAGTGTATCAGGTGGAATATATCCACATATTGTAGGGAAAGTCTACGACACTGCAATTAACTTATGGGTGAATCGAGTAGCTCAATTACGCAGTATATTTAGGAGCCTGAAATAATAACAATAACTTTATTTCCTTTAGCAAGATGACCGTCACCATGGCCTCAAGAATGGATAGTGTCGTATCCAATGATTTGATGTCTAGCATTATGGGCTAGGCTACAATGGAGGGAGATAGCGGGTGCTATCTTGGCACCGGGCAGCATGGAAAGAGATGAGTACTAATCAAATTTATTTAATTTTGACGGGGAGGGATCATGTATAGATAATTGGGAAATTGCGTTGTTTGTAAATAATTTTGCTTTGCTGTGATTACATGTAGATTCGTTTCACTGACATAATAAGTTAAATAGCATCACGTGACTTTGTGTACATATTAGATTAATTTTTTGTGTGTTTTTCTTGGGTTTTAACCCGTTGCTTTGTTTCATAGGGTGCTTGCCTTCAAGTTGCTGCGCACATGAATGTAAGACGCTAGCGAGATTATTTACGGCTGAAACCTTAGATAAGGGTGATAAATGGTACTGCACTTAAATTTTATGTTAGACAATGGGGGAAAATACCCGTCTTTTTGGTTATATTTTTACCCAGGCAAATGCTTAGATTGTTTTGTTTGAACAACTTTATGTTACAGAAAACCGTCCGCCTTGCTGTAGTCATATATTAGATTTTTGTGTCGTGTTTGTATTCGGGATCTGGGGTACGAATGAGGTCAATTGGTCAGGTATGGAGATGTGTGTGTGCTATATGATATTCTTCGAAGAGGTAGTAGGATTTGGTCAAGGTGACCCAGTTTCCGTTGCTCCTCATGCTTCAGTAAACGTACCTGAGGGACGTGTTGCTGATATTTGGATCTTGACACCCAGGGGTGGTTGGTCAAGAAAAATTGATGTTTTATGATGGATTTTCCGCGATTTCAGAAGCTGTGAGTTTCTGCGGCCACACTATGGCACATTTGAGCTTGACAGACCTGTGAACTCAGATCTCTGAATGTTAATAAGGTAGCAGCGCGCGCGCTATGCATTCCTGTAACTAATTGGTAGATTGCTTGCCTGGCAAATTATAGTTTGCTTTTGATGTTAATTGGGATAGTTGCCCATACCCCTATTTAAATACTTCAGTCCGTATTAATCGAAGTGTTACATGTAATTTTTGTATTCAGCCCGCTGGGGCATTTTAATATTGGTTGTTGTTGTTGCTTGAATTTTTGCCAAGCATTGTAACTTGTCAGTTTAAAGGTCGCAAACGGCGTGCCGATATCCTTATTGTCATGCAGGTGCTCTGTGTTATTTTGCATGACGTAAGACCGATTGTTCGGCAGTCAAATAAGTGTAAATATACTATTCGTGTATGATTGATTTTATATAAGGCTAGACTATGTCAGTGTTTTTATATTTTGTATTAACCATTTAGTGTGTATTCCCATAATTATCATGTTTTACCGACTCGCAGTACGGGGTTCACGACTTAATCTGTGGTCGATCGGTAGTGAATTCCCGTCAAGTACTCAAATCTTTCTTTGTCCGGGCGCGCGCACAACACAATAAACATGTTTCTGTTCTTATTTGTATTTTTGATATTTTCTTGTTTAAACTATAATATTCTTTGAGGTGATAGTTTCGTATCCCTTCTTTACAGCTGTCTAAGCTGAATTCTGAGGTAGCTTTTTCTTGGACTGGTGTTTGAACCAGTTATTTTAAATTTCGACGAGGGTGGATTTTGTTATTGTTATTTTATTATCCGTATTAAATTGTTTTGTTTTAACCTGATATTTCATTTATAGCCTTAAGTTCCTTTACGAATCCTGGAAATTTATAAGAAGCACGCTCTCCCCTTTATACTTTGTATGGACCGATCACTCCCCGAATGTCTGTCTCGTGTAGTGCTTTTTTTCTTCAAGGGTACAGTATGTGTTGAAAAGGTGAAACCATGGTTTTTGGTGTAAACATGTGTTTTTCACATTTTTGTAAATATTTGGAAAACGGATAAAGTTATGGCGAAGATTGGGATGTTGTTGTTTTCGTCTCGTTGTGCTCTTTACGGGGATGTATGTGTTGAAAATTTGAACACATGGTTTTTGGTCTAAAAATGCGTTTTTGTCATTCTCCTAATATTTGGGAAACGGGAAAAGTGAGAAACAGGTTTGGGGTGACGTGATTGGTGTGTGTTTGTCTTGAGGAGGGTGTGGGTGTGGTGTGGTTAAGATGGAAATTTGAGGTGAAACAGGTGGTTATGAACTTTTTTTGGTGGAGGTTTGGGAATCCGGTGCGACTGTTTTTACGTTGATGATGGACTAGCGAGAAGAAAGGAATTGGAAAGGAGCCTGTTCCGCGGTCATGTTGGTAAAAAAAAAGCCATTTGACGATGGGGTTTGCTTGAAACCGTGATGAAAAGACATTTCATAGTGCAGGCTGTGGACTGCTCGGGGCTAGTCTCTTATCACGACAAAAATGCCAGGGGCGAGTGAGTGGGAACTTGCAGTCTGGACCGAGAGAGGTAAGAGCAGCTTTGCAGACAACAACTATGTCGAGCCAATGCTCCAAGATTTTTCTCGCCGACGGCTTTGTGTTTGAAATGCTGATAACGGACTTCTCATGTCAAGCTCTGTTGCGCACCTAGGTGTGTGAACCATTTATTTGGGCAGTTTTCCTAGCTAGGCTTTGCTTCACAAGTCCTTGTTAGAGTGTGAGAAAGTGTTGCGCTGACAATTTATCGAGGGATATACCCACTGGGCTCGTCAGAGACAGCCATTACTCGCGTGTTATCGTTTGATGGGGACGCACATTAGTGTATGTTAGTTATTAATTTAAAAAACACGAACTTCATCAACTAGTGAGAGAAGGAACGTTATTTGTTTTATAACTATGTTATTGAATGGATTATAGGCATTTAGTGCTTTATTGGAGGGTGATTCAGTGACTTATTGGTATCGATGTATTTTCTTGCAGATGTTCAACTGATTGAGGATAAAAGAAAGAAATATTCTGTGTATAATTACAGAGAGAGAAAGAGAGAGAGATACATTGAAGCAGCGGCGGCGGACAGTTTGAAAAGTATTATTATTTGCAAGGTGCGTACACGTCCTTTGCCACTTACGGTAAACGAATCCTATTTATTTAATGGTAATCCATGAAATTATGGAATTTATTTATTTTTGTTACAGAATTAAGGTGTGTCAAGCGGCAGTAGCAGTAGCAGCAGTAGCAATAGCAAAAGTAGTAGCAGCAGCAGCAGCAGTAGCAGCTTTAACCACTAAGCTACGGTTGTGATATTAAAAAGGTAAAGCTATGTATGTATTTTTTCCTATTTATTTTGCTATTGCTATGTGAGTGTGTTACCAACCTATGTGAATGTATGTGTGTGTGTTTCCAAAAAACTATATGTGTTTAACCTTGTTGTACCTCTAATCGTTTTCTGTTCTAATTCCTTTTTATATAGTGCTATGAATGAATGAACGAATGAATGCGCATGCTTACTGTATATAACAACCATGACTAATGAAGGTTTTTTTGGCCTGATTTTCAGATATATCGTTGAAAACAAACCAACACCACCTCGTGGCTGACAGCTGCTAGGGCCAAGAGTCCAAGAACAACAACAGTTGCTACGACTATTGTTCGTGTGTGTGTGAGTGTGCGTGTGTGTGTGCCAACTGTATTTCTGGTTTTCAGATTACCCTATTGTTAGGTAAGGTTAACACATTTTATTCATTTTTTAAAGCATGTCTATATCAACCAGTGAAGGATTATTGTGGCAGCCTCTAGCCAAATGTTTTAAGAGTAGAGTATGCTCCGACCGGATTTATAACGCGAATCACCGTCTGTCCTCTAAAGAATTTTTTGAATCGTGTTTCCCCATTTTTTTTATCGTGTGAAAGTCAGAAAGGGTTAAGATTACATCACGCATTAAAAATAAATATTGAACCGCTATGTGAATTTATATTGATTAAATATAATGTTGAATAGAAACAAAAGTTCAACCTTTGTGCTAAAATGGAGGAATTACTGATAGCCAATAATTTGGAACCGTGGTAACAGGAAAAGGCTGTTCAAGCGCATATCAATAAATTTGATAAGTTGCAAGAGGGTCCTAGTGGCTTGGCTCTCGATAGCATTGAGTATTTACAAATTAATATTTATAAATACAACCCCTTGAATGCAGGATGTAGCTATATTCCCACACCGAGGTCGATCGCTTACAGGTAAGCAGTGATTAACATACGTAATAGAGATGATCATTGCTTTTTATGGAGTTTAGCTAGTTTTTGCAACCCTATGAAGAGGCTCATTGTGATAGAACAGGGAAGTACAAATATGTGTTTAACCACTTAAGACAAACTCTGAATCTTGAAGGCATTTCATTCCCGATGTCTCTAGATAAAATTCATTTATTTGAGAAAGATAATCCAGAACTCTCAAATATGGTGTACGGCATAGAGGGAAGAAACATTGTAGGTCCCTTGTATGACATTAAAGAGACAAAACAACATCACATTCACTTGTTATTTTTGTATAATGGAGATAAAAACCATTATTGTTGGATAAAGAATTTAGGAAAACTGGTAAGCAGCCATGTGTCCAACCATAATCTAAGCTCCTTGAACACAATAGCGCTTTCTAGTAGAGAAATTAGGAACTTTGTGTTGGCGGAAACTCCCGAGATTAATTTTGCCAATATGAACTCGGCCTACTGAATTCAAATGTTTTTTTTGACATGCCAACATAACATCGTATGACATGCGTATCGTACTTTTGTCGCCTTTCAAATATCACTTACCACGGCCAGGAGCGAACCTGCAATCTTGGGGTTAGTAGACCGACACGATATCCACTCACCCACCGTGGCAAGCTATAGATTGAATGATGAGCCACGATGAAGTTGCTTTTATCGTCACGTAACACACAACGTTAAATGAATATGCTACGATGGTGTATCATAATCCGAAACGTGTGGCCTATCCTTCAGAATATAGAAATACCAAAGTATGAATTGATACCACTTTTTATGACAGCATTATTGATCATGATAATGATGACATGTTTCATGGCCCAGGCCATCACAATTGCAAATCCTGCATGCTAAATTTTGACTTTCAAAATAATTTATCAACACAAGTCATTCATAAAGCATGGTATGGTTTAACGATGAAACACATCATTGTTAAATTAGCCGATGAGGATTCTTTTGGAGACTTGTGGTGTACGCTATGTACAAAACCCCTGTTTAATGTTTATTTTCCGATAACCTCACATATGTTTTGTTTTCATTACTACAGTATAAATTTCCTGGTGAGGAACGAACCACTTCGTATCGGCAACAAGCATTTCGTCAACTTTGTCTGAGCTTACCTATCAATCAGTATTCACCTCATAGAATGAGGTCTGTTAGAAACTAACAACAACATGTCATGCTTATGTTTTTTTATAATTCGGCTTGGAGGAGTATACTTGACGTTTAGAATGCATTTGGCTATTTATATTTTTATTTGTTTTAGTTTACCGTGTATTCATGTTTATGGACACACACTGGTTTAAATTTGTGTTTTTTTTATTTTGTTTCTTTCTTTCTTTCTTTCTTTCTTTCTTTCTTCCTTTCTTTCTTGTATATAGACATGGCTAATAAATGCACGGTGTGTTAACTTTGCCTTTTACAGGCTTCCAACAGCATGCAGATCTTTGCTTATAGTAACAGTTGATACTTTTATTTATTTGTTTAACATTATGCAGTGCGAGTGTGCACGTCAACAGGGGAATCGTAAACAAGTCATTCAACAAGGGGATTATATGCTAATGCCCATTGACAACAGAGGCATTCAAGGGATCTTGAAAATGATACGCATTTAATCTTGATAAAACATTTCCTATTAAAACATTTCCAAATTCATATTTTGGCTGAAAACGATGAAAATGAATGTCAACTTTTAGAAGTAGGCTACACACTGTGGGACAATTATTTGGTTGTTTTAGATACGTTTTACCGAAATGTGATGCAGTGGTCATGCGAACATTGTCCACAGGCCTACGTTTTTTTAACCTGTCAGGGAAACTGCTGCCACAATTCCTTGAACCCCCCATTTAACAAATAATATCAATCATAACATGTTTACATAGGCAATAGTGATTACCATCATCATGATCATAATAACTTTACGTTTTGTTATTTTTTCTTAGAAAAAAAAATGTATCAAACCTCTTGCTCAGAAGTTGAAGATCAGTTACTCATGATACAACATAAACAACTGTTAGTTGTACCCATACAAAAAACATGCTTAGCTCGTAATCAACCTTTAAACCAAGGTCTTATTTTAGATTTTATAGATGTGAGAGCGCCACTATTTTTAATTAAAATGATGGCGATTTGATACCATTTAGGTATTTGCCAGATTTTGAAAATACGTTTCGTCAGTTGCAATGGTTACTGTTTTGTGCCATTTCATTAGCGGATGCGCAAGCCATTCAACCCTATCCATATAAATACGTTTTAATTGATTTGTCTAATGAACCCCCACCACGCTCTTGATGTGATTCAACAACCCCTCCACCCTCTGGTAGGAATAAACCACTTTTCAAATTTAAAATAAAAAAATAAAAACAAAGTCTTGGTTTATTTATAGTTTTAAAAAAGTTTAAAATAAGTAAACAAAATGTTAGCTTGGTTTATTTTTTTTTCTTTTAGAAAACATGAGCATGTACCATCATATTAATCATCATATGGCAGACACCCTAGTTTATATACAGCAAAAACAGTTGTTGCGTCTTCCAGTGTTAAAAAATACTTCTTTTCATGGGCGTTAACCGTGGCATGAAATTCATCAAGCACTATAGATGGACGTCATACGCACCAAAACGCAATTTTTTCTTATCGATGATCATTGTCATTTACAAGAGTATACATATTTACTTCATATGGACCATCAAACACAAAAAAATTACTGTTGATGTTGGTTCAACAGTTAATGCGTAACTCCTACAAACATTATTATATTTTTGTCAATTTATCCAATACTATCTACAACATCAGTCATTAAACGCTCAGGCTTAAAAAAAACACTTTGATGTATAGGCAAAGTTATTGTTGTTGTTGTTGTTGTTGTTGTAATATAAAGACTAGAATGTTAAAGTAACACACTTTTCTTTCCTTATAGAGAACCATGGACGCCCTGAATTCGATTGGCCAAGCCTGTGGCCTTGAACGCAAGAAAATGAGTCAATTGCCTACGCAAACACCCTTTCGCGTACATAAAATACAGAAATTAAAAACAAAATTTGGTGAACGAGCTCTTTGCATTTGCGAAGACTTTGAAACATCCTACACGATTTAATAGCTTACCTGATGATGTCATGGAAGATGTCAATTCAAGTATTCACCCTGTCTATTTAATCTATGATGTTGAAAAGAATAATCGATGCATCATTCGTTTTGTAAAAATAGAAAACGAATAATGATTGTGCAGTAGCCATGACTTTGTTTATTCATGCCTTACTTTTTAATAACTATAATAAAATAAAATAATTATTTTGGTGATCAACAGTTTGGCGTTTATTGATTGTTGCTCGACGTTTATGATGGCAAAAGGTCCATGTAGGTGAATAATAATAATAATATAATAATAATAATAATAATAATAATAATAATAATAATAATAATAATAATAATAATTTTCTTAACTTTTCCTTTATGGGAGTTTCTTTAGCCTTAAGCTATGTCAATACAATGATGCCTATCATGGCTATAGGTTAATGGTAATTTTTGTAAGTTCTCCTCGATGGGAGATTTTTTTTAGCATTATGCTACGTGAATAGAATCATGCCTATGATGCATGTTTATTTTACCTTTTTTACTTTCTTTTGCTGTACATGTATAGTTTTTAAAAATAAGTTAAAACGCCATGCGCTTAAGGGTCGCTCGTTGATCTAACACCCCCTCATCACAAGCACAAGTAAAAAAAACAGAGAGAGAAACTTAAAAAAGAGAACACTATTCAACACTATTTACTAAATAAATAAATAAATAAAAGTTAACGTCACATTGTCTTGACTGCTGACATGGTTTTGTACTAAACCTTGTTTTGCAAATGATAATCACGTGTTTTTATTCAATAATAATAATAATAATAATAATAATAATAATAATAATAATAATAAGCGTTTTACAAAACATATACCTACACTTTATAATCATTATATATGCAAGTATCACTTACTTTAAAAACATTTTTTTATAATTTTTTACTTGTGGTTGTGGGTGCATGAGGGGGTGTTAGATGAACAAGTGACCCTTAAGCCCATGACGTTTCAACTTTTTTATGAATAATTGGGCCAGTATTAAGGCATCCTACACTACAGGATCTTATTATTGGACTGTATTTGAATGGCGCGGCGATGTTAGTTGAGTTTGTCGTCGACAGGTTGCACCTCATGCTGGTAACTCATACTGGCACACGAGATGTTAATTTGTACGCTGGTCCGCTAAAGAGCAGGCTGCTTTCTTTTTTTTTGTGAAGCTGCGCCTGTATGTTGTGTCTTGTTTCTGGCCGTCATGACTGCCTTTCTTGTACTTGTACTATTGTAAAAAGATTGTGGTTCTGAACTTAATACGAGCAAGATGTGACTTCTTGCAGTGAGAGTTTGAAGGGGGAATTTGGGAGCTGGGCTTCCTTAATTCTGTCCCCAAGTAATGTCAGAACACCTTCGACATGGTTACTGCATCGTCTAATAGTGTAAGAAGAATAGGGTAAAGTGTGGAAAATTAGTTTATCAAGCTAAAAATAGGTGGAGAGGTTCCTTGAATAGCCTGGATCAAAATACTAAAAGTCCAAAAAAATCCCTCATGGGAAACATGCCGCCATCTTGGAAAAATGGCCGACATATTGGATTTCGTATCCAGCATCGGATTGAACGTCATAACTCGGTACCTAAGGGTGATAGGGACATGCGGTTTGGTCAGGATAACTTACCAGAATGCAGGCTATCATTTTGACACTACTTAACCTAGATAACAACCGAAATAGTTATTATAAATCACTTAAACAAACTCTCATAGGGTAGAATTAAAGGTCATCTTGATGTTCAATGTCAATTTTTCAACTTTGGGATTGAAAAAAGTACTGAAATACTTGTTGTTAAGCACATCAAAACTCACAAAAATATGTAATCAGCACTTTCGTAAACCAAAAATTACGGGTGTAAGAAGTTGTCAAACATGCGCATGCAACTCGAGAAGCGGGGATTCACAAAGCCGGTGCAACTGGTGATGTAATATTCTGTAGGCGCAATTATGCCCCCTTTTTAATGATAAGTAAAAATTTGACACTTTTATATAGAAGGATAGCATCTTATAACCTTATAAATAATTTTAAAAAAACAATAATTAATTTGTTAATACAGTAACGTTGCGCTCTAAAACTCTCTTTCTTAGCTACGTAATATACATGACCAATATTAAACGCGTACGATATAATTAATAGTTGACCTTATTCCTTTACAGGCACACCGCACTACAGTGTCCCGTGGCAGCAGAATCTCCTCTTTTCCGTGTTTGTCGTGTTTGTACAAAATAAATTGTAATGTGCTTAAACGTTACGTTAGTGTGTTTATTGTGTGGTATAAGATAGCAAATAAGCAAATAGCTGCTTAATTTATTTTCTAATAGTAACGTTTATCTCTCCTTTCCTTAATCTTGACGCTTTTTCTTTGGTAAGGTTGAACTTTCTGAAGAGTCGACTCTGCGGCGAAGGGGTGGCGAGGATTTGCATGGCAATTCTACGGGGTTGTCCTCCTGTTCCTAACTCGCCATATCGTCAAGAGTATCTGGCTCTGGCTTGTTAGAACAACCATCACCAGTGCAATTGCTGCACATTGCTGAACAGGAGAGACCTTGTCTTCGGCAACCGCAAGATCTGCTGCCGCATCCTGTCTTGCACTCACAGCTGATGACGTTTAGGAGGAAGTCTGATGCGGGAGGAGATTCTGTTGGGATCGGTAAAAATTTGCCGGTTCTGTTCTTCTTCCATCCCCACTCTGTAGGTGGAAGAGAGATTCCGCGCCATTCCTGCACTTGGTAGTAAACTCTTAGGCTATGCTGTCGAGATGCTGCTGATGTTGGTGGAAGACTTGAGAGGTCGAAGTCTGCATGGATACGTCGTTTGGCAATGGTCTTAAGGTACTGCCTATACCTTGTCTTGATTAGGCTATCTGTAGTTCTACCTCCGTATAACGCTACGAATAATTCTTCCCCTGCCTTCACGATCTCTTCCACTGCAGCGTCTGCGCTGTTAAAAACAGCAACTATTTGGCGACGACCTGGGTTATTGTTTAAAGCCTTGAACGCGTGTGCTTTCCCCTTACTGTAGGGAGCCGAAGTTGTGTCGCAACCGGACATGGCATGGAGGAAGAGAAGAATGTCGTCATGTCCCCAAGAGCCTTCTGCAATTCCGAAGAGCCAAAGAGTTTCTTCGGATGGGCTTTTGATCGTGGCACCAGCATATAGACGTCTCTATCGCGTTCTGCAAGGCTCGAAAGGAGTACCAACAAATCGGTATCCTCTCCCAAAAATTGCCACATGACCTCCCTTCTCTGCTTCCTTGATCGCTGTTGTCACGATGGGACGATCAGCATCAGACTTGGCATGGATAGCTGGAATCCCCTTTTCTTCGAAACAACGACCTAAAGGGCGACGAATCTTGATTTGTTTGAAGTGTTGGCTAGGAACTGATGCTGCGACGAGACCACTTGCACTTCCAAATCCACCAAAACTTCAGAAGATGACGTCTTGGCACGTCGTCTCATATGCTCCACGTTTTTCGTGGTACTTTAGGAATAGCCGTCGATGTACGAAATGTAGTTCTTACAAACATCATCGAAGGTTCCCGATTTCAGCCATACTACCCGGTGCAGGAGATCTCCACCGTCAAACACGTAGGTAACGTCTTCGGGAAGACAGGTCATTGGTGCACACAACTTCTCTATCACTGTCCGTAAAGTTGATTTTGTACCTTTTCTGACAGTTGAAGCATCGAACAGCGCTGGCGGCAATAAAGCCAACTCGTATTCAGAGCAAGATTCAAGGTCCTCTTCATTGCGAGCGACACACGCAATCCGATGGAACAGCTGGTTCGGATTTACAGTGTAACCGTACATCTATTTGGGAGGTTGGGGCGTGTGTGTATTCACACTAAGGACATTTCGTTCACATATGGCACTTCCATACACATACTCTCACCTTGTTCTACACTCCACATCAAGCTCTCTTTCTCTAATGTCAATCCAATTCTCCACATTTAATATCTGCCTCATCTTTCTAAAAAGTACTTCCTCTTTATTTCTTCTCATGTACCAACAAATTTCAACATACATAACTTACATCATTCCTGCTACTGTCAATCTGAACCACTATATCCTTTCTCTGCTCATATTTTTCTACCATATCAATAGAACATTGCAACAGATACTCTAATACAAAATCTTTCAGCATGGACTCATAACAAGAATAGTCAAAGATATATATAAAAATAAAACAGCATCAAAAATAGAAATAATATACACAGATGGGAAACTTCATTACTCATGGCCTCCTTCATTACCAAACAGTAACCATGGTCCTAACCTAAACTTAATCTAAGAGAATAAAACTACTAAGAACATTGTAACCTCGTAACCTAATGTTACAACAGGTACGGTCTCACCTTGGACAACAACGACATTGCTCATTGCTGCAAGAGTGACAACTTTATTTATTTTTATTAATGCAGCCATGTACTTTTCTTTTCAGGACGGGTCAGGAAGGGATATCGGAAGGAAATCGGCCGTGGATCTATTGAAAGGAACCGTCCCGGCATTTGACTGGTGATGAAAATGGGAAACCACGAAAACCATTTTCAGGACGGCCAAGGGGGGATTCGAACCCACGCTCTCCCGATGCCAGCGAGGCACGAGGTAGCGCGTTAGCGCTCTCGGACACCGCGGCCGGTAAGAGTGACAACATTGTCCTATCGTTAGATAGCACTCACGATAGGAGTGTATCTTTGTGTATCTTAGGTAAGGCATATAGTCTTGGTGGTAAAGCTTCACTTCTGGTGGTTCCTTTCTTTATGTTTTCAGGTAGCGAAGATACCTTGATCAGGCCGTTCGTTTCACGAAGAATCCGGTTGGTAGGATCTATCAGTAGTTTGCGGTAGGTACCCGGGTCTAAAAGTTCCAAAACATTGCCAGTGTAATCGTCCATGTCCAAGATAACCGCTGAGTTCCCTTTGACTGCATGAAGAATGATTATGCTCTCGTCCATATTGCGAGTCTTTATAGCCTTCCTCTCCTGATGTGTGAGGTTACTCTGCGGTGCCGGTGCCTTCTTAATTATACGTGAGGCTTCATGACGAATTTCATCTGCTTGTTCAGATGGTAGCTCACGGATTGCCGCTTCAATATTGGCGACAATGTCTTCCACGGGAATCGAAGGAGGGGTCACTGCGTAATTTCCTCCTTTCGCTAGTATAGAGATTTCTCCCTGTTTGTTTACGTGATTTATAATAACTATTTCGATTGTTATCTAGATTAAGTAGTATCAAAATGATAGCTTGCATTCTGGTAAGTTATCCTGACCAAACCGCATGTCCTTATCACCCTTCGAGCATAAATACAATAGAGTGCGCATTGCCACACTGCGCCTGTACTGTGACGTGAAACCAACATCTGGATCAGCTGACTAAAGGGAAAACAGAGGAACTCGTAATGGAAGGTGATAGGAGTTGGTGGGGAAATGATTTTTAATGAGGGTTTAAACACACATTTTCGTAATTTATACGACATTGGGAAAAGCATCGCATGTTTCTTTACGTACCGGAAGGTAACAAAGGTTAAGAATGTAACATATTTGGTGTTAAAAGTGGCTGTCGTGTTCCGTAATACTCATACATCCAGAATCCCCTCTTGTAAATAATTAATAACAAATCCAATTCTGAATTAGGCCTACTGATTTTTGAACAGAATTGTGTTAGTGTAAAAAGTGGCTGTCGTGTTCCGTAATATTCATACATCCAGGATCCCCTCTTATAAATACTTAATAACAAATCCAACTCTGAATTAGGCCTACTGATTTTTGAACAGAATTGTGTTTGTGTAAAAAGTGGCTGCCGTGTTCCATAATATTCATACATCCAGGATCCCCTCTTGTAAATCATTAATAACAAATCCAACTCTGAATTAGAGCTACTGATTTTTGAACAGAATTGTGTTTGTGTAAAAAGTGGCTGCCGTGTTCCGTAATACTCATACTTCCGGGATCCCCTCTTGTAAATAATTAATAACAAATCCAATTCTGAATTAGGCCTACTGATTTTTGAAGAGAATTGTGTTTGTGTAGCTGGTCATTTTTAATTGTACGCCCGAGAGCTCCAAACAAGTTCAATCTATTACTACATCATTTCCTAATTTATTTGTCATCATTAGAAAATGTATTTTGGCTAATTTCAGTACCGGTGCATTATTTTACAAAATTTTATCGTACGATTAGCTCTTATTCAGCGTTACTTTCCACTTCAGTATTTTATGAAGGTGAACAAAACATAGGCAAATGGAAATAAGGAAGTATATTGATTTAGTAAGCGTGGCTTTTTAACAACTATGCATTACATTTGCTACAACGGAAATCATTATAAGCATGAACTGTTTCCTTTTAAATTCCATTTTCCACGAATCATAGAAACCTTCGCAGTAATAATCCAGAACTTTGAAATCCTACGAATTGACTAATTTAGGGCTGCAATGTATCCTAGAAGGATCTGAAAATTTCCTCAACCAAACGCACTGTCCATACGTTTAATAAGATGACAAATATTACCTCAGCGTATTTATTATCGAAGACTACATCGTCACATCAGTAACATAACCCGCAATTTGACACTGAACATGATTGAAAAGGAAGGCTATTTGATGTTGTGATGATCCTAATTTTGCTTCATAGGCCTGTTCAGTGGAGTAAGGGATAGAGTAAATTTTAATAATTTGTAATAAATTTACAGATTAAATTATTTTTCTTTCATGTCTCGGAGTTAAGAGGAAACGTAAAGAAATGCAAGTAGTGAAGTCAAGAATGTTGGGGTTATTTTGCAATGAATTAATTTAGGACTACCTATGGAAAGAAATGCCCGATCTTTTCCTAAACGTCTCCTTATATCCTTACGCTGCACAGTAATACACCATTCTGGCTTAGTACGGTAATGAATAGAACAGAATAGCCCAATTCTATCGTCACGTGTAGTATTTCAGTGCTCCAAATTATCCGCAGTTCCCGGCAGTTCCCTTTAGTCAGCTGATTGAGATGTTGGTTTCACAAATGTGACGTCATCAGCCATCTATTGTATTTATGATCTAAGTTATCACCCTTAGGTACCGAGTTATGACGTTCAATGCGATGCTGGATTCGAAATCCAAGATGTCGGCCATTTTTCCAAGATGGCGGCTTGTTCCCCATGAGGGATTTTTTTGGACTTTTAGTATTTTGATCCAGGCTATTCAAGGAACCTCTCCACCAATTTTTAGCTTGATAAACTAATTTTCCTCACTTTGCCCAAATTCTGTCTAATATTCCTGCACTATAATGTTATAATATGGAATGGAAGCTTAATATAGTTGGCAATATATAAACAGCATCTACGTACGTTAGGCCTAATACTATGGGGCGATGTACTACTAAGGAAATCATTAAGAAAGTCAACGTTCGACTATGTATGAAGATATTGGATGACGATTGTTCCTTGCATGTTAATTTATTTAACGAGTTATGTTGGTAACTAATGGAATTGATCGCATGATGATGACTACATATATAAAGCAAGTTGTAGGCATGCTTGCTTACGTGAGTATTTGGCTACGAAGTTGGTTGAAAATGGTAATGCAATTTATATTTATATAATTTCCCTGCTGTATGAAAGCCTATAAATGTAATGCATGAAAACTTAATTGTCATCCTTGTGATTTCGCATTGAGGCAACTGACACTCCTATTTTGGTGACGAATCGAAAGTAGATTAACCTTTCTCTTAACTTATATGTAAATTATCCTTATTTTAATTACTCCTTTATGGCTTGTGAAAACTTATTATTATATTTTGTTTAACGCATAGAAATCTGGCAGCGCTGTAGGGATTTTCAAGTGTGTTTTTTTTACTGTCATAGCTGACGATTATTAGGTTAACTATTGTCGTTTGTCAGCTGTTGAAAAATAAAAGAGGTGACTAGTAGCCATTACATAATATACACGTGTTTGGTTTATCTCCGCATATTTGATGATGATAAATTGGATTATTCTTTAGTTGAGACGATGTATAGGCTTTGGAAGTTAATAATATGTTTGGCTTAATTCGTGACATTGGATGTCTGTGGAATGAAATAATTAATTAATTAAGGAAGCGAAATGTTACATGTGGGTGATGGCATTCTCACCATCATCATCATTTTCCCTTATCCAGCTCCTGCCGGGTCGGGGTATTTATGGCACTTCTCCACTATCCTCTTTCCTTCCACCATTCTTCTTCCACGATCTTGTCCCAGTCCAGATTTCTTTTTCTTACGCTACTTACGCTTTCTTACGCTACGCTTTCTATCTACTTACACTGAATCAATCCACCTTGTTCTAGGTCTTCCTCTTGCTCTCTTACCCTTGCACTTCGCCTCCAGCATCTGTCTTGGTATTCTATTTTCCTCCAACCTCTTTACATGTCCAAACCACCTTAGTTTATTCTTCTCAATTCTCTCATTTAGTTTTCCCATCCCAACTTCCTTCTTAATATCTTCATTTCTCACTCTGTCTTTCCTTGTCTTTCCTATCATACTTCTTAGGAATTTCATTTCACTGGCTTGGATTCTACTCTCTTGCCTGCTTGTCAGGGTCCAAGTCTCAGCTGCATAAGTTAATATGGGAACATAGTACACTTTATACATTACCTCCTTGCTTTTCCTCGGTACTTCCTTATTCCAAACAAGTTTTCTTACACTTCGATAGAATGCATTGCTCTGCTGTACCCTCCAGCCAATCTCCATGTCCAACCTACCAGTTTGCATCAATTCACTTCCTAGGTATTTGAACGTGTCCACAATTTCCCAACTCTGACTTCCAATTTTCACAGTGCCCTTTCTTTGGTTTTCCCCTCTTGTCATCACCATGGTCTTGCTTCTCTCTATACTGATTTTCAGGCCGTACTTCTGAATATTTTCGTTCAGTGCATCTAGTTGTTTTTGCACTTCTTCGGTGTTCCTTCCCCAGACCTCAATATCATCTGCAAATAACAATAACTTCATTTCTTTATGTCCATATGCTTCCTTTGTTTCCTTTACAATTTCATTCATCACCATTATGAACAAGAGAGGTGATAGCACACTCCCCTGTCTTAGTCCAGTCTTGTTCCTAAACCAATCTGTCTTTCCAACTGGGGTCAGTACCCTGCTAATACAGTTGTTGTACATTGCTTGCACCATTTCCAACATTTCTCTTCCCAGTCTCTTCTTAACCATGGTTTCCCATACCTTCTCTCTGGGGACACTATCATATGCCTTTTCTAGATCTATGAAAGTCATGATCAAATCCTCTCCATATTCCCAGTTCTTTTCCATCACCTGCCTCAAGCTAAAGATTGGGTCCACTGTGGATCTTCCACTCCTGAAGCCGTACTGTTCCTCTTGCAACTCTCCTTCCACCTTTCTTCTCATTCTTCTTTCTAATATCCTTTCCAGTATTTTTACTATCTGTGATAAGAGGGTGATCCCTCTATAGTTATCACACACCTTCTTGTCCCCGTTCTTAAACACTGGTGTTATTAGCCCTTTCTTCCAGTCTTCTGGTACGGTACTCATTTCCGTTTCCACACACACTTTAGCAGTCGATACAACCATTGCATACCAACAGGTCCAGCAGCCTTTATCATTTCTACACTGATTTCATCCACCCCTGTTGATTTTCCCATCTTCATTTCTGTACTGCTAATTCCACCTCCAGCATTGTTATATCATCTTCTGTTATAGAGTCGTCAGGTTGTGTCACTTCCATCTCACCAGTACAATTGGTCACATTCAATAGCTTATCGAAATACTCCTTCCATCGTCCCTTTAAGTCTTCTGGGTGTCTTAACTGACGCGTTTTAATTTCCCTGACGTGAACTTTATCCTTGCTAAAATGTAACCAAGTTGGTATAGCTGTTGTGCTTGTGCTTGAGATAAACAGACTTGCCACGCTACCTGTTGAGCACGAATAGAAACTCGTTTGTCGCTGCGGAATGCTGCCATCTGACGGAGAATATTAGTACTACTCCTTTTGGATTTGACGCTTGGAGCGCTGTACTCTCTATCTACGATTTTCTCCGATGGCTGCCGAAGTCAACAAAAGGCTGTTACCTTGGATACAGCGATAATAAGAAAAGTGATTCTCTATTGGAATCCTTACAAGCAAGAGGCAAAATTTATAACTCCGATATTTAAACCGAGCTGGTTAGCCCTGAAGGATAACATAGCCCCTATTCTGGAATATGTTCATATACAACTTGATTAGGAAGTACTTCCGACATCTCCCTGAAGATATTTTGACTTATTTGGTGTAATAATATTTTTGGCTTCTCAACCAGTGTGTTTTAGAAAAGGTTTGTAAATATTGTGAGATATTTTGGAAGCTGTTTTATTTCTATCGACATGTTTTATTATCTTGGACGTATTGTAATTTCTTACTTTGTGTTATTTTATGTTGGCGGACTGTTGTTCACTTTCGTGTTTTGGTCTAGCCTCGTGGTCGGAGTAACGGTAAGGTATCTGTCGATATATTTAAAATAGTTTCCAATTATCTATTTCCTTACTATATATCTTTTGGGGGAATGTGGTTATTTAATTTATTTTCTGAGCTACTAGCCATTTAGAATTCAGTCTTCATTTTGGTCAAGTGCAAGGACTTTCTTAACCTAATTATCTTTATGTAATTTTTTCTTTTCTCCTTTTATCTTGTTAGTATGCCTCATATAGGCACTGTAACTTGTGTCGAAGATTATGGCACTTATTTTATTCTGTGTAATGGGTTGCCTGGTGACAACCTAAGCTATTGTTATCGTTTCTTCCTTGCAGAAAAAAACAATAGTTTTTTGTTTCGTGTCGATAAAAAGAGAGACATGTTTGAAGATTTGTTTGCGATCACACGTACCTTGAATTCGCTCCTGTTAATAAAACTAACTTATTGATTGCATTGAGTTGAGACCGTATTTGAACTTAAACTAGTTTCGGTTCATACCTTGAGTATCCTTTAAAGGTAATTTATCTGTTTATTTAACGTTGGATATTTTTGTTGGTCATTGACTTTTCATTTGCTCATTTAATATAATTAATTCAACCCTTTTCCTCCTCAATCGGTGGGATTCCTTGCTTATATTCAATTAGCTGTTTATGCCAAGAACTAATTTCTTTTAAATTTTATTCCTGTCTTGTAAATGCATGTAATATTATTAATTGCCAATTATAGATATATATCAAAAGTGACCTCTGTGTTCTTGTATCATAGTTCGTTATTCTCTTATGTTCATACTATTTAACTGCCTGGGTAAATGGTTTTGTTCAACACCTTCTACTTTCGTCTCTGGTATTTTTTGGGGGTTTTTATTTTTATTTTGGTAAAATAGTTAACTCTCAGCACTACCAGTGTCTCATTAACAACTCTCCATCTTTCTTTTTCACCAACTTTGTGGTAACTCTTTCTTTCCTCTTACTTCTTAGAAGCCCATAGAGCATCCTTTTACTGCCACTTACATCTTTTTCCATTCTTCGTGTAAATTCTTCCCAACTTTTCTTCTTTTCTTCTCCTACCACTTTCTTACACCTCCGTTTGCTGTCGTGATACTTCCTTTTGCTTTCTTCTGTTTGATCTCGGTTCCATTCTTTCCATGCAGACTTCTTTTCTTTCACTGTTTTCCTCACTTCCTCATTCCACCACGGTGTCTCCTTCTCTTTCACTCTTGTTGACGTCCTACCACAAGCACTCTCTGCTGCATCAACAAATGCCTTTTTAAAGTGGGACCATTCCTCTTCTATGTTTTCCACTTCAGTAACTGGGATTTGTTGCTTCAATCTCTCCTGAAAATCTTCCTGTACAGTTTTGTCTTTCAATTTCCATACCTTTATTTTACTTTCTCTGATCTCCTTTAGGTTTTCCAATTTTTTCCATCTAAATTTTGCCACCACAGCTCTATGGTCCCCATCAAATGCTTCTCCTGGTAAAGCTGTCACATCTATCAGCTTTCTGCGATTAGTCCTTTCCTCCAGAAAGTAGTCAATTACTGATTTTGTTCTTCTATCGCCCCAACCATATCTCGTAATTTTCCTGCTGTTTTTCTTCCGAAACCATGAATTACCCACTATCAGTCCATTCCTTTCACAAAAGTTTACAAATTCCTCTCCTTCCCGGTTCTTTTTACCATATCCATATGGTCCAATGACTTCTCCCTTTCCTTGTCTCTCGTTTCCGACTTGTGCATTCATATCTCCCATGATCACCACTTCTACATCTGAAATTACTCTTTCTACATCCTCCAGGAATACTTCAATATCTGGCATTCTATTGAGGCTTTATGTAAAACAAGGGAATGCTAGATCATTCGTCTGTTAATATTGCCAAGTTATCTCTAGCGACATCTAGACAGCTGATATATTCTTTCTGTGGTAATCGACCTTTCTAGTTAAATAATATTTTATTGGCGTTTGGTGACCTTCGTCCAGCACCAACTTACTTTGCTAGGAGAAAGTAAGTACTTGTGAGTGTTCACGTTTCCACATCTATTTGATAAACTTATGTATTTATTGTTTGTGTGTTATTTTGTTTCAAATCAAATATTACTGAGCAAGAAATTGTCTCAATGGTACCTACCGTTGTAATGTTTTATGTTAATTCACTTTTCTATGTCAATAAACTTCGTTTTAATTCAATGGTTGTGATTTATAAAACTATTCCAATGCCTTATAGACACTCATACATGCACACACTTGGTCATAGCAAAATATTTTCCCATTAAAATGGACTAGATCATCTTTAATTAAGTGTGAGGAACTTGGTCAGCGATCTCACAAGTGCAATTTAGACGTCCAGTACCCACTATGTGTATATAGTCTAATGGTGCATATTTCAGGCCAATACGTTGACTGGGAATGGTGAGAAATTGAGAGATTCATTAGTCGACAGTTTTCGCAAAACTTCAGATTTCACGCTCACCACTGAAATTGCTCTAACATTTGAAGGAAAATTGATAAAATAGTCCAGCGCTGGCCATGATTGACAGACGTGTGTGAGCTCGGCTCCTCAGTTTAGGTGAATTAGAAGGTGTTATTGTGTAGTAGGTACATCCAAAATAAGTGGTTCACGTGTGTATAGTAAACGAGCATAACCTGTGCTACGTTATTTCGAGTGATAACCCTTACATACATAATAAAATCATAATTAAACCAGGATGACGAGAAGCAAGAATAAGCGTGCCTCTAGAGACGCCAGCGATAGTGCCAACTTAATTGAAGAGACCGTACCTAAGGTACTCGACGAGACTCTCAGTTCAGGTAAGTTTCTTGAAACTATTATATCCGCTATCTCTGTGAGAGTGACTTAACTTGTTATTAAGGAACTGGAGACGTCTCTTCAGTTCAATATGGACCTGGTATCTGATCTCACTAAAAACTTGAGAGTCGCGACTTTGAAATCCAAGCACTGAGAAATGAGCTTGAAGAAATGTACGACTCCTTAGAACAGTATAGCAGGAGAGCCAATATCAGGATTTTCGATGTGCATGAAAGTGCTCAAGAAATTACAGATGAACTTCTCTAAACGTATTCAGAGATATTGGTGCAAGTGTTAACCTCCTTGATATTGACCGTAGCCATCGTGTTGGACCCAAATCCCCTGGAAAAACTAGGCCCATCATTGTGAAATTCACTTCATTCCGTACGAGGCAGGAGGTGTTCCTTAAAAAAATTGCTCAAGGGAAGCAATCTGACCATCCGTGAGGATCTCACCTCCACCCGACTGGCGATTCTGAAGGCTGCAATTTCTCGATTCTCAGTTAAAAATTGCTGGAGTTCTCAGGGCGATATCCTTATCAAGAAACCGGATGGTACCAAAATCAGGATTAACCGTATGAGTGACTTACCTAACTAATCAGTATCTCAGTTTAAAAACAATTCACCTAAGACTGCGGCCAATATATGCCATCTTAGTTCTAATTATTATTATTATCTGTTTACTATTATATTATATTAGTCTTAGTTTACCATAGTACATTTCGGTTAGTTCAGTTATATTAGCCTTAATAACCTTAGTACATTTCGGTTAGTTCAGTTTTCATTTCTTAAGTTGGCAAACCTGATCGACAAGCATGCTACCTCTGACAGCAGCATTCTCGCAGCCACCCCTTGCAGTGAGAGGAATTTCTCCCGCATTCCCTCACCCGTCCCCTCCCCTACCGAACCGCAGTTTTCATTTCTTAAGTTGGCAAACCTGATCGACAAGCATGCTACCTCTGACAGCAGCATTCTCGCAGCCACCCCTTGCAGTGAGAGGAATTTCTCCCGCATTCCATCACCCGTCCCCTCCCCTACCGAACCGTTGCCATTCACTTCAAATAACGGGCTACAATTAGCTCTCGGAAACAATGACCTTATCTCGACTCGAGATCGAAAATTTGTCACTTAACCCAACCAAACTTCATATAGCCCCCGTGAATGTACAATCCTTATCGGCACATTTTCATGAACTTGAACTCATTATACCCGATTTGTTCCATATTTGTTTGATGAGCGAGACGTGGCTCTCACCGCTAAATCAATTTAAATCATTCCACTTTCCCGGCTACACTCTAATACATAATGACCGTGTCGTGAAGAGAGGAGGATGGGTAGGAGCTTCCGTTAAGTCAAACCTTAATCCTTAAGTCTTAAAATGTTCAGATAGCCAGTATTATAGGAGGCCTGAATTTATGCTATTCGAAATTGATGCCGCCCATCAAAAGTGCGCTGTCTGTGTTGTTTACAAAGCAACTTCACTGGGTCACTTGGAGGACGTGGAGAATGCGTTATTAAGAATCCTACCACTTTACCAACATGTAATAGTCATGGGCGATTTCAATACCAATATAGGCGACAACACTAAGTCTGAAACTCGGCAACTGCTGAATATGCTTTCGTCACGAGACATGAAAATATTAGAACTACTACCAACACATCACACGCCTACTTTACACACGACAATTGACTTGATATCAGTAAAGAACACTGACAAGGTGCTTCAGTTTGGTCAGACATCTGTACCCGGAATTTCAGCCCACGATTTAATCTATATGTCCTACTCATTAAAATGTCCCAAGACCAAACCAAGGACCATCATGTACAGAGACCTCTCTAAAATTGATATGAACTCCTTGACAGAAGATGCTCTATGTATCCCATGGCACGATATACTGACTATTCACAACATAGATGATAAGGTACACACAATGACCGAATACTTGACAGAACTTTATGACAGACATGCTCTAGTAAAATCTGTTCGAGCGACGTGACCTCCTGCAACTTGGCTCAGCTCGGAACTTAAAGTACTGATGGCTAAGCGCGATGTGGCACACAGAAAGTTTAAGAGATTACCCACTCAACAGAATTATGATGATTACAAAAAACTTCGAAACAAAACTTCCCAAACGGTACGTATTGCTCGAATCAGACATGCTCATAACCTGCTAGGAGGTAATATTAAACTCTCTGCGGCGTGGAAGGAACTAAGAAACATGGGAATAGGTAGAGAGAAAATTGACAACCCCATTAATCTACCTCTTGACACACTCAACGATCATTTTACAACTACCGGACACTCAGTTGATCCTGACATGAAACACAGAACTTTGATCAATAACAACACCCCCAGCCCTAACAGAGAAACATTCCATTGCTCGCATGTTACCCCCTCACAAGCCAGACGTGCTATTCTTCGAATAAAATCGAAATCTAAAGGGATCGACAATATAGAAATCGAATTATTCAAACATATCATTGATGTTATACTTCCCCCAATAACACATATTCAATCACTCGTTAATGACAGGTATGTACCCATCGCTTTGTAAAGCGGCCATCGTCATCCCAATCCCAAAAGTACACAGGCTAAACGTGTAAGCGATTATCGCCCAGTCAGTATACTATCATCCCTCTCCAAATCAATGGAATTTATCGTCCACGAACAACTCTCCTCCTATTTGCTCGAGCACAATATCCTTGATGAACACCAATCCACCTTCCGCAAAATCATAGTACTACTACTGCACTACTCAAGGTCACGGATGACATAAGGCTATGGATAGTGGGCTAGTAACAATCCTAACACTGTTTGATTTCAGTAAAGCCTTCGATTCTGTTCACCATGACATATTACTCTCTTGTCTATTTAAAATTCATCTCTCCATGAACAGTATTCAATGGATGGACTCTTTTCTACGTGGACGTCAACAATGTGTTAAAATTAACTCAAATCAAATGTCTTCATGGCGTCCAGTTGAGAGAGGAGTCCCTCAGGGGTCAGTCCTTGGGCCGCTCCTGTTTTCAATATATATAAACGACATTACGTTATCAATCACTAAATGCAAACACCACCTATATGCTGATGATGTACAAATCTACCTGCATTCAGCAACAGAAAAACTATCGGAAGCAATCGGCACCTTTAATGAAGACTTAACTGAAATCTGTAACTGGACTTGCTTACATGGACTACGACTCAATGAGGCTAAACCCCAAGCAATCATAGTCTCCCAACCAAAAATCCTCCTAAAACTAAAAAATGAACCCACTTTACCAAAATTACGCTTGTGCGATTCCCCAATCGAATTCCGAGAGTCAGTTAAAGATTATAGATGAACATCTTTTCTGGACGCAGCACGTCTGCAATGTTTCCAGAAAAGTATTTTCCGCATTGAATTCACTTAGAAGATTCTGGAATATTTTCTCTCGTGTATTAAAGGAACGACTTGTTTCCTCCCTAATATTGCCTCATTTTGATTACTGCGATGTGGTATACAAAGATCTCACTGTTACTCTTAAAAACAAACTCCAACATGCACAAAATGCCTGTGTACGCTACATATTTAATTTACGGTATTATGACCATGTCACCCCCGCTTATGAGCAACTTAACTGGTTACGTCTAAATCAACGCCACGACCTCCATTCCTTATGTCTTCTTCAACAAATACCCTCAACTTCAACTCCAGCTTACCTGCATTCTCAGTTTCACCGCCCCTCGTACGAGCATACTCTTGGAACACGGTCAAAAAACGACACACTCTTGCTGATACCCATACACCGCACAGTACGCTATACCAACTCCTTCGTTGTTGCTACTGCACGACTGTGGAACAATCTGCCTCGCTCTGTCAGAGGAGCAACCCCGTCCAGCTTCAAGCAGCGTTGCCAGCAGTACATACTCACTAAGTAAATGAAAGTTGAACTCAACACTTGTTATGCTTATATTCTTACGTCGTATTACTGTGCCCTTTTAGCAAGAAATATGCAAATCACAGTATACCAGCGTAGCTCAAGTCGGGATTTTCGGGGTAGCAGTAAGTTCACCCACTCTGTGACTCACATATTTTGGATTAATTAGAGGATACACTTGCAAAATAACAACAAAATCAACTCCTATTTTAACACATTTAATTAATCAAAATTATGGCGCTACAAACAATAAAACAATTAAATTACTGACCCATAATCATCTACTTGTTCCAAATGAACAAGGAATAACATAAGAATAAAACAAATATTGTACTAAAACATATGGTTTCCATATAAACCAACAATTCCTAATTAGTTTTACTTCCATAAAGCATCAACTGTAAGTTTCATATAACTCCGAGCTCTTTTGGCTCAATGCTTTCTATAATAATGGTGTCATTCTTTGTACACCTCAAATACTACCTTTTTTATATTTTCTTAATCATCAAAACAAATGTATAATTACATTTAAACTTACATGTTAATTATCTAACTCAATATTTGGGCATTTCACAGGTTTTCAGCTTTTATCATCTCTCTCTAATTTTACAAATACATTAAGGTAATCACGAAATTACTTGTGTACTCCAGAGTATGAAGATACTTGACACAGTCAAAAAAAACTACGGTCACTCCCGGAACCTAGTTGCCTTCAATTAACTCATGGAATCCTACTTCCATACAACATTACAATAGGGATTGTTATTCATTTCATATGTCTTATAAGACCATTATCCCATAAAAAAAACTACGATCTGAACAGGCAAGCGGAAATATCAATCTACAAGGACCTCGGTTCAACGCCCGGGTCGTTAACAACTTTAAACACTCACGGTGTATTCATTACTCCTTACAAGACGGCCTTCAGACACCCCTCCTGCTCCGAGGGTCTGACCGTGCTACTCGAGCGTTATTTATGACTATGCGGGAACCCTCCCGTCTAGCCTAAGCTTGAGCTCTCTTTAATGCTTTTACAAACAGCTTTTCGTTCATTCTCAGTTCTTTGGGGAGACCTGGCATTCTATTCCTCGTTTAAATTCAACAATATTATTGGGCTCATAAACCACATTCGTAATCTTGGCATTTATTAATTATGAAAGGTCCTCATTGATTGGGGAAGAGTAATTACACATTCTACGACGAATAATAAAGGGGCTTTCACAATAAGAGGATTCTGAGTTCGAATCTCTTCACATGCCTCGGGAACCATTCCCATATAGAGGACTCTGCAAAATGCGATTTAGGGTCAGCCTATAGCTATAAGACCTACGCTCAATACCATACATTTGCTCCCTTTCAATACAACATACACAATGGCCTCGTGATACTACGTCACAAATAGAGGACTTACACCAATTCTCAATTCGCTACAATCAACTACCTCTCATAAGTAATTTACCAAGTACATTAACTTTTACGCGTTCCTAGCGTGACATTTTACTTTAATTGCGCTCTTTTGCGCTATACTTTATTTTTAAGCCTAGCGTCATCCACAGAACTGATTATACCACATTAACAATTGATACACATCTCAATTTTTATATTATTCTTTTCCTTTTGCAATGACTTTCACTCTTTTTAAGAACATGCATTTGAACATCATGTCTATACTTTTTTATTAAGGCTCTAACGCTCTTATATTCACATCAATTAATTTGATCTTTATTTAATATTTCCTTACTTGGTTATTATTATTATTCATTTCATATCTTCATTCTTTACAAAAGCTCAAAAGCTATTTCTTTCATATAACTCAAATTTACTTTTATTTAAATATCTTTCATGATAATTATTAATATTTCGCTTGCTCTTATGACATTCGTCAAATACACTGACCTTTTATTCATATATTTCATCTACTGGATTTATTCTTTTACATAATTATTTATAGTTTCTCAAATTTCTATTATTGTTCAGACCGCGTTCTTGTTTATTCAGTATTTATTTATTTAAACACATCCCTTTTACTCAAAAACTCCGGTGGATTTGTACACAATCATTTCCCGACCCCAAAATATAATGAAATTCATTACTCACATGTTTTTAAGGTCGTCTCATGACCTTTATCCTTGTGCGGTGTTTCATTTTGGCCCACTTTGAAACTTACTCCATATTGTAGAAATTCATCTCATGTACAAACACTTCTTGACACATATTCAATACACTTAACATTGACAACATTTTTAATACACTGGTGTATCCCTTTAGAACATACAATAAACACTAAAAAATATTATTTTAACACACAATCTTGATAGCTTTACACTTCACAACATTTGATCACTAGGCCGTATTTTCCTAGCCTATCACACGTGACCTCTTAATCTCCCGTTTCCAAGGGTGAAATTTATTCAATGTCGGCTTCCTATCCTGCAGAATACGAAAGTCTCGAATCATCTACTTTTCCCTGGAATCCTAATTCTTCGAATCCTATTCTGGATGACCGGCTATTTCTCTAGCTTGAACGGCTTCTTTTTTAGATCTAGTTTATCGATCCTAGTGAAAGTCTATTCGGATCGAGGTCCCTTCGATAACCTATCGATGATCGATGGATTTATTTTACAGCAGCTAGTACTTCTCGAGTCTAGTGCTTTAGAATGGTTCGTCTGCTCTCTGGAGATAATGTCTACAGTCTCCGTTCTTCTTGGTTTATTCGGTTCTCGCACTCCTACTTTTCTGAAATACGTTGCGAACCTTACTCTGTTTTTCCCTATTTTGGTTCTTTAAATTAGATAACTGTTTATCTTTCTATTACGGTACTTCCGTACGTTATGATATTTTCGGTCGTTTATTTAAAGACCTATCGCCTTAAGTCCAACGTTCGCAGCCTGCTCTGACTATATTTTACGAACTTTTCACTGTAAACTTGTGTACTGTCGGACCTAAATCCTGTAACTAGGATTTTCCTAATTTTTCAACACGGCGATACTTTAATATTTCTTCTTTACAACTCCTTATGGAGGCACGCAAGTTATTAATACTGCGACGCCTGTGGCTATCAGATATTAATTCTGCGGTGTAATACAGCGTTTCTCCCCTCAAGGAGTACTGGTAAACTGTCTTCGGTGTGAAGCAGAGTAACGCCCTACACGGCTGTCTGAATACTGATGTGTAGCAACGCCCCCTCGGGCTGTTTGGAACTGCTTGTACTGATGTAACTTCACGTCCCCTGGACTGAATAATACTTTGCGTTGATGATGCTCCAGCGTCACGCCCCCCTGGACGGACTAGTACTGCGATGTAGCCTTACGCCCCCTCACGGGCTGTCGGAATGACTGCATGTTTGGCTTGGTGATGCCAGGAGCTTTATACTGTTTCGCTACAAAAAAATAAGACTCTAGCCCTTTCCGTGCCTAACTTTTAAAATAATGGTTGCACCATTATAAAAATTATACCTTCAAAAAGCTCGTCTTCTCAATGTTAAATAATCTCATTGCGCATAAGAATCGATCGTGCAATTCGGAGATATTAATTAATTTCTCGTCCTCAACTGTGTGGGTGTTGCTGTTCATTTGCATTCTCCCCTCTCCACAGGCCTTGGTAAATCCCCTATGACGTCTACTTGCGTTTGCAGTTTTCTCCTGTGCAATTATTAAAGGGTTTTTCTTTACACAAAAATCTCTAATTCGAAATGATTCACCGTACTGTAATTGTTTACTTATTTTTATACTCGTAAACGGGTTAAATTTAATTATTCCTCTTCTGGCGCATAAGCGGTGTTGTCGTTTTTAAGCAAGCTCAGCTCGATTTCCGAGTCAGGCTTCCTGGTCTAACAGTCGGAATTTTCCACTCGGTTATTAATACTCATGACCAGCTCCTTCTGAATGTCAAGAGGGGTGATCTCATCTCTCGAACACCTGGCTCGCGCTGCTTGCACAATGTTAGGCTACCATCCTAGCTTGATCTTTCTCTAAGTTACATTAGAAACTGTACGTTTCTTTCATTTCTTCCCCAAATACATGGATTCGACCTCCTTGGACCCTATGGCGCATGGGTTCATCTCACCCTTCCTTAGGTTAAATAAATTTTCGAAAAATTTTGAGGAAATTTATTTCAATTAATCTTATCTTTCTTTATTCTTCGAAGCAATCATAACGTTGTCCGTATCTTCTGTTGTTTTTATTTCTTTAAAGTCGTATCCGGTGATTGTGTAGGTCGGGTATGCTCTGTCCCTACCCTTTCTTTCTCCTTTCTTAAATTGAAATTTTCTTCTTCAATAAACTCAATTATTTCTTTAAAGTTCCCTTCCTCTCTGGTTTATATTTGTATGGGTCTTTCTTAAAGGCCCCATTCATTCATTCCCCCTCAGTGGACGTCTCCACTCAGGGTCATAAATTTCTTGTCACGTTCGGGTGTTTACAACTTCTACCCTCGTCTGGTGCGCGCTTCTCCAAACTCGAGTCAAACAGTTGGTTTCTTTTCTTCTTTTCATAAGACGGACTTCTTGTCGGTCTGTTCTCTATTCATTATGTATTGTCAACTTAATGACCTTCTTTGAATTACCTTGCGGGTGCAACTAGCTTTACCCGTAACATCATCATTACTGTTCTCAGACTTCAAGTCTGTAACATTTCATTTGATTTTTTAAGAGCTCGGTCTAACCTCACCTGACTCTTTCTGGTTTTCTTCCCCCTTCCTCATCTCTCTTTGAGATGGTATTACAAACAAATATTATTTTTATTCCTCTTATTATTTAATGGTTGCATAGGGCTTTACCCGTTGATTCCAATGGAATAATTCTTTCCTTCATCTCGTATCGAGATGGCATTTCCAAAGAGTATTTCTTTTTTCGACTCTTCCAATTCTTTAGATCTTTCAGATCTCCCTTCTTTCTCTTCTTTTTATCACTCCCTTTCTTTTTACGGAGCTTCCAGCTGAAATATGCCTGGGCATCCTCTTCCTCCAAGGCATCGTAGGTTATTTCTCCTCCTTTCATAGTTTCCATGGGGTATCCATTTTCTTGTAAACCGACTACCAATTGCGGTTTTCCTCTTTCCTGATTTTCTTCAAAGGCATCTCCTTCCTTCTTTTCATTATCTCCAGCAATCTCATCTTTTCCTTTGAGGTTTTCTGGGCTCGTGTTTGGACCTCTTTCCATTTCTCTTTTCTGTCGTTGGCATTCCTGACATTTTATCATTAATTCAAGGATCCGTGCCTTCAGTTTTTCTTCTTCTTCTTCTAATTGTTTCCTATATTTCTTATCCTGAGTTTCTTCTAAGTGTATCTCATCTTTCTTCACCTCCTGAATTTCTTCGGAGTTTTCTTCTTCAATTTCTATGACATTTTGAACCTCTGTTTCTATCGGTGCTTCGACGATAGTTTCTATTAGGGTTTCATCTACCTTTTTCATTTCTTCAGGAATTAGTATTTCCCTTTCTTCAACTGTCAATTCTTTTGTTATCTCCTGTTCCGAGATTATATCTTGATCTTCCAGCCCAACCTTTTCATCAAAATGAGTCTCTTCACTTCGCAGCTCGTTTTCATTTTGGCTGTCCTCCTGGTCTGGAATTACGATTTCCTCCTGAATTTCCATTGGTTTCTCTGGAAGGATCTCCAAGGTTTCCTCAGTTTCCACTGGAGTCATTATAATTTCTACTTCTTGTTTTTCTTCTTTAATATCAATTTTGGGCTCCTCTGGCACCGTGACTTCTTTTTCTTCTTTAATTTTAGCTTGTTTTTCCTCATGGGCAACTATTTCATTTATGACCGGGATAGCCATTTCTTTTGCTTTGAGGTCCTCTGCTAATATGTATTCATCATATTTCTTTTGGACGGTCTCTAATATTTCTTTGTATTCCTGAATCTTGACTTCCCTCAATTCAGCTAACTCCTGAATGCTTATTATACCATTTTCCTCATACATGCTCATTCTGAAGCAATGCATCTGATCATGTTCTTCCTGTAAATAATCCCTTTGTTTCTGAATATATTTCTTCCGGTCGTGCTCTTTATAATCGGTATCACGCTGAATCTGCCACCATTTATCTCTTATTTCCCATAGTTGATCCATTATATCACTTACTTCATTAATAAACATTTTTAGCTGTTCCCGCGAAGCTAATTCCATTTTTCCTTCTTTCACCATACGTTCCGCAAATTTCTTCTTTGTTTCTCTTAATGACTCTTTGACATCAGGAATTTCTTTATTTAGTTCTTCTAATTCCAGCTTGGGTATCGTATACCAATTTTTGCTTGCCCTATCACGAAGTTTATCTATCTTCTTTATTTCCTCGGAGATACTTTCTCTTTGTTCCTTAATTTTCTCTCTGTCCTTCGAGTCTACATCTCTAAATTTCCAAAGTTCATCCCTCATCCTATAATTCTCTTTTCGCATTTCGCCAATTATATCCAAAAATTCTTTTACTTCCTTCCAGGTCGCCATTTCTACTTTTTCCTGATCCTGAATGCAAAGACTATCGTTCTTTTTCCCTTCGCTTTCCGAGCCTATTTGAACCTGCATTACTACGTGAGACTTTGAATTACCTTTACTATTATCATCCTCGGTATTAATTTCATTCTCCCTTGGAATCGGTTTACAATTTTCTTTTTCCTTTTGGAGCTCTAAAAGCTCATTTGTTACCCTGTTGTCTGCAGACATGTTACCTTCTCTTCGTGTAACTATGTCTCCAGGTGCACGCATGCTTTCTACAGAAACATTTACAATTTCATTATTTGGGTACTCCTTATCACCTGTAATTTTACCTTTATCTGGACTCTCGGCCCTTACATTCTCTGAGAGCCTCCGCCTCTCTTCACTTGATGACATCATATTATAATATAGTGGGCCACTAATGCCACCACACTAGTACATGCTTGAGAGATGATACTCTGAACCATTGTGTCCCAATTTCTTTAAAAATTTACTTTGGTACGGGTGTTTACTACAACGTACCCTTTTGATACTTTATTCAATTTCATAAACCTTTATGGAAGTATTTAAAATTCAAAATTTCGAAAAACCATTTTTTTTTTTCAAAAAATGAAAATTTTGATTTTTCGAGAAAACTCGGGGTTTCCCTAGGAAAACTCATCCCTGCGTACTGGGCGCCAAATGTGATAATTAGGTGTATGATAAAATCATACAAGACCCACGTTGGAAAACGGTTAAACAATTAAATTACTGACCCATAATCATCTACTTGTTCCAAATGAACAAGGAATAACATAAGAATAAAACAAATATTGTACTAAAACATATGGTTTCCATATAAACCAACAATTCCTAATTAGTTTTACTTCCATAAAGCATCAACTGTAAGTTTCATATAACTCCGAGCTCTTTTGGCTCAATGCTTTCTATAATAATGGTGTCATTCTTTGTACACCTCAAATACTACCTTTTTTATATTTTCTTAATCATCAAAACAAATGTATAATTACATTTAAACTTACATGTTAATTATCTAACTCAATATTTGGGCATTTCACAGGTTTTCAGCTTTTATCATCTCTCTCTAGTTTTACAAATACATTAAGGTAATCAGGAAATTACTTGTGTACTCCAGAGTATGAAGATACTTGACACAGTCAAAAAAACTACGGTCACACCGGAACCTAGTTGCCTTCAATTAACTCATGGAATCCTACTTCCATACAACATTACAATAGGGATTGTTATTCATTTCATATGTCTTATAAGACCATTATCCCATAAAAAAAACTACGATCTGAACAGGCAAGCGGAAATATCAATCTACAAGGACCTCGGTTCAACGCCCGGGTCGTTAACAACTTTAAACACTCACGGTGTATTCATTACTCCTTACAAGACGGCCTTCAGACACCCCTCCTGCTCCGAGGGTCTGACCGTGCTACTCGAGCGTTATTTATGACTATGCGGGAACCCTCCCGTCTAGCCTAAGCTTGAGCTCTCTTTAATGCTTTTACAAACAGCTTTTCGTTCATTCTCAGTTCTTTGGGGAGACCTGGCATTCTATTCCTCGTTTAAATTCAACAATATTATTGGGCTCATAAACCACATTCGTAATCTTGGCATTTATTAATTATGAAAGGTCCTCATTGATTGGGGAAGAGTAATTACACATTCTACGACGAATAATAAAGGGGCTTTCACAATAAGAGGATTCTGAGTTCGAATCTCTTCACATGCCTCGGGAACCATTCCCATATAGAGGACTCTACAAAATGCGATTTAGGGTCAGCCTATAGCTATAAGACCTACGCTCAATACCATACATTTGCTCCCTTTCAATACAACATACACAATGGCCTCGTGATACTACGTCACAAATAGAGGACTTACACCAATTCTCAATTCGCTACAATCAACTACCTCTCATAAGTAATTTACCAAGTACATTAACTTTTACGCGTTCCTAGCGTGACATTTTACTTTAATTGCGCTCTTTTGCGCTATACTTTATTTTTAAGCCTAGCGTCATCCAAAGAACTGATTATACCACATTAACAATTGATACACATCTCAATTTTTATATTATTCTTTTCCTTTTGCAATGACTTTCACTCTTTTTAAGAACATGCATTTGAACATCATGTCTATACTTTTTTATTAAGGCTCTAACGCTCTTATATTCACATCAATTAATTTGATCTTTATTTAATATTTCCTTACTTGGTTATTATTATTATTCATTTCATATCTTCATTCTTTACAAAAGCTCAAAAGCTATTTCTTTCATATAACTCAAATTTACTTTTATTTAAATATCTTTCATGATAATTATTAATATTTCGCTTGCTCTTATGACATTCGTCAAATACACTGACCTTTTATTCATATATTTCATCTACTGGATTTATTCTTTTACATAATTATTTATAGTTTCTCAAATTTCTATTATTGTTCAGACCGCGTTCTTGTTTATTCAGTATTTATTTATTTAAACACATCCCTTTTACTCAAAAACTCCGGTGGATTTGTACACAATCATTTCCCGACCCCAAAATATAATGAAATTCATTACTCACATGTTTTTAAGGTCGTCTCATGACCTTTATCCTTGTGCGGTGTTTCATTTTGGCCCACTTTGAAACTTACTCCATATTGTAGAAATTCATCTCATGTACAAACACTTCTTGACACATATTCAATACACTTAACATTGACAACATTTTTAATACACTGGTGTATCCCTTTAGAACACACAATAAACACTAAAAAATATTATTTTAACACACAATCTTGATAGCTTTACACTTCACAACATTTGATCACTAGGCCGTATTTTCCTAGCCTATCACACGTGACCTCTTAATCTCCCGTTTCCAAGGGTGAAATTTATTCAATGTCGGCTTCCTATCCTGCAGAATACGAAAGTCTCGAATCATCTACTTTTCCCTGGAATCCTAATTCTTCGAATCCTATTCTGGATGACCGGCTATTTCTCTAGCTTGAACGGCTTCTTTTTAGATCTAGTTTATCGATCCTAGTGAAAGTCTATTCGGATCGAGGTCCCTTCGATAACCTATCGATGATCGATGGATTTATTTTATAGCAGCTAGTACTTCTCGAGTCTAGTGCTTTAGAATGGTTCGTCTGCTCTCTGGAGATAATGTCTATAGTCTCCGTTCTTCTTGGTTTATTCGGTTCTCGCACTCCTACTTTTCTGAAATACGTTGCGAACCTTACTCTGATTTTCCCTATTTGGGTTCTTTAAATTAGATAACTGTTTATCTTTCTATTACGGTACTTCCGTACGTTATGATATTTTCGGTCGTTTATTTAAAGACCTATCGCCTTAAGTCCAACGTTCGCAGCCTGCTCTGACTATATTTTACGAACTTTTCACTGTAAACTTGTGTACTGTCGGACCTAAATCCTGTAACTAGGATTTTCCTAATTTTTCAACACGACGATACTTTAATATTTCTTCTTTACAACTCCTTATGGAGGCACGCAAGTTATTAATACTGCGACGCCTGTGGCTATCAGATATTAATTCTGCGGTGTAATACAGCGTTTCTCCCCTCAAGGAGTACTGGTAAACTGTCTTCGGTGTGAAGCAGAGTAACTCCCTACACGGCTGTCTGAATACTGATGTGTAGCAACGCCCCCTCGGGCTGTTTGGAACTGCTTGTACTGATGTAACTTCACGTCCCCTGGACTGAATAATACTTTGCGTTGATGATGCTCCAGCGTCACGCCCCCTGGACGGACTAGTACTGCGATGTAGCCTTACGCCCCCTCACGGGCTGTCGGAATGACTGCATGTTTGGCTTGGTGATGCCAGGAGCTTTATACTGTTTCGCTACAAAAAAATAAGACTCTAGCCCTTTCCGTGCCTAACTTTTAAAATAATGGTTGCACCATTATAAAAATTATACCTTCAAAAAGCTCGTCTTCTCAATGTTAAATAATCTCATTGCGCATAAGAATCGATCGTGAAATTCGGAGATATTAATTAATTTCTCGTCCTCAACTGTGTGGGTGTTGCTGTTCATTTGCATTCTCCCCTCTCCACAGGCCTTGGTAAATCCCCTATGACGTCTACTTGCGTTTGCAGTTTTCTCCTGTGCAATTATTAAAGGGTTTTTCTTTACACAAAAATCTCTAATTCGAAATGATTCACCGTACTGTAATTGTTTACTTATTTTTATACTCGTAAACGGATTAAATTTAATTATTCCTCTTCTGGCGCATAAGCGGTGTTGTCGTTTTTAAGCAAGCTCAGCTCGATTTCCGAGTCAGGCTTCCTTGTCTAACAGTCGGAATTTTCCACTCGGTTATTAATACTCATGACCAGCTCCTTCTGAATGTCAAGAGGGGTGATCTCATCTCTCGAACACCTGGCTCGCGCTGCTTGCACAATGTTAGGCTAGCATCCTAGCTTGATCTTTCTCTAAGTTACATTAGAAACTGTACGTTTCTTTCATTTCTTCCCCAAATACATGGATTCGACCTCCTTGGACCCTATGGCACATGGGTTCATTACATATATTCAAACATTCCAATTCTCACTTTCTCATTTATTCTCTATTTAGATATCTAAATAACCTCCTTCAGTAACGACTAATTATCTTCATCATCATCTTCACCACCATCATTAGTCTACTTTCTTTCAGTATTTCCTTTACCTTACTGTAATTTTAAACTTACTTCTAAGTATCTTAGTTATTCACCCTAACAATGCAACAATTTACAGCCTAGACCACCAAGCTAATCCAGTTTATATGTATTTTATATTGTATAAATATTGTAAAATTGTTAGATTTAAGTTGTATTTGTATTGTTCATTATCAAGCTAATCCATTTCATATGTATTTTATGTTATATCAACATTGTAATATTGTTAGATTTTAAGTTGTATTTGTATTGTTAATTACTTATCATTTGTATAATCTGGTTAGATGGAAGAGAGGGCCCAATGGCCCTAATCTTGCCAGTCAAAATAAATCTATCTATTATTGAAGGGAATTTAATGTTCTACAACCCTCTGGCCGGAATTTGGTTTTTGGGTGCATAGTTGAAGAGTTATACAGTAAAAAAGAGCAAATAATGTGTGGAAAAATATTTTCACCCAAATTACAGAATTTCAAGAGCGGATATCGCGAAAACTATACAATATATCGAAAGACGTGACTGAATAAAACGTGTATAAAATTTAACCAGCTTTTATTTTGTATAGAATGGTAATTTCGCTAGGACGCATAGCTTCAGAGATTTGAGCGAAACACCAAAAAAAGGGACCTTGAAATCCCCTCCCCCAGCCCCCCCCGGCTCAAGGGCTACGGGGGGGGGGACTTTAGATATGTTCACCTTCTAACTAGTCCAAATAAAGTTATGAAGTCAAAAATTGTGTTCCAAACATTTCCCTCTATACTGAACCCTTATTGATCTTCGATAATAAGTATTCATAATTTATTATTATTATTATTACTGCAGCCCAGGCAGTACTTGTGGAAGTTGACGAGGATAAAAGCAAGTTAGCATGTCGCAATGATTGCCACAGAAGTAGCTCGTGGTAGCTATTCTTGAGAACGGCCGGCTAAGCTGACTTCAAGGCCAAATTGTGTAACAACTTGCACCAGAATTGGAATCATAAAGGGATGGTCACGAGTTACTTGCAACCGACCTACGATTGAATCACCCAATCAGGAGAGACCACGCCAAGACCACGCGATGTGTAGCGTCAGTGGTAAAAAGCGCGCGGAATTGATTATCTAAAGAACCGCCGATCGGAATTATCTCCGCACGAGTGCGCTGAGACGTTTGAATTATTTGATGAAGATTGACACTAGTCCTGTGTGTGTGTGAAGAAAACTCTGGAAATTTTTTCTTAATTCACCCCACTCTTTATCCCCCTGTCAGTTTCTAATAAATTGATCGACGACACGCTGTTCGATGTCTTTTCTGTTTGGAGCTCTGATGAGCTAACGTCACGCCAGTTTGTGTAATGATTTTAAAAGCTCTAACATATTATTTGAAGTCTAATACTTTGTGAGCTCTGTGAGCTAATTTCACGCCAGTGTGCGTGGTGATTTGAAACTTGAATATTATCTTAAAGACAACTATTTTCAGCTCTTAGGGGCAAGACGTGAGTAACATTCTAATTAGCGCTCACCCGAGCGAAGGTCAAGCAGAGCTGTAGGGATTACCGAGCGAGATAGCGACTGTGAGTCAGTCAGACTTTAAAACTTGTATTGTCGAGCCAATGACGATGGACTCGAAGTTGTATATTTCATGTAAATTTTTATTGTGTTTTTCATGTGTGTATCGTGCGTGTGTGAGCAAGAGTAGGGAAAGTCTTCGTGATTAATCGCATAGGACTATTTGTGGGCGAATTTAGTAACTCACAAGCGAGTATAGCCAGGTCAAATTATAATAACATTGAACTTTTCTTCCAAAGAGACTACACCAAGATGTCCAACGTGTGGTCAGGAGCCGGAGTGACGTCCGACGCTTCTACGAAGACGACTATGGAGTGCTAATTTTCCCATAGGGAAATGGGCTGAGATGGAGGTCATGTGTTCTACAAGCTGAGACGGTGATGTACAACAATTGATTATTCAATTATGTAGTTAGATTGGCGGGGGAACTTTGTAAATAATTAATTTTAGTCTTTTTCTTGTTTTAGAGTGTTTTTTGTACCGACACTAATTGTTTTAAATGTACGTTGGCACGTGGCCAAAGTGTTTGTTGTGTATTTATTTTTCTTTGGAGTCATATTTAATGTGCACGGCGCGTGTACGTGATTTTATCCATGCAAATGCGAAACCCGTTACATTCGATAAGTGGTGCTTTATTAAAGTTCATATTTTTGATAGGAAAGGGAGGTAATTACTGTAAGATGTTTGCTGAACAGGTTATTATTCATATTAGGGTTGCCGAGCGCAACGAATTAAATGGTAATTGTAGAACACCTTAGTTCTAATTTGATAGATTTTTTTGAGTCCTTTTCAGGTTTATTAGTCACGGCATTGAACGGAGGCGCCAGCGAGTGGAAACTATTTATGTCATTTATTTCAGGGTCTGTCAAACCCATACGTGTGATTCTGTGTGTGTTATTGCGTCAGGTGTGTGTTGATTCTACGTGAAGAGGGGTAGAGGTCCTACCGCCCTCATATTTTGTTGTTGTTGTATTTTTGATGGAAAGGCAGGGTGCTCCAGGGAGACTGCTGTTCCTTGTCCATACTGCTGATTCTTGCATTTCCTTGGGGAAATGCCGGGATATTTTGTTCTGACACACATACACGTATTATTGTGCTTTGGGGCACGCTTCTTCGAGATTCGATCCCGTGCCTTGGGAGGTCGAGGTCATCGTGACACGTGGGTTGACAGATATGCAGATTTCCACGAATCGCCCGTCTTGCCTGGTGACTTATTTTGTTAGGCAGTCCTATGTTCCGACTGGCCCCTTTAAGCTTTCATATAGCAAACCTGTTCATTGTGATGGTTATTTTTGAACCATAATTAATTGGGGAGTTCGCCATGTGTGTGACGGATTATTGCATGTTGTATGGATAGGATATTGTGTTAATAATGTAAATGTTGGCTTTGAGCCTAGTGATTTTGTTTATGACTCAGTTCATGTAATTTGGTATGTGACGCCTGTGTGGCGTAGTGGTAGTGTACTTGTAAAAATGACGGCGGTCATATGTGTATTTCTTTTATTGGTCACGTGTTAACTTACTTGTGTTGATTTGTATGAGAAGTCCTAATTTTAGGCAGTAATGTTTTTGCTACGGCAGTTTTGATTCCAATTTCACGCGGAAATTATTGTATTGTTTATTTTAAGTATAGGAAGTGTCGGTTTAGTTTTAAGTGTTGTATAGTTGTTCCCCGCGTCTGTCTAGCTCTAAGCAATGTGGATTCGTCGTCTGAAAGTTTATTCTGGATGATGACGAATCATGCATTCGTTTGTACTCATCGTGAAGCATGTAGAACAGCACGCGCGCATACAATTGTCACTTTTGTTGATTTTTCTTTGGGACATTTGGTCCAAGTATTAATCTCTCCAGAGATTTGGCCTATGTTTGGCAAACTTCATTTATTCAGTGGGAGTCATATGGGAGTTTTGTTTCGTTAAATTTTGTTGTAAATAGCTGATCTGTTTATTAAATTCATTTGTTTTAACCCTGGCTTCACTTTTTCCTGCATGTTATTTTGTTATATGTTACCCTGCATGTTAATGAAGCGCTTTTAACAACAACTTACGATATGGACTGTTACACCCCCCAAAACTGAGTCTCATAAGCTTCTTTGCAAGGGTTCAATACCTTGTAACGTGTTTTTCTAGGGGATTTTACGCCACTGGCATAAGTCAGTAGGAAGCCATTCTATATTTATTTACACGGCAAATTGTTCAGCCAAGAGAAGTTTTCATGTAACTTTGGAGCATTTTTTATAAAATTATAAGTAATCAGATAGGGTTTCTATGTTATAGAAAACACTATCAAGCAAATTATTACGAACAACATTATCGTAAGAAAATTATATGACTACGGAATTTTACGGAGTTTTGTCAGTTAGGGTATTTTGAGAGAGATCAGTCACGGGGAATTAGGCTACAGGCTTAATATTGTAGGGTAGCATGACGCAAGCTGGGTTGCTGCTTCAAGAAAAGGCGAAATGGCCTGGACCGGTAATCGACATCATCGCCGCGCCGAGTGTAATGACCCGGAGGTGGGGGAGATCGCGTGGTAGCGCAGCCAATCAGGGAAGAGCGGGCGAGGAGAAGTCGGGGTCCAGAGAGGGGATGTGATGAGTGCATATATGGTTTGCGCGCCGTGGAGGCAAGAGGACTATCTTTGTAAAACTTAACCAGTGTGGTTGTACGTGTGGTTGGTTCCGATATTCGGACCATAAGTTATCATATCTACAAGTATCTCATCAACTAACGAAGAAGATGACGACGACCAGGAGGCTGTGGGAAGCTCTCTACAACATCCAGTACGAGGGAAATGCTACGGCAATTTCCAGTGGTAAGCGTGAATGACTCAGAACTCCGCTATCTCTCGTCTCTTTGTTTAATATTCAGTATTTCAGTAACTTCATAGCTTGGGAATAAGAGTAAAATCAGTAATTTATCCGAATCCGTTTTCACGTAATTTTCTAGCGGTAATATTCAAATCGCAACGCTCCAATTTAAATTCAAAACTTATTATTATTATTGTTAATTTTGCAATACTTGTTTTATATAATAAATTCATTTCTTTTAACCATGCAATCTTTGCTTTCAGTAGGTAGCATTAGATATAGACCAAATTCCTTCTCCTGATACAATTTTTTGTTGGGTTAATGATCAAATCATACCACGATCTGAGTGAATAGATTCTTGAAGGTGTTCTACCAGAGCTAGGTGTTGTTAAATATAAATTTAGATTTCAACATAGCGTTGAGGTCTTGGCGCCCATTAAAACAACATATCTTAGGCAGAGTAAATATTTCAAAGTGCAAGGCAGAGCTAGTAAGAAACCATTACATTTGTCACGCAATGGTGAGAGCAATAGAATCCGGTTCAATTGTACGCTCAATGTCACCCAAAGTATAAGCCGTTTCACTTAACGCTCAACGAGGAGCAAAGAAAAACCGTTACACTTGTCGCTACCAAATTGGGGCCGAAAACCTAATAACATTTGTGGAAGGAGAAGGGTATTATTTCTGTGCCTGTATTTTGGGGGGTTTTCATTTATCGGTGTGTATCAGCATGGGTAGTGTTGAGGAAGAGATGAAGTTGCGTAGTGATCACCAGTTGGATAGTGAAGATACGAGCAGTATGGCTAGTCTTGGAAATGAAAGCAGTACAGGGATGTCGGAGGTAAATCCCGATACTGAGGGGGGTAATCAAAACAGTCAAGCAGGGTTAGAGAGTTTGTTTCTTCAGTTTATGCAACAAAATAAAATTAGCACAGATGCTTTAAACGCTAAACTCGAACAAAATAACGCTAAATTAGAACAAAATAGTAGGGAAAATTAAGAGAGTAATAGGGAATTGAGCGATAGTTTAAATGCTAAACTTGAACAAAACAGTAGGGAAAATGGAGAGAGTACTGAAACTTTAAACGCTAAACTCGAACAAAATAATGCGAAACTTGAACAAAATAGTAGGGAAAATAAAGAGAGTAATAGGGAATTGAGCGACAGTTTAAATACTAAACTTGAACAAAGCAGTAGGGAAATTATTGATAAATTCGAACTGATTAGAGGTGAGATCAGAGGGGTGATGGAAGAGAAGGCTAAAGAGATTATTGCAGATGTAGACAGAAAATTAGGAAAAGTACAGGAGAAGTTAGAAGTTAGAATCAGTACACAGGCTGAAAATTTAAAAGAACTAGTGCAACATGAAACACAGCAGGTCAAAAAGCAATTGGGGGGAGAAATTGACAAAATTCAGGTAGCAACTAAAGAGTTTAAAGAACAGCTGGGGGGAAGAATTGATAGTGTTCATGCAGAAATAATCACTGAAGTTAATGATTTAAGGGAGAGGAATAAGGAAAGCATTAATGAGATTAGTGAGAAACAAGCTAAATTAAGTGGTAAAGTTGAAGCATCGGAAGGGAGCATTAGGTTAACTGTAACTAATATTGAAAGAAAGGCTGAGGAGAAAATTGCTGAATTAGAGCAGAAGTTGAAAGCTAGAATTAGGCAGGAAAATAGTCAGAGTAGGCCAGTTTATGTGAATAGCACACACAGGGAAATAGAACTAGGCAAATTTATTAATCTGCAGGGTTGTCCAATGGAGTTCAGGAATACTATAGAAAATAAATTCGGGGAGAGGTTGGAAGATGGTGGTATTGAGTGGTGTCGGGTAGTTGAGATTTTAGAGCAAGCGTTTGTAGGGGAGACAAGAAACTGGTTTGCTGTCTACAGAGACAATTTCGAGAATATTTCAGATTTTAAAGTTAAATTTTCTGAGAAATTTTGGAATGAGGTGATTCAGTCTCAGCATCGTGAGGGAATTGTGTTTTTTAACGTGCAAATATCTGGATGGTTTGAAGGTAGTTAGTTAGTTATTGTTGTTTTAAGGGGCGGAACTACGAGGTCATCTGCCCCTCTTAACACAGATTAAAGAATTCAAATTTTGAATTGAATTTGAAATTTTGAGGTGGACATCTAAATTTAAAAAGACCAAAAATTAATAAAACAAAAACAAACAATTAAATTAAAAAATATATATATAAAAATAAACAAAAATTACGGAAAAAAACAAAACATTATCATTCAAAAACGAACAAGTCGTTGAGTCAAAGTTCACTGGAAAATTTAGATTGCTGGCCCTAACCCACTCTCACTTATAAAGCGGATAAATCGATCAGCAGCCACCGCGTCATCGGCTAATATAGGTTTGAGTGTCGTCTGCAAACCAAGGTTTCTTCGTAAGTCAGCAAGATCCACACACTCGGTGAAAATGTGGGCCACTGTGAATACGGCTCCACAGGTACAAAGTGGGGGTCTTCCCTTCTCATTAGGTACGAGTGGGTGGATCTTGTATGACCTATCCTTAGCCTACACAAAATGACGGACTCTCTCCGGGCCCGGAAGGAGCTCCGCCACACGCGAGTAGTTCCCTTGATCGCTCTCAGTTTACTGGGCAGTGGGTCAGCTAGCCACTGACTCTCCCAAAAAGCCAGAACTTGTAGGCGTAACTGAGAGCGAATATCTCTAGCGGGTACCTCCATTGGTCGAGGTGGTAGTGATACCGCCTCTTTTGCAGCTTGATCTGCTAACTCATTTCCCGCAATTCCCATGTGGCTTGGAAGCCACAGAAAGGTGATTCGAGTGTCAGCATGGAACAGCCCGGCTAGTAGGTCGTGGATTCGCTGCACTAGGGGGTGTTGCGGGAAACATGTAGCAATTGACTGCAACGAACTCAAAGAGTCGGTACACACAAGAAAGTGGATTCGAGCATCCTGTAGTGCAAACTGCAGAGCTTCATAGATGGCAACGAGCTCCGCAGTAAACACACTACAGGCCTCAGGCAAAGAGTGATGGTATTTGCACCATCAATAACGTAAGCACAACCCACCTTCTCGTCCACCTTCGAACCATCCGTGTATAGAATGCCAGCGTCCGAAAATTGGTGAACTATGCTGTGGAACTGCCTCCGGTAAACGGAGGCATCCGTGTTCACCTTAGGACCTCGGTGCAGATCTAACCGAATTTCCGGACGCGGGACTTGCCACGGAGGCACCTCGCTAGATGTCCGGATCATACAGGGACCTACAGCCACTCCTATTTCGGTACACGAGCTATCAAGTCTAATACAAACCGGCCGAGTGGCACGAGGCCGGTTGGCGTACCCCTGGTGGTTTTGGGTACCGAAGAGAGCTTGATAGGTCGGGTGTTGCGGCATTTGACGCACATTAGCAGCATATGCTAAAGGCATATGTTGGCGTCTATAATTTAAAGGTGGAACACCCGATTCGGCGAGTAGGCTGGGTATCGGGCTGGTCCAGAAGGCACCGGTAGCCAGCCTAACGCCACTATGGTGGATACTGTCCAGCATTTTCAAGGTTGCCGGCCTTGCTGAACCGTATGCCGCAGAACCATAGTCTAGCCGGGACAGGACGAGGGCTTGGTAGAACCGTAGCAGCACCGCACGGTCAGCCCCCCACGTAGTGCCACTAAGAAACCTGAGCATGTTCAGTTTCCTGAGACATGTCATTTTCAATTGCCGTATATGGTGCTGCCACGTTAACTTGCTGTCAAAATGGAGCCCCAGGAAGCGATAAGTGTCAACCAACGGCAACGCAGCATCCCTGAGATGTAGTTCAGGGTGTAAATGTAGCCTCCGTAGCCGACAAAAATGGACGACGGAGGTTTTCGCTGCTGAAAAACGAAAACCCCGGTCGTGAGCCCACCTGTCGACCAGGTTGATAGCTAGCTGCAATTGCCGTTCCACGACTGCCATACTTCCAGAGCAGTAATGCAGAGCTAAATCGTCTACATACAGCGATGGAACTACCGCGGACCCGGCGGCGGCAACAATGCCATTAATGGCAATCGCGAACAAGGTGACACTCAGCACTGAACCCTGAGGAACTCCATTTTCTTGGGTATAGTATTGCGATAATGTCCTACCGACCCTTACACGGAAGAGTCGGACGGACATGAAATTCGCAATGAAAGTCGTTAAGTTACCACGGAGTCCCCACTTGTGAAGGGTGGAAAGGATCCCGTAGCGCCATGTGGTGTCGTAGGCTTTCTCGAGGTCAAAGAAAACCGTGACTAGGTGCTGCTTTCGGAAAAAAGCCCCCTGTATGGCGCTCTCAAGTCGCACCAGATGGTCAGTGGTGGACCTATGAGAGCGAAATCCACATTGGTACTCAGACAGGAGACCTTTATCCTCCAAGAACCACACCAGTCGACGGTTCACCATCTTTTAGAGCAGCTTGCATAGGCCATTTGTCAAACAAATGGGCCTATAGCTGCTTACAAACTTGGGATCCTTTCCAGCCTTAGGAATCGGTATCACGATCCCCTCTCGCCATTGAGATGGAAACTCCCCTCCAATCCATATACGATTGAAGAGGATCAACAGTTTTTTTTATACTGGATTCGCACAGATGTTTTAACATTTGATTATGTATGTTATCCGGTCCAGGAGCCGTATCCCTGAACAGTGCAAGCGCACTGCGCAGTTCCCATTCAGAGAATGGTACATTATAGGACTCCGAAGCAGCAGTGGCAAAGGACAAGGGGTGAGTCTCTGCCTCCCGCTTCAGAGTCAGAAATGTAGGATCGTAACTCCCGGAGCAGGATACATCGGAGAAGTGCGAGCCAATGCTGTTGGCAATGGCGAGATGGTCCGTGATTATGTCTCCATTGATGGACACTCCGGGTATCGACAGTGATGTCGGGAGTCCGGAGATCCGACGAAGCTTAGTCCACACTTGAGATGAAGGAGTATGCGCCGTCATGGACGACACATACTTTTCCCACGTCGTTTTCTTACTCTCCCGAATCAGATATCGGGCTCGAGCACGCATCCTTCTGAAGGTGATAAGGTTGGCCATAGTGTTTTGCCTCCGATAGCATTTGAAAGCACGTCGACGATCTTTAATGGCTGCTGCAATCTCGGCTGTCCACCAAGGGACAAGCTTCCGGCGTGAGTTGCCGGATGAGGAAGGTATTGTTTCCTCAGCAGCAGCCAAAATACCATTCGTTATATGAATGGTATGATCGTCGACACTCTCAAAGGTATCTTCGGCAAACACCTCACGTGCCGTGAATGTTGGCCAATCAGCCCGACGGAGAAGCCATCGACTTGGTAACTCGATGGCTCTCTGGTTCGGAAGAGTAACGATAATTGGAAAATGGTCACTATTACAAAGGTCATCGTGTACACCCCACTGTAGCAGGGGAACCAATGCACGACTGCACAGGGTAATATCGATACTTGAATAAGTACCGTGTGCAATAGAGAAGTGCGTAGGCTCCCCTGTGTTCAACAGACACAGGTCCAGCCACCTGATCAGACCCTCAAAATCTCTCCCTTTACCGCTAGTGGTAGCGGAGCCCCAGATGGTGTTGTAGGCATTAACATCTCCCAGAAGGAGGAAAGGAGGGGGGAGCTGAGAGACTAGATCCACCAGCTGGTCGTAATCCGGCTGAGAATCAGGCGGGATGTACACGTTACATACTGTTGCCATTACTGGCAACGAAGTACGAACTGCAACTGCCTCTAGCTGAGTACGCAACGGCACCTCTTCACTAAAGAGGCTAGAGTGGACGAGAGTGCAGACGCCACCAGCGGCCACAGCACCGTCCACCCGGTCTTTAGAGAAGAGTTTGAAGTGACGCATTGTTGTCTCATGTCCAGGACGAAACCTGGATTCCTGAAGACAGACAATGGTTGCCGAAAACGAAGATATTAATTGTCGTAACTCAGCGAGATGAACAGAATAGCTATTACAGTTCCATTGTAATAGTGCCATGGTGTGGACTTAGTAGAAGTGGGTCTTCTACTTATGCTTGACCGTTTGCCACCCTTCCCCATCTCTAGTTGGAGATGATGGGGCAGGAGAGCACACCTCAATCTCCACATCTCCGTCCGAAGACGAAGAAAATGGAGCGGGCGCTCTCTTGGGTTGCGCGCGGTCGTCGTCGGACCTCACGAGTCTCGCTCTTGGGGAAGAGCGAGAGCGGTGTCGAGGGACTTTCTCCCGGTCCGAAGACTGGGTGTCTGTCCCCGACACGTCCCGAAGAGATTTCTTCTTGGATCGGCGCCGACGCGTGTTTGGGGAAGTAGATGGTCCCTTCCCCACAGACGCCGGGTCCTTATAAAACAAGGTCGCTCCTGCTGGCACCGCTCCACTGGTAGTGGTGGGAGCGGGATGGCCAGCAGATACGTGAGCAGCCATGCCTTTAGGAGAGGAAGAGAAACGACACTGAACCGTTCCCCTCTCCTCCGCCGATCTATTTTCTTTTCTATAGGGGAGTTCCTCCATACGGACGGGCTTGGCTTCAGCAGGCTTCGCTCCCTTGGTGGTAGTGGGAGCGGAAAGGCCAGCAGAGACAGTAGCCACCCCGTCAGCAGGAGGGCGAGAGAGACGGCGACGAACCGTCTCCCTCTTCTCCCCTATATTTTTCGTATTAGGTGGGCTGGAAGAAGGACCAGCCCTAGTCGGCAAAGTCTTCTTTCCCCCTTTAACTGGGGAAGACTTATTCGCCGACCGTTTCGGAGAAGAAGATGACTTCTTCTCCGATTGCGCCGGTTTAGATGGTATAACCGGCGCCTTCTTTTGCTGGGCCGAAGAAGGTTGTTGTACCTTCTTCGGGCTGACATTTTTCGCTGGTACAGAGAGGGGTGGTTTTAATACTGCTGAAAATATGGGCGTCGAGGGTACTACACTCGGTAAAGATGCGGCAGGGGTGAATGAGGGCGTCGTTGCAGCTGCAAACGATACCCGAAATTCGGGGGCATTCATATCACGGTACCTCTTGCGAGCGTCGTGATATGAAAGCCTATCAAGAGTTCTTATTTCTTGAATTTTTGCTTCCTTACAGAACTCAGGGCACTGCTTCGATCGTGGAGAGTGGCTTCCTTGGCAGTTAGGACAAATCGGGGGAGGCGTACACCTCTTACCCTCATGTGTCCCCTTGCCACACTCTCTACACACGGCCTTGGCAGTGCACCTGGCGGAAACATGCCCGAATCTCTGGCATTGATAGCAGCGCAAAGGTGGAGGGATGTACGGTCGAACATCGCAGTGGTACGATGTGACCTTCACCTGCTTAGGTACTACATCACCCTCAAAATGGATAATAAAAGCGCCGGTATCGACGCTGTTCTCCCCAATCTTTTGGGTGATGCGCCTAATCTTGGTGACGCCTCTCTTCCCCAGATCCCGCAACAATTCCGCATCGCTATTTAAAATGAGGTCACGATGGAAAATAACTCCTCGGACCTCATTCAGCGTTTCGTGTTTTGAGACCTTAACGGGAATTTCGCCGAATTGCGTGCATTCCAGCAACGCTTCGGTTTGCTTCCGATCAACGGTGTGCAGCAGCAGCTGACCGTTCCGGAGCTTGGAAATCCCACTTAGGTCCCCAAATTTCCCCTCGATTTCCTCAGAAAAAATTATTGATTTTACTAGTTTAAAATCACCCCCGTCAGTCCTCGTAGCTACCAGGTAGCGAGGAGACTTATCAGCGGGGAATCTTCTATTAAAGGCTTCATCCCAAGGCGTATACACCTTGGGATTAGCTCGACACTCAAGAGACGGCTTTTTAAGGGTGCCACCCTGTACAGGTGTCCGTGATCGCTTTGATGGCATCCCGGACGAAATCCTCCCCGAATACTGCCCACTCCGAACGGGGGCTATCACTGTGGGCGCCACCCAACCAAGGCAATTCCTACCTGGCATAGCAGATATTGCCCGGGGTCCCAGTGCCTCGAACAGGCACTTCCCCCTCGGCATGCACAGGATGTATGCAGCTCCAGTATTCGGCCATGCAGGGACCTTCGTTGTAAGGCGGATACTACTGTAGGGTACATGGCGCACCCACCTGACGGGATGGAGCATACCGTCTAGGCTTTCTAGCCAGATGGCCAAGCTGGTGGCCCTTCCCCTAACAGCATGCATGTTTGTTTCTATTGGTCAAACCAGAGCTGGGACCAGAAAACCAAAATCGACCTTTATAAGGCCCCCTCTAAGTCGCCTTTTACGACAGGCAGGGCATACCGGGGATGAATTCTGCCCTCCCCATCCACAGGGGGTCTGAACAAATCAAAAACTGGCAAGTTATTCGGCCATGTCGGCCCTATTAGTCGCCTTCTACGACAGGCAGGGCATACCGTGGGTGTATTCTATCCCGCACCCACACGGGGTTGGTTTGAAGGAGGAAAGTGATGTAGTCAGGCTATTACTAAGACATTTCCATATAGAATCAAAGAAGCTGCCTGTATACAAAATGTTAAATCTATTTCACAAGTGGAAAATTTATTGAGTACATTCGATGCTCTGGGAAGAGGTGGTTACGAGGAGAATTTCGGTAGGAACCAGGGTAACCAAAATAACAGGCCCAATGAGAATAAGAGTCAGGAAGTTCAAGGGAACAGTGGCGAAGGGGCCAGCGTCCAAAATAGGGGGAACCAAAATAATAATACTAATAATCATCAGCAAAACCAGTACAGAGGAAATGGGTATAGTACGAACTACCAAGGTAGAAATAATGATTTCAGGGGAAATCAAGGTCAAAATAATGATTTTAGGGGTAACCAAGGGAGGTATAATAATAATAATAATAATAATAATAATAATTATAACCAGAACAGGGTTCAAGGAGGGAATCAGCCCAATGGTAATAACGGACAGAGAGATACCGTTAACACAACCCAGAACAACCAGACCAGTGCAGTAGTGAGTAGTATTACACCAAGCGGTAGTAATGCTTTAAACACGAACCAGGCTGCGATGTAAGGTTAGAATCTCAGTCTATAACATGCCTTGTCCATACACTTATACAGGAACCCTATGACCTAAATGTAAGAAATGAATTATTACGTGAACTAAATGATGAAGGTATTATTCAGGAGGTAGTTAGTAAGAACCCGATAGTTAAATTTAACGTGTCCGAGGCGTACACAGATGTTTTAATTGATAGTGGTTGTATGAAGAGTTGCATAATTAGTGCATTTTATGATAAAATGAAAGGAACTGGAGTAAATTTTGAGGAGATGCCAATTAAAAGTACTTTTGTTATCACAGCTGTTGGGAAGAGGTCTAAAGTAATTTCTAAGCAAGTTTTAGTAGACATTAAAATTAATAATCATATAGAAAAGCAGATTTGTCTTGTAATTCCAAATTTAGTATTCAGTGTTATCTTGGGTTCAGAGTGGCTAAGTAGAGTGTCTGGTAACTTATGTTATGATGTAGGGAGTTTGAAATTTAAATGGGGAGATTCTGAAGTAGAAGTAGCGTTCAATGACCAAATTCAGAGAAGTAGTGTTGTAGGTGTGATTTGTACTTTAAATGAGATATCGCCAGCCGTAGAGCGGGGTTCTCCATGTTTTGTGGGCAGTGTGATTACGAACGGTAGTCTAGAGGACTCGTTACGTGATGCTGCATTGCAGGGAAATATAGAGGATGAACAGTGTGTTCGGCTCTATGATGTGTTATTCTGTAATAGGAGAGTTTTTGAGGATCGCATTGGTATGGCCAATTGCTATACACATTCATTGAACGTTATTGATAGGTCAGTATTCACAGGACATAGATATCCTGTACCTTTCGCTTATCAGAGTGCAGTTGAGGCACAAATTAACCAGATGCTTGAAGATGGGATTATTGTACACTCTAACAGTCCATATGTTAATTCTTTGATCACGGTACCCAAGGCCGACGGCACAGTTCGTATTTGTTTAGACGCTCGTTTGGTTAACAGTAGAATTAGTTCAGATCAGCTGAAATCTGTGTCAATAGGGGAATTAATGCAAACATTTGAGGGGAAGAAGTATTTTACTTGTGTAGATTTGAGTTCCAGTTTTTGGCAAGTGCCACTTATGTACGAAGATAGACCATTTACAGCTTTTAGTCATAGTTATAACCTTTATCAATTTTGTAGAACACCATATGGGTTAAAGAGTAGTTCAGCAGCTTTAATTAGGGCTTTAAACATCGCATTAGGGGATGACACAGGAGAGTTTGTAACCATTTACTTTGATGATATGGTAATTAGTTCACGCAGTTTTGAGGAGCATCTACGTCATTTAGATATAGTTTTTCAGAAGTTAGATCAGGCAGGGTTCACTTTGAAGCTGTCTAAGTCGTCATTCTGTCAGTCAGAAGTGACATTTTTAGGTCATAGAGTGTCGAGTAGAGGTTTGACACCAGAGGAAAGTAGGGTTAGCATGTGTGGACAGTAGCAACAGGGCATCGTTACAGACACTGAGAAATAGGTAAGTAGAGCAACGTGATGACGTTCATTTAAGGGAGCCACTTGCAAGGTTGGAAGCAGGTGACACAGAAACATTTATAATTTCCAAACGTATTGGCAAAACAGCATATGTGCTGGAGGATAGTAAGGGAAACAGATTATACGGGACGTATAATATACATAGTCTACGAAAGTATGTGTCATAAAGTAAGTGTGTTTAGCTGGCGAGCCAGCCTATCAAATGAGTAAGTGTGGTGTTTGGTGCGTGGAAGATCTGGTCTTCCAGGCAGGCGTATCAGAAGTCACACAGGGGGTAGTATGTAAGTAAATGAGAGTCTTTAAGGTACAGGGAAATATGACGGGATTGTCGGATGCTCTTGAGCACTAAAATGTCTCGATACACCAAGGCCATAATTTGGTAGCGCTGGTGAATTCCCATTTGTCTCCAAGAGATGGGTGAGCGCTTGAACAGGGTATTTTTGCTTAAGGCGTCCACCAGACAAAAGATGGGCCATCAGAAGGCGAGACAGTCCTTCATGAAACTCATACATAAAAGCACACGTGATTTCTGTTTACGGCCTCGCCATGTAAGATTTGTAAGTGTGTAATTTAAGGTAATTTGTACAAAGGTATTATTTGAGTGAGGAGAACTGGTCTGAGTTGAGAACTAATATTTAGTAGAATTTGATCTACGGGAACTTAAGAAGACAGGGCGACTACGGCACAGCAATATTTTGTGTTATATGTAATGCGCACTTATTGGTTTTTTTTTTCAGAAGTCAATATTAATTTCGTCTTATATAAAGAGAGATTATTTTCCGCCGAGGAACGGGCAAGACGATCAATACGCATGAATAAGTACTGGGAGGACCGCAAGGCTCGTACAGTTCCTACAAGTCGACGAACTAATGGTTGGGTTAAGTGATCCTTTGTGGTCTCAAAAGAAGAAGAAGAAGAAGAAAGAGAGATTAAGTATTATGGTCACGAGGCGCTGCCACAATAAGTGTGATCGTGTACTCAGTGATAAGTGAGATTAAATTTCACCATAAGGAAGGGACCTCCAGTGAAATTAGGAACTTCTGTGGTGATACATATATCAGAACACCTTGATGCGTGTGATGTGACATCATAAATACATAGTGCTCACACATTATTTATGTCTATTTTCCCAACATAGAGAAATTTGAGAGGCGGAAATATCCGTGGAACATTATTCTATATGAAAAACATTGAACTGGTTGCAAAGTGCAATCCATAGTGACAACAAACTTTGACGCAAAGTGCGTAAAGAAAACGTATGAGTGTATATATTGTGCCCTTCCAGCAAGAAATATGCAAATCATAGTATGCCAGCAATGCTCAAATCGGGATTTTCGGGGTTTTGGTACGTTCTCCCACTCTGTGACCTACACATTTTGGATTAATTAGAGGATACACTTCCAAAAATAACAACAAAATCAACTCCTATTTTAAAACATTTAATTAACCAAAATTATGGCGCTACAAACAAATACAAATATAAAAATTAAACAAACATTATATTAAAATAAATGGTTTCTTTCAAACCAGCAACACATAATTATTTTCACTTCCATAAAGTATCTATCTTAAGTCCAATGTAATCACGAGCTCTAATGGCTCGATACTTTCCAATAACGACGGTGTCCTTCTTTCATACACCTCAATAACTATTTTATGAGTTTCTTCTCCTCAAACAAACATATAATCATATTTAAAGTACACATTACTTCTCTACTTAAATGTTTGGGCATTCCACAATGTTCTCAACATTACCATCCCTCTCAAGTTTCACAAATCCACTACAGTGGTCGGGAAAAATACTTGTGTACTCCAGAGTTACAAAAGATTACTTGACAAAGTCAAAAACTATGATTACTCCCGGAATCTAGTTATCTTCATTAAACTCATGGCATCCTACATCCATACAATATTACATCAGGGACTTTTATTTATTTATTTGTCTTATAAGACCATTATCACATAAAGCTACGATCTGAACTGGCAAGCGGTACTTTCATCTACATGGACCTCGGTTCAAACCCCGGGTCTTTAACAACTTTTAAACATTCCCGGTGTGTTACTACTTCTCTCAGCCGTTCCTCTCCGACCTAACACGACTTACAATAGACCGTAATCACTTGGGCGAGATTTATGGCTGAGAGGGGAACCTCCTGCCTAGCCCACGCGTGGCAGCTATACTCAATGCTTTTAAAACAGATCTTTCTTTTCTTCAGTTCTCTGGGGAGACCTGGCGTTTTTACTTCTCTCATTCACTTTCAACAAACATTATTAGGTTCATATACCACTTTCGTAACCTTGGCATTTATTAATTATGAAGGGTCATCATTGATTGGTAAGAGTAATTCACCTACAACGACGAATATTTAGGGGCTTCAACAACTAGACGAGTCAGGGTTCGACTCTCTGAACATGCCTCGGGAACCATTCCCATACTAGAGGACTTATATAACTGCGACTTAGGGTCGGCCGTGGCCTATATTACCTGCGCTCATAATACCATACATTTGCTCCCTATTACAATACAACATAACACACATAGCCTCGTGATCTACGTCACTATTGGAGGACTTTATCATGGCTCAATTACCGCAATCAACTACCCCTCATAAGTAATTTACCAAGTACATTTAGATTCTACGCATTCCTAGCGTGACAATTTACTTTAATGCGCTACATTGCGCTATACATTATTTTAAGGCCTAGCGTCTTCCAAAGAACTGATAAATTCCACATTAACAATCGATCCATATCTCAATTTTTATATTAATCCTTTCCCTTGACAATAATCGCTATATTTTAAGAACATGCATTAACACCATGTCTTATACTTTTATTAAGGCTCAAACGCTCTTACTTTCATATCATTCAAATTTATCTTTATTTATATACCTTTCATTATTGTTACGTGCAAGTGCCCGTCCCAAGAGTTTTCAAACATGTATTTACCCCTGGATGCATTCTTGACATTTTGAAACGACCGCTTCGTCGCTCAGTTCCGCCTGTGACCACGAGATGGTAGCTGCTGTCGGACCTTGGAAGTCTGAACGTGGTTCCTGTTTCTCTCCAATAGAATGCGTTGGTTGTACCTTATTCAACTCATCCAATTACAGTCTTGTGTGAAAGACAATTATATTCTTCGTCATGAAACAAATGCCGGTGTATGCATGATACCGCCAAATTATTTACTAAATTATGACATTGTTGATTGATGTGTCAAGCCTTGATTGGACGATAATGTTTACATGAATGCAGTTCGGATCTTGACGCAAAAATTCTCCGCCATCTTGTGGAGTCCATTAGCCATCGTGAAGAAAACACATCTAGCCGACTGGTCGTGAAAGGTGTCTCCGCTGATGGGGGCTCTGGCCCCCATTCTCTACGAAATATAAATTTATGCAAGGAAAAAGGAATTGCCTGTACTCTTCAGGTTGTGCATTTCATCGTTTCGCCGTGAAGTGGACGTGTGAAATGTGGTCGCATCTCGATGCGGACCTACGCTTGTGACCAAAACAAAGCATGTGCTGGGCGGGTTTCTTCAGGGCAATATAGTGCCATATTTAATTTATTTAAAATGTGTTAGTTTTTTTGTTTTCATTGTGTCTCCGCTGTGAAGTTTTAAGGTACTTTTTTATTTAATTTATCTAATTATTTTATTTTGGGAGCTCCAATTTTGGCCGTGTATGAATGTTGATCTTCTGTTGTGTTTTGCCTTGTAGGCCTAAATTTTTTTATGTTGTAATAACGTTTCCTTGTATATATTAAGTTTGTTATTATTTTGTACCTTCTGGAGACACATTTATTAGTTTATTTTACGTTTAAATTATTATTTATTTTCATTTGGCAAGCTTGGGATTGTCATTTTTTAATCTAATGTAAGATCCGTCGAGTTTTAAAAACGACTTGCATTAATAGTTTTTAGATGTAATTGTTTTCCTCCTTTCATTTCGCTCTGGGGATTCTAAATTAATTTAATGGTAATTGTTTGCCGTAGTTTTCGATCAGGCAAGCGGTCTTCCGTTTTAGTGGCCATGTTTTTGTTTTGTTATGAAGAGATGCATTCTGGTCTCGAGGTCAGTCTCTTGGCGTGCACCGCGAAACTCAAACGTGTTGTGTTAACTTAAGATGTTTTTTTTATTTAACCTTGTCTGTTTAACATTGTGTTTTTAGTAATTGTTCCTGTGTTTATCTCCATCATGCAAATTAATTAATTGTTTTCTGATACAATTTAATTTGGTTAATTTATTTTTTTTATTTTTCATTTCTCGTTTCATCGTGGCCGGGATCTACGCTATTGCATTCCCTTGCAAATTATCAAGCCCTTTCTCATTGTGTTATGCATGTAAATTTTATTTTAACCTTTGGGCTTTAACATTTTTATTTTTATTTAAGTCTTTTCTTTTCTTGGCTTTGCAAGCAAGCATGTTAAGCGGTCTCTGGCCTTCCTTGTAAATTTGTGCTGGTTGATGCATGTTCTGTTTCTGGTGAAGGTGCTCCTTTAAATTTTTAATATTAAACCTTTTATTTGTAAAATTTTAATCTATTGTTGTGGCATTATTTCGCCGACAGCAGTTCTGTCGGTTATTGGGGGTGTCTGTACAATAGCCTGTGTGTGTTGTCCCCTTCTGCATCTTCCTTCCACTCCTTTGGAGCTCTTCTGTTGGGACACATTATCTGGAGGTGATTTGTTGTGGAAGCGACCCGGACCTCTCAAACAAAGGTAAGTAGGGCCCCGGATTCCAGGTGTCGCAGTGGTAGCAGAGCGTGGTTGAGTTTACTTCCGTAACTATCCCCTCCCCAGTACCCGCAGGCTGTTTTATGGACCCCTCTAGTGCTGATGGGGCAGTTGTTGGTGGGATTTTGTCGGGCCAGTGCACTTGATGTTATGTTTTGCTATTCCTTGTCATTTGTTTTATTTCATGTTTGCCTCTGGATACCCATATGCTGTATGTAAGTGACCTGTTTTGAAGCGAGGCGTTTGCCGCTGCATTTTACCCTGTTTGTGTGCAACGTTCCAACTGAAGAAGCAGCTCGGTGAGTGACTAACATGTGTTCTTGGCATGGGAAATGGGATTTCTTAATGTTCTGATAGCCTATATGCTGCGTGTGAAGGCATCCTGGAGCCCCGTCGGAAGCTGTTTGCCAGATGTTTTGTGCCAATTTTTGTAATTTAGCTTCCTGTTCTCGAGCCAAGCAGGTGGTGACGTGTGCAGTTCTGGACAGCATGGTGCATGATTTTGTGTAGTATGGTGGCTGTGTTCGAGTGTCAGCCTAATCTATGGTGGTGGTAATTGGTGGTTGTGGTACTGTTGTGAAAGTGTAAACTGTCCTCGTAACTCCTAAAATTTGTTTCCTTCTGTATTGGCTGTCTGCATTCTGTGTTTTCCAAAATGGCCGACAACAATAGTGTTTTCGATTTAATTGACTTAAGTGATAACCTTGTGAATTTAGAGAGTTCTTCTGGGGTTGAACGTGAGTCACCTCTGTTTACAAGGTCTGAGGTTTTGGGATCGATTTCTAGTAGTGGTTTGCCTGCCCCTCTTTTGTCTAGTTCCGGCTCGCCCAGACCTCTTAACCCTGCATTCGGTCATTCTTCTCGTGTTAGGTCACCTAATGATTTCCTGGGTACTGCCGACCCGTTGCATCCCAGTTCTTTCTCTAGTAATATAAATGTTTTGTCGCCTGTAGAGGGTGTGCGAGCGGGCTACCCTGGTAACAATGTCTCTTTTCCTAATGCTTCATTCTCGCCTACCGTTAATTATGGGTCGATTCCTCATCCTATTTCTAGTTTCTTAACTAAGTTAAAGCATTTCAACCTTGATGACGTTACCCAAGTGGTCCAATTTTTAAAGCAAGTAGTCGAATTGGGTAACCATGCCTCGATTTTTGGGATGTCGGAAATTCAAATTTTCCAACTTTTATATCCAGTTGCATCCGGTATGCTGCGCGATAAGCTTGTTGAAGCTATCCACCTCCGCATGTCCTTAGCCATGTTTATTAGGGAAGTGTTGTGGTTTTTTGTCCCTGCAAGTGCCCTTAGTGCTCTCGAGCAAAGGTTTTTATACCGTGTCCAAAGGTTGGACGAGTCACTTAGCGACTATGTCAGTGACATTAAGGTGTATGCCCAGGTTTTTGCATCCCCTTTAACAGAGCGACAGTTGGTGTCATCAATTGTAAATGGGTTTTCGCCTCAATATCGGTCATACATGACTATGTGTACCAGACCTTCGTCATTCGTCGAGCTGAAACAGGTCGTTATTGAGGCTATGGCTGTACAGCATGCAGATTCCCTGTGTGTAGCTAATGTTCCTCCTCCTTCCTTGATGTCTTGTCCCCCTCCTTCCTTGATGTCTCGTCCCCCGCCTAAGGTTATGTTTCACCCTCGACCCAACATTAAGTGCCACTCGTGTGGTGGCGTGGGGCATGTCAAGAAGGTGTGTCCGAGTAACCAGCCTGTGTATCGCCAATGACGGGATGTTGTGGAGACCAATTCGGGTGTTACATCCAAGGATATTTCTGTGCATGTGAATTTGGGAAAACCCTGTGAAGTTTCTGGTCGCCCTACCAATGAAAGTCTTGATAACTCGTTGAAAACTAATTCTTCACGTGCTAATTCTGCTTGTATCGCTGACCTACCTAACCTGTCGGTGAGCAATGTCGTGGCAAGTCAGCCTAATTCTAAATGTAATGTGAAACCTGTGGTGCGGGTGTCCTCGTCATCTACTTGTAATCGTTTTAGTGTGAGTAATGATCTTGGAATTTCTCCTGTGGCTAAAGGAATATCCCCGTTTATTGAAATTTGTGTTAATGACGAGCCCGTTTCTGCATTGCTTGATTCTGGTAGTGTCGCATCCTTTATAAGCGAGGACTGGTTTTTATCTATGAAGAGTGTTTGCAAATTTCCTGAGTTAGAGCCTAACAATGAATCTTTTATTTCGGCAAATTGTTCAAACTTAAATATTTTGGGTAGTGTGACAGTCAAAATTCATATTCTAAATTTTTCTTGGAAGTTTAAATTTTTTGTTGCCAGAAGTCTTTCTTGTTCTGTGGTCATTGGAGCTAATTTCATGTCACACGTTGGTATGCTTCTTGATTTTGGTGCTCGCAACTTATGGTTTAAGTTTAATCCGCAAAGTAAGTTATCATTTAACCCGGTTTTATCTTCTCCTGCTGTCAATTCTGTTAGTGAACCTGTGACTATTGAGGATCTCGATCTGGAAAATTTAACGAGTCTTCAAAAGGATGCCATTAAGGGGTTATGTCAGGAGTATAGTGATGTATTTACGGACAAGTTGGGTGTAACCCATTTGATGGAGTACAAGATTGAGCTAACCGATTCTGTGCCGGTGCGTTCCAGCCCGTATCACCTTGCCCCGCCCAAGATAGCTGAACTTCGTAAGATTATCGATAAGATGTTAGAAGAAGGTGTAATCCAACCCTCTATCTCTGCCTACTCATCCCCTGTATTTCTTGTGCCAAAACCTAACGGTGGTTTTCGGCCGGTGGTCGACTATAGGGCTCTTAATCAAAAAGTTGTTTAGCAATCCATTTCTTTGCCGGACCTTCACACATGTTTTAGTTGGTTTCGCAACGCGAAGGTGTTCACGATCCTCGATTGAAATTCTTCCTACTTCCAAATTCCCCTCTCTCCTGAATCCAGGCATGTTACTGCTTTTTCCACTGACTGGAACCTGTTTGAGTATGCCCGTGTCCCGTTTGGCCTATCCACCGGAGCCGCTGTGTTGAGCAGACTTCTGGACAAGGTATTTTCTGAAATTAAATTCAAGTTTGTGTACCACTACCTTGACGATGTGGTGATCTATTCTGAGTCCTTCGAGGAACACGTTGATCATCTGAAGGTTGTACTTGATCGGTTGCGTGACGCTGGCCTTACCGTCAAATTGTCCAAGGTTTCCTTTGCCAAGCCCCAAATTTCCTTCTTGGGACATATTGTTTCTGAATCTGGTATCTCCGTGGACCAGTCTCGTACGCAGGCCATCAGAGATTTTAAACCACCCAAGAACGCCAAGGGTGTTGCTCGTTACATTGGTATGGTGAACTTCTTCCGTAAGTTTATCAGTAACTTTGCCGACCGTGCTGCTCCTCTAAATCAATTACGCAAAAAGGCTGTGAAGTTTGAGTGGGGTCCCTCTCAGCAAGCAGCCTTCGAAGATCTTAAGCTTGCGCTCTCTAACGCCCCTTTGTTAGCCATTCCGGATTTTGGGAAGCAGTTCATTGTGCAGACTGATGCGTCTGGTCGTGGTGTTGGTTGTGTCCTACTGCAGGAATCTGATCTGGGTAGGCAACCCATTGCATACGCTTCTCGTACCTTAACGGACGCAGAGAGGAAGTATTCCATATACGAACTTGAGGGTTTAGCTGTGTTGTTCGCTCTAGAAAAATTCCGTATGTATCTTGAGCACACTATGTTTCTCCTTGAGACCGATAACCAAGCCTTGAGCTGGGTCTTAGGGAAACCCCGTAAAACTGGTAGGATTGCCAGATGGGCAACTAGGATTCTGTCATTCCAGTTCACAGTCCAACATATTCGTGGGTCCGAAAATGCGGTAGCTGATTCATTAAGCCGTATGTTTGAGGAAACAGCAGAAGATATTCAGGAATGTGAGCCCGTAAACATTGTATCTGCTGTAAATTGTGTCAATGTCGTTCTCAGCAATTCCCCTGTGCTTTTTGAAGATGTGAGACGATTCCAGAAAGAAGATCCCTCATTGTCTAGCCTAATTGACCGTATCAATTCTGGTGAAGTGATCAAGCCCTACTCTCTGAAGGACGGTGTATTGTGTTGTTCGTCTCGTCATGACCGCCTACCCAAAATTGTGCTCCCGTCAGTCCTAATTCCGGAAATCTTTCGTTACTATCACGAATCTCCTATTGGTGGCCACCTAGGAGTATTCAAGACCCGAGCTAAAATCAGACAGTTTTTCATTTGGCAAAGTATGGATGGCGACATCAGGAGGCTCATTAGGAATTGTGCTGCATGTAGTATTAGCAAACCTCCGGTTTCTACTAAGGTCGGCCTGTTGTCATCTGAACCGGCATCTAGACCCATGGAGAGGCTGTTTATCGACCATGTTGGGCCGTTCCCTCGCTCTGGTCGGGGAAACCAATTTGCGCTTGTTTGCACTGACGGTTTCACCCGGTTTAGTTGGATTTTCCCCACCAGACAGGCTACGACCAGTTCCGTCATAAAGTGTCTTAATTCCATCTTTTCATCTTTTGGGCCATGTCAGTACCTGGTATCTGATAATGCCAAGTGCTTTGTATCTCATCAGTTCCGTCAATTCATATTTGATTATGCTATTTCGCACGTAACCACCACTCCCTATTTTCCTAACCCATCTCTCGCTGAGCGAGTCAATCGTAATCTCCGTTCTGCTCTGATTGCTTTCCACCACGACGACCATTCCAAGTGGGATTCTAATTTGCATTGGCTCAATTTTGCTTTCAACACCGCCGTGCATGAGAGCACGCAAGCCACCCCTTTTTCGTTAATGTTTTCCTTTATGGCCAATTCTCCGTTGTCTAATCTGTGGAACCTGCAAGATCTCCTTCCAGACAGTTTCACGCCCGAGGATATGAGGGTGAAATTCGACAAGGCTGGAGAGAGTATTAAGGTATCACATGACCAACTTGCCAAGCGACACAATGCCTGTCGCAAGCCAACGGATTTGGAAATTGGAGATGTTGTGTACGTCCGCAATTTCGAGCCCAAGGGCGTCAGTAATCTAGTTTCAAGCAAGTTAACCCCTCGTTTTAAAGGCCCATGTTATGTAGAGGCATTCTTGACCCCTGTTACTCTGTTTATAAGAAACCCCAAGGCAAACAAAATTTCAAGAGTGCATCTGTCGCACATTAAGCGAGGTGGAGAGGTGTCTAATGAGGAAATGCTACCGTGAATTTTTGTAAAACGAATTTTGTATAATGTAGAGTATCCCTAACCTTCATTGAAGTCTTCAGGCATCTGTTCCTTCTGGAATTTTGAACTGGGTATGCAAACTCTGATGGGATACAAATTGTAAATGTTGGGAAGTTCCCATTTTAATGGTAAATTGTAAAAGTGTACCAAATTTTGATGTTTCATAGAAGATGCTAACATGTAAGTTGGGCTCGGTGGGAGACCTAACTCATGGTAACCTTGTATTCCTGTACCCTTTGGGAATTTAAGTGGTCACTCCTCTACCGTAGCTCCTTCTAAATGTATAGTCGTTTAACTCATGTAATCTTGAAATGTACTTCGAATCTGTAAAAAGGTAAACTTGTTAATGAAATTTTGTAAGCACGGATCTAGGGCATAGTCAGAAATATTTTCTTCATTTAAATTCAACCTTGTTTCTCTTTTTGTAAAATGTAGTAAGAAATTGTAATTTCTGTAAACCTTTTTGAAATAAGATTAACTTCCGTTTTTGTAAATGGCTGCCCACGCGTCACTTAATATCTTGCACATTGCTTCCACCTACTTCGTCTAAAGCGAACTACATTGGACTTGTTGAAAATTTTCCTAACGTGTCTCGGACTATGAAAGCACTGCAGGTGCTGGTGTTCTGCGTTTCTGAAGAATTATGGACACAGGGAAGCTGTTAACTAAGTGGTTTGCGAGGTGATCAATTATCCATTCCCTGATAATCTGACCCTGCACTCTTCCTAACCAAAACGATGCGGTTGTTATCCATCAATTGGAGTTAACTGGTGAACATTATCTTCTGGAAACATGCTTGGTGAATCGACTAGTTAAGGAGTACTGCCTATGCCTAGGCATATTCGTGAACGGTGTTCACGCTTAAGGGAGGGAGACTGTTACGTGCAAGTGCCCGTCCCAAGAGTTTTCAAACATGTATTTACCCCTGGATGCATTCTTGACATTTTGAAACGACCGCTTCGTCGCTCAGTTCCGCCTGTGACCACGAGATGGTAGCTGCTGTCGGACCTTGGAAGTCTGAACGTGGTTCCTGTTTCTCTCCAATAGAATGCGTTGGTTGTACCTTATTCAACTCATCCAATTCCAGTCTTGTGTGAAAGACAATTATATTCTTCGTCATGAAACAAATGTCGGTGTATGCATGATACCGCCAAATTATTTACTAAATTATGACATTGTTGATTGATGTGTCAAGCCTTGATTGGACGATAATGTTTACATGAATGCAGTTCGGATCTTGACGCAAAAATTCTCCGCCATCTTGTGGAGTCCATTAGCCATCGTGAAGAAAACACATCTAGCCGACTGGTCGTGAAAGGTGTCTCCGCTGATGGGGGCTCTGGCCCCCATTCTCTACGAAATATAAATTTATGCAAGGAAAAAGGAATTGCCTGTACTCTTCAGGTTGTGAATTTCATCGTTTCGCCGTGAAGTGGACGTGTGAAATGTAGTCGCATCTCGATGCGGACCTACGCTTGTGACCAATACAAAGCATGTGCTGGGCGGGTTTCTTCAGGGCAATATAGTGCCATATTTTATTTATTTAAAATGTGTTAGTTTTTTTTTGTTTTCATTGTGTCTCCGCTGTGAAGTTTTAAGGTACGTTTTTTTAATTTAATTTATCTAATTATTTTATTTTGGGAGCTCCAATTTTGGCCGTGTATGAATGTTGATCTTCTGTTGTGTTTTGCCTTGTAGGCCTAAAATTTCTTTTATGTTTTAATAACGTTTCCTTGTATATATTAAGTTTGTTATTATTTTGTACCTTCTGGAGACACATTTATTAGTTTATTTTACGTTTAAATTATTATTTATTTTCATTTGGCAAGCTTGGGATTGTCATTTTTTAAATCTAATGTAAGATCCGTCGAGTCTTAAAAACGACTTGCATTAATAGTTTTTAGATGTAATTGTTTTCCTCCTTTCATTTCGCTCTGGGGATTCTACATTAATTTAATGGTAATTGTTTGCCGTAGTTTTCGATCAGGCATGCGGTCTTCCGTTTTAGTGGCCATGTTTTTGTTTTGTTATGAAGAGATGCATTCTGGTCTCGAGGTCAGTCTCTTGGCGTCCACCGCGAAACTCAAACGTGTTGTGTTAACTTAAGATTTTTTTTATTTAACCTTGTCGGTTTAACATTGTGTTTTTAGTAATTGTTCCTGTGTTTATCTCCATCATGCAAATTAATTAATTGTTTTCTGATACAATTTAATTTGGTTAATTTATTTTTTTTATTTTTCATTTCTCGTTTCATCGTGGCCGGGATCTACGCTATTGCATTCCCTTGCAAATTATCAAGCCCTTTCTCATTGTGTTATGCATGTAAATTTTATTTTAACCTTTGGGCTTTAACATTTTTATTTTTATTTAAGTCTTTTCTTTTCTTTTCTTGGCTTTGCAAGCAAGCATGTTAAGCGGTCTCTGGCCTTCCTTGTAAATTTGTGCTGGTTGATGCATGTTCTGTTTCTGGTGAAGGTGCTCCTTTAAATTTTTAATATTAAACCTTTTATTTGTAAAATTTTAACCTATTGTTGTGGCATTATTTCGCCAACAGCAGTTCTGTCGGTTATTGGGGGGTGTCTGTACAATAGCCTGTGTGTGTTGTCCCCTTCTCCATCTTCCTTCCTCTCCTTTGGAGCTCTTCTGTTGGGACACATCATCTGGAGGTGATTTGTTGTGGAAGCGACCCGGACCTCTAAAACAAAGGTAAGTAGGGCCTCGGATTCCAGGTGTCGCAATTATGATTATTATTATTTATTACGCTTGCTTTTGTAACATTTGTCAAATACACTGACATTTTATTTCATACATTTCCTCTACAGGGTTTATTCCTTCCACATAATTATTTATAATTTCTCAAAATTTAATTGTTCAGACCGCGCTCTTATTCGGTTATTTGTTATTTAGAAACATCCCTCTATCTCAAACTCCGGTGGATTGTACACAAACACTTTCCCAACACAAAACATAATAAAAATCTTTACTCACATGTTATAGGTCGGTCCCTGACCTTCCTTTTTCTTGCGATGTTTCATTTTTGCCCACTATTTTGGAATTACACCATCTTGTACAAATTCATTTCATGTACAGACATATCTTGACACACATTTAACTCGTATACATTTAACACTGATAACATTTTAAAATACACTGGTGTATTCGTTTAGAATACACGATTAAAAAAACACTAAAAATATTTCCTTTTAACACAAATTTTATATATTTACACTTCACAGATTCTAATCACTGAGGCTGCTATTAAGCCTTTCACACGTGATTTCTTGACCTCCCGTCTCCAAGGGTGAAATTTAGTAAATGTCGGCTTCCTATCTTGTCAGAATGTGAAAGTCTCGAACCATCTACTTACTCCCTGGAATAGTTCTCCTTCAAATCCCGTTTCCTGACGATCTGCTATTATCTCTGACTCGAACGGCTCCCTTTTAGACCCTATTGGTTGGTCTAGCGAAAGTCTATTCTGTCCACGGTCCCCCAGATAATCTATTGGTGACCTATTGATTTCTAGCAACTAATACTCCTCGTAACTTAGTGCTTTTTAATAGTTCGTCTGCTTTCTTGAAGCAATGTCTATAATTTCCTTCTCCTTTCCGCTTATTCGGTTCTCGAATTCCTATCTTTCCGGAATACCTTGCGAACCTTGTTCTGTCCGTCCCTACTCGGGTTCTTTAAAGTTGATAGAATGTTTATCTCGCTGTTACGTTACTTCAATACGTTATGATACTTTTGGGCGTTTAATTTAAGACCTATCGCCCTGGGCTCTAAGTTCGCAGCCTGCTTTGACTGTAATTTCTGAACTTTTCACTGTAAACTTTATACTGTCGGAACTAAATCCTGTAACTAGGATTTTCCTAATTCTCCACACGGCGATACTGTAATAATACTTCTTGGCTACTCCTTACAGATGCTCGTTGGTTATCGATACCACGACACTCTTGGCTGTCGGATACTGTCTATATGATGAGATACAGCGTTTCCCCTCAAGGAATACTTGTATAGTCTTCGGCGTGATGTAGCACTATGACGCCCCCTGGGCTATCGGAAACTGCACGATGTGATGTAGCATCTCCCCTCAAGGAGTACTGGTAAACTGCATGTACTTATACTTGTTGAACGATATGACCTCCCCTGAGGTTCATATGTTTGAATACTTTGCGGTGATGATGCTCCAACGTCACGCCCCCTGGACGGACTAGTAACTGCATTAACGATGTGATACAGCGTGACGCCCCCTCGGGCTGTCGGAATAACTGCATTCGATGTATGTGACACAGTGTCACGCCCGCAGGCTGACAATAACTGCTTGTACTGATACAGCGTGACGCTCCCCTCGGGCTGTCGGAATAACTGCATGATTAGCTTGGTGCTGCCAGGAGTTTTATACTCTTTAGTCAAAAAAAGATAAAATCCTAGTCCTTTTCGTGACCAACTTTTGAAATAATTGTCGCACTATTATAAAAATTGTATCTCCAGAAAGCTCGTTTTCTAAACGTAAAATGATCTCACTGCGCATGAAAATCGATCGTGCATTTCTGAGATATTAAATAATTTTTAGTCTTCCACTGTGTGGGTGTTGCTGTCGATTTTTAATTCCCCACTCCTCGGGCCTTGGTAATTCCCCTATGACGTATGGCTACGTTTGCACTTCTTTCCTGGACAATTATTAAAAGCTTTTTCTCCACACAAAAATCTCTCTTCTGAAATCATTCACAACGCTGTATTTATTTACTTACTTTTATTCTTCCAAATGGGTTAAATCTAATTCTTCTTCTTCTGGCACAGTTGCGCTGTTGCCGTTTTAATGCAAGGTAAGGGCGATTTCCGAGACGTGCTTCTCTCTCATACAGCCGAAACTTTCCACTCAGTCTATTTATACTCGTGACTGGCTCTTTATCAATGAGTCAGGCATGATCTCATTTCCTGGCCACCTGGGTCTAACTTCTTACTCAACGTTAGGCTAGCATCCTCGCCTGAAATCTTTTTATGTTCCATTTAATACTGTATATTTTTTCCTTCCTTTTACAAATATACATGGATTCGACCCCTTTTGAGCCAATGGTACATGGGTTCAATATATGTAATTTAGGGTGATTTCATTTATGTAATATGTATTTTGGATGGGTTTTTATTAACGTGTCTGGGATAATCGCATGATGGACCGTCGTCACGGTAAATCATCCGATGATCCGAGGCGAATATGTAACGTGTTTTTCGAGGGGATTTTACGCCACTGGCATAAGTCAGTAGGAAGCCATTCTGTATTTATTTACGCGGCAAATTGTTCAGCCAAGCGAAGTTTTCATGTAACTTATTATTATTATTAACTAATTATTATTATTAAGGTATTTCTTTGGAGCATTTTTTATAAAATTATAAGTAATCAGATAGGTTTTCTATGTTATAGAAAACACTATCAAGCAAATTATTACGAACAACATTATCGTAAGAAAATTATATGATTACGGAATTTTACGGAGTTTTGTCAGTTAGGGTATTTTGAGAGAGATGAGTCACGGGGAATTAGGCTACAGGCTTAATCTTGTAGAGTAGCATGACGCAAGCTGGGTTGCTGCTTCAAGAAAAGGCGAAATGGCCTGGACCGGTAATCGACATCATCGCCGCGCCGAGTGTAATGACCTGGAGGTGGGGGAGATCGCGTGGTAGCGCAGCCAATCAGAGAAGAGCGGGCGAGGAAAAGACGGGGTCCAGAGAGGGGATGTGACGAGTGCATATATGGTTTGCGCGCCGTGGAGGCAAGAGGACTATCTTTGTAAAACTTAACCAGTGTGGTTGTACGTGTGGTTGGTTCCGATATTCGGACCATAAGTTATCATATCTACAAGTATCTCATCAACTAACGAAGAAGATGACGACGACCAGGAGGCTGTGGGAAGCTCTCTACAACATCCAGTACGAGGGAAATGCTACGGCAATTTCCAGTGGTAAGCGCGAATGACTCAGAACTACGCAATCTCTCGTCTCTTTGTTTAATATTCAGTATTTCAGTAACTTCATAGCTTGGGAATAAGAGTAAAATCTGTAATTTATCCGAATCCGTTTTCACGTAATTTTCTAGCGGTAATATTCAAATCGCAACGCTCCAATTTAAATTCAAAACTTATTATTATTATTGTTAATTTTGCAATACTTGTTTTATATAATAAATTCATTTCTTTTAACCATGCAATCTTTGCTTTCAGTAGGTAGCATTAGATATAGACCAAATTCCTTCTCCTAATACAATTTTTTGTTGGGTTAATGATCAAATCATACCACGATCTGAGTGAATAGATTCTTGAAGGTGTTCTACCAGAGCTAGGTGTTGTTAAATATAAATTTAGATTTCAACATAGCGTTGAGGTCTTGGCGCCCATTAAAACAACATATCTTAGAGAGAGTAAATATTTCAAAGTGCAAGGCAGAGCTAGTAAGAAACCATTACATTTGTCACGCAATGGTGAGGGCAATAGAATCCGTTTCAATTTTACGCTGAATGTCACCCAAAGTGTAAGCCGTTTCACTTAACGCTCAATGTGGAGCAAAGCAAAGCCGTTACGACCTTGCGTTGCCTGGACTAATGGGCTATTTTACATTCACCTCACCTCAAGACGTCATTCAACCAGATCGCATTCAACCAGATTCCATTATCATTTTTGATGGTATTGCCACTCAATGACAGGCTATTATTCAAGTGTATTTTAGTATGGGGGGCCATAAGCAAGTGGATTGTTTTTATCTGGCTCAGACATATTCAAAAATTCCCAAACAGTTGATTCGTGACAATGCCAATCTCATCGTTCTCTTTCGCCAAGATTCTAGAAATCTCTATCATATTATTCAAGATCATGTGAATCCTGATATGTCCTTTACCGCTTTCACACAATTGTGTGCCTCGTGTTGGAACCATCATCCCCGTGCCTGTTTGATGATTAATAAACACAGTGAACGATGTGAAGGACGTTACCGCTTGGGGTTTCATCATTTTATTTCTCTTTAATAAGACCCATGTTTTGACATTTCCTGTTAGTGTCTTTACCTCCACCATGGCGAGAGCCATAGGGTACAAGAAACATGTTCAAATCATGCAGCATATCATTGAGGCACGAAATACTCGTCATAAATTTCGAAAATTACAACGTTTAAAACACGTGAATCCTTTGGACATGATAAAACAAGCTTCATGATCGGTTCATCCCATGATTATCAAACCAATTGCTACTGCTTGTACCTCTCGAACCAAACCCTTAACAAGTTCAAAATTTACTCAAACAGATTCAGCACAGCGGGTAAAATCCTCCTCCGATGATACTGAACAAGAAGACGAAGAAGAAGAAGAACAACAACAACAACAACAACAACAACATGGTCAAAGTGAAAATGAAAGCGATACTGTATTTAGTCCTGAAAGAAAAAAAATCTCACCCCTTCAACAGTTTCTAAAAACAAAACAAAAAATACGGCATAGCGGGTACACCGTCTTCCTCCAGATCGTCTCCGTTTTCACAACTCTTGGCCACCCCTCGAAATAAAGCTCAACTCAAAAACGTTTTAATATAATATTATGGAGCAACACTGCAACCGTATCTCACCGATCTATTTATTGGAAACACAGACACAACGTAAGGTGTTCGCTATGAGAATGAAAGTTTTAAAATTGGGGATTCATCGATTAAATTTGCTCGTACTAGTGCCGTCATTAAAAACATCAACTATAAATTAACACCAGGACTGTTAAAGCTGCTATTCTCTCGTACTCCATCTCTACGAGATTTTACGCCAGAGGACCTTGGTAATATAAATCCATTTTATTAGACACCAACGCTCACAAAAGAAACTATAAATCCTCTGAGCAAGTGAATGCCAATATATCTCAGAAATATAAAACCATCATTGCAAACATGTTTGGTAAGCGAAAACACCACTCTGCCTCTGGCGAAAGGTTTAAAAAATTAAAACCCTACGTGGATATAAGCTATTGGAATAATCCCAATGAGTTAGTACAGCGCTTATACTTGCTTCATGCATCAAAACAAGCCGGCCACACAGGTCATGATGCAGAAATCTCCCAAATTGAAGAACAACTCCTGAATACCCAAATTATCTTAAAATCCATCCCCCATCAAAGTGGGCATCGCTCATGAACTGGATAAACCTGCTCGACGCTTTTATCAACGCCGTCGTGTCATTTCCAAGGGAGTGGATGATTTATAGCAAGGAGACCTGGTTGAAATGATCCCTTATTCAAACGTTAACGACGGTGTACGCTATATGTTGACGGCCAGTGATGTGTAGTCCAAAATGGCTTTTGTTGCCAGTAAAAATAAATCTGGTGTCTTGGTCACCAAGGCCTTTAAACATATTATTCAACAATCCAAACGTCAACCGAAATTCTTCCAGAAAGACGAGGGAAAATAATTTTTCAACAAGGATTTCTCCAGTTTTCTCAAATCGTTGGATATTCGCCATTACACCACGTACAGCAATCTCAAAGCCAGAGTGGTCGAGCGGTTTAACCGAACATTGAAAACCCATATGAGGTAAGAGTTAACTATACATGGCTCATATCGATGGTTAGGAGTTGTTACCTCAACTCGTGTCACGATACAACAACACGATTCATTCCACCATTCGCATGAAACCCCGTCTCGTCACCAAGAACCTATCCAGACTCAATAAACTGTTTAACCCTATAAAAAGGGCTGACCCTAGGCAACACCGCCTTAAAATTGGTGATTTTGTTCTCATCAGTAGACATAGAACTGTCTTTACAAAATCCTACACCCCGCAATGGACAACAGAAATTTTTCAAATTCAACAAGTCAAACTAGGGCGCCCAGTGACTTGTGTTTTAGACGTTCAAACTGGACAAGCAATTCAAGGTCGATTTTATTATGAAGAACTGCAAAAATCATTATATCCCCATGATTATTTTATTGACCGAATAATTAAAGTCAAAGGCAGGCGATGTTTTGTAAAGTGGTTGGGGTTCCCTCCCACTTTTAATTCATGGGTCAATAAACATCATTTTTATAATAAAACCCTATTTATTTATTTATTAATTAATTTATTTAGACTAATCCCCTTTTCCAAAAATGAAGTATAACTCCCCCATTCACGAATCCCCTTTTTAACATGTCCAATAACCTCTTTGTTCCACCCATTGCATTCTTTTACGATCATGTTATGCACCCCCGTCGTTTCAAACCTGGCGCTGCATTATCCAATCCATCATGGCTGAAAAGGCTATGACGTAGTCAGTATAAACCCACACTGCATGCTAAGCACATGCTCTTATTATTCTTGCGTTGGGAGACACGTAACACGTCACTCGCCATTTGTTTTTATTTCTATGATAAGAGACTAGCCCCGAGCAGTCCACAGCCTGCAGCTATGAAATCTCTTTTCATCATGGTTCAAGCAAAACCCATCGTCAAATGCCTTTTTTTTTTACCAACATGACCGCGGAACAGGCTCCTTTCCAATTCATTTCTTCTCATCATCGTAAAAACAGTCGCACCGGTTTCCCAAACCTCTACCAAAAAATAATCGTTCAAAAACACCTGTTTCACCTCAAATTTCCATCTTAACCACGCCACACCCACATCCTCCTCAAGACAAACACACACCAACCACAAAGTCACCTCAAACCTACTTCTCACTTCACCTGTTTCCCAAATATTAGGAAAATGTCAAAAACGCATTTTTAGACCAAAAAGCATGTTTTCACCTTTTCAACACATACATGTCCGTAAAGAGGACAACAAGACGAAAACAACAACACCTCAATCATCGACATAACTTTAACCGTTTCCCAAATATTTACAAAAATGTGAAAAAAGCATTTTTAGACCAAAAACCATGTTTTCACCTTTTTACCACATACATCCCCGTAAAGAGGACAACGAGACGAAAAAAAAACGAATCTACGCACGCCCTCCTAGCATCACTCCTTCCCAAGGCCGCCAGGGCTCACAACTTCCTAAGTAGCATAGCTCTCTCCGTACCACACTACTCGCCTGGACCTGGTTCTCGAAACAGCAAATGGATAAACGTCTCCATCGCCCTCTCTCATTCTGGGACTGCCTTGCGTCGAAACAGTGTCTCGTTCGGTCCTGAATTGTTGACTGCTTCTCTCAAAACAGCGTCTTTCCTCAAGGTTCTCCATCGGCGATTCTTGAATATCTCTCGTATTTGGATTAATTTTGAATATTCTAGGTCACTGCTTCCATTCTTGCAAGTTCAACTATTCACAGTAGCTTCCCGATTCATGGCGTTTAAGAATGCATCTCCATGTTCTCGAAAAGTTGAGCAATGTTCTCCCTCAACTCGTAGTTCTCGAAATCCATTTTTAGTTTTTCAAAATAAATTTTGAATAGCGGTACAAGTTGTAGACTGTCGTAGTGTAGTGGCATATATAAATAATTTGTTAAACGCCTTTTTGTAGATCGTAGATTTTTGTGGAGCTTGGTGAAGTGTAACAGAACTTCCCAAGTATCGTTGTAATGGATTTTCAATTATAAATTCGTAGAATAATGTCTGTTGCTGAAGAATGATAATAACGTCGTATTGTTGCTTCAATTGCTGAATAATTGTTCAATATAACTAGGAGTCGTTGATTATTACGAAGAATATTTACATGCAGTTCCTCGGCTCTCCAATATTTGACCAGAATACACCTCGATGTAGCCGCCAAACTCAATATCTTGCGCACTCAGTATTGGTGAGTCTGTCAAAACCGTCCGTCGCTTACAATAAAAAATCGGATAATCTCCCCTCTATTTCCAATGGCTTGATTGACTAGATTTGGCGATCTAAAATGCGCTCAATTCTACCGAATTATATCGTTTCCAAAATATTGATCCTCTTTTAAATGGGAAAATACAGAATATTTTTCTCAGTCGAACCTGGTATTTCTTGATATAAATTACAATAGTAATTATATTAGCAATTATATCTTTCATAAAGCCAATCATGACATCGGTGCACGTGCCTTTCTTCCTTCGGGAAAGATCGGTCTGACAACGGGTCTGCCACGCGCTACCTGCTTCCTCCACCATTTTCTGCACACGCGGACTGAGGTTCGCTCGAGCCGCATTAAAAAAAGCGTTCTTTTGTTGTCGAGCAACTTCTCTCCCACTCGCCGACAAAAATCAAAGCTTAGACTTGCAATCGAAAAGCCGCCTCTCTCTTGCTAATTTGTGATATTGATAAATCCACTGAGACAAAGCTTTTTCCATTATAAAATTGTACCACAAGATTTCATATTCTTGCCAGTTCGATGATCGACGTTATAACTTTACCAAATATAGTCCGATTTACTTCACATTTTAGATTTTGCCATAATAAAGCCCTCAAGTCACGAATATGACTTTATAAAAAGCAAATATTGGGGTCAATATAGACTAAGCTCCGCAGCATTCTTTCCTTGTGTTGGAAGCACACACAGCCTTTAAGAACGAATGACGATACAAAATGCCTGTCAGCGCTTGCATTTTGCAGTCGGGCAGGCCATCTCCTCTATAATTGGATACTTATCAGTACTAAGGTGCTAAAGTGCAACAAAAATAAATAAAATGAGATATTTGCCTAGTATGGTGCAAAGTGCCAAGGTGCATTACATATCGTCAGGGCTATGTATAAAGGAAACTAATGAGTTATTTAGATCACTGAAAGATAGCAGCGGTGGTTTTCCATAAGAATAGTGCAATGTACCATTCTTTTTCTAAAGGGCTGAAGCTTGTAGTTTTACGTGACCGTTAATTATGGGATCATGAGCCACGGGCCCACCATTTTTACGTGGAATCCGAACCTCAGGACGTGATATTACACTTCAAAAACCTCACATGTACTGGCTGCGAACCGAACTCACTGCCTTGGTGAGAGGCATGCAGTTTGACGACTGCACCACCACGCCTCTCTTTATTTTCTTCAGGTCCCTCTGATGCCTATAGGTACTGTAAAAAGTGAAGTTGCTTGTTTATCTTGTAAGCTCAGCAGATTTGGATAACAAGCGTGCGGATGCGGGTCGGATGTGTTTTCATGCACTACGCCTGAGGCAAGCTAGAAAGGCAGTAATTAATAACGATCTGTGTCACGGTCGGCTACCAAGTGCTCTTGACTGCCGTCATCCGATTCGAATTCTCCCGACGTTGACTGCTGTTCCCTTTGAGAAGCAAACCAACTCTCACGCTGCTCTTGGTTCCTTGACTCCCGTTGAGTTTTTAATCGCTTTGCCTTGCGGCCTCTCTGGCCAATGTTGGATTTTGTACGTTTTAGCATTCTGTACGGCAAGCAGAATTCGGAGTAAGTAATTATTCTGATGACGATGATGATAATAATTGCTGCTTTATGGGACCTAACATCGAGGTTATCGGCCCGTAATGGTTTGGTCGAAAATGTATGTCTATGAAATGGAAAACTAAAATTAAAACTAACTACCACTTACAAGTAACTTAAGTACTACAAGAAGAAAAGGACAAAGGAAAGGAAAGAAACCACGGGGAAAAGAAACGCCCTCAACCGTCGAAGAATGACGACTGAGGGACTTAAAAATAAGTAGGGCCATGAAAGGTGAATAGGGAAGGAAAAGAGGGGAGATAGTCTACCCCAAAGTGAATGGAAGAAGGGATAAACGGACGCAGCTCAGGAATCCTTCGGGTTCGCCAACTCCCGAGCTCACCAGCCGTGAGCCCAGTGTATCAGCAACCGTGTAAAGTAAAGCCAATATTAACAAAGAGGAACAACAGTGCGTAGAAACGCTACCGTTGCAGTTTGTATCGCAAAAACCATGTACAGCAACGAAAGTGTACCCCAGGTCACCACCAATAAATACGAATAATAATGAGTAAAATCACTAGCCTTATATCGACAAAGAACCGTGCACAATAACCAATGAATTTCAATAAGAGTGTAAAGTTTATTACCCGTCGCGGCTTCGCCCGCGAATATTGTAGTTGTAAAGAATACAATTAGCAACGTTTCAATCATGAATGCTATGATTTATTCGTCATTTAATTTTGAATAATAATGATAATCATTTGGTAAAGACCGTAAACAATCAGACAATACAGAAAATATAACTCAACAATGGCATATAAATATCAAAATCTCACGAACGTCACGTCGCATCGCATGTATAAAATTCGACTCAAAATCACAACACGGTTTCCGACCACATACGTAAATCTAATATATAAAAGTGAAAGTCTGTATGTGGGCATGTATATTTGATCCGTATACAAATCTACACCGTTCCACCACTCTAAACCAAATTTTGCATACACATAGTTCAGGACCCAGAATAAACCGCTGGCTACATGAATTTCCGAAAGTCTTCCTCATTCTTCTGATATCGGCCTTTTTGCACTCGAGCAAAGGCCAATAAAGTAAGAAAATTAACTGATGAAGGAATGGCAAGGCTGGCCATCTCCATGCAACAGTAGCTCAAGACGGAATCACCAAGTTTCCGTCTATCTCGGTAAGAGGCCATGCCGCTCCATTTTCTCAACAGCAACAGTAGCTCAAGAAATGGCCACCAGGTTTCTACCTACCTCAGTAAGGGGCCATGCCACTCCATTTTCTCCATGAATACAGTTGCTCAAGACGTAAACACCAGGCCATGGGCCTCAATTTCCTATACAAGCCACGATAAGAACATTAGGTTTCTGAACGCCATCAAAATCTGAATACGAATTTTTTTAATTTTATTAACAGGGGTAGGGAATTAAAATTAAAAAATAAATACATTGGCTAACCCTGCACGCGGCTTAACGTAAATCTAAATTCCTATGAAAAAGAAGCACACATCATAAAATTACACAAATCAAAATCCTCTACGCCTATATTTTCCCCCCTTTCACCTTATAATATACACCACATCGTAAAACCCTTACACACATGTCTGTTCATTTTCAATGATTAGTTTATATGCCGAGTGTCACATCCCCAAATGAAACCCACACGTGAGATTTTTTTATTCAAAGAAATGCTGGTTTAACTCTCTTATCATCCCGTTAGAACCTGAATATCCAAAAAATCCTTCCTTAGTGGACGCTTTCTTTTTCTAGAATTTCACCCCTGCCCATGGGCCCCTTAAATTGGATTTAAGCTGATTTTTCCCCTGAGTTTCAAACTTCTTGCCTATGTCGTTTAAGAGATACACGCTCTGTTAGGAATCATTCAGCCCCCACTTTTCACACCTCATAATATACACCACATCGAGAAAACCTTAGACACGTGTCTACTTATTTTTAATGATTAGTTAAAATGCCGAGTATCACATCCCCTAATGTAACCAATCGTGAGATATTCTTATTCAATGAAATGCTGGTTTAACCCCCCCCCCCTAACACCCCTTTAGAACCTGAATATCCAAACATTCTTCCTCAGTTGACGTTTCCGACATACAACGAACACATCCCCAAATTTCATGTTTCTAGCTTCAATAAGTTTGGCTGGGGGACGATGAGTGAGTGAGTTAGTCAGTCAGGACACTTTCTTTTATATAATGGAGAAAAACCCTTAGACACGTGTCTGCTTATTTTGAATGTTTAGTTTATAGCCTATGCCGAGTATCACATCCCCAAATGAAACCACTCATGAGATATTCTTATTCAATGAAATGCTGGTTTAAGCCCCTTAACAGGGGCGTAAAACACAGGGGAGGGCCCCCTCCCACCTCCGCCCCCTCCCCCCAAGTTTTAGGTGCAAGGCAACAATTTTAAGTAGCCTACCCGTAAAAAATAAAAATAAAATAACCAGAAAGTATTCTATAAACGATTTAATACTACGTTACTACGTTAGGCTTCTTAGTCGTAATTTGTTTATTCTACCGAACAGTCTTTTTTTGCCCCCTCTGCCGTTTCCCGCCGAGGCGCCAACTGAGTCTAGAGCCGAGGTCCTTTGAGCTTTGTCGACTTACCACAACGATCTGAAAAGGTACATTTTCGAACCATTATTTCTGAGCCTTGGTTTAAAATTGAGGTAAGGTACTGGGACACACAAAATCATTACTCCTGCCCGGAAACAACAGTGCACGCATGTTTTTGTTGTTTGTTTTGTTGAAATAAACAAGGTAAAATAACATGAATTTTCCCTTGCGCATCTCGCTTTTTAAGCATACACTGCGCATGCGCCCTGCGTTGCGCCGACAAGGTTTGAAAAGCAATGATGCACGTGACGTTAGAAGTTCGACATTTGGTGCTACGCTTGTGCCATATTTAACCAAATCAGTGGAGCTCCAGCATTTCATCAGTTTCTGACTAAACTTTGTTGATTATTTCGTTTAAATTTGTGAAGTTTGTACTTTGTTACTGTGATGACCGTGAATCTGCTCCGCATACCTGCTTCAAGTTGTTTTGCAGAGAGAAGTTTTTCGGTGATGAGAGCACCTCCGATCTACGATATGACAAATTAGATGGAACACGGAATCATTGCTGTCTACTAGCCACCTACTCGGAAGCTTGCCACGGTGGGTGAGTGGATAGCGTGTCGATCTACTAACCCCAAGATTGCAGGTTCGCTCCTGGCCGTGGTAAGTGATTTTTGACACGCATGTCATATGATGTTGGCATGTTAAGAACCCATTTGAATTCAGTAGGCCGTGTTCATAATGGCAAAATTAATCTCGGGAGTTTCCGCCGACGCAAAGTTCCTCATTTCTCTACTAGAAAGCGCTATAGTGTTCAAGGAGCTTAGATATCTAACCTCCTTGACTTACATAGTGATTCAAGGAACAACGAAATTCGACATGCAAGCTACCCTCTGGGTGTCAAATAACAAAGCTTGCACCCGGCACCCGAGGCCATACGATATTATTATTATTATTATTATTATTATTATTATTATTATTATTATTATTATTATTATTATTATTATTATACGTACTCGGAAATGCTTGACAAGCTCAATGGCACGCGTCTTTCTCAAGAGTTTGAAAACAAAGAACGATGGCAATTCAGGGGCGTCTCCCCCCCCCCCCCGAAATTGTGTCACACATAGTATTTGTATATTAATTAAAACATTAAAACCTAATATAGTTTCATGTACTATTGTTACTACTCGACATATGGCAACGTAGCAAAGCGAGGCGACGGTAGCGTGATGTACAAAACAGTGACAACCACTTTGCTCTGATCTCATAACATGCCTGGAACCTCTTATTACTCTCCAGTGCCTTCGCTCCTATGAACTTACCAAGAACAGCAAAAGTGTCCTTGAAGCGTGTGACTAAAGTTTATTTCTCCCAACGTGTATACCCTTACCAAACTTTTGGCAATTTTGCCTGTCTCTGTAGCTACCGCTGAACAGAGTTGCAGTTTGAGTAGGTTGAAAACATAACCTACGTAAAGAAATTCTACTTCCGAAAACATACTCATCGGTCTAGCATTGTTATCTATTCTCAGGTACATACAAATCACTGACGATGAAGTTATAAACCAATTTGGTAATGCTTCAAGAAACCTTGACTTTATATTACGGTATACAGCAGTGGCGGCCGGTGGTATATAAAGCTGGGTGTTGCACCAACATTTCTGATGTCGCAATTTTATATGGGAAGTTTACACATGTAACAAAAATCAATTAACGTTAGATAAACTACATTTCTATAAAAACTGAAATACATGGGTTTTCCAAAATAACTGTACGTTCGACAAATAGACAAATTTTAATGGCTCTTTTGGGCTTCTTCCTATAGGAATTCATAAAAAAATCATATGTATGTATTTACGCCTTATGCCTGAGTTAATTGGAAGAATTTAAAACACAGCAGGTTGTCTAAGGTTGGGTCTCTATCTCAAGGATAATAAACATTCTCAACATAAAAACATGGCAACCGAAAAGTTTGTACGTTACAAAAAATGATATTACTAACAAAGACGGGCACATATTCTGCATAAGGATAGGTTGTTTTTTTTTACTATAGCTTGAACCCCATCAGAGGAACCAGCCATGAAGTGCGCTCTGTCATACGTCTGCGCAATTCATTTTTGCGGAGTTTCATTCAATTTCTGCTTCTTTAATTAATCCAGTAAACACGCTGCTAATGTGTGTGCATCATGTTTTGTTTGCCTCTTACTACGTAACTTATCGGTACACAACAGCCATCTGAAATATGTTTGAAATATCACTAGTTTCATCTGCTATAATGGCTAAAATTTCCGATTCCCTTATTTGCTTTGATACTTCTTCTTGGCAAACCACCAACATAATCTGTAAAATTTATTTTTGAATTGTTTTGGACATTCCTTTGAAAACAGTTGCCCTTACCAAAATGACCTTTAACACAGCATCCAACTCAACGCTAAAATTAATTAGTTCTCTCAAAACACCTGAATTTGTTGATGTTACACTTTCATCATTATCACGCAAGGCCAGTTCGAAAGAGCCACAGAAACGAATACAGTTTATTACAATATTTAACACATACCTATTGTGCCTAACTTCTTCGTTATATTCCGCAATTTATCTTCTATAGACTGTCCAATTGTGCAGCTTCGTTAACAGTTCCAAAAGTGTCATTTTCAAACAGCTGAAGATTGGTTGGTTCATCAGTTTAGGAGCTGCGACAACGCGGTCATATCCTGTACTTTGGGTGTGTGGAGAATCTGTCTGATAACCGGTGTTAATTGTGATGGCTGTATTAGTGAGTGTCATCTGTTTTTAATTCAAGTGAGGACTGCAGACATTGAATTTCAAGCAGTTCCTACTTTTGGCGCCAAAGGCCACCGTAAACGACTACTAGTTCAGAACTTGGTTACTACACGCCATCGCAGTCGGCTCCTGGCGACGAACGTTGGAACCTAAGAGCGTTGTTCAAATTTTTAACGTATAATTTAGCTTCACACAGGTGTAATTAGTGGAAGATTCTTTGACATGCCATAAATCTATGACATGGGACCGCCGGCTTTACTTCCCCTCCGAAGGAATGCATACTGAGGGATTTTTAACGCTCTTAAAAATCCGACGGCTTCGGCCGGGTTTGAACCCGCGATCTTGGACATAGAGGCTCAGCATGCTACCAACTACGGCACCAAAGCCACACAGCTGAAGATTCATGTTTCTTTATTTTAGGGATTAATTTCCGTAACTCCTATTTTGGTCCACGCGGATTCTCCACCAACAAACATGAAAAACAGAATAAAGCGTTTTTAATATCGCATTCACATAACCAATTATTATTGCCTTAAATATATCCTTTAAACGCCCTCGTAGCCTATACTTATATTTTGGACAATACTTATCTGGTAATGGTCTACCGAGTGTTTTTACTGTGAGTTTATCGTCATCAGGGAGCTGGGAAAGCTGTCTAACTAGTAAATTACTTGCTCTATTAATTTTCACTTACACTCCACAATACAATTAATGTTTCAAACTAAACATTCCGTTTAAATAAAATACTAACTTACAAGATGCACAGATGATACATCTGGGTGCTATATCGGAAAGTGGCGCGAAAGGCAAACTAACAAAACACTGAATTTTGCTAGGCTGAAATTTCGTAGTGAATGCATAGTAGTGAATCAACCAAACAATAATAATACTAATAATAATGCACGGTTATGTATCTGCCTGGAACCAAAATACTCATTCAACTAAATACAGAACTAATCGCAACCCAAATCCCGCAAGAACAAGAGTGGTAAAAGCAAACATAAACCGCTACAGTACACCAACAATACGTCGCAAAATAGTTCAGCCGATTATCTACTGTACTTATAGCAATGGTGGCGTTCTTAGGCTCGCTTCACAGAACAATTGACAAAAATATTAAATGAAGTTATGATGAGATCACATCTAAAAATAATTGGGTGTGAACCAACTAATGTCTCCCTATGAAATTCCGATATTTGTATTGTTGTGGGTGGTGTAGCATTCCCTAGTGGTGTGGGAAAGAAACTACCCTTCAGGGGCAGATGACCTCGTAGTTCCGCCCTTTAAAACAACAGTAACTAACTAAACTACCCTTCGCGGGGTAAGAGAAATCGAGGGTGTTGTCATTTCCAAAGAGTGGTGTAGTCTAACGGTGCCATTTGGAACTGAGTGTTGCCAGGGGGCTGGCAGCTCGTCTGCAACTCCCTACTACCCATGCTGGCCAGCAAGCATGTACAAGCTTGGCCTCGTCCCTGCCGGCCGCGCTGTCTACTTGGGAGTCGCAACAAGAGATCTAACCCCCTGGAGTTTGATTTGAAGGCGGCAGCTTTCATAGGTACAGTGTGAAGCATTACGATAAATAATAACAAAATATCGATGATTTAAACACATTTTTGAGTGCATTAGATCTATAAAACTAAAACATTAGAGGAAAAAAAACGACGAATTAGTTGTAAAATTATTGGGAGTTGTGCAACGCTGCAACAATATCACCAGCCGCCCTTGGTATACAGTAAGTTGTAAATCTTATTGAGGTTTTATACGGTGAAAGAGCGAGGTCATGTGCCCCAAATCCAAACAGTGATGTTCATTCTTTCTATCTAAATACTATAAATTGAGCAATATGAAATTGTCTTAATTTTGTTTGACAATAATCAAACATAATACATCACAACAAATTGAAAAAGTGATGCTAGATAGCCTTAAAACTTATCATTTTGCACCAAATTGTACAAACGTTTCCCGGGGAAGTTTCCTATTTCTTTAGGGGATTAATCCATGCCACCAAACTCCGTGTTGTCCCCCTCCGTCCCAAATTAAACTCTATATGCGCCCCTGCGGGCAGTCAGTGTCCGGGTCTGTTATATCGTGGGAGATACAAGATAAATAACAAACACTTGTTAATAAAAAACAACGGTTTATTTAACACTAGTTGATACACAAGATTACACAAGGTGGACGTAACTTGAGCGGTCCAGATCGGAACTAGCGCGGAACTGTCGTCTACAGTCTGCGGGTGCATATATACTGTACATAGTACCTGGAAGGTTCCAGATTCGTATGTTCTAGATTGGAATGTTCTGGGCATAGTGACTAGAATGTTCATGTTTTCTCAAGTAAATAGGCTACACAACATTTTCTAGAATGTTCATGTTAACTCAAGTAAATACACAACATTTCCTCCCTCTTTTAAATGGCTGATTTTGGAAACTTAATCAGGAGAGTATCTCAATTGTGGTCTTCGCCGGTGAGTACTCCTGCGTGGAATAAACGTGGTTTGGGAAATAAGTTGTGCCCTGTTTACAGGTGTAGCTGGTGTGGCTGGTGGTGATGGGACTGTTGCTGGTGTCTCTGTGAAGCGAACTCGCCCCAGGGTCGGTTGCTCGGTGGCTTGGTCGGTTGAGCGGTGGCTTGGTCGGTTGCGCGTTGACCTCATCGGTTGCGCGGTGGCCTTGTCGGTTGCGCGGTGACCTGGTTGGTTGCGTGGTGGCTTGGTCGGTTCCGCGGTGACTTGGTCAGTTGCACGGTGACTTAGTCGGTTGCACGGTGACATGGTCGGTTGCGCGGTGACCTCGACGTGGCCTGGTCAAGTTGAGTCTCATGCGGAGATGAGGGTACCTTTGCTCCGTTGCTGTCATCGTTCGACTGGCGAAAGCAATTGTACGTTCTTGCCCGTTGCTGAACCGGTGTGACAGTACTGCGCCCAGGCCGGTCTTGCTGGCGTCCTTGGCCAACAGGAGTGGTAACTCTGCGTCATACTGCATGAGTACCTGGGGCGAGGATAGGGCGTTCTTGATGTCTTTGTATGCCTTGTCGCCTTCTGGTGTCCAAATGAGAGGGTCCTTGAGCAGCATGTCCCTGAGTGGTCTGTCTCTGGTGGACAAATCGGGGATGAACGAACGCAGTAGGTTGCTTTACCAAGGAACAGTTGGAGTTCTTCGGGTGTAGTCGGTTTCGGTGCATCACGTTCAGCTCGGATGTGTGCATCAGACTTGTGGATGCCTGACGCATCGATTTTGTGGCCAAGGGCTTCCAGGGACGTTTGAGCGAAAACGCATTTGTCTCGGTTGAGCTTGAGGTTGTGTTGCTGAAACCGTTCCAGAGAGATGCTGAGGGCTCGCATCAGATTTTCAAAGCTATCAGCAAAAACTATACCGTCATCGAAAAAACTTACGACGTTTGGGAGAACATGCAGGACTGTGTCCATTCGCCGCTGCCAGATAGCGGGGATGTTAGCTGCTCCATATACTGCTCGCGTTGGGTGGATCAGACCGTGAGTTGGCGTGTTAAGCGTGAGAGCATGGCTGAACTCATCGTCGACCTCGAGATGAGTGTATGCGTCGGTGATATCCAGGTGGCAGAAGAGAGTGGCGCTGCGCATTCAGTTGAACAGATGTTCCACCTTGGGAATAGGATGTTCATCTAAGATGATCCGCAGGTTGAGAGTAGGCTTGTAGTTGCCTGTGATCCTCAGTTTGCCGTTTTTCTTGGCGACGATATGCGTTGTCGATGCCCACTCAGAGTAGTCCATTCTTTTGTAGAAGCCAGATGCAATTTTCTTGTCGATTTCCTTGGCGTAGGCATCGCGGAGAGCAACTGGTACGTCTCGAGCTCGGGTGAAAACAGGTGTGGCTCCAGCCTTCAGGTGCATCTTCGCTGGGGGACCTGAGACCTTCCCGGGGGTGTCGCTGAACACATCCTGGTAGCGAGACAAAATGTTGTCGAGCAGCTTCTGTTGTTCCAAGGTCAGAGCCTGCTTGTCTGAGAGCTTGTGGATTGGGTCGGATTTTCTGAACAGGTGACCAAAGTCGATCTCCCGTACAAACACCGAAATCCACTCTCGGCCAAATAGCGATTCGACTTCATCGTCAACCACGTAGAGATTCAGGTTCCTGGTTGTTGTTCCGATGGTGGTGCACACTGACGTTTTGCCAATACATTTGATCGGATGACCGGTGTAACTGACGAAGTTACGAGCATTTTTCTGCAACACAAAACCTGGTTTGATCGTACTTAGTTTAGATTTGCTCATGATTGAGCAGGGGCGCCGGTGTCGAGTTCCATTTTGACGGTGGTTCCCTCTATGCTGATATCAACCAGTGGCTTAGGTGCTGCGTTGACCGATCCGATGACCTCGATTTTGCTGAGGTACTCCACGATGTCGAGGTTCTCTGCTGGAAGCTCTTCTTCGGTCACATAGTTTGTTGTTCGATGTTTCCACGAATTTGATCGGCAAACTTTTCCGTTGTGACCTTCCTTGCCACACTTCAGGCACTCGGCGTTCAGGAACCTGCACTGACTGCGAGGGTGGGCTTCACCGCACCCTGCACATGTTGATTGGTTGTCCTGGGATGCATTCTGGTTTGCCTGGTGTGGCCATTGGTGCTGTCTGGTTAGGTTGTAAGACCCCTGATTTTGATGAGCTGACTTACTGCGTGGCGACTGCTGGTTGCTGTTCTTCCTGGACAGAGGCTTCTGGTATCCAATGCTGTTGGTTGATTCAAACTTAACGGCAGCTGTTTTGACCTCGTCGGCGGTGCGGTGGTGCGAGTAGCTTCGAGTGCGTGCGCGATTTCATATGCCGCGGTGAAGTTATCTGTTTTTTTTTTTGGAATAATCTCGTCGCACATTACTCGTGATTCCAACCCTGCGAGCATTTGTACAATTAACATGCGATCAAGGAATGTGCCATACTCACAAAACGTTGCAGCCTGCGGCAGTCTTAAGGTGAAGCTACCGATGGTTTCTCCTTGCTTCTTCATTACACTCCGAAATTTGATGCTCTCAGCAAACTTGTTGCGTGTGGCGTCGAAGTGACCTTTCAGCTTAGATTGAATCTCGTTGTATGACAGAGTTTACGGATCATTAGGACTCACCAGGATTTTCAGGGCATCATTGAGTTCAGATCCCATGTAAACTCGTGCAAAATGTGCGTGTTGATCTGAGGGTACCTTGCTCAGATTGAGCGCCCAAGTAAAGCCAGTGAAATAGTCGGCTACAGTCGTCCCGTCGGTTGCACGATACGGTTGTATTGTGAATTGTGGCGGTCAAGGCTGTGATGATGACGTTGTTGAACTTGTTGTCTGTCGGATAGCGTCGGCGATGATTGCCGAGAATTGTTGGAGTTGCTCAGGAGGTTAAGTCCGGCATGGTGAAGATGTGTGAATAACAGTATTTCTAATCACGCGCTGCGATGAACGTAGCTCGGTGCACACATTTGCGTTGACGTTAGAAAGTTCACTCGGTTTAGTATTTCCAACACGCACTGCGATGAAACGTAGTTCGGTGCAACACTTGCGTTGAGGTTAGAAAGTTCACTCGTTTCACAACGTTATTTATCTTATCCCACTTCCAACACCACTGTTATATCGTGGGAGATACAAGATAAATAACACACACTTGTTAATATAAAACAACGGTTTATTTAACACTAGTTGATACACAATATTACACAAGGTGGACGTCACTTGAGCGTTCCAGATCGGAACTAGCGCGGAACTGTCGTCTACATTCTGCGGGTGCATATATACATAGTAGCTGGAAGGTTCCAGATTCGAATGTTCGAGATTGGAATGTTCTGGGCATAGTGACTAGAATGTTCATGTTATCTCAAGTAAATAGGCTACACAACATTTTCTAAAATGTTCATGTTACCTCAAGTAAATACACAACAGGGTCTTTAGCTCGACGTTGGCAATTATTGTTTCATGTTTTGTATTTTAACCCTTATAGTGCCAGATGGCGATATATCGTCCAAGGGCGCTTCTTTTAAACAATACTACGGGCGGTAGATGTGTTATTATTAGGCTACTACTTCTAGCCAAGCAGTAGGGTAAAGTTAAGTAACTCCGTGATACTAAGCTTTTTTTGTTACTATTTCTGAAATTTTAGATTTCAGTTATTTCGATGCATTTCATGTTTAAGATGGATACCCTGCCGAACATTTCTGACATATATCTTACAAATATCCATAAGTTATTTCAAGGTATTAACTAACAAATTCCGGTAGTAGAAGTAGGTAACGCCGTGATATTCAAGTTTGTCCGTGATAGTGTTCAAGTTACTCCGTGATAGCATGGTGTTCACCATTCAGTGTACCTTTTAATCGTGAAAACTAATGTTTAATGTAATAAACGTGTTCAAATCGTATGTAGACTATACGTTTCTATTACCCCATATTGTCCATATTGAAGCATTTCACTACACCGTTTTTTTTAGAAAAAAATTCATTCTATTAAAATATTCCATTAAACATAGCTTAAGTCTTCTTAGTCACTATCAGATTCCTCACACCTATCACACATAAAATAGTCATAATAGGTACCAGTAATTACAAAACTGATAGTCAATCCATTCGGCTCCATTCTTCCTCTTGGTGTCATCCGCCAGGAGAGCCAACTCACGCACCACAACCATCATCGTCATTGTTCTGGGGTCTGGAATTAGGCCAAGACCGATCTATTGTGACCATCTTCACTTCAAATTCAAGCGACACAACGAATGGCTTTCCATTTTTTGCAAGGCTTGCACTTCCTGGATCGGCTGAATATTTTGTGCAATAATACTTTAGTGTACTCCACGGGTTATTAAAACGTCTATTGGCCTTGTATACTGATCATCCTTCTTCCTTCATCGACCTCAATGCTTAAGTGTTCCAGCTGTGTAGGAGCGAGCCTCTTTATTCCGTTTAGGCGCCATTTCAGCGTCCAACCTAAGAAAAACGTACATATTGCTAAGCTCACACACATTGCATGCATAACACTATATGCATGTAAGTTTTAAATGCGAACGGTCTGTATCTTTCCTCCGACTGGTGTTAAAATGAAACTTATGCAATGAAACAGCTGTTTATAAGAAATTAAAATCCTCACTACAGATTTCACTGGATGTGAATCACTTGGTGAAATGTCAACTGTCTGTTAATATAATTTTTAAACCTCATTTAGTTGGTCAAAGATAGAACGCAAGGGATTCCTGGATTCCTGGTTTCTACTGCCATCTGTTGGTAAAAACTTAGAAATTTCGGAATTGAACCTACGTAGTGATAGAGGAAAATACGCTTTATCGCGGTGTTACTTGATATCACGGAGTAACTTGACTCTACCCTACTATCACTGTTGTAAACTCCTGCAGTCAGGGCCGTGGAGAGCGGCGACGGGCCCTGGGGATGGAATCTCCCGGGCCCCCCTCTATAACCAAACTATGTAAAATTAATTTATAATCCTCTTAATTTGCACAAACTGATTTTGCGCAATTTCTTTTTGCACAAAATGTTCATCACGAAATAAATTACAAGAACATAAAAAACAGCAAGCAATAATAATAATAATAATAATAATAATAATAATAATAATAATAACAATAATAATAATTGTAGCTGGACGGACGAACAGCGTAAACAGGCCAGCGAACGCATGAAGGAGTATTGGGCGCAGAGAAGACTTCGCACCAAGAAAAAGAAATGAAGTTGTAGCGTGATCCTAAGTGGTCCATTCGCGTGTAAAAAAAATAAAAAATTGTAGCATGCTGAACTGCTATGCCCAAGTTCGCGGGTTTAAGTCTGGCCGAAGTCGTCGGATTGTTAAGAGCGTTAAAATCCGCCAGTATGCCTTTATTCGGAGGGGAAGTAAAGCCGGCGGGCCTGTGGTTTAGAAGGCCGTGGATATGAGTGGTGAGTGACACTTTTGTCTTCAGTGTGCGCACTTGAATGCAATAACACAGGAGACCGACAGTCTCGCGACAAAAATCACGCCAGCAGTTGCGACACTCCGGACACATTTTTGTCTCTTCCAAAGGCTGTACTTGCACCATCGTACATTCATTTCCACTACAATTGGTAGTGTGTAGCCAAAATGTGTAGGTTATTTCGTTAGAATCACTCTATCAAGTTCCAACGTTCGCCGCTGGGTGTCATTGACTGTGGCGTCTGGTACCCAAAGTTGGAACTACTTGAATTTGAACTTGTTGAGGAGCCTACGGGCGTGCAATTGATATGTCCTGATATAACCATTGGCTGCATTAAATACTGTGTAATATAGGCCTACTGTATTAATAATATTTCAATTATATATTCCAGTAAATCCAGGTTATATTGATTATCATAAGCAGAGTGTAATTAATAACAATATAAATAAGTTAATGCTAGTATGTAAAATTTACAACAGTGTAACTGCATGCAGAATTATTTGCAAATTCAATCTACTGATAGCACATAATACATAACTTGACTTACGTATGGGTATACCTGTGGTTGATTATAAAAATATATTTTGCTTTGTTTAATGTACAATGATGTGTGAATGCCGTTCAACCATAGGCTTAGACCCAAGGGCGTGACTCTTGAAAGGCAGCAAGTTTTGAGAATTTCAACATAAAAACCCTATATGTAAAACGTATTTTAAAATACGTCTTGACTTAGTGTAAAAATCATGTTTTCATTACGAAAAGAGATTACGTCATAATTATGTCACAGAGGCCGTAGTACAGTATACCCTTTCCACCTATTTTAACATGCAGTTTAGTGAACTGAACTACCTGTTGATTCATTATTGGGTCTTAGGACGTCATAGTCATCAGTCCCTTCTACTTACTGTGCGTGTAGAACTCTGTCCGACTATCTATATTTGAAGTTAATCATATATTTTGAAGAAATTTGGGATATAATTGAGGAGGAAATGAGTGTACGATGGTGCTATAGTCTGGGGTTAAAACAATAAATCATGGAAAATAAGCTTAGAATCACCGACGGTCGAATTCGAACCCACCTGGTCTGAGTTCATGGACAACAGCTTTTTCAATGTGAATTTTCTCCCCAAATTAAATACGGTACTGTAAAAGCGATGAAATTGCAGTCCGATAAATGCATTTCTTGTTTTCAAATTTGTGTATGACTAACGAGCATATTGCTTTTACGAGTATTACTGAAGTTCTACAATTATTGATATCAAAGAGGATCTGCATAACTTGAAATCTGAACACTGTGCATGCTTAGAGTGTTACATCATCGGGACAAATTTAGATCTGCCAAACGCCAAAACTAAACAGTATAGTGAATTTAATGAAAATTATTACCTAGTTGTCGATGGCTTTACGCGTGATATTTATTTCTGTTAGTTGAAAATAATGCATTGGTACGCGCTTTGTTTTCACAAAAGAAGAAAATGTGAATTTGAACTATATTTTGTAATTTGCAGCCAGTGGACTTCTTATAATTTAATATTGCTTTGCAGTAAGAAAACCCCATTCCTATCTATGACTGGTGACCATCGGAGGGGGGGGGGCAGATTTAAGCCAAGATCATGGGAGAGTGGACACACCGGGGATCTGGGGGTATGGAATATCACCAAGCTCAGAGTGGGGTCCGGGGGTCCTCCTCCGGAAAATTTTGCAAAAATCAGGTCCAAATTATTGAGTTATAGGCCATTTGGGTGATTATTTTTGTGATATTATGGTGTAAAAGTTGGTGACCATTGACATTAGTGGCTATAGAAAAAACTCCGATATTGAAGTAAAATCTCTCGCACCTTCAAGTAAGACCCCGCGATGTAGCTCACCAATGACCGTGATAGGGCGTTACAGCAAGTCCGCAGATCAGAGGTTTGAATCCCGGTGCTGACAGCGGCTATCCTGTGTATTGTTTCTCACACTCTCTCCAGACAAATGCCGGTATAGTACCTTATTTCAAGTCCAGGGACACATACCCTACTCTTAACCCTAATAATTACAGTAATAGTCGCGACGGCAACGCATTCCCACTTTTCCCGGTCGGCAACTAAGAATACGGCTTGCGATTGATCATGTCACAGAGGCAATAGCATAGCAGAGTGTATAATCTGCTTTTCGTTACTTATTGTTGTTTTATGGGGCAGATCAGCTACGGTAGGTCATCTGTCCCTACCACTGACGTTCCATGAGAGGAATTGGAAAACAAAGTTGAGTGGTTCAGTGGCCTAGCTTAACTGTCCTTTTTATCCTGGTTAACACTAAGCCCAGAAAAATACTGGAATGTTACCTTAGTTTCAGTCTTTGGATACATTTCCCAACTCAAGTACAATAGTAATATAGGTTTTCAATAAATCCCTTAATCATAAATGATTTGCGCACGAACCAAAGTATCTGGGATTGTTGATCGTATTTAATGAACTAGTTATAATAATTATAGTGCACCTCAACATACATATTATTCAAATGTTAGCATTGTTTTCTCAATTCAGTATACGAGAAGATGAACAATTTCGCATGCATTTCTTCTATCTACGTTTGACAACAGAATCATCCCACCCTTTCGCAAGATATTTAGCCAGCAATGGTAATTTTTCACATAGTGCGAAAATGAATTACTAGGGGACGATGACCTCGCTGTCTCGCCCCTTAAATCAACAATAACTATAAAGTGAATTACTATGTGGACGCTACTTTAAAATGTATTTTACTACCCTGTCTGCAAGGCATACGATACGTCTAGCTACACAATATATTCAATTCAGACACTAATCTAAGCTTGATGTGACGCACCAAACTTGAAACTCTTGAGCTAGCTGACCAAACACGCCAGGGCAGCCCAGGCTCTCGTGGCCTTGGCGAAATAAGTGAAGGGATGAGAAAGTTATTTGAAGGATTGGTGCATAAGCCGAATAAGCTAAATTTATACAAATGGAATGCTCTCTCTGTGTTTAGGTATATTCTGAGAACAATACATAGCGAAGCCCCATCGCCTAAGTTGACCACTTTGAGACAGTTGTTCTTCACATAAACGCTTTGTAAAGGAAAATATTGCCCACTTGACAGAATAAGTTTCTCAATCCTTGTAACATTGTTCACAGACAGTTCATTGCATTCAATAAATGACTGCCAGTAGCAAATTCAAGTCTCATTAAGGCAATAATAAATCAATGCCTGATCGGGTCCATTCTCCTAGGACGCCGGGCACCCCTGGGAGGGTCGGGCCCCGGGGCACCAGCCCTGCCTGACCCCCCCCCCCCCCCTCTCGTCGGGCCTGCCTGCAGTTACTAAAGTAGAAGAACGTACTAATGTTGAAACTGGAGTAGGTGCTGCTATAGCAGCAGGTAATCAAGAAGAAAAAAGAATTTCAGGTCATTTAAAATAAGATTCAAAGAACATGCCCATGCTATCAGACATAATAAATTCTCGGACATGGCTAATCACATGAACGAAGAAAAACACAAATTCAACTCTAAAGGGGAAGACTTAAAAATTGTACACATACAAAACAAAGGTAAAAAATATATATATATACTAGACAATATAGATATCCATAGCGCTCAAAAAACAGACCCCATAAAAATCTCAATGAATTAATATTATAGCGATAATATCTTATTCAACACGATCACCCGAATAAGAAACAATAAACCAAAGCAAACAAGACACCTGGGCCCTATTTCATAAAACTCGACAGGTCCGACAATTGTGACAATTTGACATAATTGTCAACATGTCGCGACACTTCTATCTGACAATATGTCATTGTGTGACAGGAGAAATATTGTAAAATTTACGCCTGTCACAGAGGCCTTTCCATAACCTTGACAAATTGTCAAATCCACCTGTTGAGGTTATGTACACTTCGATAGTTCCGATAATCGATAATGTACAATAACTATCGATTCACATGAACTGTTCAACGCGAGATAATCATAATAAAGGATTTACTATTTATTAAAACATTCATTTATTTGAAGAAACACGCACAAACTGTGCAAAATTACTACGGTATATATTTATAAACTTGACTGCATGAATGTGATTATCATTACAGCTTCTAATAATACATTACAGGTCAACCATTTACCTTTCTGACAATCACGAATAGCCTATAAGGTAAATGCACCAATGGTCGTCATGTTAAGACAGATTTAGTCAAGAAAATATAAACACCTTATACATTTTGGTAAATGTAATCAACAAAAGCACTGTACCTAACCTCAAACTCTACTCAAACACTAGGAAACTCTCAATATCGAAAATATTCGTTTTAGGAAAAATTACGTATTAAAAAAAATGTTTTTGCCCCAGTCCTCGGCAGGCTGTCTTTGGATTTCTTCTATATTCCTGACCCCTTTGCACCAATTGTCGTCACATTGTTAGTTTTATTTGCCTGCTGTTTACAATGCATTTCTGTCAATTGTTGCGTAAGACACCGATTCATCGACTTGGAGGCTAACATTTACGAATAATAAAGTATCAGTAATTAGGGTTTAAAAAAAAAAAATTAAAAAAAGAAAGAAAAGACGGAATCGGGAAGCGGGAATGGTGGGTAGAAGACATACGGGCATGAACATATCGTAATTCTGCTCTAAGCATATTTATTATAGGTTATTTTTGTAGTAACTTAAAGTGCATTAGAAATATAATAATAATAATAATAATAATAATAATTGAAATTCGAACAATATAACCACAAGAACGTGTAGCCTATTGATGTAGGCTTCCCCGACCGGTGTTCAATAGCCAATGGTCATTTTCTGGGCTGTTATGCCGTGATCTTCTTCTACTGGGAATGGGAGGCATAGTCACATAAAAAGTGAGACAGACCATGGCATCACTTAACGTCTGCGTTGAACAATCGCTGAGGGTCTGACATGATAGAGTGTAAGTCGTTTTCCACCAAATAACAGTAGGTTTTAATTTGATGTTCTGTAATATTGCAGCACGGTTTACTGTCAATTTTATGAATAATAATCGAAATATCATTTAAATAATAATGTACTACCTTAGGCCTACTGTATGAATGAAACCCCCTAGAAAGAATTCCTACGTGCGCCACTGATCTTAATCACTCTCTACTACTCCCGCTTTTTAATCGCTTCATTCTAACGATTCTAACAACACTGTAGGCTATTAATGTAACGGGAAACTTTCAAACGCACCGAGATACGAAAATATAGGTTATGGTAATAATCGACATGTAACGAGGCGCCTGTCGAGTTTTCGATGACAATTTGACAATTGTACAACAGCGGCTGACATATTCATTAGTTCATAAAGAAAAACTGGTGACATATGTGACATATTTGTCAGATTTCTACCTGTCAGCATTACAACTTTATGAAACAGATTTCTGACAATATGTCACGACAATTTACAAAATTGTCGCGACATATTTGTCGAATTGACATGCTTTGAGAAACGGAAACTTGTCGAACTATCGAATTGTCAGACATTTTATGTCATCCGACATATGTCGACTTGTCGAGTTTTATGAAATAGGGCCCTGTCCACAGAACTTAAGTGTTGAAAAGAGAATAACATTTCCGCATTAGTAAGTATAATATTTACACATAATTTACGTTGGCTCAATAATGTTATTATGATTTGCATTCAATTATAAGTAAGTGATCAGCATCTACAAATTCTTTTTGTGTTCAACAGATAGTCGAAAGAATAGTGGAACAGATTTTAAATACACGACCTATACAAATTTTAGTGCATGATATCAACAAATTGAAGTTAAAGTCCATAAAGATTTAGTTGATGTAGGGTAGTATAAGTGAAGTTATTGTATTGAAAAATTAGCAAATAGAATTAAAGATCTAGAATTCAATACGGGAAAAAGTAATGAATATAACTAAAGTCATTGACATACATATTCAAATGATAATGGCAAATTTACTCAGGTGAAATCCACATGCAGAATTAACTGTGATTTAACTTTGGATTAATAGTTAATTTACGTTGGCGAAAATAGACCTATTACAGATGAATATTGATTTTATTCTATAGGACTTATAATTACAGACTAAAAATATGGAATGCCGATATGAAAATAGTTGTCTTCGTTGCCAGCTAATCTAGCTTATAGAACAATGCCACGTTGTTTTACATTTGGTCATCTGCCCCTAAAGGTATGGCTGAAAATAAAAATGGCAATGAAAACTAGCCTAATACAACTACAGACTTATATTTCACTTACATACTAGAAGATAAAATGTAAAAATAATGAGAATAAGGATAATGAAAGACTGTGAAACGAAATGCTCTCTACCCTCTCCGAAATGGGATTGAGGGACTTGGAAAGAAGTACAGCCAATAAAAGCAGATAGGAAAGGAAAGGAGGAGAGGATCTGTCTCAAAGTCAATGGGAAAAGGAAAAAAAAATGGCCCAGCTCAAAAATCCTTCTGGGTAGCCAATTCCCGAACTCACCAGCTGTAAGCCGTTGAGGGTGTAGGGATGGCCATGTGTAGTGAGCCTAGACTCTCTTACTCATTTAGGGCCTTTACAGAAGGCATGAGATAACATGATAAAAGACGATGCCTGATCCCTCAAAAAATGAAGGTTTTAAGGAAATATAGAAAAGGCACCAATAAGGTGGGAAGATGAAAGGATCCCTAGGTCTCGGACACCTTATTACCGTTGGGATCGTCAGACAATAAGAGTCGGCCAAGGAAGGTTGACAGAAGATGAGCCTGGCCAAAGTAATTTGAAGCAATGCTAGGCTCTGCCGGAGTCCCGTGGTCGCCAACTCTCGTCCCTGGGAGGGCAGGTGCTTACAGGCCAATATAAATCTGACCTAATAAACAAATCATTCCGATTATGTAAACGGAATATAAAACGTATGTGTTTAAATAAATTAGAAGTACCTGAATTACAAATAATGCTAGGTATATAACTGCCAGCCAGTCGTGGAAGGTGAAGAAGTGCGCATCGGTAGTAGGTTTCGCCGTTAATCTCCACCAGTCGGACACATATATAATGCCGACTATAACTGGTGGCAATGGAATGATACCCAATACTCCATGCCACACTTTGGTCCATAAATGGCTCTTTACGTAAAAGGCACGGAACATGATAACACCTGCAAAGAGAAAAGGGACATTAAGCTAGACGACATGAGCGTTGAGGACTACAAGATTTCTGTGGTGGTGATGATTGTTGTTTTAAGAGGTAAAATATCGAGGTTATCCACTACTATAGCAGCAAACGTTCTGGATAGAAGTGTAAACATGGAGTTCACTTCGACAGTGAAACCAGGAGCTCCCATTGCAGCGGTCACGGACGCGATGGTAGGAGAATGTGCGTCCCTAACTTCAAAGGATTTTGCTGTTATCATCGCTGGAGCGAACGACGTGTACAGAAACGAGAGTAAAAAGGTAATCAAAGATTTAAATGGTACATTGCCATCCATACAAAACACAAATGTCATTATTGTAAACATTCCGCAGAAGTAGTGGTTTTGTACGGGTTCTAAATCCACCGCCACCGCTGGAATACTAAAATGGCAATATCTCGCGAACCAATCAGTCTAGAGTCTTGTACGAGGTGTCAAATTACTCAGGCGAACACTTCCTTTCCATTGGACAACATATCTCCACCCTAAAATAAAACCTACCCTACTAGGGGGTGAAATTGAATTTTTTAGAGAATCTCTCTTTCCAATTGCAACATGTGAGAGTTTGAATGTCGATATGGATGTAACGATGTTCTGCAAACCAATAATCAAAGAGGGGCATGTTAGGACTTGAGGTGAGAGCCCCTGTTATTGTTGACGAGCCCCCTGCTGTCGGGCCCGTGTTGATGGGTTATTGTTGACAGGTCCTTGTGGACGAGTCCTTGTGGACAAGTCCTTGTGGACGAGTCCTTGTGGACAAGTCCTTGTGGACGAGTCCTTGTCCCTTAGGACTGATCCCTTTGGACGGGTCCCTTTGGCCTGGTTCCTACGGACTAGTCCATGAATTTATTTAAATTATGTCAAAGGGTCTAACTACATTTGTGTGTGTTGAATTGACGTTGTTCACCACTACTATAATGGAATAACGATATGAAAGGAAAGTGACAAAATACATGTGAACACGTGTGAAATGACCTTATTACCGTCCTCCTTGTGAAACAAGTCACATCCTGTTTTGCTTCATACCTGAGAAAATGTGAGTTCGAACCCGTGGTTGGATTTTGACGAATGAGGTGTCATTGAACTCGGGCTGATACCCCCTTTCCAATGAACAACATATTTCCACCCCAAAATAAAACCTACCCCTACTAGGGGGTGAAATTGTAATTTTTTTTAGAGAATCTCTCTTTCTAATTGCAACATGTGAGACTTTGAATGCCGATATGGAATAAAACGTTGTTCCACACAAGATACATGTGTTTGGTGGATAGCCACTATGAATTAACATGCTTGTTTTTGCTTTTGTTTTTTACGCATGCCCACACATAGCTTTTGTAAGAGGGCAGGCTTTTTAAAAGATTGCGGCTGTAGTGTAACCTAACCTAACCCAACCCACGAGTGGTGATCAAAAAGTATTTTAAGTGACGCTTGTCGATTGGCAAACCAATAATCAAAGAGGGATATGTCAGGCCTTGAGGTGATAGCCCCTTTTGATTGATCCCTGTTGATTGATCTCTGTTGATTTGTCCCTTTGGACTGGTCTCTGTTGACTAGCCCCTTTTGGACGGGCCCTTTTTAACAGGGGGTCATTTTTGATGCATCCTTTTTGACAGGTGCTTTTCGACGGGTCCCTGTTGACGAGTCATTGCTGGCGGGTCCTTGTTGATGAGTCCCTGTGGACGGGTCATTGTTGACGGGTCCCTATTGACAGGTCATTGTTGACAGGTCATTGATGACAGGTCATTGTTGACGGGTCATTGTTGATGGGTCCTTGCTGACAAGTCCCTGTTGATGGGTCCCTGTGGAAGGGTCCCTTTAGACCGGCCCCTTTGGACTGGTCCCTATGGACCGGCCCATGAAATTTATCCAAATTATGTCAAAGGGCCTAACTACATTTGTGTGTAAAGCAGTGTGTTGAACTGACGTTGTTCACCAGTCCTTACTACTACAATTGGATAACGATATGAAAGGAATTGATTAACTAGACATGAGTTAACTACCAACGAAACACTTTGGCGACTCTGCTTGCTATTGACCAATGAGTAGGGTTTTAGAAAAACTGTTTGCTATTTTGGGTTATATACAAAAAATGCTTAGACCTTTTGAGTGACTATGTTTGCTAAACAAGACATTATACCAGACACGATTAGGATTCTTATGTAGCTCAGACAAGGAAAGAATTTCTACAGAATCTGTTGACATTGAATATAGATTTAGGTATTAGGAAGTCATTTTGAAGGCCTTTGTCTGGAGCGTGGCACTCTATGAAAGTAAAACTTAGACAATTGGTGTAGCAGAAAAGTGGAGAATTGAAGTGTTTGAAATGTGGTGTTACAGGAGAATGATGAAGATTAGATGGGTAAATAGGGTTACTAACAAAGAGGTATTAAGACGAGTGGGGGAGAAGAGATGTATCTGGCGACTGTTAATGAAGTAAAGAGATAGGTTGGTAGAACACGTACTAAGACACCCAAGAATATGTTAAACAGATAGCCTTGAATGTAGGGTGTGGTAGCTATATAGAGATGAAACGATTAGCTCGGGACAGATAGGCGCTGAGATCTGCATCAAACCAGTCAAAGGACTAAAGACTCAAACAACAACATGTAAGTTCACTAAAATAATGTTGTGTAACGGTATATGTTAGTCAACGAACAGTAATGCATTACTAAAACCCATGACACGATACCTAAGAGCTTTTCTAAAATGATTTTAAAATGCCTTTAACCCTATATTGAACACCCAGTTCACAAGACTCATAACTGCAATGTTATGGTAAAACAAAACAAAATCTATATTTCAAAACAAGCAAGTGGTTTAGTCAATGTATACTGGAAAAAGTTTTGTAAACACTCAAGTCCTCAAGACTAATTAAATTAGTAACTGTCAGGTTGACCGAGTGGTTAAGGTGTTTGACTTAAGATCAAATTTTCTGTATAAGGAAGCAAGGGTTCGAATCCCTTACCTGACATAACTATTGCCTTGACATGGCTTGGCCACACTGCATTATTATGATACTCGGTACACAAACCATAGATATAGTGTATTGTTTAAGGCCACTCTCTTTCTGAACATAGTCAGAGACTGTTGATGGTTAACAATTGTATTAATAGTGGGACATGGGGATAGTAATTAAGAAAAACAGACAATACCCATACAATATTTTTATTAAATTCATTTTATAATAGTTACACACTGAATTCAACTCTATCTCTTTACCATTGTTCTATATAGATTTTTAAACACAACGCTTGTTGTAGATCCTTTTACAACTTTCTCCAGGTACTGTTGCTCTTAAAAACTGGGGAAGCCGCAATGGTTTTATAAACATAAAACCCTCATCCTCTTCTTTTTCATAATTATCATCATCATCATCATCATCATTATGAATATTATCATCAAAATTATTATAGTCATTGTCACCATCATTATCATCATCATCTTCATTCTCAACATCACTAGAACTATCCAATTCCTCGTGTTTGTTTTCCACAGGGACCTCTTGTAGAGTCTGCGTTGCTTTTGATAGTGTTAAGGGTTTTTTGAACGATGGTATTTGTCCTAACTTGTCTTTTTGAGGTGATGATGAATGCTTTTTAACAAGCAATGCACTATCTTGAGCAGCAATATATTTTTCTTGGACTTGCTTTTTTACCTGGGTTAGAGTATTTTGCGTATTTAAATGTGTATTAATTTGAGATTCACAATGATGTTCTTTTGAAGTAAGTACGTTGGAGTCTTTTGTTTTAATCATTCCTCGACACTTTTTGGATCGTTGTTTTGAACATCGCCAAATAACAGTTCCATCTTTATTGGTTGTTTTTACAATATATGTATATCCTTTATAGAAGACACATGGCTTGCCATGACTGGTTGTTGAGACTTCCATATCAACTAATACATATGAATTAAATTTTAGTAAAGTCACATGAACAATCTTTAGATTACAAGTGATTTACACACACACACACTTTCCTAAATGTCAAGATTTATGGATGTTGTTTTCCGCCAACAGCTGCTTACTGCGTATGACAAGGCTGGAGACTGGTAGGTGAGACGGTCTTTCACGATGTGAACACTGTAACAGGCAGTAGTCAACTGACAATATTCTTATACCCTAGTCAAGGTTAACAGCTACTTACTGCGTATGACAAGACCGTACACTCGTAGGTTAGACGGTATTTTTTGTTTATTTGCTAAGGATCCCATATATACCCTAGACATGTTAGTTCTGAACACTTAGTGGTTAATTGTATATATTGAATTTAAATACACAGCTCATACAAGCACGTTTTGCGGATGGGAGGGGTGAGAGGCTGGCAAAAAAGGAAATGTTTTAGTTTAATGAAACGTCATGTCCTAGTAGGCGTGATTTATAGTAGACGCAATTGATAGTTGACGTAATTGATAGTAGGTTTAATCGATACTAGACGTGATTAATAGTAGACGCAATTGATACTAGGCGTGATTGATAGTAGGCGTGATTTGTAGTAAGCGCGATTTATAGTAGACGTAAATGATAGTAGGCGCGATTGATAGTAGGCGTGATTGATAGTAGACGTGATTGATAGTAGGCGCAATTTGACATGGGCGCGACTCGGATCATTTTTGATATCATAAAGTTAGTGTCAATGTTTATACAAAGTACAAGGTAGAGGGTATTTTAAGACATAACCTCAGCTCACTTAACATAACCTAACTTTACCTAACCTAACTTTGTCACGTGACATGTTCTACAAGTTTAGACTTGCTTTAAGACTGATTATGACGTCATAGATTGATGGGAGGGGTGAGAGGCTGACAAAAAAGGAAATGTTCTGGTTTAATGAAACGTCATGTCCTAGTAGGCACGATTTATAGTAGACGCAATTGATAGTAGGCGCGATTAATAGTAGACGCAATTGATAGTAGACGTGATTGATAGTAGGCGTGATTTGACATGAGCGCGATTTATAGTAGACGCGAAAGATAGTAGGCGCGATTGATAGTAGGCGTAATTAGACATGGGTGAGATTTATAGTAGACGCAATTGATAGTAGGCGCGATTGATAGTAGGTGTAATTGGTAGTAGGCGCGATTTGACATGAGCGCGATTTATAGTAGACGCAAATGATAGTGGGCGTGATTGATAGTAGACGCAATTGATACTAGACGTGATTGATAGTAGGCGTGATTTGTAGTAAGCGCATTTCATAGTAGGCTCAATTGATAGTAGATGCAATTGATAGTAGACGTGATTGATAGTAGGCGCGATTGATAGTAGACGTGATTGATATGGACGCGACTTAGATCATTTTTGATATTACAAAGTTACAGTGTCAATGTTTATACAAAGTACAAGTATTTTAAGACTTAACCTCAGCTCACCTAACATAACCTAACTTTACCTAACCTAACTTTGTCACGTGACATGTTCTACAAGTTTAGACTTGCTTTAAGGCTGACTATGACTATGACGTCATAGATTGATGAGAGGGGTGGGAGGCTGACAAAAAAGGAAATATTTTGGTTTAATGAAAAGTCATGTCCTAGCAGGCGCGATTGGTAGTAGACGCAATTGATAGTAGACGCGATTAATGGTAGGCGCAATTGATAGTAGGTGTGATCAGGTACTTACTGCATATCAAAAGGCTGTACACTCGTGTGTTAGACACTCTATCTTGTTAAGGACCCCTATATATTCCCTATACAAGGCTATACATGTTAGTTCTAAACACTTAGTGGTTATTTGTATTTTAAATTTATATACACAGGTTATACAAGCACGTTTTTTCACACAGTAAAACTTTGTCAAATAGCTACATGCGACACGCCAAGTATGTTTCCGCTATTTAGCGGTGACTATGGAAACTACCTGAACATATCCTAATCTAATCCTAGCTAACTTCACCTGACGTGACCATACCGGTTTGTAAGCAACAACAACAACACACTAAGATTCCATGAATTCCAGAGTACTTTTAGATTAATTATCGACTCTCAACTCTTATAACTATGTCTATCCCACTCTGTCAAAAACACGATATTTTTTAAAAAAAATTTGCTTGATGTCAATACTAAAGTGATAATGGGTTTTCCGATCCTATCACTATAAATTCATTACCCCCACTCTTATCTCGGTCTCGACAACAACCATGCCTATTTTTATTATGTCAGATGATGTAATATTCGAGTGCAAAGTGGGTGTAAAAGTGAGTGCAAAGTGAGTGCAAAAGTGAGTGCAAAGTAAGTGTAAAAGTAGTTGTAAAAGTGAGTGTAAAGTGAGTGCAAAAGTGAGTGCAAAAGTGGGGTGTAAAAGTGGTACCCTATTTGTAATGGCTTATTTGACAAGTTATTTTGTGGTACCCTATTCGTAATGGCTTATTTCACAAGTTGTTTTTGTCAATGAATTTTAGAGGATATTTCTCTTGTTCATGGAAAGTATCTCAGCCCTTTTTATGATAGGATAATGCTTACCGTCATGTTTGTAAGCAACAACAACACACTAAAATTCCAAGAATCGAAACTACTCTAAGGTTAATGATGGTCTCTCAACTCCATTCCACGCCTAGTCAAAAACATTATAAATTTCAAATTTTTCAAAAAAGGTAAATTGAGAAAGTAGGCTATATATTTAAACTAAAAAATCATATGCTAACTACAACACCTACGTCTATCCCATTCTCAGTCAAAAAATATATATATATTCTTTAAATTTTTCCAAAAAATATTTGGAAAGTAGGCTATAATTTGAAAACTAATCATCCTAAAAAGTCATATATAGACTCAAACCAATGGCTTTTATGTCCTTAATCGTTAGAACAAAACATGGAATTTGACATTTATCCAAATATTGATCATTTTTAAAAATGGGCTATATTTTGTAAACTATGAATTACACAAAAAATGTGTTTGACATAAAAATGACAGGTATTTACCCTCTCTACCCACAAACCAAGTCCCAGGTCTCTGGGACAAAATCCAAAAAGGTTCAATTTTGAAAGTAGACGATATTTTGAAAACTAATCATTCTAAAAAGTCATATATAGACTCAAACAAATGTCCTTTAAGTCCCTTAACGTTAGAACAAAACTTATCATTTTTTTTTTCATTAAAAAAAAAGTCCAATTTTCAAAATTGCCTATATTTTGGAAACTAAGAATTAGTTCCAAAATGGCGGTCGTAGCTTAACTCAACCTAACCTAACCCTACGAGGTGTGATCATAAAGTTCCAAAATGGCTGCCCTAGCTTAACTTAACCTTTGATTGATCCCTGTTGATTGACCCCTTTTGATTGATCTCTGTTGATGTATCCCTTTGGACTGGTCCCTGTTGACTAGCCCCTTTGGACGGGTCTTTTTTAAAGGGGGAGTCATTTTTTTACGGGTCCCGGAGGACGGGTCCTTGTTGACGGGTCCCTGTGGGCGGTTCCTTTGGACTGATCCTTATGGACTGGCCCGTGCATTTTATCCAAATTATATCAAAGGGGCTCGCCCACAGGGACCCGTCAACAAGGACCCGTCCTCCGGGACCCGTAAAAAAATGACTCCCCCTTTAAAAAAGACCCGTGCAAAGGGGCTAGTCAACAGGGACCAGTCCAAAGGGATACATCAACAGAGATCAATCAAAAGGGGTCAATCAACAGGGATCAATCAAAGGTTAAGTTAAGCTACGGCAGCCATTTTGGAACTTTTGATCACACCTCGTAGGGTTAGGTTAGGTTGAGTTAAGCTACGACCGCCATTTTGGAACTAATTCTTAGTTTCCAAAATATAGGCAATTTTGAAAATTGGACTTTTTTTTGAAAAAATGAAAAAAAAAATGATAAGTTTTGTTCTAACGTTAAGGGACTTAAAGGACATTTGTTTGAGTCTATATATGACTTTTTAGAATGATTAGTTTTCAAAATATCGTCTACTTTCAAAATTGAACCTTTTTGGATTTTGTCCCAGAGACCTGGGACTTGGTTTGTCGGTAGAGGGGGTAAATACCTGTCATTTTTATGTCAAACACATTTTTTGTGTAATTCATAGTTTACAAAATATAGCCCATTTTTAAAAATGATCAATATTTGGAAAAATGTCAAATTCCATGTTTTGTTCTAACGATTAAGGACATAAAAGCCATTGGTTTGAGTCTATATATGACTTTTTAGGATGATTAGTTTTCAAATTATAGCCTACTTTCCAAATATTTTTTGGAAAAATTTAAAGAATATATATATTTTTTTTGACTGAGAATGGGATAGACGTAGGTGTTGTAGTTAGCATATGATTTTTTAGTTTAAATATATAGCCTACTTTCTCAATTTACCTTTTTTGAAAAATTTGAAATGTATAATGTTTTTGACTAGGCGTGGAATGGAGTTGAGAGACCATCATTAACCTTAGAGTAGTTTGGATTCTTGGAATTTTAGTGCGTTGTTGTTGCTTACAAACATGACGGTAAGCATTATGCTATCATAAAAAGGGCTGAGATACTTTCCATGAACAAGAGAAATATCCTCTAAAATACATTGACAAAAACAACTTGTGAAATAAGCCATTACGAATAGGGTACCACAAAATAACTTGTCAAATAAGCCATTACAAATAGGGTACCACTTTTACTCCCCACTTTTGCACTCACTTTTGCACTCACTTTACACTCACTTTTACAACTACTTTTACACTTACTTTGCACTCATTTTTGCACTCACTTTGCACTCACTTTTACACCCACTTTGCACTCGAACATTACATCATCTGACATAATAAAAATAGGCATGGTTGTTGTCGAGACCGAGATAAGAGTGGGGGTAATGAATTTATAGTGATAGGATCGGAAAACCCATTATCACTTTAGTATTGACATCAAGCAAATTTTTTTTTAAAAAATATCGTGTTTTTGACAGAGTGGGATAGACATAGTTATAAGAGTTGAGAGTCGATAATTAATCTAAAAGTACTCTGGAATTCATGGAATCTTAGTGTGTTGTTGTTGTTGCTTACAAACCGGTATGGTCACGGCAGGTGAAGTTAGCTAGGATTAGATTAGGATATGTTCAGGTAGTTTCCATAGTCACCGCTAAATAGCGGAAACATACTTGGCGTGTCGCATGTAGCTATTTGACAAAGTTTTACTGTGTGAAAAAACGTGCTTGTATAACCTGTGTATATAAATTTAAAATACAAATAACCACTAAGTGTTTAGAACTAACATGTATAGCCTTGTATAGGGAATATATAGGGGTCCTTAACAAGATAGAGTGTCTAACACACGAGTGTACAGCCTTTTGATATGCACCTTATCACACCTACTATCAATTGCGTCTACTACCAATCGCGCCTGCTAGGACATGACTTTTCATTAAACCAAAACATTTCCTTTTTTGTCAGCCTCCCACCCCTCTCATCAATCTATGACGTCATAGTCATAGTCAGCCTTAAAGCAAGTCTAAACTTGTAGAACATGTCACGTGACAACGTTAGGTTAGGTAAAGTTAGGTTATGTTAGGTGAGCTGAGGTTAAGTCTTAAAATACCCCCTCTCTGCCTTGTACTTTGTATAAACATTGACACTGTAACTTTGTAATATCAAAAATGATCTAAGTCGCGTCCATATCAATCACGTCTACTATCAATCGCGCCTACTATCAATCACGTCTACTATCAATTGCATCTACTATCAATTGAGCCTACTATGAAATGCGCTTACTACAAATCACGCCTACTATCAATCACGTTTAGTATCAATTGCGTCTACTATCAATCACGCCTACTATCATTTGCGTCTACTATAAATCGCGCTCATGTCAAATCGCGCCTACTACCAATTACACCTACTATCAATCGCGCCTACTATCAATTGCGTCTACTATAAATCTCACCCATGTCTAATTACGCCTACTATCAATCGCGCCTACTATCTTTCGCGTCTACTATAAATCGCGCTCATGTCAAATCACGCCTACTATCAATCACGTCTACTATCAATTGCGTCTACTATTAATCGCGCCTACTATCAATTGTGTCTACTATAAATCGCGCCTACTATGAAATGCGCTTACTACAAATCACGCCTACTATCAATCACGCCTAGTATCAATTTCGTCTACTATCAATCACGCCTACTATCATTTGCGTCTACTATAAATCGCGCTCATGTCAAATCGCGCCTACTACCAATTACACCTACTATCAATCGCGCCTACTATCAATTGCGTCTACTATAAATCTCGCCCATGTCTAATTACGCCTACTATCAATCGCGCCTACTATCTTTCGCGTCTACTATAAATCGCGCTCATGTCAAATCACGCCTACTATCAATCGCGTCTACTATCAATTGCGTCTACTATTAATCGCGCCTACTATCAATTGCGTCTACTATAAATCGCGCCTACTAGGACATGACGTTTCATTAAACCAGAACATTTCCTTTTTTGTCAGCCTCTCACCCCTCCCATCAATCTATGACGTCATAATCAGTCTTAAAGCAAGTCTAAACTTGTAGAACATGTCACGTGACAAAGTTAGGTTAGGTAAAGTTAGGTTATGTTAAGTGAGCTGAGGTTATGTCTTAAAATACCCTCTACCTTGTACTTTGTATAAACATTGACACTGTAACTTTATGATATCAAAAATGATCTGAGTCGCGCCCATGTCAAATTGCGCCTACTATCAATCGCGTCTACTATCAATCACGCCTACTATCAATCGCGCCTACTATCATTTACGTCTACTATAAATCGCGCTTACTACAAATCACGCCTACTATCAATCACGCCTAGTATCAATTGCGTCTACTATTAATCACGTCTAGTATCGATTACACCTACTATCAATTACGTCAACTATCAATTGCGTCTACTATAAATCACGCCTACTAGGACATGACGTTTCATTAAACTAAAACATTTCCTTTTTTGCCAGCCTCTCACCCCTCCCATCCGCAAAACGTGCTTGTATGAGCTGTGTATTTAAATTCAATATATACAATTAACCACTAAGTGTTCAGAACTAACATGTCTAGGGTATATATGGGATCCTTAGCAAACAAACAAAAAATACCGTCTAACCTACGAGTGTACGGTCTTGTCATACGCAGTAAGTAGCTGTTAACCTTGACTAGGGTATAAGAATATTGTCAGTTGACTACTGCCTGTTACAGTGTTCACATCGTGAAAGATCGTCTCACCTACCAGTCTCCAGCCTTGTCATACGCAGTAAGCAGCTGTTGGCGGAAAACAACATCCATAAATCTTGAATTTTAGGAAAGTGTGTGTGTGTGTAAATCACTTGTAATCTAAAAATTGTTCATGTGACTTTACTAAAATTTAATTCATATGTATTAGTTGATATGGAAGTCTCAACAACCAGTCATGGCAAGCCATGTGTCTTCTATAAAGGATATACATATATTGTAAAAACAACCAATAAAGATGGAACTGTTATTTGGCGATGTTCAAAACAACGATCCAAAAAGTGTCGAGGAATGATTAAAACAAAAGACTCCAACGTACTTACTTCAAAAGAACATCATTGTGAATATCAAATTAATACACATTTAAATACGCAAAATACTCTAACCCAGGTAAAAAAGCAAGTCCAAGAAAAATATATTTCTGCTCAAGATAGTGCATTGCTTGTTAAAAAGCATTCATCATCACCTCAAAAAGACAAGTTAGGACAAATACCATCGTTCAAAAACCCCTTAACACTATCAAAAGCAACGCAGACTCTACAAGAGGTCCCTGTGGAAAACAAACAAGAGGAATTGGATAGTTCTAGTGATGTTGAGAATGAAGATGATGATGATAATGATGGTGACAATGACTATAATAATTTTGATGATAATATTCATAATGATGATGATGATGATGATAATTATGAAAAAGAAGAGGATGAGGGTTTTATGTTTACAAAACCATTGCGGCTTCCCCAGTTTTTAAGAGCAAGAGTACCTGGAGAAAGTTCTAAAAGGATCTACAACAAGCGTTGTGTTAAAAATCTATATAGAACAATGGTAAAGAGATAGAGTTGAATTCAGTGTGTAACTATTATAAAATGAATTTAATAAAAATATTGTATGGGTATTGTCTGTTTTTCTTAATTACTATCCCCATGTCCCACTATTAATACAATTGTTAACCATCAACAGTCTCTGACTATGTTCAGAAAGAGAGTGGCCTTAAACAATACACTATATCTATGGTTTGTGTACCGAGTATCATAATAATGCAGTGTGGCCAAGCCATGTCAAGGCAATAGTTATGTCAGGTAAGGGATTCGAACCCTTGCTTCCTTATACAGAAAATTTGATCTTAAGTCAAACACCTTAACCACTCGGTCAACCTGACAGTTACTAATTTAATTAGTCTTGAGGACTTGAGTGTTTACAAAACTTTTTCCAGTATACATTGACTAAACCACTTGCTTGTTTTGAAATATAGATTTTGTTTTGTTTTACCATAACATTGCAGTTATGAGTCTTGTGAACTGGGTGTTCAATATAGGGTTAAAGGCATTTTAAAATCATTTTAGAAAAGCTCTTAGGTATCGTGTCATGGGTTTTAGTAATGCATTACTGTTCGTTGACTAACATATACCGTTACACAACATTATTTTAGTGAACTTACATGTTGTTGTTTGAGTCTTTAGTCCTTTGACTGGTTTGATGCAGATCTCAGCGCCTATCTGTCCCGAGCTAATCGTTTCATCTCTATATAGCTACCACACCCTACATTCAAGGCTATCTGTTTAACATATTCTTGGGTGTCTTAGTACGCGTTCTACCAACCTATCTCTTTACTTCATTAACAGTCGCCAGATACATCTCTTCTCCCCCACTCGTCTTAATACCTCTTTGTTAGTAACCCTATTTACCCATCTAATCTTCATCATTCTCCTGTAACACCACATTTCAAACACTTCAATTCTCCACTTTTCTGCTACACCAATTGTCTAAGTTTTACTTTCATAGAGTGCCACGCTCCAGTCAAAGGCCTTCAAAATTACTTCCTTATACCTAAATCTATATTCAATGTCAACAGATTCTGTAGAAATTCTTTCCTTGTCTGAGCTACATAAGAATCCTAATCGTGTCTGGTATAATGTCTTGTTTAGCAAACATAGTCACTCAAAAGGTCTAAGCATTTTTTGTATATAACCCAAAATAGCAAACAGTTTTTCTAAAACCCTACTCATTGGTCAATAGCAAGCAGAGTCGCCAAAGTGTTTCGTTGGTAGTTAACTCATGTCTAGTTAATCAATTCCTTTCATATCGTTATCCAATTGTAGTAGTAAGGACTGGTGAACAACGTCAGTTCAACACACTGCTTTACACACAAATGTAGTTAGGCCCTTTGACATAATTTGGATAAATTTCATGGGCCGGTCCATAGGGACCAGTCCAAAGGGGCCGGTCTAAAGGGACCCTTCCACAGGGACCCATCAACAGGGACTTGTCAGCAAGGACCCATCAACAATGACCCGTCAACAATGACCTGTCAATAGGGACCCGTCAACAATGACCCGTCCACAGGGACTCATCAACAAGGACCCGCCAGCAATGACTCGTCAACAGGGACCCGTCGAAAAGCACCTGTCAAAAAGGATCCAACAAACATGACCCCCTGTTAAAAAGGGCCCGTCCAAAAGGGGCTAGTCAACAGAGACCAGTCCAAAGGGACAAATCAACAGAGATCAATCAACAGGGATCAATCAAAAGGGGCTATCACCTCAAGGCCTGACATATCCCTCTTTGATTATTGGTTTGCCAATCGACAAGCGTCACTTAAAATACTTTTTGATCACCACTCGTGGGTTGGGTTAGGTTAGGTTACACTACAGCCGCCATCTTTTAAAAAGCCTGCCCTCTTACAAAAGCTATGAGTGGGCATGCGTAAAAAACAAAAAACAAAAACAAGCATGTTAATTCATAGTGGCTATCCACCAAACACATATCTCTTGTGTGGAACAACGTTTTATTCCATATCGGCATTCAAACTCTCACATGTTGCAATTGGAAAGAGAGATTCTCTAAAAAAATTACAATTTCACCCCCTAGTAGGGGTAGGTTTTATTTTGGGGTGGAAAGGGGGTATCAGCCCGAGTTCAATGACACCTCATTCGTCAAAATCCGACCACGGGTTCGAACTCACATTTTCTCACCTATGAAGCAAAACAGGATGTGACTTGTTTCACAAGGAGGACGGTAATAAGGTCATTTCACACGTGTTCACATGTATTTTGTCACTTTCCTTTCATACCGTTATCCCATTATGTAGTGGTGAACAACGTCAATTCAACACACACAAATGTAGTTAGACCCTTTGACATAATTTAAATAAATTCATGGACTAGTCCGTAGGAACCAGGCCAAAGGGACCCGTCCAAAGGGATCAGTCCTAAGGAACAAGGACTTGTCCGCAAGGACTCGTCCACAAGGACCTGTCCACAAGGACTTGTCCACAAGGACTCGTCCACAAGGACCTGTCAACAATAACCCATCAACACGGGCCCGACAGCAGGGGGCTCGTCAACAATAACAGGGGCTCTCACCTCAAGGCCTAACATGGCCCTCTTTGATTATTGGTTTGCAGAACATCGTTACATCCATATCGACATTCAAACTCTCACATGTTGCAATTGGAAAGAGAGATTCTCTAAAAAATTCAATTTCACCCCCTAGTAGGGTAGGTTTTATTTTAGGGTGGAGATATGTTGTCCAATGGAAAGGAAGTGTTCGCCTGAGTAATTTGACACCTCGTACAAGACTCTAGCCTGATTGGTTCGCGAGATATTGCCATTTTAGTATTCCAGCGGTGGCGGTGGCGGTGGATTTAGAACCCGTACAAAACCACTACTCGCAGAGATATGACTTAATTCCCAAATCATGTGTAAATGTAGAAATAGAGGCTACAAATGGAAAAATTCATAAAATTTGTAAGAGTTTTCCAAATGTCCAAATTATAGATGTAAGTAAATTTGACAGGAAGTTCCACACTCGGCATGGTCTACACTTAAATAGGTTAGGAAAAGAGTATCTTAGTGATGAAATAAGCAAAATTGTAAATTCATATGGTAAGAATAGTTCAACTGTAATATCTTTAGAGTGGAAGCAGGGAAACTGGTAAAAGAAGCCAAACGTGAGGTTTGGCATTCAGATCTTTTTATGTCAAATTTAACAGAGTGCAACAATGGTATTTCGGATTTGTCTAGCAACAATAATAATAACAATTATGATAATAATAATGTAAATAAATCACCAACACAACCTTGCAAAAGTAACAAATTTAAAATTTACCACCAGAATGTTCAGTCTCTCTATAATAAAATGTATTACATAAATCTAATGCATAAAAATTAACTTAAAGACATCTCAGTACTATGTATTTCATAACATTGGCTGAAAGAGGAACAACTCGAATTATTTCAATTCCCAGGGTTTATACTAGCTAGTAAATACTCTAGATCTAATATTAGCATTGGTGGTACTTGTATCTTCTTAAGAAATAATTTAGATCATGAACAGTTAACAGGATTTTGAATTCTCTGCCATAAGAATACAGCAGTTTAAGTTAATAGTATGCGTATACCGTTCTCCATCAGGGAATTTTCGTTTATTTATAGACAAATTAGAATTGTTACTCAATAACATGAGCAAAGTAATGTTCGATATAATAATTTGTGGGGATGTAAATGTGGATTTCTTAAAATGTGATAGATATTGTTAATTATTAACACAGTTACTAATTTCCTATGGACTGAAACCTACAGTAAATACCCCAACAAGAATAACAAAATTTAGTTAAACCACTCCTGATCAAATTTTATAAATACAGATAAATATCACCATTCAATAGAAGTCTATTGTCCGGGTTGTAGTGACCACCATGGACAAATACTGAGTTTTGAAGTACCCGAAACAATCAATATTAATGATAATGGAATAAAATCAAAGTGCAGGTCATTCACTGAAACAAATGTTACATATTTCAATGACTCATTAAATAAGGAAACATGGTCAGAAATTTATAAACTAAAAAATGTAAATGATAAATTTAATGCATTTAACAGTACCCTAAATACTAGTTTGAAACAGCATTCCCCTTTAAACAAAGAACTATTCAAAATAACAAAACTAGCAATTGGATAACAACAGGGATTATAAATTCATGTCAAAGAAAGAAATTTCTACACAAATTATATAAACAATACCACACAACACCTGAATTCAATTTATACTACAAAAAATACACTAGCATATTAAATAAGGTAATAAGACTAGCAAAGAAAATGCATAATGATAATTTTATTTCCCAATCATCTAATAAAAACAGGGCTATGTGGCCTGTGATAAGGAAAGAAACTGGAAAATCTCAAAGGAACATTTCAGTGACCAGCAATAGTAAAGTGATTAATAATCCAGAGGAAATAGCAAACACTTTTAATGACTATTTTCTGGAATTTCCACAAAAAATATTAAATAAATCACAGGTAAATACACTAAATTCTAATTATAAAATAAATATATGCAGTGATTCTTTATTTATAAATCATGTCACAAGTGAAGAGGTAGAATAGTTATAAAAGAGCTAAACAATAAATTCTGTGCTGGTATTGATGGCATCCCTGATGCAATTTTAAAGAAATGTGCAGAAAATATAATAAATCCACGTACGTAATTAATAAACAGTTCAATTCTCTCAGGAACTTACCGGGATATTTTGACGTTATAAAAAGTAATTCCAGTGCACAAAAGCGGTTCAAAAGATGAATTAGTTAACTATCGTCATATTACCTTACCAACTGGTATTGCAAAAATTGTAGAAAAAATCATGTATAAGAGACTGATAAGTTTTATAGAAAAAAATGAAATACTATCAAACTCACGACATGGATTCAGAACGGAAAGATCTACAGACAGCAATTTATGAATGTAGTAATACGTAGTATACTGAAATTAATTGACAATAAATAACATGCAACTGGCCTATTCTTGGATTTATCGAAAGCATTTGATGTTGTTGACCATAAAATCCTCCTTACAAAACTAAATCAATATGGTATTAGAGGTCTAGCTTATAAATGGATAGAGTCTTATTTAACACGGCGTAAACAATTAGTAAGCTCGAGACACAAGGATGATGGAACCAAATTACTTAATGAAACATTGTCCAATGAGGGAATTATTAAATTTGGAGTACCCTAGGGATCGGTTTTTGGCCCCCTACTCTTTCTTCTACATATAAATGATATAACACAGAACGTTCGTTCTCATAAGGAAATTTTGTTTGCGGACGATACAACACACGTAATAAAAGGTGAAACTAAGCAGGTCTTACGGCAGTCTGCTGACTCCGTTACAGAAGAGTTAACCAAATGGTCAGAAGATAATTGTCTCATAATAAACTATAAAAAAAATCTCTAAATTTCCACACTATACAGAATAGGAATCCTGCGAAGCCCATATAACATTGAATGGTCATCAAATTGAAAATAAATCAGAAACAAAATTTGTGGGGCTATGGATACAACATGACTTGAAATGGAATAAACATATACAATATCTGAATACTAAACTGAACTCGATGTGCTTTGCGTTACGTATTTTGAAAACTTGCACAAGCATGCACACATTAAGAAATACTTATTTTGCTTATTTCCATTAATACTTAAGATATGGGGTCATATTTTGGGGTATGTCATCAGATGTACTAAGCACGTTTAGGATACAAAAGAGGGCGATTAGAATTATGGCAAATGTAAACACTAGAGAATCATGCAGACCTCTGTTTAAAGAGTTAAACATTCTCCCACTGTCCTGCATTACATCTTTGAAAGTATTATGTTTTTTAAAAATAATTTACTGAATAAAGACGTTTTTCTTAAAACAAAAAATTATCTTCATAGGCATAACACAAGACAAAATCAAAACATTCTTATTTCACACACATATAGGTATCAAAAAGGAACCTTTCACACAGGAGTTAAATTATACAATGAACTACCCCAGTATATAAAATTTGCCCCAAAAATAAAAACCTTTGAAAGAATGTTGAAAGCTTATCTGCAGTGCCATTGTTTTTACTCTGTAGTTGAATATCTTAGTGTATAGAAACGATGAAATCTATAATTATATTTTACTTTTCTATTTTAATTGTAATACCTAGCTGTAAGTTGCTGTATTCATAGAATTAAGTTTTCATAGAGGCAGGAGTGGAAGACCTCGGGAAATTCGCATGCAGTGACCAATAAAACAATGCATCAATTAGAAAGACACCGTTCGGTGCACATGCAGCAAAAACAGTACATATGTCCGGTGTACAATAAAAGCTTCTCACAGAGCAGTGACCTCAAGAAGCACAGCGTTGTTCATACTGGAGTGAAGGAATACACTTGTAGCTCTTGTGAGAAGTCATTTGCACGGCGAACAGAGCTCATGGAACATTTTGTTGTTCACTCAGGGGAGAGACCGTATGTTTGTTTGTTGTGCCCAAAGCGATTCATCTCGCGCTCTAATTTGAGGAAACATCATCGTGTTCACTTGGGGAAGAAATAACCCTACTGCATCACCTGTTACAAGAATTTTAAAGACTTGGCAGTTTCTGTCATTGAGTGCTTAGTCAGGGTAAGCTGTGTGTTTAGTGGCAATGGGAAGCTCCCAGATATTGGTTGATGACTAGTATGATTTTCGTAATACTAATGGATATTTGAGGCCTTGATATCGCCAGACTCAATGAACGAATATGTTTCTATATAACCGATTGTTGTAGCGAATGTTATACCAGCGCTTTATAATTTACTTAATTTTTAATCAGCTACACATCTATATAGAAGGCCCAATCAGAAAGAATGACCCCGAATGCTCCTCAGGACATGCTCACCTGATGAGTTAAAACTGAGCAATTCCCTGCAAAGCAGGATGCCATAGCCCTTATGGGATCTGTAAGGCTATTTATCATTATTATCATTATTATTATTGTAATAATAGAGTAAGGTGTAAATAGTTGTCCAATAAGATTGTATCTCTTAAGATCTGTTAGTATAATAAGTTATAAATAGCTATTGTATTAGCAATATACCGTATACCTGTAAGTTCTTTTATTTTATAGATGTGATTACTGACGTGTCCTATATCAAAAATGTATTGTATACGTGTAATTGATCAAATGGATTAATAAAAATCTAATCTAATCTAATCTACTAAGGAAACATATTGAAAGGGAGATTTGAAATTTAGAAAAGGAAGAATTAAACAAGAAAAGATCAGTAACAGATGGAGAAAATCGCAATGACTGCATAAAGTATACCGTGATTAAAAATGGATATTCTTGACATAGTAAACACATGCCAATTTAATTTTCCATACTCTACACACGTGCACTTGGTCACAAATAGACGTGTGGCTTATTTCAGTTGACTTTTTTTTTCTGAGTTAAAATTTCAGTATGCACATTATCTGTTGATCTCATCTCCTGGGCGTTTTACCCAATTTCCAGATAAATGAATCGGAGAGCCATGCCCCACTGTCCACAATTTGGGACGGGTTTTATAGTGGACAAATCAATAATTGAATCAGTGGTGACATTCAAGTTCTACTCATGACGTCTTTCCACCTTTACGATAAAATCGGGGAACAAAATACAGTATATTCTCTAATGGGCATGCTCCAACTAGCATTACTAACAAGGAAACACCTGACAAAGTGGAACAATTGTGGAGTCAATTGTCAACGTTTGACAAAGAATTCCACAACATCATGTTAAAATCCGTACACAAATGCACAAATTGGCAAAGAGAAGAAATATCGATATTGGTTAAAAGTTTAAAATTATACTCAACAAATATATATTTTATATATTGGACATGTTTCGAACCTTACAATGAGGTCATCTTCAGCTAAAAATAAATGAAAAGCAATTAAGAATTAAAATAATAATACATATGTATTCAAATCTAATAAGAAGTGAAATGTTAATGATAAAAACTGTAATAAAATGAAATATAGTACTAAAATGGGTATTCTTACAATGCAGTATTAAAATAAAATTCAATATTGGTCTTAACAATAATTTTTTCAAAAATGCAGTTAGAAATAAGAAATATGAATGGCAAGTGTAAATAAATATTAAGCTTTATAATAAAAAATAAAATATACACATATAAATAATTTAAAAATCAAGTGCCAAAAATCAATAAATAATTCAGCTCAGCCCTTGAACTGGTTTAAGATAAGGCGATGCTTTGTCCCTTCTTCTCATCAACAATGTTCTCGAAAAAGGTTATCAGATCACTAAAATTAATTCCGGATGGCATTCATCTCAGACAGTATCATCAAGTGCTTGCATACTCAGATGCTATCGTACTCATAGGAAGAAATGAGATTGAGATAAGGAAATTGCTTGTTGAACTTGAGGAGATAGCTTTAAAATTAGGCCTTAGAATTAATAACAAAGAAACTCAGTACGTGGTAACGAAGATTAATATTGACAAACTACTACTGATCCACAACGACAGCTGCGCTGATCTCCCTATCAAACTCCTGGAGTTGTGCTGATTTATTCTTCTAATATGTAAGTTAAATGTAAGTCTGTAGTTGTATTAGGCTACTTTTCATGGCCATATTCATTTTCATCCATAACTTTAGGGGCAGATAACCAGATGTTACGCCCCGTAAAACAACAATCACTATAGTGGCATATTCTATGAGCTAGCTAAGCTAGCTGCGAAGTCAACTATTTCCAAATCGGCATTCCATATTTTAAGTCTGTAAGTCTTAAAGTACAAGGAGATTCTTTTGCTGGAGCAGGGCAGTCGGCCGGCTGCCCGGCGCGCGCACCCTCCACCAGCCAATCAAGCTCGGGCCGCGGATAGTGCACAGGCGAGATAACCAGGGTCATTAAAGTCATTAAGTCACCAAACTTTCATCAACGAGAGTGTGAAGTTTCAGCGCACAGATACGAAGGTAACATAAACAACAGCTACCTGCCACATTTAATGAAAGAAGCACAGATGTTATTTTTAATTTCTTGGGAATCTGGATGACCTCATGTCACCAGTTAAAGGTTAGAACTTATATTTTCACAGAAGATGCTGCAAATGTTCTCCTTCAGCTGACAGACAGTAACTTTGGAAGTTACATTATGTAGCTACTCCTCTTCCCCCCCCCCCCCTGCGTGTTTACTGTAATTAATCGCAGCACAGACCGAAGCACGTTTGATGTTTAATTGTGGGGAAATTTTAAATACAAAGCGTACAGATCAATTACCGGTACTCTAGTGGAGCTGGAGAACAATATACGGCAGCAGATAGCCCTCACAAGAGAAGGGAATTACAACTTGTAAACGCTAATTTATTTGCATGGTACAACGCCTGTCTGTCAGCTTCAGGAGAACACTCTCACCATCTTCTATGAAAAGGTAAGTTCTTTAATCATGATTTGCTGGTGAATTTACCATTAATAAATGTACTTTGTTACGGTTTCCACCTGCGCGATATCCACGGCCCGAGCTCGGTTGGCTCAGGGAAGGTGCGCGCGCCCGGCAGCCGTCCGCCGGCCCCGCTCCTGCAAAAGAATCTCCCGGTTTAAGATCAATATTTATCTGTCCTAGGTCTATTTTCGCCAACGTACATTAACTATTAATCCAAAGTTAAATCACAGTTAATTCTGCACGTGCATTTCACCTGAGTAAATTTGTCATTATTATTTGAATATGTATGTTGTAACCGAACTTTATAGTAGGTTACAGAGACTGCTTTGTTTTGTTGGTAGTATTTTTTGTTTTGTTTTATCAGGTTGCCAGCCATGGCCACTTATTGGTGCAGCTCCATGGAGAATCTTGTGTGTTCATTCAAAGCAGGCGAAGTAGAGAGCGCAGTTGCGGAGGAAGACACAGAGGTCACCGCCGACGTAACAGAAGAGGACGTCAGATGGAGGAGGAGAATAAACTGAAGACAAGGAGGAAGATGAGATAGAAGTAACGTGAAGAAGCGTTGGAGGAGAAGGACGAGAAGGATAGACAGGAGAACAAGGTGGAGGAACAAATGGACCAGATGGAAGGCAAAGAGATGGAGTAGGAAGAAGATGAGATGTCAGGCAGTTGGAAATAAGTGAGTGAAAGATCAGAAGAAAAAGGAGAAGAAGTTAAAAGGGATAAAGGAAAAGAGAAAAGAAAAGATGAGAAGAAAGGAATTGCTGAGCAAGACAGTGAAGCAGATGAGGAAGACCGAAAGCATAAGAGAAAGGAAATGGGAGGAAATTCTCATGGTAGTGGAACACAGGACAAAAACCAAAGGAAGGAGAAAAAGAAAGGAAAATATGATGATACTGAATCAGAGGAGACAGACCAAAAGAAGAGGAAGCAGAAGAAGAAGAAAAATAAAGGAAAATATGATGATACTGAATCAGAGGAGACAGACCAAAAGAAGAAAAAGAAAGGAAAATATGATGACACTGAATCAGAGGACACAGACCAAAAGAAGAGGGGAAAGGTGAGACTGAATAGTACGGTGCAATATGGGGTAGTGACACGCCCACTCCCCAGTGGCCTGAAAATAAAATTAAAATAAGTTATTTATTCTTAAAATATGTATAACAATGTTTAAACCATAAAATATTGGAGCAAACTTCATTAAGGGTCCACCATACCCAAGAATTTTGTTTTGCTCCCAGTGATCCAAACTGCATCAAATTTTATTTCCGTACGACCAACCTCTTTCATAAAGTAAAATCTGCAATTTATTCCTTTCAATTGATCAATGTGGACAAAAATTACTAAAAGATAGTCCTTTTCTTAAGAAAATTTATACCAACTATTTACCACTAAAAATTACTGAAACTTTACAATTTTCTTACCCTATGTACTCATTACACAGACTAATTATTTTGTGCATGGGTTGGGAAAAATATGAAATAGGTTTTTTTTTTCACAAAATTACTTTTTGGGCCATAATTGAAAGTTAAAAATTATTTTAAAATAAACAACAACTATTTTAACCAATATGGATGACCAGAATTACGGGGGATAAATATCTTCACATGCTACAAAATATTATTGAGATTGGATAATATTTGCTACTAAATACAGTTCCGGTACCGGTAGTAGGTGTAAAGTACAAAACAATTAATTGTGCGGCAAAACAATTTTAAAACATTAGAAAGTTTTTCTTCCTCACCCACTGTCTAAAACTCCCCAGAACCATATGTTTTCCCTTCCTTTTCTCTTATAGTATCTTCTTCGCCCAATTTCATCTCCTTGAACTGTTTTCTCATGAATTTCAGTTGCTCCAGGCTGCGTAAATACACACACTAGTAAAGACATCACAGTGATACAGGTCATCAGACAAATATCTACACACACCCAAGCATATGGGGCTTCATGACCTCGATGTCACAAAGCCCTTAACGATACAACAGCAACTCATTATTCCTGAGTTGTATTTGTTGTTAGTGGCGTAACAACGGGGGGTCATTAGGGGGATCAATCTCCCCCCTCCAGAGCCAAATATTGAAAATATAAAATTTGATAAAGTTCTTACAGTAATGTTCAATAAAATTTATCTTCAAATTGATGACAAATGATTGAATTCTGATTTCACTCGATTAAAATACTGTATTTAGCATTCTGACAGCTGACTGTTGTCTACGCCCCCTGCAAACCTAATTATAAAGTGTCATTTGACCCATTTCTAATAATAATTGTGGCATGAAATTACTATAACTAAGGATGAAATATAAAAAATAAAAAACACCAAAAAAAACGATTTTTCTGTACCTCACTAATGCTACGGTTCGCTCTCGCGTGACAGTCAAAACGGCCTAACCTCAACATCCAAAGTAAAAGTTTCCCTCCAAGCCCAAATTGTTCTATACAGTCCACATGTTGTTCGGTAAAAAGTCTCACCATTTTCAGCGTCGGGTTTGGGGGAGGAAGGAAGGGGGGGGGGGGGCAGAAGTTGGTAAATTTGTAGTTTTTATCAGTTTTCTTAAATATTTCGAAAAATATGCGGTTTAGCGCAAAATGTGTCATATACGAAAATAATCTACATTAAATTACAAACAAAACATGTCCCATGCATGATCATGCTAAAGTGAACGGTTCCAGAGTTACGGAGGGTGCGAAAGTAGCAATGTTTCGTATTTTGTTAGATTTTTTGGAAAAATGAAATTATAACTACTATGTTCACAGAAATAACTAAACAATTTTATTAAAAAGTAATATTGTACAATCGTATTGTAGTCCAAAAGAGGCTGAGGCACCACAAAGGGTTAGAAGCGAAAAATACTGGGCAAAAATCCGGTTTAGTACAAGCGCAGCCGCCAGGTATGCGTAGCGTCTCTTCAGAGCAGCACGTGGAGCTACGAGAGGCAAGGCAGAAAATAAATTGCAACGACTTGAAAACTTTTCTATCTTGGCTTGAGGAACATAATCAGTCTTCTAAAACACCTGAACTGTCTTCCATATCAACAGGGGCTGTAGCAGATGAATACGTGAACTGTGATAAAGCGTTTGAAGTTGGAACACTAGCCTTGAAAGAGATTGGGAACAAAACATTCAATGAGATACACTTGAAAAGAAAGTTAGCTGTTAAGTCTCTAGCCTCTATAACCAAGTCTATGACAATTAACATCAACACTGTATGTGTGAACCCTAACACTCTATTACATCGGATGGTGTGCACAGTAAGGAGTGATTAGAGACTTGAAGAAATATTTCAATTTGAATTATGTGCTTATCCTCCATCCCTCTTCGACGAATCTGGCTTGATGAGGAAGGGAAGCAAATCTTCAACGGTGACTGTTTTGGTTTCAGATTCAAATGAATCATCGATCACCCCAGATTCAGAGAAAGTGTCCTACTTCATTGATGGAGGTCACCTCCTTCATAGTGTTGTGTGGCGACGCCCAGACAGATTTGCGAGCAATACACAGATTACATAATTACTCATGATGGGCCAGCAACTGTTGTTTTTGATGGGAGAAAGGAAACACAAAAGATGAAGAACACTTACGCAGATCACGTTCTACCACTAACATTGAAGTGAAAGTAGAAGACTCAATCCATGTAAATATCAATCAAAATGAATTTCTAGCTAACGATAAAAACAAAATGGGCCTTATTTCTCTCCTTACAGTCCACTTGCAAAGAGGTGGTTGCATAGTTCATCAAGCATCGGGTGACGCTGACTTATTAATAGTTTTAACAGCGATTGATGAAGCTAAGAAAGGAGTTGACGTTTGTGTAATTGGTGACGACACGGACTTACTAGTCTTGTTGACTGTCCACGCACTCTCAGAGAACAAATTGAAAATGGTGGTACCAAAGAAAGGCAATCAGCAGGAAAAAGTGTACACTATTTCTGACATTCAGCGAGGCATTGGGGATATGAAAGGTGTACTCTTAGCAATGCACGCCTTCACAGGATGTGACACTGTATCAGCTATCTACAAGAAGGGAAAAATTACACCGTACGGGAAAGTGCAAGCCAACATAGCTTTTCGTGCGAAACGTCTAGTCTTCAACGACCCCAAGGCTGACCCCAGTGCAATGGCTGACGCTGGAAAGCATTCCCTTCTTGCGATGTTTGGAGCCAAGAACACTGAAATTCTAGATTGTTTTCGCTACCAGTGTTACTTGCAGGCTATTGCAAAACAGCCTATACATTCATTGTTCAAGTTGGCTGCATTTACCCCCCTCCTCGGCAGCTTCCAGGCAGCATTCATTTAGAACCTACCACCAGGTGCAGCAGTGGCTGAATGAGAAGAATAATCCGCTCGAGTGGGGGTGGAAGAAGATTGGCGAACACCTAAGACCAATTACAACAGCACGTCCTGCAGTTCCCCAGGAATTACTTTCCCTCATAGTGTTCGCTTGCAAAGACGAATGCGTCCGTAATTGCGAGTGCAGAAAGAGTGGTCTAAACTGCTCGAGCATATGCGGTAATTGCTCAGGCCTAGGATGTGATGACAGGGACACGAAGATCTAGAAGAGGAAAGTGCTTTGTTTACATTAATTTAAGGTCGCATTTAACATTGTACATTTTTATTAGTTTTAATAGTTTAGAGTGGGTTTCTCCGTATCACAGGTTTATATGGCCTAGGCCTGTGGAAGCCTATTTTCCCTTAAAAAGTAGCGCCCCTTGAGAAGGTGGTGAGGGTGACGTTCTTTCAAGGGCTGAACACTAACATACCACCGGTCATTATGGGGTTTGAAGCTATTTTTCAGTGTTGCCTTAGTAAACAAACGTTTGGTGCTTTTCAGTCGGTCAACACGAATGTACCCAAAAGAAATGGGTAATACGATAATCCTAAAAAAAAAATATGGGATGTTAGGTATTTTTTAATCTCATGTAATTTTTTTCACGATTGCGGTATTACCCAACTCTTTTGGGTACATTCGTGTTGACCGACTGAAACGCACCAAACTTTTGTTTTGTATACCACCGGTCAATAAAATCGGTATTTGCTTATACAAAACACAATTCTGTATAAACAAAATTAGTTTCATTAGTGATAATGTCATATTGTTTCCAAAAAAACAAAAAATACGAAAAAATCCACTTTTACACCCTCCGTAACTCTGGAACCGTTCAGTTTAGCAAGATTATGCACGGGACCATTTGTGTTCGCAATTTAATTTAGAATATTTTTGTATATGACACTGTTTGCGCTAAACCACATAACTGTAGAAATATTAAAGAAAACTGTTCAACGCTACTAATTTACAAACTTCTGTCCCCCTTACCCCCCCCCCCCCCCCCCCCCCCCCGCAACCCAACGCTCAAAATGGTGAGAATTTTACCGAACAACTTGTGGACTGTATAGAACAATTTGGAGCTGAAGGGAAACTTTTACTTTGGATGTTGAGGTATGGGTCTAATTGCACCGTACTAGAAGGCTGAAGGCAAGTTGCTGGTGCCCAAGCAGAAGGCAGACCAGGTGCATGCTCAGGCCCTGCTGGAGGTTCGCATGGCCCAAGGCATGGAGCTGCCTGCGGTGGGCGACCGCAAGGCTCCTCGACTCGGGACCAGGATACGGCCCAGCAAGACCAAGCAGCATCAAGCCAGTGCCGACCAAGAAGAACAGAAGGTGGAGGTGGAGATTGTGGACCAGGTCCCCCTGCCGTCAGAGGGCAGCACGGAACACAAGAAGGATGAGGAAGAGGAGGATGTGAAGGACACCTGGGATACCTTAGAAATGGTAGAGGAAGTGCGTGAGGCGGACGATAGTGACGGTGAGGAAGTGGAAGGAAATACTATGAAATCTGCGGCGCAGAAGAAGAGAGATAAGAAGGAAAGGGAGAAGCAGAAGAAATTGGAACAGAAGAAGAAGGAGGCAGCCAAGAAGACTGAAGGAGCAGGCAAAACACAGCCGGCTTCAGCTGAAGTACCTGAAGAAGCACCGCTACCAGCCAAGACTGAAGCAGGAGAAGCACTTGCAGAAGGAGACGATGCGGAGGGAGATGACAAGACCAAAAGAAGAAGAAGAAGAAAGGAAAGGGGAAAGGACTTATTGATGACGATGATGATGATGAAGACGAAGATGATTATGATAATGGCACAGACAGGTCTGATGATGATTCTGCTGTTTCTTCTGAATATGATATTGTTGCCAGATTTTTCCGATGGAGCAGGAGTGTCTGATAGACTCGATGAAATAGCTCCGGCTACTCTATCATAAGAAAATATTTATGCTGGTGATTTTCGTGAACTTAGAATAATTGTTTCTGGCTATGATAGTGCCAATGGTCTTTCTGAAGATGATATTGCCATTGAAATGGAATATGACGATGCCACTATTGGCGAAGGTGATCCTGTTATTTTTCTAAAGACGATGATCAATATTTGTTTCACTTTGTATTTTGTTTTAGTCTGTGTACAGGTATGTTCCATGTATTCTTTGTAATTTATGTATTTGTTTCTAAGGTTGAGAGTGAAGTTTTAACTTTCAGTTAGAAAGTCACCGAACTTTATAGTACGGTAGGTTACAGAGACTGCTTTGTTTTGTTGGTAGTATTTTTTTGTTTTTTGTTTTGTTTTATCAGGTTGCCGGCCATGGCCACTTATTGGTGCAGCGCCGTGGAGAATCTTGTGTGTTCAGTGCCAAAGAGATTCTTCGTGGTGGTCTGGCTATTGGTGGACCAGGTGGCTTTGGCTTATGGCAAGGTTTTCATTGACTTAGCAAGGTTTCCATGGTTATGTGTTGATTTTGATAGTTGATGATGCCATGAAGAATGGAAGCTGGCTTTTAGGAAGATATGATAGTTTGGGTAGATGTTTTGAGGAAAGAAGGATGTCATGTTCGAGTGGAAGGTGGAATAATAATAAAGAATGGAGCAGAAGACAATTAAATTTTTTGAGTGGTATATTTTATTAAGAAGATAGTTGTGCATACAGTGTGATAGATGCAGGTAAATGGAAGTGACAAATATATATTGATAGTTTTTGATGGTTAGAGAACATCCAGAAAAGAAGAATAGAAAAGAGCAGAAGAATATTAAGCTTTGTGAGGGTAATCTTATTATGAAGATAATTGTAGATACAGAAATGTAGATGTTGGTAAAGGAAGATTGTGTACATGTAGACAAAAGGGTAGTAATAGTATTGTATTTCTGACTTCGTTATGTGTGCAACATCATCTCGACCCCGGAGATTATTATGTGAATGAAGATAAGTTTACAAATTTTAAATACCAGTATGAGATATAAAGGTTAGATTTATTTCAATGTCAATGACTTTAGTCATGATCATTATTTTTTCCCGGATTGAATTCTAGATCTTTAATTCTATTTGACCACTTTTCAATACAATAACTTCACTTAAACTATCATACATCAACTATACAGTAATAGTTTCCAGGTGTAAGCAATTGTCATGCATCTTCCGAACCAACAGTCTAGTACCGTTAAACAGACCTTGGGTAACTTTAATATTTCTCAACAAAATCACAATTGAGCCTTCTTTTAGTCGAAGGTTGTGAGGTGGCAATCCCCTTATGTCTATGCAGTCTAAAAATTCTGTTGGGAATTTTAGAAGTTCACTCTCATCTTCAGTAATCAAATTATTCACACTGATGTACAGTTTCTCGATGATCATGGGATTAGCTCTAAAACTTTGTCATTGATTTCTTTACAGTGTAATTTTTAGGTGCTAAAATCGCTATTTTTGAAAAGCGTGAAATATCTTTCAGCGTGGAAACTTCGTTTCCATATTATATTTCAGTGATGATATCAGTTTTAGCAATGATGGAGGTTGGTAAGTCGACTAATTCTGAATTTTCTCCATCGACGTGAGGGTATTCACCGTTACCAATTTGAATCAAGAATTTTGCATAGCATTTCCATACGTATCGCTGATGCCAATAATAAAAGGAGATTAATTATTCCAGTTGTCTGTAACATGTTTAACAATTCATAAACTCTGAGTGTTGTACGCACAATATGCCAATGACCTGAATAGACAATTACCGTCACCTTGCATCTATTACCGACCCGAACATGCAGAAGTTAATTTGGTAAACAAAGTAATCGCGTATAGCGTAAAGCACCAATGCCCCGCCCTCTCCCCCCCCCCACCCCACTTTTCATCGGTCCTATCCACTCTTTTTATTATTGTATGCTTATTCGAAAATTAAAGTTTTTCAGTCGGTCAACACGATTGTACATGAGATTAATAAATAGGCTACACTTGGATGACCAGTTTCAATCGTCAATCATCCAAGTGTATTTATTAATCTCATGCAATAACTTTTTTCAGGATTAGGGAACCTACCATTACAATTGGGTACAATCGTGTTGACCGACTGAAACGAATTAAATTTCGATTATTAATGCAACACTGAAAATGGATTCAAATACCATATCCTATATCCAATTTACACATGCTAGTGCAACAATCACAATAACGCAGGTTATCACAAACACCCATGTACACGGGATAACATGACCACGGTGTCTAAGCCCCGCAAATGAAATAACAACTGTCTACACATGAAAACTGCAAAATGGTGATAGGAGAATGTAGGAATGTTTGCACTATTTTTCTGACAGGATAGCATGCTAATGTGCTGATTAACTGTGCATACGATAGCATGGAGAATACTACAGTCCAATAAATTCTTGAGCAACACTGAAAAATGGCTTCAAATACCATATCCTATCTCCAATTTACACATGCTAGTGCAGCAATCACTATAACGCAGGTTATCACAAAAATTCTACACACACACCCATGTAGACGGGGAAACATGACCACGATGTCTAAGCCGCGCAAATGAAATAACAACTGTCTACATATGAAAACTGCAAAATGGTGATAGGAGAATGTAGGAATGTTTGCCACTATTTTTCTCTGACAGGATACCATTACATTACATTTTGCTAATATGCTGACTGTGCATACAATGGCATAGAGAATACTTAAGTCCAGTAAGTCCTTGAGCACCACTGAAAAATGACTTCAAATACCATAAAATGCTATCTCCAATTTACACATGCAAGTGCAACAATCACAATAACGCAGGTTATCACAAAAAATGTACACATACACCCATGTACACGGGGCAACATGACCACGATGTCTAAGACCCGCAAATGAAATAACAACTGTGTACACATGAAAACTGCAAAATAGGGATAGGGGAATGTAGGAATGTTTGCAACGCAGGTTATCACAAAAATTCTACACACACACCCATGGACACGGGGCAACATGACCACAATGTCTAAGCCCCGCAAATTAAATAACAACTGTCTACACATGAAAACTGCAAAATGGTGATAGGAGAATGTAGGAATATTTGCCACTATGTTTCTCTGACAGGATAGCATTACATTTTGCTAATATGCTGATTAACTGTGCATACGATAGATAACATAGGGAATGCTACAGTCCAATACAATCCTTGAATCACAATCGGTGGGTTTTCCCATTGGCGGCTTCGGTGGCGTAGTTGGTAGCATGCTGAGCTTCTATGCCCAAGATAGCGGGTTCAAACCCGGCCGAAGCCGTCGGATTTTTTAAGAGCGTTAAAAATCCCTCAGTATGCCTTCCTTCGGAGGGGAAGTAAAGCCGGCGGTCCCATGTCATAGATTTATGGCATGTTAAAGATCTTTCCACTAATTACACCTGTGTGAAACTAAATTGGATAGGTTAAGAATGTAAACAACGCTCTTAGGTTGCTACGTTCGTTGCCAAGAGCCGACTGCGGTGGCGTCTAGTAGCTAGTTCTGAACTAGGCCTAGTAGTCGTTGACGGTGGCGTTTGGCGGCAAAAGTAGGAACTATTTGAAAATTCAAAGTTGCAGTCTCTACTTGAATTAAAAAACAGATACACACACTAATACAGTCATCACAATTAACACCGGTTATCAGACAGATTCTACACACACCCAAAGTACACGGGGCTACATGACCGCGTTGTCGCAGCCCCTAAGCTAAGGAACCAACCAACCAACCGGTTTTCCCATGAGTTCTTGAGTATATTTTACCAGACTGTCATGATACAGAGTAAATCGTTGTTGCCTAGTGACAACCTGTCCATCAATGGTGCGGCGTTGACTATCATGATACAGTGTTAGTTGTTGTCGCCTAGCGGCAATATGTCCGTCAAGTTATTAGATTCTATTTTCGTGTGACATTGAATAAATGAATTTTCGCAATTATTTTAATACCCGGATGATATAATCGAGTAAGGTGGGGTTCAATCGTTAATGCCTGACGGACATTACATTTTAAGACAACAAACGTCGTTGTAGCGCAAATACTTCCCGAGATATTTCAGTTTTAGTAAAGGGTGAAATTTCTTCAAAACTATTTTTATATATAAGATTCCTGGGAGAAAGGTTTAATAAATGAACGTGAAGGAAACGTTACGATATGTATGCTGTGCAAGACTCTAATGTTATTGAAACACTCACACAACTCCTCGATGGAGATAATTTAACTTTAATATCCTCTGAAATCAAACCTACTGAATTTACTGCATTTACATCCAGGTCATAAGTGAATTTACCGTTACTAACCCGACTTTCATTTGGCGCCAGTGTTGACACTATGGGTCTTCCCGAATAAAATAAAATAAAATAAAATAGCTGATTTCCCGACATTAGGCACCCCTCATTGGCTGCTCTTTAGATATGTACAATATATACAGAACAAGAAAATACACTACATTTCAATATAGGGGTACTGAACCCGATTTCAGCAGTGTCGTGAATGCCAAAATCCAAGATGACAGCGGATCGATACCAACGGCAGTACCCCGGCTAATAATACTTACCGAAATATCTGCAAATCGTGGACACATATCCGGCGATATCATCAAAACGCAATGGTAAATCCTCCACAGGATTAGCGACAACATACACCAGAGCGCGAGACTCTCATTCACAGGGTCGTAACAGGGACATGGAAATGGATAAAATGGTTCAAGCCGCTATAATAACCATGGCATTTTCCTAAGCTCCCACTATCTATAAATCACAACGCAAGAGTATTATTATTATTATTATTATTTATTTACCATAAATCGTACACGAAGTATGGAAGGCCTAGTGAAAAAGGGCAAGCCCCACATACATATTTCATGCTCCACAGGCACAGCTTACATCTACATTTGTTTTAACAATATTTACAAGTTTTACAAAGATATTTGCAGTATTTACATATTTAGAATATTGACATAGTACATTTTCCTGTTCACTCACTCTCTCACGCACGCACTTTCATAACCTCAATCACTCGATACATTCATTCATTCCATTCAGATACTCATTCATTCAGCGAGACAATCAATCACTCATACATACGTATTTATACAATGTACCTTTTTACGTACGGCTTGAATTTCCGAAGAGGCAAGATCTTGGCATCCCCTGGCAGCGCGTTCCATAACCGCGCAGAGCGGCCGTAGAAACCTGTCAGGTAAGCATTGCTACGTGCGAAGGGCGGAACGAGGGTTACACCTCGTCCTCTCCAAACTGAGCGATATGCCAATGACAGTCGGCAAAAAGGGTCAATATTAATGGAATCTGTAAGGGATTTTTTAAGAAAAATTAGATCAATTTATTTGGCTGTTGCCTCTATAGATGGAAATTTTAAAAAAGGGGAAGGGGAATAACGAGCTATTAGCCTTTCTGCGCGGCGCTGTACACGCTGGAGCTTGTTCATGTTTTCCGCTGTAGTGGGATGCCAGGCAGGTAAGCCGTACGTTAATATTGGACAGACCATGCATGTGTAAGCCGTCCTGAAGGCTCTAGGTTTACAACCTCTCATGTTTCTGTACAAGAAACCCAGAACTTTGGTGGCCTTACATCTTGCCTCTTCACTTTGAATGTTCCAATTCAGGGTGTCGGAGATTGTTACCCCTAATAGCTTTAAGTTTGTGCACTGTGGGATGACACTGTTCATAATTTTGTATTCATTCTCAATGGGTTTTTGTGACCTGGTTATTCTTATGTATTTACATTTTTGTACATTTATATTTAAATTATTCACAGAACACCACAGCGATAAGTTGTCCAGATCTTATTTAAGACAGAGGGAATCTTCTTCACATTTAATGCCCCTGTATAGCACGGTGTCATCTGCATATAGTGACATTGATGAGGTGACACAGCCAGGAAGATCGAGCACATATATAGTGAAGAGAAGAGGTCCGATCACAGAGCCCTGAATCACTCCAGAAGTAACTTGAGCAGCCTGCGATCGAGCTCCTCCGTACACCACACACTGTGTTCGACCCTCTAGGAATGACCTCACCCATGCAAGTAAGCTACCCCGTATGTTAAGCTGCTGTAGCTTTAACAAAAGTATTTCATGAGACACTTGATCGAAGACCTTAGCCCAATCCAGTGCAATACAGTCCACTTGTTTCACTTCTGGCTGATTCAAGTAGAACTGAAACTCATCAATGACTTTTGTCAATAGAGTAGTGCAAGAACGACCCGGAAGAAAACCGTGCTGATTTGGATCGAGCAGATTGTTCTCCCGTAGGAATTCCAGCAAACTGTTTGCTACTAGCCGCTCCATACATTTACAAATTATAGATGTTTGACACACCGGTCTGTAATTTGCAACATCTTCTCTGTCACCTTGCTTATATATAGGCACCACGTTAGCACATTTCCACCCAGACGGAACAGAACCTTGGTTGATAGACAGGTTGAATAACGCACACAGAGAGGGCGCTAATGCTTCCGTACACTGCAGCAGGATCCGTCCGGGAACATCATCTGGGCCAGTCGCCGCATGTGGTCTAATCTTCCGTAGTCTCTGAATCATCTCAGTTGTTGTGAAGTACAGGTTGGAGAGTGGGAGGGGTGGAAGTGATGACCTTGGCAGAAGCAGGTTCATGGTCATACCCGGCTTAGAAAAGTTCTGCTTGAAACTGTCACTGAACTCTGTTGCAATATCTTGGGGTGCACTTGGGAATTTACCGTTACAGTGAAATGAGGCTGGCGCAGCGGTGCCGCGTCTTCTGGACAAAAATTTCCACATTTCACTGGTGCTGCTTATTTTGTGAATATAATTGTCGTATGTTTCTCGAATTAATTTCTTTGTTTGGTTCCTGATATTCTTGTATTTTTCCCACATGATGTCGGTTGAGCAACTTTTCCATTTCTTGTATAAAACGTTCCTTTTCCTAATCATTTTAATGACTTCCTTCGTCACCCAAGGAGAATTTTTCTTCCCACTAATGGTTATTTTCGGTATAGCTATATCCACACATTCAAAGAAACAATTTCGCCAGGCGTGCAACACTGAGTTGATGTCGCTGGTGTCCAGAATACATGGGGTGGGAAGGTGTTTGAGGAATAAAGATGATAGCAGTTTCCAGTCTGCCTTTTTGTAATTGTATACTGTCCTCACTGTGCTCTTGCTGCGTGGTTTGTTGTAATGCAATGTGGTAAAGATGGCTGCGTGATCACTGGAACCGGGTATGACTTCAGCTTTCTGTACGGAGGAAGGAAGGCTTGTGAGGAATAGGTCTATTGTGGAGCATGTAGTTTGTGTGATTCGAGTTGCTTCGGTTATTAATTGGCCAAGGAATAAATCGTAGAATGCGGTAAGGAATTCATTAGCAATGGGATCCTTGGGAGTGGGAGGAGAGTTTTGCCAGTCTATTTCTAAATTAAAATCGCCTGTTATGTAAATGGCCTTGTATTTGTGCTGGATATATTGTACACGACGGAGGGACTCCAATAGTTCATCATTGATGTGCCGAGTTGAATTTGGAGCACGGTATACAGAGCCTATTAGAAATGTATTGTTTGCACACGTGAATTCCACCCACACAGCCTCAGCATCAGTTTCAAGCTCCCGTTGGCGAACAGACCTTAACTCAGGTTTCATGGCTATTAGTACCCCTCCCCCTGATGTCCAGGTTCGATCTTTGCGGAACATGGTGTATGTTACCGGAAATATTTCTGGGTCGTTAGTGGATTTTTTCAGCCATGTCTCCCCTGAACACACAATTGACGGATTAAGTGCTGTGAGACAAGAACGCAGGTCCGGTTGTTTGGAGGGACATGATACACTTCGAGCATTGAAGGAAAAAATGGACAATGCTTTGCCATCCGAGGGTGTTACGTCACTATCTACACTATTTGCACTCTGTGTCGAAGTATTAAAAAATGAGTTAGAGAACTGAGGTAAAGAACAGTTCCAACACAGCCACGATTGTTTCCCAGAGGTGATTATTTTGTGTTTTGAAGCACTGATTTTTGCACAAGTTCTGTGCGCTTGAGAGTGGCAAGATGTACATGTCACAAATAACTGATTCACATGACCCTTCGAATCACAAATTACACACACCTTATTCGGCCCTGGGTTCATCTCCACATCTCCACTGAGAGCCACAGACAGCACCACGAGATGTAATAATGTAGCGGGCGGTCTGGCAACCCCGCGCAGTGCTGGGCGCCCTCTGCCTGCTGCCGAGACTATCAGCCCCTCGCTTCCACACCATGTGAGAGAAGATATATTGAGTTTACAAACTACCATGAGGTGTTCCTTCAGGTCCGAGTTCACACACGAGTCTTCAATTGTTAAAGAATGATCGAGGATCATTTTCGAGGCACCCACTGAGCTTTTTACTAGGTAGAACACGAGGAAAAGTTAAAGCACTCTAACTGCTACACACCTGCTGGCCGCCATCTTGCACAGGCGAGTATTGTGAAAATGGTATAAGCAGACGCCAATGCGTGCCCAAATTTATTCAAGAAGTAAACAACGCAAAGATGGTTATAAACAAACCGAAAATCCATAACTAAATGTCATTATCATTAATGTATTATGGCACATTCTCTGACATAACGGATGATCTAAAAAATAACGACTTAAACAACTAATAAATTGGCAACATATCGCTATGCCTTTGCTAGCAGGATCAACAAATAAAATATTTATAAAAAAACTTAATGAATTTAAATAGTGACGGCCTCTCACTATTTACAATATCAATATTTTACTCTATACACAGATCCTGAGTTTTATTCTTTACTTAATTACCGAAATACCTTTTAATTCAAATACTAAATTTAAGAAATACCGAATACTATCTATATACATGTCATCTTAGAACATTTTCTACCCCAATGTTCCTCCACTAATCTTTATAAAGATAGGATTTTATTAACACTAACTGACTGTGATCAAAATCGAGTTAATCGATCAAAATAAGGCTTAGCATTCCGATCAATAAAGATGAGAGTGCTATCCAATGAACCCTGTTCTGATCCAATATTCGAAAACAATAACAATAATAATAATACTGAATTAATATCAACGTCCTGAATACTAAACTTTTGGAGCACCCGGTATCGACAACCCAGCTGATCTGCATGAACACGACAGCCTATCAGATCAACATCAAACACCACCAAGGTGATCCTACAATACGAATGAAAATACTGTCATCAAACACAGTAAAATAATCTATCAGCAGTTGAAATAAACTCCTCAACCCAATAACTCAACGTTCCAACGAACGGCAACAACAGCTCAAAGCTGACTAACTAGACTGCAATCCTAATCACACACTAAACGCAACCAACTAACAACAACAACAACAACCATTGACAGAGGAAAGGTTCCCAGGACATAACATCCCTTACAGGGGTCGACCTTGAAATACCAAAGAAACAATTGGTATTATCGCACACCTCTTCAATGTAAACACTACAATCTAACAATACCAAAAAGGAACATCTCTCCCTCAAGCTATAAGTAATTCAATGACGTTGATACTAATTTTAAATATGCTTTAACAACAATAGCGGTGACAAATCGTATGACTCCTTTCCTAGTGCGTGTTAACTAAGCACGAAACCTTTCCAACTATTATCCTTTCAAAGTGAAAGATTTTGGATATTAACTGGATATTAACAGATATCAAGCCTTATAAAAAATTAAATATTTCAAAACATTTACCAAAATTTGGTACATCAAATATAATATTTTTTAATTGGCCAAATAATAATCTAATGAATAAAATCTTTCACCTACTGTGTAAATCAAAGCCTATAGGACATATGTGGGCAGTTTAGTTGCTCTCTGTCTGCTACTTTCTGAGAAAAGTGTACCTAATGAGATTAAAACATACTCAAAAATTATTTTTCAGGTAAAATTTAAAATGTATTTTACATAAACTGGGCATTTGGATCTTACCAATATTCTTTCCCTGAGTTGAGGAGATATCACTAAATGCATGTGCAAAGTTTCAATGCTTTGAAATTAATGGTATAGAATTAAGATGGCCTCAAAATTTATTGAAATATTGTGGTCAGTTCCAAGGCAAACTCTACACGGTGTCCTGCGAGCTGGCGATGAAGCACGTGTAGACCCAAATACACACAGGATCGGGAAACTGCATCCAATCTCAAGCAGCTGGCAGGTCCCTAGCCTCACTCCAAGCGTCATTTCACCCGTTCTTGATCGCGGCGAGCTTGCACGTAGCCGGCCCACGGTTCCATAGTTTGAAATGGGACCCGGATATCCTCGGTGTTCGGTTCGCACCCTGACAGTCCAATCGTTCGGTCCTCGGTCTTCCCTTCGACCTTGCTCTTCTTCTCGTTCCTCCGGACAATTTTGTAGCCTCTCTCCATCCTTAGACTGGTTATAGTCCATGATGATCTTCATCTGATTGTGCATTCCATGAAGTAGCTGTGTGAACATTGCTTTTCCTGCATTTCATTTTTAAGTGACTCCACTCAAAGGAATTCTTACACCCATGATGTAGACCACATTTCCCACAGCATAATTTAGCAATATAACATGGCTCCCTCTGACAGATCAAATGTTCCTTCCAACCATGTGTCCATGACGTTCGTCACCATTTTATTGCATTCCACTTCACAATCGAACATATCGTTCCCTAAATAACGTGTCCCTTTCAAAATGTTTCCTTCCAAATATGTACTTAGTGTCCTTCACGATGTATATTCATAATCCCACCTTCTCTACGGACGCGACACATAATGCAGACTGGTAATTCATGGTAAGACCACGACACCGGTCTCTACCAAAAGTATTCCATTACATACTTTCATATACGGACTTACGTGCTTCGCACAATATTAGCACCGTGATACAACAAGGTTACACATATTCGTATTGTTCTTTCCTTCACTGAAACACTTGTATACACTCCCGTATCACGTTTTCGGAACTCACGGCTGACATCCGTCCGGTTCAACAACCCGTGTTGCACTCTCTCTTACAAAGGCCGTCTCTTCCTTCCGCATGCTTTCAGAACAATCGCGCCCTCTTTCTCAAGGTCCCATAATGCAAGGCTCGGACATGAATATCATTATACAGACTTCGGGCGTTAATTATCCAAGGAAAACATTTCCTGATAATATCTTAAATAATTTCTTCGATTTATTTCCAATCTTCAATACTTCCAACTGCAATAAATAGCATACTTGCCAAAATAAAATATTCCATTTCTAAGGTCGCCCAATGGATCCTCCAATCACGTTCTCTTTCCTCAAGTACTGCCTGTGGTCTATCTCGTAGGATGATCCAATCAGATCCGCCCTTACTAGGAGGTGATTACATCCAGCTAACAAGCTTCTCGTTGGACAATACTTCATGACTATAAATTTTGTGTAACGGACCTGTTCCGAAATTCATTTTCCAATTTTAATTAAATGATCCCTTTTCTATGGTTGCCTTTCATATCTGTTCCTGGCATCTCTTAATACGAATTCGGGGACAGTACAGTACCTGGATTCACTGAATTTACACACCAAGGATCATGTAAGTATAAGAGATTTGTCACTTTTGGTTATAGAATTTCCGAGAGAGAACACCGCCTGAGGCTATGGATTGTACTGCCAAGTCTGGCAACATAAAAAGTAAAAAGCCATATGAATGTAGCCTTTATTACACGTAAATGAACAGTATGTTCTGCGATGAGTTATTGATTATTGATGAAAATAACACAAACATAACTGCGCCTTCCGCTAGGCGCTGAAATATACGTCCAGATAGGAAAATAATACATTTTCATATATATCAATGTTGGCAATAGATATGTCACGAAAGACACAGTTATGCCGTTCTAGATCTTAATTCACCTCTAGGCTAATTAAAAATGCTCTCATACTCGACAGAATTGTTGGGATATTCGATGAATATAAAGAAAACTGTCCAATTGCACACACTACATTGCCATAACCTCACTTTTTGCCTAGCATGCCCGCTGCCACCCACCCCTCCCCGTATCCCTAAACCACAAATTTTATTGCAATGCAAAGGAGAATGGGTAAGAAAACAAACCAGAGATGAAATGCACACATTTATTCTCTATATATTTTTATTCGAGAGTAGTCCATATTGCCCAATAGTTTTACACATGGTCAACACCAGGAAGATGAAAATTGCCGTATTGTTCTTACTATCATTATAATTCTTACATCCCGGTGCTTGGCAATTTTTCCTCCCTTGCAGTGGCATGATTGGCTCTCAATTAAATTCAAATAAACAACAAAATACTGAACAAATCAAAACAACCAACAACACCACGAGGAAAATCAATCAAAACAGACTATTCCAGCTTCCGCCATTCGGTTTGATGTGAACGTTCATGAGTGCCAACTACGGAACCTTAGTGCTAAAATTAATTCTTCATTCGTTGGCAGAACAAACAGTACAGGGCCTTACCCCGACCCACGCGCTCCCTATGAACTGTCATCCCCCTGTTACACACGATAATTGGACAACGCCTGTGGTCAATCAGACCTAGGCATGACAGCCTCCTATACATTTTTACAAATCGTACAGTTGGTACACAAATTCTATACAGGTTTCAGACTGTTCCACTTCAGATTCTTTCTTCTCGATGTAGATACGCAGTTCTCCCTCTCTCCATGACTTCATAATGAATAATGTCTTATGGCCTTATGAGTAATGACCATCCTTTTGGGCGTGATAAAAGCATTACCAACAACCTATGGTATGTAGACACAACCATGAAATACAACGTAGCTTACCAATAGCCCGAAAGCCCAGAAGTTTGCTAAAAGTCTCTGCTTTTCGTGATACGATACCGTGACCTGTAGCAATGACTCTAGGCACAAGATGACATGGACTCTGCTTGTTTAAGCAAGATGACAAGTTCAAATCACCGAACACGCCATTTTAACCACTTGGCGTATGAATATCCTTACACCCAGGACTGTGCTTCGGCTCCTCCGTGCTACGTTACGCAAGCCTGCTCCAAGCGGATATTCGTGGCAACGGACGAACACTTGACTGTCGTAATCCTTCCGATCATTCACGAGCGGACCCGAACGGCCCCGAACTTCACTCAAACGTCACTCAGTACTATTCCTACGGAAAGTTAATCTCTGTTCATGCTATTAATAGCCCAGGTATTTCCTGGCTCGACACAAACAACTAGAATGATTGCTTAAGTTGTCCTCATGTGCAACTTTCAGAACCCTAAATTATGATTCTTCAGTACCTTAAAATACAGACAGCCATCAAAACTTTTAACATTACTAGATGAAAATAATCAAATTCACCTCTAACACAAATGAAATAATGCTTCTACTTCAGGTGATAATACAGTGTGTTTATCTTTGTCCCCAAAACGTAATACGTCGCAATAAACTCCGTATTCTATAATATCAAACATCCAAAAACCGATAATTGATAAACAGCGAATCTGGTCGGCTCGGAACATCCAAATATGAATCCGTCCCCAAAGATGCACCCAGGCACAATAAATATCACCGCTCCAACCCTAAATTTAACCCAATATAATAAGATATGAAATAAAATACCCCAAACTAACCGCACAAGGCGACAACCCAAGGGTGGGTTCATATAACTGAATAGATTCGGTTACAGTCGCCCCCACAAGGATAACTTTCTAACTACAAGGTTCTAGATGTACTCCTTGTCCCTCACCCAAATTCACTAGAAATCCCGTCTTGTCATCCCGTTAGCAAGATCTCTAGGTGGCATATAGCTTGAAGTAAGCAGTGTTTAAAGTACCTAGGACCTTGTCTTCGGTGGTAATTAACCTGTAGGCACATGCACCTATCCAGCGGTTTGTAACAAATGGACCGGAAAATTAAAACATCAAGAACGTACCTCTGCTCTACCGACGGCAGTCGAGCAGCTCGCAACAACACCAGACTTCGTATCTTAATTTTACCCCCTCCTTCCCCTGCTGTTTCAATAGTATCTTACCTACAACTACACAATAATTCCTAACTATTTTAATTTCTTTGGGTACAGCTCTCCCTGTCGAAAACTCAAAAATCCTGCGAGAAACACAAAAGGCGAGTCCTTCCTGATAACACTATCTGCCACGCCCCAAAACACAACCTGATGGACCATCCCACATGGTCACCACCACCAAAATACTAACAGACTGACCGTTACTATCTTCAATTATACCATCATCAAGCATCTGATCAATCACCTCACCAACTGCCTGCATGTGAGATTGAGCTATCGGGTACCTCGGACCGTTAAAGCTAGACATATCCGTGATGTCAAAACTATGCTCGTACACATGAGTACATCCAGGTTTCTACGAGAACACCTTCCTGTGTTCCCTCAGAACGTCTAGCAACTGAGACTTCTGACCCTCGTCCAACATGGTATCTTTAACAACTGACTCAGACTCATCAACGCAGTGATCCACATCACTAAACTCACGATCATCTCTCATGACCAAATTGCACACAGGAAAAACACTTGATATCATGCCGACACCTAACTCTTCCTCTTCAGAAACCTCCCGAATAACCTGAATGCAACCAGTGACACTAATAGAATCTCTACCATCAACCTGATAACCTAACCTAACCTAATCCTGTTACTCACCCCACCTAAACTTCACTTTTGCCTTGCTCTAATCTAATTTACATCTCTGGTCTGCTAACAAATTACATCCTAAAATTACTTTATACACTAAATTAGGCACAACTAACAGCACATGATTACTGCTCCATCTGTTGACCCTAATGGGTGCACACACCTGAGTCCTAATTGTATGCGACTTAGTCCCTACAGCTGACACAATGTGCACATTTGAAATTGGGATTATTTCCACGGGTATCTCCTTCAATTTCACTTTATCGTAGAACTGATTAAATTCGGTTACAGTTTCAGTCACAGGAAACATGTAGATGAACTAATGCCGTCTAAATCTACTAATAAATTGTACCATTCCTGCCACTAGTGCAATGTCTGTGCCAATAACTGATGATGTATTTGATTTAAGTTCTGATCTCGATAATGATGATACTCCTGAGATTGTGGTTCCACAAACTCCTCTAAAAGATGAAGTAAATGCAGCAGTCCTACCCGAACCACATGTTGAATCCGTCCACCCTGTTAATCAGCAAATTCTTGAGTTACGTCGTAGTTCTAGAATTAGAAAAAAAAAGCTGATAGACTTAATCTCAAATTGGCTCTAGCTTAGACGGGGGAGTTGTTAGTAGTGGGATGATAAGGGACCTGCTTCCCAGCCTACTTTCCTACGAACTTTACCGATATCTCCCGAACGCATGATCGGATTTTAACGAACGAAGTGTTGTTGGCGTTGGGATGACGTCCTCTTTGCTATTGTGTGTTGGTATTTAAAAAAATAGAAAATTTTTGTCTTTGACATTGGCGCTATTTTGGAAACGGTGAAGATGATAAAAAAGTTTGTTTGACGTGAATGAAAGGTGCCTATGCCCTTTAGGTGGTATTATGTATCTAGTTTATGTCCTCTATGGAACTTGGTCGGAGTGTATATATGCTTTTACTCTGTGACGATGTTAGTGTAATTTGCCCAATGTGTTAAGATGTAGATTGAGATTTGTGTGCATATTAAAGTGCTATAATATCCTTTATTCAAAACATAATATCTATAATGTGCTTTATTCAAAACATAATAGTTGGCGACGAGGAATTGGGACTTGATTCACCGGTACAGATATAGCCTATATCAATGAAGTACGGTATTTACGTCGTCTGTTTCAACGGCCACGTGAGTAAAATCAAGAATCAGGCAAATCGACATGAAATTTACACAGAGTACTCGTAAACGATACTAAGCAACTCATCGTACATTCAGCTTCGTGTGTCTGCGTGCCATATATTCAAAATAATATTTATCGCAGTTCGAACTTTGAGGTTATGCAAAGTTTTTTTTCTCTCAAATCCAGGACAATATTCGGTCATCGATCACTACCCAGTGTGTTTTAAATCGGTTATCTTGAAACATTTTATTATATTTGAACTGTGATTTTTAAAATTATTTCCACGTTCCGTCATGATGGACGCAAATCAGTTTCTACAGTTACTGAACATTTTTACCGATTCTCAAGAGAAGTTACTCGAAAGGTATCAAGCTCACCAGTCCGTCACAACCCCACAAGCCATTAACATCACACCTTTTGAAAATTTTGATGCTGAAAAGGAAACATTTGTGTCGTATTTAGAACGATTCGAGAATTACGCAAACTTCAACAATGCCACCGATCCAACAAAGAAAGCTCTACTCTTGTGTACATCAATAGGGGCAATTCATTATAACAATCTCTCTGCATTTTTAGGCCCTGATAAACCAATCAAGTCTCTCGGTTATAATGACCTAGTGAAACATTTCAAGCAAATACTATCACCTCAAGTCTCAACCGTGGTTTCCCAACACTATTTTTTGAACGTCAATCAAAAAGTAAGTCAAAATATTGCAGGATTTGTTGCCACTCTTAGAAGCCACTTACTAGACTGTGACTTTTATATTCAGTGTACATGTGACGCCAGAATTTCAATCGCGGATGTTTTTCTTCGTGCACAATTTATACGTGGCTTGCGAGATAATTGGATCAGAGAGAAACTTCTCCAGTCTAATGACACGAAATTTGATGATCTCCTGAAGAAGGCTATAGCCTTGGAAGCATCGCGGTATGAGAGTAATCAGCTGTCAAAACAGCTCACTGCATCGACAGACACTGTAGAGGACACAAACAAAGTAACAAAATCCACAGGTTCATATAATGACCGAAGTTTGAATCAATATAGCAGTGATAATCAGGTTTTGTTCAACAGCCTAGCCCAGGCTCTCACTCACGTTCACAGTCCAGGGGCCGCCATAGTTCTGTCAATTATAGAGCACTAGGTATTGATGGATTATGCCTGAATTGTGGAAATTCAAACCACAGGTCAAGAGATGGTCGCACAAACAGAAACTCTCTTAAATGTAGGTCATGTAGGAAAGTGGGACATGTTGCAAAAGTTTGTATCCCTACATTTCTTCAACAGTCAAATACACACAACATTGCAACAGAGAACATAGATGACAACTTGCATGACCACCCTGAAACCAATTTCGGGATAGGACAACTGGAATGCATCGAAGATCTCTTTGACATAGGTCAAGAATCGGATAAATATGTTATCACTGTTAAACTCAACAATAAATCACAAAGATTTGAAGTCGACACGGGAGCAAAATATTCACTCATCCCAGAGAACGAATGTTCAACCTTGGGTCTTGGTTTGCAATTGCAGCCAACAAATGTCAGTTTTCGATCATATTCTGATCATGTTATCAAACCCAGAGGAAAAATTGTTGTCACAGTATCATACAAAGGAACAGAAATTATTGCAGATCTTTTTGTAGTTCCGCAAGGCCATGCCGCATTGCTTGGTCGTGTTTGGATCAGGGGCCTCGGCCTTGATCTGAAGGAAATTGACAATGACACAAATCAATCACTTCGCACTGAATCTGTCAACTCAGTGCAGTCAATGCAGGATATTTTACATCAGTATAGTACAATCTTTGAAAAAAATTTGGATGCGTTCCCAATATTGAAGTAAAACTGCAACTCAGAGAGGGGGTGAAACCTGTCTTCAATCGTGAACGTGATGTCAATTTTGCCCTTCGGGAACGCGTCGAAAAAGAACTCGCTTCATTGGAATCAGAAGGAGTTATTTTTCCCACAGCTTTAAGTGATTGGGGATCGCCTCTTGTTGTTATCCCAAAACCGGATGGGGGAGTTAGGTTATGTGTCGACTACAAATGTGAGTAAATTCAAGGTTGATTTCAGCAAACCATCCCATAAGACCAGTTAATGATGTTCTACATAGTTTTAGAAACTCAAAATGTTTCTGCAAGTTAGACTTATACAAGGCATATCTACATCTGAAGGTTGATGAAGAAGGTAGTATGATTCAAACTATATCCACTCACAAAGGAACCTTCAGGATGCACCGACTGAGTTTTGGCATCAAAACTGCCTCCCTCAGAATTTAATAGGATATTATCACAGATCCTTCATGGTCTTCCAAAATCTGAAGCTTATTTTGACGACATCATAATACATGGTACAACGAAGGAGGAGTGCACCAAGAACTTAATAGCCTGTCTAGAACGGCTTTCAAAAAAATAATCTGCATTTGAACAGAAGTAAATGCTCATTATTCAAGGAAAACATAGACTACCTAGGGCATATTGTATCATATAATGAGATCCGCAAGTCACCAGAGAAAGTTCAAGCAGTGTCACAAATGCCACGTCCTAAAAATAATGAAGAAGTGGGACGCTTCCTTGGGATGGTGACTTATTACGCAAAGTTTATTCCTAAATTTCAACGAAGTCCCACCCATTACGGCAGTTATTGCGGAAAGGTGAACGGTTTTTCTGGTCTACAGCCTGTGAAGCAGCTTTCTTGAATCTCAAGTCCGAGTTATGTAGTGAACGAGTCCTTACCCACTTCAGTCCATCACTGCCTATCATCTTGTCAACCGATGCCAGTCCTACTGGTGTTGGAGCAGTATTAAGTCATGAGATGGATGGCCAAGAAAGACCCATCGCCTATGCATCTCGTGCCCTAACACCAGCAGAATGTAATTACAGTCAGCTTGACCGGGAAACGCTGGCAATAATTTTCGCCACAACACACTTCTACAACTATATTTTTTCAATAAATTTCATTCTTGTGACTGACAATGAACCTCTGTCTCGTATTTTTCATCATAACAAGGGCCTGCCACAAATGACATCCGCAAGGCTCCTAAGATATGCATCGTTTCTCTACGGGTTTGACTACACGGTAAGAGTGAAAAAAAGGGAAAGATAACGAAAATGTTGATTGCCTATCCCGAGCCCCTGTTGCATCTACCTCGCCAAACATTGAAACATCAATAAATGCAGAAGTTTCACAACTCTGTGCTGAAACGATTCTTCAAGTGTCAAGTGAAGCCATTACATACGAAACTATCCGTGATGAGACTATGTTAGACCCAGAACTTAGAGCCACCCTGCAACGTCTTCAAACTCAATCCTTGGATGAACCATATATAGTTGAAAATGGTGTTCTATTCCGTCAAGACCAAATTGTTATCCCAAAGAAACTACAAAGAAATTTTTTGGAAGAGTTACATTTAACACACCTCGGCATTGTGAAAACGAAATAGTTAGCAAGACGATATGTCTACTGGCCGCAATTAGACAAAGAAATTGAGAAGCTTATCAAATCTTGTGAAGAGTGCGCGCAGACTCGTTCAAATCCACCAAAAGCTCCAATACACCCCTGGGATGAACCAGAAGAAAATTGGGAAAGCATAGACACTGACTATGCGGGACCATTTGATAACCACCATTTCTTGATGTGTGTTGATGCGAAATCCAAGTGGGTCGAAGTCCGAATGGTGAAAGACGCTCCATCCACTGCAACTACTATCAGTCTGCTTGACAATATCTTTACCGTACATGGGTACCCGAATGTCTTTGTGTCAGATAATGCCACTATCTTCACGAGTGATGTATTCAGATCCTATTGCAAGGAGAGAGGGATTTTTCAGAAATATATTGCATCAGGGCACTCAGCAACCAATGGGCTAGCCGAGAGAAACATCCAAACTTTGAAGAGACGACTTCGTGCTGCTGTAAATGACCCGGCACCATTATCTACTAAGTTGCAGAACATCTTGTTTCAATACAGAGCAACGCCATTGGCATGTGGACAGTCTCCAGCTGAACTATATTTGAAACGTCGGCTACGTATCTGGTTGGATGCTTAACTTCCAAACCAAAAGAGCTTGACTACATCCAGTTTCTCACCCCCTGTTCGCTCTTTCAAAGTAGGGGAGAGAGTGCAAGTCCGGATTCACCAGAAAAACCGTGATATTTGGCAGTTTGGTGTTATACAAACTAAACTCGGCCAGCGCCACTTTGATGTGAAATTGGATTCGAGACGAATTTTAAAGCGGCATGTTGACCAGTTATTATCGACTCTCGTGCCAAAGAAAGATAAGCATGTCACTTTTGCTCCTACAATTCCTCCAGTGCTTGGTGTTCCAAATATACCAACACCAACCCAGTCAAGAATAGAGAATGATGATATTCCACCTGCAACTCACACTTCAGATGATACAAGGCAGACCATCCTGCAACCAGACGAACGCCCTGATCGAAACAGCCTTCCACCACCTGCTGGTAATTATTTAAGAAGATCAGCCAGAGACAGGCGACCTCCTCAGTATCTGCAAGACTATGTGCCCAAATGAATATGAATAGTTCATTTTATTTGCTTTTAATAAGTGGGGGAGACTATTATGTATCTAGTTTATGTCCTCTATGGAACTTGGTCGGAGTGTATATATGCTTTTACTCTGTGACGATGTTACTGTAATTTGCCCAATGTGTTAAGATGTAGATTGAGATGTGTGTGCATATTAAAGTGCTATAATATCCTTTATTCAAAACATAATATCTATAATGTGCTTTATTCAAAACATAATAGATGGACAACAAGTTTCAAGTGTGTAGGGGGAGAAAAATGATAGCCTACTTTCTCGCAAACATTGGCGATAATTGGCGAACGGATGGTCGGATTTTAACGAATGAGGTATTGTTGACGTTGGGTGACGTCCTCTTTGCTAAGAAAGTGTGTTGGTGTTTTTTTTTGAAAATTATTGTTTTGAATTTTTGATTATTTTGGAAACGGTGAAGATAAGAAAAAAGTTTGTTTGACGTTAATGAAAGGTGCCTATGCCCTCTAGGCAGAAACCAAGTTTCAATGTGTAGGCCAAAAGAAAATGAATGTTGAAAAATGTTGACTATTTTGTAAACGGTGAACTTGACAAAAAAGTTTGTTGGTGATGAATGGTTGGTATTTACTCCCTCTACCCGCACCATAAATTTGAAGTCGCTAAGTGAAAAACCTATGCACGTTTTGGGGCTTTAATCTATGTTTTTAATTACCACGGTAGTGTAGCAGTCAGCATGGTTAGCTACCGCCCCGGAGGTCCTGGGTTCGATTCCCGGCTCTGCCACGAAATTTGAAAAGTGGTGTGAGGACTGGAACGGGGTTTGCTCAGCCTCGGGTGGTCAAAATGAGTAGAGGGGGTTGGAATTCCACCTTAGACTACTTGAAGTGGCTTTCCGTAGTTTTCCACTTTGTCTTTGGGCAAATGCCGGGATGGTTCCTACTGTAAAGTCACGGCCGCCTACTTTCCATTTCCTTGCCTAACCGTCCCACTCTTTCCATTGCTTTATCAGGCCACCTGTTCGCTTTGCAGGTGGGACCGCCTGGCGTAGTGTTGGTTAGACAACCCAGTTGTATCCCTTTTGTTTAATTGTCCTGTTTAGGGGAAATTTAGGTGATAATAATAATAATAATATCGTATGGCCTCGGGTGCCTGGTGCAAGCTTTGTTAATTGACACCCAGAAGGTAGCTTGCATGTCGAATTTCGTCGTTCCTTTGAACGCTATGAAAGTCAAGGAGGTTAGATATCTAAACTCCTTGACACTACAGCGCTTTCAAGTAGAGAATGGAGGAACCTTGTGTTGGCGGAAAATCCCGAGATTAATTCTGCCATTGAACACGGCCAACTGAATTCAAATTGTTCTTTAACATGCCAACAACGTATGACATGAGTGTCGTGATTTTTGTCGCCTTTCAAAAATCACTTACCATTTCCAGAAGCGAACCTGTAATCTAGGGGTTGGTAGTCCGACACTATAACCACTCACCCACCGTGGCAAGCAAAGTAGGTGATGAAAAAGTGGAACCATGGTTTTAGGTGTTTTCCATTATGTTTTGCAGATATTTGAGGAAAGCGTGAAAAAAGAAAGAAATGAGATTTGAAGTGACGTTGGGTTGTCATGACAAACGCTATTATTGTTGCTAAACATACATACTGAGCTTTACTGGCATAGAAAATAGTTTGCTAACAGAAGTGAGTGTGTGTTGGGGCCCAGCATGAGAGACCTCAGCTCCTTATCGCAATAAGAATGCCATAGGTGCACGTGTGTGTGCGTGGGAAGGCTGCCTCCGCTATTATGTCGTTGGGAACAAAGTTAGATATCGACAGTAGCTTATGCTAGCCACCATAACTCGATACTATGCTCAAGGTTAGTAGGCTCTAAGAGCTTTGTTTTCAAAATGCTGATCTTGAAGTTCTCATAGAGTGCGCAGTGGGAAAAGTCAGGTAGGCGTACAGTATCTGTGAACTGCTAATGTCAAGACTTCCCTAACTCAGTCAGTCATTACTTGCAAGGTGTTATAATACATGGTGAGAAATAACGTGTTGGCAATTTATAGACACGTTTATATATGTACCGAGACAGAGCATCATGAGCATTACTTTGCAAGATATTGTTTGATACAGACGGGTCTGCTGAGCCATTAGCCTGTGCACGTTAAATAATTAATTAATTTAATAATAAAAACATCTATATTGAACATCAAGAAAAAAAAGACAAGGTATGTTATTTGTTTATAATAATGTTATGGAATAAGTTATTATTTGATGGATTATTTGAAAGTTTATTTAATAACTTAATGATATGAATGAATTTTTGTTGCAGATAAAACAACAACAACTAATTTGCTTTTAAAGCAGCTGTGGAATATTAGTTTCAAAAAGAAAACAAATTATTAATTTGCAAAATGTATGTACATATTGTTTATGACTTAGACTAGAATGAATGAATGCTATTTTATTTTATGCTAATGATGAACTTATGGAATATATTTATTTTTGTTGCAGAATTAAACTGTGTGCGTGCCAACAAACGATTGGGAGTAGCAGCGTAGCCCACTGAGCTACAATTTTGATATTAAAAAGGTACGTTATATATTTTTTTGTTTGTTTGTGCAAAAATTAGCTTACTATTTTCCGAGTGAGTGTCTTATTGTATGTGTGTGCATATGAATAATCCCATTGCATACCCTACACCTTTTTTGAGTGTTTTGTTATTATGTGCTATAACTGAATTAATGCATATGTTTACTGAATATATATATAACTAATAAAGGGTTTGATTGCTTTTGCTTTTAAAGAAAGAAGCATTATCCCACATTGCGACTAATTGGCTGTTTGCTGGAGCCCCCGCCACTTACAGTTGGAGAAACAACAACAACAACAACAGTTGCTACGACTTGTGTTTGTGTGTGTGAGTAAGTGTGCTTACCACAGTGTTAGAAGACATCTATATTTGCTGGTTTTTTGGATTATCCTATTAATAAGGTGAGTTAACATTCCATTTACTGTTGATTATGTCTATGTGTCAAGAATTAGAATGGCAAGCATTAGCCAAATGTTTTAAAAGTAGAATATGTTCAGGCCAAATTTATAATGTGAAAAACTGTCTATCCCCTAAAGAATTTGTCAATTCGTGTTTGTCTATTTTTCTGAATGAAAGCAAACAAGGCTTAACAACGCATCATGCCTTAAAAATAAATTTCGAATTACTATGTGAATTTATTTTGATAAAAAATAATGTTGAAGAAAAACATAGGTTAATCTTTGTACAAAAATGGTGAAATTACTGATATCCGATAATTTACAAATGTGGTATCAGAAAAATGCTATTGATGGGCTTATCAATAAATTTGATAAGTTACAAGACAGACCAAGTGGCCTGGCTCTTAATAGCATTGCATATTTACAAATTAATATTTGTAAATACAATCCATTAAATGCAGGAAGTAGCCATATTCCCACTCCGAGCTTTATCGCTTCGAGAAAGGCAGTGATTAATGTATGTAACACAGACGATCATTTCTTTTTATGGAGTGTGGCTAGTTGCCTACAACCCTGTGAAGACAGAAATGGTCATAAACCAGGGAAGTACAAAGCTATGTTTAAACACTTAAAACAAACTCTGAATCTACAGCGTGTTTCATTTCCCATGTCTGTAGATAAAATTTATTTATTTGAGAAAGTTATTCCAAATTTCTCCTTTATGGTATATGGCGTTGAGGGAAGCAACATTGTCGGCCCCTTGTATGCTAGCAAAGAGACAAAACAATATCATATTCAATTACTATTATTGTCTCATGGGGATAAAAGCCATTATCGTTGGATAAAGAATTTAGGAAAACTAGTAAGCAGCCAAGTCTCTAACTATAATGGTAAAACACACATTTGTGAGCGCTGCCTTCAGTATTTTACAACTGCTGAACTTTTGGAACGACATATGAGAGATTGTGAGGGGCAGACGGCAGTAAAGCTAGTTTTGCCCGAAGGGAATGACACAGTCTTGAAATTTAAGGCCACTAATAAACAAGATATGATACCATTTACTGTTTATGCCGATTTTGAGGCCCTTACTGTTCACTTCAGGGATGTGAACCAAACCCCCATACAAGCTCATCCTATCCAGTGCAGAAACATGAATCTTTTGCCGTCGGCTATTATGTTGTATGTCACTATGATAAATCCCAATGAGAGTATGTAAGTCACAAAGGTTCGGATTGTGCGCGGTGGTTTTGTTGATCAAATGGCGGCTTTAGCGGGCAAAGTAGAAAATATTTTGAACAACCGTGTCCCAATTCAGAGGAATGACGTACAGCAAAAAGAATAAGATCAAGCCACACCCTGCCACATTTGCGAAAAGCCTATTTTATGCGGAGAAACAAAAGTAAGAAATCACTGTCATGGGACAGGACATTTTAGAGGTGCCGCTCATAGAGAATGCAATTTAAAGTATTCTACACCTCGCTTCCTTCCTGTCTTCTTACACAATTTCTCTCGCTTCGATCTGCACTTCATTGTTAAAGAATTTGCTCATGTAGATAAAAGCAAATTCAGCATTTTGGCTAAGAACCATGAGAGCTTTATTTTTCTTTCATGGAGAAAAGGAACAATGAGCATTCGTTTTCTCGACTCATTCAAGTTTATGTATAGTTCGCTGGATAGCCTTGTGAAAGGTTTAAGCGAGGATGAGTTGAAACATACCCAATCCCTCTTTACGGATACAAAACATTTTAAATTATGTGTTAGTAAAGGTCATTTTCCTTGGCAAGTTATGACGTGCTTAAAGGAACATCTTTGCCCCCTAGAGAAAAATTATTTTCTAAGTTAACTCTAAGCACCATCACTGAACAAGAATATGCCCACGCACACCATGTTTGGCGAGCGTTTGCCATAGAAAACATGGGTCAATATGCTATGCACTACTTAAAATTAGATGTGTTGTTATTGGCAGACGTATTTGAGACGTTTCGTCAGCTATGTAATTCGATATACGGGCTCGACCCCGCCTACTACTATACCAGTCCGGGGTTAAGTTGGGACGCTGCGCTCAAATACACCCAAATAGAGCTTGATTTACTGAGAGATGGAAAAATGGATTCGTGGGGGTTCGTATCGCTCAATAAGCGACATTCCAAGGCAAATAATCATTACATGCCTGATTATTGTTCTGAAGAACCAGATTCCTACCTAATGTATTTCGATGTAAATAATTTATACGGTTTCGCCATGAGCAGACCGCTGCCGTACAAAAACTTTGTCTGGCTGTCTAAGGATGAAATTATAGATTTTAATGTGCATAGTGCAAGCGAGCAACAGGACGTAGGATATGTCCTTGACGTTGACTTAGCTTATTCCCCCGATCTCAGACAGCGACATGGTGATTTCCCCCTTTTGTATAGAGAAAATGGCGCCGCCAGAGAGTAAGGGTAATCATAAAAAATTGATGGGCACCTTGTATGACAAAAATCACTATCTATTGAACCCGATGGGGTTATGCTGACTGGAATCGAACATGGTTCTCAGAGACTGTGATCTCAGTAAAAAGGTTCCACCAGGAAGCGAACCAGAGATCTGTACAGGGAGTTTCTTGGTAAAAACCCCTCGAAAGAAATGTATATTTAATCACTGGTGTGATTTTGATGAAATGGCATTATTTAGTAAAATAATGTAGGAAATAATGAGCAGATTATATCATTATAAGACGATTTGGTGTAAGCTATTGGAGTCTTGGAGCACAGAGGAGGGCAGAGCTGACATTTACTAATCGGCCCAGAATTGTGGGTTGGTCCCAGTGGAGCCACGTCCATCTCTGTCACCCCATTATGTCGTCTGGAGCAGGGGAGAGGCCTGAATAATGACATAGTTATTCCCCGACGGAGAATAGATTTGGAGTAGGGGCGGAGAAATGCCCAGAAAAATCATTGATTACTCGTGATTGGAGTAACGAATCGAGATGAGAGTTGCACACAGGTGAATATCTTGGCAAGAAGATAATTTTAGAGTCTTTTACCTGCGAAATTGGTGCATATTTAGTGATGTGCGTAAGGACGGTAAAACGACCATTGTTCGCGGATGGATGTGAAGATGTTGACGGGGATTTCCCGATTAGGTAGCGTCCCACGCCATGGAGAAAGGAATTAATATTAATTAATTGAACGAGCGATTCCTTTGCACACAGATAGTTTTGGGACCTGTGAAGAGAGAGGAACACAATGATCATGGTTTGAAGACCTGAATCATGCTGTGAGAGGAGCCAAGATTACGCGGGAAGATGTTGCTCTACTTTCTGTGGAAATCCGATATAAGGGAGTAGACCCCAGGAGGAGCTCTCAGTTGTTACTCACTTGAAGCTCAGTCGAGACGCAGTCAAGCTCAGTCTACATGCCGCCAAGCGCAGTTACAGCCAGTTACAGTCTTACTCAATTATCAATTGTAGCACAATGGCAATAAGTTGCAATCAGTATGCAGCAAATATGCAGCAGTACGAGACAGCGTGTAAGCCGCAGACAGAAGTCTTCAAATAAGCTACGTGCAGTCTTCGAGTAAAACTTCAGTCAGCTACAGCCAGGTTGAAGCAAGTTCGTCAAGGCAAAACGCATGACGGATCTATTCATCGAGACGCCGAACAAAGACTGGTATGTGTAAAAGAAACAGTAAATATGTTTGTATGAATAATAGTCGTGATACAGGCATAATCAGCCGCACGAACTATGACGTGTTCAGTTACGAAGCACCGTATAGACTAACGGTAGAACTATTGTATATAATTATTTGTGAAAGTGTTGAACTGTATTAAGCGCAGTGTGTATTGTATTAACTAATCGTATTTGTGTAACTACGATAGAATGCGCGAAAGAAACTTTACTAAGTGTTTGGTATTGCCATGAGAGTACCAGATGTTAACGCTCATGTTTGGGAGCCAGCGTATTGATGTAACGCAGGACGCTTACTGTAGGGGTAATGATCGTCATAAAACTGTTGGAGAGTTCCGAGAGCAGATAACCAGACTTTCAATCAGGAGTTGGTAACGTAAAATGCCGTCGACACCTGCAATTTCGATCTCTGCTAGGGAATTTCAGCATTGAAGTGTGTATAAAGTGACGAGTGTTCAGTGTAATGTATATGTAAAAATATCATTTAAAGTAGTGTTTGATGAAGTGTTTCACATGTTTGGGGAGTGATAACTTCCTGAAAGGTATGCAACGTGTCGTGTTGGTGATAGAAATTATGTGTAATCAAATGTGTGTAAACAAGAGAAATATGTCGCGTTAAACCCATTATGGCGGGCGACATGGAAGAATATGATTGGTTGGAGCCACCTTAGATGCCTATAGAGATGTAAGTACCCCACGAATTATGGTTCTGATTATGTAGAAGTATGGACCGATGCATGTCTGTGATTCCGTAAAGATATTGTGAATTCCTTATAGATGCCAGTAAAAGTCAGTTAGGAGGCTGATCCTCCATGTTTAATCAGTAATGAGTTGATTTTTATAGAGTTGAAATGATGATTTGCATCATTAAGTGGAGTAATTATTCCCACTATGAATTAAGAATGGCAATCAGTTATGTAAATGTAACGAACGCGATTGTTCGAGTTTAAAACGTTTAGCTATGTCGGAAATTTTGGTAATTTATGTGAGAATAATAATAAATGATGATTTTGGTCATTTATGTCAATGAGATTTATAATAATAATAATAAATAATGATTTTGGTCATTTATGTCAGTGAGAAATGATGATAATAATAATAATGGTTATTAAGAGTATGAATGAACACATCAGGAAACAAATAAATGTTGTAAGCGAGAATTATTAACGCTAATTGCAAGACTTATCAATCTAAGCAGGAAGATGTTACAGTGAGATTACATTACAGTAACTATGGAAAGAAGTTTTATATCAGAATATTGCATATATTCAGTAATGATACCAGTAATGAAAGAGCTTTTAATGAATTGAATTTGCAGCTTAATTGAGAAGCTTATAGAGTAAATGTTAGATTTCTCTTAATATTATAGGTCGGAGTGTCGTAGCATGGAGCATTAGGGGCCAGATAGTCTATTCTACGTATGAATTCTCCTATGTCGTGGACATTGTTGGAGATATTATTTATTCCAGAGTTCTAGTGAATGGACCCTAACTCTGAAGAAAGGATTGAAATGTGTTCCGGATTGGAATCTTTATAAGAGTCGAGGAAAACAAGGACACCTCGCAGCTCTATGATTTCCCGAGAACTTTTTGATGAGTTATTTACGCTCGTGGGCAGCGAAAACTCATGGCGACAGTGGTTTTCTGCGCCTATATCATACTTGAGACATCGGTCAACCGCCAGGCTCATGCATTGCGAACCCCGAACCTTCATGTTGAATGGACCCATGTGAGGCCATTAATTAATCGTTATCCTCGACGTAGGAATAATGACAAAAGCTCCTTCAATACCTGTTGGCATAATAGTCAATTAAGACCCTTTGGGAACATGTGTGTCGGTCAGGACACAGTATTTGTCTTGTAAATCTCCACTGCTTAGAGAGAGGGAGGCTTTCAAACTTTTAGGAAGGTCGAGATAATTGGTGAAACGACCCATTCCACTTTCTATTGTGTAGCGACTTCCTTAGCCGAGGGTTGGTGCCAGCCACTCGGACCGCCCAGGCAAGTTATAAAGGGAAGAGATTCTAGACCTTGTTGAAATGACATATAATGCAAGATTGTTATGTTGAGTATTAGAGCCATGTGGTTTGTGAACACATGGATAATTATAGTTCATCCTGATGGTTCATTATTCTAGCTATCTGACGAATAGTTACATGATATATTTGTACTGTCACTGGAACCAAGTCATGTAGTTGGTGACTAGATGCCAATCGCCATGAGCGCGAGGTAGTCTATCGTACAATCCGACATAAGCTATAACGTAACGTTTTATCTAGGAATCACAGACAGCATGCGGTGAAACCATATAATTGGAGGATGTGTAGGGGGTAGCTTACATAATTATGGAGTTGCACGTTGATTTTGGTGCAACGTCCAAATAGGTAAATGCATGCAAAGCATTTCATTGGTGAGAAGAAAAATATTAAAACACGCACGGCACACATAATTGTTTAACATAAAGAGATTTAAGGAATAATCCTTGTTGTAATATTAAAGAAGTCACATTGTATGACTGTTATGTTAATGTACAGTTGTTTTGAAGTCGTAGGTGCATCAGCGCACTAGTATATCCTTGTGAAGTTCACAGAAGGGTAAAGCATTATGGCTAGGTATGACTTTGTTGTGATTTCATATTTGTTTACTTGTGGATTGTGGAAGTAAAAATCTTGTTTGTTTTATTTTATGCTTTTTGGGTATTGTTTTGTCTTTGAAGCCATGATTTATTTCAATGAATTAAAGTTTTAGAATAGAGTTGTGCCTTATCATTGTAGAGTTGATACCTTTTAGCCTCAAATCCAAAATATGCACTGCAAAATTGGGGTTACCGTACACGCCTGAGAGCTGATGCTAGTTGGAGGCAGATGCATATTATCCAACGAGATTACTCACATGGGTACATGGGAATTGATGTCCTATACTGTGATTTGAGCTAAAGGTACGACTAAAGTCGGTCAGATTTAATGCACACAACTCTATTAAAGTAAGAATTAACGAAGTAGGGTGTGACCGCTCCTAATCCATAGCTAAGTTCCGATACGTATATATAAATTTTGATAGATACCTGTAGACATTATAGAGTCTATTAATTTATCATGGCCCAAGCAACGTGGGACGGTATTAACTCGTTATGGAACCGCCTGCGTCAGTGCAATATGAGCGATTTTGGCATTGCACGAACCGGGCAACGATAGATTGTGCATATCCCTATTCATTTATCATGGCGCCCAGAATACGTGGAACGTATGGGATTTAGGGAAAACCCATAGATTTTTTATGGTATTTCATGGGGAAAACCATAGTAATTGTTTTGCCTCAAACTGTGTTTGAGTGATTTGTGAATTCAGTAGGCTTTTGAGGTAACGCAGAATCTCTCTATTGAGAAGAGAATGGCCTAAGGGTACGAGCGTTACTTACCCAATCCACAATCTACCATAATATTATCAGGTTTTGTACGACTTCACAATATGTCAGCAGTGTTTGATGTTTCTCTTCGAAACGTATCCACATATTTTTCCAGGAAGCCTGCCTGCATATTTAAGTGTGTTATTGTAAAATGTCAGGTACGGAGGAGATCTTGCAAGTTATTGCAGGACTGAAACAACATTTTGATGCTGCTCACGAGCAGAGTAAACTGGAAACCAAGGCGTTCCAGGATAGTATAAACACTCGGTTAGATGAGAACCAGAGAGAGTTAAATAACAGGTTAGATGCCAATCAGGAGGCAATTAATGCAACTCAGGTTGAAATAAACAACCGTTTAGAGGCAAATAAAGATGAATTAAACAATAAGTTAGGTCAAATGCAAGAAGTCATTAAGACCGAAGTAACAGATACTGTTGTAAGCATTGTATCGGAAATGCAGGTAAAAACTGATAAACGTTTCGAGGCCATAGAAGCCAAACTTGAGGGTAATTTGCAAGCGTGTAGGCATGCTCAGGAGCAAACCAACAGTAAATTAGAGGCGTTGTCTAACGATATTAAAGATATTCAGATCCAAAATGAGGCGAATCTCGAACGCCAAGCGAAACAGTTCGCAGAGTTTACGAAAACAGTAGACCAGAGATTAGAGGAGAACGACTCCAAATGGGACCAGAAATTGAAAAGCTACGCTAGAGCAATTAACGGTGACCTCAAGAAACAGGACCAGAATATATTAGGTCAATGCCAGGAAATAGGCGAAGTTAAGGCTATCGCTCAGGAAAGTAAGGAGCTGGTAGGCAACGTGAAAAGTCAGATGGGTAAAGTTCATAAAGAACTGGACCAAGTGCAAAGCGACATTATCATAGTCAATAAAAGGCAAGAGGAAAATAGAGGCGAGATCACCAGGGTCCGGAATGAATTGTCTAAAGTCAATGGACACATTCAAGATGAAATTAAAGGTCTGAGAGAAGAACTCGAAATAAGAGAAGGCCAGAAAACAGAGGCAAGCGACAAGACCCTTGCTCAAATTAAAGAGGACGTAGAGGATGAAATATCCCATATCAAACAAAGTCTGAAAGAAGACAAGGTGAAAATTTTTCAAGTAGCCGAGGAAAACCGAGATAGGCTTACAAGAATAGAAAAAGAAGTCATTACTCGCCTAGAAAGAGCAGAAATGCGCCATAACCAAATGGAGACTAGGATAATAGCACAGGAGGAGACACTTCTGAAATATCCTAAGTCAAGTGAAGGCAGCATAGAGGATATAAGAAAAACAAGGTGGGCAGACCTAGAAACCCAACCTATGAGCAGAAATGCTACAGGCGCAGGAGAAAGTCCTTACATGACGCCAGGTGTACCAATTGCGGCATCGACGCCACATGAAAATGCGATGCACACCCAGGTGATAAACGTCATTAGGGCAAGCGAAGAAAAACCTAGGAAGTTTTCAGGTAGTCACTGTAGTATGACACCAAAATATTGGTTAAAGGAAGTGACTGAATATCTCAATGATGCACGAATACCGCAGGAGCGTAGGCTACGTGCTATAGAGAAGTTAACAGAGGGGGAGTGCGCATTATGGTTTCGCAGCTTCCGTTACACTTTTGATACTGTTGAGGAATTCCGCGAGGCATTCTTGAAGAGATATTGGGACGCCGCGACTCAGCAGAATTTACGGCTGGATTTGTATGCCAAAAAGTACAGCACGAACAACCCGACGAAGTACGCAGAATTCTTCATATCGCAGATGTGTCGTTTTAAAGAGCTGGATCAAAAACCTTGTGAACTGGAGCTATGCATTGCTATCGCCAAACAGCTTCCATACGAGATCCAAAGGCTACTAATCTCGGCTAATGCGAAAACGGCTATGGAAATGGAGACAGTTCTAAGGCAACTGGACCTCACCACAGCAAATACTATGCGTCAGAGTCGAACCGTGGAACAAGTCCACGTGACCAACACACAGACTGACCAACAGCAAGTTCCAAGGAACAACAAGGCCACGAGCACAGAAACTTTAGATTCCTATGGACGGCAATGGGAACAGGAACCCAGAAAATGGCAGTCAAGGTACAAAGGAAATGCTAATAAAGCAGGAAGAGGTCGAAGTTCGTGGAATAAACACAATAACAGGGGCAAACCGTACCATAACAATTGAGGTAATAATGGCCAGGAAGGCAATAATAGAAATTGGAGACCCCAAGAGAGAAGAAATAACTTCGATGACGAGGCAGAAGAGCGATATCATGCTTCTTTGCGATACCTCGAAGAAAGGGGAGATGAGCCCCAGAAATCACAAGTCCGCTGGCAAGAAGTCATGCAGAACAGGACATCGCCAGACAGATATGGAGATGGAGCTAAGAGTTTGGAACTACAGCGCAGCGAACAGGAGAGAAGGAACTCCAAAGGGGCGGGCGCTGAAGAAAAAAAAAACGCCAAAATTAGAAGAGCTCGAGACTGATGGATGGAAGTCTATTAACATCATCAATTGGATAGCCAAACCAGAAGAATTGATTGAGGATACAGGAGGACCACAGGTCCTGGTCAAGAGAGAATTGCCTATTATAATTGTGAGAGTGGCAGGATTAAAAGTCAGAAGTCTGCTAGACACAGGATCAACAGTGAGCCTGATGACACAAGCTCTATATAATGAAATAGCCCGGAGAGAGAACATTTTGAAGATACCGATCTCCAGTGTCAAAATTAAAGGGGTAATTCCAGACAGAACAATGATATGTAAATACCAGGTATTCCTAGATTTACAGATAGGAGGCTCTATTTTCTCACAGAGTTTCCTGTTAGTAAACAAACTACCTTATAACCTACTTATTGGGGCAGAGTTTATAAGGGAATACAGAGTGATAATTGACCTAGCACAGGACAGGGTTATGTTCCATGTGAATGCAGAAGCTGAAGGCTTAGAGGTCGCACTCAATGAAATTGAACCAGGATCCAGTGAACAAGTATGGCATACATACAGAGATGTGGCTGATGAAGAAGTGTTAGCTATGGAGCAGTTAGAAGCGGAGCTCAAAACACTAGCCACAGACTTGGAAAAAGATCTGGAACCCAAATTGGAAGAATACATTTCGGAGAAGCTAGAAGAAGCGAAAATTGGGCTAAAAGAGAAGGAAAATTTAAAGCAGTTATTGCTGGAACAGAAGGAAGTCTTTGATTCGAGACCTGGTCGGATAAAGAACTTCACTTATGCTTTTCAAGTCAGTGATTGGACACCATTTAGGCAGAAACCCTACCCTATAGCTGAAAAGCATTATGCTAAAGTCAAAGAGGCAATTCAGGAGATGTTGGAGGCCGGCGTTATTGAGAAAACACCTACGCCTTATGTAAGTCCATTGGTAATTGTACCAAAGACAGACGGATCTGTCAGAGTCTGCTTGGACCTGAGACGCTTAAATTTGAGAGTTATTCCGGAATTTGACCAAGTGCCACCTATTAAAGAGATCCTCAGGAAGTTTAAAGGGAAAACTATATTCTCAAACTTGGATATCACATCCAGTTTCCACCATCTTGAATTAGAGAAGAAAACTAGTCTGTTGACAGGATTTATGTTTGACCAACATACATTCACATTTTTAAGGCTACCTTTTGGGTTGAAAACAGCTGGTTCAGCCCTGATAAGAGCGTTAGATCGCAATCTATCAGATGAAGTTAAAGAGAGTACCATCAGATATGTAGACGACATTCTACTCACATCAGAATCTCTGGAGGAGCACATGAGAGACCTGAAGAAGTTGCTAGATGACCTTCGAGAGGCTAACTTTAAGGTCAATATCAAGAAATCGCACTTCTGTCAGAGGGAAGTTAAATTCCTAGGGCATGTTATTGATGCAAATGGAGTGAAGCCTAATCCAGATAAATTGGAGGTAATTCGGAATTTCCCTCGACCCACGAAAGTTAAGCACGTCCGACAGTATTTGGGAGCAATTGGATTCTTTTCGAACCACTGCCCAAACTATACTGCGACAGTAGCACCACTGCAGGACCTATTGAAGAAAGGCGGCAGATGGAATTGGACGGAGCAATGTCAGGAAGCATTCGTGAGGTCAAAACAAATGCTTTTGGAATATGTGAAACTGGGATACCCAGATTATACCCAGAAGTTTATCATACAGACGGATGCATCACTTATTGGGATTGGAGCGATGCTATTCCAGGAAAATGTTGACCAGCCTGAGAAGAAAGTTTTTATCGCCTTTATAAGCAGAAGACTGAGAGCCCATGAGAAAAATTACACGATCACAGAGATAGAATTGCTCGCAATTTTGTACGCGTTGCAATCGTGGCACAAACTCGTGTACGGCTTCCGAATAGTTCTGAGAACAGACCATAAAGCTTTAACATTTTTGTTAAAGACAGATTTGTCTAGTCAGAGATTGACAAGATGGTCCCTGTATATCCAGCAATTTAATGTGGAAATAGAATACTGTCCAGGGAAAGAGAATGTAATACCGGACATATTAAGTCGTTACCCTAGAGAAGAAGAAGTACTAGCGGTCCAAATTGAGAATCGAGATCAGAAGACGTTGGATGACTTAAGGAACATTACCAACCTACAACGCGAAGACCCATGGTTGAAGATGATAATCGATTACTTTGAGGGGCGCTTAGCAAGGGGAACTGCGATATACAGAGAGGCGGAGGCATTGGCAACAGATTATGTATGGTATAATCAGATATTACACAAGTGGGACGATGTGGATCACACACGTCAAAGGATTGTAATTCCTGCATCTTTGCAGAGGAGATTAGTATGGCTAGCCCACAGAGCATTTGGCCATCTGGGGATAGATAAACTCTGTGCTCTGTTGAAGGAAGCATTTACTTGGCCAAAATTGAGAGAAACGGTGAGAAATGCTATTAGAACATGTGATCTTTGCCAAAGGGTAAAGCCGAATCTCTTTTTAATGAGGCAACGACCTATCCCGTTGTTACCAGAGAAGCCAAGGCAGCTATTGAGTATCGACAACTTTGGACCATTGCCTAGAGCACGTAGAGGCAATAGACACATTTTTGTAGCCATGGATGTATTTTCGAAAATGGTGGTGTTGTGCCCCATTCAAAAGACAAGTTCAAAACAGGTCTTGAAGCGCCTGAAAGGGAGAGTTATTCCGATTCTTGGGAAGCCGGATAACATTCTCTCGGACCACGGAAGTTGCTTTACTAGTGCAGAATTTCGTCGAGAACTGGAAACTCTAGGAATTAGGCAGATTTTATCTACCATTCGCCATCCTGAGGCAAGTCCCGTTGAAAGAGTAATGAGAGAGATCCAGAAATACATGAAGATCTACTGTTCTGAAGCGAATTGGCGTTGGATTGAATTTCTAGAAGTAATTGAATACTGTATAAATAATACTGTACATGAGGCGACAGGTCAGGTTCCCGTTACTCTACATCTGGATCAGAGACCAGAGAGACCGTGGAATGGTGTTATTCCATTACCAGTAGACGCACAGCCCGGTAGAGAATTGAGGATCCAACGAACCTTTGAATATCTCAAAGCACAGGCGGAGAGACGTCAGAGAAGGAATCGTGCGAAGAGGTATCATAAACCGCTTCTCGTGGGACAGAAAGTTTTAATTAAGAAACCCGCCAGTTCAGATCCAGAGGCACGGAAGTATAAAAAGTTTAATTTTTCTTACCACGGCCCGTTCGAGGTGATAAGAGACCTCCAGAACAATGCATACAGGTTAAGGCATTTAGAGAATGGAAACGAGGTCGTTATGAACATAGCCAACTTAAAAATTTATTACTCGCCAGAAGAATTCGATGAACCAGAAGAAGAATTAGTAACGCACACCCAACTCAACGTGGAGAGCGGAGGCAGCCAAGCAGGCAGACCTGAATGTTGGAACGGCGAGACGGGACGAGAAGCAGACAGTTTACCCAGTGTAAGCGGAGAGCAGAAAGAATGCCAGTGTTTGCGAGAACTCTATGAAGAAATGGTCAGAGTGGCCAGAGAGGTTGAGGCTGTAAACGCGACCCTTCGCAGGGAGAATAGACAGCTCAGAAACAAGGCCGAGTGTGGAAGGGGGAACACTACTAACCCACTCGCAGCCAGACAAGGTGAAGGACCCCAGACGTAAACACAGACGGTGGTCGACAGTCAGCTGGTTACTTATATAAGCCACTTGCATTGGACTTTTATAAGTTTTGCAAGGGGAACATGAACCCGATGGGGTTATGCTGACTGGAATCGAACATGGTTCTCAGAGACTGTGATCTCAGTAAAAAGGTTCCACCAGGAAGCGAACCAGAGATCTGTACAGGGAGTTTCTTGGTAAAAACCCCTCGAAAGAAATGTATATTTAATCACTGGTGTGATTTTGATGAAATGGCATTATTTAGTAAAATAATGTAGGAAATAATGAGCAGATTATATCATTATAAGACGATTTGGTGTAAGCTATTGGAGTCTTGGAGCACAGAGGAGGGCAGAGCTGACATTTACTAATCGGCCCAGAATTGTGGGTTGGTCCCAGTGGAGCCACGTCCATCTCTGTCACCCCATTATGTCGTCTGGAGCAGGGGAGAGGCCTGAATAATGACATAGTTATTCCCCGACGGAGAATAGATTTGGAGTAGGGGCGGAGAAATGCCCAGAAAAATCATTGATTACTCGTGATTGGAGTAACGAATCGAGATGAGAGTTGCACACAGGTGAATATCTTGGCAAGAAGATAATTTTAGAGTCTTTTACCTGCGAAATTGGTGCATATTTAGTGATGTGCGTAAGGACGGTAAAACGACCATTGTTCGCGGATGGATGTGAAGATGTTGACGGGGATTTCCCGATTAGGTAGCGTCCCACGTCATGGAGAAAGGAATTAATATTAATTAATTGAACGAGCGATTCCTTTGCACACAGATAGTTTTGGGACCTGTGAAGAGAGAGGAACACAATGATCATGGTTTGAAGACCTGAATCATGCTGTGAGAGGAGCCAAGATTACGCGGGAAGATGTTGCTCTACTTTCTGTGGAAATCCGATATAAGGGAGTAGACCCCAGGAGGAGCTCTCAGTTGTTACTCACTTGAAGCTCAGTCGAGACGCAGTCAAGCTCAGTCTACATGCCGCCAAGCGCAGTTACAGCCAGTTACAGTCTTACTCAATTATCAATTGTAGCACAATGGCAATAAGTTGCAATCAGTATGCAGAAAATATGCAGCAGTACGAGACAGCGTGTAAGCCGCAGACAGAAGTCTTCAAATAAGCTACGTGCAGTCTTCGAGTAAAACTTCAGTCAGCTACAGCCAGGTTGAAGCAAGTTCGTCAAGGCAAAACGCATGACGGATCTATTCATCGAGACGCCGAACAAAGACTGGTATGTGTAAAAGAAACAGTAAATATGTTTGTATGAATAATAGTCGTGATACAGGCATAATCAGCCGCACGAACTATGACGTGTTCAGTTACGAAGCACCGTATAGACTAACGGTAGAACTATTGTATATAATTATTTGTGAAAGTGTTGAACTGTATTAAGCGCAGTGTGTATTGTATTAACTAATCGTATTTGTGTAACTACGATAGAATGCGCGAAAGAAACTTTACTAAGTGTTTGGTATTGCCATGAGAGTACCAGATGTTAACGCTCATGTTTGGGAGCCAGCGTATTGATGTAACGCAGGACGCTTACTGTAGGGGTAATGATCGTCATAAAACTGTTGGAGAGTTCCGAGAGCAGATAACCAGACTTTCAATCAGGAGTTGGTAACGTAAAATGCCGTCGACACCTGCAATTTCGATCTCTGCTAGGGAATTTCAGCATTGAAGTGTGTATAAAGTGACGAGTGTTCAGTGTAATGTATATGTAAAAATATCATTTAAAGTAGTGTTTGATGAAGTGTTTCACATGTTTGGGGAGTGATAACTTCCTGAAAGGTATGCAACGTGTCGTGTTGGTGATAGAAATTATGTGTAATCAAATGTGTGTAAACAAGAGAAATATGTCGCGTTAAACCCATTATGGCGGGCGACATGGAAGAATATGATTGGTTGGAGCCACCTTAGATGCCTATAGAGATGTAAGTACCCCACGAATTATGGTTCTGATTATGTAGAAGTATGGACCGATGCATGTCTGTGATTCCGTAAAGATATTGTGAATTCCTTATAGATGCCAGTAAAAGTCAGTTAGGAGGCTGATCCTCCATGTTTAATCAGTAATGAGTTGATTTTTATAGAGTTGAAATGATGATTTGCATCATTAAGTGGAGTAATTATTCCCACTATGAATTAAGAATGGCAATCAGTTATGTAAATGTAACGAACGCGATTGTTCGAGTTTAAAACGTTTAGCTATGTCGGAAATTTTGGTAATTTATGTGAGAATAATAATAAATGATGATTTTGGTCATTTATGTCAATGAGATTTATAATAATAATAATAAATAATGATTTTGGTCATTTATGTCAGTGAGAAATGATGATAATAATAATAATGGTTATTAAGAGTATGAATGAACACATCAGGAAACAAATAAATGTTGTAAGCGAGAATTATTAACGCTAATTGCAAGACTTATCAATCTAAGCAGGAAGATGTTACAGTGAGATTACATTACAGTAACTATGGAAAGAAGTTTTATATCAGAATATTGCATATATTCAGTAATGATACCAGTAATGAAAGAGCTTTTAATGAATTGAATTTGCAGCTTAATTGAGAAGCTTATAGAGTAAATGTTAGATTTCTCTTAATATTATAGGTCGGAGTGTCGTAGCATGGAGCATTAGGGGCCAGATAGTCTATTCTACGTATGAATTCTCCTATGTCGTGGACATTGTTGGAGATATTATTTATTCCAGAGTTCTAGTGAATGGACCCTAACTCTGAAGAAAGGATTGAAATGTGTTCCGGATTGGAATCTTTATAAGAGTCGAGGAAAACAAGGACACCTCGCAGCTCTATGATTTCCCGAGAACTTTTTGATGAGTTATTTACGCTCGTGGGCAGCGAAAACTCATGGCGACAGTGGTTTTCTGCGCCTATATCATACTTGAGACATCGGTCAACCGCCAGGCTCATGCATTGCGAACCCCGAACCTTCATGTTGAATGGACCCATGTGAGGCCATTAATTAATCGTTATCCTCGACGTAGGAATAATGACAAAAGCTCCTTCAATACCTGTTGGCATAATAGTCAATTAAGACCCTTTGGGAACATGTGTGTCGGTCAGGACACAGTATTTGTCTTGTAAATCTCCACTGCTTAGAGAGAGGGAGGCTTTCAAACTTTTAGGAAGGTCGAGATAATTGGTGAAACGACCCATTCCACTTTCTATTGTGTAGCGACTTCCTTAGCCGAGGGTTGGTGCCAGCCACTCGGACCGCCCAGGCAAGTTATAAAGGGAAGAGATTCTAGACCTTGTTGAAATGACATATAATGCAAGATTGTTATGTTGAGTATTAGAGCCATGTGGTTTGTGAACACATGGATAATTATAGTTCATCCTGATGGTTCATTATTCTAGCTATCTGACGAATAGTTACATGATATATTTGTACTGTCACTGGAACCAAGTCATGTAGTTGGTGACTAGATGCCAATCGCCATGAGCGCGAGGTAGTCTATCGTACAATCCGACATAAGCTATAACGTAACGTTTTATCTAGGAATCACAGACAGCATGCGGTGAAACCATATAATTGGAGGATGTGTAGGGGGTAGCTTACATAATTATGGAGTTGCACGTTGATTTTGGTGCAACGTCCAAATAGGTAAATGCATGCAAAGCATTTCATTGGTGAGAAGAAAAATATTAAAACACGCACGGCACACATAATTGTTTAACATAAAGAGATTTAAGGAATAATCCTTGTTGTAATATTAAAGAAGTCACATTGTATGACTGTTATGTTAATGTACAGTTGTTTTGAAGTCGTAGGTGCATCAGCGCACTAGTATATCCTTGTGAAGTTCACAGAAGGGTAAAGCATTATGGCTAGGTATGACTTTGTTGTGATTTCATATTTGTTTACTTGTGGATTGTGGAAGTAAAAATCTTGTTTGTTTTATTTTATGCTTTTTGGGTATTGTTTTGTGTTTGAAGCCATGATTTATTTCAATGAATTAAAGTTTTAGAATAGAGTTGTGCCTTATCATTGTAGAGTTGATACCTTTTAGCCTCAAATCCAAAATATGCACTGCAAAATTGGGGTTACCGTACACGCCTGAGAGCTGATGCTAGTTGGAGGCAGATGCATATTATCCAACGAGATTACTCACATGGGTACACTATTGCACATTGATATGCTGGTAGAATGTTTAGCTCAGGGCTTAACCCTGAAAAAAATCCATAGAGGTATCTCTTTCTGTCAGAAACGGTGGTTGAAACCGTACATGGATTTAAATACCAGTCACAGACAAAGTGCCACTCAGCCATTTCAAATATTTTTTTAAACTGATGAATAATTGTATTTATGGCAAGAGTCTTGAAAATGTGCGGGAGTATAGGGACATAAAAATGGTCAACACATGGCATGGACAATGGGGTGCTCAAAAATATATTGCTAAACCAAATTTCAAATCTTTGAACTTTATTGATCATGATTTAGTCACTATTGAACTTGCAAAAACTAATGTGGGCATGAATAAACCCATTTATTTAGGCCAAGTTATTTTAGAATTTTCTAAATTGCACATGTATGAATTTCATTATGGTTTAGCAATGCGGCAATTTGTTACCATTTCCTTGTTATATACAGACACGGATAGTTTCATTTACCATATCCGTGACTGCAATCCATATGGTGTTATGAAAGAAAACCCAAAATGGTTTGACACGTCCTCGTTTAGTGGAAAGAGCGTGTTCGATATTCCCCGTATGAACAAAAAGAAATTGGTTATATGAAAGATGAGTGTTCAGACACCATTATGTTAGAGTTTGTAGGTCTCGCACCAAAAATGTATAGTTCTTGACAGATGAATCAATGAGAATCCGCGCAGGCAAAATGAATTAGTCAGCATGGGGTTAAACGTCTCTGTGTGGATGATTATTTACATGTCCTTCAGACCCACACAGCCATGTCACATAGTCAGTTTGGGACTCTATCAAAAAACCATAATTAATTTTAATGAAACAGCGGAAACAAACACTTGCTTTGTTGGATGATAAAAGGCAGTGTTGTCAGGATATGATGACGAGCGTTCCCTTTGGATACAACCAGTAATGGTTGTTGCTATTGTTATTGTACAATACGGCAAGTGTTTGGTTTGGTTGCTATGAAGTGCGTGATGCCATGTTGAGCCTTGGAATATAAATAAAAAATTGTAGTGTATCATATAATTTTTGTTTTTTAACCTGTGTGCATGGATGTATGCAAGGATATGTCAATGTGTGTAAATAGTTGTATATAAACTGTATGTCTTGTGCTATTTGCCTGTCAACGCATAAAGAGAGGCATGCATCAACGTTTGCATAGCTCACTGTGCACCGGCTAGATTAAAACATATTGGCTTTTTATAAATTTTATTTTAGCTAGTGGCTTAATAGGCTTCACTACTGTAGGTGGTGGCTTAATAAGCCTCATGTTTAAGCAAAGTGACCACCCACCCTTAGTAGACATGCGGCTTAATAGGCCTCACCTGGGTGCTGGCTTAATAAGCCTCATGTTTCAGCAAACTGACCGCCCACCCTCAGTAGACATGTGGTTTAATAGGCCTCACCAGGTCGTGGCTTAGTAGGCATCATGCAAGAACAAAAAAATAATCTGCTTCTTTTACTGTGAACAATCTGACTTTATGATTTGTGTTATGAGTGGTGATATATTTCAAAACAACACCAGTCAAATATCTGAACAGACTTTTTTTTGGACGTAATGCATGTTAATCTTGTAGTCTACAGCTAAAAAAAGCCAACAGACAGATGGTTATTTATTTTGTGTTTTGCTTATTTTTTAATTTTATTTTTGCTATTGACTTAAGGGACAGAGAGTGTATAAAAATTGACATTTTTTAAATATATATATACTTAGTAAAACGTCTATAACTACTTTTCAGATTCAATGATGAGCCATGATGAAGATTCTTTTATTGTTACCAAACACACTACGTTTAATGAATATGCAACGATGGTATATTATAATCCACAACGTATGGCCTATCCTTTAGCGTATTAAATCACTTAAGTGCGCATTGATACCACTTTTTATAAGAGCATCATTGATCATGATGATGTTTTGTTTTATCATCCAAGTCTATTGCAAATCCTGTATGCTAAATTTTGGTTTTCAAAATAATGTATCTACAGAAGTACTGTAATTCATAAATCATGGTATGGTTTAACGATGAAACAAGTGATTGTTAAATTAGCGGATGAGGATGATTTTCCAGTTTTTTTGGTGTATGCTATGTACAAAATCCTTGTTTAATGTCTATTTTCCAGTAACGTCAAATATGTTTTGTTTCCACTTTTATAAATTCCCTGCTGAGGAAGGAACCACTTCATATCGTCAACAAGCAATTCGTCAACTTTATTTTACGTTACCTATGAATCAATATTCACCACATAGAATACGGTCTATTAGAAACTAACAACAACAACAATATGTTTTGTTGTTTGATTCGGCTTTTAGGAACATACTTTACTTAGAAAAAAGAATTGGCTATTTTTTTTAGTTTATGGTGTATTCATGTTTATGGAAAACACATACCCTGGTTTAAATTTGTATTGTTTTTTTATTTTGTTTCTTGGATATAAACATGGTTAATAAATTGCATGGTATGTTAACTTTACCTTTATAGGCATCCACTAGTATGCAGTTGCTTGTTGATAGTACCTGTACATACTATTTTTTAACAGTATGCAGTGCGAATTTGCACGTCGATACGGGAATCGTATACGACTCATTCAACAAGGAGATTATATACTAATACCTATTGACAACAGAGGCATACATTTACCTCCAAGCGATCTTGAAAATGATTCACACTTAATCTTCATAAAACATTTTCTATTAAATAATTTTCAAATTCATGTTTTGGCTGAAAACGATGAAAATGAATGTCAACTTTTAGAAGTAGGCTACACTGTGTGGGACAATGATTTGTTTGTTTTTCATGCATTTTACCGATAGGTAATATAGTGGTCATGTCAACATTGTCCCCACGCCAACGTTTCTGTTAATCTGTCAATGAAACTTTTGCCACAAATTCTTGAACCACCCATATATAACAAATAATATGAATTATGACATGTTAATAATAATAATAATAATAATAATAACTTTGCAATTTTGTTATTTATCTTTTTAGAAATAATGTATGAATCCCTTTGCTCAGCAGTTGAAGATTAGTTACTGATGATACAACATAAACAAATCTTAGTTGTATCCATACAAAAACAGGCTTAGTTGGTAATAAACCTTTAAACCAAAATCTTATTTTAGATTTTATAGATGTTAGAGCTCCACTATTTTTAATAAAAATAGTGGTGATTTAATATCATTTACATATTTACCAAATTTTGAAAATACTTTTCGACAGTGGCAATGATTAGTGTTTTACGCCACTTCATTAGCAGATGCGCAAGTAATTGAACCGTATCCCTATAAATACATTTTAATTGATTTGTCTAATGATGCTTTAGCACGTTATTAACAACTCCCTTTACCCTATGGTAGAAATCAACATTTTTTTTTTTCAATTTAAAAGAAAATGTAAAACAAAGTTTTGGTTTATTTATAGCTTTACAAATAGTTTTTAAATGATAGCTTGGTTTCATTCATTCTTTCTTTCTTTCTTTCTTTCTTTTAGAAAACATGAGCATGTATGATAATATGAATCATCATATCGCAGACAATCTAGTTTATATTCAGCAAACACAGTTGTTGCTTCTTCCAGTATTAAAAACCACATGTTTTGACGGACGTGGTCCGTGGCGAGAAATTCATCAAGCACTATTAATGGACGTCATACACACCAAAACACAAATTTTTCTTATTGATGATAATTTTCATTTACAACAGTATACCTATTTACGTCATGTGGATCATGAAACACAAAAGAATTGGCTGCTGATGTTGGTTCAACAGTTATCGCGTACCTCGTACAAACATTATTATATTTTTGTCAATTTGTCCAATACTATCTACAACTTTAGGCATTAAACGCTCAGGCTTAAAAACAACACCCTTTAATGTATCGACAAAGTTGTTGTTGTTATATAAGAATAAGTGTTTATAAATAACACTATTTTCTTTCCTTATAGCCAAGCATGGACGCCATGAACGCCATTGGCCAAGATTGCAGCCTTGTACGCAGGAAAATGAGTGAATTGCCTACACAAACACCCTTTCGCATTCATAAAATACAAAAATTAAATACCAAATTTGGTGAACGAGCTCTTTGCATTTGTCAAGACTTTGAGATATTTCTTCCCACACGATTTAATAACCTACCTGATGTTATGGAAGATGTCAATTCGAGTAGTCACCATGTGTATTTAACCGATGAGGGTGAAAAAAAATAATCGTTGCATGATTCGTTTTGTAAAACTAGATAATGAATAATCATTGTACGCAAGACATGACTTTTTTTTGTTTATTGATGCCTTACTAAAACAAAAACAAATTTCGGTGCTCAACCGTTTTGACGTTTATTAATTGTTTTTCATGTTTTATAATGGTAAATAATAATTATATTAATAATAATTTTCTTAACTTTTTATGATTGTTTTTCAGCCTTTAGGGCTACATTAATACAATGATGCCTATGAGGACTATATTTAAAATTGTATTTTTTGTAACTTCACTCTTTAATGAGAGACATTATTTTAGCCTTTAGGGCAACGTGTATACAAACATTGCCTATGATGCATGTTTTTTTTCTTTTGATGTACATGTATAGTTTTTAAAATAAATTGAAACGTCATGCGCTTAAGGATAGCTTGTTCATTTAGCACACGCACTCATGCAATGCAACCGTAAGTAAAACAAAAAACAAAACAAAAATCAACACTATTGACTAATTAAATAAATAAATAAATAATTTAAAGTTAACGTTACATTGTGTTAAATGGGCACATGGGTTTGTACAAACAAAATCATAATGACATGTTTTACTACAAAATAAAAATAATAATAATAATAATAATAACATTTTAAACGGTCACGTGGTTGTGTACAAACAAAATCATAATGACATGTTTTATACAAAATAATAATAATAATAATAAAAACATAGTCCGAAACTTGTTAATTATTTTATATGCTACTATGACTACATTTAAACCATGTTATTTTACTTTCTTTTTTTTACTTTTGCTTGCAGTGCATGAGGAGGGTGTTTAATAAACAAGCGACCCTTAAGTCAAAACGTTTCAACTTATTTTATTATTTAGTACAAATACCATTTATAGCAATATTTATAATGTTCTTAATGAAACTATTAGTTGATAATACTGCATTGTAATTTCTTTTTATTGTTTATAATTTTATTTGAAACACCATTTATATTATTGTTTATAATCATCATATTGAAACTATTAGTTAATAATACACTGTCATCATTTTTTTATTGTTTATAATTTTAAATTGACACACCATTTATATTTTTGTTTATAATTATGATATTTGAAACTATTAGTTAATAATAATGCATTGTAATTTCTTTTTATTTTTTATAATCGAAACACCATTTACAGTATATTATTGTTTATAATTATATTATTTGAAACTATTAGTCAATAATAATGGAAAAAATACAATATGGTCTCATGTTTATTTTTTTATCATAACAGTGATACTATACATTTTTTAAGTAAATTCACCATCTTAAAGTCCATATTTAGATAAAAGTAATTTGCTTTTCATTGCAGCCATTCGTTCTGATAATTTGGCATCTAAAGCTGTTAATCGTTGCTTGGCAATCCTTAACAAGACTTTGTCGGCAATGTATCTTAGTGTGGGATCACTGTTTTGATAGGCTATATCATGATTTCGACATGCATGGCCCAAAGCATTTATCCCCATATTCCATCTCCTCAAACGATCTTCAAGACGAGTGCCAGGTCCACAAAAGCTGTAAGCAGGTAAGTGATGCTCAAATGGTAAGTTTTAATGGTGTTATCAATAATTCCATGGTCAAGACACTTGCTCCATAGAGGTTTCAATGGGTGAAAAACACTTTTTTGTTGTTGTTATTCTTCTTCTTGTTCTTGCAGCTGTTGTTGTTTGTCGGTGGTTGCTGACGATCATGGTAGGTGGTGGTTGTTTACCGCATGACAGCCATGGAATGATGAAACAATGTCTTTACAGTGAGTGTTATAATATAATATAATTTCATCAATTGGCATGTGGCACACTCTCGAATGGACGGTATTTTTGCCATGGTTGATTGCTCGTGATGGGGAAAATGACTGCATGGTTGTAGTTCACTCAATGCAGGGTCAGTAGTCCACTCGGCAGGCGCCTTTTCCAAAATTTCTTTCACAGCGTTGGCAGCGACATAAAAAAGAATTGATTTAAACAGTGCTAATAATTCATGATGTGTAAAGCTAATAAGTTTTTTCTTGCATACAAAGAACTTTCCAAAAGCCTTGTCGATTGTAGTGGTGTCCATGTTTATAACGTTGATGTTATCACCTCACGTGTACAAGTCTCACTGCTATCATTGGACGATAAACTTTCAGTTTTAATTTTATTCAACAACTCCCAACATGCACTGGTGGTGAGCCAATGAAACAATTGCCATGCATGCGCAAAGGCTTTATTCTGAATATTGTCGCAAGGACAAGTGTCCACGAGCGTTTGCAGGGATGGACAACCCAGATCTAAAAGGTCAATACATTGACAGTGCGAGGGTAAAAATGGTTGAAGCCACTGGCGTTTTTCACACCCTTTAACAAATAACACATTGGCCGAGGACAAATGAGCTTTCACGACTATGTCAAGATACTTGTAAGAAATATCACCCTTTTTCCATACTAATTGCAAATAATTTTCAATCCATTGGCTCTGCTTTTTATCTTTTTCACTAAGCAACTCGAAAGCATAGGGAGGTTTAAACACCAAATGGATTGGGTTACACACCCAAAACGTACTTCAATCGATAAAAGCTACTTCCCTAAATATAAATTTGTTGTCTGCAATTTTAAACCCCTGACAATCAACGATGAGTGTACGCATGATGTTTTTTTATATTTTTTTACTTGTTACCTCGTTGACGTCTAATCAACAACTAACCCATGTTATGGTTTAACATTGCAAAAGTCAAAGGACTTCAGGAAAAAAATGAATTCAACAACAGGTAGATATTTTTTACAGGTTTTATTCATGACATAAAAAAATTACAATTTTATTACAAGTTTTTTAAAATCTGGAACAACATTCAAATGAACAGTTTGCACATAGGGGCCACAGGTATCTCCTAGTTTTGCAGGGTCTGGTACAATGACAGTGTAATTCAAACTCCACGGAATATTGCCCACATCATAGCGATTCAGGTAAGGACAAGATGGACTCCATCGCTGATGATCGCTAAATGGTCGATCCCCCATCTCCCAGATTCCAATTTCAATGTTGCAAAAATACACTTGATCACATCCCCATGGTTTAAGTAATAAAATCCGCTCGCTGCCAATTTTCCATAATCCATAAAGGGAACTGTCCATGTTTCAAAAGTTTTCAGACGATTAAATTGACATTTTAAATTCCATGGTTTGTCTGTAATGTTGTTGTTGTTGTTCTTGCTTATTGATGGACACATGACGTTTGTTGTTGTTGTTGTTGTATGTGTGCACAGTGCCAGAGCGCAAAGGATAGTGTGCATGCTGACGCTTATCATCAATCCTATGAATGATGATTTTTTTGACCTGACCACAGGTGGCTTCCATGCTGGTGACATAATTGGACAAAGGATGATTTCACTTGTCTGGCATGAATAATCAAACAGTAGGCACTGGTATGGTATCTACCCTTAAATCAATGGTGGTAATTTGCATAGATACTTCTAGATACTATACCCGGATCGTTCACACGTCCGTGACATTGTTGACATTCTTATTTTGGAAAGAGGAGTTGTTAGTTGAAGAGTTTGAAGGAATGGATGATTTGAATAACGCGCGGAGGAGACTCAAGTGTGCTGAGGGAAGCATACATCGCAGGGGCGAGTGACGCGAGATTATGACGTGGAGCCTGAATACGTCATGAGAAATAATTTTTTAGAATTACCTTAAGGAGAAGAGATGGACGCTAGGAAATTAGCACACTTTTCTGGCTATAACAAGAGGAGATTTTGAGCTATCAAGCATTAAACTCGGTCCAGTAGAAGCCGAGATACGAGATGGAATGTTCTCGAACAGTGTCTCGCTGAACTATAAAAGGCCACGTTGCTGAGCAGAGAGTCATCATATCTTCAAAGCATTTGCTCATGTTCGGATCTACGCTACGTGAAAGTGACATTATACACGCCGAGATTCTGACGGTCGGAGGACTTAGTCGCCGTACCAGTGGTCAGCACGACTTAGTTTTTGTTCAAGTGAACGAGCTTAACTTTTGGCAGCGAATGGACTTAGAATATTCACTGATTTTCAGGTCACTTATTCTATAGTCTGGTGACGGTAGTGTAGAAACCATTCACAGAAGTTAGCCTACAGAACGATGTATTTCTTGTGGTGACTATACATCAGGCACTTCGAATTCATCAGGAGAAGTTTATTTCATTTTGTTCGTTTATGCAGCTAATAGGTGTTCCTATCTTAGCGTGCAAACGAAACCGCATTATTGGAACATGAGATTTATTCTCGAATCTATAGGAGTACTGTACCAGTCTATGACTGAGCAACGTTTTGTCATGTTACACGGTACTATTTATAACGGGAGTTATTTCGAACGGATGACTGCGAACATCATCATGCGCCGCTAAAACTACTCGTAGAACTGGAAGGGCATGGAGACGAACGAGGTATTTGGATACGGAAGATGGCCATGGGAAGACGCTGTGGGAATAGTGTACACCGCAGGACACGCCCGTCATCTACATCAAGAATGAAGTAAGACAACCATTTCATGTACTATCCACTAACCAGTAGTATTAGAGAATTCCATATTATTGAACAGTCACGATCAGAAATCAACACACATTTTTCACCATAGCTAGATATTAGCTAGATCTTCGATTTTATTTGTCTGGATGACAAATGGACCTGCTGTCTGACAATTTATTTTTCGATCTAAGATTTTTGTTAGGACAGGCATTAGTTCATGTTTCGACATGAAATATTTTGATTATTCCAATGGATATAAATATTTTTCGTTAATTCTGATTATGAGAACAGAAGTAATTGAGGCTTGGATTATTTAAATAATTTGATTTATTTAATAATAATAATAATAATAATAATAATAATAATAATAATAGAGTGTGAAGTGAATAAGTTAATCATAATATAATAATAATAATAATCAAGTGTGAAGTGAATAAGTTAATAATATTTATCATAATAACAACGCTATTTAAAGTTATAAATAATTAGGGAGTATTAATACCGAACATTAGGAATTAGATCAAATTTTGTTAATTGTTTATTGTGATTAAATATTTAATGCATTAAATAAATATTAATAGGAGACGTTGATAATAATAATTCACAGGTGAGACTTAAATATGTATTTATTTAAAAGAATAGGGCGATAATAATCATTTGACATTGATGATGCTTAAATATTTTTGTGGTGATAATAATAATTTGTGGATGGATTTAATTAGTTGGAAGGAATTAAATTAAATAACTTTGTTTGGAAGTTTAAATAAATTTAAATGAGTTTATGGATGAAGAGAATGAAGTATTAGATTTTTGAGCTCAGAATTATTTTTTCAAAAGCACTTAAAAAAAGAAAGAAAAGAAAATATTCAGATATAAAAGAAGGGAACGGCAGGTATTTAATGTATCAAATAGGGAGAATTTATGTAAATTGGAGGCAAGGAGATATTGACCAGAATTTATTTAATTGGTAAAATAATACTGAAGAACCACAGTCTAGTAATTGACAGAATATTACAAGAAAAAAATATAATATGTAAAAAAAAGTAATAATATGATGCTGTGTGCAGAATATTCTGGTGATGATTTTAGTGTGCGTTTGGCGACACTTAAAGTTGTGGAGGCCTAGGGGGTCATCCAAAAGTGGGTTTTATTCCCGTAGTTGTGGGCACAGAAGGATGTGCGGATGTTTGAAGGAGCCTGTGGGCTATATTTGTAAAAGAAGGGTTAGGCGACGTGGACCGCCCCATATTCTTGTCAGATTTCACTATTCTGTTAATCCAATTTTTTTTTCTGGATCAACTCAAAATTCAAATGGAATGCTTAAATAAATAATTGAAGAACTTGAATTTAGATTTGTTGAACCTGACCGAGGAGAAAAAAAAGAAGATGAAAAGTGGAAATGAATTGAAATAAATAATTAATGATTTTTATTTTTGAATAACAATAATAATAACATTGGAAATGAGCAAATAAAATATTCATCATGTGAGAAGTTGAGAAAACTTGTTATAAATAAAATGAAGGGAAAGTTTGAAATTAATTAATTAATAATAATGATAATATTTTTTTGATTATTTTTTTTGTGAGAATATACGAAAAGTTTGGTGATATAAAATGTTGTTAACATAAAAATTTGGTGAGGAGTTAGTCGATTTAATCCGCTGATGGTGGATAGAAATAACAACATTGTTTGCAACAATTTTTGTGTAATGCTAATAACATATGAGAATAATTTAAAATCGATTATGACATTTAAACAAATGAAAGTGATAAAAGAAGAAAGTTGAATTTTCAAAATATTGTGAAAGTTTTTTGAACAAATTTTGTTTTTTTGAATTTGAAAATCTTTATGAACAAATATTAACATTCCACTTTATGTCAGTCGAGTATTGATATTGTTAACAACGAATCATTGATATGATAATTTTCCAAATAAGTTTAATTTTGGAATAACACCGAATGAATCAAGTGACTATTTATTTTGAGAAATTTTTGCTACGAATATTTGATAAAATCAAATTGCAATCTTTGTAAAGTGAACTAAGAACGTGTAAATAGTAGGGATCACTCAGAACTCTTTATTGAACAGTGATTACCGAGTGTAAATATTATTTTTGAATTTCTTTATGGATATCAGAATGGACTAATTATTTTTTTCTGTTTATCACATCTACGACAATTCTAATAATATTATAGGGACCGTTGATTTCTTATGTGTGATGTGTTTTTATATTTGTTGAGGGTTTTTACCAGTTGAATCATACTTTTTATTTATAAATAAATTGAGAATTTTAAGGAATGTGCTAGTTCAAAAATAATTTCTCACCTTACCTTACTTGTGAATTACCGAGATCAGGGATGCCAGATTTGACCCAAGTATTCACCTAGATAGACCCTGAGATATATTTTCTCGTGCTGATCTGATTTCGGTATTTTACAAAATGTGGTCGTGGGATCTCGGTCCAAACGGGCACAATAAGAACAGTCGAAAACAATCAGTGGTGCTTTTGCTTTAAACCCTTGTGGCGACAACATAGGGCAATCCTGTTTTTCATAATGAGACGATTGAAATTTAGCAAACATATCATAATGGGGACCAAACTTATTTTCTGCAAAATTGTGTTCCAACCCCTCATAGGGAAAGCAAACATTATTTAAAAATAGTCGTATATTTCTCAAGTGAATGTGATCAAACAGGGTGACATCTTTGCTTTGTTGGTATTTTCTATTGGTTTGAAAACCAATAATAACATAGAGGGGTCTCTCAGTAGAGCGAGCCGATTACACACTCCAACGATGAGTGTCTGTGGTAGGTAGCAAGGGGTATTCATGTAGACCCCAACTTCGAAAGGCGATAGGCGAGGCTTTATCTTTTTGCACCAAATTTAACATGCTTAGCTTTTTACGATCCGATAGCGTCACGTGGGGCACTTTTCATAGTATTCGAAGCAGTTGAATTTTTGAGTATATAACTTGGTCGGAGGCTCCTTTTAGTGCATTATAATCACTGCGGTCTCTCACCAGATACAAACTTTGACTTGCGTTTAAAATAATACGCTTGTGATCTTCGGCAAAGCCAAGGAGCAATTTTAAGGGTAGGAAGCCTGTAAAAGTGCCATCGGTATGAACTAGCCAGTCATTGCTACTGTTGGGACACCATCCTGCCATAGAAAGCGTTTTACTTTCTTCCGCGCTATACGAAGGATATAATTTCATAAGACTAGTCATGCCCACATTTCGAGTCATATCTATGACAATATCATTTATCACATAGCGTACATAAGAAAACAGAAAAGCCAAACCATGATTCGCCAACGTAGACGTCGTGGGTGTGCTGCCATCTGCTTTCATCAATTACCCTCAATTTGAACGACTCTTTCATGAGGTAGAGTAAAAATATCTTGATTGTTAATGATGAATTGAATCTCGTCATTGTTATTCAGTTCTGTTGCTTGAGGTTGATTGGAATGCGTATCAATGCGCACGACGCCATTTTCCACTTGTATGGGATTTAACACTTGCAACAGCTCCTTGTTCATGATTGGGGTGTAACGTATAACCAATGCGTTGTAAACGTTGTCGATTTACTCGTGTCAACCGTTTCATACACGGCGGGTAACTAACCGACCTCGTAGACGTTGTTGTTGCTTTATAGATAAATTTCATAGCGTCTTTAAAACCAACTTGTAGGTCACAGGGGTGTTGGCGTCCAAAGCTATCAGTTGTTGCTTTCCATTCACTAAGCGTAAGGTAATATTACTAATTTCGCTGACACACACAGGATGATATAGAATCACTGAAGGGGTCTCTCCATTAATATAGCCACAAGGGGAGGTGACACTAAAATCATACCGTGAATGGCTTTGTTCTTGATTCATAAATACTTCTCCAATAATATTGCAAGTCATAGAAATGTGATTGTCCTCGATGACTTTCACTGGATAATCTGAATCATGGGGTTGGTAAGCTGCCAACACTCTTGGTTTAAATCCTAGTAAAGGACCAATAGAATGAATTCGTGTTTCAAAGTCAATGTTAAACGTAGAGAAAATACGACAGCGATGAGTAATCGTATTGTCTGTAAGTTCAAATTTGTGTGTCCCATCCGCAAATAGTTTGACACCGAATTGTTTTATCATCGACACGCTAATGGCTTCGTGCACGTCGTCTATGGTATAACCTCCAGGGGGTAGTCTCAACAAATAATCATCATAATAAAATTTATCATGAATATCCAGTTGTATATTGTAAATTCTGTTGTAACTTTCCAAAGAAATAAAGAAATTAATCCTAGCACATAGGATTGTTCGGGATGCAATTCAATGGGGGGGGGATCCAGGGACACTTCAGGCCCACGGCTGTGCACGGTAAAGTTCTTGGCGTTGACATTCATAATGATGAGACTGCTGGATTAACGTGACCTCTTATATAAAAATGTAAACACAAACGTCCACACTTTTGACTGTCAAAGGTTTGTTGACGATTCACATTATAGAATATCTTAACTTGGTTTCCCAAATAACGTAGCAATTCGATCGGGGGTGGTAAATTTCCATAACTGTCAAAGTACCATACTGTGGAACCTTGTTTCACATAGGCTACAAAATGGGTTCCTGGGCCTGCATCATCATATAAATTGATCATGGCTCGTTCTTCTTTCCATGGTGCTTTGGGTAGTTCATTTCGCATAAATACACCTCGAAAATGAAAAATCTTTAGTTGTTTGGCATAGCTTTCCACTTGTTCATGGGTCATGGCATGACGAGGCAGTTGCCTTAAGCGCTTATCAAAGATGGACATTTTTTTTCTTAGACGATAGGCCATGGCCTTGTTGATAAAAGACTGGCTTTAAAGGATTGCCGTTTCTAGCTCCCATAGCAATGGCTTCTAACGTTTTATTGTGTCGCTCGCTTTCTTTGAGTTGTTGCTTACCTTGCTCGACGGCTTTTATGGTTTTCGCCACGGCAGTGGCACCACCCAAAAGCGAGCCCAATGCTGCCAAACCTGCAAATAAAGCCGGCAAAACCCCCCACGCTTAGCAACAGGAATGACTCGCCCACGTTTTTCTTTCTTTCTTTCTTTCTTTCTTTTCTTTTTATCGATGCATTATGGCGTGATTTCGAAGCTGTAGACAATCGCACCGCCTGTAAAGCTTTTTCGATAGCCACTCTTTTTAGATTTTTTAGTTTTATTTTTAGTTTTAACACCGGGTGTGAGGCAGATCGACCTGGCTTTTTTCTCTTTTTGAGATTTGTTTTTTTCATGTTCATTGCATATCTTTTTTTTACCATGATGCTACTTGGTGAACCTTTCACAGCAAACATTCGAAAACAACTAACGTAGAGAACCTTATTTCATAGCAGTATATTCCAATTCTATATAAAGCGGAAAATCATTCACCGTTTTCCCAGCTTCCTTTTCCTCAAACGTAAGCATAAGATGAAAGGATAATTCATCTCCAACATTTACTCTTTGATGGTTGTGAACCAACAGTCTATCACCGTTTATTTGTATTTTTAAATGTTTCTCATCAGGCATGGCATATTTAATATGAATCACGCCGTCATAATGCAATCGATAATTACTTCAACCAGAAGCAAGCATATAGTTAAGGTGATCATTTACCAGTGGTGGTGGGGAAAGGTTTCTGTCATTGTCCAGTTTTTGATTTGACAGGTACACTAAAATACAGATGGAACAAATTTATAAAGCCTTTTCATTTGGTAGGTGACGTAACGTTTCGTGCAGACATCATTTTCATCTCGAGGCTCTTGCACATCAATAATACGATGATGATTGGCTGAATAGCCCTTAGCGGTTAGTCTCGGGGCCATGTGATAGACACTTTGCACTTTGCGATCGACATAGCTTTTTGTAGCCACCTCTCGAGACTGTTTTCACAAAGAGCTGGCCGTGGCCATGGTTACACGAGCTCTCCCAAACACGTCCATGGGGAAAGACGTTAACTAACCTATCCTACTCACGGCTTGCCTATATATAAACCTTATACACACATGAAAAAAGTCAGTCGTCAACACTATGGACTTAATGAAACAACCCCATGCTTTGCCCGTCTCTGATTTGGTTTCAGAGCTATCACAGTCCGTGTGCGAACCTAAACGTCATGGCACCCTATTCCCATCTAACGTTCGATGTATTATGGTGGGGCCTTCGGGTTGTGGAAAGACCAATGTTTTGCTGAACATTATTACCGCGCCTCATGGCCTACAATTTCAAAATATTTATATTTTTGCCAAATCCTTGTACCAACCTCTGTACGTGTATCTGGAACAAATTATGTCTTCGTTAAATAAAGAAGCCATGGCCTATTTTACATTCACCTCATCTCAAGTTGTCATTCAACCAGACCGCATTCAACCAGATTCCATTATAATTTTTGATGATATTGCCACTCAACGACAGGCCATTATTCAAGAATATTTTAGTATGGGATGCCATAAACAAGTGGATTGTTTTTATCTGGCTCAGACCTATTCTAAAATACCCAAACAGTTGATTCGTGACAATGCCAATCTCATCGTTTTGTTTCGTCAAGACTCTAGAAATCCCTCTAGCGACGGGCTGTGACCTTTCACGTTCTGGTCGGAACCACACCTCGATTCACACGCCACGATTAGCCCATGTCGTCACCGGTTTGCGCATTACAGCCTCCGGCTCGTTACTTTTTGAACGCACCTTATATGTCTAGGAAGGTCATGTGTAAACTCCTCTGTCTCTCTCTGTGCTTTTCCATCAATAGGCGTGTGGCATAGATTGCATCAGTGGTGCTGCAACCTTTAATAAAACCGCATTAATTTGGTGTGACAGTGACAATATTTCTGAACCACCTATCCAGCACTCTTTCAAATATTTTCAATGTTTGACAGAGGAGTATAATAGGTCGATAAGTCGAGCAATCATTAACAACACCTATGCGCTTCCAGATTGGGACTGTAATGCAAGTTGTCCATGCACGTGGGAGTTAATTTTTGGTGACGATCTGCTGGAAGAACGTAGCAAGGAATTCTGCAGCAGGCTTCCCAAGCATTTTCCATAGTTCCACTGGGATGTCATCTGGGCCAGTAGCTTTCCCATTTTACATTTTTGTTATGGCTGTTTGTACCTCGTCAGCTGTAATTTGGGGCACAGGTCCGAAGGTAGGATCAGGGCTTACAATAGGAGGATGTGGAAACTCTTTATTGCTTATATTAGATAAATATTCTGACCATCGTTGAAGGATAGCTGTTTGGTCTCGCAGTATTTTGCTGTCTGAGCCTTTAATGTTCATGACGTGTCCAATATCCTGAGTTGAGCGGTGACGAGTTTTGGCAATGCGATAAATATTGTTCTCTCCAGATGGCGTTTCAAGTTGGTCGTACATATTTTGGTAACAACGGTCTTTTGCAGCCTCTGCTGCTAAATTGTGCTCATGGTATCGCTGAAGGTCTATTATCTAGACGGGAGTTCCACCAGGTTTAATATGCTACCTTTTTCTCCTTGAGTACCTGCTGGACGTGTTCATCCCACCACCATGTCTGTTTGTCAATGTAGCGTCGATTAGGTATGGTTTTCCCCCAGAGTCTCTGTTGCTGCTTGATGTATATGTTGCACAGCATCATTCCATATGTCGTTCACCGATTGATTGGAGTTGACTGAGAAGTTGGTTAAAGCTGTCAGAAACCGGGCTTGTTGTGATTGCTGTCTCCACCATCTAATTCGCGCTGGTCCAGTCGTAGGCATTTTGGGTTGCTTGTTATATATCCGAAAATTTTGAAATAGCAAACGGTGTTGGGGGGCGATACTGTTATATGGGATCACTTTGGTGTCTGTCATCAACTTCAGATCTAGTTTTCGGGTCATCCAGTAGTCAATCTGCGTAGCATGTCCTCCACTGGTGAACGTAGCCAGGTGTGTTGGTCTTTTCTTGAAATATGTTTTTGTGATAACAAGTTCATGAGCCTCTGCACAATCAAGTATGTGACAGCCATCATCGTTTCGCACACCTAATCCGTGTCCGCCATGGCATCGCACAAACCCGTCTCGTTGCAACCCAACATGCCCATTTAAATCTCCTCCCAGGAAGATGGACTCACCTGGTTGAATTGCTCGAAGAAGAGTGTCAAGACTGTTCCAGAATTCATCTTTTTCATCTTCTGTACATCCTGTTTGATGTGCATAGCAAGATATTAAGTGGGCAGTTATGGATGGCGAATCAATCACGATAAACATGAACCTATCTAACACTCTTTGTACATTTGTGGCATTGTTGCGGTAGTTTTCGTCAACCACTATTGCTACACCATTTCGTACAGAGCTGGTGCCATGATAAATGAGATTATAGCCGTCTCCAATTTCTTTTGCTTTTGAGCCTCTCCACTTTGCCTCCTGGATACATGCAATATTAACACGTCTGTATTTCAGCAATTCTGCTAGTTCACACACTCTCTTCGAATCGTCATTAACGATGGGTCACCCAGCGAAAGCAATACCTACCTCACAATAGTAGGTATTGTCCGGGATCCCAATGCCTCGTGAAAAATGAAAAATGCAGGCAATAAAATGAAAAACAAAATAAATAGAACCTTGAGAGGCACATACCCATTGGCATACACAGTGTCTTATCAAGCTCCAGCATTAGGTCTTGCAACCTGCGTTGTTAGGCTGATACAACTAAGATAGTAGGTGTACCCATCTGACGGGATTGGGCCAGGTGCCCAAGTTGGCGGTTCTTTCTGTGACAACCTGTATTCTAAGGACCAAGCCATAAAGGAACCCGAAAATCAAAAATAACTTTTGAAAGGCTCTCTTTAAAGTGCCTCTTGCGACAGGCAATGATACCAAGAAACCTGCATTCCACGTCCACACACGGGTCTTCACATTCATTGTTTGGCAAGTTAGTCGGCCAAGTCAGCGCTTTTTGTCGCCTTCTACGACAGGTAGGGTATACAACGGGTGTATTCTATCCCCCACCCACAGAGGGGGTTGCATTTGCATTTTTAATTATTTCTTGTGTGATACTCTGATATCATGCTTTTGGTATCATCTAGAGAACGTCAAAAGAAAGACGCAATAAACCAACTTGGAAGAATTTAGTTTTCTTTATAGAACCCATAGCCCTTAGACTATGATAACGCGTTAGGAGTGGAAGTAAAAACGAGATTCATTGAAGCATAACTGATGAAATAGCAGCTTATTTTAAATAACAACGATCGATGTACTGTAACACTTGAGTAGCCTACATTATAACACTATTACTCATGTGTTCTAGCCCAACACAAGCATGGAAGATGGTAGAGTTTGTTTTCACTGAGTGTACACACAAGACTAGACATTGCCTAGCAATCCATGGTGATTAGGCTATGCCAGCGCTCTCGGCAACCAGCTTGGAGTATCCGAACCTTGTGGCAAGCGCTCTCCAACACCCCTTCTTGCTGCCATAGGTTCGTATCAGTGTAGACCCAGTTGTTCCACAATGTTCTGGAATGGTTCTCTAGCCAAAGGCTTCGTGAATATATCTGCCAGCATCTTGTTGGATGGACAATACAGCACTTCTATTATGTCCTTTTCTCGAAGATCCCGAAGCTGGTGATGGCATACATCAATGTGTTTGGTGCTAGCCCCAAACCGATTTGACTCAATTAATTTAATACAACCTTGGTTATCTTCATACATGGTTGTTGGACCAACAATCGGTAAACTCATGTCCATAAGTAATTGTCTGAGCCACAACAGCTCCCGACTGGCAAATGATGCTGCAATGCATTCCACCTCCGTAGACGACATGGCAACTGACGTGTGCTTCCAGCTTGACCATGCTACAACTCCTTCACCAAAAAAAAGAAAACAACCACTTGTATATTTCCTGTTGGTCTTGTCACCATCCCAGTCAGCATCCACATAATATTTGAGCTCTGCGTCTTTAGTTGAAGATAAACGAAGTGTCTTGTGTATTGTAAACGCGAGATACCGCGTCACTCGCTTTACAGCGTTCCAGTCCTGTTGAGTAGGCTTCTCCACTCGACGACTAAGTAGACTCACTGAGACCGCGATGTCTGCTCTGAATACTGTGGCTATGTATAGTAGAGGCCCTATGGCTTTCCTGTACTGAGAGTTATTTGGCAACTCTGCACTTGCAGTCACTTCACCAGACAAGAAATTGGTTTCCATTGGAGTCGCAGCTGGTTTTGGCTCCGATAAGCCATGATCCTCCAACAATGCTTTGCCTTTTGGTTTAGCAAAAATGTTCCATTTTTCTGTCGTTCCACTTGAATTCCTAAATAGTAACTACCATCACCCAAGTCTTTGATGTCAAAAAATTTGCAATTCTGTACCAACTTTTTCAGTTAAGTTTGCAGACTGACCGGCTACCAGCATATCATCGGCATACAACAAAATGTAAGTGATGCTTCCATCTTCTTCCTTTCTTGAATAAAGACACTGATCTGCATTTCCTTGTTGAAAGCCCAACTTGGATAATGTCTCAGTAGCCGTTTTATTCCAAACGCGTGCCGATTGCTTTAAACCATTGAGACTTTTCCGCAATTTCAGAACTTTGCTCTCTTGACCTGGTTCCTCAAAACCCTGTGGCTTTTCCATATATAGTTCCTCTTTTAATTCACCGTTCAAATAAGCACTTCTCACATCAAGATGCCGAACGTGAAGTCCCCTCTGTGCAACTACATTGAATAAAACTCGAATAGTGTCATGTTTCACCACTGGCGCAAATGTTTCATCGTAATCCTCACCATATCGTTGAGAAAATCCTCTGGCTACCAATCGGGCCTTGTACAGTAAGTGTGGATCTGACCGTTACCATCCAATTTAGCCTTAAATACCCACTTACAAGAAAGAGTCTTCCCTGGTGGAAGCTCCGTTAATTCCCATACACAATGTTGATTGAGACAGCTTATTTCTTCTTCCGCAGCAGCAGTCCATAAGGTTTGTTCACGAGGTGACATTTTGAGTATTTCGTTCCATGAGGTTGGCTCTCTGCTGTGATTCGTCTGCACCTTGTACGTTAGCTTCTTTGCTGGTACACCCTTATTTGGCCGTTCAGAAACTCTTCGGCGGCTTCGGTGGCGTAGTCGGTAGCATGCTGAGCTTCTATGCCCAAGATAGCGGGTTCAAATCCGGCCGAAGCCGTCGGATTTTTTAAGAGCGTTAAAAATTCCTCAGTATGCCTTCCTTCGGAGGGGAAGTAAAGCCGGCGGTCCCATGTCATAGATTTATGGCATGTTAAAGATCCTTCCACTAATTGCACCTGTGTGAAGCTAAATTGGATAGGTTAAGAATGTAAACAACGCTCTTAGGTTTCTATGTTCGTTGCCAAGAGCCGACTACGGTGGCGTCTAGTAGCTCAGTTCTGAACTTGGCCTAGTAGTCGTTGACGGTGGCGCTTGGCGGCAAAAGTGGGAACTATTTGAAAAATTGTTAGTTGCAGTACTTAAATTAACAAACAGATAACACACACTAATACAGTCATCACAATTAACACCGGTTATCAGACAGATTCTACACACACCCAAAGTACACGGGGCTACATGACCGCGTTGTCGCAGCCCCTAAACTTAAGAACCAACCAACCAACCAGAAACTCTTCGTGGAAATTGTGGAGTTTCTGGATCAGTCACACATTCATTTCCTATGCTGCTTACAGTCTCTCCTCTGTTGAAAGTCGCCGTGTTGTTACCTCTGGGATTCAGTGTTGAGTTGTCAGCCAATTCCGTCTGTGTCGAAACATGTTCCAATGTCCCTACATGCTGCGGTGTGATTTCATTAGCCTCTTCTTCCGGTGCGCTGCCTACCGATGCTGGTTGTTTGGCAACACTCTCTATTACCCGGACCGATCTGCTGATCCAAACTTTGGCTGACTTTGGATCGAGAATCCTATAGCCTTTGGTGTTTCCATCATAGCCAATCAGGACGCCCTCTATTGCTTTGTTGTCCCATTTCTTTCTCTTTTGATTGGGTACAAGCGAATATACCTTAGATCCAAACACACGTAAATGACCCAGATCTGGCTTCACTCCTGTAAACAATTCAACTGGAGTTTTGTTGATACTCCGGCTCGTTGATCGATTCTGCAAATAAGCTGCGGTCAAAACTGCTTCTCCCCAGAAGCGGTTGTTCAGATCATCATCTAACAACATGCACTTTGCAGATTCTGTCAATGACCGATTCTTCCTATCTGCTACGCCGTTTTTTTGTGGAGTGTAAGGGACTGTGAGCTGATGTTGGGTCCCCTCCTTCCGCAGAAAGTTCTCCAGTTTTTGTAAAACGTATTCCTTGCCATTGTCTGTACGAATGGCAATCGACTTCCTTCCAAATCTAGTATGCATTGCAGCAATGTAGTCTTCTACGACGCCTGCCACCTCATCTTTGGATTTTACCAGCCTCACCACTGTAAAACGGGAGTAATCGTCAATGAGTTATAGAAAATACATATTTCCACTTGGCGTTGCAGTCTGCATGGGCCCACAAAGATCAGAATGAATGAGTCGCATGGGCTCCTTCTCTCTCGATGTACTCTCAGAAAATTTTGCTTCGGTTAATTTTCCCTTGATGCAGTCTTCGCATACTACCTTCTCCTAACATGTAGACACTTGGATTCCCGTGGCCAATTCCTCATTGATCAGACGCTTGATTGCAACCGGATCCCGATGTCTCAATCGACGATGCCACTGGTGTAAGCATACAGCTTCTCTCGCCACATGAACTGACGAACTTGATACCACAGTCTGAAGTCTGAATAAATTCCCATCGTTCCTTGCTTCTGCGATGACCTGATGTTCTTTCTAGATGCTGCACGTGTCATTCTCGAAAGTCACTCGGTGACCTTGCTCTGTTATGCGCCTCACCGAAAGTAGACCATCTTCCATTTGTGGAATAAACAGAACATTCCTCAATAGTACTTCTTGGAGGTGCCCGCCGGGTACCTCACAGTAAAATTGTCCATCTCCGATTCCATCAGCTAACACGGATGAACCACCAGCAAGAAAGACTGTAGCACTTGTGTCACGAATAGACATGAAAAATTGTCTATCATTCGTTTTATGACTGGTTGCCCCTGAATCTAAGCACCATCTGCCAGTAGGCCTACTTGCATCATGTTGTTGATCCAGTGCCTTAAATGTGGCATAGTTCTGTGTGTTGCATACCTTAACCTCAATCGATGATTTTGCCGATTCTGAACCTGTGACCTCTGGTGTTGACTTTTCTTGAATCGATAGCAATCTGCTTTTAAATGGCCAAGTTTATTACAGAAGTAACATGCCCGTGTCTCTTTGCCACCCTTATTTGATTTCCCGCTTGAATTTTTAGTTGTTCCATTTTGATGAGCACGACTAACCTTACTTGAGCTTGCGACCGCCGACTGCAGTGCAACCTCTGAATCACAATTTCCAGGCACGCCAGCTTCGGCACGCCTTTGGTATTCGTCTAGAATTTTTCCAGTTACATATTCCACCGTTAAATCTGCCTCGTCACGGCCCTCGAGCGCTGTGACAAGCCCTGAATAAGCTTCTGGAAGACTCACCAGCAAAACCGCAACAATCTCGTCGTTTTCAAGTGGCCTACCAGATCCACACAGCAAACCCACTACTTCCATAATTGCGTCGATGTGACTGCTCATTGGTCCACCACGATAATGTATTCCGTATAGTTTACGTCGTAAATATAACCTACTTCCGAACGCGGATCTCTCGTACTTTCTCGACAGAGCCTGCCATGCATCACACGCATCGTTCAAATGTGCAAAATGAATGAGTTGACTGTCCTCAACACTGAATGTAATGTACGCTAAGGCTTTGTTATTTTTCTTCTGCCACACAGCGTTAATTACCTCAGGCTTTGGTTCACTGACATTTTCCCACAAATCATCACGCACTAATACGGCTCGCAACTTTGTTTTCCAAAATATAAAATTTCCAACATTTAACATTGGAATATTCAACTTGACACTTTCTTGAGCCATCTTGTAACCGCACACACTCAAAGCAAACGATCGTTAAACAGACTTGTAATCCACTTACGCGCAGTTTGTCGTAGACCGGGCCTCATAACCTGATGAAATAGCAGGTTATTATAAATAACAACGATCGATGTACTGTAACACTTGAGTGCTTTTATTTTAATAACACTATTACACATGTGCTCTAGCCCAACACAAGCATGGGAAATGGTAGAGATTGTTTTCACAGAGTGTACACACAAGACTAGACACTGCCTAGCAATTCATGGTGATTAGGCTATGCCAGCGCTCTCGGCAACCAGCTTGGAGTATCCGAACCTTGTGGCAAGCGCTCTCCAACAATAACATTTTCCTTGTTTGGCTGTGTTGTCAACGAAAAAAAAAAACGAACTACCGATTGTACATGTTAATTGATCTCAATGCATGAAGAGAGGGTATATTGGGTCTTGCATTGGCATCACAGCAAAACACGGAAGAGAACATGGCTTTCCAACTAAACATCCCGTTTCCAGTTCCGTTCTTAACATACAGTAGCTTATTAACGTCGTCGAAGCGCTGAGTTCTGAAAAAAGAGGCCTTGCAAGTCGGACAGAGCCCTTCACACTACGGATTGCAGAGAGTTTTAAATAATTTCTTGAATCTACCAACATCTTAGTTCACTTACTACATCGTTCAATACTCGCCAGTTATTTTCGAACAACCCTGTATATGGAGATGTAGTGATTTTTTTGGAGAGGAAGAATTATTATAATTTGAATAGCTAGTACAGAGATCTCAAACTTACCATTAGATGTGAAGATGGGAAGAAGTGCACACAATGCTGCATGGAGATTGCCATAGTATAATCGTGCCGGAGGATTCGAAACTCTAACATCTTTGCTATCGTATTCACTATTATCTTTGTCCATTACGCCGTAAAAGAGGTAAAAAATTATAAAAAGGAAATACGCATAAGCAAAGTAGAAACCGCTGATGGCAAATATATATATTATATAAGCTCCACACATGTGTTGCGGCATACGCACTGGTTCATTCGGGTTTCTGAAATAAAACACATTACCATATTAAATCGTATAATGATATGACGTAAGAAAGAACATACTGTATTTGCTGCATTATCAAATATGTGTTATTTTTTGCATTATCTGGATATCAATATGAGGAATGTCTGTAGGCTAACTCACACACTGGATAATATGATTTAAATCTCGTTTTACTTATTAGGTTCAGTTTTCTTTTGTTGAAGAGCGCTTGCATGGCCGACTGGATGCGAGTACGCTCTCCACTACCGGCCTACTGTTGGGGGAAAAAAGTATAGATACTCGAGTTTAGACGTCAATAAAAACGTTACCTGTAGTCTTACATAAAAACAAGCTACACCAAACTTCTCCTTATTTTATTTGTATTGTGACCTGTTAACATTTTATAGCTGATTGAACGAAGAAAGTGTCGTTTTTTTTACCAAGTCTAATGGAGCGCTCATATACATTAAAAGTATTAATCAGATCGTAATGAAACTTTAATACGTCTTGAAGGAAACTATTGTTAACGTGAGTACGGAGTTTTAATCTGATCTGTCGGTTCTGAAAATAGTTGTGAATTTAGTAAACCAACTTTTTCTCGGGCCTGGGTTGTCGTAGCAGTATGAAATATGGCTCGTTATGAGGCTCATAGAAATTCAAGGCTAATCGAAAAACTACGTTTTATCTACAAGTAATTGGTGATTTTATATGGATTGATATTTAATCGGATCATTGTGTGCGGCGACGGTACCATAGCAGGCCGACAATGTTGCCAGTTGACTAACTCGAACTCGCGGCGCACTCGATCTGGCGCACACCAAACTCTGTCGCGCTTTTATTCTCCGTTGCGTTATCCATTGTTTACTAATCGTTCAAACCGCAGTTATCGGACACAGAAATTGTCATGATTATTAGTGCAATATGTTTGTTTCTTTTTAGAAGCGAGAGAGAACGGAATGATGATAACAGGTATCTGGTTTACCAGAAAGTGTCCATGTGTATTGGAATGTCGATAGAAACGGTAGAGAGACGTGCCGGCTACAATGAAAGAAAATTAGCAAAATGCGGGATGTGGATCGAGCACGAAGAGGTGTGTGAGGACGGGACGCCCAATGGTAAAACTTGACGACTTAGGAGGAGTATACAAGACTTTTATGTCAAAACGATGTTCCCTACAATAAAAAAAAATCTCCATTGGAAACTTATTGAGACCGTGACTGATTTTCCAGGAATGTCAAGAAGAACTCTTTCAAAAATCGTCAACAAGCCAGTAACACCCGAGCTATGGAATAAAATGCATCGGACCCACCAATTACAGCAACATTACTGAAAAGAGGATGGGCTAACTGATGACAGCCTCATTGTTGACCCGCTTGTTAGAAACTTAAATGTCAGTTCATCCTATTAATCGGGCAGTGATTTTTCAGACGGTTGATAAATTATAATCTCTTAAAGTGTAAATGACTTCAAACATTTCAACTTGACCGTATTGTTTTAGGCTATATTAACAGCTTTTCAGCTGGCACACATTTTTAAACCTGCCATCGGTGGTCCAAAGCTCCAATGGAAAAAAAAGAAAAAAAAGGGAAAGAAATCACGCTTCTGTAATACTAACTATAGGTGTATTATCCAGAGTTGGAATCTGACAGTTCGGCGGAGAACCGTTGAACTGAAGGCAGCGTTGCCACGTGCGTACTTCCACCCTCCCACTCTTCTCCTCATGCTCATAATAGGCTATCATTTGCACCGTTATTACATTTTTACTCAGATGGGTATCAAAAATCTTAAATAAAGCTGTGCTTAAAACTGCTCGGAGCACACTGCAAAATAAAATAATCGCCCGTCAATTGAGAAGATGCCTAAAATATTGTAATGAATAGCAATATTACGAATACTATCATTAAACAAAAAAAGTTCAACGCGAAACAACACGTGATTGTTTCCGTGATGTTTAGCTATTTATATTTCCTGTAGAATAAGTTTCAAGGCACAAGAAACACACAAATATATTACAAAATATACGCTCAATGTGTATGCTATCAACTATTAACTCACCCTTCAGAAGACAGAAGCTAATCACTGGGAAGAGGCTCTATCCCATCCATATCATCATTGCTGTCCCTGTTGACGAATCGCCGAGGGAAATAATGAGCTCGTCCACAACTCTATCAACACCACCTTCACGTTCCCGCGCTTTGCTTAACACTCTTTCCACGTGTGACTTTCGCCCAGTTTCAGTTTTCACTAGCCCAACCCCTTCGACAATAAGATTTTCAACCTCCGTCACATTAAATGCTTCATTGTTAGCCGCAACGTATTGCTTAACTTGAGCCCAGATCATGGAATTGAAATGGCTGTGGTAAGGAGGAAGCCGGATAATCTCGTGTCAATATTTTTAGCCAGTTCATCAACGTGATAAATAAACAAATAAATAAATAACGGACACTATTGAATTATAAGTATACAATCATCCTACACGAATAGATAAATAACTAATTAATTCAAAACAATTATAACTCATAAAAACAACAGATTATGAAACGCATCAAGGTCAGTGCGTACACTGGAGGCAACCAAACTAGAGGCTGGTCGGCGACAAGCACGTGGCCAAATAGCAGCATTCAACTTGGCAGTGCTGTATAGTTTCCATGGCAACAAGCCTTCCGTGCGATCTAGTCGTCAACTGTTTTTGCCCAGTGGCGCCAAAACATCAGATTTCATCATTGGAAAATACAACTATACTAAACAACAACAATTCACACACCATACGGACTGGTACGCACGCATTTTGTTTCACTGGGCAACGTCGCACGAGTTTCCTCGCCCGAGAGCATTGTTCCCGTCGCTAGCAACGATACTTTCTTCCCACATAACCACCCGATTACATATCAATCCATACCAAATCGCCAATCACATGTAGATAAAACGTAGTTTTTCGTTTAGCCTTGCATTGCTATGAGCCTCATAACAAGCTATATTTCATACTGCTACGACCACCCAGACCCGAGAAAATGTTGGTTTACAAAATTCACAACAACTATTTTCAGAACCGACAGTTCAGATTAAAACTCCGTACACATGTTAATAATAACTTCCTTCAAGACGTATTAAAGTTTTATTACAATCCCTCAGGTTTTACAACTGTGGTATAGTGTCGGAACTTGGCCCCTATACTCAAAGCATTTTTGTTACGGTATAGATATTATTTGTAATTTGGTATGCCTGGTCTAACTTCCTGATCCTGACATTAATTGCTTCCTCTTCTAATCCATTCTGCTGGATGACTTCACCGAGATATCGGAAATTTGTGACTCGGCCGATTTTTCCAAGATTAGTGATCATCCTTTCAGGTCCACCGCAGATGTTTGTCATATATTTTGTCCTCTGAATATAAATCTGGAGTCCTACCTTTTCAGCAACTTCTGACAGCCTGTTGATCTTGTTGACTGCTGAATCTATGTCGTTAGCAAAAATGGCCAGGTCATCCGCAAAGGCCAGACAGTCAATGTATATCCCTTTGTGCTTAGGACCAAGTCTGAACCGATCTTCTTTTGTTTCTTCTTGGTCTAACATCTTCCTCCATTCTCGAATGACTTTTTCCAAAACAGAGTTGAAGAGGAGTGGGGATAGTCCGTCTCCCTGCCTGACTCCCGTTCTGATTGTAAACGGTTCTGATATCTCTCCCATAAATTTGACTTTCGACACTGTGTTGGTTAGAGTTTGTTTGATCAAATTTCTTGATGTATCATCCACTCCGACCTCTTCCAAAATATTCATTTATGACTCCCGGGCGATGGAGTCATACGCTTTCTGAACGTCAACAAACACGACCACGTAACTATGTCCTCTTGTCTTCTTGTACCTGATGATGTTCTTCAGGTTAATGATATGTTCCGGGCATGAACGACCCTTTCTAAAGCCAGCCTGATATTCTCCAATCTATTGGTCAAGTTGCGCTTCTATTCTGTTCTGAACTGCTTTGGAGAAAATCTTATACGGAACAGATACTAATGAGATGCCCCTATAGTTGTTTACATTCTTATTATCACCTTTTTTGTGTAGAGGATGGATTAGTGCTGACAGCCATTCAATTGGTAATATCCCAGTTCTCCATATCTCTAGAGTTGTATCATTCGCCAGCTTCAGTAGTTCCGCCACTATTGAATCTTCACCAGCTGCTTTATTATTCTTTCAACTGTTGATAATCTGTTTGATCTCCTCTTTACATGGTGGGGACGAGTTGAGTAGTTCTTGGATCGGATCGCACACAGTGAATCGTTCTTTCAGTTTATCACAATCAAGCACTTTTTCAAAGTAACGAGACATGATCGTACAGTTTTCTTTGTTGGTCAAGCCCAGCTTTCCATTTTCATCTCTAAATCAGAGGCTGGGGGCTTGATACCCTTTCAAATTAGACTTTAACGTTTGATAGAAGTCTCTGGTATTGTTTCTCCGGAAATCCTGATCGATCTCTTCTAACTTCTGTTTCTCGGATAATCGCTTGGCCTTTCGGAAAATTCTGGCTGCTTCTTTTCGAGCTTCATGGAACACATGGAAATCTTCAGGTCTACGGGTCGAGTTCCACTTTTTCCAGGCATTAGTTCTTTGAGTCAGCACTTTATCACAAACGTCATTCCACCATCTATGACTTCTCTTCTTAGCTGTCAGGATTGTAGTATTAGCTGCTTGTTGGATCTTGGAGGCAATGTCCGTCCATTTATGAGATTCAAATGTCAGTTGCTGGTGGTATTGTTCTAACATATTTTGATCGATTTTCAACTTTTCAAGGTCATATTTACGAATCCTATTTCCCTGTTTCTGGGTCATATTGAGAGGAATGAAATTTATTTGATCTTAGAGAATCAAACTGGGCACCTCTCTGCACTTTAACATTCATTATTTCCTTTGTCGCTCTCCTAGAGATTGCGACATGATCGATCTGTTTCTCTCCACACATATTGCCCGGTGATTTCCAAGTCCTTTGTTTGTTTGGTTTGTGTTTGTAGAACGTTGACATTATCTGAAGATTGAAGGTGCGGTATAGATTGACGAGTCTTATACCATTTCTGTTTGTCATCTTGTGAGCAGGATAGTTACCAATTGTTGATCTGAATTGCGGTTCTATTCCCAGCTGAGCTTTAGAGTCACATAGTAAGATCTTGATGTTCTTTGGTGCTATTTTCTCCAACTGTTCTTCAAGGAGGTCCAAAAACTGTTCAACTTTCTCAGGATTACGTCTGTTGTCATTGATCGGTGCATGCGCATTGATCAGCGTTTATTCTTTGTTACCGCAGGTGAGAGTTAGAATAGAAAGTCTCTCAGAAGGGCTAAAGAATTCCACTATTGAACTGACAACCTTCTTACGAACAACAAAAGTCGTGCCATGTAAAGGCATGTTCTTACCTATTTTCACAGCCCTTTCTCCTTTATAAATCCTATATCCCTCAATGTCCATTATGTCCTTATCTAGGTATCTCGTTTCTTGGATGGTCAAGATTGTTATGTCATGTTTGTCCATCATCATTGTCAATTCTTCGTGTTTCCCAACTTTCAGTAGTGAATTGACGTTCAGCGTCCCAAAGTAGTATTTCTGTTTCGTCTTAAATTTTGTACTTGTAGTAATACCCTCAAAGCATCTAGTTTCAGGCTCCCCAGAATCCACAGGCCTGATTGCGCTCCTAAGAACGGTAGATTCCCCCAACGAGGTACTACCTGGGGTAATGTCCTTTTTGTGACGACATTCAATGATGCTTGGTTGTTCAAACCAGGGGGGGGGGGGGTCAGAAAGCTCCTTCCCAGTAATAGAACCGAGGTTGTAAGTCCCGGAGCTCAATAAGAGGCCGCTCCTCTGGAGACAGGCGCCATTCGCAGCCGCTTCACTGAAGAACAGACGCTGCTAAATGAAGATAGTTCCTCCGCTTTATCCACCGTTGAGACCCGAAGCCTTCTTCCGCTTTCAAAACCGTTGACCATCTTCACCGTAGTCCTGGCAATGGGCCCTTACGAGGTATTACCAGCCGGGCCAGCTGGACCAAGGATTTTTACACAGGTGTTACTCCACTATCACTCACCACTTTGCCCTGGCTTGTGACAGGCATTGCCTGGCTTCCCATATGATGGGCCCAGGTTGGCGGTTTTATTATTATTATTATTATTTGACATATGTCATATGCCATATGTGACTTTATTGAGAAATCTTCTCGATGTCTGTTCTGGAAGATAACTCCATGCCATCTGTCGGCAGAGTCTTGGACTAAGTAATGCAAAGTGATACACTGCTCTGCCTGGTAGAGAAGCTTGGTATTGGAAGTTGTATATGCGGGCGCGAGATACCGTGCTATGTGTCGTTCACCTTATTCATGAATTGATTATTATATCGACCTGTGTTCCATATTATCGATCAGTATCTGGTAGCAACGTTTGTTGATTTCAATAATCAAGTTGGATTCTAACCCAATGAAAGATGTGAAGAGGGGCTTTAGGCTGGCTTAGCCCAGCCTAAAAAGGTTCCCCAACGCTAAAATGGATACAACATTACGTGTATCTATTTAGACAACCACCGTGTGAGTTTTATTTTACTCCACAACTTAATTTTTTGAAATACGATTGGCCTTCAGAATGACAACATTGCTACGTAGGACACTGAACAATGATGATTGTGGATAACCTGTATTTTGAAGTGAATATGTATGGTTATACAAGTATATTGGTATGTGTTCGGTCTTTGGCTAAGTATTATAGCTGCTGTTTCACACAGTTGAGACCTGATATCATTTGGTAAGAAGTAAGGTTATTATGCCTATGATGATCAAAACACAAGGTAATGTTTTTTTTGTTAGTGTTCCTAGTTATGATGTTCTTCATGATTGTAAGTGTTTTATGTTTCTCTAAGTCAAGCCTAGACGTGCGGCCTAGTGTCTTCGACGAACATGTTGTAAAATGACCAAGAGTATTTTTATTAATTACGTAACTTCTTTATTCCTGAATTCGTTCATCCTGCTCTTGTGTCAAGTAGTATGACTCCTTAAGAGTTCTGTTAATTTGTATCACGTGCTGATACCTACGGTATTTAATTTTATGCATGATTTAGTTACCTGGGAAACAAAAGTATTGTTTATGTCTTTCTATTTTTTCTTAAAACAAAGAACGTTTGGTTTTTTGACGATTGGAGAGAAGACATTTTGATTTGTTCATGAAAGGACGTGAATTAAGTTGGTCTCCGAAATATTTAAAGAATTTTGCCATTGCTTATTAATTTCGGTTCTTGAATTGAACTTAATATACTTCTCGTTAATAGGGCATGTGCACAGTAAGGTAATTACGTTCGTGTTTTTTTTTTGTCAACTTAACTTCGATAAATTTCTTGAGTTTCGACTTTAAATTAGATTCCTCATCTTGGTCATTATTAACTATTTTTCTTGGGGTTATGATTCCTCACTTAGTTTTATTTTTACTCTAATTTTTTAACTTTATTTAATTTGTTTTAATTAATATCTTGGTGCATGTAACTGTATTATTATTGTTTTAATTATATGTCCTTGAATTATGTTCAGTGTTCTTTCTTAACCGTAGATTTGGTAGTATATAGTCTCTTAAATTTATTATTCCTCGGGTATGGTAGTAGTCTGGTCCTCCCACTTCCACATTATATTTTCAAATAGATCATTTTCTTTCTTGGCCACCCACTGTGTGTTCAGTTGTAGCTTGAGCGTGGTTCCGATTGCCACATTTTAATTATTTTTGAGAGACTGTTGTACTGAGTTTAGTAGTTAGTTAGTTAGTTAGTTATTGTTGTTTTAAGGGGCGGAACTACGTTGTACTGAGTTTGAGGTTGAGGAGAGCATGGAAGATTTTTCAAGCCTGTGTATTCTGAAACAAAAAATGTTCTAATTCTCTGTGGTGTTCTGTTCCTTGTTTCATGCTTTTACTGCAACTGCATGGAGCCAAGGAATATAAGATCAGCTTCCACACTGAATAAAGAGGAAATATCTTATGAACTGGTAATCAGGGTTAAAACATCTTGTGGACATCGAGAATTGGACCTGTTGTTATTAAACAAATTGAAGACTGTTCCTGTACATGTTCCAAATTGGGATGAATTTGATTGGACGTTGAGTAAGTCTTTTATTATACCTAACCTTCATAACTTGTTTGATGTGTATTATACTTAAACTAGTGAAAGTGAATCTTCGAGCTCTCAACTTAATAGATTTCGTACTCTTGTCTTGCATTGGTACCAACGTCTTCGTGATTTAGTTAGAATTTGGCAAGAAAAATATCCTGAATTTTATTGCGAGTTAATTTCCTTGCGTGCCAAACTAGTCGAGTGTTTCTTTAGGTTGTTTGCTAATGATAAAAAGGTGGTAGTGTCAATCCAGTTGTGTGTTCAATAGATGTGATACCTTCGGTAACTGAAATTTGTGAGGTAGTCAATAATACCAGTGTTGATAGAGATTCATTTCATAATTTTGAACCATTGCCACAGTCTGTCGAGTCTGCCACCACGTATAATACTAGAAATACTCCTATTCCATGCAGAAATACTGAGGTTAGGTCTGCCAATGGTCAGTTGAAAACCCAATCTAGTTCATCGAACAATAAAATATGTACCTAAAAGAAAATAACATGAAATAACTGAACAATTGAATTAAAAACTGATTGTCACTCTTCAAGTGGTAGGGTGAAAATCTTGAAATTATCTCCTCCGACTGGGATGAGACCACGCAACTAATGGTAGGGTTGCGTTGTTCTGTAACTTGAATTGAAGATTCATCAGTAGGAATGGGCCAATGGGACTCTGAAGAATTAATCCAGGACGGGCCATGCCACCAAAGGTCATTTTTTTTACAAGATTTGCTGCATTGGTGCCTCGTGAAATAATGTCAGCAGGATTTGATTCAGAAGCGACATGTTTCCAATCACCGATGGAAGTGTTGCGTTGCACTTCAGCAACTCTATTGGCAACAAATGTTTTTCCATTTCGATGGTGGAGAAGTGATCCATGAAAGGACAATTGTAGAGTCTGTCCACAGGCGAACACTGTGGAACTGAAGTGATAGAACTGGAATCATTTTCTTGACCAGTCTTGAGAGAAGAACAGCAGCACACAATTCTAGTCTGATGTTAGGCCCCTTAAAACAACAATTATAATAACAATTCTAGTCTCGGCAACGTCACTTGCTTAATTGGAGCCACTCTTGACTTGGCGCATAACTAATGAGTAGTGATTTGACCACATGAAGATGAAGAACGAAGAAATAAGCATGCACCATAAACTTTCATCGATGCATCTGCAAACCCATGTAATTGTATTTGCGTGTATTCGTTGCAAAGAGCAAACCTTTCTATACAAATCTTACTAATCAATGGAATTTGTGAGTAGAGCTTATCCCAAAATTTTGCAAGCTCGTCTGGAAGCTCCTCATCCCACGATGTTTTTTCTTGCCATAATTGCTGCAGGAACATTTTAATGCAATAACGAAAGGGCTAATTAGACCAAGAGGATCGTAAATTGAGGATACAACTGACAAGACCTTGCGTTTTGTGACTGGGGAATTAACGGCTTGCTTGATGCAAGAGATCTGAAGCCGTCAATGGCTGGATGCCACAAAAGTCCTAAAGTTTTGACGCCTTCAACATATTCGAAACGGAGAGGAAGCCGAGTCTCTCTGCAGTCTTCTGGAACAGCCTATAACAACGCTGGATGGTTGGAACACCATTTCCGAAGTTTGAAACCGCCACTGGCTAACAGTTGAATCAATTCTTGCTGTAAAATTAATGCATCATCAGCATTGGTTGCACCTGATATGCAATCGTCTATGTAGAAATCACGAAGTAAGACTGTAGTTGCATTCGGAAAAATCTCCTTCTCATCTTCTGCCAATTGTTGTAAACACCTGACAACTAAGAAAGGTGCTGAGGATGTCCAGTATGTAACAGTGTTAAGTTGGTACTCCTTGATGGGTTCATTAGAGGACGGCCTCCACAAGATACGTTGGAAGTTCTAATCTCTGTCATCAATAAGAATCTGTCTATACATTTTCTCAATGTCAGTAGTGAAACATACTGGATGGGTTCTGAACCTGGCAACAATAGAACATAGATCTTGTTGAATGGTAGGTCCTGTCATCAGAATGTCATTGAGAGAAATTCCTGAACTTGACTTACATGAAGCATCAAACGCAACTCTGGTCTTAGTTGTAGAGCTGGACGTCTTGAATACTGGATGATGCGGCATGTAATATGATGTCGATGTCTCTGGAGAGGCAGTTATAGGTTGCATGTGACCTAACTCTTCGTACTCTGAAAGAAATTTGGTATATTCAACCCTTAGCTGTTCATCACGTCGTAGTCTGAGCTCGAGACGTTGAAATCTATTAGTCGCAGTTTGCAATGACTTGCCCAATGTGCTAGGATCTTGCCTGAGTGGGAGTCGGACAACATAGCGCCCTGTAGCATCTCTTGACACATGTTGTGAAAAATGCTGTTCACATTCCCTCTCTTCACTAGATCTTATTGTTTCATGAAGTTCTTCAACCTCCCAAAATCTTTGTACTTGTGCGTGAAGGTCAATATCATTGCGGAGGAAAAAGGTTCCAGACGGGGTGTCTCTCTCTGTTGTCGATTCATAACTTCCCGACACAATCCAACCTAATGTTGTGTTCTGCAGAACTGGAAATTTGCCTGGCCTGGTCAACTGTCCAGCTCTTGAGCATTCTGAAGAAAACCTCAGCTCCCAAAAGTATATCTGTCTTGGCTGGAGAATGAAAATTAACATCAGCTAACTGAATGTCGCCTGGAATATTCCAAGTGTCGTAAGGCACCCTTTGAGTTGGCATGTCACTAGTGATTTTTGATAAAACAACACAATCAGTATTGTAGCTGCTAGAATTTATACAAGACTGTACAGTAACATTAACACTGTACTTAGCTTCAGACATAGATTGCGAAATGCCTTCTATGGGCGTAGGATTCCTTGTTCTCTTCAAACCTAGAACTTGTGCTAAACCTTCTGTGATGAAATTGCTTTGGCTTCCACTGTCTAAGAGACAACGAGCTAAATATAGTCTGCCAACGTTATTCTCAACCTTGACTACGGCTGTAGAAAGTAGGACATGATGCTGTGGCTTGATTTTCATACCGCAATAAGTAGATGAATTGCTTTCATTCCAACCATTATGAGGTTGGGTGGGCGGTGTGTTGGAGCATCTGTTTTTAGCTGCATGATGAGACGGAGTAGGGTGCTGATTGTTAGAGGACTGATTGTTTGAATCAATATGTAATAATGTGCAGGGGTGGCTCCTTACTATGGTAGCATGTTTGCGCTACAACCAAAATTCTGGACCTTTATTGATTCAAATAATATATTTACTTAAATGGAGTCGTGATGTATCTCATCACTCATAGTGGGTCGGGACGAGCGGAGTTCTGTGTGACGCTACCAAAGGCCAGCTACGCTATGTAGTTCACTCCTCGCTGCAACCCAGGCAGCTTGTACAGGCTAGTATACGCGAAGACAAACCTATGGAGTGCTGAGAGGGCATGGGGTGATGGGTGGGGTAGGAGCAACGTGAGGTTGGTTAACACAATCCACAGAGTTCAAAAGTAGATACGGTATATTCGGCTCACAGGCAACAGATAGCGCGCCAACGTTAGCACGCTCTGGTGGCTGACAAGCACAACTCTTCGTCGTCATGCTGAACTACTCATGATATGGACAGTATTTAAATGATTGAACAACAATATAAATCTTCTATAGATATCCGTATTTGATATTAGATAGAATTTATTTGAAGCATACAGTTTAATCCAACTAAAACGAGTGGCTACTACGACAGGTTCATGTTTGCCTAAGAATACGGTATGTGTGTGTGTTTTTTTTATTTACTGACCGGTTAGCTACGTCTTAGTTTCTATAGATTTGTTTTGTGATCTCTTCTGTTGTGAGAAATTGGTGATCGTGGACTGCCCTACCTGGTGAAACATACAAGCTGTGTGTCAGGAATATTGTTTCTTCGCCAGCTCCATAATATAGGCTATTATTACTGTTATTGCTTAAGTTTGGCATCAGTGGAGGGCCGATTGTGAGGTGTTTGTAGTGTATTTCACAGTTGTCATTTTATTGTTTTTACGATATCCACATCATTTAAAGCGAATTTAGTTCGACATTAACTGGCTGCGTGGTGCAGCGGTAACGTTCTCGCCTGCTGTGCTCAAGGTTGCAGGATCGAATCCTGGCGCAGTCAGTTGGCATTTGATGGTGCGCAAATGCGAGGGAGAACGTGTCAGAAGATTTACTGGCACGTTGAAGGTCCCCTTCCAGGCAAAATTCCGGCACCCTCAAATGCCAGCTGGCTGCGCCGGAATTCGATCCCACCATTTTGGGATCAGGAAGCGAGAACATTACCGCTGAGCCACGCAGTCAGTTGACTACTAGTGTATGTGTGTAGGTATAAATTGAGGATAGGATTCAGAAGGAGGCGGACTTGGCCTTACGTTTGGAACCATCCCATCATTTTGCCTGGAGTAGAAGTTAGCAAGCCACGGAAAACCTATTCCAGGACGGCTGAGGTAGAAATCGAACCCTCCTCTCCTCAGTTTTGTCACACGAGGCTGACTGTACCCCGTTCCAGCCCTCCCACCAGATTTAACGTATCTTCGCTGAGCTGGGCATCAAACCCGGACCTCCTGGGCGAAATCCATAAATGTTAACCGCTACATCTTCATGACAGAGCTGAAAAACATGTGTCATTGAAATTACATACGAAGAAAACCTTGAGCTTCTTCACGTATGCCAATGCTAATATAGCACGGCAGATAGGCACAGGATACCGAATAATAATAGAAACTCACAATCAAAAGGTAGCCCGAAATAGATATGTTTCGAACATTTAATTAACTGCATTAGCTTTTGTGATTTATTTCAGTTGACATTGCGCCGGCTTGACGAGTCTGAGAGATCAAGCAAATCGGCGCATACTAATCAATTTTTGTGCAGAATTAGATATTGCTATGAAACTCTTCGGAAAATATTGACTGTGTTCAAGGGCACCTCAAAAGCAATACAAAATGAAATTCTACAGTGCATGCTTGAAGTTTGCCACGAGAAAACAGCAAAAGAAATTAAATAATCAAAATTTGTGTCAGTCATAACATATTAAACAAGATGAAGTATAACATAAATTTCTCGCCAAATCAATACTTTTTACTTACTTAAGTAAGTAAAAAGTATTGATTTGGCGAGAAATTTATGTTATACTTCATGTTAACATGGTCAATACGGAACCTGGAATGAGTGCAATTATATATATATTAAACAAGTGATGTAGCATAACATTCATGTAGAAGAGTACGAATAGTACAAGTAAACATATGTTCAAATTTCTGCTTTTCTTTATTTTCTATCTTTCGAGTATCTTAGTAATTTTTGGAATAGTCTTATATCAGTGGTCATATGCTATTTTTGTGAACTACCACCTTTTTAGACCACCAGGCGCCACTGATAATGTGTTATGTTGACTGTTGCATATCTTACTGAATGACTTGGAAGGACACGATACAACACTGTGTGATACTCGTAGACAATTGTAACAAAGCCCATGTTGTCTATGTTACGCCTTTTTTGTGACTCATAACCTAAAAATTACACTTGTAGATTGGATGTTGGCCATTGCATATCTTACAGTTATCACTGATAACTGCATACGAACCACCAGAGGGTAACTTATTATCATTCTTGAACCCATGCCTGGAATTCTTATCCTGATAAGATCTAAAGCCCTTCTCACAAGATCGAACCTTGGGAGAAAAATCTATCACTTCTAAGGTTTGGGCTCTCATTTCCAAATAATCTGTGAGTTCTAAAAATGTAGAAAGCTCCTTGGACTTGCTTGTAATATTTAATGACTCGACAGCCTTCAGATTTGATTGAACCTGATTGAGTAGGATATGCAATCTAGAAGCAGATCCCCTATGAACTGTATCTGGAGATAAAAGTAATTTAATGTGTGCATTTACGATAAGTCTAGCATTATGCAATCTCTTACACACTGTATCCCATGCTAGAATGAAATTTTCTGCTGTGACACGAATATTATTTATGAGGTCATGTGCACTGCCACGTAACGATGAAGCTAAGTAATGGAATCTCTCTACATTCTCTAATGAGTGATTTCTTAATATTAGGGATTCAAAGAGATCGTGAAAATGCATAAACTGCGTAACGTTGCCAGAAAATTCAGGCAAACTTATTTTTGGAAGACTGTATGAGCCTGTATTATTGCTTTGAGATCCACTACTTTCACTAGGAGGAGGTGAGACGTATGGAAGGTGAGCCTTGATTAACTGCTGTAATCTAACCTTCAATTCATCGAACGTGTCTTCAAATTCTACTCTTACCTCTTCATGACTGCCTGATTCATCGAGAATTTCAAGCTGTGACTAAATTTCATTAAATTCTGGCAAGAGCGTTAATAACCGTTCATTTTTAACATGTAGAAGTTCAATGGGAGTACTGTCGCCAAAACCGTACACTTGATTACGTAGCCTAGTGAGTGAAGCTCTAATAATGCTTCTCTTCCTGACAAGAAATTTGGTTTCACTTTCAGAGGTCATGATTAAACGTGTTACATGTACAAAGGGGAATAACAAATAGGAAGGAAATAAGGTATTGCCTTATGACTACTTATCTTGTTAGAAGCGTCTCGTTTGCAGAAAACCACATTTTTAGTAGTGACCTGATATCTTGATTCTATCCGGGCTCTGAGGACCAACAATATGGATGATACCATACCGGCCTTAAGCGCAACGCTCAAGGGAACAACAAAAACGATCTGGTAGGACTGCATTTTATATATAATTCTAATCTCTACATCATAACTTGCGGAACATTATCATTCAGGTGACTTGCCACCATTATTATATCCCAGTGTCGTCGTTATGTATCCCCTGACCAATAAGAATAAAGCAAACAAAAAACAAACAAAGTAGTACCAACTACACATACAAAAATACCACATGCGGGAAATGTGCAAAATCCTTCAGTGTCCAAACACAAATATTTAATATTATATTTCCTTATTCCGCTTGGATGTTAAAAGAGAAATCAATTGTTGCCATATGGTGCCATTATTCAGTTGATCGCTTTTACCAGGATGTGTTGTCTTCGTTTATCCCTAATCGTCTATTTTTGTATTATTGCATAATTATTTCTATCGAATGCAAAGGTTCGGTGGTTCTTTAAATGATTACCGTACCTCACTTCTATTAAGGCTTATGCAAGAGTGTTTATGGTTAAATTGAGGGAAGAAGAAGTTGTCGCATTTATTTTTGATGGTATTAATCCTGAATATAGGTCATACATGACCATCTGCAGCAGACCAGTAACGTATTCGGATCTTAACAAATAATTAAGGCTGCAAAAGCTGGGAAAACACGCGGATTCCTTGAGAGTGCATAATGTACCTCCACCATCTCAATATTTTGATTATATCATGATTATTGAACTCAGGGTAATTCTTTACAAGATAATCGTTCACAGGGTAGGAATTATTTTGGATCAAACGGTCGTAGATCAGACTCAAATAGAAGGTGTTTCTTGTGTGGTTCGTACCAACATTTAGATCGATGGTGTCCTAGAAATTCCCATCCTAGACAATGGCTATCTAATAAAGGGACCTCCTCGGAATGTCATTCCTCGTTCAGTATTTCAAATAAAGTTGAGGTTAGGAATTCTGATGTTAATGAATACAAAGGTCCAAAGGATTATGAAAAGTGTTGTAACCGACTAACTGATGTGTCAAGATATTGCTCCCCATTCATGGATATTGTGATTAACAATGAATCTGTCACTGCTTTATTAGATTCTGGAAGCGTGACATCCTTTATGAGTAGAACTTGGTGCGATAATATGGCTTCTGTGTGCAAATTTGATAAACTTGTTGAAGTACTGTACCCGTAAGTATCATATAGTTGACTTGTTAAAATCCTAGAATGGAGAATGGATCGAAGTATCTTGAAGGTCCCGGCTGAAAACCTGAAAATCCCTCTGACAAGCAATTCTATGATAAGCACACAGTCGCAGAGGAAGTGTTATGGACTAACTACACTGGACACGGATGCTAACTACAATAGGAGCATGAGATCCTTACCTAATCTCGGGTCGGAATGGGATGAAGGCGCCACATACCAAGAGTACCCCTTTCCATAACACAACCTTACTATAATCGAAATAAATCACGCAAGATCCACTTGTAAAAAGGAATGAAGCTACTTTATTGCCGAAAACACCAGACAATAAATAACAATGAAATAGAAACAGATAAAGAAAAATTAAATAAAAACGTCCACTCATCCACAACAAATCTAACATCCACACGCTAAAACAGCTGAGCTTAACACGCCCAAAGTCTCATGTTTACATTGCCTCCCTCAACTGGAATTTAAATATTGAAATTAAAAGTGTTTAAAAATAATTTAAATATATCGAAAGCTTTTCCAAAAGTTTCGTTCAAAAATAAATTTAAATTTTAACAATACTATGTTTTACTCTATACACCAAAACTCAATTTTATAATTTAAAAATATCAGCTGGACTACATAAAATGTCCATCAGCTCTTTTCAGATAGCTGCGATTGCTATACACAATCCGGGATTCATACATACACATGACTAATCCCTCAGTCATCACGCATTCTAGTATAAATACTAATTGACAATGTTCCTGAAAGAACACTATTCCTCCCTTAATGTTTCATAAAATAATACGGAGAACAACATATCTCTCCATTTCATCGAAAACTCCCCCCAAATATCACACACATAAATCGTATAATACAATCTCCCACTCACCTTGTGTTGCATACAAGTGTTTCTCCATTCAAAATAAAGAACACGTTTGATGGAAGCTTAATATTATTATATTAGCATCGTAAAGTAAATTATTATTATCAGCGACAACAACAAAGTTAAATAAAATAAACGAACAACACCTATAAAAAGGTTTAATATTTACAACGGACTAGTTATGCAAGTTTAATATCTAAACTGTCCCTCCATGTCGAAATAATATAAAAATATTATTATTATACTTCTATGCAAGAAGTAAACACGTCAAAGTGTAGGTTAAAACTACCTTCCTTAATGTTTCATGAAATATATGGCCATCGCAATTACTTAAAGTAATTTAAAAAGTTGAAAATTCACTCAATACTAACTCCGACTATTAATGTCGTAGATTAGGTTTCTGTATAATCCGGGTTTAATATGATCATTCATTTAAGAACACCTCATATGATTATTAATTCAAAATTTTTAATAAAAGTTTACTAGAAATTCAGAAACATAAATTAATTCAGCAGATCACCTAGCTGTTCCGCATGCCTCCTTAAATCGTCTAATCCAACTAACACATTTTTAGAATAACAATGAGTTACACCTAACTCAACTTCACCTCACTCAAATGCTAGAAATAGCATGATATAACATTAGAGCAACAAGTAAATACGTTTCTTAATTAATACGGTATGTTTTCTTCGTATATGCACACTCAAAATATTTCATCGCAACATAACACTTCATCAAAGTTATAAGGAATGACATCATCGTATACTACGTTTTTTACCATATCATTACTATGCGGAATGAACCTTCGCAGTGGTTGCAATAAATACCTTAAAGAGGAATTACCCATCGCATTCCCAATAATAAATTCAGATGTGTGTCTAATATTGACTTAATTAATTTTTATAATATTGATCTGTGTATTTATACATCATAACAACTTCAAATATTGCTTACAAGATGGTTCAGATTATTAATAATCATTGAAATGTTTGTAGGATTGACTCCCTCTGCAAGTTTTATAAGCACAGTAAAGCTGGAATCAATTAAATGTTCCTTAAATATTTAATAAAAATACGAACATATCGTTCCATACTGGCGTAAACTAAACATTGCCGTAAAGTCAAGACTACAATTGTCTCTGACGTTACAACATGCTCTATGAAATATGTTGTCATACAAATGTTCCACGTATCTGAGTTTGAAATTGGATCAAGACGTCTAAAAAAATCGTCGATCAATAAAAATAATTAAATCTTCCAAAATATTTATGTTTCCTCAAAGATTGGTCACGATAGATCAATGATATCTCTAAAATAAAATAATTGTCAGCAGAAACTGATTATCAACTCAATATCAAAGTCACTGTATCTTAAATACACTTGCGAAGTCAATAAATTCGTCCTAAATGTTCATGCCAAAACCATAAAATGACGAAGAGATTAACACACAATCTCAATTAAAAGTATTAATAAATCGTTGGTCGCTTCCCCTAAAATATCTTTTCGTCGAAAAATACCCAAAGCTAATCTTCTACAAACGAATAATAAAAACGTTGAAGACGAAAACCTGAATATAATTCCACTATTTAAATCAAGAAAAACATTTAAATACAATTCAAAGAAAAATTCCAAGCATGGAAATAAATTCCATATGACTATCTTGTAGATTAAATTAATGCCAAAAGAAATTCAAGTTGGAATCAAAAACGAAAATATCCAACGCTAAAGTTTACTGAAAAATACCACAACTAATCGAAGACAAAAGGCAATACTACAGTAGAAAATTGGTGCTCAACACGTATCAATCTACTCCAAACTACGAAAAACAGTGCATTCGCTGTACCTTGATAGAAGTTCTCGATGAATTGTAGCGAAGAGAAATTACCAAGATGAATTGGTAATTCGGATCCAGCCCAGGATTGAACTGTAGTTCCCCACGATCCACAAACAGACATCTCGGACAACGAACTCACGTTCCTCCAAGGACACCTCCTGTCGTAGATTGGACTGGAACTGTAGCTCTCCCGTTCGCTTGGACTGCCATCGTCTCCCGTCAGAAAGCGTCTTCTAAAACCTCCTTCCGATAACTCTTGAAAACTTCCATGTAGAATGAGCAATACCATTGAATAATGTTCGTAATTGTGAACCATATATTGCTTCGAAGATGTGATGAAGTCAATTGGTCGCCCAATGCCGTGATGTAGTTGGACATAATTTTACAATGTTCTAATTTCATATCGAAGGTTGCTCCGTGAAGTCCCTATGCTTCCATCTCGTGTACCCCTGGCGCATAATTTACTCAAACATAACAGCCAACATCCTAACGGTGAACTGTCTTGTTGTAAAATATTGAATAAATATCATCGTGAATATCTGTGGAATCGATATCTCACTGTAGTAAAATTGCAGCTTCACTCATCTTATAATGCACGGAGCTTTGCGAATGTTAATACACTACTGCTTCAAATGTTCGGTCTCACCCGGCACGGACTTGACTTGAGTATACTGCGTAGCACGCACGCTGTTCAGGCCACGAGATAAACACTTTTCTCCTAGCACTCAGTTCACGTTCTTAAAACTGTCGAATCTCGAAATTGGGATACGGCAGATCCCTTATAAATGCTTGCATATCACACTCGCACTATAAACTTGCTTATAAAAGCTTTATATTAAAGCTGACTTCTCATTATCGCACACACAAGCAATTTATAAAATACTGTATTTAACACTGGCTTCCTCTACACAAGAAGTGCGGGCTTGCCATGCTATTGGCACTCGATTGTTAGTTCGGCTGAAGTGCGGGCTTCCTTAACCTTGAAACTCCTCACCCCTTGCTCTGCGGTCGATACTCGCCAAATCTCCAAACAGTAATGAACCCAGTTTCCAGCCCTCACCCTCCCATCTGACTGAATTTCCGGCATTTTCCAAGAGGGGGATACGATTGCGCGGGCTCCTTACAATGCTTATTACTTCATTCTGGAGTATTTAATCACTGTAATAACATTTTTCCATGGTTAATATTTAAATATAGCAACTTTCCGTAAGATAATATCCTCTTCAATCGGTCGAAAATAGAAAAGATAACTGGCTTAGTTATGATCCCAGAGTCTTCTATCAGAGAAGTCTTCTCTGATTGGCTATCATTACTCAGACACGTAGCTCGTGAATACCGTATTTATCCCAATATAGGCGCAGTAACGCGTCTTCCTCAAGGTACACTAACCTTGTCAAGGGCGGTCCATAATGCATCAAAGACTTGCTACTAAGCTAAAACTTATTTTATGTCACAAATCCAGCCCTTCCAATCTCATGCATATTCACCATCACAAACATGATTCTGGCCTCAAAATCATCCTAAAATAAGCCGAAATCAGGCTCATCCCTCCCTCAACTGAGGAGAAAAACGTTCCAGAATGTTTTTATCGGGTTGTGACTCGAACATAACTATGTTACTGAACTGAATCGGGTTATGTTAGCCTATCTTCTTATAATATTGTTGTAAATTTCTTGCGTTGAATTTCCCCAAAGACAGATCATTCTCATCGTCATAAATCTCATAACAGTTTTTATCATTTGCGTCCATCACTCGGAACGGGCCCGTGAACAGGTAAGCAAATTTCGGGTATATTTTCCTTGCTACGTCGGCCTTCACTGGCTTCCGAATTAAAATCATTTCTCCAATTTCAAGTGGCTTACTAAACCTCTTTCCTTGTAGACGTTTCATTTGTTACTGGGCTGCTTTCTGCAAATTCTCCTTAGCAAGATCTATGCTAGCTTGGCGGTCAATGTCAGGATCAATAGGAATAGTTCTAAAAATGTTATCCCACGGTCTCTGTGGTTTTGTTGATGATGGAGCAACATTGGAATCTCAGCTGTACTTTCCTGAATGGTAGAGTTCAAACATTCCTCGATTATGGGGACAAATCTCACCCAACTCTGATGATCTTCTGTGCAAAATATGCGACAGGATTTCGTAAATTCAGACATTATTCTCTCCGAGTTGTTAGACTCTGGATTTCGAATGCTTGAGAAAATATGTCTGATTCCAAGTCGATCCATCTCTGCCTGAAATTCTGCTGACGTGAATTGTGCACCATGGTCAGACAGTAGAATTTCTGGCTTCCCAGCCTTAGGGAATACTGCCTTTCCCAGTCAATTAACAACTTGTTTCGTGGTGGCCTTCTGGATGGGATACAAAGTGACATATTTAGAGAACACATCAATAGTAACCAACAAATATTGATTTCCTCTATAGGCCTTAGGGCAAGGACCGAATATGTCGCAGGCCATGAGCTCACCAGTCTTAGAAGGAATTATAGCCTTAGGTTTACCCTTCAACAGCTGAGAGGCATACTTCCCTCGTTGACATTTGTCACAAGATCTCACTATCTCGGCGATGGAACTCCTCATGCTTATCCAAACGAATTTCTCCTTCAAAGTGCTCATGGTTTTGTCCACGCCACCATGGCCTATGCTGTGATGAGCCAACCAAACCAATTTAACCACCAAGTTCGGCGGCACGACTATACGGACCTTAGTCTTCGCCGCGTCGATGTATTTACATACAATGTCACCGCTCATAATGTAACGTCGCGACTTTCTCTCAGTCTCCGCATAATCAGGATCAGTGTTGTCCATCAACCCCTTTTAAGAACCTATACATATGTCTAATTGGAGCACATCTCTTCTGTGATACGGCAATACGTTCAAGTTTCTTCAACGTTTAAAGATCTTCTTCTTCCAATTGTATATGGTTTATCTGCACATTTGTTACAGGATTTCGGGACAGAGCATCAGCTAGAAGGTTATCCTTTTCCGGCTGGTGTACCATTGTGGCATTAAATTGCTGGGTGAACAATGCCCATCTTGTCAATCTGTCACTAGACATGTTGGATTTAAGCATAAACCGCAAAGCTTTGTGATTAGTGATAATCACAATCTTGTGTCCAATCAAGATCTTTTTCCATTGATGGAGTACTGTGACAAATGCAAGAGCCTCCAGTTCCGTCGTAAAGTAGTTTTCTTCGTGCTTCCTGAGTTCTTCCTGTGAATGCAATGTAGTGGTTGTTCTGTTTCTCATCCTTCTGATATAACACTGCACTGATCCCTATGCGAGATGCATCTGACTCGATGTAACAAGTCCTTTCGAAATCAGGATACTCCACGTTATTTCGCAGAATTTCCTTGGCCTTCTTGAAAGCTACTGTAGATCCGTGGCTGGAGCCCATTTCCAACGGTTGTTCTTTTTAGGAGCTCATCCAATGGAGCCATTAATTCTGAATAACGTGGACAATGGTTACTAATAAATTGGCAAACACCCACGAATGCTCTGACCTGTTTAACCTTCTTGGGTTTAGGAAATCGCATAATTGCATCTATTTTGTCCTGGTTGGGATGATATCCATACAGGTCAATTGTATGCCCCAAAAATCTAATTCTTTCATGCATAAAATGACATTTCTCAAAATTGATCTTGATATTAGCAGCTTTGAGATCTTCAAACAACAACCTCAAGTGTTCTAGATGTTCATGAGCATTCCTGGATGAAATAATCAGGTCGTCAATATAGCAAAGTACATTTTCCTTGACTTTCTCAGAAAGTTTGCTGTCCAAAGCTCTAATCAACGCTGGTCCACTGTTAACAATTCCAAAAGGAACGCGTAAAAACACCCATGTCGTCTAATCGAACAAGAAACCAGTATATTGCCTACTATCCTCGGATAGTCCAATTTGTTAAAAAGAAGCCGTCAGGTCCAGGACGCTGAAACAGGCCTTTCCTTTGAACTGCCTCAATAAGTCTCGAATCTTCGGCGAACGGTCCATTTCCGGCATCATTAGAATGTTCAAATTCCTGTCATCGAGGCATAACCTGAACTGTCCATTGTTCTTCTTAACTACGGCGATCGGGTTGATATAAGAATATGCTTGTTTCCGTATTATTCCTTCTTCTTCCATCTTCTTTGTAATACCACGAACCTCTTCATAATATTTCTCAGGAATTGGATATGATTTCTTCTGATAAGGTGCATCGTTAGTCAATCTAATCTTATATTGGAAATCCTTTATCAATCCTAGTTTATCATCAAATATTCCCGGAATTCCATAATTAACCCTTCAAATTCGTTTTGAATTTCTTCAAAGCCTTTTGCTTTAAATGCGAATTGTTCCCTTTCTTGCTCTACCTCCTCAATTATATTATTCAAAATTTCTTCTCTGTAGTCTGTATCTAGACTGGAATTCACGTCCCTTTCTTCGAAGTCCAAACCTCCTTCATTGATCTTAATAATGCGATTCTTCATATCGATGACAGCCCTGACTTTCGTAATGAAGTCTATTCCTAGTATGATGTCAAAATTAACCTTACTGACCACGAGGAAACTGTGTTCAAAAAGTCGACCATCAATTCTAAAATTCAACAATGCCTGGACTTTGCATTTCACAGACTTATCCTGGAAAATTCCACGAACCAAAATAGTCATGCTGTTTCCCTCTAACAATTTCTGATAACATTCCTCTGACATTATGGAAATCACAGCTCCAGTAGCCACAAGAGAATTACACATAACGTCTTCCACAAGAATATTAATAATTGGCAATTCCAAAACTTCATCTTCTCTAGAATCCTCCTGTTCGAATAACAAATCCTCATCTGTTACCTGATATATCTCGTTTCATATCTTCTGTCTCTGTAGTACATATTTCTGTCAGGACCTCCTCCATTTCTATTCTGATTATTCCTGACATCAGTCTGCTGTGTCTGATCCACAAACATCGTGTTGATTTCTCCGTGTTCATTCCTAGAGTTTCGAGCAACTACGTTCGGGATAGGACTAGTACAGTCAAGTTTCCTGAGTAACTCGTCCATCTTCGCAAGATCTGTTAAGCCTGCCGATATCAGATACCGTCTCACTTCAACAGGAAGTTGTTGAGAGATAGCCTCAATCAATTCTCCTTGGCTTAATGGGGGCCGAAGAAATCTTAAGCGGGCCAATTGTTGAGCAAAGTAGTCTGCGTAACATGTTTGAAGTGCGCTAGAATACTTTCTAGAGTAGACCTCTGCCCTGAGAGAATTTTGGGCTTCCACGGACCAAAATCTCTTTATTAACGAGTCAGCAAACTCTTCCAAGTCTGAGAACGTACAGCGGAATGCGCGATACCAAAAAAGGGGACCTCCTTCCAAATATCGTTCCACAATCTTCAGTTCCCTTTCCCTCGGAATCTGAGCTTCCGTAAAATAATCAGCCAAATTACGAACAAATTCGATAGGTGTGTAATCGTCTTGATTATTAAAACGACGTGGCTTGTCTTCAAAATTACGGATGACCGTAATGTTCCTCGCCTGGATCATAGGCGTACTTGTCTTAGGCTCGGGTACCACTCTCTCTGTTACGAATGTCCTATATCCATACCTTTCTGGTGGTCTCGGTTGTAGGTAATCTGTTTTAGTTTGTCTAACCTCCTCTTCGGTATTAGTTTTCGATATTTTAATCACTTTCTCCCTTTTTCCCCTTATCATCTAAGCCTTCAAAGACTTCCTTAATATGCTTCCCACCTCTTGTTTCAGTTCTTCCTTTACCTTATCCAAACTCCCCAAATCGTTAATGTTTAAGCTACGTAAACGTTCTCTCAAATCCTCAATATCGTTACACTTAACATTACCTATGGCTTTGATATCGTCAACTATTTTATCGAGTTTAGTTTTAACTTCGTCTGATTGACGTTCGAGATCCTCTTTGAACTGCGATACATCATCTACCTGTATTTTCTGTGTGGATTCGATACGTTTGTTTACATCTTCTCTTAAGCTAGCAATATCCTTATGAATACTTGAATCTGAATCTGTAACCTTTTTCTCCTTACTAGATCTAATCTCAGCAAGATAATTATTGTTTACCCTACTCCATTCTTCCTTCCAAGCAACAACATTAGCTTTAAGTATTTCCTCCATATCAATCTCTAAATCTTCCTTTAAGATTTTATTGTGATCTGTAACCTGTGTTCTTAATGATTCTACGTTATTCTTAAGTTCAGCTAGTGTACTTATAGTATGGAGCGAGTCATTGGTAAATTGAGTTCTCAGAGCATCTAAATCACCTCTATTTGATTCGTTATTCTTTTCGAGTTATTTCCTAACATCACTTTGAAAATAATCGTTACTTGTTTCTAAACCATCAAGTTTAACTTGTAGATCAAGTGATATTTTGTAATTTGATAACTCGGTTCTTTAGACTATATGCCTCTGATTTCACTTTTCCCATGTCTGCTCTTATATTAGTAACATCGAAATATACAATCTTCAAATCATCTTTAACTTTATTCACATCTATTTGTATTTGTCCCACTTCATTATGAACATGCTCAACATCTGATTGTATTTTTGTAACATTATTTTGCATGTTACCCATGTTTGACTTAATATCGCCAACATCTGCTTTAGTGTCAGTGACCTCAGTATGATGTTGCCAATGTCTGTTTTTAAATTGCCAACATCTACTTTCGTTTCACCAACATCTAGTTTAACATTAGCCATGTCAGCCTTAATATTGCCAACATCTGCTTTAGTTTCAGTAACTTCAGTGTAAATGGCACCTCCTCTTTGCTGGACTTCCTTGGATCCTTCCTGTAAATGGGACACCCTAGTTGTCATTGACGTTGCGCTAGTTTGCAAACCGTCAAGCATACCTCTAACATTTTCAATATCACCCTGCATAGATTCTTTCACACTCTCTGTTACTTTACTGGTTATCTTTTGAACGACTTTGTCAAAGACCTTGTCCATTTCCTTCTTTGCCTCCTCTTGTAGATTGGCAAGGAGATCTGTCACCTCCTGTGTTGACATTGTTGCCATTATAACAATAATACACTTAAATGCTTTAGGGATACACAAAATAGAGCATACTGACTACACTTTGAGCAACCAATTTCTACAATACTTGGGTATTTTTCTACATAGCGTTAACTTATTCTGGTATCTTACAACTATTCTCCCTCTATTTCATTGTTAATTGCAGCAATCATCCTTACGTGACCTAAATCAAATATACTACCGCATAAACCCTCAATACCATTACTAAACTGATTTAAATTTATTATGACTTGGTAAACACAGACCATTGAACCAGTTAATACAATAAAATAGGTTCAGATCATAGGTTATTATTCAATAATGTCACCTATGTTTTTCCTATCACAGGATTGTCCAACATCTGACCTTCCTAAAAGCAACTAGTGATCACCATCACTCTAATTAACCATTCATGGCGTTACGAAAAATATTTCGGTACGGTACCCTTGTTGAGATTGCCATTCCAACAGACTAAATTCTCAACTGTGGTGCCAAAATCTTTAGCCAAACACGTTGGGATTGCCATTCTACCTGACTATACCCGTAATTATCATATATTTGACTTGTCAAAATCCTAGAATGGAGAATGGATCCAAGAATCTTGAAGGTCCCGGCTGAAAACCTGAAAACCCCTCTGACAAGCAATTCTATGATAATCACACAGTCGCAGAGGAAGTGTTAAGGACTAACTACACTGGACACGGATGCTAACTACAATAGGAGCATGAGATCATTACCTGATCTCGGGTCGGAATGGGATAAAGGCGCCACATACCAAGAATACCCCCGTTCCATAACACAACCTTACTATAATCGAAATAAATCACGCAAGATCCACTTGTAAAAAGGAATGAAGCTACTTTATTGCCGAAAACACCAGACAATAAATAACAATGAAATAGGAACAGATATAGAAAAATTAAATAAAAACGTCCACTCATCCACAACAAATCTAACATCCACACGCTAAAACAGCTGAGCTTAACACGCCCAAAGTCTCATGTTTACATTACCTCCCTCAACTGGAGTTTAAATATTGATATTAAAAGTGTTTAAAAATAATTTAAATATATCGAAAGCTTTTCCAGAAGTTTCGTTCAAAAGTAAATTTAAATTTTAACAATACTATGTTTTACTCTATACAACAAAACTCCCTTTTATAATTTAAAAATATCAGCTGGATTACATAAAATGTCCATCAGCTGTTTTCAGATAGCTGCCATTGCTATACACACTCAGCTGTTTCCTTCTCATCCGGGATTCATACATACACATGACTAAACCCTCAGTCATCACGCATTCTAGTATAAATACTAATTGACAATGTTCCTGAAAGAACACTATTCCTCCCTTAATGTTTCATAAAATAATACGGAGAACAACATATCTCTCCATTTCATCGAAAACTCCCCCCAAATATCACACACATAAATCATATAATACAATCTCCCACTCACCTTGTGTTGCATACAAGTGTTTCTCCATTCAAAATAAAGAACACGTTTGATGGAAGCTTAATATTATTATATTAGCATCGTAAAGTAAATTATTATTATCAGCGACAACAACAAAGTTAAATAAAATAAACGAACAACACCTATAAAAAGGTTTAATATTTACAACGGACTAGTTATGCAAGTTTAATGTCTAAACTGTCCCTCCATGTCGAAAGAATATAGAAATATTATTATTATACTTCTATGAGAGAAGTAAACACGTCAACGTGTAGGTTAAAACTACCTTCCTTAATGTTTCATAAAATATATGGTCATCGCAATTACTTCAAGTAATTTAAAAAGTTGAAAATTCACTCAATACTAACACAGACTATTAATGTCGTAGATTAGGTTTCTGTTTAATCCGGGTTTAATATGATCATTCATTTAAGAACACCTCATATGATTATTAATTCAAGATTTTTAATAAAAGTTTACTAGAAATTCAGAAACATAAATTAATTCAGCAGATCACCTAGCTGTTCCGCATGCCTCCTTAAAATCGTCAAATCCAACTAACACATTTTTAGAATAACAATGAGTTACACCTAATTCAACTTCACCTCACTCAAATGCTAGAAATAGCATGATATAACATTAGAGCAACAAGTAAATACGTTTCTTAATTAATACGGTATGTTTTCTTCGTATATGCACACTCAAAATATTTCATCGCAGCTTTACACTTCATCAAAGTTATAAGGAATGACATCATCTTATACTACGCTTTTTACCATTTCATTACTATGCGGAATGAACCTTCGCAGTGGTTGCAATAAATACCTTAAAGCGGAATTACCCATCGCATTCCCAATAATAAATTCAGATGTGTGTCTAATATTGACTTAATTAATTGTTATAATATTGCTCTGTGTATTTATACATCATAACAACTTCAAATATTGCTTACAAGATGGTTCAGATTATTAATAATCATTGAAATGTTTGTAGGATTGACTCCCTCTGCAAATTTAATAAGCACAATAGAGCTGGAATCAATTAAATGTACCTTAAATATTTAATAAAAATACGAACATATCGTTCCATACTGGCGTAAACTAAACATTGCCGTAAAGTCAAGACTACAATTGTCTCTGACGTTTCAACATGCTCTATGAAATTTGTTGTCATGCAAATGTTCCACGTATCTGAGTTCGAAATTGGATCAAGACGTCTATAAAAATCGTCGATCAATAAAAATAATTAAATCTTCCAAAATATTTATGTTTTCTCAAAGATTTGTCACGATAGATCAATGCTATCACAACAATAAAATAATTGTCAGCTAAAACTGGCTATCAACTCAATATCAAAGTCACTGTATCTTAAATACACTTGGCAAGTCGATAAATTCGTCCTAAATGTTCATGACAAAACCATAAAATGACGAAGAGATTATCACACAATCTCAATTAGAAGTATTAATAAATCGTCAGTCGCTTCCCCTAAAATATCTTTTCGTAGAAAAATACCCAACGCTAATCTTCTACAAACGAATAATAAAAATGTTGAAGACGAAAACCTGTATATAATTCCACTATTTAAATCAAGAAAAAGATTTAAATACAATTCAAGGAAAAATTCCAAACATGGAAATAAATTCCATATGACTATCTTGTAGATTAAATTAATGCCAAAGAAATTAAGGTTGGAATCGAAAACGAAAATATCCAACGCTGAAGTTTACTGAAAAATACCACAACTAATCGAAGACAAAAGGCAATACTACAGTAGAAAATTGGTGCTCAACACGTATCAATCTACTCCAAACTACGAAAAACAGTGCATTCGCTGTACCTTGATAGAAGTTCTCGATGAATTGTAGTGAAGAGAAATTACCCAGATGAATTGGTAATTCGGATCCAGCCCAGGATCGAACTGTAGTTCCCCACGATCCACAAACAGACATCTCGGACATCGAACTCGCGTTCCTCCAAGGACACCTCCTGTCGTAGATTGGACTCGAACTGTAGCTCTCCCGTTCGCTTGGACTGCCATCGTCTCCCGTCAGAAAGCGTCTTCTAAAACCTCCTTCCGATAACTCTTGAAAACTTCCATGTAGAATGAGCAATACCATTGAATAATGTTCGTAATTGTGAACCATATATTGCTTCGAAGATGTGATGAAGTCAATTGGTCGCCCAATGCCGTGATGTAGTTGGACATAATTTTACAATGTTCTAATTTCATATCGAAGGTTGCTCCGTGAAGTCCCTATGCTTCCATCTCGTGTACCCCTGGCGCATAATTTACTCAAACATAACAGCCAACATCCTAACGGTGAACTGTCTTGTTGTAAAATATTGAATAAATATCATCGTGAATATCTGTGGAATCGATATCTCACTGTAGTAAAATTGCAGCCTCACTCATCTTATAATGCACGGAGCGTTGCGAATGTTAATACACTACTGCTTCAAATGTTCGGTCTGACCCGGCACGGACTTGACTTGAGTATACTGCGTAGCGCGCACGCTGTTCTGGCCACGAGATAAACACTTTTCTCCTAGCACTAAGTTCACGTTCTTAAAACTGTCGAATCTCGAAATTGGGATACCGCAGATCCCTTATAAATGGTTGCATATCACACTCGCACTATAAACTTGCTTATAAAAGCTTTATATTAAAGCTGGCTTCTCATTATCGCACACACAAGCAATTTATAAAATACTGTATTTAACACTGGCTTCCTCTACACAAGAAGTGCGGGCTTGCCATGTATTGGCACTCGATTGCTAGTTCGGCTGAAGTGCGGGCTTCCTTAACCTTGAAACTCTTCACCCCTTGCTCTGCGGTCGATACTCTCCAAATCTCCAAACAGTAATGAACTCAGATTCCAGTCCTCGCTCTCCCATCTGACTGAATTTCCGCCATTTTCCAAGAGGGGGATACGATTGCGCGGGCTCCTTACAATGCGTATTACTTCATTCTGGAGTATTTAATTAATGTAATAACATTTTTCCATGGTTAATATTTAAATATAGCAACTTTTCGTAAGATAATAGCCTCTTCAATCGGTCGAAAATAGAATAGATAACTGGCTTAGTTATGATCCCAGGGTTTTCTATCACAGAAGTCTTCTCTGATTGGCTATCAGTACTCAGACATGTAGCTCGTGTACACCGTATTCATCCCAATATAGGCACAGTAACGCGTCTTCCCCAAGGTACACTAACCTTGTCAAGGGTGACCCATAATGCATCATAGACTTGCTACTAAGCTAAAACTTATTTTATGTCACAAATTCAGCCCTTCCAATCCCATGCATATTCACCATCACAAACATGATTCTGGCCTCAAAATCACAACCCGGCTAGTAGGTCGTGGATTCGCTGCACTAGGGGGTGTTGCGGGAAGCATGTAGCAATTGACTGCAACTAACTCAAAAAGTCGGTAAACGCGAGAAAGTGGATTCTTGCATCCTGTAGTGCAAACTGCAGAGCTTCATAGATGGCAACGAGCTCCGCAGTAAACACACTAAAGGCCTCAGGTAATGAGATCTTGGTATTTGCACCATCAATAACTTAAGCACAACCCACCTTTTCGTCCTCCTTCGAACCATCAGTGTAGAGAATGCCAGTGTCCAGAAATTGGTAACTATGCTGTGGAACTGTCTCCGATAAACGAAGGCATCCGTGTTCACCTTAGGACCTCGTGGTAGATTTAACCAAATTTCCAGACGCGGGATTTACCAAGGAGGCACCTTGATAGGTGTCCGGATCATATAGGGACCTACAGCCACTCCTCTTTCCGTACACGAGCTATCGAGTCTAAAACCAACCGGCCGACTGGCACGAGGCAGGTTGGCGTACCTCTGGTGGTATTGAATACTGAAGAGAGCTCGATAGCTCGGATGTTGCGGCATTTGACGCACATTGGCAGGAAATGCTAAAAGCATTATGTTGGCGTCTATAGTTTAGAGGTGGAACACCCGATTCGGCGAGTAGGCTGGGTATCGGGCTGGTCCGGAACGCACCGGTAGCCAGCTTAACGCCACTATGGTCGATACTGTCCAGCATTTTCAAGGTTGCCGGAGTTCCTGAACCGTATGCCGCAGAGCCATATTCTAGACGGGACAGGACTAGGGCTTGGTAGAACCGTGGCAGCACCGCACGGTCAGCCCCCCACGTAGTGCCACTAAGAAACTTGAACATGTTCAGTTTCCTGAGACACGCCGTTTTTGTTGCCGTATATGGTGCTGCCATGTTAATTTGCTGTCAAAATGGAGCCCCAGGAAGCGATAAGTGTCAACCAACGGCAATGCAGCATCCCTGAGATGTAGTTCAGGGTGTAAATGTAGCCTCCAGAGCCGACATAAATGGACGACAGAGGTTCTCGCTGCTGAAAATCGAAAACCCCGGTCGTGAGCCCACCTGTCGACCCGGTTAATAGCTAGATGCAATTGACGTTCCACGATTGCCATACTTCCAGAGCTGTAATGCAGAGCAAAATCGTCTACATACAGCGATGGATCTACCGTAGGCCCGGCGGCGGCAACAATGCCGTTTATGGCAACCGCGAACAGGGAGACACTCAGCACAGATATCTGAGGAACTCCATTTTCTTAGGTATATTTTGTTTTAATGTCCTACCGACGCTTACACGGAAGAGTCGGACGGACGTGAAATTCGCAGTGAAAGTCGGTAAATTACCACGGAGTCCCCACTTGTGAAGGTTGGAAAGGATCCTGTAGCGCCACCTGGTGTCGTAGGCTTTCACGAGGTCAAAGAAAACCGTGACTAGAGGTGCTGCTTTCGGAGAAATGCCTCCTGTATGGCGCTCTCAAGTCGCAACAGATGGTCAGTGGTGGACCTATGAGAGCGAAATCCACACTGGTACTCAGACAGGAGACCACTCCCTTCCAAGAATCACAGAAGCCGACGGTTCACCATCTTCGTCAGGAGCTTACATAGGCTATTTGCCAGACAAATTGGCCTATAGCTGCTTACAAACTTGGGATCCTTTTCAGCCTTGGGAATCGGTATCACGATCCCCTCTCCACATTGAGATGGAAACTCCCCTTCAATCCATACAGATTGAAGAGGACCAACAGTTGTTTTATACTGGATTCGCACAGACGTTTTAACACTTGATTATATATGTTATCCGGTCCAGGAGCCGTATCCCTGCACAGTGCAAGGCACTGCGCAGTTCCCATTCAGAGAATGGTTCATGGGAGGGTTCCGAAGCAGCAGTGGCAAAGGACAAGGTGTGAGCCTCTGTCTCCCGCTTCAGAGTAAGAAATGTAGGATCGCAACTCCCAGAGCAGGATACATCGGAGAAGTGCGATCTAATTCTGTTGACAATGGCCAGATGGTCTGTGATGATTTGTCCGTTGATGGAGACTCCGGGTATCGTCAATGATGTTGGTAGTCCGGAGATCCGACGAAGCTTAGTCCACACTTGAGGTGAAGGAGTATGTGCCGTCGTAGACGACACATATTTTTCCCACGTCTTCTTTACTCTCCTGAGTTGATATCGGACTCTAGCACGCATCCTTTTGAAGGTGATAAGGTTGGCCGTGGTGTTTTGCCTCCGATAGCATTTGAAAGCACGTCGACGATCTTTAATGTCTGCTACAATCTCGGCTGTCCACTAAGGGACAAGCTTCTGGCGTGAGTTTCCGGATGAGGAAGGTATTGTTTTCTCTGCAGCAGCCAAAATACCATTCGTTATATGCATGGTATAATCGTCGACACTCTCAAATATATCTTCGGCAAACACCGCACGTGCCGTGAAAGTAGGCCAATCAGCCCGTCGGAGAAGCCATATCGACTTGGTAACTCGATGGCTCTCTGGTTCGGAAGAGTAACGATAATCGGGAAATGCTCACTGTTACAAATGTCGTCGTGTACACCCCATTCTAGCAGGAGAACCAGCCCACGAATGCACAAGGTGATATCGACACTTGAATAAGTGCCTTGTGCAATAAAGAAGTGCGTAGGGTCACCTGTGTTCAACAAACACAGCTCCAGCCTCCTGATCAGTCTTAAAAATCACTCCCTTTACCGCTAGTGGTAGCGGAGCCCCAGATGGTGTTGTGGGCATTAAAATCTCCTAGAAGGAGAAAGGGAGAGGGAAGCTGAGAGACTGGATCCACCAGCAGGTTGTAATCCAGTTGAGAACCAGGCAGGATGTACACGTTACATACTGTTGCCGTTACTGGCAACGAAGTACGAACTGCAACTGCTTCTAGCTGTGTACGCAGCGGCACCTCTTCACTAAAGAGGCTAGAGTGGACGAGAATGCAGAAGCCACCGGCGGCCACAGCTCCGTCCACTCGGTCTTAAGAGAAGAGTTTGAATTGACGCATCGTTGTCTCATGTCCAGGACGAAACCTGGATTCCTGAAGACAAACAATGTTTGCCGAAAACGAAGATATAAAATAACGTAACTCAGCGACATGACCAAAATAGCTATTACAGTTCCATTTTAATTGTGCCATAGTGTGGACTCAAGTAGAAGTTGGTCTTTGTTATGTCTTTTCCTGTTATTAAAATTTTGTCTACAACCTTTACTCAAAGAGTGTGGTCATTTAGTAATCGATTCTCCATCTAGTTCTTAAGGTGCGAGTGAACTCGACTTTGGTCTCAATGGTCCACGTACTACCACCACCTTCTCAATAATACACCATTTCTCTCAGAGTAAGGTTTTACAAATTCAACCTTTTCTATTTTCCTAAGAATTTCACCAAGAAGTGGATCCTTCTTTTGATACTCTTTCATATCTCCGAACAACTTCGGACAGTTTGGCATAATTATATTATTCATATTAAAATTCAAAATTGCGTTATTGCACTCTTTCACATTACCTTAAATTTCAAAATCATCATAATACATTCTACTCATACAATCAGCTATCACATTTTCACTGCCACGAAAGTGACGAACAGAGAACTTGAAAGGCGAAATACGAGTAGCCCAACGAGCTATTCTACCTGTTTTCCGGGGTTTGCCAAGTACCCAACTCAAAGCTTGATTGTCTGTTTCTAATTCGAAAGGAACATGTTCAAGATACATTTTAAAATTTTCCAACGCGAACAACACTGGCAATCCTTCAAGTTCGTATACAGAATAGTTCTTTTCAGCATCATTCAATTTACGTGATGCTCCCGTGTGGGTTGCGGGTTAGAATACACCCCACCCACGGTATGCTCTTCCTGTCGTAGGAGGCGACTAATAGGGCCGACAAGACCGACTGATATGACTGACTTTGATTTGGAAGACCCCCTGTGGATGGGGAGGGCAGAATTCATCCACGGTATCCCCTGCCTGTCGTAAAAGGCGTCTAATAGGGAGGACTTATTAAGGTCTTTTTCGACTTCCGGTCTCAGTTTTGGTTTGGCCTTAGAAATCTGCTGCCTGGGAAAGGGCCACCAACTTGGCCAGCTGGCCAGAAAGACTGGACGGTACTCCCAATCCCGTCAGGTGGCTGCGCCATGTACCCTTGCAGTAGTATCAGCCTCACAACGGAGGTCTCAGCACGGCCGAATAATTGCGCCGAAATTCCGGTTAAGGTCACCAAGCACGATACGCTGAATGAGGTCCGTGGTGTAGTATTCCACCGCGACGTCATTTTGAATACGAATGCAGAACTAATGCGGTATCTGGGGAAGAGGGGCGTCACGAAAATTAGGTGCATCACCCGCAAAATTGGAGAGGACAGCGTCGATACCGGCGCTTTCATTCTCCATTTTGAGGGTGATGTAGTGTCTAAGCAGGTGAAGGTCACGTCGTATTATTGCGACGTTCGACCTTACGTACCTCCACCTATGCGCTGCTACCATTGCCAGAGATTCGGGCATGTTTCAGCCAAGTGTACTGCGAAGGCCGTTTGTGGAGAGTGTGGCAAGGCGACACGTGAGGGTGAGAGGTGTACGCCTCCCCCGATATGTCCTAACTGCCAAGGAAGTGCCCTGAATTCAACAAGGAAGCCAAGATCCAAGAGATCAGGACTCTTGATAGGCTTTCAGATCACGACGCTCGCAAGAGGTTCCGTGTTATGAATGCCACCAAATTTCGGGTAAAGTTTGCAGCTGCAGCGACGCCTTCAATCACCCCTGCCGTTTGTGTACCAAGTGCAGTAACCTCGGTTTCCAACTATTCTGCGAATTTGAAATCTCCCCTCGCTAGCCTCCTTGAAAAAGGTGTCAGCTAAACCATCCAAGCTGGCAACTGCGGGGAAGAAGTCTTCTTATTCTCCTCCGAAAAGGTTGGGGAAGAAATCTCCCCCTGCTAATGGGGAAAAAGGACTTCCCCAACCGGGGCTGCAACAACATCTACCAGCCGATGTGAAATGGAAATAATTGTAGTGTAGAAGGGAGAGAAGGTACGCCGCCGTCTCTCTCTCCCTCCTGCTGACAGGCTGGCTCTCACGAACATCAAGGGAGCGAATCCATCAGAAGCCAAACCTGTAAGCAAGGATGATCTCCCGGTAGGATCTGCGGCTAAGAGTGAAAGGCTCCAGGAGCCTGTCACCCAGAGGTCTGAGGGGAAGGTTACACCTTCTGACCCACTGAGACGTCACCGCAGAACCAAGAAAAAGAACGGTCGGGATGTGTCGGGGACAGATACCCAGTCTTCGGAACGTGAGAATGTCCCTCGACACCGCTCTCGCCCAACCCCAAGAGCGATGGAGTAGAGTCGGACGAGAACCGCGCGCCATCAAAGAGAGAGCACCCTCCATTTTCTTCGTTTTCGGACGGAGATGTGGAGATTGAGGTGTGCGCTCTTCCCCCCATCATCTTCACCTAGAGATGTCAGAGATGCGTGAGTAGCGCATGAAATGGTGGAATGAGGGGTGATGGGGCTGTAAATAAATGTATACAAATTAGCAAAAGGTAAACATAAAAAATAAAACACACACAATTAAAATACTATCAAAGAGAAGAGCAGAGAAGCCTAACCCTCGTTAGATTGGAGATCGTAGCGAAATTACCATTTGTTACATCAAAGGGGAAAGCTAATTAAAATAAATAAGAAATAATACGTTCGTCCCACCACAGGCTGATTACCGAAAGTAACCAGAAGAGATATTCTAAATAACATATGAAGTCGTACAATCCAAGAACAAACCCCCGTTTAAAGAACCAAAGAATGTCTCGCAAACAAGAACCACAGTAAAGGATAACTATCGATCAAAACTCCATCCACATACAACAGCATTACGCAACGACGACCATAAATAAAAAGAAAGAAAAACATACACCACCCTTAAAAAATAAATTACAACCCCTCAAACAAACAGCAACTGACTTCATAAACTCTCTGAATAAATCTTCTTCTCGGACGAAAGTATGAGATTCGATTATCTTACCGAAAGTAAAATGAGCATCAATCACAGTCCCCGGGTACTTGCCATAAATGCACATTTCACCAACCGCAAGAATAATCGATATACCTCATTCAATAAACGTAAAGAGTACACGCGTTGTTTCTCGACCGAAAGCAACAACAACAAACCCAAAAATGACCCTCAACTTTCGGTCAAGCTCCCACTTAATCAAAGGCGTTAACCCACCCTTAAACACATGTCTAGAAACGTGATTATACAATGAAAAGACTTTAGACACATACATATTAATATGTCAGCCCAGTCCATAAAGAAATAAGAAAAACCTAGTCGGCCATCCATAAGGTTGCACAAATGACTGACATTTCAAAGAAACACAATAACCCTTAATACATAAACAATTAATAATTAATGAGTGTTCCGACAATACAGATAACGACAGGAAGCCATCTGATGCACGAACACACATCCTCCTTCGTCAAGGTCCCAATTCGTGAAATAACTTAAAATTACTAACCCCTCAAGACCCTTGTAACATCCCATTCTATTACTAGGAGTAGAAGTTAGTAAGAAATACCTCCCATAATTACAATCACGTTTCATGACGAACAAGGATATAAAACACGGACAGAAATATAACACCAAGCAAAACAAATCAAGAACAACAACGGCAATAAACCTAAATAAATAAATAAATAAAATCCCAAACGACAACGCGTTTCCTCTCCACGTTATGTATACAAAAGGGGGGGGGGGACAATAGACAAGCCAGTATAATCAAAAACAATTACAATCTCCAATCTGACTTAAATACCAAAGGAACTACGGACATGCTATCACCAAAAAAATGGGAGGACATGACGTTATTTGCTCAACTGCATATTACACTTCACTCTTTGATAATAGGTTTCAAGATAAAATATGACACTTAGCTTTCAAAACGACGTTCTGGATGTTCTCGATGATAGTACATTATAATAATAATTTCATTTTCCTGTCCATTTTAGGTGTGTTATCAATAGCCAGAATCCCGTCATGTATCCTTGATAGTTTCCAAATTCGGTAGATATATTCTTAATTTTGGGCAAATGAGTAGGAGAGCAGTGGTGCTTTAAACGTACCCCAACACCTCTCCCTCTGACATCACATACTAACCCGCAATACATTCAGGGGCAAAGCCGATATCTCTTGAACCCATGGTTCTATTTTGGCATGCGACATATCGTTGGACTCGAGCTGACGCCCCCTTTGCTATGGCCCACTCGTTATACTTTTCAGATATTTTTATAAAAAAAATTGTTTTTGAAAATAGGCGATACATTAAAAACCAAACATGATATAACGTTGCGTCATGGTTGAAAAGAATGGTCTTTATCTCTTTTATTTTTATAACAAAACCTTTTTATTTCTCATGTTTTATTGAAAACAGTCCAATTTTGAAATGCATATATTTTGGAAACTAGGAATTTTAGAAATAAGTTTCTTTGACATAAATAAAAGGACCCCACCCCCTCTACCGCCAAAATAAATTTCAAGTCTCTAGGACAAAAAATTGTGTTTTTTAAGTAGTGCTAGATTAGTAGTTCTGCCCAATAAAGGAAGTTGTGAGCCCTTGGCGGCCTTGGGAAGGAAAGAGTGATGGAAGGAGGGCATGCTTGGATTCGTTTTTTTTGTCTCGTTGTGGTCTTTACGGGGATGTAGGTGTTGAAAAGGCGAAAAGCTGGAAAAATGTTTTTTTGGGGTAAAAACGTGATTTTAGACTTTTTGTTATATCTCGCGAACCAATGATGACAGAGGCGTGTACGAGGGGTCAAAGGCCTCGGGTTGACGTCCTCTTTGCTATGGACGCTGTATTATATATTTTTATGTTGTGCCATAGTTCAAACGAATGATCTCTATGACGTTTATTTTTATAATAAAACTTTTTTATTTTTTACATTAAAAAGTCCAATTTGAAATTCCTATATTTTGGATACTAACAAGTTTACAAAAATGTTTGTTTGATATGAATGGTTGGCATTTACTCCCTCTACCTTTAAAATAAATTTCAAGTCTCTAGAACAAATACTATGCATTTTCAAACTAAAAAAAATTAATAAAGAGTGTTTGTAGACAGAGAGAGAGACGGTACCGCTGGACATGTGTGTTAGAACAAGGCTATCACCGGCCATGGTGAATACAGGAAATGGCTATTTCGACGGGGCGATGTGTGGCAGAACGATAGAACGAGGGGTCGCTTTTCGATATTTTCCTATGATAGATACATGAAGGTGAATATTTCGAAAATCTCTCATAGCGATGAATAAAACAAGTTAGTAAACACTGACCTGTAACCTGATAAAATGATAATAATGATATGAGACGAATAAAAGCAAGGCTTTCATAGTCGACAACAACAGAACTTGCTTTTTGTATGTCTTGCTGGAAGCCTGAACGGAAAACAGAATATCTGCTCGAAAGGTCTGCTTGGAGCCTGGCTAGCCGGCTAAGAGAATGGAATGTGGGTGAGAGCTGATAACATTGCTGTCAGGTAATAACAGGTTGGAACAATGTGGCAACTCTGTAATGAAGATAATATTTCACCTCCTGACAGCCAGGCCCCGAGCAGAAGCGGGTGAGAGGGGGAGAGGAAGGGAACCTCTACACAACAGAAAATCACGTGACCACTGCAGAGCGGTGAGGGGCGGGGTCAGAGTGCCGGGGGAGGTGAGGTATGAGTATTCAGCTTGTCATAGCGCCTTGTCGGTCATTCCTGTGTTGATGTCTATAGTGTACAGGGTACATGGGCTGTATATTAACCGTGTGAAAAGTTGACAGATTCGTGTGCTCAACATCCAATTAGTGCCCCTATTGCATACATTATATATTTGAGGTAAGTGTGGGATTAACAATGTTTAGTTTGTTTTAATGCTAATTAATTTTTAAATTATTATTGGTTTGCAATTTTATTGATGGATTGTTATTTTTGTTTTAGATAATCTGCATACCTGTTTTGTCAATAGACGGAAACCCCCATTCCACTCCGACCTAGGAGAAGGCAAAAGCAAGGCTTTTTTTTACAAAACCCAGGTAATATTTATTTTCTTGCTATGTATATAACCTGTTTTATTTTGTTGTTGTTGTTGTTTTTGTTTTGTTTTCGAAAGATGCTATATGGAACGGATATACTCATGGTGGTTTATTTTATTTCTTTTTAGTGTGTGTTGGAAAATACTTGTCCGCTACAACTGCTGTTGAAAACCCGAGAACGTGTGTGTTTGGGACCATTGTTTACCGAGCAGTCTACGGCTAAAAACTCTGGTGAGATAGTTTTGTTTATAAAAATTAAGTCTTTTGCCGTTAGCGATAGCCTAACTTGGGAGCCCCTTGAGTCCTGTTTTAAGAAACGTGTGCGCTCTGGCCACGTAGTGAATGTTAGTGAGAGTTTAATCCCAAAACACTGTCGAATCTTGTTTCGAAATTTTTTAAGAACAAATTTGTATAGCGCAAAAGTTGCATACGGCTTTAAAGGTCAATACACAACTCTTGTGCGATTTCATATATAAAAACAAGGACGGTGAGCATAAAAAACCATTTTATATTGGTAGTAACATGCGAGAGCTTTTGATAGCCGATAATCTGAAAGATTGGTATCAATCCAACGTGATAAATGTCTTGCTATCAAAATTTGATAAACTGAAACAAGGACCCAGTGGTTTAGCACTAGACAAAATCCATTACCTGAAAATCAACATTTGTCATTTCAACCCGTTGAATGCTGGGTCTAGCTATATTAAAACACCACCAGCGATTGCCTGCCGGAGAGCGGGGATTAGTATTGAAAATTTTGACGATGATTGCTTCCTGTGGGCTGTGGCCGCCTATTTGCAGCCAGCACAACGTGACAGTTGTCGACCAGGAATGCACAAGGCCAAGTTTGATGAATTAAAACAAACTTTAAATTTAACTCCAATATCGTTCCCTATGGACTTAACCGAGTTCCATAGGTTTGAACTAAATAACCATGACTTTTCGTTCATGGTGTATGGGCTTAATGGCAATGAGATTGTGGGTCCTCTTTTTGCCACAAAAGAACCGAAACGACACCACATTCATCTTTTATATCTGTCTGAGGGAGAGGTGAATCACTATTGCCTGATTAAAAGCCTGAGTAGATTGCTAAGCAGACAACTGTCTAAGCATGCTGGTGTAAAACATATTTGTGATCGTTGTCAGCAATATTTTAAAACCCCTACACTTTTGGAACGTCATAGGGTAGATTGCGTTTCTCAGGAAGCGGTGGGATTAATATTGCCACAAAGGTGCAAGGCTGTGTTAAAGTTTAAGGACAGTCATAAGCGTGTCACTGTTCCCTATGTGGTGTACGCAGATTTTGAAGCTCTCACCACACCCATGGCGGGATGTAAACCAGATCCCACCATCAGCTCAACCGCACCCATTCAAAAACATGAACCCTTTGCCATAGGATTTAATGTGGTGTTTGCCTATGAACCCACGCAATCCTTTTACAAATCCCGTAAGGGGCCAGATTGTGTCAGATGGTTCTTGGATGAACTTTTAAAGTTGGCCGACCATGTACAGGGATTACTGGACCACCCAGTACCCATGAGCCTAACTCCAGGACAACAGCAACAATATGAGCATGCCACCACATGGCATATTTGTGAAAATCCTATTTTAGGCGGAGAGGAAAAACTCAGAGACCACTCGCATTTTACGGGAGAGTTTCGTGGAGGTGCACATAGTAAATGCAATTTGAACTTTCCATCTCCTCGTTTTATCAGTGTCTTTTTCCACAATCTGGCGAATTATGACATTCAGTTTTTGATTCATGAATTGGGTCATCAACAAGGGCTCGTTTACCATTATCCCCCAAAACCATTAGCGTTTTACAGCCCTGATATAGAGGTTGAGCGACTTTACCATTCGATTTTTGGATTCCTTTAAGATTATGGCATCCTCGCTAAACAGTCTTGAGAAGGAATTAAAAATACGAGAATGCATTTTAATGATCCTGAGCAATTTCAATTATGCATTCGGAAAGGTACATTCCCGTATGATTTCTGCAACATCTGGAACGTGTTAAACAAAAAAAAAGAAATTTTACTCGAAACTAACACGCAGTACCGTTTCCGATGAAGACTATGCACATGCATGTCAAGTTTGGAGAGTGTTTGACATTAAGACGCTAAGTGAATATGCTATGCATTACCTAAAACTGGATGTATTGCTGCTCACCGATGTGTTTCAAAAATTCCGTGACTTGTGTCAACACTTTTACGGTCTTGACCCGGCTCACTATTATACGAGTCCTGGGCTTTCGTTCGATGCCGCTTTGAAATACACTCAAGTGGAATTGGATTTACTCACTGATGTAGGCATGGTTCTATTTTTGAAAAGGGCATTCGCGGTGGCTTTGTGTCGCTTAACCAGCAGCATGCCGAAGCGGACAATGTCTACATGCCTGATTATTCTCCAGACAAGCCAGAATCGTACTTAATGTACTATGAAGTAAATAATTTGTATGGCTACGCCTTGAGTCAGCCTTTGCCCTATGGAGAGTTTGCTTGATGACTGAAAAACAAGTGTCAGAATTTGATGTGAACAAGGCTAGCCAAGAGACAGGCCGTGGATATGTCTTAGAAGTGGATATTGAATATCCCTCATCCTTGTATGATGAACATGCCGATTTCCCATTCTGCCATGAGCAAATGGTCCCCCCTGACAGTAAAGTCAAAATTGAAAAACTCATGGGCACACATTACAACATAAATCGGTATGTGTTGCATATCCAAATGTTGGTGCAATGCCTAGCCCAAGGCTTAGTGTTGAAGAAAATCCATAGAGGTATTTCATTTGCTCAAAAAGCATGGCTCGAGCCATACATGCAACTCAACACAGAGCACCGATAATTGGCAACACAGCAGTTTGAAATGATTTTTTTAAAATTAATGAACAACTGCATCTATGGCAAGTCCATGGAGAATGTCCGCAAATACCGTGACATCAAATTGGGGAGTGTCTAGGAAGGATGTTACGGTGCCCGGCGGTACATTGCCAAGCCAAATTTTAAATCGATCAAAATTATCGATGAGGATTTGGCCACTATTGAAATGAGTAGGACCAGCGTGGCCATGGATAAGCCCATTTACTTGGGCCAAGTCATTTTAGACTTTTCCAAATCGGTCATGTATCGATTCCACTACGAGTTTGCCAAACGCCATTTTAAGGACGTCTCTCTTTTGTATATGGATAGGGACTCATTCATTTACCACATTCGCCACTGCAACCCCTATGACGTCATGAGGCAGCATAGTGACTGGTTCGACACCTCTTCCTATAGTGCTGACAACGTGTTTCAGCTACCCATAAAAACAAAAAGAAAATGGGCGTTTTAAAAGATGAATGCGGTGATTCCGTCATGACGGAATTTGTAGGTTTGGCCTCGAAAATGTATGCTTATCGCACATTAGACTGTAAGGAAGCCAAAAGAGCAAAATGTGTAGGTAGCGCAGTGGTAAAATCGCTACGTGTAGATGACTACCTGGCAGTTTTGCGCACTGGCAAAGCTATGTCCCATACACAGTACAGGATACAATCCAGCAACCATCATTTGTATCATGCGGAACAGAGAAAACGCACCTTCACCTCCATGGATAACAAACGTGTGTGGGCTGATCACCTGCTTACGAGCCTGCCCTGGGGTTATGACCGCAAGGAGGAGGAGGTGTTAATTTTCTGTTTGTTCGTTTAGGGATATGGCTTTTTGTAACTCGTATATTTAGTATTTTGTAAATAGTGGTTTTTGTCATTGTAAATAGTAGATTTTGTAAATAGTATTAATTGTGTGTAAATAGTGGCAACCCACTTGGACCTTTTGCTCTTTAAAAGCCCGGTGCAACCTTATTTTCTTTAAAAATTAATTGGTAAATAGTTCGATTTTTTAAAGCTTTACAAAAGTGTTATTTTTTGTGTAAATATTTAATGAGTAATAGTATTCTTTCTAGTAAATCTAATAATTTTTTTGTAATGGTAAAATGTTAAATGAATAATGAAAAGTTCTTTTGGGATAAGTATGCATGTCGAGAATGTGCTTTTGGGAATAAATAAAGTGGTTGATTTTGTCCCGAAAGGCAGGTATGGTTGTGTGTGAATGTATGAGTAGAGATAAAGCTGGTGTGTATGTATGACTAGAGCAAACACGGTGAGATAGGGTGGGTGGGGAGGGGGAAATTGTCACTTATATATATAAATGGTCAATAGTCATTTTGTTTTGTCAATAGTTTTGTTTTCTTTGAAATGTTGTGGTCAATAGACATTATTTTTGTAAAGAACAGTCTTAACTGCAGTGGTCGCAGACCTCCAGGTTTCCGCAATCCCCATAAACGCACTGTATCATCATCACAATCATCATCATGGTCAAGCACTCGCATCAACATCATTGACAAATCTCAACTTTCGACATAGGCCTACACCAAATGGAAAATGTGAAAAAAGCAAAAATGGAAAATCCATGTTTCGATATCAACAAATTTCAAAAACATGAAACTGTCATTTTAAAAAGCGGAAATGGCCATGAGTCAAATATAAAATTCAAAAACTTCAAACGAACATTTTGTTTAAAAGTGCAATCAACAAAATGGAAAATCCATATCATCAAAAACGCAAAACTTGAAACGAACATTTTTAAAAACTGTAAAGTGGAAATGGTAAATGGCAATGTGTGAAGTGATCATGTGTGAAATGTGAAAAATGAAAAATCAGACCATCAACATCATAATTTTTTTAAATTAAAAAACATCGTGCTCTGGCAAACCTTTGTTTTTATTTCATAACGATAGGAATTGACAAAAGAAAATAGAATACAATCACATTCCAATTCTTCACTCCTCAATTTCTCAATGCTTATGTCCACGCATCATCAACTTTCCTTTCATAGCACTCATCACAATCAGGGCTGCCATCCTCTCACCCACTGAGGCATCACAGGATGTGAAACGTTGTTTAGCATTTTTCAATAATAATTTATCAGCCACATGTCTTAAACCAGGATGACTATGGCGATAAGAAAGGTCATGTTCTTTGCATGCTTGATCCAAAAGATTAATGGGTACATCACCACGCTGCAAACGTTTTTCAAGATGACTTCCAGAGCCACAAAAACGATAACCTGGAAGATGGATTTCAAAAGGTAAGTATTGAATCACTTTGTCAATGACGCCATTGCCAGTACAGGTCTGGCATATCCTTTTCCATCGATGGTGAAAAGGTTTGGTCTTCCTCCTCCTCTGAGGACGATGTTTGTGTTTGTTGTTGTTGTTGTTGCTTTTTTCGCCATGACACCCGTGGAATGATTCAACAAAGTCTTTACACTGGCTTTTATGACCGTGATACAGTTTCACTAGCTGACAAGTCACGCACTGACGCATAGAGGGTATTTTTGCCATGGCCACTTGCTTATGATGATCATAATCCAAACAGGGTTGCAATTCACTCAACACAGGGTCTTGAGTCCATGATTTTGGTACATGTTGCCAGATTTCTTTCACCGCGTTGGCGGACACATAATAAATAAACGACTTGGGGAGCACCAATAGTTCCTCTTTAGTAAAACTGTCTAGTTTATTTTTACACACAAAGAACTTGCCGATGGCTTTGTCCGTAGCATTACCTTTTTCCATGGTATCACGTTGTGTTGATATTTACACGTTTCTCGTAGAAACCTCACTGGCGTCATTCACAGGTAAATCTTGATTTTTAATTATGTTCAACAACTCCCAACAGGCATTGGTGGTTAACCAATGAAAGAGATGCCACGCATGCGCTAGGGCTGTATGGGCAATGTTGCCGCAGGGACAAGTATCCATGAGCGTTTGCAGGGATGGACACCACAAGTCCATGAGGTCGATACATTGTCAATAAGGCGTCAAAACTGGTTGCAACCATTTACGTTTTTCATTACCTTTCACAAATACCACATTGGCCGAGGACAAGTGTGCTTTCATGACCACGTCCAAATATTTATATGAAATGGTTCCTTGATTCCAGTCTAGTTGTCTATGATTTTCAATCCACTCGGTTTGTTTACGGTGTTTTTCACACAACAAATCAAAAACATGGGGCGGTTTAAATAGAAAATGCGTAGCTTGCGATATCCAAAACGTGGTATAATCGATCATGGCCACTTGTTTAAATATAAATTTGTTGTCACCAATTTTAAACCCTTTGCAATCCGCAATGAGTGTGCGAAACATGTTGACGCTTGGCTGGACCAAGTTCAACTGACGACTGACTGGCGATCAATGACTAAGGTGTGCCCATAGCATGGACTTTCCTGCCATGCTAGTTTAAAAAAATGAGGTTAGGGTAGGACAAAAGGACATGAGAAATAATATTAACAACCACAAAATATTTTTTTTTATATTACATCATTTTATTGTCATAACATGTCTTACAGGCTTTTGTCATTTTAGGATAGGGACGATATCAACTCATACAACAATACAGTCTTTTGTGTTTGTAACGTCCATAACACCGATGATGTCCCAATGTCTCTAAACTGGGTGTTTTTGGCGGTGAGCAGCTCACTGAAGCACCGTGGACACCATACAGTCCACACGTATCGTAACTTGTTTTTTCATCACTCAGAGGCACGAGTGAGTGATAGCTTGAATGGCAGGGTATATTTCCCACCTCCATTATGCACAGGTAGGGGCAGGTGGGTGACTAGCGCTGATGTTCCTGCATGGGTTCATCGCTCTCTTGCCATTGGTCTATGGTAATGGCACAAAAGGCACATTTCACTTCATCTCTTGTTTTTAAATAATAGAATCCAGCGACCGCCAGGGCTTGAGGGTTTATCAAATGCACTGGCCACGTTGCAAAAGTCTTGAAACGTTGTTCCTCAGAGTTTAAATTCATGGGTGCTACACCTCTTGAGGTTTTAAAGCAAGACACGACTGACCAGCTTGATGTGGGTTGCCCTGTTATTTTTACAGTTGTCACTTATTTGGACAGTGGATAATAGTTGACTTGTTTGTGATGAATAATCAAACAGTAGGCCGTGGTATTGGCTGGTACATTGTCATGCGTTTCAAAATCTAGACGAATGTCAATATTGGATGGCTTCACAGACTCTGCCAGGTAAGAACAGTCAAAGACAATCAGTGGCGCCCTTGCCTTAAACGCTTGGAGTAGCAGCATGGGGCTGTTCTCTTTTTGATAAAACGACCATCTAAATTTAGAAAACAAGTCGTACAGGGGAAAAAACTTATTTTTGAAAAGTCCAAATCCAGTCCTTCATAGGGAAACACAGCTCCGTTGAGGAAAAGACGTGCATTTCTCAATTGCAGGTGATCAAATTGCGTGGCATCTTTGGTTTGTTGATACTTGCGATTCGTTTGAAACCCCACGATCATGTAGAGAGATCTCTCTGTATAGCGGGCCGTTTTTATAGACCAACTGTGTGTGTTGGTGGTGGGCAATAGCGGATACTCATGGAGTGCCCAGCTTCTAAATTCCATGGGTAGAGACATATCTCTTTTTACCATTTTTAATATGTCCAGTTTTTTGCTATCGACAAGGGTTACATGGGGCACTTTCTATAGCTTGCGTAGTAGTTGAATTTTTGAATCTAAGAGGGCATTGTCGGCTCCCTTGAGTGCATTATTATCATCCTGTCTCTCACCAGATAAAGCACTTGTCTCGCGTTGACCACAATGCGCTGGTGATCTTCGGCAAAGCCTAAAATCAGTTTAAGAGGTAGATATCCAGTAAAGGTGCCATCGGTGTGTACCATCCAGTCATTGGTCGAGTCAGGGCACCAACCCGCCATGCAAAGTGTTTTACCTTCTTCCTCACTATAAGAGGGGTATAGATTCATGACACTGGAAATACCCACATTTCGACTGCTATCCACCACGATATCGTTAATGACATGCCGCACCTCAGAAAACAAAAAGGCCGAACCATGGTTGGCTAAATTGGATGTGGTGGGTGTAGAGCCATCCGCTTTGGTAAGCTGGTTGGTTGGTTCTTAAGTTTAGGGGCTGCGACAACGCGGTCATGTAGCACCGTGTACTTTGGGTGTGTGTAGAATCTGTCTGATAACCGGTGTTAATTGTGATGACTGTATTAGTGTGTGTTATCTGTTTTTAATTTAAGTATTGCAACTTAGAATTTTTCAAATAGTTCCTACTTTTGCCGCCAAGTGCCACCGTCAACGAATACTAGGCCATGTTCAGAACTTAGCTACTAGACGCCCCCACAGACGACTCTTGGCAACGAACGTAGAAACCTAAGAGCGTTGTTTACATTCTTAACCTATCCAATTTAGCTTCACACAGGTGCAATTAGTGGAAGGTTCTTTAACATGCCAAAAATCTATTACATGGGACCGCCGGCTTTACTTCCCCTCCAAAGGAAGGCATACTGAGGGATTTTTAACGCTATTAAAAAATCCGACAGCTTCGGCCGGGTTTGAACCCGCTATCTTGGGCATAGAAGCTCAGCATGCTACCGACTACGCCACCGAAGCCACCTGCTTTGGTAACCTGGCCTTCAATCTGAATGACACCTTCATGTGGTAGGGAGTAAATATCTTGATTGTTAGTAGTGGGGTAAGGGGCGTTCTGAGTAGCCCCCTACTTCCATGTAAACTTTGCCGATATCTCCCGAATGCATGATCGGATTTTAAGGAACGAGGTAGTTTTGGCGTTGGAGTGACGTCCTCTTTTCTGAGAATGTGAGTTGGTATTTTTAATTTTTTCTTTTGACATTTCTTTTTTTTTACATTATTTTGGAAACGGTGAAGATGAGAAAAAAGTTTGTTTGACGTTAACGAACGCTGCCTATGCCCTCTAGGGGGACAGAAAGTTTCAAGTGTGTAGGAGGAAAAAAAGATAGCCTACTTTCTGGCGATCATTGGCGATAATTGTCGAACGGATGGTCGGATTTTTTCGAATGAGGTATTGTTGGCATTGGGATGACGTCCTCGTTGCTAAGAATGTGTGTTGGTATTAAAAAAAAGAATTGAAAATTTTTGTTTTTGAATTTTTGATTATTTTGGAAACGGTGAAGATGATAAAAAAGTTTTTTTTTACGTTAATGAAAGGTGCCTATGCCCTCTAGGCAGACAGCAAGTTTCAAGACTGTATGTCAAAAGAAAATGAATTTTGAAAAATGGTCACTATTTTGGAAAGGGTGAAGATGAGAAAAAAGGTTTGTTTGACATGAATGGTTGGTATTTACTCCCTCTACCAGCACCATAAATTTTTACTCGCTAGGTGAAACACCTATGCACGTTTTACAGTTCTCATGCATTTCGTGTGTGTGCTTGAATACGCATGGTTATGTTGGGAAAAGGTTAGGTGGTGGGGGAGGACTAGGGTCGAGTGAGGGGTCGTTTAGATGGTATTTTTTCCGCTCTATTTGATGGTGAGGAATTTTTTTAAAATGGGTGGAATTTGGAAACGTAATTTGAGGTAAACATGCGTTTTTAACATTTTGGCGATATTTAATTAAAGTGATAATGACGTGTATTATGTTATTTGTTTGTATCGTCGTTTGTAAGTAGGTGGCATATTTAAATGATTATTTATAGATCAGTTATTAAAAATAATTCAAGAACCAAAAAACTAATAGGTCATCCGCTTTTTCGTATCTCGCTAACCAATAACCGGATTTAAACATATGGGATGTCGTAGGACTAGTGGTGAACTCCCCTTTTCTATGGACGGGGTATATCCAACCCCAAATAAAAACTACCCTTACCCGGGGGAGAAATAATATTTTTTGTATGCATGCGCACTTGGAGTGGGCTTTTGTAAGAGAGCGGGCTTTATAAATGATTATTTATAGATGATTTTTTAAATATTTATTAAGAACCAAAACAACTAATAGGTCATCCGCTTTTTAGTATCTCGCTAACCAATAATCGGATTTAAACATATGGGGTGTCGTAGGACTCGTGGTGAACTCCACTTTTCTATGGACGAGGTATGTCCACCTCAAAATAAAAACTACCCTTACCTAGGGATAAATAATAATTTTTTGTATGTATGCACACCGACGGCTTTTGTCAAAAGGACCTAACTACACTTTTGTTAATATTCTCTGAAACCCTGATGGGATTTTACCATAGGTAGCATCCTAGCCCTTGGGGTGACGCCCCGTTTTTGAATGTATGATTCATTTTTTGTTAAAAGGGCCTAACTACACTTTTGTTAATATCTCGCAAACCAATCATGCTAGGGTCTTGTATAAGGGGTCCTAGCACGTGGGGCGACGTCCCCCTTTGGGGGTGAAACTACCCCCCAAAATTAAAAATCAATATATTGGAAACTAAGAACCCAAATAGGCATGATAGCTTTAAAAATAGGTGATGACATAGGCTTTTCCTCGATTGGTCATTTCACCCCTAAAACAGTAAATAGTCATGTTATGGGAAAAGAACTTGTTAAACACTTAAAAATGATAAATGAACCTAAGATCTTTTGTTTTTGATGAAAAATAGCCGAGGGGGTCAAAACTACCCCCAAATTGAAAAATTGATACCTTGGAAACTAAGATCCGTCAAATTAGATGTGTTGGCCTAAAAATAGGTCATAATATAGGCTTTTTCCTGGATAGATCATTTCACCTCTAAAACCGAAGATATTGATTTTACAAGGGGGGAGGTGTAAAACGTGTAAAAGTGATAACTGAGCCTGAGATCTTTTTGTTTGCTTTTTGTTCATGAAAAAATAGCAGGAGGGTGAAAACTACCCCCCATATTGAAAAATCTATATCTTGCAAACGAAGAACCCTAAAATTAGGTGTGATAGTTCAAAAATTCATGATGACATATGCTTTTACCTTAATAGGTTATTTGACGCCTAAAACAGGAGATAGTCATGTTACAGGGGAAGAGGTATTAAACACCTGAAAAGCATATGCGTTTTGTTAACCATGCTTTAATGGACGTGAGTATCGAGGATGATGGCTTGCTAATTATTATTATTATTATTATTATTATTATTATTATTATTATTGTTAGGTAATTATGGATTAATGTGGATTAACTAACCTGTAACAGTAAACATTTGTGTGAGATGTTGTACAACTGAGGATGGCCAACCCTTTGTCATGCTCCATGAATTGAGCCAAAAGTTTTAGCTGTCAAAACTTAGTGTACCCTGTTCCAACCCTTACACCCGAGATAAAATATTTTGATACAGCGCTGAATGGATCCTGGACCTTTGTGGTGGCCGCTGAGACACACGCTTTTATTCTTTCGCTGGGTTCTGGTACTAGAGACACACAGGCTTGCTGGTTTGGGAAGAGCTGCTGATAACGGGAGGAATGTGCGGTGTTGCAAGCTAGTATCAGCTTACTCGGCAGGTGGTGGCTAGTGGATGTGGAGTATAAACCTGCGCCATTGTGGTTCTGTGACAGTAGTACAGAGGCAGTAGTATAATGCATGCATTTTGGTTATTTACAAAAAGAAAAGAAACTAGTAAAAGTGAATTAGACTAACAACCTGGAATACAAAGTTTTATGAGAAGGAGAGACAATAATATTTATTTATGTAATGATTATTTATTAATTATTTATTTATTATTATTATTATTATTGTTATTATTATTATTATTATTATTATTATTATTATTATTATTATTATTATTATTATTATTATTATGATTATTATATGTTAGTCAACGTATAGGTACTCGATAACGATTTATAGCTTGTTTTAAACAGTGAATTATTGTGTTTACTGTCAATTAAAAATGAACCTACCAAATAAATGTTATGTCATAGTATATAACGCTATGGCCTACCGATATAAAAAATCCAACATGGCAACTCATGCTACTTTCTTGACAATGCTGACTTGCATTACAAATTCACACACTAATACAGCCATTGCAATAACACACGTTAGCATATGCAAAACTTATTTTAAAAACAGTTCATGACCTACATTAGGGTTAAACTTACTGTATTTATACCTAAACAAACACTATTTACTTACTTACTTACTTAATTACTTACTTATTGCTGGGCCCTGCAGTCCCTGAAGAACCTTGGCCTCCTTTATGACCTGCCTGGAAGCTAGGATAGTTGTAATTCGAAAAAGCCACGGCCGCCCTCTTTGCAATTCTACACTGTACACCGCAGTTTAAATCAAACAAATCATGATCCGGTCAGGAATTGAAGCTGGTGTTGTATCGAAGAAAAGACAAGCGTTATATAAACTTAACCACTAAACCCCCACTGGTTTGGGTGATCGTAAAGATAAAAATTAAATCTAAACTATAACTAAAACTAACTACACACTTCTATACTAGAAGGACAGAAGGGATAAAAAAAATGGCCCTCAACCCTCAAAAATGTGGATTGAGGAAGCTGAAAGGAAGGAGAGCCATGAAAGGCAGATAGAAAAGTAAAAGAGGAGAGGCTCTTTCCCAGAGGTAATGGGATAAAAAAAAAGGGGGGAAAACCGAAGCCAACTCAGGAATCCCTTGGGGTCGCCAACTTCCAAACTCACCAGTCGTATGCCCCCTGAGGGTGTAGCCATATGCAGAGTGCACCACACGTGGTGGGGACTATATATGTATATATATATATATATACACCCTACCAATAGTGGGAGTTGAGCAAAAGGCAGGAAATAACATGAAAATAAAAAGAAGGCTGCCTCCTCACACAACGAGGGTATCAGAAAAAAAATTAAGCAACGACCAATTAAGAAGGAAAAGGAAGAGACTCCCTAGACCTTGGATACCCTAATAATGTCGGGGTTGGTAGAGAAGAAGAGTTGACCAAGTGTGGTCGAAAGGAAACAAGACAGAGAGGAGCCTGGACACAAGTCAGTGGAAGCAATGATGGACTCAGGTTGGTCTCTGTGGACGTCAACCTACATCCCACTAGATGTGAGTCACTGGGGTGGAAATACAGACCACTTTTATTTGATATCACTGGCTTAAAGATGGTAACACATGGCTTGCCTGTATAATGCGATACTGGTCCTAGGGGTTTGCAAAATTGTATTAGATACGTAGCTAATAATAGTGTACGTGACCCCTTATTATGTTCACTAAGTACAGTACATGGGACTGATGACCATGATTTTGAACCCCCTCAGTAAAACAACAACAAATCATTCCTGTTTCCATGCAGTTGGGGGGATAAGATGAATTATCTAAACGTCAAACTGATGTGGTTTTCCACTTCTACTCCAGGTAAATGCAAAGAAAATGAAAACATGTTATGTTTGGATCAATTCCATACCTACTTGTCAACATGTACTTAAAATAACAAGTAATGAGCATTCCATGTTAACAATAGTGAGATGGTTGCGAATTGCCAATGCTAAGAGCTCATTAGCGCCTTTTAAGGGTGGAATGGAGTACACTTACTTGAAAAACTAACAAGAGGAGTGTTCGATTTTTCCCACAACACCCATCCTGAAAGTGAATATAAATGACTATGCACTTAAGTCCATAACCACTTCCTTCCCATTAATACCCTTCATAGTAAAAGGCACACATTAATACAGGCATCACAGTGACAGATGTTATTTGTAAAATACCTAAATATTTGAGATTTATTTTTAAATTGACCAGAATTTTGTAAAATCCACTAAATTTACTGCAAATTTAGAAAACTCCACCAAATTGCAGCAAAATCCAACAAAAGACTACCAGATTTATTGAAATACCATTGATTTATCAAAGAATGGTTTAAACTACCTCAAATTAATGTAAAATTACCCGAATATAAATGAAAATTCACTAAAATTTACCAAACATACCCAAGTGGTCTACAAACCATGTAATTTAACCAATTTTTAAAAAAAAATCACTACATGTACTCAAAAATTCCATAATATTCCGTTTACATGTATGTTTTTTTTGTTTGTTTCGTTTACCGCACTGTCTGGCAAATACCTCAACATGACATTGTCCTAGGCTAGCACCTGTACATTCAACATCATAGTTTAGTTTCATCTCCCATAAACTGCTACGTTAAGACTAATTTTCTTAGGTCTTGACTAGCCTTGCAATAAAATTCACTAACCAAACATGAGTTACCTATCAGGGAAACATTTTGGCCACTATGTTGGTTATTGACCAGTGAATAAAGTTGTAGAAAGCTGTTTATCATTTTTTGAAATCATACACAACAGAGGCTTAAACCTATAAACAAACCGTATGAGCATGTTTGTTAAACAAGACATTATACCAGAGACAATTAGGATACTTATGTAAAGCTTACCAAAAATAATGTTGTGTAACAGTAAATGCTAGTCAACAAACAGTTATGCAGTACTAAAAAAATCATCATACAATACCTCAGAGCTGTTGTAAAATTATTGATGCGTAACATGTTTCCACTCGCTTGCTATATATTATTGGCGTGGGGGTGATTGTCAAGAAATGAAATGCAAATGGAACTGAAATGCAACACAAACAATGAGTGCGCGCGGTGGCTGAGATTGATACCGCGACGTACTGTCGGTTATGTAGCTATGTGAAATGTATATCACATATGGTTTACTTCAAGGTTTGAAGATCCCAGTAAATATATTCCTACAATAAATGATCTTGAAATGGTCATTCTTTGGTGTGAAAATATTTATTATATGATATTTAATGGAAACAATTATGATTTATTAAATGTTAATACGTTTACTGTGTTCTTATTTAATGTAAGCACTCGAGGCACTGTCGACCAAACTACAGCACTATCTGGAATGTATATAGCATACTTGAAGGTTTGGTGGTCCCATTAAAGGTATTTCTACAAAAAATGATTTTTTGAAGTTGTCGTTCTATGGCGTGAAAATATTTAATATATGATATATGCTAACAGGATTTGCCACTGGAATTATTTCACAAGTAGTTATTTTAATGACCAACAGAGTTCACTGTTAACTAGGTAAGATCCCAATGTGGAATGGAGGATAACACGAAACATGTTATACATGATAGATATGTCAAAACTGTAAGGCTTGTGATTTTTTAAGATGCCTTTATGCCTGTATTAATCACCCAGTGTAATGTTACGGAAAAATCAAAACAAAACAAAAATTTGCATTGAAAAATCAAAAAGTGGTTAAGCACATATGCAGTCATTATGCAAAAAAATTATATATACAAACTATGTTAATTAATTTAATTCAAATATATATATATATATTTACAATAGGTATACACACTTTTTTGTTTAGGTTTGCTTGTTATAGTTTTTAAACACAACACTTGTTGAAAATTATTTTTCAGGGTATGTGGGTGTTGCTACGTTGACTCATTACACAATAATACGAGCATTACGAAGTTCATCTTCTATTTATAATAGCTCTTTCTCATAACCAATATGACCAGCCTGTTTACAGGCATGCATGGGCTGTAGGTTTTCGACTAATATAGTAGGATCGTTCCAATAGCTATTTTTATAAATAGTTTCAAAAACTCAGGTGTAAAAATTCCATCATTACCACCATCATCATCATCATCATCATCATTATAATCATCTTCATAATGATCATCATCATCGTCATCATTACCATCATAATTTCCATCTGTGTCCACAGTCTGTTCAATGGTTTGAGTTGCCTTTGATAGTGTTGAAAGCTTCATTTTAGATGTGCTAGTGTGCTTAAACAGTGTTATGTTATTATTATCACTATTACCAAGCTTTTCACCTTTCCCCACCAACTTCTTCATGGGGTGTGTTGTCTCTGATAGAGTTGAGGGCTTTTGGGATGTGGGTGGGTGTCTCAACATGGGTTTTACAGGAGGTGTTAAATGTTTCTCATCAGACAGCTCGCTAACAGCATGATTGCGTTGTAGTGTATTAATCTTCAGGTTAATATTATCTTGAACAGTACTATCTTTTTCTTGGACTTGGTTTCTTGATTTGGTTTGGGTTTTCCTTACTTTTAGACTAGCATGATTATTAAGTTTACAATCATGATTGTTTGAAGAAATTATGTCCAATTCTTTTGTCTTAAGCATTCCTCGACACTGTTTGATCGTTGCTTCGAACAGTGCCAAATAACAGTTCCATATTTATTGCTTCGTTTCACAATATATGAATATCCTTTATAGTATGCATAAGGCTTACCATACTTAGTCACTGATACTTCGATATCAACTGTCGAGCTTAAACTAATCGGTAGTCAAGACAACTTGGTAATAACAACAATACTTTAATGTGGGTGCATATATATATAGATGCAAAAGTGAGAGCAAAGGAGGGAGCAAAGGTGGGGGTAAAAGTGTCAGCAAAAGTGGGAGCAAATATGGGAGCAAATGTGGGAGCTAAGCAAATATAAAAAGTGGGATCAAATATGCTAACAAATATGTCAACAAATATGGCAGAAAAATTTAATACACAAGTCAAAATAGTTTAAAGTGCAAAGAAAATATGGAAGCAAATATGAGAGCAAAAGTGGTGTTTATCTAAAACAACTAAACATAACAAACTTTGTCATAACCTAACCTCACCTAACCTAACCTAACCTCACCTCACCTAACCTCACCTAACCTAACCTAACCTCACCTCACCTCACCTCACCTCACCTAACCTAATCTAACCTAATCTAACCTAACTTCACCTAACCTTACCTAACCTTTGAACTCTCAGATGATAATTAAATTATGTGCATAGTCGTGTTGGAACCCTAGACCTCAGGGGTAAAAGCCAATTATTTTTGGTGGCTTAGTTTGGCAGCTTATTTTGATGGATAACCTAACTTTATCTAACCTAATCTAACCTAACCTCAGCTCACCTCGGATATTACTAGTAAGTGTTCATATCCTCCGCTACGTAGCATGTTAGTAGTTCAGGTAGTGCTCAACTTTACCCCCCCCACTACCCCCAAAACAAATTTCAAGTCTCTAGGACAACGAAAATAAATTTTTGAAAATGGGTTATATTTCCAATATTTGGAATTTTACAAATAACTTTGTTTGACATAAATCAATGGTCTTTACCTCCTCTACCCCCAGACCAAGTTTTAGAGCTCTAAGACAAATCAAAATTATTTTTTGAAAATGGGCTATATTTCCAAAATTAGCAAGTTTACAAAAAAGTTTAATTGACATTAATTGTTGGTCCTATTGTCCTCTACCCACAAACGAAGATTAAGTCCCTAGATCAAAATCCAAGAAAGTTCAATTGGGAAAGTAGGCGATTTTTCAAAATACCAAACATTCCAAAAAGCGTTCCATAGGCTTAAAAGAATGGTCTCTATGTTATTTATTTTTTAATAAAAAACTTTTATTTTTTTAGTTTTTTTGAAAACACTCAAATTTTGAATTTCCTATATTGTGGAAACTAGGAATTTTACAAAAATGTTTCTTTGACATAAATGAAAGGTCCTAACGCCCTCTACCCTCAAAATAAATTTCAGGTTTCTAGGACTAAAACTATGCAGTAGGGGAGTAAGGGGGTTTAAACCATGTGTCAGCCGCGCGCAATTTAAATACATGGTTTTCCAACCCCCCTTACTCCCCTACTGCACAGTTTTAGTTCTAGAGACTTGAAGTTTATTTTGGGGGTAGAGGGCGTTAGGTCCTTACATTTATGTCAAAGAAACATTTTTGTAAAATACATAGTTTCCAAAATATAGGAAATTCAAAATTTGGATGTTTTCAAAAAAACTCAAAAAAGAGCTTTTTTATTAAAAAAATAAAGGACATAAAGACCATTCTTTGAAGCCTATAGAACGCTTTTTGGAATGCTTGGTTTTTTGAAAAATCGCCTACTTTCCCAATTGAACTTTCTTGGATTTTGTTCTATGGAGTTGGTTTATGGGTAGAGAACAATAGGACCAGCAATTAATGTCAAATAAACTTTCTAGTAAACTTGCTAATATTGGAAATATAGCCCATTTTCAAAAATTTATTTTGATTTGTCCTCGAGACCTAAAACTCTATCTGGGAGTAGAGGGGTAAAGGCAATTTATTTATGTCAAACAAAGTTATTTGTAAAATTCCTAATTTTGGAAAAAATAACCCATTTTCAAAATTTTATTTTTGTTTTCCTAGAGACATGAAATTTATTTTGGGGGTAGAGGGGGTAAATATGAGCACTAACTGAACTACTAGCATGCTACCTAGCGGAGGATACGAACACTTACTAGCAATATCCGAGGTGAGCGGTTAGGTTAGGTAAAGTTAGGTTAGCCATCAAAATAAGCTACCAAAATAAGCCAACAAAAAGAATTGGTTTTCACCCCTGAGGTCTTGGGTTCCAACTCGACTATGCACAGAATTTAATTATCATCTGAGAGTTCAAGGGTTAGGTAAGGTTAGGTGAAGTTAGGTTAGGTTAGGTTAGGTTAGGTGGGTATAGGTAAAGTTAGGTTAGGTTAGGTTAGGTGAGGGGGGTGAGGTGAGGTGAGGTGAGGTTGTAGCGTTTATTAATGCCCCATGTTGGTAGCGACAAGTGTAGCGTTAATTAATTTGCTCCACGTTGAGCGTACAAATGTAACAGTTTCGCTAGCCCACACGTTTCCGTGACAAGTGTTACGGTTTGACTGCCCCTAACTGTTGGGTGATAAATGTAACTGTTTACCTTTGCCTAAGCTATGTTGTTTTAATGGGCGCCAAGACCTCAACGAAATGTTGAAATATAAATTTGTATTTAACAACGTTCAGCTCTGGTAGAACACCTTCAAGAATCTATTCACTCAGATCGTGGTATGATTTGATCATTAACCCAACAAACAATTGTATCAGGAGAAGGAATTGGTCTATATCTAATGCTACCTACTGAAAGCAAAGATTGCATTGTAAAAGAAATGAATTTATTATATAAAACAAGTATAGCAAAATTAATAATAATAATAAGTTTAAAATTTAAATTGGAGCGTTGCGATTTTAATATTACCGATAGAAAATTACGTCAAAACGGAGTCCGATAAGTTATTGATTTTACTCTTATTTCCAAGCTATGAAGTTACTGAAATATGAAATATAGAACAAAGAGAAACGAGAGATTGCGTACTTCTGTGTCATTCGCGCTTACCACTGGAAAATGCCAAAGCATTTCCCTCGTACTGGATGATGCTGTGTGCTCCCCACAGTCTCCTGGACGTCGTCATCTCCGTCGATATTTGATGATATACTTGTAGATTTGGTGACTTTATGGTCCTAAGATCGGAGCCATACCCTCGTACAACCACACTGGTTAAGTTTTAAACAGATAGTCCTCCACTCCACGGAACATCGGAGCGACACACACTTGGCAACCGAACTAGTCAAGTCTTTCACAGATTGTACCCCACTCCACGGAACATCGGAGCGACTCCCGCGTGCAACCATACTCGACAAGTTCTACACAGATTGTCCTCGCTCCACGGCGCGTCGAACGATATATGCACCCGTCGGCTCCCCACTCCAGTCCCAACTTCCAGCTTACGTGGTCTCCACTGATTGGCTGCTCCCCACGCTCCACCTCCCCTTCTCTGGCTCATTACACACGGCGCGCGGATGATGAAGTCGATTTCCGTTCCAACTATCCGCCTTTTCTTGACGCTGCAACCCCGCTTGCGTAATACTTCTTGACAAGAATCAGCCCGTATCTGAATTTCCAGTGAGTCATGTCTCTCATAATATCCTAACTGACGAAACTCCGTAAAATTCCGTAATCACATAATTTTCTATGATATTGTCGTTCGTAATAATTTGCTTGATAGTGTTTTCTAAGACATAGAAAACCTATCTGTATGCTTATAATTTTTATAAAATGCTCCGAAAATACCTTAATAATAATTATAATAAATTAATAATAATAATAAATTAACATGAAAACTTCTCTTGGCTGAACAATTTGCCGCGTAAATAAATATAGAATGGCTTCCTACTGACGTATGCCAGTGGCATAAAAACCCCTCGAAAAACACGTTACATATTCGCCTCGGATCATCTTCTGAGGCACTTCAGTGGATTGATGGCCTGGACATAGAAGTTTAAACCAAGAACTTGTGTTTATGACTTTGTATATAACTGTATATATAACTTGATATGTAGTGTATGAACTTTTATTTTAACTCTGTATCATCATACGATAAATAAAATCGGATGATTTACCGTGACGACGGTCCATTATCCGATTATCCCAGACACGTTAATAAACCCCATCCAAAATACATATTACATAAATGAAATCACCCTAAATTACAGATATATACACTCATAATTTTTCTTCACGCACTTTGCGTCAAAGTTTGTTGTCTCTATGGATTGCACTTTGCAACCAGTCCAATGTTTTTCATATAGAATAGTGTTCCACGGATATTTCCGCCTCTCAAATTTCTCTATGTTGGAAAAATAGACATAATTAATGTTGAGCACTATGTATTTATGATGTCATATCACACGCATTGAAGGTGTTCTGATATATTTATATCACCATAGAACTTCCTAATTTCACTGGAAGTCCCTTCCTTATGGTGAAATTTAATCTCACTTATCACTGAGCACACGATCACACTATTGTGGCAGCGCCTCGTGACCATAATACTTAATCTCTCTTTAAAGTAGATGAAATTAATATTGACTTCTGAAAAAAAACAGTAAATGCGCATTACATATAACACCAAATATTTCTGTGCCGTAATCGCCCTGTCTTGTTAAGTTCCCGTAGACCATATTCTACTTAATACTAGTTCTCAACACAAACCAGTTCTCCTCACACAAATAATACCTTTGTACAAATTACCTTAAATTACACACTTACAAATCTTACATGGCGAGGCCGTAAACAGAAATCACGTGTGCTGTTATGTATGAGTTTCATGAAGGACTGTCTCGCATTCTGATGGCCCATCTTTTGTCCCGTGGACGCCTTAAGCAAAACTACCCTGTACAAGTGCTCACCCATCTCTTGGGGACAAATGGGAATTCACCAGCGCTACCAAATTCTGGCCTTGGTGTATCGAGACATTTTAGTGCTCAAGAGCATCCGACAATCCCGTCATATTTCCCTGTACCTTAAAAACTCTCATTTACTTACATACTACCCCCCTGTGTGACTTCTGATACGCCTGCCTGGAAGACCATCTCCTCCCACGCACCAAATACCACACTTACTCATTTGATAGGCTGGCTCGCCAACTAAACATCCTCACTTTATGACACATACTTTAGGAGACTATGTATATTATACGTCCCGTATAATCTGTTTCCCTCACTATTCTCCAGCACATATGCTGTTTTGCCAATACGTTTGGAAACTATAAATGTTTCTGTGTCACCTGCTTCCAACCTTGCAAGTGGCTCCCTTTAAATGAACGTCATCACGTTGCTCTACTTGCATATTTCTCAGTGTCTGTAACGATGCCCTGCTGCTACTGTCCACACATGCTAACCCTACTTTCCTCCGGTGTAACACCTCTACTCGACACTCTATGACCTAAAAATGTCACTTCTGACTGACAGAATGACGACTTAGACAGCTTCAAAGTGAACCCTGCCTGATCTAACTTCTGAAAAACTATATCTAAATGATGTAGATGCTCCTCAAAACTGCGTGAACTAATTACCATTTCATCTATGTAAATGGTTACAAACTCTCCTGTGTCATCCCCTAATGCGATGTTTAAAGCCCTAATTAAAGCTGCTGAAATACTGTTTAACCCATAAGGTGTTCTACAAAATTGATAAAGGTTATATTTATGACTAAAAGCTGTAAATGGTCTATCTTCGTACATAAGTGGCACTTGCCAAAAACTGGAACTCAAATCTACACAAGTGAAATACTTCTTCCCCTCAAATGTTTGCATTAATTCCTCTATTGACATAGATTTCAGCTGATCTGAACTAATTCTACTGTTAACCAAACGAGCGTCAAAACAAATACGAACTGTGCCGTCGGTATTGGGTACCGTGATCAAAGAATTAACATACGGACTGTTAGAGTGCTCAATAATCCCATCTTCAAGCATCTGGTTAATTTGTGCCTCAACTGCACTCTGATAAGCGAAAGGTACAGGATATCTATGTCCTGTGAATACTGACCTATCAATAACGTTCAATGAATGTGTATAGCAATTGGCCATACCAATGCGGTCCTCAAAAACTCTCCTATTACACAATAACACATCATAGAGCCGAACACATTGTTCCACCTCTATATTTCCCTGAAATGCAGCATCACGTAACGAGTCTTTTAGACTACCGTTCGTAATCACACTGCCCACAAAACATGGAGAACCCCGCTCTACGACTGGCGATATCTCATTTAAAGTACAAATCACACCTACAATACTACTTAACTAAATATGGTCATAGAACGCTACTTCTACTTCAGAATCTCCCCATTTAAATTTCAAACTCCCTACATCATAACATAAGTTACCAGACACTCTACTTAGCCACTCTGAACCCAAGATAACACTGAATACTAAATTTGGAATTACAAGGCAAATCTGCTTCTCTACATGATTATTAATTTTAATGTCTACTAAAACTTGCTTAGAAATTACTTTAGACCTCTTCCCAACAGCTGTGATAACAAAAGTGCTTTTAATTGGCATCTCCTCAAAATTTACTCCAGTTCCTTTCATTTTATCATAAAATGCACTACTTATGCAACTCTTCATACAACCACTAACAATTAAAACATCTGTGTACGCCTCGGACACGTTAAATTTAACTATGGGGCTCTTACTAACCACTTCCTGAATAATACTTTCATCATTTAGTTCATGTAATAATTCATCATAGAGTTCCTGTATAATTGTATGGACAGGGCATGCTACAGACTGAGATACTGACCTTACTTCGCAGCCTGGTTCGCGTTTAAAGAACCGCTACAGCTGGCCGTAGTACTACTAACTACTGAACTGGTCTGGTTGTTCTGGGCTGTGTTGTCATTGTTTGGCTGTATATTACTACCACTAGGCTGTCCTCTTCCTTGACCCCTATTCTGGTTGTAATTATTGTCATTACAATTTCTCCCTGGATTTCCCCTGAAATCATTGTTTCTCCCTTGATTTCCCCTGTAATCATTGTTCCTCCCTTGATTTCCCCTGAAATCATTGTTCCTCCCTTGATACTGATTACCATAGCCATTTCCCCTGTTCTGATTTAGCTGATTATTATTATTTCTATTTTGAGCGTTGGCCCCTTCGCCACCGTTCCCTTGAACTTCCTGATGCTTGGCTTCATTAGGCCTATTATTATTATTACCCTGGTTCCTATTGAAATTGTCCTCATAACCCCCTCTCCCTAGTGCATCAAATGAGCTTAACAAATTTTCTACTTGTGATATAGTCTTTACATTCTGGATACAAGCAGCCACCTTGATCCTATTGGCAACTCCAGCTATCTGATATGACATCTAGCGGTAAAAATGAGAAACTTACCAAGTAGGGTACATTTGTCACGTGGTGACTGTTTGTATATGGTTTCTTGTATTGGTAAGCAGATCGTGGTAAATTCTTCGTGTTTATACATAAGTAATAAGTTTTACTCGTTGATAAGAGTGCAAAATGAGTAAAAGCAAAGTATATTGCTCAGTTTACGGCTGTAAGTCGATGAATAGGAGGGCTGCGGATATACGTTTTCATCACTTTCCAGAAGATACAAATAGCAATAGCCGAAAGGTGACGATACCAAATAAATACGGGCAACAAGAGTAGGTTGGACCACTCACCACTACACTCACTGACGACAGGACGGGTTGTTCACTTACGCAGAGCCAAGCCGCACCTAGACAGCCAAGCACAGTCTCGCCGAGCCAAGCCGTACCAAGACAGCCGAGCCTAGGCCCTTATACTTACATAATCCTTGCCTAGGCCTACACCAGCCAAGGACAGCCAAGCTTCATCAGTCAGGTATCCTTCCCCGCTCCCTAGTTCATTTCCAATAACCCTACCAACCGTCATCACCTCGCTCTGCGTTATTAAGAGCCATTCCACTACGAGTCATATAGGCCTAATTTGACTTCGCAGGGTAAAAACTTACCATGCAAATCAAGCAATTCCTGTCTCCCCCGAGTTTTAATACAAGTTAAACTCATCCCTTTGCCCTACCAAGCAGCAAATAATTTATAGAGTTTATGGTACAGTGAGCAAACTCAAATATAGCTTTTAAACGTAACAGCGCCATAACTGGAACTGCACAAAAACAAATACCAGCAGACAACCAATGCTTGATAATATGCAATTGACACATAAAATACAGTGGAACACACAAATTAGATGACGCGTATCGCACAGTTATACATATATACAATTGAAAATAACACTGTCATTATTGTAGAGACCACATTTACTGATTATAACCGAAAAATAAAAAGTGTTCCATATCAAACGCGTGTTATTGAGTATTTTTACCCTACTTATCCAGACGACCGCAGCGCCCCAAGTGTTAGTTTGAGTTGCCAATAGGGAAAGTGCCTAAGTAGCAACCTTACCACATCACTTTCCTCCTTCAAGCCATCCAGATATTTACACACTAGTACCTGCCCGAAAAAGTATTCGGTCATGGTGGAGCTTCCTTTAGGGTTATATTTACCGCACACTACTCCCTCACGATGCTGCGACTGAATAACCTCATTCCAGAACTTTACACAGAATTTCATTTTAAAATCATTGATATCAGTAAACTTGTCTCTGTAGACAGCAAACCAATTCCTCGTTTCCCCCACAAACACTTGTTCTAAAATTTCAACTACCTGGCACCACTCAATACTACCATTTTCCAACCTCTCCCCGAATTTATTTTCTATAGTGTTCATGAACTCCATTGGGCACCCCTGTCGATTGCTGAACTTACCCAGTTCTACCTCCCTGTGTGTGCTATTCACAAAAACTGGCCTATTCTGACTATTTTCTTGCCTGATCCTAGCTTTTAATTTTAAGTCTAATTCTGCGATTTTCTCCTCAGCCTTCCTCTCAATACTGTCTACTGTTAATTTAATGTTTCCTTCTGATTCTTCTACTTTATCATATAGCTTTGCTTGTTTCTCCTCAATCTTGCTAATGCTCTCTCTAATACTCTCCCTTAAATCATTTACTTCTGCAACTATTTGTGAGTGGACTTTCTCAATTCTACCCCCCAGCTGTTCCTTAACCTCTTTAGTAGCTACCTGAATTTTGTCAATTTCTCCCCCCAATTGCTTTTTGACCTGCTGTGTTTCCAGTTGCACTAGTTCTTTTAAATTTTCAGCCTGTGTACTGATTCTAATTTCCAACTCCTCTGTACTTTTCCTAATTTTCTGTCTACATCTGCAATAATCTCTTTAGCCTTTTCCTCCATCACCCCCCCCTGATCTCACCTCTAATCAGTTCGAATTTGTCACTCATTTCCCTACTGTTTTGTTCTAATTTAGCATTTAAAGTTTCAGTACTCTCTCTATTTTCCTTACTGTTTTGTTCTAATCTGGCGTTGTTTTGTTCTAGTTTAGCGTTGTTTTGTTCCAGTTTTGCATTTAAAGCGTCTGTACTTTCTTTATTTACCCTACTGTTTTGTTCTAATTTTGCATTTAAGGCATCACTACTAGTTTTGTTCTGATACATGAACTCGAGAAGTAAAGTTTTTAATTCTGGTTGGCCGCCTACACTCCCTGTTTCAGTATCGGGATTTACCTCCGCTACCCCGGTACTACCATCACTCGACATACTGCTCGTATCATCACTCTCCAGTTGATGACCACTACGTAACCTCATCTGTTTTTCTTTCTCATCCCCCATAAGATATACACTGATACAGACAAATAACCCCCAAAATACAGGCACAGAAATATATATCCATTCTCCTTCCACAAATGTTATTAGGTTTTCAGCCCCAAGTTGTCGGCGACAAGTGTAGCGTTTATTAATGCCCCATGTTGGTAGCGACAAGTGTAGCGTTAATTAATTTGCTCCACGTTGAGCGTACAAATGTAACAGTTTCGCTAGCCCACACGTTTGCGTGACAAGTGTTACGGTTTGACTGCCCCTAACTGTTGGGTGATAAATGTAACTGTTTACCTTTGCCTAAGCTATGTTGTTTTAATGGGCGCCAAGACCTCAACGCAATGTTGAAATATAAATTTGTATTTAACAACGTTCAGCTCTGGTAGAACACCTTCAAGAATCTATTCACTCAGATCGTGGTATGATTTGATCATTAACCCAACAAACAATTGTATCAGGAGAAGGAATTGGTCTATATCTAATGCTACCTACTGAAAGCAAAGATTGCATTGTAAAAGAAATGAATTTATTATATAAAACAAGTATAGCAAAATTAATAATAATAATAAGTTTAAAATTTAAATTGGAGCGTTGCGATTTTAATATTACCGATAGAAAATTACGTGAAAACGGAGTCTGATAAGTTATTGATTTTACTCTTATTCCCAAGCTATGTAGTTACTGAAATATGAAATATAGAACAAAGAGAAACGAGAGATTGCGTACTTCTGTGTCATTCGCGCTTACCACTGGAAATTGCCATAGCATTTCCCTCGTACTGGATGATGCTGTGTGCTTCCCACAGTCTCCTGGACGTCGTCATCTCCGTCGATATTTGATGATATACTTGTAGATTTGGTGACTTTATGGTCCTAAGATCGGAGCCATACCCTCGTACAACCACACTGGTTAAGTTTTAAACAGATAGTTCTCCACTCCACTGAACATCGGAGCGACACACACTTGCAACCGAACTAGTCAAGTCTTTCACAGATTGTACCCCACTCCACGGAACATCGGAGCGACTCCCGCGTGCAACCATACTCAGCAAGTTCTACACAGATTGTCCTCGCTCCACGGCCCGTCGAACGATATATGCACCCGTCGGCTCCCCACTCCAGTCCCGACTTCCAGCTTACGTGGTCTCCACTGATTGGCTGCTCCCCACGCTCCACCTCCCCTTCTCTGGCTCATTACACACGGCGCGCGGATGATGAAGTCGATTTCCGTTCCAACTATCCGCCTTTTCTTGACGCTGCAACCCCGCTTGCGTAATACTTCTTGACAAGAATCAGCCCGTATCTGAATTTCCAGTGAGTCATGTCTCTCATAATATCCTAACTGACGAAACTCCGTAAAATTCCGTAATCACATAATTTTCTATGATATTGTCGTTCGTAATAATTTGCTTGATAGCGTTTTCTAAGACATAGAAAACCTATCTGTATGCTTATAATTTTTATAAAATGCTCCGAAAATACCTTAATAATAATTATAATAAATTAATAATAATAATAAATTAACATGAAAACTTCTCTTGGCTGAACAATTTCCCGCGTAAATAAATATAGAATGGCTTCCTACTGACTTATGCCAGTGGCATAAAAAACCCTCGAAAAACACGTTACAAGGTTAGGTTAGGTTAGAGTAGGTTAGGTGAGGTGAGGTGAGGTAAGGTGAGGTTAGGTTAGGTTAGGTTAGGTGAGGTTAGGTTAGGTTAGGTTAGGTGAGGTTATGTTATGACAAAGTTTGTTATGTCTAGTTGTTTTAGATAAACACCACTTTTGCTCTCATATTTGCTTCCATATTTTCTTTGCACTTTAAACTATCTTGACTTGTGTATTTAATTTTGCTGCCATATTTGTTGACATATTTGTTAGCATATTTGCTCCCACTTTTTATGTATGCTTTGCTCCCACATTTGCTCCTATATTTGCTCCCACGATTTTCTCCCACTTTTTTTTTTGCTCTCACATTTGCTCCCACTTTTGCTCACACCTTTACCCCCACCTTTGCTCCCACCTTTGCTCTCACTTTTGCATCTGTATATGCACCCACATGAAACTATTGTTGTTATTACCAAGTTGTCTTTACTACAGATTAGTTTATGCTCGACAGTTGATATGGAAGTATCTGTGACTAAGTATGGTAAGCCTTATGCATACTATAAAGATATTCATATATTGTAAAATGAAGCAATAAAGATGGAACTGTTATTTGGCGCTGTTCAAAGCAACGATCAAAACAGTGTCGAGGAATGCTTAAGACAAAAGAATTGGACATACTTTCTTCAAACAATCATGATTGTAAACTTAATAATCATGCTAGTCTAAAAGTAAGGAAAACCCAAACCAAATCAGAAAACCAAGTCCAAGAAAAAGATAGTGCTGCTCAAGATAATATTAACCTCAAGTTTAATACACTACAACGCAATCATGCTGTTAGCGCGTTGTCTAATGAGAAACCTTTAACACCTCCTGTAAAACCCATGTTGAGACACCCACCCACATCCCAAAAGCCCTCAGCTCTATCAGAGACAACACACCCCATGAAGAAGTTGGTGGGGAAAGGTGAAAAGCATGGTAATGGTGATAATAATAACATATCACTGTTAAAGCACTCTAGCACATCTAAAAAGAAGCTTTCAACACTATCAAAGGCAACTCAAACCATTGAACAGACTGTGGACACAGATGGAAATTATGATGGTAATGATGACGATGATGATGATCATTATGAAGATGATTATAATGATGATGATGATGATGGTGATAATGATGAAGTTTTTATACCTGAGGGTTTGAAACCATTCATAAAAAATAGCAATTGGAACGATAATATATTAGTCGAACGCCTACAGCTCTTGCATGCCTGTAAACAGGCTAGTAATATTGGTTATGAGAAAGAGCTATTACAAATTGAAATGAACTTCGTAATGCTCGTATTATTGTGTAATGAGTCAACGTAGCAACACCTACATACCCTGAAAAATAATTTTCAACAAGTGTTATGTTTAAAAACTTTAAAACAAACCTAAACAAAAAGAGTGTGTATACCTATTGTAAATGTATATATGTATATTTGAATTAAGTTAATTATCATAGTTTGTATATATAATTTTTTTTATGCATGTTGACTGTATATTTGCTCAACCACTTTTTGTTTTTTAATGGAAATTTTTGTTTTGTGTTGATTTCTCCGTAGCATTACAGTTATCAGTCTTGTAAACTGGGTGATTAATATAGGCATAAGGGCATCTTTTAAAAGAATCACAAGCCTTATAGTTTTGACATACCTATCATGTATAACATGTTTCATGTTGTCCTACATTCCACATAGGGATCTTACTTTCTGAACAGTGAACTCTGTTGGTCATTAAAATAACTACTTGTGAAATAATTCCAGTGGCAAATCCTGTTAGCAAATATCATATATTAAATATTTTCACGCCATAGAACGACAACTTCAAAAAATCATTTATTGTAGAAATACCTTTAATGCGACCACCAAACCTTCAAGTATGCTATATACATTCCAGATAGTGCTGTAGTTTGGTCAACAGTGCCTCGAGTGCTTACATTAAATAAGAACACAGTAAACGTATAAATATTTAATAAATCATAATTGTTTTAATTAAATATCATATAATAAATATTTCACACCCAAAAATGACCATTTCAAGATCATTTATTGTAGGAATATATTTACTGGGATCTCCAAACCTCGAAGTAAACCATATGTGATATACATTCAACATAGCTACATAACCGACAGTACGTCGCGGTATCAATCTCAGCCACCGCGCGCACTCATTGTTTGTGTTGCATTTCAGTTCCATTTGCATTTCATTTCTTGACAATCACCCCCACGCCAAAAATATATAGCAAGCGAGTGGAAACATGTTACGCATCAATAATTTTACAACAGCTCTGAGGTATTGTATGATGATTTTTTTAGTACTGCATAACTGTTTGTTGACTAGCATTTACTGTTACACAACATTATTTTTGGTAAGCTTTACATAAGTATCCTAATTGTCTCTGGTATAATGTCTTGTTTAACAAACATGCTCATACGGTTTGTTTATAGGTTTAAGCCTCTGTTGTGTATGATTTCAAAAAATGATAAACAGCTTTCTACAACTTTATTCACTGGTCAATAACCAACATAGTGGCCAAAATGTTTCCCTGATAGGTAACTCATGTTTGGTTAGTGAATTTTATTGCAAGGCTAGTCAAGACCTAAGAAAATTAGTCTTAACGTAGCAGTTTATGGGAGATGAAACTAAACTATGATGTTGAATGTACAGGTGCTAGCCTAGGACAATGTCATGTTGAGGTATTTGCCAGACAGTGCGGTAAACGAAACAAACAAAAAAAACATACATGTAAACGGAATATTATGGAATTTTTGAGTACATGTAGTGATTTTTTTTTAAAAATTGGTTAAATTACATGGTTTGTAGACCACTTGGGTATGTTTGGTAAATTTTAGTGAATTTTCATTTATATTCGGGTAATTTTACATTAATTTGAGGTAGTTTAAACCATTCTTTGATAAATCAATGGTATTTCAATAAATCTGGTAGTCTTTTGTTGGATTTTGCTGCAATTTGGTGGAGTTTTCTAAATTTGCAGTAAATTTAGTGGATTTTACAAAATTCTGGTCAATTTAAAAATAAATCTCAAATATTTAGGTATTTTACAAATAACATCTGTCACTGTGATGCCTGTATTAATGTGTGCCTTTTACTATGAAGGGTATTAATGGGAAGGAGGTGGTTATGGACTTAAGTGCATAGTCATTTATATTCACTTTCAGGATGGGTGTTGTGGGAAAAATCGAACACTCCTCTTGTTAGCTTTTCAAGTAAGTGTACTCCATGCCACCCTTAAAAGGCGCCAATGAACTCTAAGCATTGGCAATTTGCAACCATCTCACTATTGTTAACATGGAATGCTCATTACTTGTTATTTTAAGTACATGTTGTCATGTAGGTATGGAATTGATCCAAACATAGCTTGTTTTCATTTTCTTTGCATTTACCTGGAGTAGAAGTGGTAAACCACATCAGTTTGACGTTTAGAAAATTCATCTCATCCCCCCAACTGCATGGAAACAGGAATGATTTGTTGTTGTTTTACTGAGGGGGTTCAAAATCATGGTCATCAGTCCCATGTACTGTACTTAGTGAACATAATAAGGGGTCATGTACACTATTATTAGCTACGTATCTAATACAATTTTGCATACCCCTAGGACCAGTATCGCATTATACAGGCAAGCCATGTGTTACCATCCTTTAAGGCAGTGATATAAAACAAAAGGTCTTTATCTCCACCCCAGTGACTCACATCTAGTGGGATGTAGGTTGACGCCCTCAGAGACCCAACTGAGTCCATAATTGCTTCCACTGACTAGTGTTCAGGCTCCTCTCTGTCTTGATTCCTTTCGACCACACTTGGTCACCTCTTGTTCTCTACCAACCCCGACATTATAAGGGTATCCAAGCCTAGGGAGTCTCTTCCTTTTCCTTCTTAATTGTTCGTTGCTTATTTTTTCCTGATACCCTCGTTGTGTGAGGAGGCAGCCGTCTTTTTATTTTCATGTTATTTCCTGCCTTTTGCTCAACTCCCACTAAAGGTAGGGTGTATATATATAGTCCCCACCACTTGTGGTGCACTCTGCATATGGCTACACCGTCAGGGGGCATACGACTGATGAGTTTGGAAGTTGGCGACCCCAAGGGATTCCTGAGTTGCCTTCGGTTTTCCCCCTTTTTTTTTATCCCATTACCTCTGGGAAAGAGTCTCTCCTCTTTTACTTTTCTATCTGCATTTCACGGCTCTCCTTCCTTTCATCTTCCTCAATCCACATTTTTGATGGTTGAGAGCCATTTTTTATCCCTTCTGTCCTTCTAGTATAGAAGTGTGTAGTTAGTTTTAGTTATAATTTAGATGTAATGTTTATCTTTACGATCACCCAAACCATTAGGTGTTTAGTGGTTAAGTTTATATAACGCATGTCTTTTCTTCGAAACAACACCAGCTTCAATTCCTATTCCGGATCATGAATTTTTGATTTTAACGTCGGTGTACAGTATAGAATTGCAAAGAGGGTGGCCGTGGCTTTTTTAAATTACAACTATCCTAGCGTCCAGGCAGGTCATAAAGGAGGCCAAGGTTCTTCAGGGACTGTAGCGCCCTCCAATAAGTAAGTAAGTAATTAAATATTGTTTGTTTAGGTTTAACCCCAATGTAGGTCATGAACTGTTTTTAAAATAAGTTTTGCATATGCGAACGTGTGTCATTGCAATGGCTCTATTAGTGTGTGTATTTGTAATGCAAGTCAGCATTGTCAAGAATGTAGCATGGGTCGCCAGGTTGGATTTTTTATATCGGCAGGCCATAGCGTTATATACTATGACATAACATTTTTTTGGTAGGTTCATTATTCATTGACAGTAAACACAATAATTCACTGTTTAAAACAAGCTATAAATCGTTAACGTGTACCTAAACGCTGACTAACATATAATAATGAATGAAAATCCACAGCCTGCTTCCAGTCTCCGACCGGGTCAGGAATGGAATGAATGAAGCCCCTATCTAGCGGCGAGGATATGAACTGTGCCGGCTGCCGAGGCCTGACGCACTCCTCTGGGGCAATGATGAAATGAATGACAGATGAAATGAAATGATAGTGGAGAGTGTTGCTGGAATGAAATTTTTGACAGGGAAAACCGGAGTACCTGGAGAAAAACCTGTCTGCCTCCGTTCTGTCCAGCACAGATCTCACATGGAGTGACCGGGATTTGAACCACGGACTCAGCGGTGAGAGGCCGGCATGCTGCCGCCTAAGCCACGGAGGCTTACACTAACATATAATAATAATAATAATAATAATAATAATAATAATAATAATAATAATAATAATAATAATTTGCGGGAAAACCATAACTATTCGGGTTAGGAGGAAATGCCTGCCCACCGCCGGATAACATCTTGAGGCCCTCCAAGGCTAACAACCTTGGTTGCATTCATTATGAGCAATTTGCTCCAAGCTAAACTAAAGCTTCTTAAGCATGATGGTAAAACAAATACAGGAGATTAATACCCCAGGTGGCAACTTTTTGAAGAAATCCACCGTCGCCCACGAGCGACGCATGCATCCCATTCGGACTCTGGGGGGATGCAACGTCATGCTAAAGACGAGTCGGAGCATCTTGGAAATCCTGAACAGTCACGAAAGCTGAAACCCAAATCTAAGAGTTTTTTGGCAACGTTCAACATCAACTCTCTAATACAAACTGGTAAGATGAAACAGCTGACCCTTGCCCTTCACGAAAACAAAATCGCAATAATGGCCTTGCAAGAAACTCGCTTCACTGACCAAGATACGTTTGAGTCTGATGGGTATCGGTTCTTCAAGAGCAAGTCCCGTAAGAGGGTAATGAAGAACACCCCTATCTTCGGTACAGCCTTTGCTGTCAACACCAGAATCCTTAGGTCAGTCTCGAATTTTGAAGCTGTTAACGATAGGTTATGCCTTCTATCTCTGCGCTGTGCAAACAAAACATACACGCTAGTCAATGTACATGCTCCAACTAATGAACAAAACAAGAAAGAGTTGGAAGACACTGATAGGTTTTCGAACCTCTTGGATGCTAGATTGGCAAAAATCTCGAAACATCACGTCAAGATCCTAATGGGTGATTTCAACGCACAGGTAGGACGTGAACGGAAATACAGGAATGTCGTTGGGCTTTATCCAGCACACAATAGAACTAAGAAGAATGGAGAACGCCTCATTGAACTATGTAATAACCATAACCTCCAGCTGATGTCAACACACTTTCGTCACCTACCTAGAAAACAGACTACATGGAGATGCCCGAACAAAACATTAGGAGAGTTCCAAATAGACCATGTTGCGATATCTCGAAGATCTAGTCCGGAAATCATGAACGTTACCGTAAAAAAGGGAATGAACATAGACTCAGATCACTATGTATCGGTAATAAAGTTCCGGCCCATTCCACTAAACAAAAAGAAAAACAAACCTACCATAATCCGCTTCGACACAAACATGCTCAGAGATTGGGAGAATGAATTCAGAGAACTTGCCCAACCAGTGGAAAAAGACTTCAACAGCCCGAGAAAGCAGATGATAAACGCTGCAAAAGAAGTGGCAGAAACCAAGAAGAGGAAGAAACACACATGGTGGAACAATAACTGCGAGAAGACCTTAAAGGATCGTCTAAATGCTTGGAAAAAGTACTACACCACCAAAGAGAAAGAAAATTGGAACATCTGGAGACCAACGAGCACAAACAGCAAAAATAATACGCAGCGAGAAACGCAAGTATGAAAAAGAACAAATGGACAAAATTGAACAAAACTTTCACAGAAATGAGACCCGTGAATACTACAGGGATTTTAAAAAGAAGATACAAGGATACAAGGCACCTTCCCTTTGTTTTCTAAGAAAAGATGGAACTCTAGCAACATCCAACGAGGAAAACTGCGAAATTTTAGCCGGGTATTTTAACGACCTCCTAAATTGTGAAAAGCCATCCAACCCCATCAGAACAAACAAACAAATGAACCACAATTTGCCATCTTCTCCACCAAATCGCGATGAAATTAAACGCCACATAAAGATGTTGAGAAATAACAAGGCTCCTGGTGAAGACTCCATGATTGCAGAACTGTGGAAACACGCCCCAGAAGAAGCAATTGACATCCTACACCAAACCATTGTAGATATATGGGAGACAGAACAACTCCCAGAGGACTGGAAGATAGCTTTGATCCATCCTTTACACAAGAAAGGAAATATAAGAGATGTGAACAACTACCGTGGTATTTCTCTTCTGTCAGTAGCTTACAAGATCCTGTCACTTTCCATCCTTGAAAGACTGGAACAGCAAGTTGAACACAAACTCGGAGAATACCAAGGGGGTTTTAGGAAAGGCCGATCGACTGCAGAACAAATCTTTAACCTAAAAACCATAATTAGGTACTATGTGTTGAGAGATCGAACGTATGTATCGACATTTGTAGACTTTAAGAAAGCGTACGACTGCATCGACCGTGATGTGTTGATTAACATACTTGCAGAAATGGGAGTCGATATGAAACTGCTGGCGATAATAAGGGCAACCCTAATTAATACCACATCCAAAGTCAAATTCCAAGGATGTATCTCTGAACCCTTTGAAATCAAGACAGGTGTTCGACAGGGAGATAGCCTGTCACCTCTGTTGTTCAACTGCCTGCTTGAAAAGGTAATACAGAATTGGCGACAGAAGTTAAAAGAAGGAGGCCTTTACAAACCTTTAAGGATCGGGACGAAGAAAAACGGAGTGGAAATAGATTGCTTAGCATTCGCTGATGATATAGCCCTGATGACAGAAGATTTCGAAAGTGCAACAGAACAGGTCAATATATTGAAGGAAGTAGCAGAACAAACAGGATTACAAATTTCCTTTCAAAAGACAGAAGTAATGTCGAACATCAAGGATGATACAGCACAACTTAACACCAAATATGGAACGATAAACCATGTTAATAAATTTAAATATCTTGGGGAATGGATCCAGCAAAATGGCCTTGACAAGGAAGCCATAGAAGCAAGAATCAAGAAAATGGAAGTCGCTTTTCAAACCACCCGCAACATATATAACAAAAAGTGATGTTCTATGAACACAAAAATTCGTCACTACAACACTGTCATCAAACCAGTACCGCTATATGCATCTGAATGCCTTATCCTATCCGAGAAATGTTTGCTCGCGAAGTTAGAGAGAAAAGAAAGAAAGATCCTACACATCATACTTGGCCCAGACTACGAAAATTGCATCTACATCAGAAAATCCAGGCAAGAAATTTACTCGAGGATAGAGAAGATCACAGACACAATGCGAAAACGCAGAGTTTGCTTCTACGTTCATATGTGACGGATGATCGATTCCCGATGGACGAAACGTATCTTCAGTATATTCGACTCAAAACCAAAAACGACAATGCCATGGTATGTTAACGTCCAGAAAGATCTGAAAGAAATGGGGATACGAGAAGAGGATGCACAAGACCGAAATCTTTATAGAGCAGCCATCAAGACGTTTGGGACTTTCCGGGACGAAAAACGGACAACTGGTGCGAAATGGACAGAGGAACGTCGTGCTAAACACAGTGAGCTCATGAAGGCAATGTGGATCAAGCAAAAAATGAGCAAATGCCAGAATGTAAAATGAGGCTTATCGTGGTCCCTAGTTGGCCGATTAGCGAAATTGAATGAATGAATGAATAATAATAACAATAATAATATACCTACTAATAATAATAATCAATACATAATTAATAAATAATCATTACATAAATAAACATTAGTGTCTCTCCTACTTATAAAACGTTTGTATTCCTGGTTGTTAGTCTAATGCACTTTTACTAGTTTATTTTCTTTTTGTAAATAACCAAATTGCATGCATTATACTACTGCTTCTGTACTACTGTCACAGAACCACAATGTCGCATGTTTATACTCCACATCCACTAGCCACCACCAGCCGAGTAAGCTGACACTACCTTGCAACACCGCACATTCCTCCCGTTATCAGCAGCTCTTCCCAAACTAGCAAGGCTGTGTGTCTCGACAACCAGAACCCAACGAAAGCATGAAAGCGTGTGTCTCAGCGGCCATCACAAATGTCCAGGTTCCATTCAGCGCTGTATCAAGTCATTTTATCTCTGGTGTAAGGGTTGGAACAGGGTACACTAAGTCTTGACAGCTCAATTCATGGAGCATGACAAAGGGTTGGCCATCCTCAGTTGTACAACATCTCATAAAAATGCTTACTATTACAGGTTAGTTAATCCACATTAATCCATAATTACCTAATAATAATAATAATAATAATAATAATAATAATAATAATAATAATAATAATAATAGCATCCTCGATACATACATCCATTAAAGCATGGTTTCACAAAACGCATATGCTTTTCAGGTGTTTAATACCTCTTCCCCTGTAACATGACTATCTGCTGTTTTAGGCATCAAATAACCTCAAGGTAAAAGCATATGTTATCATGCATTTTTTGAACTATCACAACTAATTTTAGGGTTCTTCGTTTGCAAGATATAGATTTTTTCAATTTGGGGGGTAATTTTCACCCTCCTGCTATTTTTCATGAGAAAACAAAAATATCTCAGGTTCAATTATCATTTTTACACGTTTAACACCCCCCCCCCCCTGTAAAATCACTATTTTCTGTTTTAGGGGTGAAAAGATCTATCCAGGTAAAAGCCTATGTTATCACCTATTTTTAAAGCTATCATGCCTAATTTTAGGGTTCTTAGTTTCCAAGGTATTGATTTTTCAATTTTGGGGGTAGTTTCACCCTACAAAGGGGGACGTCACCCAAAGTGCTAGGACCCCTCATACAAGACCCTAGCATGATTAGTTTGCTAGATATTAACAAAAGTGTAGTTAGGCCCTTTTGACAAAAAATGAATCATACATTCAAAAACGGGGCATCACCCCAAGGGCTAGGATGCTGCCTATGGTAAAATCCCATCAGGGTTTCAGAAAATATTAACTAAAGTGTAGTTAGGCCCTTTTGACAAGAGCCGTCGGTGTGCATACATACAAAAAATTATTATTTACCCCTGGGTAAGGGTTAATTTTTATTTTGGGGTGGACATACCTCGTCCATAGAAAAGTGGAGTTCACCACGAGTCCTAAGACACCCCATATGTTTAAATCCGATTATTGGTTAGCGAGATACTAAAAAGCGGATGACCTATTAGTTGTTTTGGTTCTTAATAAATATTTAAAAAATCATCTATAAATAATCATTTATAAAGCCCGCTCTCTTACAAAAGCCCACTCCAAGTTCGCATGCACACAAAAAATTATTATTTACCCCTGGGTAAGGGTTAATTTTTATTTTGGGGTGGACATACCTCGTCCATAGAAAAGGGGAGTACACCACGAGTCCTACGACATCCCATATGTTTAAATCCGATTATTGGTTAGCGAGATACTAAAAAGCGGATGACCTATTAGTTTTTTGGTTCTTGAATTATTTTTTAATAACTAATCTATAAATAATCATTTAAATATGCCACCTACTTACAAACGACGATACAAACAAATAACATAATACACGTCATTATCACTTTTATTAAATATCGCCAAAATGTTTAAAACGCATGTTTACCACAAATTGCGTTTCCAAATTCCACCCATTTAAAAAAAATAACCTCACCATCAAATAGAGCGGAAAAAATACTATCTAAACGACCCCTCACTCGACCCTAGTCCTCCCCCACCACCTAACCTTTTCCCAACATAGCCATGCGTTTTCAAGCACACACGCGACTTGCAAGAGAACTGTAAAACGTGCGAGTACAAATTTATGGTGCGGGTAGAGGGATTAAATACCAACCATTCATGTCAAACAAACTTTTTTTCTCATCTTCACCGTTTCCAAAATGTGACAATTTTTCAAAATCATCTTCTTTTGACCTACAGTCTTGAAACTTGATGTCTGCCTAGAGGGCATAGGCACCTTTCATTAACGTCAAACAAACTTTTTTCTCACCTTCACCGTTTCCAAAATAATCAAAAATTCAAAAACAAAAATTTTCAATTTTTTTTTAAATACCAACACACATTCTTAGCAAAGAAGACGTCATCCCAATGCCAACAATACCTCATTCGTTAAAATCCGACCATCTGTTCGACAAATATCGCCAGTGTTCGCCATAAAGTAGGCTATCATTTTGTTTCCTCCTTCACACTTGAAACTTTCTGTTCGCCTAGAGGGCATAGGCACATTTCATTAACGTCAAACAAGCTTTTTTCTCATCTTCACCGTCTCCAAAATAGCGCCAATGTAAAAAACAAGAATTTTCGAGAAAAAAAATCAACACACATTCTCAGCAAAGAAGACGTCACTCCAACGCCAACAATACCTTGTTCGTTAAAATCCGATCATGCATTCGGGAGATATCGGCAAAGTTTATATGAAAGTAGTAGGCAACTCCGAACTCCCCTTACCCCACTACTATTGTTGATAACAAATTGAATTTCATCATTGTTATTGAGTCCAGGTGTTTGAGCTTGATATGAATGGAGATCAATTCTTACCACACCTGATTGCTCCTCGATGTGGTTGGCTACCTCTAGGATAGAATTCATCATGGGGCTTGACGCGTTAACCCAAATGCTGTAAAATCTCCTTAGATGTTAACGTGTATTCACGTGGCAAACAACAAACACAATTCCTAGACGGTGTTGTTGCATTATACACGAACTTCATAGTGGCTTTAGCACCAACTAGTAAGTCACTGGTGTGGTAGAATCTAGATCAATGAGTTGTTGATCTCTATTGCTCAGTCCTAATGTTATATTACTAATACTATCGACAGCCACAGAATGATAACGCACCACTGGAGGGTTTGACGAATAATATAGCCATTGGGCGATGTCACAATAAAGTCATAAAGCGAATGCGATGGTTCTTGATTGGTGTACACTTGGCTAATAATATTACATGTCACCGACACATGATGGTCCTCAATGAATTTCACGTCATGGTCTGATTCATGTGTTTTTTTGACTCCAACACGCGTGGTTTAAATTCTAGTAATGTACCAATGGAATTGGGGCGTCAATTTTGAATGTAGAGAAAATACTGCAGCGATGAGTGTTGGTATTTCCTACAAGTTCAAACTTGCGCGTTCCATCGAGAAATTGCTTTAAACCATATTCATTGATCAACACCACATAAATGTGTTCATAAATATATTCTATCGTATATCCACCAGAGTTCAGGGTGAGCCCAGAATCATCATAGTAAAACTTGTTGTTCACATTTTCACGTATGTTGTATATTCGATTGTACGTTTCAAATGAAACAAGTCCTAAACCATAAGGTCTCTCACTCAATTCGATGGGCGGGTAAAAGTCTAGGCTGACTTCAGGTCCACGTCCATGCAGTGTAAACGTTTTACTTTCTGTCGACATACTGTGGACGTTTTTGCTTAATCAGCGTCTTATATTTAAAAAAAAACACAAACGTCCACGGTGTTGGCTGTTAAACGTTTGCTCACGTTTCACATTATAATATATCTTGATCCTGTTTCCAAAATAGGTCACTAGTTCCATGGGCGGGGGTAAATTCCCAAATCTGTCAAAGTACCATACGGTGGATCCCCCTTTGACCTAAGCTACATAATGCGTTCCTGGTCCTCGGTGATCATCAAAATTGACAACAGCATATTCCTGTTTCCAGGGTCGTGGTGGTAATTGGTTTCGTATAAACACACCTCGAAAATGAGAAAGCTTTAGTTGTTTAGCATAGCTTTTCACTTGTTCATGTGTCAAGGCATGTCTTTCTATGGCTGAGGTTAACTTTTTTTTAATATTTCGAAGTGATGAAATCCCAAATCCTTGTTGATAAAAGGCTAAATTGGCATTTCTAGCCTCCATTGCAATCGCTTCCATCGTTTCATTGTGTCGCTGACTTTCTTTTAGTTGTTGCTTGCCCTGCTGTGTGGCTTTTATGGTTTTCGCCACTGCACTGGCACCGCCCAAAAGTGAACCCAGAGCAGCCAGACCGGCAAATAATGCAGGTAAAAATCCTGCTCGTTTGGGGACGGGAATCACTCGCCCTTGTTTTGAACCCTGTCGCTGACGTTTTGGAATATCACGTCTCTGTGCTGCTCGAAGGGCTTTTCTCATGGTCAAGACATTATTTTTCTTTTTCTTTCGCAAGGGCTTGTCCACGAATGTCTTAAGCCCAGGCTTTGCCAAGGACAGGGTTTTAATTTTAGTCTTTTTAGTCTTTCTCACCACATATCGGTACCTTTGTTTCACCATGATGATGATGATGACGAACAACCTTTCACAAGAAAGTTTAAATCACAACTAACGTCAGGTTGTTATTTCATGGCTGTATATTCCAATTCCACATAAAGTGGGAAATCGTTTATGGTTTTTCCCGCTTGCTTTTCATCCCATGTCAACATGAAGTGAAAGGATAATTCGTCACCTGCATTGACCATTTCATGGTTATGGACAAAAATCCTATGACAATTTATCTCTATTTGTAAATGGTTCTCATCAGGCATGGCATATTTCATGTGAATGGTTCCATCATAGTGTAATCGATAGTGGCTTAAACCTGAAGCAAGCACATAGGTCAGGTGCTGGTCATGGACTAGCGGTAAATGGTTTCTGTCATTCACAGGTTTTTCATTTGTCAGATAATACAGATGGGATAAATTTATAAAGCCTTTTCATTTCATAGGTCACGTAACGCTTGGTACAGACATCGTCTTCGTCTTGCGGGTCTTCCACGTAAATAATACGATGGTGATTAGCGGTAGGGCCATACACTGTAAGCTGAGGCACTTTGTCATAAAACTCATACACTTTGTTATCCACATACTTTTTTGTAGTAACATCTGTAGACACTTGAAGATGTTTCACATGGGTTAACTGCTTTCCCTTAAAGTCATAATCTCCCTGTTTTGTGCGTGGCACTACAGACCTATCCACATAGTGTTTATTAGCAGGATCTGTTTCTTGTTTAGGACCTAGCATTGACCATCAACCCACGTCCAAAGACATCCATTGTCACCTGTAGTTTAAGGCTCGGTGCCATGTATGTAGACAGCCTGCTAGCCTCTCTAATCCTTAGTTGATATATAGATTATTAAGCAGCAAGGGTCATTCCCCGTGGGGGACATGGTTTCCCATCTCTGTCCCACATCACGTGAACAACGTCATGGTTCACTGTTCCCGTTTTCCATTCGCTGCATTATAGTGGGACCTTCCGGCTGTGGAAAGACTAATCTTTCGCTAACGCTCATCACAGCGCCCAAAAGGTCTGCGTTTTCAATATATTTATATTTTCGAAAAATCTCTCTACCAACCCCTCTACGTGTTTCTGGATCAACTCATGTCTGGATTACATAATGAAAATATGGGTTATTTCACATTTTCCATGCAAGAAAATGTTATTTCACCGGATGAGGTAAAGCCTGATTCACTCATGATTTTCGATGATGTATCCACTGAACGACCAGGTATCATTCAAAGCTATTTCAGCATGGGTCGTCACAAACATATCGATTGCTTCTATCTTGGACAAACGTATTCTAAAATGTATAAACCGTTGATTCGTGACAATGCCAATGTCATTGTTTTATTTCTCCAGGACGAGAGGAATAGTCGTCACATTTATAATGAACATGTGAATCCGGATGACCTTTCAAATGTTTAGTGAATTGTGTGCCAAGTGCTGGAACACTCAACATCATGCCTGTTTGGGCATTGACAAACAAAGTGAACTCAACCAAGGACCGTATCGCTTAGGGTTTGATCATTTTATTGCTATTTAAGGCACTGTCTCATTCCCTGTCAAGTCATTGGTCAAGACACCATGGCGTTAGCAGAGAGTCAATTGAAAAAGCATATTATTAGAGCAAAAAATACTATTCGCTAAAAGTTTCGTCAATTGAAACGATCACGTGTGGATCATGCTTTGTTTATTCAACAACATTTAGCACCTCCGCTAAAAGCCATGTTGAAACCCTCTTTGAAGCCATCTGAAACAATACCCACCGTTTCACAAGCCACACAGACGCTACGCGAGGACCCTGAGGAAGAGGAAGAGCAACAGGAACAGGAAGATTTGACTAGTGTTAGCGAGGTTGAGGATGACGAGGAACAAGTGTTTACGCCTCAAAAAAAAAAAGTCCTCACCCCTTGCAGAGTTTTTAAGAAAAAAGAAATCCTTGGTCATGGTCTCCGTTTTCACAACTCTTGGCCACACCTCAACATAAAGCTCAACTGAAAAACATTTTAATAAAATATTATGGATCAACACTAGAACCCTATTTCACCGATCTATTTATTGGAAACACTGATACTACGTATGGTGTTCGCTATGAGGATGATAGTTTTAAAATTGGAGATTCATCCATTAAATTTGCTCGTACCAAAGCTGTCATTAAGAACATCAATTATAAATTAACACCAGGACTGTTAAAGTTGCTCTTCTCTCGAACACCCTCTTTCCATGATTATAAGTCAGAGGACCTTGGCAAATATAAATCCATTTTATTGGACACCCATGCCCACAAAAGACAGTATGATCACGCTCAACAAGTGAATGCCAATATATCTCAAAAATATAAAACCATCATAGCAAAAATGTTTCCCACCAGGCAAAGTGGTCGTCGTAAAGCGTCCGCTTCGGGAGTGACATTTAAACCATTAAAACCCCTTGTGGATGGTACCTACTGGCATAAGCTCGTCCAGCGACTACAGCTGTTGCATGCTTCACGTCAAGCCGATCATCAATCATTTTCTTATTTAATACATTTCAAATCTTTCACATTAATCAAAATTTCCTTATAATAAATAATAATCCAAAAATTAAATTTTGGTCACGATTGGGAAATTCAAGAAGTTGAACAAGAACTTCGAAATGCCAAAATTATTGTTTAAGCCCTCACCTATTAAAATTGGCATTGTTCATGAGTTGCATCGTCCAGCTAGGCGTCACTATCCGCAACTCAAGGTGATTTCACGAGGTGTGGACGAACTTTGGCAGGCTGACTTGGTTGAAATGATCCCCTATGCTAGCCTTAACGACGGTGTACGCTATATGTTGACCGTCATTGATGTGTATTCCAAAATGGCCTTTGTTGAACCTGTGCGTCGCAAGTCTGGTCCATTAGTCACCAAGGCCTTTCAACATATTATTCAACAATCCAAACGTCAACCTCAGTTGCTACAAACCGACCAGGGGAAAGGATTTTTCAACAAGGATTTCTCCAGTTTTCTCAAATCGAGGGATATTCACCATTACACCACGTACAGCAATGTCAAAGCCTGCATGGTTGAGCGGTTTAACTGAACATTGAAAACCCATAAGTGGAAAGCGTTTACCGCCCAGGGCACTTATCGCTGGTTGGACATGTTAACAGAGCTAGTGTCACGTTACAATGACACCAAACATAGAACGATTGGGACCAAGCCACGGCTCGTGACCAAAAATATTCAGCGACTGGCTAAGCTGTTTAACCCCATAAAACAGCAGATCCTAAACGTCACCGACAGAAAATCGGGGATTTTGTTCATGTGAGCAAATTTAAGTCTGCCTTCAATAAGAGCTATACGCCTCAGTGGTGGACTGAACTATTTTGAATTCGTCAATCAACTTGGACAGTCCAGTCACCTATTTACTCGAGGTCCTCAACCATCAACCCACAAAAGGTAGATTCTATCTCCATGAACTTCAGAAAACAGCGTTTCCTAAACATTACCTTGTGGAAAAAGTGTTGAAAAGAAAATAAACTATATGTAAAATGGTTAGGATTTAACTCTACCATTAATTCTTGGATCAATAAATTACATGTTGTGTAAACCTGTGTACTTTTTATTTATTTATTTATTTATTGAATCATGTTGTACAAGAGCCCTTTGTACGGCGCTCAACACTTTATGCATGTCCACACATATTATCAGCAACACGTCTTTCTCTTTCTCTCTCACCTGTGTCTCACTCCTCAATTCCATGTTGACATACAACTCGTTCAGCTATTGGCTGTCATGGGTTCTCTACTCCTCCCCTCACATCTCCCCGGCTCTCTAACCACGCCCCTGGCCGCTCTGCAGTGGTCACGTGATTTCCTGTTGTGTAGAAGTTTCCTTCCTTTCCCCTCTCACCCGCTTTTGCTCGGGTCCTGGCTGACAGGATGTGATATATTATCTCCATTACAGAGTTGCCACATTGTTCCAACCTGTTATCACCTGACAGCAATGTTATCAGCTCTCACCCACATTCCATTCTCGTAGGCGGCTAGCCAGGCTCCAAGCAGGCCTCTCGAGCAGATATTCTGTTTTCCGTTCAGGCTTCCAGCAAGACATACAAAAAGCAAGTTCTGTTGTTGTCGACTATAAAAGCCTTGCTTTTATTCGTCTCATATCATTATTATCATTTTATCAGGTTACAGGTCAGTGGTTACTAACATGTTTTAAACATCGCCATGAGGGTTTTCGAAATATTCACCTTCATTTATCTATCATAAGAAAATATCGAAAAGCGACCCCTCATTCTATCGTTCTGCCATACATCGCCCCGTCGAAATAGTCATTTCCTGTATTCACCATGGCCGGTGATAGCCTCGTTCTAACACACATGTCCAGCGGTACCGTATCTCTCTCTCTCTCTGTCTCTGTCTACAAACACTCTTTATTTTTAAAAAAGTTTGAAAATGCATAGATTTTGTCCTAGAGACTTGAAATTTATTTTCGAGGTAGAGGGAGTAAATACCAACTCTTAATGTCAAACAAACTTTTTGTAGACTTGTTAGTTTCCAAAATATAAGAATTTCAAAATTGGACTTTTTAATGTAAAAAAAACAAAAGTTTTATTATAAAAACCAAGAGAGGCTGATTCATAATACCAACAGGATTAACACATCTACAAAATGGGATCCGCTTAGGGATGCCATAACAGTAGCGGCTCAGGAAACAATCCCCAATAGACCTAAAGGGAACAAGCATCCGTGGTGGTCCAGCAAATGTGATAAAGCTATAGAAGCCAGGCGACTAGCGTGGATCAAATGGAATGTACATAAGAACGAAGCTAATTTAGAAGCCTTTATTGCACAAAGGAAAACTACGTCGAGCATCATAAGAGGAGCCAAGAGGAAGCACAACCAGGAACTGATTAAGCAGGCAGAGAAGGATTTTGTAAGGAACAACTCTAGAGATCTATACAAAAGCCTCAAGCAAGAAACAACCCAATTCGCGTCCCCTACCATACACCTCCAGAGACCAGATGGATCCCTGTGTCTTAATGACAGCGATTGTACCAAGACCCTAGCTAACTACTTCAAAGGACTCTTAAATGCAGAAGAACCTATTGAGCGTCTCCAAGTTACTGAACCAGCTAACCCTAATACTGAGTATATCGCTCCTCCAACCTATGAGGAAGTCAGAGGTATAATTAAACTACTCAAGAATAATAAAGCTTCTGGGGAAGACGGATAGTAGCAGAAATGCTAAAACATGCCGGAGAACACACCTTCAGGACCATACGTAAAGTAATTCTGGACATATGGACTAGTGAGAGGCTCCCAGATGATTGGACGTCAGCCATTATCCATCCAATCCACAAGAAGGGAAGCAAAACAGATCCCAGTAACTACAGAGGAATATCACTCATTGCTGTTACCTATAAGATATTTTCCAAGATTCTGGAATGCCATGTAACGAGACAGCTGGATCAAGAGTTAGGAGAATATCAAGCAGGGTTCAGAGCATCGAGGTCCTGTACCGAGCAGATACACAATCTGAAGACAATCCTTCAATACAGCAAGTCAAGAGCCAGACAATGGGTAGCTATATTTGTCGACTTCCAGAAAGCATACGACTCAGTGGACAGAATTACTCTTTTTAACACCTTGAGAGAACTAGGACTCAACGACAAGATCAATAGGCTGGTGCAAGCCACCCTGCACAACACCACAGCCAGAGTAAAGTTTAGAGGACAGCTCTCGGAGAGTTTCACCATTAAAACAGGGGTGAGACAAGGAGACGGTATTTCATGCATATTATTTAATTGTGTTCTGGAAAAGATCATTAGAGAGTGGACGAGAATCCTACCAGAGAATACTGGATTACGGATGGGGATTAAAGCTGACAACCTAAGGATTCCATGCCTAGCCTATGCAGACGATCTGACTTTATTGGCAAATGACATACAGGAGGCTACTACTCAGCTCCAAACACTGCACTCAATAGCGGCTAAAACGGGTCTTTTGATTAACATAGGAAAGACCGAGTTTGTTACTAACATCAAGGATGCCCCTAGAATGATGAGTCAGTGATAACATCTACATCAAGAGAGTCAAAGGTGTAAAATACCTTGGGGAATGGTGTTCAGAGGACCTCAGCGAAACAGTGGCTCTTGAACACAGGAGACTCAAACTAGATAAGGCTTACCATGCCTATAGAAAACTATATGCTTCAAAAAATTTGTCGATGAATGTCAAACTAAGACACTACAATGCAGTAGTCAGACCTTCAGTCCTCTATGCAGCAGAGTGCCTATGTCTAACTAAGAAGACCTCATTAAGAGCCCTCGAGGTACAAGAAAGAAAGTTCCTGAGACGGATATTAGGACCAAGAATTCTACCAGATGGAAGCCGATGGTATCAACCAAATCGTGTGCTATATAAACACCAAGAAAATCTCATAGATGCCATCAGAAGAAGGCGACTGGCTTTTTACGGACATCTATTCAGAATGGACTCAAACAGGTTATCCCATAGGATCTTCAAGGCTGCTAACAAGGGCAAAGCTACTGGATTCTTGTGGAAGAAGCAAGTGGAGAAGGATCTTTCGGAACTCCATATAAATGAAAATGACATAGCCGACCGGAGTAACTATCATACAGCTCTTAAAATTAAATCCTTCGTAACATCCCGCACAGAAGTTACCCACAGACCAAAAGACGAGACTAGGAAATGGTCTGAGGAACGTGAGATTGAATTTAGCCGGAAAATGAAGGACTACTGGGCCATCAGAAAAGCTCGAGGTACCAACATGAAAGCAGCTGCCAAACCCACCGCTAAGAACACCAATCGTGGCAAGCCTGACGATGACATCATGAAACAGCTAAAACACAAGCACCATGGTCCATAGATGGCCCTAACGAAATTTAAAAAAGGCCATAGAGATCATTCATTTGAACTTTGGCACAACGTTCTATCATGTTTGGTTTTCAAACTATCGCCTACATTCAAAAACAAAAATTTCAAAAAATTAAAAAATATATAATACAGGGTCCATAGCAAAAAGGACGTCACCCCGAGTCCTTGGACCCCTCGTACACGCCTCTGGCATCAGGTTCGCGAGATATAACAAAAGGCTAAAATCACGTTTTTACCCCCCAAAAAAACATTTTTCCAGCTTTTCGCCTTTTCAACACCTACATCCCCGTAAACACCACAACGAGACAAAAAAAACGAATCCAAGCATGCCCTCCTACCATCACTCCTTCCTTCCCAAGGCCGCCAGGGGCTCACAACTTCCTTCAGTGGGTAGAACTCATATTCTAGCACTACTTACAAAATACAAATTTTTGTCCTCGAGACTTGACATTTATTTTGGGGGTAGAAGGGGTAAGTATACCAGGAAATTGAGTGGAGGGAGGGTTTGGTTAACCCGAGGCCAAAGTGACCTGAAGACAATCAACCTAGTACTATTCTATGCGCTTAATGAAACATGGACTCGAACAGCAGTAGGTAAAATAAATATATATTTTCAAGGGAAAAGAAATACAAGGCCGAATGGCTATGGGAGGGAACACCAATCTGCACTCCTACTATATATTTAAAATGGAGGCCAAGCTATATCCCCAAATTATATGGCAACGCTGTAATTAAAACAGTTCACAATTACGTGATTAATAAAACACCACAAACCTTTTCCAATTACATATCTGACACTACTACAGTCTCATTCCGATTCATTTCAATTGGTTACTCATTACATTCTTTCAAATAGGCTTCCGAAACTGTTTTGCAACCAGCATGGATGCTGTACTTATGCGGCCATAATTGACCAAAAGATGCCATCTCAGACAAACGAAAAGCAAGGGACCGTTTGTCATCATTAAAACTCTCAAGTTCCCCACACCAAAATCCTGACAATTACATTCTCGAAATCATTTAATTTCACATTAGCAGCATGGAACGATTAAAAATGAAACCAAACACATCTCGAAAGATGAAGTAAACCAACTCGTTTTCGCTGCTTAAATAATAGGAGGCGTGTTATGAATATAAAATAATCTTAGGCCACATTATAATAGACCCATTAAAAATATAAATTGAACAAATTAGCAAATCAAGAAAACGCCTTGGTAAAGAAGAATAGCGTCCTTTTGGAATCGAAAGTTATTACAATGCATCCGGCCAGACGACACTTGGCCTCTTAAAATTCACAAACTTAATTCCCATTTTCATGAAATGTCATAAATATTTTGTCTGACGGTTCTAGAGTTCCAAAATTTATTATCCAACAGTTTTACCTTGTTCTCGGACCAAGATTTAGGTAGTGGTCCGAGGCTACCACAAACCGCGTCCTCTCACCGTAAGCTCACATAATGTTCTCTTTCTTGTCCAAGCTATTCGTAGGTCTCTCGACAATGGTACGCCATTTTGCGCATATGCAGAAGTTCATTTTAAAACAGAAAACAGCTGAAGAACGACTGCCACTAGTTTTAATGCCAACTTTTATAATTAATTTTCCTTCACCTCTTAAATGATCGAAACGTCCTTTTTAACCAAATTTAAATTGGCAATAGAATTTTCATTTATGTGTCTATCAATGATTGGCTATCCAGACTTTAGATTATTTGAACAAGACCGCCAAATCCAGTACAGTCCCAGCATACATATTATTCACTAGACAGTCAATCAATGTAGACCGGAATACTTTGCTAATATATTTTCCATTAAAATATAATGGGTATTTAAATTGTTTCTGTCTTTCTTCCTGCTTCCTGAAATGATTCACAATTAATAACCAGGGGCGTCGGCAGAGGGGGGACACATGGGGGCGGCGATGGGGACGGCGGAGCACAAGGGGGGCGGCGGCGGCGGCGAAGTATTGTGAGTCGAAACCAATCGGCTCAGTAAGGACCTTTTATTTATGACAAACAAACTTATTTCTAAAATTCCTAGTGTCCAAAATATATGAATTTCAAAATTGGACTATTTTCAATAAAACATGGAAAATAAAAAAGTTTTATTATTAAAAATATAAGAGATAAAGACCATTAGTTTCAATCATGACACAACGTTCTATCATGTTTGGTTTTTAAACTATCGCCTATTTTCAAAAACAAACTTTTTCGACAAAAATGAAAAATATAACGAGGGGGGGGGCGTAGCAAAGGGGCGTCAGCTCGAGTCCAACGATATGTCGCGTGCCAAAATCGAACCATGGGTTCAAGAGATATCGGCTTTGCCCCTGAATGTATTGCGGGTTAGTATGTGATGTCAGAGGGAGAAGTGGTGGGGTGCGTTTAAAGCACCACTGCTCCCCTACTCAAATGAATCTTTTAACAGACCAAAACGGTAGTACAAGTTCTGTCTTCGACCCTCAATTCTTCTCACTGTCAACGCGATTCTCTCAACATAACAATAACTGCAGTCGAGTTCCATGGAGCCAGAGCACAAACTCCACAGCGGGCGCGTTTTATTTAATCCAGAACAGGTTGCACTTCAAATATTAACCTACAGATGGCAGACTATACAACATCTCGTATCTCATCGGTCAGTTTATAACGCAGTAACGGATCAATTATGTTGTTTAGCTCGTCATGATAGGATTCCGAAAATTTTATTGCCTGCTGTATTAGTTGCTGAATTGTTCAAATATTTTCATGAGTCTCCAGTTGGAGGCCATTTAGGCGTTTTTAAAACAAGACAGAAAATAAGGTAAAATTTCATTTGGAAAGGGATGGACAAGGCTATTCGTAAGATGGTAAATAATTGTATGGCTTGTAATCTAGCCAAACCCTCTGCCAACACTAAGGTGCGGTTGTTATCTTCTGAAAATACTCAAAAACCAATGGAGAGATTATTCATTGACTTTATTGGCCCGATGCCGTTGTCTGGAATGGGAAACCGGTTTGCATTAGTTAGTACTGATGGCTTTAGTCGTTTTAACTGGGTTTTTTTTCAACTAGGTCAGCAACAACGGAAGTAGTGATAAAATGTTAAAATTATATTTTTGCTTCATTTGGTACTTGTCAAATTTTGGGTATGGATAATGCAAAAGGTTTTACGTCCCATGTTTTTCGATTTTTTTATTTGAACTTTCGATATGTCATGTAACTTCGACAGTGTACTATCCTAAAAGTTCATATGCTGAAAGGGTCAATTGAAATCTACGTGCGGCGTTAATTGCGTATCATCACAAGTATCATAAGTTGGTTGACACATGCTTTCAACACAGCAGTACATGAATACCACCGCACAACATCTTTCAGTCTGATGTTCTCATTTGATCCTAATTCGCCTATCACCAATCTTTGGTCTATTAATCAACTCCTGCCGGATCAATCTATTTCTGAAAATGTTCATAGTATTTGGAACAAAGCTAGGAGAAATATGAATGTCGTGCATGAGAGGTTACAGAAAAGGTATAATAAAGGACGAAAGCTAACGTCACTTCAGGTTGGTGACGAGGTGTATGTTAGAAACCTCGCTCTTAAAGATCCTGGATCTAAGGAGTCTGGCAAGCTGATCACTAGGTTCCGTGGTCCTTGCAAGATTGTAAGTTTTATCACTTCGGTTACTCTGTTAGTGAGTGACCCCCAGAGAAATAGGATATTCATGGTACAGTTATCCCAAGTGAAAGAGAAATTATTTAAATTTTAAAATTGTAAAAGTGAGGAATCTTTTTATCTTCAATTTGGGTTTGTTGTTAAATATTGTGAAGTTATGTCAGATTTTGTTGGCCATCTAATTTGTTTTAAGTATTATTGGATCGAATACTTGTGTGTCGCACTAATGATTTTATCATTGGTTGCATGAAGAAAGAAAATGACTGTTCTGTCGGACTTCAATTTGATCACAGATAAAAACGTGCGTGACTTCAACATCCTGCTTGAAGTGTGATAACTTTTACGATGTCCAACGGCACGGACTTTGTCGCTGAATTCGTTCTTCTGTCGTGAAAACTGTAGCTGTCACCATCCTACTATGAAGATTTCGTTTGTGTATTTTAAAAAAACTATGTAAAAACAAAATTTTGACCTGCTCCAAAGTAACAGTTTTAACTTTTATGCATGTTTGGGATTTTCAGATGCATGAACAACTTCATAGTGTGTGTCTACTCTTCAATCGTTCAGTTCGGCGTACCTCAATAATTGTTAAATGAATGAACTTAATTATTTGTATTCATGTTAGCGGAGCTTTGTTGGTCTATTTTTCCTTACCCTATGAACATTTGCGATCCGTTGTGAGGGGGGATTTGACACGTTACTATTACCTCATATGTGACTTTATTGAGAAATCTTCTCGATATCTGTTCTGGCAGATAACTCCATGTTATCTGTCGGCAAAGTCTTGGACAAAGTAATGCAAGGTGATACACTGCTCTGCCTGGTAAAGAAGCTTGGTACTGGAAGTTGTATATGCGGCCGCGAGATAGCGTGGCATGTCTCGTTCGCCGTATTCATGAATTGATTCTTATATCGACCTGTGATCAATATTTTCGATCAGTAACCGGTAGCAATGTTTGTTGATTTCAATAACCAAGTTGGAGTCTAACCCAAAGAAAGATGTGAAAAATTGTAAGAGCTGGTGAAGAGGGGCTTTAGGCTGGCTTAGCCCTGCCTAAAAAGGTTCCCAACGCTAAAATGGATACAACATCTATTTAAACATCCTCCGTGGGAGTTTTATTTCACTCCAAAACAAAATTTTTGGAAACACGATGGGCGTTCAGAATGACAACATTGCTACGTAGGACACTGAACAATGATGATTGTGGATAGCGTGTGTTTTGAAGAGAATATGTAGGTTTATATAAGTATATTGGTATGTGTTCGGTCTTTGGCTAAGTATTTTAGCCGTAGTTTCACACAGTTGAGACCTGATATCATTTGGTAAGAAGTAAGGTTATTGTGTCTCTGATGATCAAAACACAAGGTAATGTTTTTATTTTCTTCAGTGTTCCTAGTTAAGATGTTTTTCATGTTTGTAAGTGTTTTATGTTTCTCTAAGTCAAGCCTAGACTTGCGGCATAGTGTCTTCGGCGAACATGTTGTAAAATGACCAAGAATATTTTTTATTAATTAATTACGTAATTTCTTTATTCCTTAATTCGTTCATCCTGCTCTTGTGTCAAGTAGTATGACAGTATGACTCCTTAAGAGTTCTGTTAACCCTCAACCGGTGTTGTGGGGTCTTTAAGGAGACCAGTGAAACTGTACACCCCTGGCACTCCCTCAAAATTCCTTTCTCGCCCTCATCCTGCCCTGTACCTTCACTTCAGTTCAAGGCTAAGTTACAGCCAGGGTGAATGTGCTCAGTAGCTAACAGTTTTCACAGTGACAGACTATAAATACAGTGCGGTGCCGTTTAAGACCCCACAACACCAGTTGTGTTACGAAGTTTGTTTTGACATACTAATTTTGATAAGCGTTTTCATTTCATTGTGAGCATCTATTTGCTGCGTATTGTTCATGTGAGGCATTACTATGGCTTCTACATCTCGGACTGGTATGCCAGTGTCTGATCCTAGGATCACAGACTTTATAAACAATGCTTTAAAGGAAGGTGATGAAGGAAGTGACGCCAGTGATCTCTCGGATGAAAATGATCCGGATTATAATTCTGAGTATGATACAAATTCGGAAGAAGAAGAGGACGAAGAACAGGAAGAAGAAAGTTCTACGGACCATCTACATGACCGTAACCAGCCATCCAGTTTCTATGGTAAAAATAGATATAAATGGTCAGTTACTGAACCTAGCAGATCTGTGAGGGTTCCAGCCCACAATCTCCTTATAAAACTCCCTTTCCTGAAAGTTGCTGCAAGTGTTTGTTTACAGAAGATATGTTGAACAAAATCGTCCAGCATACAAATGAGAAAATAGCTTCATACCGATTACATCATTCTGATCAAACCCGAACGGAACTCAGAGATACTGCCATTGAACTAAGAGTATTTATGGGATTACTTTATTTTACCGCTATTTTCAAATCCAATCATGAATGCGCTGAATCTATGTTCGCCACGGATGGATCAGGGAGGGATATTTTTCGTGCCACATTATCAATGAAGAGATTCTTGACTTTGTTATATTGTCTAAGATTTGATGATCAGGCCAGTCGAGATGAAAGGAAAAAGAATGATCCAGCTGCAGCAGTATCATGGCTTTTTCAGACAATGGTTGACAATTCTCAGAGCTGCTATAACATCAGTGCTCATGCTTGCATAGATGAAATGCTTGTTGGCTTTTGAGGTCGTTGCAAATTTCGATTATATATGCGAAATAAGCCCGTAAAATACGGCCTAAAGTTAATGATCTTGGCTGATGCTCATACCAACTGCCTATTAAATGCATATTTATATACTGGGATAGACAGTGATGGAGTTGGTTTGACAGCAGAAGATAGAAAATTACAGAAACCAACTCAGGCTGTAATTAGATTATTAAAACCAATTTACGGGACAACCCGTAATATTACCGCTGACAACTACTTTACTTCTATTGAACTAGTGTCATAACTGAAGAAACACAAGCTAACCTACGTAGGCACAATAAGGAAGAATAAAAAAGAAATTCCTCCTGAATGTCAGCCGAATAGAAAGCGTAAGGTGGGCTCTACAGAGTATGGCTTCACAAAAGACATTACACTAATGTCTAATGTTTCTAAGAAAGCCAAAGCTGTTATGTTAGTGTCTAGTATGCACCATTGCAAAGGAGCAGACCCTGACACAGTTAAAGAAGAAATCATAGCTTTTTACAACAGTACCAAAGGGGGAGTGGATATCCTTGACCAGAAGTGTGCTACCTACAACACAAGCAGAAGAACATGCAGATGGCCTCTTGCAATTTTCTTTACCATCCTGAATATTCTTGGGGTCAACTCATTCATTATTCAGACATCACTCAAGAAGTACCCGTCTGGGACCCGCTACGAATTTCTTAAAACATTGGTCAGGCAACTATCTGAACCCTACCTCAATCAAAGACTTGTCAATGGTCGACTTCCAAAAGAACTACGAATGCTAACATCTAGAATTTTGAAAAAGAGTATTCCAAAGGAAAAAGTAAACAAAGACACTTCAAAAAGGAAGCGATGTGCACTGTCCCCCCGTTCTGCTGAGAAAAAAACAAATCAGTATTGTGTGAAATGAGAACAACCTACCTGCCAAACGTGTCGTTCCGTGGTGTGCAGGGAGTGTGGGGAAGACTAAATATAGTGTTTGCGAAAATGGCCTAAGTGCAAGTGAAATTTGATACTTTCAATTTTCTTACAGGCTATGATGTTTTAACTCTGTGTTCAATGTGTTTTTAAGAAATAAAAAGCATAACTTTCGCTTCATTTAAGTGTAGTTCAAAGAAGTGTGATTTCTTCAAGTTTCAGCGACACTTTAAGTAATAGTGAGTATTTTTTCCAATTTTTCAAACATTAACAATATTTCATTATCGTTACATACACTCTATAAAGTGTAAATTAACAGAATATATGCATAATTTTTCTAAAAATTAAAATAAAAGTTATTTGTGGATTTTTTATGTGGTATCTTTTTTGACCCCACAACACCGTCTATGAACCGAATTCTCCACAACACTTAATTTGTATCACGTGCTGATACCTATTTTATTTCATGCATGATTTAGTTACCTGGGAAACGAAAGTATTGTTCATGCCTTTCTATTTTTTTCTTAAAACAATGAACGTTGGTGTTTTGACGATTGGATAGAAGACAAGTTGATTTGGTCATTAAAAGACGTCAATTAAGTAGGTCCCAGTGATATTTAAAGAATTTTGCCATTGCTTATTAATTTCGGTTCTTGAATTGAACTTAATATACTATTCGTTGATAGTGCTTGTGCACAGTAAGTTAATTACGTTCGTGTTTATTTATTGGCTTCGGTGGCGTAGTTGGTAGCATGCTGAACTGCTGTTCCCAAGATAGCGGGTTCAAATTCGGCCGAAGTCGTCGGATTTTTAAGAGCGATAAAAATCCTTCAGTGTGCCTTCCTTCATATGGCATTTAAAAGATCCTTCCACAGACTAAACTTGTGTGAAGATAAATTGTTAGGTTGCATTTCGTCGGAACGCTCTATCAAAGTTCCAACGTTCACCACTAGGTATCATTGATATCTGGTGGCGAAAGTTGGAACTACTTGAAATTGAACGGAACTTGTAGTAGTAGGTAATCTGTGCTTGTAGCTCACTGGAAGCTGCTACAGACTCAGGCGAGCCAAATGTGTCCTCGGACACTCCCGACACTAAAATCCATTCGATAAATAAATAAATAAATAAACAAATAAATTGTCAACTGAACTTCCACATATTTCTTTAGTTTCGACTTTAAATTAGATCCCTCATCTTGGTCATCATTAACTATTTTTCTTGGGGTTATGGTGCGTGAGTACTCCCACTGTAATTGACAAAAGCTCGAGGTGTAGCCTATAAACCCTATATAGGCAGCGCTAATTAGTAGTTAATTATTGGTATTGGCAAAAACCATATATCTGGATAAAGATTATTGATTAGTACCGTATGCGCGGTGTTGGCAGTATTCAACTGTATTTGTTCCATAATTCGCGCGTATAATGGCGGACATAATCTAAAATCTAAAAATAAATAATTCATAGTAAAGGGAACGTAATTCCAAGTAAGTTACGTTGGTTGGTTCCTCAGTTTAGGGGCTGCGAAAACACGGTCATGTAACCCCGTGTACTTGGGGTGGGTGTAGAATCTGTCTGATAACCGGTGTTAATTATGATGGCTGTATAGGCCAGGCGAGAGGTAGTTCAATAAGGAAATAATTAGTGGAAAGCTGGAAATTGATTTAATCGCTTTATTTGGACCCATATGTTATTCTCCCAACTTTTCCCCCTCGAGCGAAATCGGCGTTGGCCCTTATGGCCCTAAGAAGGTGCCATTTTTCGTTTTTGTTTTTTTTGCAAATATCTCCCAAACCGTCAACTTTATCAACAAAACACCTATTATAAACAATAATCTAGAGTAAATTTCCTACAAAAATGTTCCCTACCTTTTGTCTGTAATGTGAACCGTAACGATGCTACGACCATTCGAATTGGCACCCTTTTTGATTCTTGTGGAAAAGCTATGGAAATGATATGCCATATCAAAGTTTCTACATGTTATAAATATTTGTCAGCATTCCAGGTGCACAAGCTGTTAACTTGTTACAAGTATAACAGCTTTTCAATGTAAACAGCTGTGGCATTAGTATTATTATTGCGTAGTATTGGCATAAAATCACTCTTTTCCACACCACCTGGCGGTAGAGTAAATGGCGCGTTTATTTAAGTGGTGTCCCCAGGAGGCCTAATCCACTGTTCAAATGTCAAAGTTAGTCAATTGTAAACCGTTTTGTTGAAGGCTGGCAGTCTTGATCGTCTGCCTCAATTTCTCCGTCATCGCTTTCATCGTTTGTATCGGTACGTTTGTCCGACGTCACAGGGCGCTCAAGATTAACATCGATGTCTCCGTCACAATCATCCATATCATCTTCCTCGGCAGCATTTGTACATGACCGTCCCATACAATTCATGCAGATTCTGGAGCATCGGAGGCCCGTTTTCCTGCAACCACACGCTGCGTTACATCGTTTCTAACATTTGCAGGACACTGTGTTTAGAAGCGTTTGTGGCGCTGGATCCCTCGTCGCATGTATGGGAGCCAAACCACATTGAGAATTTTTCCAATCCAGTGGATTTGTATCATTTCCATACCATGTTTGGATTTGATGGTATGTTCTTAAAGAGTGCCCACGTGCCGCTGATTCGGTGGGAGGTAAGCTTGCGAGATTAAATCGATGTTTGCTTAGAGATTTTGAAAACAGTTGGAACGCAACTCATTCAGAGTATTTCCCGTGGTTTTGTTGGCATAAAGCCTAGCCAAAACAACTGGCCCGCATTGTCAATTTCATCGGGGTTTGCGTTCACGTCTCGGAAAACCCTAACAGCTGTCTGCAGTTCATCATTACTCTTCAGCATTGTTACGAATTTCATTTTGCCCTGCTTGTGAAACGAAGACGTTGTATGGCACCCATTAAACGCACCCACTATACTTGTAACAAGTTAACAGCTTGTGCAGACTTTTGCGTCTTACGCATTCCCGCTTCTTCAAAGATCACAACCGGATACGGAGCTAGTTCAAACTGGAAATATTGAGATTGAAACTAGTTGTGCCAAATAGTTGTTGTTTGGTTGAACCTTTGCCGGGTTTCATCAAGTACATTTTCGTGTGGGGTGGCACACGAGCCGCCAAGATGACCAGGATATCACTATCTTCAGCCACTATAATGACCGAATTGTCGGGCCGAGAGAACTCGAGTGCGGTGGTAACGATGAGCATATCGGCAGCTTCTGGAGCTTGTCAGGTTTCGATTCCTTCGCTTTCGAATTTGACGCGTAACAAGTCGATCAATCTTCGTTTGTTTGTGTCATTAGACAAAAATTTTGCTTGTGGCATAGGTGCCGTCATGGACTCATAAAAAAAAGGCAGCATCATGCTTGTGCGATCGTCGAAGACGTTCAGCGGACTTGGTACTTAGAGCTGCTGGGTCGTCAGGATACCCATCGAAAATAATGACACTGTTTTTGAAGTATCTTTTAACGTAATTCACATATTTGGCACTAATATCGACAAAAGTATCTGTTTGGTGCCAAATTACACGGTGCAAAATATATCCTCCGTCGAGAACATGATGTAGGTCCTCCAATGTGGGCTCATCGATAACAGGATGGAATAATTTATAGAACACAGACTTTTGCGTCTTACGCATTCCCGCTTCATCAAAGATCGCAACTGGATACGGAGCTAGTTCAAACTGGAAATATTGTTTAAATTCTGCATCGGATTTCTTTGCAAGGGAAATGATATGGATGATTGTGACGGAGACATCGATGTTAATCTTGAGTGCCCTGTGACGTCGGACAAATGTGCCGATACAGACGATGAAAGCGATGACGGAGAAATTGAGGCAGACGATCAAGACTGCCAGCCTTCATCAAAACGGTTTACAATTGACTAACTTTGACATTTGAACAGTGGATTAGGCCTCCTGGGGACACCACTAAAAAAACGCGCCATTTACTCTACCGCCAGGTGGTGTGGAAAAGAGTGATTTTATGCCAATACTACGCAATAATAATACTAATGCCACAGCTGTTTACATTGAAAAGCTGTTATACTTGTAACAAGTTTACAGCTGGTGCACCTGGAATGCTGACAAATATTTATAACATGTAGAAACTTTGATATGGCATATCATTTCTATAGCTTTTCCGCAACAATCTAAAAGGGCTCCACTTCGAATGGTCGTAGCATCGTAACGGTTCACATTAGAGACAAACGGTAGTGAACATTTTTGTAGAAAATTTACTCTAGATTATATTTTATAATGGATATTTTTTTGATAAAGTTGATGGTTTGGGAGATATTTGCAAAAAACTGAAAAACCTACCTTCTTAGGGCCATAAGGGCCAACGCCGACTCTGCTCGAGGGGGAAAACTTGGGAAAGTAATATCTGGGTCCAAATAAAGCGATTAAATCAATTTCCAGCTTTCCACTAATTATTTCCTTATTGAGGCATTTTCCGACATATCGCCTAGCCTATAGTGTGTGTATCTGTTTTAATTCAAGTAAGGATTGCAGACATTGATTTTCAAGTAGTTCCTACTTTTGCCACCAAACGCTACCGTCAACGACCAACTAGTTCAGAACTTAGTTACTAGATGCCACCACAGTCGGCTCTTGACGACGAACGTAGGAACCTAAGAACGTTAGGAATATGTTTACCCTATATATAATTTAACTTCACACAGGTGTAATTAGTGGAAGGTCCTAGTAAGTTAATACAAATCCTTATATCATCATCATCTTCCTAGCATTAATCCCGCTTTATTGCAGGGTCTGCTTTTCTGCACTTTTTTTTTCATACTGCTCGATCTTGAGCGTCTCTAGTTGTGGCATTCACTAGTTGCATGTCCTCCCACATAGTATCCAGCCAGCGCTTTCTCGGTCGCCCTCGTGATCGTCGGGCTTCTGGACTGATGTCAAGTGCAGTTCTCGCGACTGAAGAGTGATTGCTACGCAGTACATGGCCATACCAACGCAGACGGCTCTCCCGCATTTTTTCCTTATATGTCTTTCTTTCATTATTAATTACCGAAAATTTGAAGTCATGACATCATGGTCATTTAGCCCGTGTACTTGGGTGTGTTAGTGCACCTCCTGTAATGTTACTCCCGTTGTCAACTGGGTTGGGGGTGATCTCTACTTAGTATAAACCAAAGTCCCCGATTCTTGGATGTTACAGGTAATCTCGAGAACCACTGGATGGATTTTAATGCGGTGTTCTCCATTCTGTAGTGTAAAGGATATCTCAAGCAAGGTTTCTGTAGAAAATTATTTATTTATGACCAAAGAAAGCCAAGCAGTAACGATTTCAGTAAAAGTCAAAAAGCCTGGCGTCCGTGCGCTTTTTAAGCTTACGCTAGGCAAACAGTTAAAAATATCTATATACTAGGTAATATGAGTGTAAGATTTGTTCATCATGAAAAATTCTACAAAAAAAAGTCCGCTAGAGCATATCTCTATCTTCAATACATCGCCACTATAAGTGTTTTTTGTGCTCTCCTTAAGGAAACTAAGGAATGACATGTTTCTCTCGCCAAGCGAGCATCATCAGATCCAAATCTCTACAAGCTCTACAAAACACTATCAAATCCACAATAACACTACTAACAGTGACTTTCCTACAAAAACAGAAAAGCCTTTCAAAAACATAGTTGCTCGCTTTCTAAGTTTGTTGCTTGACAACCAGATTTTTAAAATAAATAATAGTCTTATAATAATAAACATAATAATCTTTTGTTGAGTCTTCAGTCTTTGACTGGTTTGATTCAGCCCTCCATGCTTTCCTGTCCTGAGGTAATCGTTTCATTTCTACATAGCTACTACACCCTACATCCAAGTCAATGTTTTTAACATATTCTAACCTTGGTCTACCCTACGGTTCTTATCCTCGACCCTTCCTTCCATAACCATGTTTGCTATTCCTGGGTGTCTTAGTATCCTACCAACCTATATCTTTATTAGCAGTCGTCAGAACCATATATCCTCTCTCAATCGTCGTAATACCTCTTAATTTGTAACCCTATCTACCCATCTATTCTATATCATTCTCCTGTAACACCACATTTCAAAATGAATGTACTAAATATAGCTATTCGCATAAGCTGACTTACATAATAGCAACCTTGTAGTAAAAAAAATATACTAGAGGGTTTATTACCTAAAAGGTTAATGAGTTTGGCTATAGAGGGTAAGAAAAGCAGAGGCAAACCTAAGTGGGTATGGTTAGAATTTTTAAACTTTCCAGGCTTGGAATCAAGTTAAAAATCAATCATGGATATAAGTTGGAATCCATTCTAGCATTCGCCTAGAGTGGCCGACAAAACCATGTAAAACTATTTCCTGATTAGGTTAAGTGTAAATCAGTGTAGTTTATGGGGTTGCATACATTTGAATGTAAATACGTGATACTTAAATGCATGTCAAATAGCTTGTGTTATTATGGTATGCGTAGTAACAGTTAAATTTAACAATTAAGGCTTTAGCATGGCTTGGTAATTAACAATAGGGTAAGTAAGTTACAGAGTGTTGAGGAATTAAACCGTCATGCTACAGTGACTGTAATCTTGCATGTGTGTGTGTCTGTGTTATCAGACAAGCATTAGATTTCTGCTGAGTGTTGCATGAGCCAGTGTTGGCAGAGACCAGCTTGTAAAGAAACGTCTTCATTGTTTAACAGTGTGTACTTGTGTGTGTGCAGAACTTGGGACACCTTGGTCATCAGTCCCACGTGGTTAATACGTAGGGATATATTGTCCAAAGTGTGTGGAAAACTTCGCGACTTCATGGTCATCAGGCACGTACAGTTGGGTTTATAAAATTTGTAAACATCTTAAGTGTCCGTCCCTTGTAGTTGAATATGTAATAAATAGAGACATATCGTTCATGAGTAGCGTGTGGTTAGAAATTTGAAAACATCTTAACAAGATTTTGATAAATGTAATTAAATTTTGGCTCATTTAGAGAAACCATGTATTTGAGTGTATGTACAGTATAGGTCATTATCGTTTGCTATCTATAGATGTATGTACCGTAAGGTCATAGTGGGTCAAAAAAGGACATCCTAGGTCTCAGATATCTTAATATTGTTGGTTTTATGAAAAAAATAAGTGTTACCAAAGAGGAATATCAACAAAAGGAATGTTTTACTGAGGTATGTGATACCAATTCTATATTGTTGTTTGAGTCTTCAGTCTTTTGACTGATTTGATGCAATTCTCCATGCCTCCTGTCCTGAGCTAATCGTTTCATCTCTACATAGCTACCATACCATACCCTACATCCGAGGCAATCTGTTTAACCTATTCTAACCTTGGTTTACCCCTACAGTTCTTGTCCTCAACCCTTTCTTTTTAAAACTAAGCTTGCTATTCCTGAGTGTTTTAGTTTGTGTCCTCCTAACCTACTGTATCTCTTTATTAGCAGTTGCCAAAAACATCTCTCCCGTTTTTCTACATTTGTTACCCTATCTACCCATCTAATCTTCATCATTCTCCTGTAACACCACATTTTCGTCCTCAGCACTTTCCACTTAGTGTGTTGTGAGATTAAAAAATATATTAGTATTCATTCATTGGTTCTGTATAGCTAAAATGTAGGGATAAATACGTTATCAGCCTCGTGTTGTTGGGTGTGTGGAATTTAGTCTGATAACCTGTGCTATTGTAATGATTGTAAGAGTGTGTGTACGTGTAATTCAGATAAGGATTGGGAAAGAGGCAGCCAAGGCTTTCAGTTAAGATATGTCCCAACATTTGCCTGGAGTAGAAGTGGGAAATCATAAAGAAACTACTTCCAGAATGGCTGAGATAGGATGCAAACCCTTCTCTTCTCACACAAGGTTAAGTGTTTCCCGTTCCAGTCCTGAGACCAGAATTAAATTTCTTGGCCGAGTGGTGAATCAAATTCAGGCCTAAGCGGTAACAGCCAAGAATGCTAGCCACTACACCAAGAGGTGGACAATATAATGCTGGTCTTGATTGTACATGATCAATCAATAATTACCTAGTAATAATAATAATAATAATAATAATAATAAATATTCCATTTAGAAAAATTACACGACCGACCTCTCCCTGTGACGTCATCCACGGTCTCAGGGCGTGGCGGCCATCTTGCCCACTAGGCCCTGGCCCAGCTATGACTCTCCCTCCCATAAGAATAACATAGGGGAGTTGCGCGTGGCGGCCATCTTGCCCATTAGCCCCTAGTCCCAGCTTCGGCCTACACTACCTACTTCCGAAGTAGCAGTGGCAAAGGACAAGGGGTGAGCCTCAGCCTCCCGCTTCAGAGTCATAAATGTAGAATCGTAATTCCCAGAGCATGCGATCCAATACTGTTGGCAATGGCGAGATGGTCCGTGATGATGTCTCCGTTGTTGGAGACTCCGGGTATCGTCAATGATGTCGGGAGTCCAGAGATCCGACGAAGCTTAGTTCACACTTGAGATGAAGGAGTCGTAGACGACACATACTTTTCCCACGTCATTTTCTTACTCTCCCTAATCAGATATCGGGCTCTAGCACGCATCCTTTATAAGGTGATAAGGTTGGCCATGGTGTTTTGCGTACGATAGCATTTAAAAGCACGTCGACGATCTTTAATGGCTGCTGCAATCTCGGGTGTCCACTAATGGACAAGCTAGTTAGTTATTGCTGTTTTAAGGGGCGGAATTACGAGGACATCTGCCCCTCTTAACAGCGATTAAGGTACACAAATTTGGAATTGAATTTAAAATTTAGAGGTGGACACCTAAATTGGAAAAGACCGAAATATAATGAAACAAAAAAATTAACAAAACTTTTAATTATAATTACGGAAAAACAAAATATCAGCATTCAAATACGAACAAGTCATTGAGTCAATGTACACTGGAAAATTAAGATTGCTGGTCCTAAACCACTCTCAATTATAAGTCAGCAAGATCCACACACTCGGTTAAAATTTGAACCACGGTGAAAATGACTCCACAGGTACGAAGTGGGTGTCTTCCCTTCTCATTAGGTACGAGTGTGTGGATCTTGTATGACCTATCCTTAGCCTACACAAAATGACGGACTCCCTCCGTGACTGGAAAGAGCTCCGCCACACGCGAGTAGTTCCCTTGATCGCTCTCAGTTTACTGGGCATTGGGTCAGCTAGCCACTGACTCTCCCAAAATGCCAGTACTTGTCGACGTAACTGAGAGCGAATATCTCAAGTGGGTACCTCCATAGGTCAAGGTGGTAGTGATACCGCCTCTTTTGCAGCTCGATACGCCAACTCATTTCCCGCAACTCCCATGTGGCTTGGAAGCCACAGAAAAGTGATTCGAGTGTCAGCGCGGCACAACCCGGCTAGTAGGTCGTGGATTCGCGAACTATGGGGTGTTGCGGGAAACTTGTAGTAATTGACTGCAAAGAACTCAAAGAGTCGGTACACACGAGAAAGTGGATTCATGCATCCTGTAGTGCAAACTGCAGAGCTTCATAGATGGCAACGAACTCCGCAGTAAACACACTACAGGCTACAGGCAAAGAGATTTTGGTATTTGCACCATCAATATCGTAAGCACAACCCACCTTCTCGTCGACCTTCGAACCATCCGTGTAGAGAATACCAGCGTCCGGAAATTGGTGAACTATGCTGTGGAACTGTCTCCGATAGATGGAGGCATCCGTGTACACCTTAGGACCTCGGTGTAGATCTAACCGAATTTCCGGACGCGGGACTTGCACAGAGGCACCTCGCTAGGTGTCCGGATCATACAGGGACCTAGAGCCACTCCCATTTCAGCACACGAGCTATCGAGTCTAATACCAACCGGCCGAGTGGCACGAGGCTTGTTGGCGTACCTCTGGTGGTATTTAATACTGAAGAGAGCTCGATAGCTCGGATGTTGCGGCATTTGACGCACATTGGCAGCATATGCTAAAAGCATTATGTTGGCGTCTAAAATTTAGAGGTGGAACACCCGATTCGGCGAGTAGGCTGGGTATCGGGCTAGTCCGAAGGCACCGGTAGCCAGCCTAACGACACTATGGTGGATACTGTCCAGCATTTTCAAGGTTGCCGGCCTTGCTGAACCGTAAGCCGCAGAACCATAGTCTAGCCGGTACAGGACGAGGGCTTGGTAGAACCATAGCAGCACCGCACGGTCAGTCCTCACGTAGTGCCACTAAGAAACTAGAGCATGTTCAGTTTCCTGAGACACGCCGTTTTTAGTTGCTGTATATGGTGCTGCCACGATAATTTGCTATCAAAATGGAGCCCCAGGAAGCGATAAGTATCAACCAACGGCATCGCAGCATCCCTGAAATGTAGTTCAGGGTGTAAATGTAGCATCCGGAGCCGACAGAATGGACGGCGGAGGTTTTTGCTGCTCAAAAACGAAAACCATGGTCGTAAGCCCACCTGTCGACCCGATTAATAGCTAGCTGCAATTGCCGTTCCACGATTGCCATACTTCCAGAGCTGTAATGCAGAGCTAATTTGTCTACATACAGCGATGGAACTACCGTAGGCCCGGCAGCGGCGTCAATGTCGTTTACGGCAACCGCGAACAGGGTGACACTCAGCACAGAACCTTGAGGAACTCCATTATCTTGGGTATAATATTGCGATAATGTCCTGCCGACCCTTACACGGAAGAGTCGGACGGACATAAAGTTTGCAATGAAAGTCGGTAGATTACCACGGATTCCCTACTCATGAAGGGTGGAAAGGATCCCGTAGGCTTTCTCGAGGTCAAAGAAAACCGTAACTTGGTGCTGCTTTCGGAGAAATGCCTCCCTGTATGGCGCTCTCAGGTTGCACCAGATGGTCGTTGGTGGACCTATGAGAGCGAAATCCACACTGGTACTCAGACAAGGGGCCTCTCTCTTCCAGGATCCACACCAGTCAACGGTTCATCATCTTCTCTAGCAGCTTACATCGGCCATTTGTCAGACAAATGGGCATATAGCTGCTGACAAGCTTGGGATCTTTTCCAGCCTTGGGAATCGGTATCACGATGCCCTCTCGCCATTGAGATGGAAACTCCCCTTCAATCCATATACGATTGAAGTTGACCAACAGTTGTTTTACACTGGATTCGCACAGATGTTTTAACATTTGATTGTGTATGTTATCCGGTCCAGAAGCCGTATTCCTGCACAGTGCAAGGGCACTGAGCAGTTCCCATTCCGAGAATGGTATATTTTAGGACCCCAAAGCAGCAGTGCCAAAGGACAAGGGGTGAACCTCCGCCTCCCGCTTCAGAGTCATAAATGTAGGATCGTAACTCCCAGAACAGGATACATCGGAGAAGTGCGATCTAATTCTGTTGACAATGGCCAGATGGTCTGTGATGATTTGTCCGTTGATGGAGACTCCGGGTATCGTCAATGATGTTGGTAGTCCGGAGATCCGACGAAGCTTAGTCCACACTTGAGGTGACGTAGTATGTGCCGTCGTAGACGACACATATTTTTCCCACGTCTTCTTTACTCTCCTGAGTTGATATCGGACTCTAGCACGCATCCTTTTGAAGGTGATAAGGTTGGCCATGGTGTTTTGCCTCCGATAGCATTTAAAAGCACGTCGACGATCTTTAATGGCTGCTGCAATCTCGGCTGTCCACCAAGAGATAAGCTTCTGGCGTGAGTTGCCGGATGAGGAAGGTATTGTTTTCTCTACCACAACCAAAATTCCTTTCGTTATGTGAATGGTATGATCATCGACACTCTCAAAGGTGTCTTCGGCAAAAACCGCACGTGCTGTGAAATTTGACCAATCAGCCCGACGGATAAGCCATCGACTTGGTAACTCAATGACTCTGTAGTTCGGAAGAGTAACGATAATCGGGAAATGCTCACTATTACAAAGGTCATCGTGTACACCCCACTGTAGCAGGGGAACCAGCGCACGACTGCACAAAGTGATATCGACAGTTGAATAAATGACGTGTGCAATAGAGAAATGCGTAGGTTCCCCTGTGTTCAACAAACACAGGTCCATCCGCCTGATCAGTCTCTAAAAATCTCTCTCTTCCGCTGGTGGTATCCAAGCCCCAGATGGTATTGTGGGCATTAAAACCTCCTAGAAGGAGAAAAGGAGGGGGAAGCTGAGAGACTAGATCCACCAGCTGGTTGTAATCCAGTTGAGAATCTGGCGGGATGTACACATTACTTACTGTTGCCATTACTGGCAACGAAGTCCGTCTTGCATTTGCTTCTAGCTGTGTACGCATCGGCACCTCTTCACTAAAGAGGCTAGAGTAGACGAGAGGGCAGACGCCACCGGTGGTCACAGCTCCGTCCACTCGGTCTTTAGAGGGGCTACATGACCGCGTGGTCGCAGCCCCTAAACTTAAGAACCAACCATCTGTCTTTAGAGAAGAGGTTGAATTGACCCATTGTTGTTTCATGTCCAGGAAGAAACCTGGATTCCTGAAGACAAACAATGGTTGCTGAAAACGAATATATAAATTGACGTAACTCAGCGAGATGACCAAAATAGCTATTACAGCTCCATTGTAATAGTGCCATAGTGTGGACTTAAGTAGAAGTTGGTATTCTACTTCCGCTTGACCGCTTGCCACCCTTCCCCATCTCTAGGTCGAGATGATGGGGGAGGAGAGCATACCTCAATCTCCACATCTCCGTCCGAAGACGAAGAAAATGGAGGGGGTGCTCTTTGGGAGGTGCGCGGTCGTTGTCGTCGGACTTACACATTCTCGTTCTTGGAGAAGAGTGAGCGCGGTGTCGAGGGACCTTCTCCCGGTCCGAAGACTGGGTTTCCGTCCCCGTCACGTCCGGAACGTTCTTTTTTCTCGACCGGCGCTGATGTCTATTCTGGGAAGTAGATGGTCCTTTCCCTTTTGACGCCAGATCCTTGCTAAACATGGCTGCTACTGCAGGCACCGCTCCACTGATGGTAGTGAGAGTTGGATGGCCAGTTGATGAGTTAACCGCTTGTTAGCAGGAGAGTTAGAGGCACAGCGCTGCACCGTTTCTCTCTTCTTCGCCGGTGTTTTGATCTTTCTATAGGGGAGCTCCTCTACACTAACGGGCTTGGCTTCTGCCGGCAATGCTCCCTTGATGGTCGTGGGAGCGGAAGAGCCAGCAGATACAGGTGCCATCCCGTCAGTTGGAGGGCGGGAGAGACGGCGGCGCACCGTCTTCCTCTTTTCCCCTTATTTTTTTTCGTATCAGGTGGGCTGGAAGAAGGACCAGCCCCAGTCGGCAATGTCTTCCTTTCCCGTTTAGCTGGGGGAGACTTGTTCTCCGACCGTTTCGGAAGAAGAAGCGGACTTCTCCGATTTCACAGGTTTAGATGGTATAACCGGTGCCTTCTTTTCCTGGGCCGAAAAAGGTTGCGGAACCTACTTCGGGCTGACATTTTTCGATGGTTCAGCGGGGGGTGATTTTAACACTGCTGAATATACGGTCGTCAAGGGTACTACACTCGGAACAGATACGGCAAGGGTGAATGATGGCGTCGCTGTGGCTGCAAATGATACCCGAAATTCGGGGGCATTCATATCAAGGTACCTCTTTCAAGCATCGTTATGTGAAAGTTCTTATTTCTTGAATCTTTGCTTCCTTACAGAACTCAGGGCACTGCTTCAATCGTGGAGAGTGGCTTCCTTGACAGTTAGGGCAAATCGGGGAGGCGTACACCCCTCACCCTCATGTGTCCCTTTGCTACACTCTCTACACCCGGCCTTGACAGTTACCTGGCAGAAACATGCCCGAATGTCTGGCATTAATAGCAGCGCATAGGTGGAGGGATGTCCGGTCGAACATCGCAGTGGTACGATGTGACCTCCACCTGCTTAGGTACAACATCACCCTCAAAATAGAGAATAAAAGCGCTGGTATCGACGCTATTCTCTCCAATCTTTCGGGTGATGCGCCTCTCTTCCGCAGATCCCGCAACAATTCAGCATCGCTATTTAAAATGTGTTCACGATGGAAAATAACTCCACGGACCTCATTTAGCATTTCGTGTTTTGAGACCTTAACGGGAATTTTGTCAAATTGCGTGCATTCCAGCAACGCTTCGGTTTGCCTCCGGTCAACGGTGTGCAGCAAGAGCTACCCGTTCCGGAGCTTGGAAATCCCGCTTGGGTCCCCAAATTTCCCCTCGATTTCCTCAGAAAAGTTTATAGATTTTACCATCTTAAAATCACCCCCGTTTGTCCTGGTGGCTACCAGGTAGCGAGGAGACATGTCAACGGGAAATCTTTGATTAAAGGCTTCACCCCAAGGCGTATACACCTTGGGATTAGCTCGACACTCTAGAGACGGTTTTTGGAGGGGGTCACCCTGTGAATTGTTATTGGGCCTCTTACGCGGCACTCCGGTAACCTCCTCCCCGAATACTACCTACTACGCCGAATGAGGGCCATCACTGTGGGGGCCAGCCAGCCGAGGCAATACCCACCTGGCGATAGTAAGTATTGCCCGGGATCTTAGTGCCTTGAACAGGCACACACCCCTCGGCATGCACAGTGATATGTTCGGCGCAAGCATTCGGCCGTGCAAGGACCTCCGTTCAATCAATCAATCAATCAATATTTATTGTCATTTAACAACTTATCGTTGTATTAGACTAGTGAGGCGGATACTACTGCAAGGGTACATGGCGCATGGCGCACCCACCTAACGGGATGGGGAATACCGTCTAGGCTTTATGGCCAGATGGCCAAGTTCGTGGGCCTTCCTCAGGCAGCACGCACGTTTATTTCTAAGGGTCAAACCAAAAATGGGACCGGAAAATCGAAAGCGAACTTAATAATCCCCCCTATTAATCGCCTTTTACGACAGGCAGGGGATATCATGGATTAATTCTGCCCTCCCCATCCACAGGGGTTTTTCTAAACCAATGTCTGTCATCCACTTAATAATTTATAAACTGTTCCTTCTTTTCAATACTTGTTGTATTCAAGATGTTAACCCTGGTACATGTTTCGGACACTTATGTGTCCTTCTTCAGCCAGAAATACATTTTAAACACTTATAAGTAATAAAAAAACACACGTTCAAATACATTGTAATACACTGAGTGGTCATTAGATATAAAACCAAGATGCCTCATAGTTCATGCACCTGGAGGAAGTTGTCCCATTTTATAACTATTTAAGCATGTCAACTCTGCTGGTTGACAGTAGTCATTTAATTTCTTGTTGGCTCCTCCCTGTGCCATTGCTTAATATGATAAAACTTTTAAAAAACTTGATGACAGTCTTGCCAGTTGTATGTTGATGAAGTTCTATTTTGCTAAAATATTAAAAGTGGAGTGACGTATAGTTGCACTTTTCCTTTGGTCTCTGGTATTTGGTTGTATTATGCACCGACCATGATTGTGGTAGTTTGAAACTTAAGGGTTCCTTATGTGATACTAATGAAGACGGAAAAGTCATTAATATTGAGTGGATTCTTTTGAGGTCAAATGTTTGATCTGAGGAACCCTAAAGTTTCAAACTACCACAAACATGGTGGGTGCATAATACAACCAAATACCAGAGACCAAAGGAAAAGTGCAACTATACGTCAACTCCACTTTTAATATTTTAGCAAAATAGAATTTCATCAACATACAACTGGCAAGACTTTCATCAAGTTTTTTAAAAGTTTTATCATAATAAGCATTGGCACAGGGAGGAGCCAACAAGAAATTAAATGACTACAGTCAACCAGCAGAGTTGACATGCATAAATAGTTATAAAATGGGATAATTTCCTCCAGGTGCATGGACTATGAGGCATCTTGGTTTTATATCTAATGACCACTCAGTGTATTACAATGTATTTAAACGTGTGTTTTTATTACTTATAAGTGTTTTAATATGTATTTCTGGCTGAAGAAGGACACATAAGTGTCCGAAACATGTACCAGGGTTAACATCTTGAATACAACTAGTATTGAAAAGACGAAACAGTTTATAAATTATTAAGTGGATTTCAATTCAATACGGACCAACATGGATGATAACAATTCAATGTCTGTCATGTCAGTCGGTCTTGTCGGCCCTATTAGTCGCCTCCTACGACAGGTAGAGCATACTGTGGGTGTATTCTAATCCGCACCCACACTGGGGCAAGGGACAAGCTTTCGGCGGTAGTTGCCGGATGAGGAAGGAATGGTTTCCTCTGCGGCAGCCAAAATACCATTCGTTATGTGAATGGTATGATCATCGACACTCTCAAAGGTATCTTCGGCAAAAACCACGCGTCCTGTGAAAGTTGGCCAATCAGACTGACGGAGGAGCCATCGACTTGGTAACTCGATGGCTCTCTGGTTCGGAAGAGCAACGATAATCGGGAAATAGTCACTATTACAAAGGTCGTCGTGTACACCCCACTGTAGCAGCGGAACCAACGCACGACTGCACAAGGCTATGTCGACACTCGAAAAAGTGCCGTGTGCAACAGAGAATTGCGTAGGTTCCCCTGTGTTCAACTAACACAGGTTCAGCTGCCTGATCAGCCTCTAAAAATCTCTCCCCCTACCGCTAGTTGTAGCGGAGCCCCAGATGGTGTTGTGGGCATTAAAATCTACAGAAGGAGAAAAGGAGGGGGAAGCTGCGAGACTAGATCCACCAGCTAGTTGTAATCCAGTTGAGAATCAGGTGGGTTGTGCACGAAGTACGAACTACAACTACTTCTAGCTGAGTACGCAGCGGCACCTCTTCACTAAAGAGGCTAGAGTGAACGAGAGCGCAGACGCCACCGGCGGCCACGGCTCCATCCACCCGGTCTTAAGAGAAGAGTTTGAATTGACGCATTGCTGTCTCATGTCCAGGACGAAACCTGGATTCCTGAAGACAATGGTTACCGAAAACGAAGATATTAGATGACGTAACGCAGCGAGATGACCAGAATAGCTATTACAGTTCCATTGTAATAGTGCCATAGTGTGGAATTAAGTAGAAGTGAGTCATCTACTTACGCTTGACCGTTTGCCACCCTTCCCCATCTCTAGGTGGAGATGGTGGGGGAGGAGAGAACACCTCAATCTCTACCTCTCCGTCCGAGGACGAAAAAAACGGAGGGGTACCTCTCTTAGGTGGCGCGCGATCGCGGTTGGACGTTACCTGTCTCGCTCTTGGAGACAAGCGAGAGCGGTGTCGAGGGACCTACTCCCGGTCCGAAGACTTGGTGCCCGTCCCCGACACGTCCCGAACGTTCTTTTTTCTAGACCGGCGCTGACGTCTATTCGGGAAAGTAGGTGGTCCCTTCCCTTTTGACGCCAGATTCTTGACATACATGACTGCTCCCGCTGGCATCACTCCACTGACGGTAGTAGGAGCTGGATGGCCAGCAGATGACTTAGCAGCCTTGTTAGCAGGAGAGTTAGAGACACGGTGCTGCACCGTTTCTCTCTTCTCCGCCGATGATATTTTTCTCTTATAGGGGAGTTCCTCCACACTAACGGGCTTGGTTTCTGCCATCTTCGCTCCCTTGATGATCGTGGAAGCGGAAGAGCCGGCAGATACGGGTGCCATCCCATCAGCAGGAGGGCGAGAGAGACGGCGGCGAACCGTCTCACTCTTCTCCCCTATCTTCTTCGTATCAGGTGGACTGGAAGAAGGACCAGCCCCGTTTGGCAAGGTCTTCTTTCCCCCTTTAGCTGGGGAAGACTTGTTCGCTGACCGTTTCGGAGAAGAAGAGGACTTCTCCGATTTCACAGGTTTAGATGGTATAACCGGCGCCTTCTTTTCCGTGGCCAAAGAAGGTTGTGGAACCTCCTTCGGGCTGAAAATTTTCGCTGGTACAGCGAGGGGTGACTTCAAAACCGCTTAATAACCGGACGTCTAGGGTACTACCCTTGGAACTGAAACAGCAGGGGGTGAATGAGGGCGTCGCTGTGGCCACAAACTATACCCAAAATTCGGGGGCATTCATACCACGGTACCTCTTTCGAGCGTCCTGATATGAAAGCCGATTCAATGTTCTGATTTCTTGGTTCTTTGCCTCTTTACAGAACTCAGGGCACTACTCCGATCGCAGAGAGTGACTTACTTGGCAGTTAGGACAAATCGGGGGAGGTGTACACCTCTCACCCTCATGTGTCCCCTTGCCACACTCTCCACACATGGCATTGGTAGTGCACCTGGCAGAAACAAGTCCAAATTTCTGGCATTGATAGCAGCGCATGGGTGGAGGGTTGAACATCGCAGTGGTACGATTTGACCTTCATCTGCTTAGGTACAACATCACCCTCAAAATGGATCAAAAGCACCGGTATCGACGCTGTTCTCTCCAATCCTTCGGGTGATGCACCTAATCTTGGTGACGCCTCTCTTCCCCAGATCCGGCAACAATTCCGCATCGCTATTTAAAATGAGGTCACGATGGAAAATAACTACACGGACCTCATTCAGCGTTTCGAGCTTTGAAACCTTAACGGGAATTTCGCCGAAATGCGTGCATTCCTGCCACGCTTCGGTTTGCTGCCGGCTAACGGTATGCAGCAAGAGCTGCCCATTCCGGAGCTTGGAAATCCCGTTAAGTTCCCCAAAATTTCCCTCAATTTCCTCAGCGAAGATGATCGATTTCACGGGTTTTAAATCACCCCCCGTCTGTCCTGGTAGCTACCAGGGAGCGAGGTGACCTATCAGTCGCAATATTTTATTAAAGGCCTCATCCTAAGGCGTGTACACCTTGGGATTAACTCGACACACAAGAGACGGTTTTTTAAGGGGGCCTACCTCTGATGAAGTTTTGGGCCGCTTACGCGTCATCCCAGAATCATTCTCCCCGAATACTACCTACTCTGAACGAAGGCCATCACTGTGGGCGCCACCCAGCCAAGGCAATGCCTACCGGGCTATAACAAGTATTGCCCGGGGTCCTAGTGCCTTGAAAAGAAACATACCCCTCGGCATGCACAGTGATATGTTCGGCCGTGCAGGGACCTCCGTTGTGAGGCGGATACTACTGCAAGGGTACATGGCGCATCCACCTGACGGGATGAGGGATACCGTCTTGGCTTTCTGGCCAAGTTTTGGCCCTTCCCCAGGCAGCATGCACGTTTATATCTAAGGGTCAAAATTGGGACCGTAAAATCGAAAGAGACCTTTGAAAAGGCCCCCCCTTTAGTCGCCTTTTACGACAAGCAGGGGATACCGTGGATGAATTCTGCCCTCTCCATTATCAGGGGGTCTTCCAAATCAAAGTCAGTCATGTCAGTCGTTCTTGTCGGCCCTATTAGTCACCTCCTACGACAGGCAGAGCGTGGGTGTATTCTAACCCGCACCCACACATTAACGTTCATCCAATGAAACTAGATGTAAAATTCTTAAAGCAAATTTCAAGACTTCATTAAGTCCATTGTTAAAAATATGTACAAATGAAAACTTTTTCCCGTGCGATGCTCTTCAATTGTGCTCCATTTTATCCATTGGAAGTTGACGTCTGTGTTTGCATGCATTGTATTGTTTTGGGCTGAGATAGAGCAGGACCTTCTATATCTACCGGACCTGACACTGGCAGCAGGACAGAGGAAACATGGCTGCCGATTGTGGTGTACATGCTTTGTTTATATGGTGTGTGATTTTTTTACGATGCGATAGTAGAGTGAATAATTTCGCTTAGCAATTGTCTCCCTTGATTATCTGTGCTTATTGATTATTACTTATTGATATACACGTTCGTGTAAGTAAATGTCTGCATTAGTGCTTCATAAAAACGAGATACCGGTGCCTTTTGTTACCCTTGTGATACCAGCAATTCTACTGCCAAACATTGGGTAAGTTGGTCTATTTATTATTCTTTTTAGGGGTTATACGTTATTAGTATTGGTAATTCACTATGAGCAAGCATAGTAATAATTAACGTACGGTATTCCATTTTTAGGTCTGAGAAGATCTGAAAATTGATTATGCAGGAACATAACCTGATTTTTTAAATTGGCTGCAGTGTCCCCTCTTCTAGTTATAAGCCTGCTCCTTCAAGGATATCAATCTTATCACGTACTTGGTGTTGATTCCTAGTCTTATAAATTACCAGTAGGCTTACCCGTGGTGATATGCCTCGAAACTGTTGTGTGCCTGGATGTAAATCCAATTTTAAAGATAAGCCATTGGTGCCTATTTTCCAATTTCGCAAAGAAAAAGAACTTAGGAATAAATAGACAAGAAGAATTCATCATAATGCTTTTTCTCCGACAGCTAATTCATCAGTTTATGTCAAACATTTTGTCCCTGAATTTGTTATTACAGAAGACAAATTCTCTTGTGCAGATGGCTCAGTTATAACTGTACCTAGGAAAAGAACAAAACTACAAGAAGGAGCATATCCTTCCATCTTTGAAAACCAGCCATCATATTTAACAAAACAGTTGTCTCAAAAGGAAATGATCCAATGGAGCGCATGAAGCAAGTTCTTGCCCTTGATGATCAACAGTATAGTGAGTGGAATGAAAGAGAGGTACCAACAGATGGCATATTGGCTTTCATGGCCAAGTAATAAATATCTAGCAATTGTCCTTGGCGAAACCCAGGATGCCATTTGTTGGTATTTCAACGAGGCTCGTCACAAACACAGGGACTCAGAATTACGTACCTTAAATTACATACACCTCTTAGTATCTCCATCGCTTCTTTATAATATTCCAGATATTGAGTGTTTTATGCTCCACTTCTTCAGATCTCATTAACTGACTGTTTTTCGCGTGGCTTCATTATTAATGATTCGGTAACTGAATTGCTTAAATTGAAGTCCACAATGATTGGTACATGGGCAACTTCCATAGATTACAATAGCTATAATAATGTAGGCAACGGTAATAATGCCACAGCCTTGCCAATCACGTCGGTTTTCATTACATTTTACCACAAAGCGCTGTTTACCTGGCGCGTAGGAATTTCATTTTGTTCATTTTTAACGTTTATGACCCTATGTGACATATTTTAATTTGATTTGCGTACAATTAGTCTTACTTTCACAGAATTGCGTCAGAGATATTTCTCTGCGTTTGATGTCCTTACGTCGCATCTGTCGCATGGCCACAACAAAGTTTGTACATGCATAATTCACCTGCTTGATGGTGTATGTCTTCCGTGCAGATCCAGTGGTGAAAACCATGGACCGCAAAACGCATCAATATGTCTTAGCGCATAGGATCCTTGCATCCAGTCCTGTGAAGTGATAGCGTCCGTCGTGTAAAATTTATCCCAAATGCCATTTCTCTTTGCGGTCATGAGAAGTAAAAGAACTCCCCATATCCCGGTGTGTGACTTGCGTCTCGCGACAGACTTGGCTGGATAAGCTGATTGGTTGAATCGCGGCCAACGAGAAAGACTGGCCCTGGTGCGCTTTCGTGACGTCAGCAATGTAGTGCTGTTGCACCACATCCGGTAGGGTTATGTATGACGGGAAAATAAACCGTATTTTCTACAAGATGCTAAAATTACAGAATACTTAACCAATATCATATCAGAAAACACGCTGAAAAAAGCACTGACCCAACACAACCATGGCTTCTGGCAAAACATACCTGGTAATCACAACTCAAGTATTTCACTGATCAATCTTATGAAGTCCAATACTTAGCCACAATTTACTTATTTATTCATTACTCTTAGTAGCACCAGTAGATCACTTATCTTTAATCGTTGTAATTGATCACAAGGAAGTACTTTTCAGGAGTATGTTATCGTTCCCTAGCGGATGCTTGTTAATTATGTGGAATTACTTGACGTTTACAAATCGTTCAGGAAGGTTGTGAAAAGCTATGAATAGTGCCAGACAATGTATGCAAGTATAACTCTTATAGTTGAACGATATACATAAATGTGTCAAACGTTTTTGTAATAGAAATATATTCACGAACATAATATTCTATGGTCTTCGTCTTAAGTCATCTTGTCTTCATCATTGAAACTGTACAAATGCTAGTATTCATTTACCACTTGTCTTCATAGAAGGTATTGATATGAGTCGTTAGTCGGTGGCGAGAGTATTCCGCAAATCTCTTCTATAAACGTATTAATTTCTGTTCCGCCCCTTAAAACATCAATAACTAAGTAATACTTTCACTGCAAGTTTCTTTGATCTAATTATACTCATATCACTGCTCATGTCCGCATAAGTTAGTCATAACGAAGGTCAAATGCTCTACAACTCAACTCACTGCACTCGTTGCAGCTATTAAAGACGCAACAAACCCTTGAGTCCTAGTTCGACTGAATTTTTGTTACGAGTATCCTCAACATGTAAATAGGTTATCTATAGCTGTCGTAGTTTTGTAAACCTATACAGTATAATTAATCGTGCTTGAAAACACACGGAACATCTAAACTGGGTCCATTTCAAGAAGATTGATATAAAATATCGCATTTCTGCTGCTTATTAATCTCTCTCGACTTAAACGTACAAGCACCATCAAGCACTACATTGCTTACGTCACAAAATGAATAGCTTTACGCACCATGGCCTGTCTTTCTTGTTGGCCGTGTGGTTGAATGGTGTGACGTCATCAAAACTCGACGTTACTTCCGTAACCGTTCCATTCCAGCTTCTCATACAGTACAAGAACAACAAGAGTTGTCCAGCCAAGTCTGTCGCGATACGCAAGTTTTTCATCAACAAAAGCTTAGGACACTGATGAAATAACAGTATTATTCTTAATAGAATTATAGATTAAAGCAGTAGACCAGCGCTCATTCTTCTTTCGTCCCTATAATGGGCTGTTAGTGACAATACAACCGAGTTGTAGTAATTATGATCTTTCTGTTCGTTATCTTACCAAAACTACGTTAACATTTAGGCATTCAACCACTCGTATATATGCAAACTTTTATAGATGCGAGACGGAGGGGGGCTCCTGAAATGAGATTTCAAAATTTTGTATCGCGACAGGCTTGGCTTGACAACTCTTGTTGTTCTTGTACTGCAGGAGCAGCTGGAATTGAACGGTTAAGGAAGTAACGTCGAGTTTTGATGACGTCACACTATTCAACCAATCAGCTTATCCAGCCAAGTCTGTCGCGAGACGCAAGTGGTGTGTGTAGCAGCCCAGTATTCTCGGCTTCGACTTCGGCCGGTGGGCCGGGCCAAGCTGCGCGCTAGTAACGCCATCTCGTGGCCAGAATCGGTAACACGGCGTTCGCAATCTTAGAGTACAGGTCTGTGTTTACATTGAGGAGCCTGAGCACAGTCGTAACGTAATTGTCTCCGAAACTTGAGAAAATGGTTATTTGTTCGATTGTTGTGTTTCCCGTTCAAATCGTGATCATGTACTGGGTGTAAGATTTTTCTGTATTATTCTCATCCAGAAGAGCCTAAGGGGAAGTAGCGAGAAGACTTTTGTTTAACTCTAATAAGTTACCGATATAATATACCTTCAAAAATTCAATTCTACATAAGTATTGTTTTGCAGGTCTACAAAATCCCCAGGGGCTCAAATCTAGTGGCATGTGGTTGGGCAACCACGGGACCTCAGCTGAGTCCGATATTGTGTCAGGCTCCTCTTCATCATCATCATCATCACTTTCCTCACGATCTCTCTTGGTCAACTCTTGTTCTCTTTCGACTCTGATGGCAATAGGGTAGGCCTATCCAAGCCCAAGGGTGTCTTACATTTTCCGCCTTAATTGATCACAATACACTCATTTTTAAAGGGATCAGACCTCTTCTTTTAAGGGCCGTGGTGGCGCAGCAGTCAAGCTGTTGGCCTGTCACCAAGGTGGACCGGGGTTGATTCCCGGTCAACGCATGTGAGATTTTCGTAGTGAAATGCCATGTCCTATGGCCCTCCAAGATGGTGAGTGAAGTGTGTGTGTTTCGGTCTCCTGTTTTGTGCTGTTTTCTTATGTTATTCTTTCACATACCGTAACTAGTTCTTTTCTTGTGAGTGGTAGTGATGTGGGGGTATTCATGATTTGTGAAAAGAATTATGAAGCTTCAGTAAATTGGAAGTGCTCCGATCGGAGTTTTAATTTTTGTTGTTTCTCTGCTGCTGGATTGTGGCCTGCCATGCTGCTAAAAGGAGCCAGCCCTTTAACTAGGAGAGGTACGGTCACATCAACATCAACCACAGTCTACATTCTTCTTCTACTGGCAGGTGATGTAGAAATTAATCCTGGTCCTTGTTCGAAGTGTTCTATGTCCATATACTTTCAGAACACTCAGAGCCTGGCCAACAAGCTAGACAAAGTAGATTTGAGCAGCAGTGATTTTAATAACATGTCAATAATTGCCTTAAATGAGTCTTGGCTTTTTGAAAGTTTTCTTGACTCAGGACTCGTCTTTTCTAGGACTCATGACATATTTAGGAGAGATAGGCCTGTGCGTGGGGGTGGTGTTGTCATTGCTACGCAGTCTCAGTTGCGTGCCAGGAGAAGAGCGGACTTAGAGAGTGAATGCGAGATTATTTGGTTGGAAATCCAAGGAAGGTCTAGTGTGTTCGTGGACTGTGTGTACCTACCCCCGCCTGCCTCGTTAAACTGCCTAGAGCAGCTACATACCTCTCTCAGCAGTGTGCACGTCCAGTTGAAGGACAAGGATACAGTTATATTGTGTGGGGATTTTAACGTGCCGGACATATCATGGGGACAGCAGGAAGGGCCTTCTCTCGTACCTTTAAAACTAACTGAAAGTGTAGTGAATTCTATCTTCTGCGAGACAATTGAGGAATTCTCTCTGAATCAATTGAATCCACATCTCACCCACGGACAAAACTACCTCGATCTACTGTATACTAATATTCCTAAAATCTCTCAGTCTGTAGAGTTAGAAAAACCGGGGTGGATTCCATCCGACCATAGTGCTCTAATATGGAACATTGATTTTCATGACACTAGTTTATTTCAAAAACCACCTCGCAGGGAAATTTTTAACTGGAAGAAAGCAGACATGAACCACCTGAAACTTCTGCTGGATTATTGCCCCTGGTCCCTCCTTGATATCAGGAACGACATTAATGAGATTTGTGAGATATTTTATGATCTCTTGATGTCCGCAGTTCGAGAAGCAGTTCCTCGTGTGAAGGTTAATCCCTACCGTTATCCACCTTGGTTTGATGAAGATGTAATCAGCGCGCTACACTAAAAAAAATAGGGCTCATAGTCAATGGAAACGCTCTTCTTTGGAATGCCATAGAATTGAATTTGTGGTCAGGAGGACCGAATTCAAAGAAATTCAGCGCCGAATGTATGACGCCTACCTGGAAGACATACTCCGGTGTTAAATCTAACCCGAACAGACTATGGTCCTTCATTAAGCAGAGATCTAGGAACACCAGATTACCGGTCTCGCTTGAGTACGACGGACGTACCAGTACTAATGCAAACTCTGCCTGTGAGCTGTTTTCTGATTATTTCGAAACCTTATTCCTTCCTGTAAATTCTATACCGCCACCCTTACCTGATCTGCCACCCTCCAGTAACGACAACATTTCTTACTTCTATATTTCCGAAGACTGCATCAAGAATAAATTACGGTACATAATCTATCCTCTGGCAAGTCTCCCGGTCCTGATGCCATTCCTATAGAAATAATTAAATCTTTATGCCACCAGCTATCTCGTCCACTTTACACTCTATTCAACCAAGCCATCAGTGAAGGAGTGTTTCCGGATTACTGGAAATTAGTCCATATCACCCCAGTGTTAAAGAAAGGCTCCAGGCAGAAGGTAGTAAATTACAGACCAGTATCACTAATGCCTATTTTCACACGAGTCTTTGAATCAATTGTTCGGGACGAAGTGTACGCCCACGTGTCACCATTCATCACTGAACTTCAACACGGATTCCTTCCTAGGCGATCCACTGCTACCAAACTAGCAGTCTTCACTCATGATGTATCCGCTTTTATGAATTACCGTGGTAGTGCTGATGTTATATATACTGATTTCTCTAGGGCTTTCGACAGCGTACATCACAACCTATTGCTTCATAAACTTTCAAACTTTGGTATTAACTGGTAATCTTGTAACATTAAATAAATGTATATTAGTTACTGGTCTCCCAACATAGACCAACCCTACCATTTGGTTATCACTTTCACTATATTTATTTTCTTATAATGGTACTCGGGGTCGAATAGACGTTGACACTCAGGGAATATTTTTAATGTGATACCTTTTATGGCTTATTTCTCTACAAGTAAATAAGCTCCCATTACCTGCATCTGGTATATAGGCTAATATCCACAACACTCTCAATGAGGACAATGGATTTTTCCATATTTTTAATATACTTCTGTTTATTATTTATTTCTGGTTGTTCTTTATTATATTTTACTTTCTATCTTCTTTATTACAAACCACTTCTGAAACCTGCCATTTTTTAAATAAAAGAACACTCATTAACCCTAGAACTGCGGACCGTCTTCCAGGAAGACGGTGTGTTGTTTAATCAAGTGCGACCGTCTCTCTGAAAGACGGTCTCGGTATTGATAGTACTACTGTTAGCCATCAGATGGCACTAATTTGAAGTCATGCTGGTTCCCGATGCTTTTATCTTTCGTTTTGTTACTCTTTGGCAAACAAATGACAATAAGCAGGCTATTATTTGGCTGCAGAAGTGGAAGTACATTCATGTTGACATTGAAGTTGTATTGAGCAAAATGGCAGCCAACAAGCCTGTGTAGATGATTCAGAAATTGAGCGCTTTTTTAGTAAATAACAAGAATGATTTAAAACTGGTTCCTGAAATAGTAACAAAAAACTGTGAACTTTTCATTTATGATGTGTCTGACTAACATTTAACTTGGCAATATGGTTTTCTAGAGCAGAAAATTAAATTTTATTTCTTATATTTGGTAAAATAATTTTAATGATTAATTCAAACTGATGAGTTTGAATGATTCGCCTCTATAAAAATAATATAGAACAGTTTTTCAGCTTTCTATTGATGTATGATAAGTTATAGGCCTATTCATAAACACAGTTTGCTTACCGAAAAGGCAGAAGGTGAATTTCTCATATAGCCTATGTGCATAATGGAGAAATGTCATATTGTAAAAATATTTTTTTTAGTAAATAACAGGAATTATTAACCAGTTTTAACTGGTTCTTGAAATAGTAACAAAAAACAACTGTGAAATTTTTATTTATGATGTGTCTGACAACATTTAACTTGGCAATTTGGTTTTCTAGAGCAGAAAAGTCAATTCTTCTTTTTATTTTTATGAATTATTTTTTATGATTAATTCAAACTGATTAGTCTGAATGATTCACCTCTATAAAAGTAATATAGAACAGTCTTTCTGCTTCCTATTGATGTATGATAAGGTATAGGCCTATTCATGAACACAGTTTTTTTTACAGAAAAGGCAGAAGGTGATTTTCTCATATATGTGCATAATGGAGAAATGTCATACTGTAAAAGTAACTTTCTTTTCTAGTAAATAACAGGAATTATTTAAAACTGGTTCTTGAAATAGTAACAAAAAACTGTGAACTTTTCATTTTCTGACAAACATTTAACTTGGCAATATGGTTTTCTAGAGCAGAAAAGTCAATTTTTTATTTTATTATTTTTATGAAATACTTTTTACGATTAATTCAAACTGATGAGTCTGAATGATTCACCTCTATAAAAATAATATAGAACAGTCTTACAGCTTTCTATTGATGTATGATAAGTTATAGGCCTATTCTTGAACACAGTTTGCTTACAGAAAAGGCAGAAGGCGAATTTCTCATATAGGCTATGTGCATAATGGAGAAATGTCATATAGTAAAAATAATTTTCTTTTTTTTAGTGAATAACAGGAATTATTTAAAACTGGTTCTTGAAACAGTAACAAAAAACTGTGAACTTTTATCATGTGTCTGACAAACATTTAACTTGGCAATATGTTTTTTTAGAGCAGAAAAGTCAATTTTATTTTTTATTTTTTATAAAATACATTTTATGATTAATTCAGAATGATGAGTCTGAATGATTCACCTCTATAAAAATAATATAGAACAGTCTTTCAGATTTCTACTGATGTATGATAAGTTATAGGCCTATTCATGAATGCAGTTAGCTTACAGAAAAGGTAGAAGGTGAATTTCTCATATATGTGCATAATGGAGAAATGTCATATGCACAAATAATTTTCTTTTTAGTAAATAACAGGAATTATTTATAACTGGTTCTTGAAATAGTAACAAAAAAATGTGAACTTTTCATTTATGATGTGTCGGACACACATTTAACTTGGCAATATAGTTTTCTAGAGCAGAAAAGTAAACTTTCTAGATGAAATGAAAATCCACAGCCTGCTTCCAGTCTCCGACCGGGTCAGGAATGGAATGAATGAAGCCCCCATCTAGCGGCGAGGATATGAACTGTGCCGGCTGCCGAGGCCTGACGCACTCCTCTGGGGCAATGATTAAATGAATGACAGATGAAATGAAATGATAGTGGAGAGTGTTGCTGGAATGAAATTGTGACAGGGAAAACCGGAGTACCCGGAGAAAAACCTGTCTGCCTCCGCTTTGTCCAGCACAGATCTCACATGGAGTGACCGGGATTTGAACCACGGATCCAGCGGTGAGAGGCCGGCGTGCTGCCGCCTAAGCCACGGAGCAAACTTTCTAGATATATATTTTTTTTTTTTATAAAATACTTTTTATGATTAATTCAAACTGATGAGTCTGAACGATTCACCTCTATAAGAATAATATAGAACAGTCTTTCAGCTTTCTATTGATGTATGATAAGTTATATTCATGAACACAGTTTGCTTACAGATAGCAAATTCCCATAGTGTGTATTTTATGAGAATGCACTGCAGCATTTGACGGAAAAACCTGCAGCAGTTCTAGGGTTAATCTAACAAAGCCAGAAAAAAACATAAAAAAGAGATTATACACAGATATCTAACTTATATGAGCATGGCCCCCTCCCACTTTATTACTGAACTGTAGCAAAGAAACTCAAAGCATAGCGCTAAGGCCTACAATATAATAGCTCACTAGTAATTGGGAGCCATGCTCCTAACCTAAAATGATCACAAAAGTAGAACAGTGACAAACGCCCTCCTATATATGTAATTATCGTGTGAGAAACACGTGAGAATCACATATATATAAAAAAAACAAAGAATAACATAACTTAAGAATTAATACACATTGAACATACACTATTAGAAAATATCACAAACAAAATAAAATAACTTATCAACTATTATCCTCTTCAGAAGATCCATAAGCACTATCATCGCCATAATAATTGTTATAAGTTCACTATAATCACCAACATAAATATTTCCTTCAGATGTAGTAGCCGAAACTATTTCATCAGGTCCATTGAATACTCCTCTTCCATACTTGGATCCGATAACAATATTTTAATCAGAATGAACTACATATTGGCATCAAACCAGTCCACTCCGTTATTACCATCATCCTCGTCCTCCCATTCATCGTCGTCTGAAAAACCATCATCAACTTCGTCCTCCCATTTCTCCTCCTGCCTCTCCTTATTCGCCGTCGTCTGCAACTCTTGCGCCTCCTACGCCTTCATCCTCGTCGTCTTCTACGATGCCTCCTGCCTCACCGTCTCCTGTCTTCCAATCCTCTCTTCTTCCTACGAGCTCCAACTTCTTCAAAATCAGGATCAACTCCTTTATCACGTGATATTCGGCACCAGAGATGTCCATCGATGGAATCCATTTCACTTTCTGAATAAGACATAATTAATGTGTATTTATAAGCTTCTAGTACTTAGGTCAAACTAAAATCTGAGAATTTTTTCCTTTCCTCAACGGAGCTGGTGTTCAAACGTGTTGCTTAATCCATGACTCTTGATATTATTACGTATCTTCTCATCAATCTTGAACTCACTCATCCACTGAAGTAATTGTTTTCTAACATTTACAGTTATGTTCCAGAATGGGTAAACACTTTTCATCTTAAGTAAGAATGAGTCACAAATATTCTCAGAAAGCTCATCAATTTTTTAACCCACTGGCTACTGAAGCTGGTACTGATACGGCTTTGCTGGTAAAAGAAACTTCCTTATACAATGTTTGTGTCACCACTGGTAAAATCTATTGCTGTGGTAAACCTCAAAGTCTAACCGATTTACACAGTAATACATTCACAAATGTATTAACTTTTAGTTTACCATAACGTTCGTCTTCAGCGTCGTCCTAAATTAATTTTTTATATTTTATATTTTTTTCTCGCCCCCCCCCCCTCCCCCCCCCCCACTTCTCTGATGATTTTCCTCTTTTAGTTGAAGTTGATAACCGTAATGTTCCAGGTGTTTCATCTGGAATCTGCCCACTCCTTCAGTCTTCTCGTTCTTCTTCACTTGAATTCTCCCTGCCCTTCTGTTTCACATTCTCCTTTCTCCTCTTCTTCTTCTTCTTCTTCAAATTCTTCATTCAATTATCAACTAAGTCTTCACATCTTTAAATTCTTTTGGACTAGGAGAACAGAATATTAAGGGTTTGTACCTCGATCTGCATATCTTTTTACTTCAAACAAATTTAACCGAATCATTTTCTTTCTTCTTGATTAACAACTCCATTGGTCTGTTAAATGTTAACAGTCCAGTAACCAATTTATATTTCACATAAAATTTAAACTGTATAATATCTGCGAAGATTCCTAATATTAAAAGTACCTATTGATTTGCCTTCATTGTCTACCAAACCACATGCACATTCACCAATACGTTTTTCCACATTAAAAGGACCTTTGAAGATATGAAAAAATGTATGTATGTCCTTATCTATAGCTGAAGAAGGAATAGGCACACGAAGTAACACCTAATCTCCAGTTTTAAAAGTATCAAACTTAGTTTTCTTTTGCTGTCGCCTACGTTGTTCACCTGTTTAAGTTAGCCCTCGCCAGCTGTATGCAAATCTCCATATCTATTTCCTCTCCCGTAGTAAGACCTAACATTCTTGCAAGTTCGTTGATAGGTTTCCTCCCGAATTGAATTTCATAAGGTATGCATTTTACACTCTCATGGAACGTGCTATTAAACCATAGTTCAATATCTCTAAGTTTAGAGAACCACGCATTGTGACGATCGCTCACATAAGTGCGAAATACTCGCCCTAATTCCTTCATCACCCTTTCGCACTTATTCCCTTGAGGATATCTAATTGAGGAAAAAATATGTTTGACACCTATTTCATCCAATTTTGATCTCCATATTTTTGAAGTGAATTGACTGCCATGATCTTCCACTTTTTGGTTTTCCAAATTCAGGAATATATTTATACACCAACTGCATGACACAACCCTTCCCAGTCGCCTTCCTCAGTGGATATCTTTTAACATATTTACTGAAAGCATCAATAATCACGAAAATATATTGGTATCCATACCTAGACTTAACTAAAGGTGCATACAGATCACAGCATAACAAATCTTTAGGTTTCTCAGTAATTACTGTTTGACGAGGTCCCTCAAGATACCTCGTTGGGCATTTGCATCTCTGGCATAGGTCACAACTTGCAAGAACTTTCCTCACGCTCCTTCCCATATTTTTCCAAATAAAATATTGTTGAATAGCAAAGAGAACTTTATTTGCACCAAAATGTCCCAATGCCTTATGATGATACCATATCATTACTTCACGAAGCGTGCTTGGCACACAAATCCTCCAAACACCTTGGTAACACAACCTGGCCAAAAAAACACATTCTAGCGTGTACCAGTACTTACCAATTTGTACTTTACTATCAAACTCCATACCCCTTAGTTGATTAAGAATCTTATGCATAGTTTCATCCTTCACTTGTTCTACAAGCATTTCCTTTAAACTTTTAATTTCTTCCTGACACTCTCTTCCCAGGTTAACACATATAACCACACCTTGTTTTACTTCCATTACTTTATGATCTTCATTTCCACCGATATTCCGACTTAGAAAATCAGCAACAATATTCTCCTTACCCTTTATGTATCTTACCTCGAAATCATACTCACTTATGGCTAAAATCCACCTGGCCATTCTATTAGACGTAAGTTGACAAGATCCAATAAAAACTAAAGCAGTGTGATCAGTCAGAATCTTCAACTTGCTCCCAAGCACATATCATCTAAACTTATTCAATGAATATACAATAGCTAAAAGGTCAACCTCAGTAATTATATAACGTTTCTCTGACGTGCTTTAACCTCTACTAGCCAAAGAAACTATACCAAGATTACCTTCATCATCTTTCTGACATAAAATACCTGAAATGCCTAGCATACTTGCATCTGTCATTAACACATATGGACAATTTAATTTAGGGTACTTCAGCATAACTGAATCCACAAAACCTTGTTTCAACCTAGAAAAAGCCAATTCATGCTCCCGAGTCCACACCCACTTAGCACCTTGTTTTATCAGCTCCCTAAAAGGCTCAACCAGACAAGAGTATCTAATCACAAATCTTCTAAAATAATTAAAAACCCCTGAAATTGATCTTAATTGTTTGGCATTACGTGGAGTCGGTGTGTTGTTTATTTTCTCTATACGTGTTTGTTCAGGTACTACCCCTTGTGTAGTAATTGAATGACCTAAAAATATTCTATGCTGTGTGCAAAACATAGATTTACTAATTTTAACTGTAAAACCCCCTTCCCTTAATTTCTTCAAAACAATATTCAAGTGTGCCAAATGTTCCTCTATTGAGTATGAAGCAATGATTAAGTCGTCTATATACATTGTAACAAAATCATGTGTGCCCCTTCCTAACACTATGTTTAATGCCCTGATTAATGCTGAACTACTAGTTTTAGTCCCAAATGGAACGACTGCGAATTGAAAAAGACCACTCCTGTAACTAAATGCTGTAAATTTCCTGTCTTCCAATCTCAACGGAATCTGCCAGAAACTGGAACTTAAATCCATTGTTGTAAACCATTTCCTAACATTGAACTTCTGCACAAGTACCTCAATACTTTCAGGCCTCTGTGAATCCCCGAGATCCTTAAATTAAGCTGTCTGGCATCAATACATTACCTAACAGATCCGTCACTCTTACCAACAACAACTGATTGATGGTTCAATAATATTTTGGTCTAACATAGAATTAATTTCCTTCTCCACAGCTTCAGCATATTTGTGAGGTATATGACACTTACTGTAGGTCCAGAAAACGGAGAGTAATCCACTACTTCAAACTGGTGTGTATATACATGAGTTAAACCAAGCTTGTCACTAAAAACTTCCTTATTCTTCTCTAACACCTCTAATAAATTCATACTTTCTTCACGAGACAATTCACTTTTATCTACAGCTTCTTGTAATTGATCACTTTGGTCATCCTTCACCATCATGTGACATAAATCCACGAACTCTTCCTCACTATCACACCTTCCCTCTCTCCTAACCTGACTTACCTCGACGACACTTGCCTTATCCTCACTTACACGCTCACATTTCATTTGAATTTCCAGCTTTTGCTTCCCTCTCATTAAGTAAATAACCGCTTGGTCGAAATCAATTATCACACTATGTTTATTTAGCCAGTCAATCCCCACAATAACGTCATAAACTAAATTGGGTATCACCAAACAACAGTGATAATCTACCTCACCTTCCAACATTATTGGTAACAACACTTGTTTCCCAATTTTCTGTGATTTGTTTCCAACTGCGGTTATTACATACATCGATTTCACAGGGATTTCTTCTAACTTATTGCCATCTTTCAAAATCTCCTCATACAACTTTTTACTTATGAATGTTTTCTCACTTCCGATGTCAACCAACACATGAATGTCCTTACCTAATATGTTCAACACAATCACAGAAATACGTAAATAACTCTCACCTCTCACTGAAAATTCTAATTGGTCAGTCAATAAATCTTCTCGTACTATAGGCATGAAACATTTTCTCTCTTTCACAATAACGCATTGCCTAACACAAGTTTCCACGGACTGTCTATCTGACACCCCTACACAGTCCGTTGCAAGTTTAAATCTGCAGGTACCTCCACTGGTTCTTGTCTCCTAGGTATTTGCTGTGCCCTATTTCTCATTTCTTCTTGTCGTTCCATTTGAACGTTTTCTCCCCTTGGGAAATTATCTCTCCTTTGAGCATTTTCACCTCGTTGACTCACATTTTGTCTCCCTCCAAAATTACTGTTATATTGTTGCCTATTTTCTTGCCACGCATTTATCCTCTCTATCATCTGACCTTCTAAATTATCAAAACTGTTCAAAAATTATTCAAGTTCTTCTATGGTTTTAAACTTCTGCATGCAACTAGCTTGTTGTATTCTAATAAGAAAATGCCTCAGCATTATTCTCACTATGTCACTATCGGACGAAACTCCATCTAAGTTCTTTCAGATAAGAACATGAGCTAAAAATACTCCGTAAAGGACACCCCTTCTCTCTATTTATACTTCCCAAATATGAGCTTTTCCCGTTCTCTTCCTTGAATACTCTCATTCCAAAATTTAGCTTTAAATTTGTCTCTAAAATCCTGAAGGTTACTCATGTTTGGCCTATATATCTCAAACCACGACCTCACATCTCCTTGGAAAGCCTGTGCCAAGATATCCAACACCGTATCCCATTCAATTAACTCATCCTGTAAATCGTTGCTGAATTTTTTTTCTGCAGATTTTAAAAATTCCATGGGATTAAAATGTCTAGATTTAAACTGTGGAAGACAAGGATCCCTATAAAGAAGACTTGGTGACATTATTCCTGTATAGCTCATCGACCGGTCTCTCATCTCTCTTCTTACTTTTATTAACTCTTCTTGAAGCCTTTCATTCAATCCCCTTAATGTCTTTTGTGCTCCCTTAAGGTCTTCAATATTTCCCAACTTATCTTCCACGACACCTACTCTGTCCAAGCATTCCTTTTTATTACCCTTCACAGTGTTGGAAATCTCCTCTCATTTGCCCATTACTTCCTGTATCCCTCTCTTAGAACTGGCTATATCTAGCTTGATTTCCTGTATTCCCACATCTTGTTGAGCTTGATAACCTTCTAGACATTCTATATTACTTTTAATGCTTTCCTGATTTCCTTGCATTCCTGTCCTGATTTCGTCTCCCATTTTACTAATTTTACCATTTAATTCTATGTTTATATCCACGGACAGATTCCTGCTCCTGGCATCTCTTCACATGATCTATTGTACGTATGTTATTCTATACGAATACCTAAGTATAAACCACGCTACATTACAATACGAGACTTACGACATATTGACCAGAATAAACTACGCTATGATGCATATAACTTGCCTTGGGATAATATACGTAATTCTCAGAACATAAACTCTTAAGTAAATACATTCAATTTAATGGAACTAGAAATATTTGACAAACATGCACCAAAGAAACGGGTAAGAATTACCCGCTCTTCATCTGTGTGGCTAACGGCTGAGGTAAGATCTGCTATGGCCAGTCGTGACAAACTATACAGACAATACAGACTGACACATGATGCAGTTGATTTTGAGAGATATAGAATTCTGAGAAACAGAACCAAGCATCTAATTAGAAATTCTAAATATAAATACTTTCAGGAACTGATGAAAACCAACAGCCCTAGACAAAAATGGAGTAAATTACGTGCGTTAGGGATTGGTAAGACAGTTGAACAACATGAACCAAGCATATCGCTAGAGGCTCTAAATGATCACTTTGCACGGCCAAAAGTAGCCTCTACCTCTTTCCCTAAAAGTTCACTACCGGTACCCTTGTTACAACAGCAGTTTGTTTTTGAGCAATTCTCTTTTAGAAATGTCAGCTCGAATGAAGTTTAAGGTGTGATATACTCTATTTCATCCAATGCCACAGGTAATGATGACATTCCTATATCACTGAATAAGGATGTCTTGGGAGCTGTTCTGCCAATACTAACTCATATATTTAACTACTGCCTGACAAACGGAGTGTTCTCAGATGTTTGGAAAGATGCACTAATTAGACCTATCCCGAAGAGCTCCAAGTTTGGTTCTCCTTCAGATTATCGTCCAGTATCCATCCTACCACCATTATCCAAGGTACTTGAACGTCTAGTTCATACACAAGTTACTGAATACCTTACAAAGCATTCCCTACTCAACCCCTTCCAATCCGGCTTCAGAAAAGGGCATAGCACTGCGACAGCCTTACTACGAGTGGCAGATGATATCAGATGTGCAATGGACCAACGGGACGTGACTGTACTGACATTATTATATCTCAGTAGTGCCTTTGACACCGTTAACCCTCAGTTGCTACTGCAGAAACTTCGAGAACTAAATTTTAATAGTGTGTCACTCCGGTTCTTTTCCTCTTACCTCGAAAATCGCCGGCAACGTGTGATAGTGGGAAATGCGAGTTCGGGATGGCAAAGTAAGAACCTCGGTGTCCCTCAGGGTTCGGTTCTTGGGCCACTGTTATTTATCATCCAAATAAATGGCATATCAAAAGCCCTTAATTTCTGCAAATTGCAAGTGTATGCAGATGATGTACAGATCTACTATCATTCAAAACCGAGTGATATCAACAATGCAATTATTAAAATAAAATCTGACCTACAACAGCTTAGTGATTATGCTTATAAAAACAGTTTATTAATAAACCCAAATCTGGAACTATAAAGGACAAGGAGGCTATGTAAAACAAATGAAAGAAGAACTTCAAAAATTCAAAATTACTGAAGAAGATTGTCTAAATCGAATAGAGTACAGAAAAAAAATTTTTGGTCTCAAAATTCTTGTCGGGGAGAAGAAAAATCTCAACAGAGGAGAATGGACTGCGGAAAGAAGAGCTGCACAGTCGACCAGGATGAAAGACTTCTGGAAGAGAAAGAAGGAAACTAGACCTATAAAGAAGTGATATTTGCGTGGTCCTTGTTGGCCTGTCCGCGGTGTATATATATAATAAACCCAAATAAAACTCAAGTGATTATTATCGGTACCAGTAAAAACTTATATTTCCTCAAGCAACGTGACATCTCGCCAATAATTTTAAACAATGAAATCATACCCTACTCTACTTCAGTGACAAACTTAGGAATTATTATGACTGAGACCTTCAGTGACAAACTTAGGAATTATTATGACTGAGACCTTAAATTGGACTAAACAGGTGATAAGCACATGTAATAAAGTACATAAATGCATATATCCTCTGAAACGGTTCGGTAATGTATTCTCTGTTCGACTTAAAGTACAACTAATTCGCTCACTGATACTACCTATATTTGACTACTGTGACACTGTGTTGACTGAAATAACCTGCGACAGTAACAAGAAACTGGACCGGTGCCTCAACAACTGTGTAAGATATATCTTTGGCCTGCGATATGATGTTCATATATCACCCTATTATAAGGAGCTGTCGTGGCTTCGAGTGCACCAGCGTCGTGAATCCCACATGTTATCACTACTGCACAAAATACTTTCCACTAATACCCCTAACTATCTTGTTTTACCGTTTTCTTACCTCTCGTCCTATCATGACCACAATACGAGATCTGACTCCTCTCTTGCCATACCTATAAACCGTACTGCTGTTTACAACCGCTCGTTCATAATCTCTGCGTCCAGGTCATGGAATTTGCTACCTGCGAGCATTAGAGACAATCCCTCTCATCGCAAGTTTAAAGTGGCTTGCTGCGAGTATTTGCTGGGTGGAGCCCGCTGACTTCCTGGATAAATGTTGAATGAACGAACGAATGAATGAATGAATGAATGAATGAATGAATGAATGAGATGAATGATCGGATTACTGTAGTTACGTCATTTAAGGGTACTTTGTGTATTTTTGAAATCAATGATTATACCATTATTCATATTATCACTAGTCTTATAGCTATTCATATTATTTGTGCTATTTGTATTTGTAATTATAAGTCATGTAGATGTATACTCTTCTAGTGGTTAAGTGTAAGAGAGGGCCTTGAGCCCTAACTTCGCCACCAATAAAGGCATTATCTATCTATCCTATTATTGAGTACTAACTAATGATTTTGAAACTCCTTGCTGAGATTCTCAATCCTTGTATTGGTAGTTCTATTACTTTCCTCAATTTTAAGGTTCACATCAGCTACTTGGTTTTTAACCAATTCTCTCACCGAATTAGTTTCAGATTCTACCTTGTTATTTATTGATTCTCTTAAAGACTCCATTTTCTCTATTATCACATTTAACACGCTAATATTTACATCTCCCTCCACCAAATTTAAATAACCTCCTCCAGGAATCTTTTGTGATTCAGTAACGAAAATGGTTTTCATGGTTTTCTCCGCCTGTCCCATTCCTTCTTCACTACTATTTCCCTCCAATCTCTTATTCTGTCCTTCCATTTTATTGTTGGCTCTTCTTATAATTCTAGACCTTAACTTTAGTTCGTCATGCTTTGACATATCAATATCTTACCCACCAAAATGTATACATTTCGCAACTCTTAATGTAGCCTATACAGGGTGTTTCAAAACTCGACGGCAAAATTTCGGGAATGGGTTCCTCACAGTAAGATAAGAAACAAATGTTATGACAACATGGGTCTGGAAACGGATACTTCCGGAGTTATTCCCCTTGGCAGGAATGAATGAATGTTAGTACATAAATGTACATTACATGTCCTGTTTGGTGTAAAAGAAATCGCGAAACCAGTTACAAATGGTACATGTAGGCATGTTGTGAATGGAAGTGATGTGCGTCGTATGAAAGACCTTAGCACTCATACATGATATGGGATCATCTTACGGTTTAGCCGTTGTCGAGAATACGTCTGTTATCTGTGATTAGTGATTAATGTAGTGAAGTGAAGTGTGAGTTTCGGTCTGTTTAACACGTCTGGCATCTGTGATTTGGATTGTGGTTTTCCGTCTGCGTTCGTACGTAACGGAGGTAAGTACGTGAAGGTCATTGAAGTAGCCGTATGTCAGTTGTCCGTGGTTAACAGTCATTGTACAGTACTGTACTGTTATTTGTGGTTTGCAGGCCGCTCTGACGTGCGCATGTACACGAACACAGAGCTTGCGAGCATGCATTACATGTATGGTTTGGCGGATGGGAATGCTTCGAAGGCACGTCGCTTGTATCGGGAACGATACCCCAGGCGCAGACTGCCGGACCGAAATACATTTGAATCCATCCATCGCCGCCTCTGTAAACACGGGAGTTTCGCACGTCCACCAGGAACCGGGGGACGGTCAAGCAGTACAACAGTTGAGGAGGAGAAAGCCGTCCTCAACGCTGTGTTTGAACGTCCTCAAGTCAGCACTCGGCGGTTAGGCTTGCAGCGGAATAGGCCACACACGACTATCTGGAGACTGCTACGAGGAAACCTGTTGTATCCCTATCATCTGCAGCGTGTACAAGCCTTGTCGCCTGCGGATTTTCCGGCAAGAGCAACGTTCTGCCGGTGGTACCTACAACTGTGCGGCGTGACGCCGAACTTCGCTGCGTATGTGTTGTTCACAGATGAAGCGACCTTCACAAGAGACTGAATACAGAATTTCCATAATCAGCACAGGTGGAGTGATGCAAATCCGCATGCGATCATCCCATCTTCTCATCAACAGAGGTTCGGCATTAACATCTGGGCAGGCATTGTTGGTGATTCCTTGTTGGGACCGTACGTTTTTCCGCGTAGGCTTACTGTACAGAACCACACGGATTTCTTGCGGACACAATTGCCTGAGTACTTGGACGACCTGCCACTTGCTGTCCGTCAAGCAATGTTTCTCATGCATGATGGTGCTCCCGCACATTTCAGTTTGTTGGCCCTCAGGTACCTGAATACCCATTTCCCTGGGCGCTGGATAGGTCGAGGAGGACCGTTTGCGTGACCACCACGCTCTCCGGTCTTGAACCCCCTGGACTTCTACCTGTGGGGACACCTTAAGTAGCTCGTGTATGCGAATCCTGTTCCTGATGAAGCTACGTTACGTGAGCGCATAGTGGCCACCTGTCAGGCAGTACGCACTACACCAGGAATTTTTGATCGCGTGCGTAATTCCATGCGACGACGAGCGGAGGCTTGGATTCGAGCGGAAGGCCGTCACTTTGAACATTTCCTGTGATACCTGCTGATACGGTGAAAATGTACAAACGTGTGAATAAATCTGAAAGTATCCGTTTCCAGACCCATGTTGTCATAACATTTGTTTCTTATCTTACTGTGAGGAACCCATTCCCGAAATTTTGCAGTCGAGTTTTGAAACACCCTGTATATTGCAAATGTGCACATTTGTCTAGACAATTACTATAATGCGCTTCCCTATCGAGCTCCACGTTGAGGCACAATATTGTAACATTAAATAAATGTATATTAGTTACTGGTCTCCCAACATAGACCAACCCTACCATTTGGTTATCACTTTCACTATATTTATTTTCTTATAATGGTACCCGGGGTCGACATAACGATGACACGAAGAGAATATTTTTAATGTGATACTTTTATGGCTTATTTCTCTACATGTAAGTAAGCTCCCATTACCTGCATCTGGTACATAGGCCAATATCCACAACACTCTCAATGAGGACAATGTATTTTTCCATATTTTTTATATACTTCTGTTTATTATTTCTTTCTGGTTGTTCTATATTATATTTTACTTTCTATCTTCTTTATTACAAACCACTTCTGAAATCTGCCATTTTTTAATCAAAGAACAGTCATTAAACTAACAAAGCCAGAAAACAACAAAAACATATTAAAAGAGATTATACACAGATATCTAACTTAAATTAGCATGGCCCCCTCCCACTTTATTACTGAACTATAGGAATGAAACTCATAGCTTAGCGCTAAGGCCTACAATATAATAGCTCACTAGTAATAGGGAGCCATGCTCCTAACCTAAAATTATCACAAAAGTAGAACAGTGACAATCTTTTACGTTTCTTCAAAAGCTACCTCTCAAATAGAACCCAATCAGTTATAATTAATAATAATAATAAGTCTAAATCTGTTAATATTACTTCCGGTGTCCCTCAGGGTTATGTATTGGGCCCTCTGCTCTTAATGCTTTTTGTGAATGATATCCCTCCTATAATTCAAAATTCTAGGTGCCTGATGAACGCTGACGACCTTAAACTGTATATGCCCATCAGTACTATAAATGACTGTGAGATGTTGCGTCGGCGCACAGTGGGTGACGTGAGATTCCTTTGGAAGCTGGTAAATGGCTGAATTGACTCTTATCAGTTGCTAGCTGACTTGGATTTTCACGTCCCTCAGAGAACCACCAGACGGAAGCACAGGTTCGATGGGGTCAGATCGAGAATTCATCATCATCATCGGCTTTAACGCGAATCCGAGTATAAATTTTCTTCCTTCAGTCCAGTTTGTGGATGTGTTTACGGTGACTAAAGAGTCCAATCCTGGCATGGAACAAGCGTCCACACAAGTCACATAGTATTGCTGGAGGAGGACGTGGTTGGGCTGCTCGAAGGTTCCTAGCTTGACGCTTGGCCTCTTCATGTGTGCGTCGATCCCTTTCAAACGTCTTTACAGTATCCGAGATGGTACGGCGCCAAGTTGAGCGGTCTTCAGCCAGCATGTCCCAGGTTTGTGAATCAAGACCTGTCAATTTCAGGGTCTGCTTAAATTGGTCCTTGTAGCGCCTCTTAGGACCATCATGAGGTCTGGTGCCATAGCATAACTCACCATATAGCATTTGACGAGGTAATCTCACATCATCCATCCAAAGGACATGACCAATCCATCTAAATTGGTGACCTATTATGGATGATTCTATGCTGTTGATTTGAGCCTTTTCCAGAACAGCAATATTGGTAATGCGGTCTTCCCATTTAATCCTCAGGATTGATCGAAGTTTTTGTAGGTGGAAACGCTCAAGCTTCCTAAGATCACGTCGGTAAAGGGTCTACGTTTCACAGCCATACAACAATGTAGAAATGACTACTGCTTTGTACACCATAAGCTTTGTACTCATGGACAGATCTTTATTCATGAAGACCCGGTGCGCTAATCGTCCATATGCTGCATGGGCTCCGCCAATTCTCTTATCCACATCCTGCTCACAGGTACAGCTCACAGAAATGGTACTGCCCAGGTACGAGAAGTGGTCTACCTGTTCTAATGGCAAATTTGAGATGGAGATATTGAACTGAGGAAGAGGTGTGCCTGGTGAAGGTTGTGCCAAGACTTTAGTCTTATTGACATTTATGGTAAGACCAAAGCGATCACATGCACTTTTCTAACAATTAACTGACTCTTGCAGCTCTTCTGGTGTGAGAGTTGGTGACGCAGCATCATCTGCATACAACATGTTAGTAACCTTAGTAACCTGAGTTTTCCTCAAGGAGCGGAGACGAGTTAGGTTGAAAAGCCCTCCAACAAAACGATTCTTGACTTGGGTGAATCATAAAGCATTGCAGCCGAGTACAGCGCAAAAAGCGTTGGAGCCAGTACACATCCTTGTTTCAGTCCATGGGTAATAGAAAATTCATCGGACATCTTATTCTGATGGCAAACCTGACCTGTCATGCCATCATGGAGAGCCTTGATTATATCTACAAAACGCTGAGGGCAACCAAACCGCTTCAGCACTGCCCACATGGCTGTTCTTGGAACCGAATCAAATGCCTTTTCCAAGTCATAAAAGACTAAGAAGAGTGGATTCTGTTGTTCTCTACATTTTTCTTGTAGCTGTCTCACACTGAAAATCAAGTCAATTGTGCTTCTGGAAGTTGTAAATCCGCATTGTGACTGTGGGAGGATCCTCTCAGAGATAACCTTGAGGCGGTTAAGTAGAATTCTTGCAAGAATCTTCCCTACAATTGATAGCAGTGATATACCACGGTAGTTGCCACAAACACTGCGATCACCCTTTTCAAAGATAGTGACGATAGTGGCATTCTTTAGGTCTCCAGGTACCTTTCTTGATTCCCATAGTCTGAGAATAAGGATGAAAATTCTTGTTTTGAAGGAATGACCTCCGGCTTGAATTAGTTCCAGAGGGATGTTATCTGGGCCAGGTGCTTTCCTGGGTTTTAATTGGGTGAGAGCTGCACTGAATTCATGATAAGTAGGAGGTACTGCCCGCCACAGTTGTTCAGGTTGTTGCGAGAATTAATGTGCACACAAATTCATGTCTTACCCGGTTGCAGTCAATATACAGCTTGATGGAGAGTAAAATGCAACTGATATTCACTTCGACTCTCTATCTACTGTTATGAGAAACATCTCAAGTGGGTTGTAAAATAGTGTATGCATATTGTGTTATTTTCTCTTTGCGATGATTGATTGATTGATTGAACATGTGGTTGAATGAATGGTTGATTAAGTTTTTGATTGCATGTACGAGCGACTGAAGTAATGCATTTTTTGTTTGCTGTTATCTAGATCCTCGAATGTCACTCATGTATTACTTTTTTCCCAGTTTCTGAACTTTTTATTCTTATCTTTTATTTTATGTTTTGCCTTTTTCCGTTTACTGTAAATGGTTTTGATTTTTCTGCAAGAATTATTTTAATGTTTCTTGTACAAAGGGATTCTATGAATGAATGCTTGAGATAGGATGTTTGAGTGCGTGTCTGTATGGTTGTGGTTGTTGATTTATAATAGACTAGTGTATTTCTATTTTGAACCCACATACCAGCGTATCATTTTAAACAGCACAGGAGTGTGAAGTGTTGTGAACTTAACTTTCATTTGTGACGAGAGTTGACACGCAACATTTATCTCATGAACTTTAAAATAGGAGAGTGGTTGGAATGTCTTTGAGACCAAATTAGTAGGAATATCTTTCGTATAAGTTTGTTCTATTGTTTAAACATATTACATCGTTATGTTACGTAAAACTTGGTACAGTTTAGTGTGTTATTGATTATGTGTTTAATTATCTACTTAATCTAATCTACCATGATAAGAACCTGTACAAGAAAGAGGTACAAAACTCTATGTAGATCATCTGTAATTCACCTCATACTTCCTTAGGGAATGAGGGGTATTCGTCTCCTCTTGGCAGGAAGGATTATATTGATCCTAGGCTGTAAATCATGGCCTTTTTCCTCTTCTTGACCATTCCTTCTCGTAGTTTCCTCTTCCTCGTTGGGCTTATCCTAGGACACCTCCATCACAGGGTAGTTTAAGCCATAGTAGACATCACATGTACAGGATTTAACATGTCGTACACGTGGTCAGAAAATAGATGCATGTCTCGAATAATATAACACGTGGTTAACACAGAATTTATGCTTAATTTTTGTGGTGTTGAAAATTTTCACTGGCTCGATTCAAAGTTGTAGACAAATACAAGAAAGACCATAACACGTCTGCCACAGACTTTTAAGATACATGGGTGGTATCCAACACAATGAGTCTATAACTTGGATAGCACAAAATCTCACAATATCGCTGCGATCGAAGGGTAAAACATCACGCACAACTCGTTGCGAATTAATTCTTGACAGTGGCGTATTTTACTTACAGTTCACTTGTGAATGTTTCCACCTCGTGGATTTCGAAGATTCCAGCAGCGTGGTGTTGGAGATAGTGGACCACGTGCTAAGTAGAAGAAATATTGGAATTCACAGTTTTATGAATTCAACACTGTCGTTGATTAAATACACACAACTAAGCGTTACGATGAATATCACGCACTTTTGAGTGCTTTAAAGGCACGATGCGCGCAGATACAATATCACTTCAATTATACAAGTGGATTTTCCACAAAGACGTGGGTCCGACAGACCCAATACGATAAGACGTCTGTCTTCGACAAACTCGAAACGTGGTGTGTCTTTTTAACTGTATTTCCGCGGACTTGGTGGCGCTCACAAAATAGAAAACACGTAAATATAAGTTCACTTTACTTCACAAGTGTGGAGTTCCACCGAAGAAACACGTGGGCTCGACAAAATACCAGACGTGTTGCGTCTTCTCCAAACTCAAAACATGGTGTCTTCTTCTCCGGAACAGCGTTCCGGCTTCCAAGGAAGTACTAGAGTCGTGCAGTGTGTAGTTAAATCCGGTTCGCTTATCCGCGATGGAAATACATTTACCAAATCATTTCAAAGCCATAGTAACGTGGTAAATTGCACAGAGTTACAAATTACAAAAACCTAGGATGCGTGGTATAAAAATACGTAGTTAAATATGCTCAGGAAAAATATCAGCATTATTCTCCAAAGTCAAAAGGGCATCATCAAACTTGACAAAGCTCAAGCTGGCTTCTGGGTGTGTTCAATGCAGTAGCAAAGTAATTGCACATTCCTCCAAAAAAAATATCACCAGCATGAGCACATACGGGCTCAATATTGATGTTAACTGAGAGGGTGGTTGTTAATGGGAGATGTTTTCTTGCTACATCATTGTATAGTACTTGATATAATGTTTTATGTTGTTGCTTATGAATAAAAGATATATCGTGCTTGTGCCATTGAAAGCTATGTATGTCTTCTCATCTCTTTTGTTCGTTAAGGAAAAGCCCTCTTCATCTAAGTATTCAAGTACGGTAACGCGTTTATTTTCCCGCATGGAACATCAATGCGGCTGTTGTAGTCCCCAGCTATCATTACTGGATTTGTGTAGGTACTATCGTCTTTGCTGTGCCTAATTCGTCTATAAAGTCTACTTCTGTTAGATCTGGCTGGAAGTATGCGCACAATATTGATAGCCTGTTCGTTAGGACCAGCAACACATTGTCCGTTTCAGACGTTTCTTTGAATGGTGATAGATATGGTCTGAGTAGGCAAGAAATGCCGCCTTTAGGCCTGTTTTGTCTCCCTTGGATGCGTACCTGTGGAGGCAGTAAAAATTATGCGTTTCCCAATTTTTTGTGAGGTAAGTTTCATTAAGAATCACAATGTCGTATCGTTGTAGTAGGTTGTTCGGGGCGAGGTCTAGCGCACTTGAAATGCCCTCAATATTCCATAGTAATGTCTGTAACATGATTGAATTAGTCTTATCTCTCTGTTTTCTAATGTTTGGATTAATATAGTTTTCTTGATTTGAATTTATATCTAATAGTCATTGGGTGGTCTTACTTGTTCTGGTAGGTATGAGTCCTGGACCTTGTCTTGGAAAGCGGTGGGTTCGTACTATTACATTTCGTGGCCAGAATAATGGGGCCTTGTTTTTTTTACAGATCATCGAAGTTGAAACTCACTTTAAAAGTCTTGTTTCACCCTCTAATATATATCTCTTAATATGTTATATTTTCTAAGATACCCCCCTCTTGGAGATGTGCTATAACGTTTTCTGCTTTGGTCTCTTCATGAAGTCTTCCCACATATAACCAAGCTTTGCGCGGTTCTGCCTTCATCCTGGTTTTCTCCTTTGTTTCTATTATTTGTTGACTCCCTCGTTTGACCACCTTCGTCCATTGACCATTTGGTGGTCAAGGGGCTGTTTCTTCACAAGGAACTTGAGAACATAAGATTGATCTTCCTTCCTTCTTACGTTGAACTGACATAATTGCGTTAAGTACATCGTTTCCCTCATATGCCATATCGTCGCATTACTGAATTTGTGGTTTGGGAGCCCCGTGACTTTACTGTTTGTGGTTCAGTATGGTTTATTATGTTAGGGGTCAATGCTGATTTAATTTCCGTCTTTATAGCTTCTTGGATGCCTTCCATCATCGAATCTATAATGGCCTTCATTTGCATTAATACATTTGTCGTTACTGTACTCTTTCTTCTATGTCGGTCATGCAAAGGAGTTTTGGTTTACACTCTGAGCATAACCACGTGAGCTTGCAATTTTTCGGTCTTATTACGTCATATTCACCCTTTGTCAGCCCGCAACATTCTAAGTGCTGCCATTTATGGCATTTTTCTCATTCAATGGCGTCTTCTTTATTATTTACTCTCAGGTTGCAACTTCTACATTGAGTTAAGTTGATTGTTTGCTCATTGACCATTGTCAGTTACCGAATTGACACGGGACGCGTTAGAAATTAGTCCTCTTGATGCTCTCGGATATTACTGTCAACAATAATTCGCCGGATACGGGAAAATATTTCTCCTCTCGTTGGTCTCGAATATTACGGTATTTAATAAATATGGCTGAAGATTTTCTGTGTTTAGTTTGATACTAACCTTATGTTATAACAATGTATTATTATATCCAATTCACACGCTGATGGTACGTACAATTCCAGGATGTTATAGTAGAGTATTAGTTACAATTTAAATTGCTTTTTCTTCATTGTTATTCGATTAAGACACGATTATTATACACATTAACACGTCATACGTCATTCACTTTTCACTTCCAATAATAATTATTATTAAAAACAATACCATAGCGTATAGAATAGAAAGCGACGTGAATTGTGGAGTTTGTATGGCCCAACAGCTAGGAGGCTCTAGCGTCGGTTGGAGCTGAGTGCAGACGGTATCAATACCAGCAGTTGAATGTTATTTTTCAGGTTATCAGCTTCCAGCACGCTGTATTAGATAAGATGACCCAATTATAAAATTCTCCGCACTGAGTATATAAAACGCTGATGTCCGTTGAGTTCATCATGAAGCATCAGGTTACGTCATAGGTTCATTTAATATGAAAAAAAAAACATTCTGACGGGGATCAAAATGCAACTGAATGTGTAAACATCATAAGCTACAGACCATTCACTACTGCACAAATACAGTAAATATAATATAATATAAACTCACCCATGTAACATATAGCTGTCAGTTGTTCGAAACTTTGGAAAGCTTGCGTGACGATTTTTCAGACTTAGAAGATGGCTGTTCTTTCCTAATTTCTTTCGTACGAAAGAAAATGCGGCACTTCATGAAATGCAAAAAATCCTCTCGCCACGCCGGCAGATTTCACCGGGCAAACTAGGGGATATGCTATAATAGGCAAAATATGCAGGTTTTCATAGAAGGATCAAACCTCAGTTATTGCGAGAAAGTATTTAACAATTGGAGCTTAATTAACTTTTTTTCGTCTTTCTATGCATATTTTAACATTTTATTGTCTTATGGGGACAGTAACCTTCTTGTCATTTGGGGTCCATTTTAATTCTTGTGGTCACACTGTCCTTATGCAAGGTTGGAACTGATGTGTAACTATCTAACAGTCTGTTACTTCTTCACGCGATATTTTATCTCCCGCAGAGATGTTGGTTGGTTTCTCCGTTTAGGGGCTGCGACAACGCGGTCATGTCACCCCGTGTACTTTGGGTGTGTGTAGAATATGTCTGATAAACAGTGTTAATTGTGGTGACTGTATTAGTCTTTAATTCAGGAAGGCCTGCAGAACGGTCAATTTCGAGTAGGAGTTCCTAATTTTGCTACCAAATACTACCATCAACGACAGCTAGCTGTAAACTTGGCTACTAGATGCCCCCGCAACTTGCCACGAACGTTGGAACTTCCCTTCCGAATGAAAGCATACTGAGGGATTTTTAGCGCTTTGAACCCGTGACCTTGGGCATAGAAGTTCAGCATGCTACCAGTTACGTCACCGAAGCCGCTTCCCACAGAGTCAGATGGAAAACTGAATTTGATCTCATGCAGTGGCGTTGTCATGGCAACCTCTGATAGCTCATCCCTCATCAATTTAGAAGCGTTGTCAACTTGTCATGGTAACCTCTGATGGCTCTTGGCATTTTCTTATAATTCCGAAACCATTTTTCTCATCTTTTGGCGTAATGGTGGGTCACATCAAAAATTCCTTCAGACAAACGTTTTAGGTAATTATTACGGGAATATTGTCCATTTTGTACGGTTTTGATATTGTGCCTATTAAGAGAGATATGATTAATGTTTCCCAAAATACCCAGAAATTAGTACAGTTTTCTGGCAATTAAATTTGCAGAAGATAGATCTATCTAGGAAGGAGATACGTTGACTAGGAGCCAAGATATGGAAATCGAATGTTCGAGAAGGATTGATCGCTGTGAGGCGTGGACCTGTGATGTATCACCGGAATCAGTATAAAAGAAGCAAGAAATATCACTGAGACAAGTACTTCGTCCAAGCAACTCTCAGGTAAGCATCATCGCCGCGCTGTGAATCTATTAAGATACTGTTACTATAGACGACGAAAGAACATAGTCGCTGGACTAGTGTTCAGGACTTAGTTTATTGTCAGTGAACTAAGCACTTGCACTATTCACGATTTTGCCTGTCTGGGTGGAACTTAGCCGACGTCTGGTCCCGTCTGTTTTACAGATTGAGGTGGAGCTTATCCAACATGCCAGTTTATATGATATGCCTAGCTCACTTGTTACAGATAATATTGTTAAGGATGTTTGATTGGTGCCTTAACCACCATTTGTTAAGGATGTTTGATTGCTACCCCGCACGCCCTCAGTATTTGTTAAGGATGTTTGATTGGTCTGAGGGCTGAGCTGATCCGTTTTAGAGGGATTCACCCCGTGCCTTCAGCATTTGTTAAGGATGTTTGATTGGTGCCTTAACCACCATTTGTTAAGGATGTTTGATTGCTACCCCGCACGCCCTCTGTATTTGTTAAGGATGTTTGATTGGTCTGAGGGCTGAGCTGATCCGTTTTAGAGGGATTCACCCCGTGCCTTCAGCATTTTTTCAGGATGTTTGATTGGTGCCTTAACCACCATTAAAAAAGGGTGTTGATTATTGGGCATCCTTGCATCTACGGGAATGTACTAGGATGTCTTATGAAGAACTGCGGACACGTTTAGAGAGCAATTGACATACAGGGGAACTGGCGGGAGGAATACTCACCTAGCTTACCTTAAAGTAGCTTAGTAGGCCGCTTGCTTGCTGTGCACCGCCTCCTGTTGTGCAGCGTTCAATGGAGATCTTAAACTAGGTACTAATCTAAAGGGAAGGGCTTCTTAATCTAAACGAAATAAAAAGGTAATCATTAGACTGTTCAAAAAGGGGGTTTATTATGTAATAGTGGCAATGGCAATAGGGGAGGATGGAAATAATAATCTAGGGGGAAAAGGAGTCTAGCAGGCACGTTATCACTCACCCCACCGTTGATACCGGTCTTCTATGATGTTGGTGGCGTTGGGCGGTGCCCCATATCGGTCCGGCGTAGCATAACTCCGATAGAGTGTAAGACTGTAAGTGAAGGTTCAGAAGAGTCCACGTTCCAAGAGCTTAAGAGCGCGACCAGGTTAGGTTAGAGCGCGTCAAAAGCTAGAGAGCGCGACGCGTGTCCGTACCTCTATTTATAGGTAAAATGTGCCTGGTCAGTCCACTCAGTGGTATCTTGGGAGTGTAATGTTCGCTGTGTCCTGTCTAACTGCTTGCTGTTGGATCTTAGGTCTATGACCTACGGCTTACTCCGCAGTCGCGTTGCCATGTCGTCTTTTACGTAGTTACTTCTGATTATATTTTATGTATGTATAGGCACAGTCCTTTTATAAAGGACTGGGGCTGGGACAAGTCGCCTCCCAGTTTTAATAATCGTCCTCGATTATCGGACTAGACGTGGGGGCGGAAACTTTTCTTTTCTTCTTTCTTCTTCTCCTTCTTCTTTTTCTTTCCTTTCGTCGGTGTGAATTTGTTTTCGATTCGTCGTATCGTCCTTCGTCGCTTCTTCTTTGATGGGAGGGTGAGCGAAATTGTACCGTGCTAAGGGTTGGAAGGCGTGGCAAGTGTGTTGGGGTGGTTTGTTTTACAGTCATTTCATAGCAGATAGTTCTCTGTATCTGTCTACATCCCATATTGTATTATTGACATAATCTGTATTGCCTATTTGGCAGAGTTGAAATTTGCATAAAAGTATTGACATTGTTTTGTTAAAATTGAATAAAAAAAATGGAATTGCAGCGGAGATATAAATTGAAAGAAATGAAGTTGAAAGATATATCTTGCATGGAATCGCATAGGAAATTTACATTATTAGCACCGTACTCGGACTAGTGCGTGACTTGCGTACGACGCCGTCAAGCCGAGCCCTGCCGCGAGGATGCATGCACAACTGTAATTTTCCTACGATGGAAAATGATGCTGTAAGGAGCTTAAGTAATGGCGATCCCTCGTGAGTTAGTACGCGACCTCTGTAGCGTGTGTAAAAAAGGGAGAGAAAAAAATATTGTGTATCGTATGGGCTACTCTAGGCCAAGTCTATCTATGAGGGTGCGCTACTATGATTAACCTCCTTACAACGTGGGGATGATAAAAGAAATGAAAATTGTAGAAATATCCTAGAAAACGTGAAATTCCGTCAAAGTTACTTGATTATGTGCGTAAAAAAACATGTTGTTATGGTATTAAGATAAAAATTAACATTGAAGTGTTGGAAAGAAATAGCTGAAGGCTCCTGCCTAAATCGGCTGACATTCTAGTATGGTTTGTAGGTTTTGACTGTTGTTGCTGCCATGCGTGTTGTAACTTTGGTCTTGCGTCACGTTCGTCCGGGGGGCATCCTGCATGAATGTCCTACTGGGGGATTACAGGATTGTACAGCGTATAATTAGTCTGAAATCAGAAATCTCTCTTAACGTTTTGTACAGAGGGATTGGTTCACCCTGGTACCGTTATTTTTTTCACTGAAGTTCGTTACGTCGTACGAGTTAATCTCGTTACTTGAAATGAAAATCCACAGCCTGCTTCCAGACTCCGACCGGGTCAGGAATGGAACGAATGAAGCCCCCATCTAGCGGCGAGGATATGAACTGTGCCGGCTGCCGAGGCCTGACGCGCTCCTCTGGGGCAATGATTAAATGAATGACAGATGAAATGAAATGATAGTGGAGAGTGTTGCTGGAATGAAATTTTGACAGGGAAAACCGGAGTACCCGGAGAAAAACCTGTCTCGTTACTTAATGTCTGCATTATGACAAATATACTAATATCCTTATAAAGTAACGTGCAATATGTATTCATTTACATATTGGTTATTGTGTTCATACACTATACCACGTCCTATATGCGTCGTTGTAAAACTGCAACATGCTTCCTTAAGCATTTAGCTGCGTATATACTCTTATATTTCGTAGAACTTGAATCCCTTATATTTGTAAAAAAAACTTTCTTATACATCGACGTAGACCTTTGCTATAGCTGAGAATTAATCCTTAAGTATTAGTTTTGCACTTTCTCAGCGTGAGTTAAGCGACGTATTCGCTTCTTAATCTATAGATATGCAGACATTATGTAAGGATACTCGCACTACGTGTACACTCGATCGTTAAGCTTAAATGGATTATCGTTAAAATGGCGACTGTTTCGTCGGGAAGTTATTGAAATTGGAAATTATGTATTGCACTGTATAGAACTTCAGGAAATATAAATTAACACGATAATATTATCTGAAAAAAAAGACATTTGTTATTGACATGTGATAATTGCCTGTAAAAAAATAACACTGTTAATGACATGGTATTAGAGACCTTTTCGTAAAACTTGCCACGTTAGATAGGGGGGGGGGAGGTGATTTACTATCTAATTTGATTCTTAATGCTAAACCTAATATTACTACCTTTTCTTAGCTAAATATACTATATACATGGGGTAAGGTGGAATAACGTATCTGGACAGGGGTGAAAAAAATCTCTTGAAGGGAGGGGGGGGCGATATATATTAAAGGTATTTCTTAAATATTTAAGCTCTATCTAGAGTGTATCCGCAGCCATGATAATTTTCTAAAGTGTGCCTTCAATGAGGTGGCTACTTTTGCTCCTTAATATAATTAACGGGGTTGTATCTTCAATTAAATGCCTACCTTTGCTCCGTAAAAAAATAATGGGGCTGTATCTTCACTGACATGATAATTTTTGCTCCGTAAGCAAAATAATGGGGCTGTAACTTCACTGAAATAGCTACTTTTGCTCTTTAATAAAACGAATGGGGGCTGTATCTTCAATTAAATGCCTACCTTTGCTCCGTAAAAAAAATAATGCGGTAGCTCTATATGGAATTACTAATATTATGCCTGAGTTGCATAGTTTTATTTCTTTTACATATTCTGTTGCCTTCTTGTCGTAGAAAATACGGATGCATGTGATTATGTATTCTAACCAAGTGGTGTCTAATACGCAGGGTGGTATCGAGACTAAGACAGCCTAGAAGGACTTCTTATACCAGTGGACCGGCTAAATACGTAACATGGTATGGGGCTTTAAGTACGTATAGTAATCCAGTGACCTTCGTCCAATTTGCAATGTGGTATCGGTAATCCGAGTGAAGACGAATGCAGATTGTGGTTTGCGAAAACTACGGTTTCTGTTCAAAATGGCTTAACCAGTTGACCCATACGTATAGTGGTTTGGTTTACTCTTACTTAGCCTGTGCTAGAAGTTACCTCCGTATCGAGTGACCTCCCACGCGCATTGCCATCCTTGGTATATGATATATGTGTAAATTGTATCCTTTTTTGTTGCTCCGTAATCTTAATACATTGAAAAATTATGAATTTATCACAAATAATCATAATACATTGAGAGAGAAAAAAAATATTAATTCAATTTTACTTATTAGTTTCAGCGTATGTGTAGTTTCCTTTTCAATATTGGTCACTCTTTATATAGAAAATCAGCAAATGTGTCCAGCGGTGTAGGTTTCAGATTACCTACTATGCTACAATATCATAAAATGTGTCACTATCTCCTCATGTTAAACATAATACCAAAGAGATATCGTCTGTTGGCAGACTGTCCGTACTTCGATACAGGACGCATCCCACCGGACGTTAAATCCATGATGTATTGGGTTTATTTTAATATAAACATCTCCTAACATCTTATCAGAATACTATAAAGATATCGGCTGTTGGCAGGCTGTCCGTACTTCGATACAGAACGCGTCCCAACGGCCGTTAAATTCATTATGTATTAAGTTTATTTTAATATAAATATCTCCTAATATCTTATCAGAATACTATAAAGATATCGGCTGTTGGCAGGCTGTCCGTACTTCGATACAGAACGCGTCCCAACGGCCGTTAAATTTACTATGTATTAAGTTTGAATTGACCGCCACAAGATGTATAACGTGGAGGGATTAATTCCCCGAAAGTATTAGAACGAACGTCATCTACGTGAAAGGGGTGGCTATTTCCTATCAAAGTTCAGTAGCGTTCTAATATCTGGACTACTTCTTACGTGTTCAGTGGGTTGGCTAGGCCCCTGAATCTGAAATGATAGTCGTCGGTCGCCGGTTGTCATTATTATATTGACCAATATACCTGTAACTAATTACTTCCCTCTGGGTGTGACGTTTCTACTTTTAAGCATTTGGCTTGCGTAAATTGCGGACTTTGGGCCACGGTGTGGACACTAATCTTATTTATTAATGGCATTTGTTATCAACGTAGGTGTGTTAATATCTCCTTTACCTCTTACATGCTACCCTTATCTCAAAGCGAGGTGCTCCCTTGGACCTGCTGCAAGATATCAATAACGTCGTGTTCTTGAGGCTGTGCGAACCCTTGTGACAGCTCAAGATATCTATAATATATTTCTTCAACTTCACTTAAAAACACTTAATACTTCCCTTATCTCAAAGTGAGGTGCACCCTTGGACCTGCTGCAAGATATCAATAACTTCGTGTTCTTGAGGCTGTGCGAACCCTTGTGCCAGCTCAAGATATCTATAATATATTTCTTCAACTTCACTTAAAAACACTTAATACTTATTACTAATATACTAACGATGATACTCTTGATAACAATTGTCGTACGTTGCGATGTTGCCCTGCTGTGCCCAAGTCCGTGCTTACGCATGCATGCTATACTGATATCGCCGTCCATTTGTCGGCGTTTTTCATAAATTCCTACTGGGTTACTTTCTCACCTATGTTACTTCGTGAGGGAACGGTGTTTTCTTTGCTCACTGAATATTCTGTTTGAAATATACTACTGGAAAAAGAATTCTACCTTAAGAGTGTACTCTACGCTTACATCTTTAAAATCATTAGTGCGTTTTTCTACTATCGCACGCTTCGCAATACGTGAATGAATGTATGGAAAACAATAAGAATAAAGGCAAATTTATGCAAAGTCATCTGGCGTGTGAGTGAATAGTGCCAGGAATTGAACTCAAGGTGTCTGGCTTCCGCTCGAGTGCGTCTGTACGCTGAGCTAGCTAGACAGTGTCAGGTTTAATGTCCTCTCGGCGGACGGTGTGCTCAGCACGTGTCTGTCATATGGCATAGTGGATTGTGTTACAATGGACAAATAAGCATTTCCTCTGGGGTCGGATTTCATAACAAAAGAGAAACTGTAGTACGTCTTGACTGAATGCGTGTACAAACTAATTAATGCGGCACCTTGCAGAAATGTGATTGCAAGGTCTCCTAGCTCTATGTAAGCATGTAGCCAATACTACCTTCCGCTAAGTTATACTAAAATGGATTCAGAAGAAAATATTATAGCCTACAATCATATACAATGTATAGTTGCACTGCTGTAAAAAAATACAAAGTTATTTACTCATTCCAACTTATCCTATGGGATATCACAATCTTATTCCTAATAGAGCTTCATTGTGGGGGGGTTTAATCTGAAATAAGGAGCAATTTTCTGAATATAGTAGGGTAGTTATCAATACCTCTTCCTACTAGGCTTCCGTTAATATTCCTAGTGACTTATTAGATAGGGGTTGATAATACTTGAATTTCTTGGCGTAAGAGGTGTCTATCGCGAAATCTTAACAGGGTGGGGGTGGGGGATTATAATTATTGTGTAAAAAATATCCTCTAACTTATTCTACTAAAAAAATCTGCTCGGGGGGATTGAAATTGTCTCACTCGCTTCGATAATGTAATGAGTATAGGGGGCGTTTGTTGCTAGACGTGTTGTTTAAGATGGGGGGTTTTAAAAATGTATTAGTTACTGGGGCGGGTTTGGGTGGGTACCAAAAATAATATTTGACCCGTACTTCAAATTTTTTCTTAATTTTGGGTAACTTTTGCTTAGCTAAATAAGAGGGTTTTAGGGACCTTTACCGTAGAAGTTCGTTGTCTGAACTCCTTTAGGTGTTGTCTTACGACAACGTCACGGTACCCCGGGCGTCCACCATTTGTTAAGGATGTTTGATTGGTGCCTTAACCACCATTTGTTAAGGATGTTTGATTGCTACCCCGCACGCCCTCAGTATTTGTTAAGGATGTTTGATTGGTCTGAGGGCTGAGCTGATCCGTTTTAGAGGGATTCACCCCGTGCCTTCAGCATTTGTTCAGGATGTTTGATTGGTGCCTTAACCACCATTAAAAAAGGGTGTTGATTATTGGGCATCCTTGCATCTACGGGAATGTACTAGGATGTCTTATGAAGAACTGCGGACACGTTTAGAGAGCAATTGACATACAGGGGAACTGGCGGGAGGAATACTCACCTAGCTTACCTTAAAGTAGCTTAGTAGGCCGCTTGCTTGCTGTGCACCGCCTCCTGTTGTGCAGCGTTCAATGTAGATCTTAAACTAGGTACTAATCTAAAGGGAAGGGCTTCTTAATCTAAACGAAATAAAAAGGTAATCATTAGACTGTTCAAAAAGGGGGTTTATTATGTAATAGTGGCAATGGCAATAGGGGAGGATGGAAATAATAATCTAGGGGGAAAAGGAGTCTAGCAGGCACGTTATCACTCACCCCACCGTTGATACCGGTCTTCTATGATGTTGGTGGCGTTGGGCGGTGCCCCATATCGGTCCGGCGTAGCATAACTCCGATAGAGTGTAAGACTGTAAGTGAAGGTTCAGAAGAGTCCACGTTCCAAGAGCTTAAGAGCGCGGCCAGGTTAGGTTAGAACGCGTCAAAAGCTAGAGAGCGCGGCGCGTGTCCGTACCTCTATTTATAGGTAAAATGTGCCTGGTCAGTCCACTCAGTGGTATCTTGGGAGTGTAATGTCCGCTGTGTCCTGTCTAACTGCTTGTTGTTGGATCTTAGGTCTATGACCTACGGCTTACTCCGAAGTCGCGTTGCCATGTCGTCTTTTACGTAGTTACTTCTGATTATATTTTATGTATGTATAGGCACAGTCCTTTTATAAAGGACTGGGGCTGGGACAATATCTGGTTACTCGCTGAGGGACTAACTTATATTAGGCATTCTTCGACATGCAAAACTCGCTGAATTTCATGCTGCTAAAAATTGTTCCTGTCATAACTAGTCAAATACAGAACAGTGAAATCACAGTCTGCGAATGAACATTCTAACAGTGAACAAGTCGTGTTCAGAAATGGAACATTTCATAATGTGGACAGTAGAATGTATAACGGGAGAGTTTATGTACGCGCATTTATAACCGCCAGTATGTGTTGTTAAATCGTGCGAGGATAGGTTTGTAATGGAGGGCAACGAAGACGAGGCAATGGAGTCGCTGATGACCAAGGGAGATCGCAATGCTAATAGTTAGTGGCGAACACCGAGGACACGCATTACCATCACATCAAGAATGAAGTAAGCTGATATTCTACATGTATTTCTTACTAGGCTAATGTAGTTGAGAATTTCTTTTTACCATTCATAATAAAAAGTCAGCACCATCTTCGAGTCAAACTTCATGTGTATTTGTCCAGTACGATAAATGGAGCACCATTGTGGGGTCTGAAGATGCTTGATCGAAGCTTGGATTGTTTAAATTAATTCCTTAATTATTTAATAATGATAAAGTACAGTGAAGTAATAATAAAAGAGAATAATATTCTATTAATAATTATTTATGTGAGGATACACCGTTAAATAAATAATTTTATTTAGTCAAACTATTTGAAAGGTGATAGCACCATTACAATAATTTAATTGACACTACCCTAATAATCAGTAATGTTACTAAATTAAAAATCATGATATGATAAAGTTGTAAATAATTTGTGTTATTTGTTAAATCAAGGTGAGGGTTTAAACATTTTGTTTAATTGTTTATATTTGAATATTTATTAACTAGGGTCATAATAATAATTTAAATGCTGTAAAAATCATAACAATGATTTTTTAGAGATTGCCAAGAATAATAATTATGATTTCAACTGGTTTGAAGGAATAATAATAATAAACATAGAAATTGTTTAAATATTTATGGGACTGTGATAAATATAATAACAATTATTTATTTCAATATTTGTGGATCAGAAATTAATATTTACGAACAGAGTTAGAAATAACCGTGGTTATTTATATTTAGGAACATGGTTGGACAAATGAGATTGTTTAAATAATATCAAATGGCAATAGTTTTGAATGAAGAATAAGTTTAGAAAACGTTTCTAAAAGCACCAAGTAAGAATGAAGAGGGAGGTAAAATAATGGCAGGTAATAAAAATGTATCAACTAGGTTGAATTTGTGTTAAATAGAGACAGGGAGATTTTGACCAGGAATAATTACAGCTTTTCATTGGAAAACTTTATAAATTCAAGAATACACAGTAATTCGTATGACGGAATATTACAACATATATAAAAACTATTATTGTGGAGAAAAAATATTAAGAATCATTAGTAATGATTATTGTTGATAATAGAGTATTATGCGACTGGGATGTCGGCATTTATATTTATGTGGGGACTGAGGGTCATCCATGACGAAATTATTTCCTGAGTTGTGGAAGAGATTAGTGAGAGCATATGTTGCTCATAGTTGTTAAAGAAGGGTGAGGCAATAAGGCCGCCTCATATCCCAGTCCAATTTAAATCCTGTAGGATTGAATATTTATTTCCAACCTGGGTCAATTGTCTAGATTCCCGATTTTGTGCCTAATAAATAAAATATAATTGTTAGATTTGATGAATCTGACCAAGCTTATTGAGAAAATTAATGGTTGCAACTGCAATAAAAGAAGATAAATAAATATCTGAGAATGTTTTTAATAAATACTTGGGAGTGCCTGAAATAATAATAATAAATTTTGAACCAGTTAACTAACTTAATGCCAATCTACATGAACTAATTTTGAGAGAAGTGAGACCTGTTATAAATAATTTTGAAGAAAATTCACGAATAATAATAATAAATTCTGTTATGAATATTTTGAAATTTAAATATTTTGAAGATTAACTGAGAGTGAAAATAATAATTATTTGATGAGAAATTTAATTAATTGAATGATAGAAAATTATAACATTTTTATTGTTGATAATAATTTGTGTTTATTTATATAACATCAATTGAGATGGTTATCAAATAGTTCATTGGTGATGTGAGACCAATTGTGAATTTAGAAAAATGATAATTTTCATATTACTCTAAAGAGATGAAATTTATAAACAAATTGTTCAATGAAACAAAGTCATAAATGAAAATATTATTAACATTCGGCCACCACGTTAGTCGAATATTAATATTATATTACTGCATAATCCTACAAAAGAATTTTGTGCAATAATCTTCCATAATTATTACTTTTTGGAAAGCACATTATGCAGGTGAAAGTGATACAACAATTTTTCGAAATGAAACATAAAATATTTGTCTAATACTTGAACAATCAAAGATCAATCTTCAGAAATGGAAAACTGCGAGTGTACAGATAGGGATCATTAGAACTCTTCACCGAATCATGATCGCCTAGAAGTGTGTAAATAGAAATGTTTAATGATACCAGAATGGACTGACAATTTTCTGGATATCATTCGTCGAAGAGTAGGAGTTTTATTTAATTTTTGTGGTGTGTTGATTTTTTTATGTGTAAGTGTTTTGTTTATTTTTGATTATAAATAAATTGAGATATTTTCATGAATTGTGCTATTTTCGATTATTTCTCTACCTACCTTACTTGCATATTACCGATATCAGTGAAACCAGATTTTACCTAGTTTTCGCCCCGATAGACCCTGAGATAGCTTTTGTTTTGTGCTGAACTGATTTCGGAAATTTGCAAAATGGGGTCGTTGGACTCTGGTCTAAAATGGCTCAATATATACCTAATTATATACATATATATACATAAATTATAAATAAACATTTGAACTGCGGTGGTATTGGTGTCTAGGCGATGTGAAACGCGAAGATATGTCGAAGTTTTCCGGAAGTCGAAACATGGTACTGCATCTGAATCCGTGATTTGAGCGATGTGAGACTCATACGAATATTTTAACCATAGAGTTTTGAAAGTTAGTGAAGCCTGGAAAGTGGTCATGATCCTGTTTAGAGACAAGGAACAGGAGAGAAAATGTGTTGTCCAATGAGAAAATAGATGGCTGGGTGTAAGGCAACCAGAAGAAAGAATAGATATGATTGGATACCCTAGAAAATAGACTACCCGCTATACAGATATTGGTGTCCATGGGCGAAGGCTTGTTGCTATGCCGAGGTCACGTGATTACAGGAACCAATGAAGAATTTTCTGAAGTAATAAATAACTTGATCAATTATGCTAATAGGACATATTGCATATAACATTTTAAGTCCTGGGAAAATTAGCGTAAATTAAATAATGAATTACTACGTTGAGATTTATGAAGAGATTTGCTCCAGTTTGATGGAATTTCATTATAAGCAAATCCGCGCCATGGTCGCGCGCGAAAGGGTGATTGCCATGCTAAAATTCAGGGGGAAGAAGGTGGCGAGAGCGGCCATTGTGAGAGGACTAATATCGCGACCTTCGACGAGTCAACACGTATCGGTCGTGTGCTCCACGGCAAACATAGACATATTGTGCAACCATGAAAAGTGTTAAGAAACGTGTAGAAACGGTCTTAAATGAAAGTAAATTCACAAGTAAGTTAAGTGAATTACGTTCAAGAAATTTGGAAACGTTTAAGAGTATTTTGAGACATTTTGTGCAGATAAAATTGTCGATTGCATGACAAAGAAAATCGATTTGTGTCGTGAAAAGCGGTTGGATATATATATGAAAGGTTTAAACTGACGCGAGTGCGTAATACAAAGAAACGGAGTGTGAGTAGTGTGTTTGCAGGGTTTCTAGGCCCTCCATCTCCACATTCCTCCACACAAGATGGCGACTACGTGATATCTTGTGAACCAATAAGGCTAGTGTCTTGTACAAAGTGTCAAATTACTCGGACGGACACCCCCTTTCCTATGGACAACTTATATCCACTCCAAAATTAAACCTACACCTACTAGGGGGTGAAATAGTAATTTTTTACTAAACATTGCTTAGCACGTATTGCATGCATGCTACTCGATACTAGTATGAATTAAACGTAGTTATGCAAGAAAGACAGGTGTAGGGTTGGATGCCATTATGAATTAACATTTTTGTTTTTACGCATGTGCACTTGGAGTTTTTGTAAGAGGGCAGGCTTTTTGAATAATGATTTATGGATGAGTTATTTTTTTTAAATGTAACCAAAAGATCGGATACTAATAGGTCATGCGCTGAGATTTTATAAACCAATAATCAGATTTGGACACATGAGGTGTCCTAAGACTTGACATGACATTTTCTTTGCTATGGTGCATATATTTAATCAAATATCCCAAAACTGCTTGGTCATTGACCTGAGATTTTATAAACCAATAATCAGATTTGGACATATGAAGTGTCCTAGGACTTGACATGACATCCTCTTTGCTATGGTGTACACATTTACTCAAATATCCCAAAACTGCTAGATCATTGACCTGAGAATTTATAAACTAATAATGGGATTTGGAAACATGAGGTGTCCTAGGACTTGACATGACACCCTCCTTTTTATGGGTTAAGAATTTTTCCAAAAGACCCAAAACGACAAGGTCATGGACTTTTGTTTCCCCCAATATATTGCAAACCCATAATGTTAGATGTTTATGGTGAGTGATGAAACATAGCTAGGTACAGAAAGAATTATTGTAAGCTACACGTATGGTGACTGACATGTTGTTGACCATTGGAACTTGTTTTCAAATCAGACTGCAGTACATGGGGAGTATAGGTTGCAGGCATGGCATGACAAACGGTGTACACAACATCTGATTTATCGATCCAAGAATTAAGAGCAGAGTATATTTAATTTAATCGGTTAAAGAGGGTAGCTGAAAGAACAAAATAGTGACTATATCAAACTAAACCAAACAAAATCCAAGCCCAACCGAACCAAACCGAACTAAACCGAACCAAACCTAATCGAGAACAAGCCAAGGGTATAAGTGTAAAAACTTGTGGGTGGATGCTGTCATTGGCGATGTCCAAAGGAAAGGGTAACGCTCAACCTTTAGAGGGTAAGGTAAAGCTAGCGCATGGTGCTAATGCACACACCCAAGTACATAGGAGCACACACAACTATCCCATGCTGTTTTTATGGATTGACCGTTAAAACTTGCTCAGTGGTTACTGGGCAAGATGGTCGCTATGCACAACAAGCTTAAAGTACTAGAGGCTAATAATCTATTCACGCGCTCGCAACAAACTAAACTAAACTGTCTTGTTGCCAGTGCTCAGACAGCAGGGAGATGACAAAATTGCATCGCTAACAGAAATACAATCATTTCCGGTTGTTTAATGTTACCACCTAACCATTTCATGCTACAGTGACAAGCACTCGCGCCTCTTGCACTGATGGTCTTAACTCGATTTCCAGCTCTGAGTACTAGAACGAACCAAACTAAGATAGAAGGGCATGGTAGTTCAGTGGTTAAGCTGTTAGCCTCTTTACTAAGGTACACCAGGGTTCGATTTTAGGTTAATATGCATGTCATAAACATATAAAAAGCCGAGATAATGTTTAAAACCGATTACACTTGTCTCTTTTCAAATTATTACTTGGATTACAAATAAGAAGGTAGACTGGGTTTGATATACAGTTAATACATGTAAGATTTTTTGATTTGAGATTTGAGATTTTAGATTTAGGATTTTAGATTTTAGATTTAAGATTTTTAGATTTTAGATTTAAGTTTCAGATTTTAGATTTTAGTTTTAGATTTTAGATTTTGCAAAACGACCAAACCATAATGTTATTGATTGAAAATGTTTGGTAACTAATTATTAAAGAAAGACATATAAGGATTTTGTATTACCGGTACTTGAAATTATATTTTCTATACTATATTTTTCAGATTTTAGAATTTAGATATTGGATTTTAGGTAAACACCAAACTAATATTGACTATTTATTAGACACTACTATTTAGATAGAAAGAATTGACTAACCAGACATGAGTTAGCTACCAGGGAGACTATGCATTTTATTGACCAGTGAGTAGGGTTATAGGAAACTGTTTGCTATTTTTGGGTTATATACAACAGATGCTTAGACCTACTGAGTGACTATGTTTGCTAAACATGACATTATAGCAGAGACGATTAGGATACTTATATAGCTCATGCAAGGAAATAATTTCAATAGAAAAGGAAATTGACATTGAATATAGATTTAGGTATTAGGAAAGTCATTTTTTGAAGGCCTTTGTCTGGAGCATGGCACTCTATGAAAGTGAAACTTGGACTATTGGTGTAGCAGAAAAGTAGAGAATTGAAGTGTTTGAAATGTGGTGTTACAGGAGAATGATGAAGATTAGATGGGTAAATAGGGTTACAAACAAAGAGGTATTGGGGCTAGAGGGAGAGGTGGGACGTTTCTGGCGACTGCTAATAAAGTCAAGAGATAGGTTGGTATGACACATACTAAGACACCCAGGAATAGCAAGCTTAGTTATGGAAAGAAGGGTTGAGGACAAGAACTGTAGGGGAGACCAAGGTTAGAATATGTTAAACAGATAGCCTTGGATGTAGGGTGTGGTAGCTATATAGAGATGAAACGATTAGCTCAGTACAGGGAGGCATGGAGATCTGCATCAAACTAGTCAAAAGACTGAAGACTCAAACAACAACATGTAGAGCTCACCAAAATAATGTTGTGTAACGGTATATGTTAGTCAACGAACAGTAATGCATTACTAAAACCCATGACAGGATACCTAAGAGCTTTTCTAAAATTATTTTAAAATGCCTTTAACCCTATATTAAACACCCAGTTCACAAGACTCATAGCTGCAATGTTATGGTAAAACAAAAATCTACCTTTCAAAACAAGCAAGTGGTTTAGTCATTGTACACTGGAAAAAGTTTTGTAAACACTCAAGTCCACAAGACCAATTAAATTAGTAACTGTCAGGTTGGCCCGGTGGTTAAGATGTTTGACCTAAGATCAAATTTCCTGTACAAGAAAGCAAGGGTTCGAATCCCTTACCTGACATAACTATTGCCTTAACATGGCTTGGCCACACTGTATTATTATGATACTCGGTACACAAACCATAGATAGGGTGTATTGTCTAAGGCCACTCTCTTTCCGAACATAGTCAGAGACTGTTGATGGTTAACAATTACATTAATAGTGGGACATGGGGATAGCAATTAAGAAAAACAGACAATACCCATACAATATATTTATTCATTTAGTTTTTTACAATAGTTACACACTGAATACAACTCTTTCTCTTTACCATTGCTTGTAATAGTTTTTTAAACACAACGCTTGTTGTAGATCTTTTTTCCACAGCGAACAATAGGTATAAAAACGTCATTCTCATGTTTTTAATCATTATCACTATCATCATCATGATGATCATCATCATCATCTTTATCGCTAGCATTATAATCCTTATGATCAGCATCATCATCTTTATCACTATCATTATAATCATCATCATTGTAATCATCATCATCACTACTACTATATAGTCCTTTTTGATTTTCTTTCAATACAACTTTTTGCATAGTCTGTGTTGACTTTGATGGCGTTGAGGGTTTCTTGGACGTTGACAACTGTCCTAACATGACTTTTTGAGGACATGATAAGTGCTTTTTAACAAACAATGCACTATTTTGAGCAGCAATATTGTTTTCTTGAACTTGATTTTTAGCATTTTGATGATTGTTTGTTAACAGTGACCGTGTTTTGTTTGGAGCACTACATTGATGAACACTCACACTCAAAACCTCACCATTTTTACTTTTCAGATTGCCTCGACATTTTTTTACCTCTCTTTTGAGCATCGACAGAATATTATTCCATCCACATACAGTCGATTATAGTTATGAGAGTAGACTTGATAGAGTGCACGTTGTTTACCTTTGTTGGTTGTAGTAAGTTCCATAGTAGTAACTGACCTGTCAGTATGATTTGCACACTACAATGGTTACAACTGTCCTAGTTATAGAGTGACTTACCATAAGCTTTTATATTGGCTTATGTGTTGGCTTATTATATTGGCTTATATTGAGTCGTTTAGTTGCAAAAGCAGCTACATCACTTTTTTTTGTAAAATTGTGTTTTTTGTTTTTGTTTTGTTCCCTCCATATAGTCCTGTACAATCCTGTAAGTGCAGAACAGTTCCTATTCAGATACATCATGCTATTACAAACAGGTGAAGTAGAGTGTTAGTTTCAAAACCAGCCAAGTTACTTTTTCACTTGCAAAACCAGATACATCAGTGAGAAGGCACCGCGCATATATTACTGCCACTTCGCCTTTTCTCGCCCATGGTCAGCTGTTCAGTCTGACTGCCGCTTGCGGATGGGAGCACAGTAAAAGCTCTAATGAAGTAGGTTCAGCTGTATATCACTGTCTGTCAAACCTTAACATTCCGCAGAGAGTCTAAGTAGTTCGCCTCGCATTAGATGGATGCGGGGGACAGAACAAGAACATTTTCATGATGGGTATGATAGGTCTGTCAGGAAAATAGAATTTGTGTTCCCAGTCGTGGAACATTCTTTCCTTCCGTCCGACCGTGTTTTTGCACGAATTGAAAAGGAAATCAAGATGAGTGTTACTATACTCAATCGAGAAGGTTATACCAACATTTTCCCCCGTTATACCTCTCGCAGGCAAGGTCTTCGACTGGAAAAGAGTGATTACTAATACTGTCCGCGCACCTACTCAGTGGCACTTTCAATTTAATCCCTGCAAAAGAGTTTTCTTTAAAAGAAACAGCGATGGAAATGATGTTCTCATAAGGGTGAAGTCCATTACAGTGTTAACTTGGTATGCTACCGGACTGTCTGCAAAAGGTACAAAACCACCAAAGACGTGCTACCTCCTGTTCTGATTCCAACAGGTGTTGAGGTGTCTCCACTGAAGTTCCGTGATGTTTCAACATTGCTTGAAAAACATTATTAATCCTGATTGGCTGTAACTGGAATCTTTGTCGTACTACAAGAACATAGTCCAGATTTTATTTATTTAGCGTATGACGTCATAAAAATGCAAAGAAACACAATCACAAATTAAATATACACTATGTACAGTAGGTTACAGTCTTAACTTCAAGCTCTCAATATAGTCTATGCAAGGCGGATTCAGAATTTGGAAGTCTTTTGAATTGCCCTGATATGCACTCAGGGGGCACTGTTCCTCAATGTGATGGACTGTTTGTTTTGGGGCACCACAGCTACATTCCGGGGAGGAAAGTTTGCCCCATTTGTGGAGGGAGTCAGCGCACTTGCCATGGCCTGTCCTGATGCGATTGAGAGTTTTCCAGGTACTGCGGGGTAGATGAAATCCTGTTGGTGTTCTTGTGATGCAGGGAAAGTTCCGATACTCAGGTGGAGCTGTGGATGTCCATTCTTGCATCCAGTCCTGCTGTAGGTTGAAATTATCAACCAGGTTTCTGGCGGTCCTAACTGGTGGATTTCTGGAACGGAGCCTGCTGATCATGGCGTTGGGGATGTCTCCATGGATTGGCAGATTGGCATTTCTAGACAACGTCTGTTACTCTTGCAACAGGGCATTCTTTCTCCGTAAGTGTGGTGGAGGAATATGGCTAAGAACTGGCAGCCAAGAAGTGGGGGTAGATTTTATGGTTCCTGATACAATGCGCAAAGTATGGTTTAGCTGCGAGTCAACCAGTTTTGTATGACAGCTGTTCAGCCAGACTGGAGAGCAATATTCTGCAGCTGAGAAGACAAGGGCAAGAGCTGAAGTTCTTAAGGTTGAAGCTGAAGAACCCCAGGTGGTACCACACAGTTTATGGAGGATGTTGTTCCGTGTCTGGAGTTTGGCTGTTGTCCTCTTCAGGTGTTCCTTGAAGGACAGAGTTCTGTCAAGGGTTACCCCGAGGTATTTTGGGTACCTGTTGTGTTGAAGTCTAGTGTCCTGGAATTTAACATTAAGTTCACGGTGGGCCAGTTTGTTGTTTAGGTGGAAACATGTGACTTCAGTTTTACTCAAACTTGGCCTAAGTCTCCATTTATGAAAATACTGATCTAAGATGTAGAGGTCAGCTGTCAACGTATCTTCGGTATTCTCCATAAATTTGTCCTGCACTGCAAATGCCCAGTCGTCTGCGTACCCAAATGGTGTGGAGGTTGTTTTCGGCAAATCTGATATATATAAGTTGAACAGCAGAGGTGCTAGTACCGATCCTTGAGGAAGACCGTTATTAAGAGTCCTTTCCTTACTGGTCTTGTTTCCCATAATTACACGGAACCTTCTATCTGTAAGCATGTTTTCAATGAGCTTGGCAATTTTCTTGCAGGGTATTATTCGAAGTAGTTTGCAGATGAGTCCTTGCCTCCATACTATGTCGTATGCTACAGTTAGGTCCACAAACACAACTGAAGTCTTTAGTTGTTTTTGGAATCCAGCTTCGATGTGTGTAGTCAGAGAGAGAACCTGGTCTGTGCAACTTCGGTTTGGGCGAAAGCCCGCTTGTTCGATGGGTAGATGGTCAAGAACTACTGAGCCGATTCTGTTGTATAGAAGCCTCTCCAGTAATTTGTAAACTACACTCAGAAGAGCAATTGGACGATAGCTTTGAGGATTTTTACTAGATTTACCTGGTTTGAGAATGGCGATGATCTTTGTTTGTTTCATAAGTCGGGGGATAGACCCTGCCTCTAAGATGTTGGAGTAGAACTTTGCTAGCCAGGTAATTGCATAATTCCCTGCATGCAATAAAAATTCTGGGTGAATGCCATCAAAACCAGGGGCTTTCCCTGATTTGACATCTTTCAAAGCTGTAGCAACTTCCTCTGGGGTGAAGGGATAAGAAAATCTGCCGACCTCAAGACTGTCTGTCTTCATTGCTCTGAGTTCCCTTTTGATTGCAGAGGTGTGGTCACGATCTTTTGGAGCTTTCGAACTTGACACAATGTGGGACGCGACCTTGTTGGGCTTTATAGGAATAATGTCTCGAGCTACTCGGCTTCCATCTCCTAATTTCCTTAATAGGGACAACGCCTTCCTGCTTGAATGTTTGAAGTCGAGGTTTTCCACAGTTTCTGTCCATTTCTGACGGCGAGCAGTGTCCAGGCTGTGTAATAGTTGATCAGCTGTATTCTTGTCCCCAGTTGTTTCGAATTCTTGATACAGTTTTTAACTAGCATCACTCCATCCAGGAATATACTCCTTCCGATATCCTCTAGGTATGAACTTCTTTGCTGTGCTTATTACAGCACCTGTGAGTCTCTCATAGTTTTCACTTGTTGGGGGAATCCAGCCCAGGACCTTATCAAGTTGTTCAGTAAAGGCAGGCCAGTTTGCCTTTCGGAAGTTCCAGCGTGGATGGGGAGTTGTTGACACAATAGGGACTTTTATTCCGATCTCTATTACAACTGGGCGATGCTGGCTGTGGGGAAAGTCGGAGAGAAATTTCCGTGTAACTGGCAGAGGTGTGCAGTTGTTGGTAGACACATAACACAGATCGGGATTGGACTCTCGTCTCCATGCAGCTGATCTAAAAGTGCATAGATCTTTAGCATCAAAAGTAAGATGGAGGTTGTGTTCCTCAGCCCATGAGACCAAAGATTCTCCATTATCATCACTAGAAGTGTATCTCCATTGTTCATGGTGGCTGTTAAAATCGCCAAGGTAGATGGCTGGATGCGGTTGGTGGTGGAGAACATAGGGGGGCCATTGCTCAGCTGGAGATTTGTACACATTAGTGACCGTGACGTCTCCTATTTTGGTGATCACAGAATGGATATTTTCAGCAGTACTTGTAGTGCACAAGGAGGCGTTTTCGACAGTATGTCTTACATATGTGGCAACCCCGTATGCGTGATGGAATGTTGCTCCTAAGAGGTCATAACCAGGAATTTTTCCTCTAGAGTGCAGTTGATCTTCATCTGCTGCATGAGTTTCTATGATAACAATCAAGTCAATATTTTTATCGAGAGCTATTCTTGATAGGAGTTCACACTTAGCTCTGCTTATTCCTTCCATGTTGAGCTGAAGAATTCTGATCATAGGTCCTAGGTTTCTACATAGTGGGCCCTTAGAAGGACCATTTCCTTTAGGTTTTCTCATTGTGATGTGTTTCAAGCCAGGAGATCACTAGGATTGTCTGGCTGTCGAATGCTGATGCTCAGTTCAGTACTGGAATCAAGCCAGTACCTATGCAGGGGCACCACGTGCAGGAATCAGCTTCACCCCCATAGTCCAGATAACTGATATGGAAACTGCTGAAGATGGTACTCAACAAGAGTGTACAAATGCATGTGAAGTTACTGATTTGGTTGTGTAGGTTAGTGAGTGGCCAAGAAATGTGGACAAACATAGCATTTCCGTGCTTAAAACTTTCAGCTTGACTGTTCTGCAACTTACATTTTACATTTCTACCTAAATGTTCATGTTTTGTTCACGTTTTGATAATGGTAATTATTATGAAGTAGTTATATTGTTGCAAAACGGGATACATCCATGCACCTGGCTTCTAAACCAGATACATCCAAAACAAATTCATAATTATTAGCAAAACTATAAATTAATGATCCTTTATATCTGAGGTATGTATGCACTTATCTCGTGCAAAAACATTGCCAGAGTTTCAAGGTTTACTTTTTTCATGCAGTAGAGTTACTGTGTTTTTATGTCTCCTGAAAAATTTTGTATTTGTGAATTATCTGCTTTTGAAACTAAACGACTCATATATATATATATTGTACCCGGATCGTTTACACGTCCGTGACATAGCGACGTCATTATTAAGACGAAGAGACGTTAGTCTATATTGGCAATGGAGCGGCTGAAATTTGAATAGCGCGCTTGGAGACTTCGAGTGTTGAGTGAGGTATGATACGTAGGGGCTTGTGACGTGGAACTGTGACGTGCACACTGATTTACGTAACAGAATGAAGTTTTCTAGAATTTCCTCTAGACGATGGATTTGAACTTTAAAAAGTAGCACAGTTTTCTGGCTATTAAATTTGAAGAAAATGGAGCTATCAAGCAAGGAAATCCGTTCAGCAGGAGCTGGGATACGGAATGGAAGATTCTAGAAGTTTCACCGCTGTGAGTTTAAAAGGAGCAAGGAAATCAAGGAGGACATGTACTTAAACCGAGCAACTGCTCTTGTGAAAATCACTGCTATACCGCGAGCGAGTTGTTAGGCCGTCATTTTGATCGTCGAAGGAACTTAGTCGCTGGACGAGCTGTCCACGGACTTAGTCTCTGTTCAGTGAATGAACACTTGTATATTTCGCATGTCTTAGAATATTAGACGACATGCTGGTCAAGTTATTCTACTGGTTAGTGATGATGATTTTTCGTAATACCATTCACATAAGTTCAGCATACAAAAACATTATGTTTCTTGTGGTGAAACCGAATATTAGGCATTCTACTAATACCAGATGGACATTGCATTTATCGTTCATTTCACGCTGTTAACAGGTGTTCCTGGAATAGTAAGGCGAATGAAACTGCAATATTCGAATGTGGAACTTGTTATTACGTCGAACTTGAAGAAAGTAAACGAACAGTACCGGCACAAGTCTTTACAACATTTCAACATGTCGAATTTTACTAAGTACAACGGGAGTGTTTGTGAATGCGTTGTGATAATCACCGACATGCGCTGTTAAAACTATACGAGGATAGGTGTGATATGGAAGGGAACGAGGCTTATATGGAATCGCAGATCACCATGGGAGGACGCTATGGCAATAGTGAACGCCGAAGAACACGGATTACCATCACATCAAGCATGAAGTAAGCCAACTCCACATGTATTATTCACTAGCCTAATGTAGTATTTGAGAATTCCTTTTTAAACTTTCACAATAAGAAATCAACACCATCATCATTATGAGAACGTCATTTATATTTGTCCAGGATGACAAATGGAGCAATATTGAAGTCCGACAATTTATTATACTATTTTGCTACAATGTCTGGACAACAGTCATATTCATGTCTTTCGACATGGAATATCTTGATTTATTTTTCATGGAATAGAAATTATTTTTTCTACAGCTCTTATTAGAGGCTCGTCACAACTTGCGTTATTTAAATAATTTCTATTATTATTTAATAATAATAAATCACTGTGGAATAAATCAATTAATAATAATCAAAGAAGGAATACACCATTAAATAATAAATAATTTATTTTGGAAGGTGATAGCACCAATTGGTAAATTTAATTTAATTTGTTAATAGTGATTAAAATTACTGAATTAATAATCAGGAAGTGAGAGTGTTATAAATAATTTGGTAGCTAAAATACCCCACGACGTAGCCATGCACCAAAAATTGCTCACCACCATGATGTTGGGGAGCTGCAGCAAGCCCAGAGACCAGTGGTTTTGAGTCCCACAGCTGACAGCAACCATCCTGAGTATGATGTTCCCTCGGTTGTTCTACAGTCCCTCCAAGGCAAGTGCCTAAATTGTACACCAATTCCTCACCCTGATAATTTCTGTTACACTACTGATCATCACAGAAACACAGGCTATCGGACAAATCCAACACAAGCCCAAGTATACGGGGCTGATGACCAAGATAACCCTATCGCCTAAAGTAAATTAACAGCAGCAGATCAAGTACTGAATGTGGATTGGTGACAGAACGCCCTACCCTCGAGGAAAAATATACTTTACCTTAAAATAACAGAAACTTTATCTGCTGGGCTTATTGGGTTTGGAACAAATGGGGTAGGGTTTGTCTTTAAATCATTTTCAATTAAATAGAGCCCAAAAGTAAATTGATCTAGAGAAAGCCTTGAGCATTCCTTAAAAATCGTTGTTTGGTCATTAAGCAGGTGTCCATGAATCAGTGCATTAAGACAAGACCAACTACAATCATCAGACCTTAATATAGAAAAAACATGGTGGCGATCAATGCCCATCCAATACCTAATATCATGTCATCGGGCTTGTCAAAGTTCGTGTAAATTATTATTTTAATTAACCTAAGAGCATAAAAGATATCACAAGACGAGACCAGGTTCCGAAGAAATATGCATCCATAATTTGGACTTACCTGAATTAAAATATCTATATACTGCTCACCTCGAATTATAGGTTTCTTCATCTTCACCCAAGGGACAGCTATACTTAGTATCGCTCTTTTTGTGATTGAATAAGAAGCTTTTAGGTGAGTTATCACGATTTCTATTTAAGTTCAATAAGTTAACTATAAATAAATATTATTAGCAAGAAATCAAACAGATTCCAAAATAGGAGAGAAGAAAGTGCTCCTGTAATTGAACTGCTGTCCCAGCACATGCAGAATAAATGTGTACACAATCGGAATGAGAATAGTTGCCTGAAAATATCGAACCAACGCCATAGAGATACAACTCATTTAAGAGTAGGGGTGCAGTACACTTGGCGTGGCTGTGCCAAAAAAAAAAAAAAAAAAAAACATGGCAGCCTAGCGAATGTTAAACAATTAATAGCTTGCGAACTCATTGTCGGATTTTGACAAATGAGGTGTCGTAAGACTTAGGGTGACGCCCTTTTTCCTATGGACTACTCACTATATTTTTATTTTATTTTTTGAAAATTTTTGTTTTTGAAAGTAGGCGATATTTTCAAAACCAAACATGATAGAACGTTGTTTAACCTAATGGTTCAAACAAAAGGTATTTATATCCTTTATCATTCGAACAAAAGTTTAGTTTTTTTTAAGTTGAGTTTTGAAATTCTTATAGTTTGGAAACTAAGAATTTTACAAAAAGTCTGGTTGACATAAATAAAAGGTCCCTACCCCCTCTACCGACAGAATAAATGTCATGTCTCTAGGACATAAACCTGTGCAGTAGGGGGTGATGACAGTTTTAACGCACAGCCTACTTTCCAACGAAGTTTGCCGATATATCTCGAACGCATGGTCAGATTTTGATGTGTGACGTGTCAAATGGCTTGTCTCGAAGCCCTGTTTATTTTGGTAATAGGTTAAAGTTTTTTAGAATGAGGTAAACAGAGTTTGTGAGGTAAAACCATGATTTTACACTTTTTGTTATATATCGCAAACCAATAACGCTAGAGACGTGTACGAGGGGTCGTAGCACTTGGGGTAACACTCTGTTTTTGAATAAATTTTTGAAATTTTGATAAAGGGCCTAACGACACTTTTGTTGAAAAATAATAATTTTTAAAACTTTTTTGTTTACCTGTCTAAAATGTTGATGAAGTGTGGTTGTTGAGAGAGACGATACCGCTGGGCATGTGTTTTAACAAGGCTATCACTGGCCACGGCGGCTGAGCTTAATATAACAATCGATATTTCGACTGAACGGTTTCTGACAGGGCGAGGATTCGTTTTTATGATATTTTACCCCCGAAGGGGGTCTTGAACGTGTAAACGATGATGAATTACATGACAAATGATAATTCTATGATTAGATGAAGGGCAAACAGAGCTTGATTATATGTTGGTTGAAGCGAGTAGAGAAAACACCCTTGCCGAGGGGGAGACTAGCAGGATGTGAATGTCATTTGAGCTTATTGGAATGTGCTGATCTGACTTGACAACAGGTGCAATGGAAAAAGTACAGAGGCACAGAGGACGCTTGAAGGTCAAACGATCTGACAACCGTGGTGGGAGGGGAGAGCCAAATGCATGTGAACACGTGTGAAACCACATGTAAGATAACAAGTCACATCCTGTTTGCTTCGTACGTGAGAAAATGCTAGTTGACGTGTAATATGACCTGACACAAGTTGGACGTTAGCTGTGCACGTGCCCGATAACAGGATGTGCAAGCGTGAGAAAAAAAATGATTATACATGCAACGTGACATATATAAAGACTTGTCGTTAACATTTTCATTTGCACTTATGTGACAACCTTTGAACACGCTACATCGTTGTGTAAAAAAATTGGTCTTGTTTAAGAGTTTGGGTGTTGGTGGAAAATACTTAACCTTGTTGTGGGGTAGATATTTGTTTATATATTTATCGATTTATATATTTACAAGCAATTATTTATTGATTGATAAGGTGATAAATGATTTTTTGTTTATTTATTTGTTTGCAGATAACGTGTATACCTGTTGTGTGTGGGAAAGAGATTGAATGAGAGATAAAGACTGACAGAATGAGGGAGAGAAACCATTACCAAACTAGTCCACGAAACAGGAATAAAGCAAAGCATTGCAAGTCAAGGTGAGATTTATTTCTTATATAAAAACCTGTTTGATTTGTTGTTTTTTTGTTTGTTTATGACATCCATAAACTATATGGAATTGATATACTTATGGTGGTTTATTTTATTTCTTTTTAGATATTCGGAAAAAGCTTTACTGCTATAGGCTCCGTGCGTTAGAGGGAGAAATGCTCCGCCACGCTACGAGTGGCCGGAATTGTAAGCTGTTGCGGTTTACCGCGGACCGCAGAAATATCAGCTGTCATCACACAGCGTGTTGCCATGGCGGACTTGATAATAACTGTAGGATTTCAGAGTATTTTATCTGACAATAATCGGCCCAATTCTTCGAAGAAAGGCCGTCTACTTGCAGAAAGTGGGCATGTTTTAAATTTAGTAGAAAAGCAGTTTGCAGGAAATACCAACAGTGTAATAACTGCTAATGTGATAAGAGAAACATCAGTTCGCCAGAAACCTTATCATGTCACGATAGAGGTAACGTATCTATTCATTTTATGCATTAGTTGGGGGTGACAGCAGGGGCAGATGACCACGTAGTTCCGCCCCTTAAAACATCAATAACTAACTAACTGGGGTGACAGCGGTATTAATGTTCATGTACACGCAATTTCGAATACGATATAATGTTATCGTAGGTTAATGCTACTAGAGAGACGATTGCATGTTCCTGTGAATGCCCAGCTGGATCGTCAGAGAAGAGCAAGCATATTTCAGCAGTTATTCATGCAGTTAATTCAGAGCATGTAACTTCGCGAACCGATCAACCCTGTGAATGGTCTAGAGCTCGAATCTCAAACGCGGGGAAAGAGAAATATAACAAGGGGAAGAGGTTAGAAGAACTTTTTCCCAGAAAAAGGCAGAGGCTTGATGTAAAACCAGCTGAAATTCCCGATTTGAAAACCCCATGTATACTATCCAAAATTTTAAATGAGGAGAAAAAGTCAGAATCAGTTCAAGTTGCCAATGAATTGCTAGGAAATTTTATAACAGATGTCACAGTTATGGTTCAGAATAATGCATGTAAAAATGTAATAACAACATTATTAATGAAACAGGAGACTACATCTGTAATAACGGTAATTGATGTGTGTAGTGTTAGCAATTCTGTACTAGCAAGTTATTTTTATAACACTCATGTTGTAATTAATAAGACTCAAGCAGCTGAAATTTGTGTAAAAACCTTACATCAATCGAAGTCTGACCTCTGGTTTTCAGAAAGGAAGAAAAGGATCTCTGCCAGTAAGGCACATTCAATTAAAACTAGGAGAAAAGATCATGAGAATTTGGTAAATACACTCTTGAACCCTAAATGTCTTAATGGTAGGGGTCTCAGAAATGTCACATTTGGAAAAAAGTTAGAAAAAACTGCACTTGCCAAATACACAAATTTATGTGGTAAAACAGTTGTTGAGAGTGGTCTCATAATTCATCTCACCCATCCTTGGTTGTGTGCTAGTCCTGATGGTATAGTAATGATGAATGGGAAGCCAGAAAAGGTACTGGAAATTAAGTGTCCTATTTCATGTAAAGACAAACCAATCATAGGTGAAAATGAGGAGATTAAAGTGCCCTACTTATAAGAAATTCAGAAGGAAATTTGGAACTGAAACCAAATCATGCATATTTCACTCAATGCCAGCTGTTGATGTACTGTTGTGGGCTTGATGCTTGTGACTTTGTCATTTATACAGACAACCATAGTTCCATTCATTTAGAAATTCAAAGAAATACACTACATAATAGCTCACTTGGAATTTTTTGAAGTATGTTTTATACTTTCACTCTTTGAATGCACCGTTCAACATGAATTCGCACACTAGCAATATTGTAAGTGTCATCAACTTCTTCAGGTGTCAAATGGCCTTCATGCATGAAGGGTGGCATTACTAAAATTGCATTGCTGTCCTCCAATATAGTTTTTATACCAGGGAAACCTTTATCAGCCATTATTTGATCTCCTGATTCTATCAATTTCAAAATTCCACAGTCATTTGTGATAAAACTGTCACTAGCTCGACCACCATAACATTTGGAAACAAATGTCACCATACCACAAGGTGCAATTGCAATAAGGACCTTAGCAGTATATGTAGACTTATAATTAGAGGACATATACACATGCTGGCTGATCTCAGGAGGCTGTTCTGTTTTAATTTCAGTGCAGTCTATAATAGCTCTACAATTTCGATAGTTATCTTTAAAAACAGAAGGCAATGTAGCATCAACAGTATCCTTGCTAGACCAGAAAACCCACTTTTTTGTTGCTTGTGCCAGTACAGGTAAAACAGATTGAAATATCCTAGAAATATTACTACGGTGAATATTGAAAATAACAGCAAGGGCAGCAAATGGTAAGGCTAACTTCATTTTCATTAAGAATACCAAGAGTCTAATTTTCTTTACTAATTTTGAGTGTATTAGTGTCTGGCAGCAAGTTTAAAAATATATTAAAAATTTCTTTGTTGACACCAGCCAGAACATTTAATTGTGATTCATCAGAAACTGAACTATAACCAAAAAATCCTCTTTCTTCATATGGGAAGTCAGGCCCAGACAATTTACTAACATGTCTAGGTTTAGCATGTAATGTGTGAAGGGATGATATATTTGCTTGTGTGCTGACACTGTTTCCATCCAAAACACAACTGAATTCAAAATTGTTTTCTACATCACAATGTTTGTTTGTCTGAGTTTGGGCATCAGCTTTCATGGACACTAGAGCAGGCTCACTAGTTTGCAGATCTGATATATCAGGTGTTGAAATGACTAGATTTCTATTTACACTTCTCTTCTTCAATCTCATAAATCTGCTGAGAGAGCCTGTTCCTGTTGACTTTCTTCTGTAACATTCAGGAAAGATACTTGGTACATATGCTGGACTAGCAGGATGTTGAGATTTACACCCTCCTATGAAATGTGTACTGCAGATTCTAGATGATTTTGAAGGTGTCCACAAAGTACCATCTGCCCTATAAAACAAATTGTGTGAATGTGGCAAATTTATGTAAACATACCTTTTAAAGTATGGGCAATCTGTAAATGCAAATATTATTTTGAACACATTTTGTAAAATTTATCTTGGATCTGTATTAGGCCTATATTTATTTGAATTTCTATTGTAATGAGTTAAAATTATTTTGTGACTATCTGGTTTCATAATAATATGTTTGTAGGACTATTTAAATTCTGCAATGCTCTTTTATTTAATGTTTATGTATAATTACACACTTCTAATATATTTCTGTAGGCTATTAATATTTTGTTCCTATTTTTTGTCATGTACCAGGGCCTATTTCTGTAAATATAATATTAATCCACTAGCCTTTCGAATCCACTTCGTGAGGTCGGGGAGGAAATCTAAAAAAATTCACACTTTGCTCGGTATTAAGGTATCTGTTATTTAATTATTAAGGCTATCATTAAGACTACTGTGTAAAGAATATCTCTATTATGATGTTTGTGCTTTAAAAATATGGCCTACTGGTGCGGACCTTACCTTGGATGTATAGCATTACTGTAATTATTTTGGTTGCTACTGTTAACCTATTTGTAAAAGTCATGGTTAGTATAGGTTTTGTACTGTGAAATTTAGTATTAATTAAAATATTTAAATCCCCCATTACTTACTTCTTGCGATTTACTGCTAAAATCCACTGTCTTTTCAAATCCATTTCGTGAGCTCGTGATGGAAAACTTAAAAAAATCACACTTTGCTCTGTATTGCAGTATCTATTATTGCAGCCAACAACACAGTACATATAATTGCCAGAACGTTTTGACATTTTTTAAATAATAATCTGAAGAGAACACTATAAAATATTGAATAAACACATGTAAAAATTCACTCGTATTGCAACGTCTTACGATCAGCTGTTGATAACAAGACCATGTGTAGTTCACGTAGTATCCGCCCGCAGCAGGACCCTGCAGAACGCACGGTGCCTATAGCCAACACCACCTAGAGAGAAAGCCTTGCGATATGAAGTTGACAAGCGAGTGACGTCACGGAAGCCCGGTCGTGGACATTGAGACATAACATTCTAGTTTGCAGGTTATGGTGTGTTTTCCGCGTGTTGTTTGTCGTGTTTACAGTCCCAGTTACTGATTTGCTCAGATTTCCTACCCAGTTATACTTAATGGATATCAGGGCAGTGTAAAGTTATGTCTAATAAGTGCAGCGTTCCAAATTGTAAAGGCAATTACGCCAATGGACCGAAAGTAAACGTTTTCTCTTTTCCTAATGATGATGAAAAGTCGAAATGGATACGAGCCATTCACCGCAAGGATTTTATTCCTACGAAATATTCCATGGTACTGCCCCCGTAAATTGAATTATATTGAGACCACGGTGGCTGTATTGGAAAATATGAAGAAAGTTATGGCAGTCATAGTTGTGACGTGGATATTCATGACGTAAGCACGGATGACGCAGACTTCATGCAAGTAGGCTGCTTGAGCTGAGATTCTTGGTGACGTCATGAGTTTGTTCGAGAAAGATCTGAGATTTACGACGCAGTCGCACGGAAACATGGAATTGTGCTGAGGAAGAAGTTACGCGATTGGAGGAGAGACTCGAACAAATGAACGATAGTTAGGAGGGAGACGGAGATTACTGAAACTACTATATTTAATTACTTTTGGAATGCAGAATTGTGGAAAACTATTTTCAGTTATGGCATTGATTTGGAATTTTGAAGAAATTATTTTTGAGTTTTTGAAATTTGAAAATCCGTCAAGTATTGCCAAAGTTAGAACTTCTAGCAATGACGGAGAAACAAGCTATGGAAGGGATGGATACGCCCCTTAAGAAGTTGATAAAAGGTCTTGCACAGCAGAGAGGAGCTCTCATAGCTCATGTGTCTCATATCGCATATATATCTCATACCGCATATATATTTCTGATGTCATATAGTCGTTTTCGAGTGATACAGTGAAACAAGTCGTCTTTAGCGCGTGTGGTATAGCCAACCGCATTGAACGAGCTTCGAGCGTGCCGCAGTTCCATTTTACGGTGTTTGAAACTAGGCGAAGTTGAAACGCGCACATTTTCAAGTCTACAAGATAATATATCAAGAGTTGACTAATGCCTTTAAGCTAATTCGATTGTGCAGTACTATATTAAAGTGTGTAGAAAGGTTGACCATTTTCAAGATTATAATTCGAAAGATATTGGCATTTTAAGACGGCAGACAAAAGTGATTTTCTCACCACCTGAGAAGCACTTTCATAATATCACACTCTACGCTACGGCTGACACTGGTAGTGCAACCGTGCTACTACATATTGCTTTTGGTGATACAACGCTGCATTCTAACATGGAACAATATAATATCGCAGTTCTTTCAACTATTATAACGGAAATGGAGATGGAAGGCTAAGGACTTTAATGCAATTGGGACATATATCAATGGAGTGAAATAACAGCATGGAACTTCGCTAATCGTCTTTCTACAAAAGCGAGCATGTAGTGAATATCCAACTACACTCATGCCTCGTAGTCCAACGCTGAATTATATCAAATGGCAGTGGAAACGTATTCATACTCCACAACTATGAATATTTCTACGGAAATAACTGCAATAAACTTCATGGCGAATTGCTACCAGAACTTCAGGGAACTATCAAGAGAGGCCAGGGTGGACCCGGCTCACAAAGAAGAGTTTTGCCAGAAGGATGTCTATCGTATACACGGAGCAGTGCAATTTCCGGAGGAGGAAGCAGTTCTATTCTCCGAGGGCGCTGGTTCCAGGTTCGAGGACGGAGCACATCTTTTTGGTGAAATGGAACCATCACCAGTCTTCTTTGGAAGATTTTCCTCTAGAACTTCAATCAACAGATAAGGTAGTCGTGAACGTTTCTTGTTTTATTTGAGTCATTTAGCGATGTCTGAGCAACCATTTTTCCCATATTTTTGTCCCATATATATTATGCCCCATATTCTTGCTTGTTATTCTGAACTCAGTACACTTCGATGAGTTATGCCTTTTTCTACGATTTATTAAGACATTGTTATGTCATTGGCATAGTTAAATATTTTGGATCAGTTGCAACTGATATCTATATTCTTTCAGTAATTTGCATATTTTTGTAGTCACGATTTGACTGTAAAGTTAACGATTTTCTATGGCAGATTTGAATTCAGACAGCGTGTCACTTTATTAAAGTAATTCTCTTTAGTAAATTAATTTGACCAATTTTCTGTCATCATCAAGAAAGAAGAATAATTAAAAGATTTTAGAGCGTTAAAATCTATTTCTGTATCGACGATCTTGGAAATACTAGTCGTTTTATGAACATGATTGCAACATAGACATTTATCGTCAGTTCTGAAATTTCCATTGAATTATAGACAATTTTATGAAATATGAACTTTGATTACGATTTATTGAATACACTATAGTAATGAACATTTGATAGGAGTTTTTCTCAATACTAGATTGGAACAATAATGTTTACATTCCAAAGTCTAATTGTATTCTATTCGACTATTTATGCAGTTTAGACGAACTTTGTTTGAAGATAGTATTTTTATACTACGATACTTAGGAGATATTAATCTCAATTTTGATAGACCAGAGAGGCGTGTATAATCGTATTTGCTATTAAATTTATTTGTGATTGGCAAATTTTTACTTCATATCGATTCATGAATGAAACCCACGAAGGTTAAATAAAATAACAGTTTTGAAACAATTAATGAATATAAGAATTTTTAAAGTGGAACTATGGATGTATAATCGTTAGTTCAGCGGACATGTAAAAGTCGCTGATGAATAATACCCTTGAATAAGTGAAGGAGATTCCCACAGTAATATTAATGAAGTTGATGAGATTATAAGTGGAGGTTTTGTGTATGGATTGTGGAAGATTTTTATGCCATATATATGGAAATATATGATGAATTCTGGGCCTATTTTATGCAATTTGTGCATTTGAGCGAAGTATTTTTCCGCTGAGTTTATTGTCCAGGTCCTTTGAAAATTAATCATGTGAAATTACTGTTAAAATTAACAAGAGTGTTAAATAATTTGAGATAACGATTTTGAATGGAGGTTACCGTCACAAATAATAATAATAATTATTAAAACTTATTAAACCTGAATATAAGCATAAATATAACTAACCTTCATTGGTCGATTATATTAACCTGATTTGAGTAATTATCAACCGGATAAACGTGTGGTTTAATGTATTTCTAAAATAAATAATATTAATATTGTAAATAATTGTGTAAATATCTTTAACAATAATGTGAAATGAAAGGAATTAATAGAGGCGTGTATAGATTTTTCAATTGTCGTTTGACAATATTATAAACAATTTATAATTGTTATTAACAATTAATGAGCATTTGTTATAAACATTAAGAGTTTTGTTAATATACTCTAAAGAACGCTAATTATACAAGTGGATTATGTAATTAAACAAGTTTTGGGATTATTAGAGTAATCCAGTAATATTTGATTGGAGCATTTAAAAGATTTGCGTGATAATATTTGAGTTGAGTTGAGGACATTTAAAGCGGTTGAAAAGGAGCTAAGCTCTGAGGTAACGAGCATATGCTAAGGCTGACCGAACAGGTGGGTCCATTTAACGACGTGGGCATGCGACTTGTTGTAGGGTGGATCGCAGCTGGCCTGACAACTGTATGTTAGAGGCCAAGGTCGACCACATAACAGGCTTGCAGTTATAAATAAAGTGTGATGTTTATGAAAGAGGAAAACAATTGCTACATGTCTCATCCCAATTCCCTCATCCATTCCAAGTGTATTACTATTATTACGTTCTTTATAAGCAAGTGAAAGATAAAATTTTGTATGTAACGTCTACAGGTCCTACAGGTGGACATGATTATATTGACAATGGCTTCTGATTGCCACGTGTATTTTGTTGTCTATTTTTGTTTAAGTCATTCCCTTTATGTGAAATAAATTATTGTACAGTTTAAAGTTTCTCGTTTCCGTTTTGGTTCATTTTAAATATCATGGTGGAGGTTATTGTGTGGGCATACTTTAAGTGATCCAGTTGGCAACCCATACCCGAGATTAATTTGAAGAGGTAATTAAAGGTAAGTATGAACCCCCGTATATTTTGGTGTGTTCCACAATAATTTCTTGTTAACTGCTGTGCTCTAATTCGGTAGTATCTGTCAGTGCCATTTTCATTGATGTAGCTGTGCCGGTGCGATTGATTATTGGCAATCCGATTGAGGGGGCGGATATCTGACAGCCTACTATCCGGATTTACGGGGACAGTAGGATTGGCGCCGCAATTTCGTGGGGCTCAATCAGCTCGATTGGCACGTTCAGCAAAACATTGGATTACCAAGTTATTGCAGTAGAATTGGCACCGCAATTTTGTGGAGTGCTCGAATAACATTGGATTACCAAGTTATCGATGTCAATGGGATTGTGAAGACTCAAATAAAGAGGTTGATTCTTTGTTAGATGTCTTGGCCAATTGTAGAATTTGAGAGTGTGATTATATAGGGATTAAATGTTGTGTTGTATTAGGAAAATTACACTCAGAAAGGATCAGATCTTATACAACTTGAGAGAGGTTAAATAGGCTGGAAACTTAGAAAAATCGCCCATGATCTGGAATCTTATTTTATTTGACCGCCTTATGACATGTTTAGTCACATTAAAGATAAAATTAAAATATTTGGATTGTAAATGTAAATTATTTGTGTTAGGATATTTTAAAATGAACCAAAGAAATTTGAACATGTGCTTGAGTTTATTTCAACATAAGATGTCTACGAAGGTTAATTATAAGGTAATTATAAGTTAGATTTAAGACAGAAAATTGCTCAAACTTTATATATGGTGAAAGATGTTGCTCAGATGTTGTTATTTTGCTCTGTTTGATGTATGTCCCTAAAGCAGTCTATTCTTGAAATAATATTGAAATGGCAGATGAGAGTCTGAGAATGATGTTGGAGGAGATGAAAGCTAGCATAAATAACAGTATGAAGGAGATGGAAGCTAGGAATGCTAGTCGAACAAAGCAGATGCTGGATGAAAATCTGAAAGTTCTTCAGACCAGTTCTGCAAACTTAGAAAATGATATGTCGCGTTTACAGATCAGTACCCAGGGAATCGAGAATGCTGTAACTGACATGCGAACAGACGTGTCCAATGTGCATAAAGATGTTTCAGAGGTTAAGACTGATGTTTCTAAGGTACAGAAATATCTTACTATGTTGAATCTTGATGTTGCTAATGTTCGGGGTGATATTTCATGTGCTAGAGCTGAAGTAATTGTTGTTAGGAACGATGTTGCTACTGTACAAGACAAGGTTGAAGAGGTTCAAAGGGAAATTAAAAATGTTCGAACCGATGTGTCAAATGTTCAAGTAGACATTAATAACATTCATTCAGATGTAAATGAGATGCAAAGCGATATAACTAAGATACAAGTAGAAGTTAACACTGTTTTTGTAGACATTGCTAAAGTTCAAACTGATGTTAATAAAGTAAGAGAAGAAATTGAAACTTCAAAAACACTTTGTACTCGTAACATTAGTGCATTAACAACTAGGCTGGTTGACGAGTCTGTTAGGACAACAGCTTCTTTAGCAGGATTAAAGTATGATGTAGAGGTCATGAGAACCCAAGTATTAGATCATAATCGTTTACTTAAGGAAGACATTGAAGTAGATATTGCGGAAATGTTATATGCAAATGTAACGGTGTGGAAAGATGAATGGAATAGGTCAAGTGGGGAACATGTCACTCAGATTCAGGAACGAATTGAAAGAAAACTTGCCAGTACACAAGTAGACATAAATAATGAAGTAGTTCAAATTAGGAAGGACTTGAGTATAAGGATGGACTCGCTATCCGAAAAGCAGGTAGAGGATATAACTCAAATAGGTCAGGACGTGCAAGCATTAAAATCCGCGTTAGAGGAACAAATTCATAAGGTTGTCTCTGATGTTAATGAAACCACGAGCAAACTTCAGAATTTGAAACTAGGAGAAGCCAGCATGATGGAAACCTATAAAGAAGAGTTAATTAGGAAAGTCATCACGGAAATCACGGATAAGGATCCAGAAGGCTTGACTGGTGACGATGATAGGAATTACGTCAGACGATGTAACCTCGCTACAGAAGCGAGAGATATTAGTCCTGAGGAACGTATATCCAGATTCCGAGAAGAAGAAGAGGATAGGAATATTGAACCTGAATGGAGATATCGTGATAGTGGGAAGAATTACATGGATTCATATCCGAGAAATGTGACAGTCATCCGGAACTTCGAGGACAAACCTCAAAAATTCAGTAATACTGATAGTCTAACAACGATAGAATATATCAGGAACCTGAAAGACTATTTCATTGAAGCTCACATTCCCAGAGAAAGAGAGATGAGGATAGTGGAGAGATTTCTAGCTGGAGGACCCCTTGAATGGTTCAGAGCATTTCGCTATACGTTCAGTAATTTTGACGAATTTGCAGAGGCACTGATAAAACGATTCTGGTCCATCGAAGCGCAGAATTCATTAAGAGCTGAGGTATACTCAAGGAAGTATTCAGGTACTCTTCCAACACGGTACGCTGATTTCTTCACGAGCCAGTTATCACGCTTGAGATTTTTGCAACCCCCATTGTCAACAGAGCAGTTGATAGATGCGATTTCTCGTATGCTGCCTGTGGAGGTGAGAAGACTCATCATATCGTCAAACATAAGGGATTTGACCAGTATGGACGAATTGTTGAGAAGGTTTGACTACACGAGTCCAATGCCAAATGTGGTACAAAAAGGTCAAAGGCACGAATTCAAAGACATCAATACTGTCTATATGGATCAAGTTCAGCAAACTGACAAGCCTGATGAAGAAAAAACTGAAAATGTAGGTCCTCACAGGAACCATCACTTTCGCAACCACAGATCGCAAGGTTACCGTCCATATCAACAAAGAAGAGGCTGGAATAATAATAGAGGAAATTATAACAATGGAAGAGGTAGATACTACAATAACCAGGGCTACAATAGGAATTACAATAGAAATTACCAGAATCGAAATCAGAATTCTCAAGGTCAAGTTATGACACCCGACAAATATCAGGAGAGAGAGAAAGAAAGTCAGCAGTATCTTAAGGAATTAAGGGAGAAGGAAGCTGAAAACCAAAAGAAAAGACAGGATGTAGTGATCGATCCTGGTTCTTCCACAAGTCAGCAGAAATTGGAAAATAGGAATAGTGGACAGAAGAGAAAGTAGAGAGGAGAGAATACATTAGCCACACACAAACCAGAGTAGAAGAGACTTATGATTAAGGAACATAGAGGAAATATCATACAAGAGTAAGCCAATGATAATTCAATTTCGTGTTCAAGTGAATTGAGATATTTATAACACTGAGTTTAAAAACAATTTGCAACTGTTTTTAAAACGTGGTGAAGGGAGAATGCCCCCGTAAATTGAATTATATTGAGACCACGGTGGCTGTATTGGAAGATATGAAGAAAGTTATGGCAGTCATAGTTGTGACGTGGATATTCATGACGTAAGCATGGATGACGCAGACTTCATGCAAGTAGGCTGCTTGAGCTGAGATTCTTGGTGACGTCATGAGTTTGTTCGAGAAAGATCTGAGATTTACGACGCAGTCGCACGGAAACATGGAATTGTGCTGAGGAAGAAGTTACGCGATTGGAGGAGAGACTCGAACCAATGAACGATAGTTAGGAGGGAGACGGAGATTACTGAAACTACTATATTTAATTACTTTTGGAATGCAGAATTGTGGAAAACTATTTTCAGTTATGGCATTGATTTGGAATTTTGAAGAAATTATTTTTGAGTTTTTGAAATTTGAAAATCCGTCAAGTATTGCCAAAGTTAGAACTTCTAGCAATGACGGAGAAACAAGCTATGGAAGGGATGGATACGCCCCTTAAGAAGTTGATAAAAGGTCTAGCACAGCAGAGAGGAGCTCTCATAGCTCATGTGTCTCATATCGCATATATATCTCATACCGCATATATATTTCTGATGTCATATGGTCGTTTTCGAGTGATACAGTGAAACAAGTCGTCTTTAGCGCGTGTGGTATAGCCAACCGCATTGAACGAGCTTCGAGCGTGCCGCAGTTCCATTTTACGGTGTTTGAAACTAGGCGAAGTTGAAACGCGCACATTTTCAAGTCTACAAGATAATATATCAAGAGTTGACTAATGCCTTTAAGCTAATTCGATTGTGCAGTACTATATTAAAGTGTGTAGAAAGGTTGAACATTTTCAAGATTATAATTCGAAAGATAATGGCATTTTAAGACGGCAGACAAAAGTGATTTTCTCACCACCTGAGAAGCACTTTCATAATATCACACTCTACGCTACGGCTGACACTGGTAGTGCAACCGTGCTACTACATATTGCTTTTGGTGATACAACGCTGCATTCTAACATGGAACAATATAATATCGCAGTTCTTTCAACTATTATAACGGAAATGGAGATGGAAGGCTAAGGACTTTAATGCAATTGGGACATATATCAATGGAGTGAAATAACAGCATGGAACTTCGCTAATCGTCTTTCTACAAAAGCGAGCATGTAGTGAATATCCAACTACACTCATGCCTCGTAGTCCAACGCTGAATTATATCAAATGGCAGTGGAAACGTATTCATACTCCACAACTATGAATATTTCTACGGAAATAACTGCAATAAACTTCATGGCGAATTGCTACCAGAACTTCAGGGAACTATCAAGAGAGGCCAGGGTGGACCCGGCTCACAAAGAAGAGTTTTGCCAGAAGGATGTCTGTCGTATACACGGAGCAGTGCAATTTCCGGAGGAGGAAGCAGTTCTATTCTCCGAGGGCGCTGGTTCCAGGTTCGAGGACGGAGCACATCTTTTTGGTGAAATGGAACCATCACCAGTCTTCTTTGGAAGATTTTCCTCTAGAACTTCAATCAACAGATAAGGTAGTCGTGAACGTTTCTTGTTTTATTTGAGTCATTTAGCGATGTCTGAGCAACCATTTTTCCCATATTTTTGTCCCATATATATTATGCCCCATATTCTTGCTTGTTATTCTGTACTCAGTACACTTCGATGAGTTATGCCTTTTTCTACGATTTATTAAGACATTGTTATGTCATTGGCATAGTTAAATATTTTGGATCAGTTGAAACTGATATCTATATTCTTTCAGTAATTTGCATATTTTTGTAGTCACGATTTGACTGTAAAGTTAACGATTTTCTATGGCAGATTTGAATTCAGACAGCGTGTCACTTTATTAAAGCAATTCTCTTCAGTAAATTACTTTGACCAATTTTCTGTCATCATCAAGAAAGAAGAATAATTAAAAGATTTTAGAGCGTTAAAATCTATTTCTGTATCGACGATCTTGGAAATACTAGTCGTTTTATGAACATGATTGCAACATAGACATTTATCGTCAGTTCTGAAATTTCCATTGAATTATAGACAATTTTATGAAATATGAACTTTGATTACGATTTATTGAATACACTATAGTAATGAACATTTGATAGGAGTTTTTCTCAATACTAGATTGGAACAATAACGTTTGCATTCCAAAGTCTAATTGTATTCTATTCGACTATTTATGCAGTTTAGACGAACTTTGTTTGAAGATAGTATTTTTATACTACGATACTTAGGAGATATTAATCTCAATTTTGATAGACCAGAGAGGCGTGTATAATCGTATTTGCTATTAAATTTATTTGTGATTGGCAAATTTTTACTTCATATCGATTCATGAATGTAACCCACGAAGGTTAAATAAAATAACAGTTTAGAAACAATTAATGAATATAAGAATTTTTAAAGTGGAACTATGGATGTATAATCGTTAGTTCAGTGGACATGTAAAAGTCGCTGATGAATAATGCCCTTGAATAAGTGAAGGAGATTCCCACAGTAATATTAATGAAGTTGATGAGATTATAAGTGGAGGTTTTGTGTATGGATTGTGGAAGATTTTTATGCCATATATATGGAAATATATGATGAATTCTGGGCCTATTTTATGCAATTTGTGCATTTGAGCGAAGTATTTTTCCGCTGAGTTTATTGTCCAGGTCCTTTGAAAATTAATCATGTGAAATTACTGTTAAAATTAACAAGAGTGTTAAATAATTTGAGATAACGATTTTGAATGGAGGTTACCGTCACAAATAATAATAATAATTATTAAAACTTATTAAACCTGAATATAAGCATAAATATAACTAACCTTCATTGGTCGATTATATTAACCTGATTTGAGTAATTATCAACCGGATAAACGTGTGGTTTAATGTATTTCTAAAATAAATAATATTAATATTGTAAATAATTGTGTAAATATCTTTAACAATAATGTGAAATGAGAGGAATTAATAGAGGCGTGTATAGATTTTTCAATTGTCGTTTGACAATATTATAAACAATTTATAATTGTTATTAACAATTAATGAGCATTTGTTATAAACATTAAGAGTTTTGTTGATATACTCTAAAGAACGCTAATTATACAAGTGGATTATGTAATTAAACAAGTTTTGGGATTATTAGAGTAATCCAGTAATATTTGATTGGAGCATTTAAAAGATTTGCGTGATAATATCTGAGTTGAGTTGAGGACATCTAAAGCGTTTGAAAAGGAGCTAAGCTCTGAGGTAACGAGCATATGCTAAGGCTGACCGGACAGGTGGGTCCATTTAACGACGTGGGCATGCGACTTGTTGTAGGGTGGATCGCAGCTGGCCTGACAACTGTATGTTAGAGGCCAAGGTCGACCACATAACAGGCTTGCAGTTATAAATAAAGTGTGATGTTTATGAAAGAGGAAAACAATTGCTACATGTCTCATCCCAATTCCCTCATCCATTCCAAGTGTATTACTATTATTACGTTCTTTATAAGCAAGTGAAAGATAAAATTTTGTATGTAACGTCTACAGGTCCTACAGGAGGATATGATTATATTGACAATGGCTTCTGATTGCCACGTGTATTTTGTTGTCTATTTTTGTTTAAGTCATTCCCTTTATGTGAAATAAATTATTGTACAGTTTAAAGTTTCTCGTTTCCGTTTTGGTTCATTTTAAATATCATGGTGGAGGTTATTGTGTGGGCATACTTTAAGTGATCCAGTTGGCAACCCATACCCGAGATTAATTTGAAGAGGTAATTAAAGGTAAGTATGAACCCCCGTATATTTTGGTGTGTTCCACAATAATTTCTTGTTAACTGCTGTGCTCTAATTCGGTAGTATCTGTCAGTGCCATTTTCATTGATGTAGCTGTGCCGGTGCGATTGATTATTGGCAATCCGATTGAGGGGGCGGATATCTGACAGCCTACTATCCGGATTTACGGGGACAGTACGTGTAAAATCAATACTTATGCTCCAATTCTCACAAGTTTAGTGTAATGGAAGGAACTTTGTAACCAAGACTCTTTTCTTGTAGGTCTGTGGCATCCATTTCAAGCCACATGAAATTCAATGGACCACTAGTATGTATGATGAAAAGAATGGAAAGCTAGTTACTGCTCCGTTGTATAAATCGAGACGGATTAAAGGTTAGTATGCAAATAGTCCTACCCCTAAATTCTAGCACAGACTAGCTCTTCTGTTCACGAAAATTCATTTAGATGTAGAAGTCAGAATTTTCTAACCTAAATTATGTGCTACAGGCTAATGTAGGTTAGGTTTATTTGTTTTATGGGGCTATCAATTTCAAGTGGGAGGTATAAGTGGGTGTTAATATGGATAGTATTCACATTTCTATTGGGGTTGAAATTGAAAGCTAACTGCATGAGGTTAGAGACCGATAACCTGTAGGAGGCCCTGATTAATCTATTTGTTTTCTATTGCAGTAATCTAATTCATTAGGCTACATTTCTTATTGGGGTGGGGGAAGAGGTGTATGTGAATCAGGTTGGAGATTGAATAAATTTAGAATAAATAGAGTAATTAATGTAATGCAAGGTGATAAAATGATCGTATCGTAAGTTAATGTTCGGATTAAATTCCCCAACTGCCCAGAGTATTTAACTGACACTGCAACTTTTTATAAACAGTTGCTATGTTCTGACAGAGCTTGCATCTCGTTGAACTGTCAACAAGGCATACTCTAGCAGCACACACTGTTGATTAAAAAACAAACATTCACCGGGACGTGATATGCTGTAACCATTGTCAAAAACCATTGATCTGGATGCGTTAGGCTGTAACTATTGTCAAAAACCATTGGATTAGACAAAACGAAGGTTAGAATGGTCGGCCTTGGCCGCGCGCAGCTAGTGGGACACGGTTGACACAAAACGCTGGGTGCGTTAGGCTGTAAACATTTTCAAAACCACAGTTGTGCGGAAAAAAACAAACAAATATTTACTACAGTTGATCATAGAATCGCCGATGGAAATTACAGATCGTTATGAGACAATTTCCACAATCCATGGTGAATAAACGATTCAATTCGGCGCACGATGTAATAAACTAAGTGGAGCGCACTAAAGGAGCGCACTAGCGGCTGAACTGTCATCGTACTGTTTTGATGACGATTGATTTGAACAATAGTGCTGACAGCTGTAATTTTGGCTATATAAGTTGTGATCCTATTTGGGATGGCTGGGTGGGTCACAGACAGCGGAGAAAGAAATATCTATTAAAACATCGCTCCTTGATTTATTTCTCATCGTTTCAAAAGGTATTTTGGCTAATTCATGTATTGTAGGGAATTTTATCGCACGTTCTATCTTCATTCATCGCTACCGTTGATTTCAATTTGAATTGTCACTACTGAACCTCATATATGTGCTAAAGTTCGTAAATATGTGTTTTTATTTATTGCTATTTTAAAAACGGCTGTCATGTTTCTACAGCGCTTGCATCTCGTTCAACTGTCATCACGGCTCACTCTAGCTGCACACACTGGTGCATTCTTGGAATACACGGTACCTGAGATTATAATTTTCAATGTTTTTGCATGTTCTTTCCTCCCTCTTTGTCAGACACCAACAGTGATCTTTTGTTCTTTCTTAGGGGTTCAGGTCGCTTATATTTTGTATGAGTCTGTTCCAGATATATATTCTGTGACCCACCTAGCGTCATATAACAGCGAATCTCTGAAGCTCGTCAATTCTTCCTGGTGCTGGAGGACTTACTTATCCATTTGGCCACCAGATCCTGTTACCATCGCCAGCTATTTTCTCCTTGAGCAAGAGGACTACGTCTACTTCTTTACTCACCATGCTGCGCTAGTATCAACTGTTATCAACTCTTTGAAGACCAGCTCAGCAAGAGATCATTTTTTTGTTACAATATTGGCAATGCTTATATGTTCTCCTTTTGTCTCCTACCCCCCACTCTTTTCCCCTTCCTTGGTCCCTCTGTGCTCCGTTGAGCAGCTCTCACTTCTCAGTCTGCAGTTGACTCGGTCAGTCAAAGCTCCGCTCGAGCTAGCTTCCTCAAACCAAGAGGCACACACTCTTCTACGCCATGTTGGCTAGGTAGTCATCAACGGAAACTTCGACTTCAACATGAAATCAAGATAAGTACCTTTTTAAAAGTTTTAACCTCATCTTCATGGTTTTAACTTCCACGCGCTTTTAATTATAATTTATAGACAGTGTGAAATTATTTACTTTGGGGCAAAAATCATTCTTCGTGGGATTTGCCATGTTGGGCTTTTGCTTGTATAAGCCAACCTTACTAAAAAGAGCTTTTCTTAAGCTATTCAAACGAGAAATCCTCTCGCTACGTGGGATATTATTTAATACCCGCTGTCTATAATTATAAAGCTAGTTCCTCCGTTGGATTTTCTCAACCCCATTTTTCTGCTAAGGTCGTTCTGGAACCTTCGAGATCTTGTACTCTATCTGCGAGTCTTGCCGTCAAGTATTGTTCACGCACTTGTGAAAATGCTAGTTAAAATGAGGAATCTTCCTTAAATTATTGCAATAGCGAACTTTCTTCCCCCGTTGGAACATTCTATGGCGCATTTAATTGTAAATCACAACTTTTTCAAGAAATAGACTCTCACCTATATAGTGCAATCAGTTATTTCCATAATTGCAATAACTTTCTTTCTCATGAACTTTCGAGTTTCTATAGTGAACTTTGCATCCATCTTTATAGACTACAGTGATAACCAGTGCTTGCTCCACGTTTCTACCGCGTCGCGCTCGTCCGTTTACATTAAATACGGCCATGAACATTGATCCTATATCCCAATGATCTTTCCTCAACCTTCTACTAACCACCATTATTAATAAAATTGTAACTTTCTATAAGGCGTCACTCACGAAGTGCCCTTCCAACTTTGCTAGTTTAACATTAATTAAATTCTGCATAATTGCTTGTGTGATACAAGTTTTAAATCACATTGTTCCTTTCCTATAATCAGGGAAAACATTTCTTTAAACTCTTGAGCGAGTCATGTTCAGGTTTCACGAAATGGAAACTGTCCCATTTGGCGAGTGATTCCTGCTCATACTTGGGAAGTCTAGAACTTTCCTTTTCACTTTCTTCAGGTTTCACAGTAAGTGACCTTCCCTTTTTGTATAATTCTCATATATTAATTCTGTATAAATATAAGAAGTCGTAGGAACTTCTATCTTATTTTTCATGTTTTTATTATTGTTATATTCGAAGTTGTCATTTTCTCTAGAACATTCTCTCAAGAATTCCTTAAGGTACACTTTTTGTACTACAATTCACTTTCCAACTTTAATTACTTCAGTGTATATTTGTTTAAATCTTATAAAGTTTTTAGAAACATGTAAGGTTTGAAACCTTGTAAATTGTCAATTGCCTTGAGCAAACGTTTAATGTTGAGAGGTCTGCGACCCCATTTGTTAAAAAGTTCAAATGAACTATGTTTGTCCAAATTATATTACACGCTTGTTAATTTCCTCAAACTTATTTGCATTGTTAAATAAATTAAATATTTGTTTTTGGATTCATCATTTCTCTGATACTACAGTTAGGCAGGATCCTGGCTTTCCTAGCTCTTCCTAGGTTTATGCCCTCGTTCATACTTAATAAAGCTTTTACTATCTGTCTGGCCAGACCATCACCCTTCCCTATAGTACTTTTATTCGTGCTTGGAAGGAAATACACTAAAGCCTTTCTCTGGCAAACTGCCCAAGTCTTAGCTGCGGCTCCCGTCAGCTTCGACCAAGCTCGTACCCACTTTAAGTATCCGAGCACGGATTTGCGGTGGCAACCGCTTCTAAATGTATTGAAAGTTAAATTAATAACTTTTGTGGGACTCTCCTCCTATTTTTCTATCCTTTTTCTCCAATCCAAAATCTACTTCGTTTTCTTAATCATCTTCCCTTGGTGGGTGGGTTATTCCTCAGCTAATAAACTACCCAAAAATTGGTGCCGAAACCCGGGAGAGTCCATTTTTTATTTCTATTGTTTGTCAAGTGTCATTTGACAATACTTTGCAAATTATTAATATCTGCTTTGGATTTTTCAGTTATAACTACATCATGCAAAGCCTGTGAACGGGAAAGAGGCCGCTCCTGTCTCCTTTGGGGTGTCCTGTTCTTTATACCCATTTGCTGCTGCAAACTTGACAGCATCTCCAAGGTTCTACAGTTTCGTGAGTTGTATTTCAATTTATTCTTTTTGTCATGGCTCCTACTGAAAAAGATGAAACTCTCATTGCCAGACGTTCTTCCTATAAAGGGCAACTCAATAGATTCAGAAATTTTATCAACAAGTTAAATCCCGCCGAGTGTGATTTAGATATCTTAACACAACGCCTTAAGTTGTACGAACGGTCTTATGATTATTATGATCAAATTCAAACCGAGATTGAATCCGCTTGCCCAGAACTTCAATCGGATCGGGACGAGGTCGAACCCTTGTACTTTGAAGGGATTGCAAAGGCCCACCAACTGATCCGCAATATCTCAGAACCGGACACTAAGGTCATCAATCCGGCCCAGTTCGCACCCGCTTCAGTTCACAAGAACAAACCGAAACCGTTACTTCCCAAGATAAGCCTACCGCACTTCTCAGGCAAGGAAGGTGAATGGTATTCCTTTTACGAACTTTACTGCTCCCTAATTCATGAAAATGCCGAGATCCCTGACATACATAAATTTTATTTCCTCCGCACGTCTTTGGAATGTGAGGCCTTAGCCTTAGTGGAGTCACTGCCTTTAAGCGCAGACAACTACCACATCGCCTTTAATCTCCTTAAAGAGAGATATGGCAATTTACGTTTGAGTGTAGCTCGCCACATACGTTGTCTCTTCAACCTACCAGCCGTCAAACCTAATGACGTCACCTCTTTAAGAAACCTGTTAGACTCTATACAGTTGAATGTCAGAGCATTATACCAACTCAAGCAGCCTGTCCAAACATGGGACACCATACTCATTCATCTGGCTACATCAAGATTCGATTTTTCAACTTTAAAGGCTTGGGAAATTGAACTCGCTCGCAAGGAAGAATTTTCCTTCGAACACTTAATCTCGTTTCTTAACAGCCGATGTCAAGTTCTTACAGCACTCGCATTTCAGTGCGAAAAGGTCGAAACGAATCATCAGTCTCACATTTTTGAGAAAAACCTTGCTTTTTCAAAGGGTCATCAGCCCCCATCTGTCGAGAACATGCAAACTCGTTCTTCTTCTTTCAATCATGCAAGAGAAGATATCAGGCCGCTTAACAAATCGTTAAAATGCACGCTCTGTAAAAAGCTTCACACATTGTATTTGTGCAAATCCTTTAAAGAATTGTCTGTCGAAGATCGAAGGAAGTTTGTCTTAAATAGCAAACATTGTTTCAATTGCTTGTCACCTAAGCATTCTTCTTCGAACTGTACGTCATCAAATCTCTGCTTCCATTGTAAAAAACCGCATCATTCTTTATTGCAAGTTCACGATAAATCGAGGTCATCAGCACCCGCCTCTTCAAGCTCCATGCAGAGCAGCTCCGAACTAACTAATGCTTCTTCCTGCATTTCTAATGCTGAAAATTCTCGTAGTGCGCAAACCCTTTTGACCACTGTACAATTCGAAATCCAAGATAAATTTGGAAATTGGTTTCGAACCCGTGGTCTTCTCGATTCCGCTTCAACTCATAACTTTGTTTCGCAATCGTTGATTAAAAAACTAGGTCTTTCGTCATCGCCTACTTCTATCAATGTGACCGGCATTGACAATTTGAAAACTCAAGTTTTGCAGTCTTCAAAATTGAAAATCAGAGACGTTTGCCAAAGAAACACCAATCTTAATTTAAACTGTCTCATTCTTACCAGTATTGGCAAGGACACTCCAAGTCACTCTATTAATACCTCCGGATTAAAGATTCCTTCGCACTTAAGGTTAGCTGATCCTCAGTTTAATGCTCAAGGTCCCATTGATGTACTTTTCAGTGCCAATGTTTTTTGGAAGTGCCTTCGCAAACAAACACGCAAGTTATCCTCAACCGTGGTCGCCAGAGACACCGATTTTGGTTGGGTTATTACTGGTGAAATTCAGCATCCCAGTGTTCAAACCAAAGCGCAATGTCATTTCGTTACAGCTGACATAAATCCCATTTCTGAAAAAGAGAACGCTCATGTTTCAGATCTCAATATTTTTGAAAAACACTTGTCGAAACGATGTCTTATCGTGAACAACTGCGCTACCTCTGTAAGTTGTTTAAATGGTTTTTCCTTCTTCCCGCACAAGATGGCCATTCAAGTTCGCCTTGCTTTGTGTTATTTCGTCTATCTTCTTATGTCATTTTTTATAGCAGTTAATTGCTTAAACTTTTTCTCGAAAACTATCTTCCCCTTGTGTAAAACCATGGCTATCAGTCACCATCACTTTGCTGTACGCTGTTTCACTTCTTTCGCTATGTAGAAGGATGGCCACGGCCGGCTCCTCCCTCCTTCCTCACAATTGGAAGTCGCTTTTGAAACCGCTTGAAACTCTGAATTCTATAGCATCTAGAATAACTATTCTTATGCATAACCTTCTTCTCAATGTCCCAGCTTGTCTTCTTTGCTCGGAAGAATTAAGCTTCTTTTTGTTGAAAATTGTCCGATTTCGTAATCCTCTCAATTATGCGAAATTGATTTCCTACTCTATTTCATATATCTTTAAATTGCTTTTTCACGTCCAAGTTACGATTGACTGCATGCCGGTCAACCTGAATATCTGCTTTAAGTTACAGCTGATTCAACTAGTGTTTGTGTACTTTGAACCGCTTGTTTTTCAAACCTGTTTGTATACAAGCCTGAATAACGCCAAGTCACTGTTTATTTCCTGTACGCTTGACAAAGGTCAAAGCAAGTTTCTCTTATCTCAACTCTGGCTGATTGCCAACCATTGTCTGGCGAGCCGCTACTACAAGTACAGAAGCCGTTCACCTACTTCCCAAAATAAACTTCTTCCGTTTAAGGACTCTTTCAGCTATTTATATTCGTTATCTCGCTGTACTCTGTGGGTCAAGGCCGCGCTTGCTTACGTCTTCCACGTACTCATGCTCGTATTCTATAACTGCTTCGATCCTTGTTTCAAAACTTCGTTGCGTATTTCTCACGCGCTTATGTATTGCAATTTGCTTACATATTTTGAAATCTTATTGTTCATTGATGAACAAACTTACTTTTTCTCGTCGTTACATTCGATGTGGTTTTGCATTCATACTTGTTATGTCACGTTTCTCGCTGACTTAAGTATTTTTCTGAGTAATCCCTTTGATGCTTATTGTGACTTAAGGTTATTGTTTATGGCTACTCGTTTGTTACCTATGGCGTTCTTGCTTTCTACTCGCATAGTTTCTTTGTTTATTTGGTATATTTTTGTCCTGAATAGATGTACTTGTTTCTATACGCTTTGTTTAAACTTGTTAATTCTCCTTTTGCATTGCATCGCAATCTTTACTAGTGCTTTATTTCCCTCAGCTTCTAGTTATTTTGTGATTGAAAGTGTTGATAATTCTCGCCTTTTAACTCCGCCTTCCAATGACCCTGATAACCTCCTTCCACTTACACCTGGTCGCTTCTTTACACGCACTTCTCTCTCTGCCCCTCCTCCCCTTCCTAATTCTTTCAGGGATTTTAATCTACCTATTGTTTGGCGTAAACTTGAAGCCCTCCGTAATTCTCTTTGGAAGAGATGGAACTTGGAATATTTAACTTCCTTGCAAGGGAGGCAGAAGTGGTTTCTTTCCGGTCCCTACATTAAAGTGGGAGACTTGGTCTTAGTTAGGGATGTTTCACCCCCCCTAGTCTGGCCTTTTGGAAGAGTGACCGAGTGTTACCCTGGAGGAGATAGGAGAGTCAGGGTATTCAGAGTCTTGACCACTAATGGTCGGATCATAAGACTACTTCTCCGCAATTGCTTATTACTGTACTTGTTTTTCTTGTTCGCTGTTGGTGTCTGCCCGTCCCAGTATGGTGCATTCTTGGAATACACGGTACCTGAGATTATAATTTTCAATGTTTTTGCATGTTCTTTCCTCCCTCTTTGTCAGACACCAACAGTGATCTTTTGTTCTTTCTTAGGGGTTCAGGTCGCTTATATTTTGTATGAGTCTGTTCCAGATATATATTCTGTGACCCACCTAGCGTCATATAACAGCGAATCTCTGAAGCTCGTCAATTCTTCCTGGTGCTGGAGGACTTACTTATCCATTTGGCCACCAGATCCTGTTACCATCGCCAGCTATTTTCTCCTTGAGCAAGAGGACTACGTCTACTTCTTTACTCACCATGCTGCGCTAGTATCAACTGTTATCAACTCTTTGAAGACCAGCTCAGCAAGAGATCATTTTTTTGTTACAATATTGGCAATGCTTATATGTTCTCCTTTTGTCTCCTACCCCCCACTCTTTTCCCCTTCCTTGGTCCCTCTGTGCTCCGTTGAGCAGCTCTCACTTCTCAGTCTGCAGTTGACTCGGTCAGTCAAAGCTCCGCTCGAGCTAGCTTCCTCAAACCAAGAGGCACACACTCTTCTACGCCATGTTGGCTAGGTAGTCATCAACGGAAACTTCGACTTCAACATGAAATCAAGATAAGTACCTTTTTAAAAGTTTTAACCTCATCTTCATGGTTTTAACTTCCACGCGCTTTTAATTATAATTTATAGACAGTGTGAAATTATTTACTTTGGGGCAAAAATCATTCTTCGTGGGATTTGCCATGTTGAGCTTTTGCTTGTATAAGCCAACCTTACTAAAAAAGAGCTTTTCTTAAGCTATTCAAACGAGAAATCCTCTCGCTACGTGGGATATTATTTAATACCCGCTGTCTATAATTATAAAGCTAGTTCCTCCGTTGGATTTTCTCAACCCCATTTTTCTGCTAAGGTCGTTCTGGAACCTTCGAGATCTTGTACTCTATCTGCGAGTCTTGCCGTCAAGTATTGTTCACGCACTTGTGAAAATGCTAGTTAAAATGAGGAATCTTCCTTAAATTATTGCAATAGCGAACTTTCTTCCCCCGTTGGAACATTCTATGGCGCATTTAATTGTAAATCACAACTTTTTCAAGAAATAGACTCTCACCTATATAGTGCAATCAGTTATTTCCATAATTGCAATAACTTTCTTTCTCATGAACTTTCGAGTTTCTATAGTGAACTTTGCATCCATCTTTATAGACTACAGTGATAACCAGTGCTTGCTCCACGTTTCTACCGCGTCGCGCTCGTCCGTTTACATTAAATACGGCCATGAACATTGATCCTATATCCCAATGATCTTTCCTCAACCTTCTACTAACCACCATTATTAATAAAATTGTAACTTTCTATAAGGCGTCACTCACGAAGTGCCCTTCCAACTTTGCTAGTTTAACATTAATTAAATTCTGCATAATTGCTTGTGTGATACAAGTTTTAAATCACATTGTTCCTTTCCTATAATCAGGGAAAACATTTCTTTAAACTCTTGAGCGAGTCATGTTCAGGTTTCACGAAATGGAAACTGTCCCATTTGGCGAGTGATTCCTGCTCATACTTGGGAAGTCTAGAACTTTCCTTTTCACTTTCTTCAGGTTTCACAGTAAGTGACCTGCCCTTTTTGTATAATTCTCATATATTAATTCTGTATAAATATAAGAAGTCGTAGGAACTTCTATCTTATTTTTCATGTTTTTATTATTGTTATATTCGAAGTTGTCATTTTCTCTAGAACATTCTCTCAAGAATTCCTTAAGGTACACTTTTTGTACTACAATTCACTTTCCAACTTTAATTACTTCAGTGTATATTTGTTTAAATCTTATAAAGTTTTTAGAAACATGTAAGGTTTGAAACCTTGTAAATTGTCAATTGCCTTGAGCAAACGTTTAATGTTGAGAGGTCTGCGACCCCATTTGTTAAAAAGTTCAAATGAACTATGTTTGTCCAAATTATATTACACGCTTGTTAATTTCCTCAAACTTATTTGCATTGTTAAATAAATTAAATATTTGTTTTTGGATTCATCATTTCTCTGATACTACAGTTAGGCAGGATCCTGGCTTTCCTAGCTCTTCCTAGGTTTATGCCCTCGTTCATACTTAATAAAGCTTTTACTATCTGTCTGGCCAGACCATCACCCTTCCCTATAGTACTTTTATTCGTGCTTGGAAGGAAATACACTAAAGCCTTTCTCTGGCAAACTGCCCAAGTCTTAGCTGCGGCTCCCGTCAGCTTCGACCAAGCTCGTACCCACTTTAAGTATCCGAGCACGGATTTGCGGTGGCAACCGCTTCTAAATGTATTGAAAGTTAAATTAATAACTTTTGTGGGACTCTCCTCCTATTTTTCTATCCGTTTCTCCAATCCAAAATCTACTTCCTTTTCTTAATCATCTTCCCTTGGTGGGTGGGTTATTCCTCAGCTAATAAACTACCCACACACCGGGTTGCACACATTGTTCCCAACATGTGAGATACAAAATCACTGCTGATCAAAGAAATCATCGGGATGCATTAAGCTGTACCCATTGTCAAAACTGATTGATCTGGGCGCGTTAGGCTGTAACCATTGCCAAAAACATTGGATTGGACAAAACGAAGGTTAGAATGGTCGTGTGCAGGTGCGACATGGCTGCGCGCAGGTAGCGGGGCACAGTTGACACAAAACCATTGATCTGGACACTTTTGGATGTAACCATTGTCAAAAACCATTGGATACCACAAAACGAAGGTTAGAATGGTCGGTGTAGGAGCGGCTTTGGCCGAGCGCAGCCAGCGGGGCACGGTTGACACAAAACCATTGATCTGGACGCGTCAAAAACCATTGGATTGGACAAATCGAAGGGTCTTGGTGCAGCATAGTACCGTAAGGGCGAGGTTGGCAATACCGGTTTGATGATGATTGATGTGGACAATGGTGGCCACAGCTGGAATTCTGCCTACATAAGTCGTGATCCTATATGGGATGGCTGGGTGGGTCACAGACAGCGGAGGAGGAAATATCTATTAAAATATCGCTCCTTGATTTATTTCTCATCGTTTCAAAAGGTATTTTGGTTAATTCATGTATTGTAGAGAATTTTATCGCGCGTTATATCTTCATTCATCGCTACCGTTGATTTCAATTTGAATTGTCACTACTGAACCTCATATATGTGCTAAAGTTCGTAAATATGTGTTTTTATTTATTGCTATTTTAAAAACGGCTGCCATGTTTCTACAGTGCATGCATCTCGTTCAACTGTCATCACGGCTCACTCTAGCTGCACACCGGGGCGCACATATTGTTCCCAACATGTGAGATACAAAATCACTGTTGATCAAAGAAATCATCGGGATGCATCTAGCTGTAACCATAGTCAAAGCTGATTGATCTGGGCGCGTTAGGATGTAACCATTGCCAAAAAAACATTGGATTGGACAAAACGAAGGTTAGAATGGTCTTGTGTAGGTGCGACTTTGGCTGCGTGCAGGTAGCGGGGCACGGTTGACACAAAACCATTGATCTGGACACGTTAGGATGCAACCATTGTCAAAAACCATTGGATACCACAAAACGAAGGTTAGAATGGTCGGTGTAGGAACGGCTTCGGCCGAGCGCAGCCAGCGGGGCACGGTTAACACAAAACCATTGATCTGGACGCGTCAAAAACCATTGGATTGGACAAATCGAAGGGTCTTGGTGCAGCATAGTACCGTAAGGGCGAGGTTGGCAATACCGGTTTGATGAGGATTGATGTGGACAATGGTGGCCACAGCTGGAATTCTGCCTACATAAGTCGTGATCCTATTTGGGATGGCTGGGTGGGTCACAGACAGCGGAGGAGGAAATATCTATTAAAACATCGCTCCTTGATTTATTTCTCATCGTTTCAAAAGGTATTTTGGCTAATTCGTGTATTGTAGAGAATTTTATCGTGCGTTCTATCTTCATTCATCGCTACCATTGATTTCAATTTGAATTGTCACTACTGAACCTCACACATGTGCTAAAGTTCGTAAATATGTGTTTTTATTTATTGCTATTTTAAAAACGGCTGCCATGTTTCTACAGCGCTTGCATCTCGTTCAACTGTCATCACGGCTCACTCTAGCTGCACACACCGGGTTGCACACATTGTTCCCAACATGTGAGATACAAAATCACTGTTGATCAAAGAAATCATCGGGATGCATTAAGCTGTACCCATTGTCAAAACTGATTGATCTGGGCGCGTTAGGCTGTAACCATTGCCAAAAAACATTGGATTGGACAATACGAAGTTTAGAATGGTCGTGTGCAGGTGCGACTTTGGCTGCGCGCAGGTAGCGGGGCACAGTTGACACAAAACCATTGATCTGGACACTTTAGGATGTAACCATTGTCAAAAACCATTGGATACCACAAAACGAAGGTTAGAATGGTCGGTGTAGGAGCGGCTTTGGCCGAGCGCAGCCAGCGGGGCACGGTTGACACAAAACCATTGATCTGGACGCGTCAAGAACCTTTGGATTGGACAAATCGAAGGGTCTTGGTGCAGCATAGTACCGTAAGGGCGAGATTGGCAATACCGGTTTGATGATGATTGATGTGGACAATGGTGGCCACAGCTGGAATTCTGCCTACATAAGTCGTGATCCTATTTGGGATGGCTGGGTGGGTCACAGACAGCGGAGGAGGAAATATCTATTAAAATATCGCTCCTTGATTTATTTCTCATCGTTTCAAAAGGTATTCTGGTTAATTCATGTATTGTAGAGAATTTTATCACGCGTTATATCTTCATTCATCGCTACCGTTGATTTCAATTTGAATTGTCACTACTGAACCTCATATATGTGCTAAAGTTCGTAAATATGTGTTTTTATTTATTGCTATTTTAAAAACGGCTGCCATGTTTCTACAGTGCATGCATCTCGTTCAACTGTCATCACGGCTCACTCTAGCTGCACACCGGCGCTCACACATTGTTCCCAACATGTGAGATACAAAATCACTGTTGATCAAAGAAATCATCGGGATGCATCTAGCTGTAACCATAGTCAAAGCTGATTGATCTGGGCGCGTTAGGATGTAACCATTGCCAAAACAGTGGATTGGACAAAACGAAGGTTAGAATGGTCGGCCTTGGCCGCGCGCAGCTAGTGGGACACGGTTGACACAAAACGCTGGGTGCGTTAAGCTGTAAACATTTTCAAAACCACAGTTGTGCGGAAAAAAACAAACAAATATTTACTACAGTTGATCATAGAATCGCCGATGGAAATTACAGATCGTTATGAGAAAATTTCCACAATCCATGGTGAATAAACGATTCAATTCGGCGCACGATGTAATGAACTAAGTAGTGCGCACTAAAGATGCGCACTAGCGGCTGAACTGTCATCGTACTGTTTTGATGACGATTGATTTGAACAATAGCGCTGACAGCTGTAATTTTGGCTATATAAGTCGTGATCCTATTTGGGATGGCTGGGTGGGTACAGACAGCGTAGAAAGAAATATCTATTAAAACATCGCTCCTTGATTTATTTCTCATCGTTTCAAAAGGTATTTTGGCTAATTCATGTATTGTAGGGAATTTTATCGCACGTTATATCTTCATTCATCGCTACCGTTGATTTCAATTTGAATTGTCACTACTGAACCTCATATATGTGCTAAAGTTCGTAAATATGTGTTTTTATTTATTGCTATTTTAAAAACGGCTGCCATGTTTCTACAGCGCTTGCATCTCGTTCAACTGTCATCACGGCTCACCCTAGCTGCACACACCGGGTTGCACACATTGTTCCCAACATGTGAGATACAAAATCACTGTTGATCAAAGAAATCATCGGGATGCATTAAGCTGTACCCTATGTCAAAACTGATTTATCTGGGCGCGTTAGGCTGTAACCATTGCCAAAAACATTGGATTGGACAAAACGAAGGTTAGAATGGTCGTCTGCAGGTGCGACTTTGGCTGCGCGCAGGTAGCGGGGCACAGTTGACACAAAACCATTGATCTGGAGACTTTTGGATGTAACCATTGTCAAAAACCATTGGATACCACAAAACGAAGGTTAGAATGGTCGGTGTAGAAGCGGCTTTGGCCGAGCGCAGCCAGCGGGGCACGGTTGACACAAAACCATTGATCTGGACGCGTCAAAAACCATTGGATTGGACAAATCGAAGGGTCTTGGTGCAGCATAGTACCGTAAGGGCGAGGTTGGCAATACCGGTTTGATGATGATTGATGTGGACAATGGTGGCCACAGCTGGAATTCTGCCTACATAAGTCGTGATCCTATTTGGGATGGCTGGGTGGGTCACAGACAGCGGAGGAGGAAATATCTATTAAAATATCGCTCCTTGATTTATTTCTCATCGTTTCAAAAGGTATTTTGGTTAATTCATGTATTGTAGAGAATTTCATCGCGCGTTATATCTTCATTCATCGCTAGCGTTGATTTCAATTTGAATTGTCACTACTGAACCTCATATATGTGCTAAAGTTCGTAAATATGTGTTTTTATTTATTGCTATTTTAAAAACGGCTGCCATGTTTCTACAGCGCTTGCATCTCGTTCAACTGTCATCACGGCTCACTCTAGCTGCACACACCGGGTTGCACACATTGTTCCCAACATGTGAGATACAAAATCACTGTTGATCAAAGAAATCATCGGGATGCATTAAGCTGTACCCATTGTCAAAACTGATTGATCTGGGCGCGTTAGGCTGTAACCATTGCCAAAAACATTGGATTGGACAATACGGAGGTTAGAATGGTCGTGTGCTTGTGCGACTTTGGCTGCGCGCAGTAGCGGGGCACAGTTGACACAAAACCATTGATCTGGACACTTTAGGATGTAACCATTGTCAAAAACCATTGGATACCACAAAACGAAGGTTAGAATGGACGGTGTAGGAGCGGCTTTGGCCGAGCGCAGCCAGCGGGGCACGGTTGACACAAAACCATTGATCTGGACGCGTCAAAAACCATTGGATTGGACAAATCGAAGGTTCTTGGTGCAGCATAGTACCGTAAGGGCGAGATTGGCAATACCGGTTTGATGATGATTGATGTGGACAATGGTGGCCACAGCTGGAATTCTGCCTACATAAGTCGTGATCCTATTTGGGATGGCTGGGTGGGTCACAGACAGCGGAGGAGGAAATATATATTAAAATATCGCTCCTTGATTTATTTCTCATCGTTTCAAAAGGTATTTTGGTTAATTCATATATTGTAGAGAATTTTATCGCGCGTTATATCTTCATTCATCGCTACCGTTGATTTCAATTTGAATTGTCACTACTGAACCTCATATATGTGCTAAAGTTCGTAAATATGTGTTTTTATTTATTGCTATTTTAAAAACGGCTGCCATGTTTCTACAGTGCATGCATCTCGTTCAACTGTCATCACGGCTCACTCTAGCTGCACACCGGGGCGCACATATTGTTCCCAACATGTGAGATACAAAATCACTGTTGATCAAAGAAATCATCGGGATGCATCTAGCTGTAACCATAGTCAAAGCTGATTGATCTGGGCGCGTTAGGATGTAACCATTGCCAAAAAAACATTGGATTGGACAAAACGAAGGTTAGAATGGTCTTGTGTAGGTGCGACTTTGGCTGCGTGCAGGTAGCGGGGCACGGTTGACACAAAACCATTGATCTGGACACGTTAGGATGCAACCATTGTCAAAAACCATTGGATACCACAAAACGAAGGTTAGAATGGTCGGTGTAGGAACGGCTTTGGCCGAGCGCAGCCAGCGGGGCACGGTTAACACAAAACCATTGATCTGGACGCGTCAAAAACCATTGGATTGGACAAATCGAAGGGTCTTGGTGCAGCATAGTACCGTAAGGGCGAGGTTGGCAATACCGGTTTGATGATGATTGATGTGGACAATGGTGGCCACAGCTGGAATTCTGCCTACATAAGTCGTGATCCTATTTGGGATGGCTGGGTGGGTCACAGACAGCGGAGGAGGAAATATATATTAAAATATCGCTCCTTGATTTATTTCTCATCGTTTCAAAAGGTATTTTGGTTAATTCATATATTGTAGAGAATTTTATCGCGCGTTATATCTTCATTCATCGCTACCGTTGATTTCAATTTGAATTGTCACTACTGAACCTCATATATGTGCTAAAGTTCGTAAATATGTGTTTTTATTTATTGCTATTTTAAAAACGGCTGCATGTTTCTACAGTGCATGCATCTCGTTCAACTGTCATCACGGCTCACTCTAGCTGCACACCGGGGCTCACACATTGTTCCCAACATGTGAGATACAAAATCACTGTTGATCAAAGAAATCATCGGGATGCATCTAGCTGTAACCATAGTCAAAGCTGATTGATCTGGGCGCGTTAGGATGTAACCATTGCCAAAAAACATTGGATTGGACAAAACGAAGGTTAGAATGTTCTTGTGTAGGTGCGACTTTGGCTGCGTGCAGGTAGCGGGGCACGGTTGACACAAAACCATTGATCTGGACACGTTAGGATGCAACCATTGTCAAAAACCATTGGATACCACAAAACGAAGGTTAGAATGGTCGGTGTAGGAACGGCTTTGGCCGAGCGCAGCCAGCGGGGCACGGTTAACACAAAACCATTGATCTGGACGCGTCAAAAACCATTGGATTGGACAAATCGAAGGTTCTTGGTGCAGCATAGTACCGTAAGGGCGAGATTGGCAATACCGGTTTGATGATGATTGATGTGGACAATGGTGGCCACAGCTGGAATTCTGCCTACATAAGTCGTGATCCTATTTGGGATGGCTGGGTGGGTCACAGACAGCGGAGGAGGAAATATATATTAAAATATCGCTCCTTGATTTATTTCTCATCGTTTCAAAAGGTATTTTGGTTAATTCATATATTGTAGAGAATTTTATCGCGCGTTATATCTTCATTCATCGCTACCGTTGATTTCAATTTGAATTGTCACTACTGAACCTCATATATGTGCTAAAGTTCGTAAATATGTGTTTTTATTTATTGCTATTTTAAAAACGGCTGCCATGTTTCTACAGTGCATGCATCTCGTTCAACTGTCATCACGGCTCACTCTAGCTGCACACCGGGGCTCACACATTGTTCCCAACATGTGAGATACAAAATCACTGTTGATCAAAGAAATCATCGGGATGCATCTAGCTGTAACCATAGTCAAAGCTGATTGATCTGGGCGCGTTAGGATGTAACCATTGCCAAAAAACATTGGATTGGACAAAACGAAGGTTAGAATGGTCTTGTGTAGGTGCGACTTCCGCTGCGTGCAGGTAGCGGGGCACGGTTGACACAAAACCATTGATCTGGACACTTTAGGATGTAACCATTGTCAAAAACCATTTGATACCACAAAACGAAGGTTTAGAATGGTCGGTGTAGGAGCGGCTTTGGCCGAGCGCAGCCAGCGGGGCACGGTTGACACAAAACCATTGATCTGGACGCGTCAAAAACCATTGGATTGGACAAATCGAAGGGCCTTGGTGCAGCATAGTACCGTAAGGGCGAGGTTGGCAATACCGGTTTGATGATGATTGATGTGGACAATGGTGGCCACAGCTGGAATTCTGCCTACATAAGTCGTGATCCTATTTGGGATGGCTGGGTGGGTCACAGACAGCGGAGGAGGAAATATCTATTAAAACATCGCTCCTTGATTTATTTCTCACCGTTTCAAAAGGTATTTTGGCTAATTCGTGTATTGTAGAGAATTTTATCGTGCGTTCTATCTTCATTCATCGCTACCGTTGATTTCAATTTGAATTGTCACTACTGAACCTCATATATGTGCTAAAGTTCGTAAATATGTGTTTTTATTTATTGCTATTTTAAAAACGGCTGCCATGTTTCTACAGTGCTTGCATCTCGTTCAACTGTCATCACGGCTCACTCTAGCTGCACACACCGGGGCGCACACATTGTTCCCAACATGTGAGATACAAAATCACTGTTGATCAAAGAAATCATCGGGATGCATTAAGCTGTAACCATTGCCAAAAAACATTGGATTGGACAAAACGAAGGTTAGAATGGTCGTGTGCAGGTGCGACTTTGGCTGCGCGCAGGTAGCGGGGCACGGTTGACACAAAACCATTGATCTGGACACGTTAGGATGTAACCATTGTCAAAAGCCGTTGGATACCACAAAACGAAGGTTAGAATGGTCGGTGTAGGAGCGGCTTTGGCCGAGCGCATCCAGCGGGGCACGGTTGACACAAAACCATTGATCTGGACGCGTCAAAAACCATTGGATTGGACAAATCGAAGGGCCTTGGTGCAGCATAGTACCGTAAGGGCGAGGTTGGCAATACCGGTTTGATGATGATTGACGTGGACAATGGTGGCCACAGCTGGAATTCTGCCTACATAAGTCGTGATCCTATTTGGGATGGCTGGGTTAGTCACAGACAGTGGAGGAGGAAACATCTATTAAAAAGTCATTCCCTTATTTATTTCTCATCGTTTGATGAGGTATTTTGGCTAATTCATGTACTATAGAGATTGTTATCGCTCGTTCTACTTTCATTCAGTGCTACCAATATAATAGGGAATACAAAAATTTTGTATTGAAAAGTGGAAAGGATCTTTCGAAGAGGCTATATTTATTTACACAGTTTGTGTAACATAGAAAATATGAGAACAACATGTTTTTGCAGATGACTCACTGTATTCTGTTGAGAACAAAGTGCTAAGATCACTGGTAATTAGCATGTTTTATTTATTGTCAGATAAGCTAATGCCATGCCTGATATTGTAAATATTGCCATATGAAAACTGTTACTGTAGGATTACTCTATATCAAGTGTTTGTTTCTTAATTATTACATTATCATGCCCGTTTATGAATCAACAAGTTTCCTCTTTGGTAAATGTTCTCATGTGTCATGACTGCTGCTCTGTTCCATTTCAGTAGGTAACCTTTTCTGTCATAGGCATTCTATTACTAGCCTGTTTTCTTATCACGGATGAAAACTTTCTGTGGCTACTTGTTGTTGTTTTTTTTTGGTGAGTGGGTTAGGACATCACTGTCATCAGCCATGTGTTCTTGGATATGGATATTTATTTAACTAGTGAAGGATAGGTATGGTCATCTTTTAGTTATTTTTTTTTTACAAAACAGCACAGTTTGTGTAACATAGAAAATATGAGAACAACATGTTTCTGCAGATGACTCACTGTATTCTGTTGAGAACAAAGTGCTAAGATCACTGGTAATTAGCATGTTTTATGTATTGTCGGGTAAGCTTATGCCATGCCTGATATTGTAAATATTGCCATATGAAAACTGTTACTGTAGGATTACTCTATATCAAGTGTTTGTTTCTAAATTATTACCTCATCATCATGCCCCTATATGAATCATCAACAACAAAAAGTTTCCTCTTTTGTAAATGTTCTCATGTCTCATGACTGCTGCTCTGTTCCATTTCAGTAGGTAACCTTTTCTGTCATAGGCATGCCATTACTACCTGTTTTCATATCATGCATGAAAACTTTATGTGGCTAGTTGTTGTTGTTGTTTGCAAGTGGGTTATGACATCACTGTCATCAGCCATGTGTACTTGGATATCGGTAGAATTTGTATGTGTGTATTGTGATGCTAGAATTGGGAAGGTTAGGTACGGTATTGTAGTTTTAAAGGGAGGAACTACGAGGTCATCTGCCCTTGGAAAGGAGGTGACCATGGTCTTCTGCTAGGAACAATCCCAGCATTTACCTGGAGGAGAAAGGAGAAATCGAACCCATTTCTTCTCAGTTCAGTTTTTACTCATGAGGCTGAGTGAATTTCGTTTCACAATCAAATCAGAATTGTATTTTTAGGGGCAGATGACCTCGTAATTGCGCCCCTTAAAACAACAATAATCAACAATAACTAACTAGAATTATATTTCTCGGCAGAGATGGGAATCAAACCTAGACTTTTGGACAGATATGATTGACTATACTGTAGATATTAATTTCTGTTTTAACTGTTACCGATTAATTGGTTATTTGTTGTTGTGTCTTTTCTTCTCGTTGTGTAGTCGACATCTCACGTTAAAATGGGGTGAATATTTGTCAAGTTTTTTATTGAATTCTTCTATATATCGCATTTATTGAGACATCAGTGTTTTCGGTCAAGTTCACACTCGCAAGGTTCGAAATGCATACTTATCGATTATGATCGAAAACGTCGATTTATTAGCTAGAGTAAAGTATCGATCGCATCAACTTCTGACCATATGTTTCATTTATGGTTACGTTATTTATTTATTTATTCGCGTCTGTAGAACGTAATTTGATACATAAACACTCAGTCGCGTTTCCTCACAGGTTGTTCATAGCAGCAGCGCTGGGTAGCGCGCTCGCTGACGGCCGGAAGGCTATGACGTCATAAATTGTATCGCAAGGTTTTCTCTCTAGGTGGTGTTGCTATGGCCATTGCAGATGAAAACCAAGTGGCTCTAGAGTGGGACCATTGTTAGACCGTCTACAGCTGAAAACTCAGGTGAGAGTGATTTTGTGTTTTGTTTTTTGTTTTCAAAATGATGTATTTTGCTGCAGCCGATACGTTAACTTGGAAACCCTTAAACAGTTGTTTTAAATCACCTGTGAGTAGTGGTTTTTGGATGGTTCTACACCCACCGCCACCGCTCCCCCGCAAGATGGCGGCTGCACGATATCTCTCGAATGCATGGTTGGATTTTGACAAATGAGGTGTTGTTGAACTCGGGCTGACACCCCCTTTCCAATGGAGAACATATTTCCACCCCAAAATAAAACCTACCCCTACTAGGGGGAGAAATTGCATTTTTTTTAGAAAATCTCGTTTTCAAGTGCGCCATGTGAGAGTTTGAATGCCAATATGGAATTAAACGTTGTTCTACACATGAGACATGTCTACGGTGGAAATCCAATATGAATTAACATGCTTTTTGTTTTGTTTTTACGCATGCCCACCCATAGCTTTTGGAAGAGGACGGTCTTTTTAAAGATGGTGGCTGTAGTGTAGCCTAACCTAACCCATTCCACGAGGGGTGATCATAAAGTATTTCAAGCGGTGCTTGTCGATAGGCAAACCAATAATCAAAGAGGGGTATGTCAGACCTTGAGGCGATAACCCCTTTTGATTGATCCCAGTTGACTGGTCTCTTTTGATTGATCTCTGTTGATTTATTTCTTTGGACTGGTCCCTATTGACTAGCCCCTTTGGACGGGTCCTTTTGAAGGGGGTCCTTTATGATGGGTCCCTGTTGACGGGTCATTGTTGACGGGTCATTGTTGACGGGTCATTGTTGACGGGTCATTGTTGACGGGTCATTGTTGACGAGTCCCTGTGGACGGGTCATTATTGACAGGTCATTGTTGACGAGTCATTGCTGACGGGTACTTGTTGATGAGTCCCTGTTGACGAGTCATTGTTGACGATTCATTGTTGACGAGTCCCTCTGGACGGGTCCTTGTTGACGAGTCCCTGTTGACGGTTCATTGTTGACTGGTCATTGTTCACGGGTCCTTGTTGACAGGTCGTTGTGGACGAGTCCTTGTTGACGGGTCCCTGTGATCGGTTCCCTGTGAACGGGCCCCTCTGGACTGGTCATTGTTGACAGGTCCTTGTGGACGAGTCCTTGTGGACGAGCCCCTGTGGACGGGTCCTTGTTGACGGGTCCTTTTTGACTAATCCCTTTAGACCGGTCCCTTTGGCCTGGTCCCTATGGACCGGCCCATGAATTTATTCAAATTATGTCAAAGGGGGCCTAACTACATTTGTGTGTGTAAAACAGTGTGTTGAACTGACGTTGTTCGCCAGTCCTTACTACTACAATCTTATAACGATATGAAAAGGAGAGTGATGAAATACATGTGAACACCTGTGAGATGACATTATTACCGCCTCCCTTGTGAAACAAGTCACATCCTGTTTGGTTTGTATAAGTTTGAAACTTGGTGGATAGACGACATCCAAGGGGCTAAGTGCAAAACTTGGTGGATGATTATGTTCTAGTGCTATAGTTAATGAAGACACCCTAGTACACGGGGCACATGCAATTTGAGGACAAGCCAAGGGACATAACTTGGTGGATGGATGTATCATATGTAGTTGAAAGAAAATAATGCTCGTTCTTAAGAAGTTAAAAAACGAGGAGATTGTACGTGCAGTAAGTCGGCTTGTTATATCCTGTGTTATATTGCTGACATGACAGAGAGCGCACAGTTCTGTTGCTATGACTAACGCTGCAGTAATTTGAAACCGCAGGTGTTCATCAAGACAATGGGTGATGATCATGCAAAGTCAGCAGTAATCTGATACCGCACAGGTGTTCCTAATGTTCATGAAGACAATGGGTGATGATCATGCAAAGTCAGCAGTAATCTGATACCGCACAGGTGTTCCTAGTGCACTTTGGACTGGCAGGTGTACAGGAAAGGAATTGTAATGATCAGCAAAAAACTGCTGACACGAGTGATGTAAGCCTCTATAAGGGAGGTGTCATATATTTCCCTACCGTCTGTCTTTATTACTCGCTACAAGTGAACAGTGCCCTATTACTGCTCAACAGTTGCCAAAAAGAAGCCCTTTTTGGTGGAAAATCATTAAATTATTTTGCAAGGTAAGTACTTATTATTAATGGATTGTAGTCTTTTATTACTAATCGATGTTCAAGTTATTGATTGGAATGTATTTATTGATTGATTGATTGATTTATTTGTTTACAGATAATTGACGTACCTGTAGGTTAGCAGAGTCCTGTACCTAGTTCAGCAGTTGATAAATTATTAAAGGTAAGTACCCCTCTAATAACTTTTAAACAGCAAGAGCGATATTTTCCAATGTTCACAGCTGGATGTCAATGACAATGGTTTATTTGATAGTTAAAGTTGGAACTACTTGACTATGATGTGTGAAGCTAAATTTGTAGGTTAGATTTGATTAACACTCTGTTAAGTTCCAACGTTCGCTGCTAGGTGTCAGTGACAATAATATTTGTTAACCAATGTAGGAACTACTCATCAATTATGTGAAGCTGAATTTGTAGGTTAGATTTGATTAACGATTTATCAAGTTCCAAGTTCACTACTAGGTGTCATGGTACCTGGTAACTTAAGTTGGAACTACTCGACAATGGTGTGAAGCTAAATTTGTAGGTTAGATTTCATTGACGCTTTATTAAGTTCCAACGTTCACTACTTGATGTCAGTGACAATGGTACCCGTTAACTAAAGTTGGAACTACTCAACAATGGTGTGAAGCTAAATTTGTAGGTTAGATTTGATTAACGCTCTATCAAGTTCTAACGTTCACCACTAGATGTCAGTGACAATGATATCTATTAACCAAAGTTGGAACAGCTTGAAATTAGACTTGGTATGAGTTCACAAACGATTAAATTAAAATACCTTGCTAGGACCATTGACTGTAATTTAATTAAACTATTTTTAATTTACTTTATTTTATCTTTTATTAACATTGATGATTTCTTTCTTTTATAGATAACTTGGAAAGTAATCATCATGTTCAAGTGTGGTGACTGTAAGAAACAGTTCTCAAGACCTGACAGCCTTCAGCGTCATGCAAGTACAAAACATAATCAGAAAATGTTTGTATGCAGTCATTGTGCTACAACATTTAACAGACAGGATAGTCTTACACGACATGTAAATTTAAAACATGTCAGTACAGCACCATTTTCGTGTTCAGTTTGTGAACTTGGTTTTTCTGGTGTAAAGCGATATCAATCCCACATGGTAAGTGCATGGTGAACAACAGGAATTAAAAACTGTAAAACCATCAACTAGTACGAAACCTTTAAACAAATGTGATTCTCAAAAGCGTAAACGTTCTAAAGATTGTAAAAATAGTTGTGCAACAAAAAGAATGAAGAATGGTGAACCTACAATAACACATCGTAATGTATGCAATATTGATATACCTTCTTCATCGATGCAGGGACATTTGCGCAGTATTAATCATAAAAATAATGCTTGTCATGAAAACAATTCTGCGAATATTCAGAAAATTGGTAGTGCATTTAAAAGTCGAATTGCTAGTTATAGACTTTATAGTAAAGAAAAAACTCAAAGTATTGAATCATTTAAAAAAAATGTACAACCTACTGTGTTTGGCTTGGTAGATAATGTTTTAGTAGAGCATAAAACAATTAAAATGAATTTTGAACTTTTTGGACTCTATGTAAAAACTGTGAGCGAAGGTGAAATTACGGATATCAAATCTTTAATACCAAAAACATAATTGTTAGTGAATCAACTAATATTAGTGATATATACCAAGATATGTCTAGTGCTATCATTGTGAAGAGTGAAGAGTTCCAGGAAAGGGAGTCAGGCTGGGCGTTGGTTGAAGTACTTTATTTAGAAACCAACATGAATAAATGTCTCCCACAAATCCAACCCCTCGTCCTCGTCGTGGGAGATGGCCAACGTAATTAAGTAGGGGATTGCCTGTAGGGGTGAAGTACAGTGGGGACTTTGTGTGCCTCAAGACCGCTACGGTAGCTGTGAAGGCCCTACATGAACCCTGAAGATATTACGGCTAACGGGGCTCTGGTAAAACAACTGCTGCCTTGTAGTTTGGAATTGGTTCTTCAAAGGCTAAGGGAAGAAACCCTGACAGAAAATCAGCCTGGTGCCTCAGGTTTAAGGTGGCAGCCCCTCCAAGGCACTCGGAGGCAGTGGGTTAATCACTCGCTCCTCTTAAATAAACTGATTACGGAAACTGAAGCGAAATTACAAAACCGGACGGATAACCTGATGACGACTTTTGGCATGAAGAGGACTACGAAAATCGGTTTCTGGAATGTGAGGACCTTGATGGAGAAAACCAGACTGAAACAAGTGACACGGGGGATGAAGAACTATGGGCTGGATATCCTAGGATTGAGTGAAGTGAGGTGGCCAGGATTTGGTGAAATACAGACAACAGATGGAATTACATTTCTCTATTCTGGGGGCGATGATGAAGAACACAGGGATGGAGTGGGGTTGCTGCTCAACAGAAATGCAAAGAGAAGCCTTATGGAGTGGAAGCCAATTTCTAGTAGGCTCATGTTTGCTAGGTTCAAGACAAAGATCAGGAATGTGATCATCATCCAATGCTATACGCCTACAGAACAATCGGAGCCGGAGAAGAAGGAAGAATTCTAACAAATGCTGCGAGATGTCACAAGACAAACAAGTAAGAAGGACATTCTCATTGTTATGGGAGACTTCAACGCGAAGGTGGGCTCAAACAATGAGGGGTTGGAGCAGATCATGGGTAAACATGGCCTTGGTGAGATGAATGACAATGGGAAGAAATTTACGGAATATTGCGCCAGTCAGGATTTGGTGATGGGTGGCATGGTATTTCCTCTTAGGCGGTGCCACAAGGTCACCTGGGTGTCTCCTGATCAAGTCACAGAAAATCAAATTGATCACATCGCGGTGAGCAGGAGGTTCAGAAGAAGCTTGGAAGATGTTAGGAACAAGAGAGGAGCGGACGTTGGTAGTGACAATCATCTTGTGGTTGCCAACTTCCGCATGAAGATCGTCACAGTCCGCCGAAAGTTTAACACTCGGCACAACAAGTTTGATGTGGGCAAGCTTAAGAACCAGCAGAGATTGGACCAATTTAAACTGGAGCTCAGAAATAAATTCCAGGAGTTGGACTTAGAGATGGGACTATCGACTACTTTTAACTATCGACTGACTAGTCATTCGTTGGAAGAAACTATCGACTAGATATTCGACTACTTTCAGTCGAATGGTTACCTGAATACGCATAGCTCTTAAAAGCGTATCGTTTCATGTATTCGTCTGAAAGTAGTCGCTTCTAGGCGGCGTACAAAGCACTGCAAGCCGTTACCCGCGGAGTTCTGTTGTACCAACAGATGAAAAACAAACTTCTCCCTAACCTACCTATTTTTGCAGACGTTAGTTTGGACTACGCGACACTCGGCAACATGCAATTGATCCAAGTTATTTATTTTTACTGTGCCTCGAATGGAGGTTGCGGCATTGTGTATAGTGCAGCCATTATATCCAATGTTGCAATGAGTAAATGTTCCCCAATATTGGTATAGGACACATACCCTGTATGTACTCTGAATAAGTGAAGCAATAGAGCAATACTTAATTAATTACTATAACTGAAAAGGGAGTTCGTAAGTACCGGTAACAATTCCATAGCCAAAATTGTGACGTACCTTTTATTTCTTAGTTGTTTTGCAGAAAATACTAAGAATGTAGAGTTGAAATACAACTTGAACAAGAACACGACAGCCTAGAATAAATACACACGAGACACGACAATAGAGCACTTTAGAACAGTAACGAGAGCGAACTTTCAGTGGAGATGTTGGCAACCATGTATAATACAAACAATTTATGACCAGAACGTAAAACTATGCCAGCGCTCAGAACATGTTAAAACAATTGGGATCAGTTCAGTCGTTTGCAAACGACTTGTTTATGTTACGGTGAGTAGTCGTTGAATTCATTCGACTGTTTTCTAAAAGCAGTCAAACAAGTCGATGGTTTTAACTTTTGTCAGCCGACTGCTGATACCCATCTCTACAAACCAATATTGACGACCAGAATCAATTTGAGCGTACACGCCCTCCGACTTGCTAAAATGCTATTAATATTGGATCCCAATATAAAATATTTTCTGATTTAATTTTCCTGGAAAATCTATTCTATGTTTGCATCGATCATTACCATCACGCTATGGGGAGAATTTCATAATAATTTTCTTGTAATTCATCTAACACGCGGTAGAATAAATGAATGAAATTCAATCATAAAAGAAATAGAACTCTAAGCCATAATTGGTAAGCCCATGTTCAAGTTGTGTAATAATTCAAGAATGCACCCAATTCTCATTAAAAGTGTATAGACTGTGTTAAGGAGTTCAAACATAACCTGAATATTGAATGCTTAACATTTCCAATGAAATGACGTACATATATATTTGGACAACTGGACGTAGGCTATTTCATTGAAAGAATCTACGAACAAGAAACTGTATAAAACTATAGGCACCTACAGCCGTCAAGCTGTCCTCACAGTACCCGCTGGAGATTTACATCACCACCCTATCTGTACGGTACCTCGAGATAAGCCTAAGTGCGCCAACTGTGAGGGAACACATAAACTCTTCCATCCCTGCCCTCATGTCTTTGCCACTACACCCCCCCCCCCCCCTCCCACACAGAACGCCACGGCTCTGACACAGTTGTTAGGCCTGTTACAACAACTCTCAGCTATATCCCTGTAAACTACAGCTAAACCAAACCCAGAACCCCCTAATACACTTCATTTGCAGAGTAATAAAATCCAGAAAACAACTCCGCAACAAGCTTCACAAAACCTAAATTATAAACGAAAAGACTACTCCACAAACACCAAAATCAGTAAACCTCCCTCATTTCAGCCACACTACACCTTAAACAAACATAGAAAGCATAGTCATGACCCCTTCATAGAGTAGGCTATTGCCTAAACACGATCATGTCTCCTTCAACTTTACCGAAGACTTCATTAAATTCTATTAAAAATTCATAAACTCATTCCACAAATCTTATAATCAGTATACATCCCTAATTTCAGTTACTCTATTCATTAAACAAGCATAGAAGGCGTAGCCATGACCCCTTCATGGAGTAGGCTATTGTCTAAATGTGACCACGCATACTACAACCTTACTCTAATTCAAAATTACGGCCAAATGATCCATCTGACTGGGCGGCAAAGGTATTTACCGGCTTGCCTGGGATAATGGGCCGCAAAACCGGTATCTGGAGCTCAAACATAACCTAAATATCGAATGCTTAACATTTCCAATAACTTGGACAACTGGATTTAGGCTATTTCATTGAAAGAATCAACGAACTGTATAAAACTACAGGCACCTTCAGGTATACTTAACTTATTAATTAAAGCTCTACAATAAACATACATCACAATGAATTGTAGCATGAAGTTATCCTGAAGAAGTCGTTTGATTAGAACGACTACTTAAATTCGAATGATTCCATTCGCTTGGAATTAGTCGTTTGCCTACGACTTGTTTCATTCGAATGATTTCCAGCGATTGCTTTGGGATCAGTCGTTTACAACGACTACTTCAATTCGAATGATTCCATTCGTTTTGAACTAGTCGTTTGCCAACGACTTGTTTCATTCGAATGATTTCCAACGATTGTTTTGGGATCAGTCGTTTGCAAACGACTTTTTTTGATACGGTGAGTAGTCGTTGAATTCATTCGACTGTTTTTTAAAAGCAGTCGAATAAGTCGATTGTTTTAACTATCGACTAATTCGACTGTTTTCAGTCGACTGCTGCCCATCTCTAGTTGGACTCCGAGACAGAGAAGGACGTGGAGACTGTGTGGAGCGAGGTAAAGAATATCTTCGTGGAAACCAGTGAGATGAAGCTCGGGTACAGGAACTACCTGCGGAAAGAATGGATATCCGATCAGACCTGGGACAAGATAAATTATAGGAAGGAGATTAAGGCCAAGCTCAACCCCTGCAAGACTAGGAAGCAGAAGGCTCTCACACAAGCAAAGTATTCTACAGCAAACAGGGAGGTAAAGAGGAGTGAACGGAAGGATAATAGGAGTTGGATTGATGAGCAGGCGGAGAAAGCAGAAGAAGCGGCAAGAAGGGGGGACGTTAAGGAGCTCTATGGCATCACAAAGATGCTTTCGAAGAAAGGTTTTAATAAAGCTAGGCCTGTGAAGAGCAAGACGGGCGAGATCCTCACGACGTGTGAACAGCAGCTGACAAGATGGAGAGAACACTTTGCGGAGGTTCTTAATAGAGATAGAGGACCAGAAAGTAAGCAGCGAGGAGAAGATGAAGAGGAAGCAGAAAGTGACCCTAGCATCAGCCTCGACTCCCCAACTCGGGACGAAATACGGACAGCGTTGAAGCAGATGAAATGCGGGAAGGCACCAGGTCTGGATAATATCCCAGCGGAAGTACTGAAAGCAGACCTGGATATTACGATCGATCTGCTGCACCCACTGTTGGAGAAGATCTGGAAGGAGGAGAAAATACCAACCGACGGGAAGAAGGGGTTGATAGTCAAGTTGCCGAAGAAAGGGGACACCACAAACTGTAACAACTGGAGGGGTATCACCTTGCTGTCCATTCCAAGCAAAGTGCTGGCGAGAGTCATCCTGAATCGTATAAAAGACTGCGTAGAAAAAAGGCTTCGGAAGGAACAGGCTGGATTTCGACAACATCGCAGCTGTGTGGATCTCATCAACACCCTCCGAATCATCCTGGAGCAGAGTGTGGAGTGGCGGAATACCCTTTACCTCACATTTGTTGACTTCGAAAAAGCCTTCGACTCCGTAAATCAAAGAATCATGTGGAAGTCCCTCGAGGAATATAAAATTCCAACAAAGATCATCAGAATCATGGAAGAGATGTACGAAGGGTATGAGTGCCAGGTTCTTCACGAAGGCAAATTAACAGAAAAGATAAAGGTCAGTTCCGGAGTGAGACAGGGGTGTGTCCTTTCCACCACTCTGTTCCTGTTGGTCCTGGATAGTGTGATGAAGAAGGTAATGGGAGGACGTAAGAGGGGTATTCAATGGGGTATAAATGACAGGCTTGAAGATCTGGATTTCGCAGACGACATTTGTCTTATGGCATAACGGTACCGAGACATAGAAGATAAGCTGGGGAGATTGCAGAGAGAAGCAGAACGTGCAGGACTGATGATCAACACCAACAAGACCAAAGAGATGAGGATAAATTCTGATATCACGACTAGTTTGACAGTCAACGGAAAGGACATTGTGCGAGTTGAGTCCTTCCTCTACCTTGGAAGTATAGTCACAAATGATGGGGGAGCAGAGGAAGATGTTCGAAGCCGTATCAGGAAGGCAAATGGTGCCTTTGTCCAGCTCTACCCCATCTGGAGAAATAGAAACATTTCCAGGAAGACCAAGCTCCGCCTTTTCAATAGCAACGTAAAGTCGATTTTTCTCTACGGCTGTGAGACATGGAAAGTCACAAAACCGATCAACAACCAGCTACATGTGTTCATTAACAGATGTCTGCGTCGCATCATGAATGTGAGGTGGCCGGACATAATCTCAAATGAAGATCTTTGGATCATCACCAATCAACAACCGATTAGCATCCAGATCAAGGAGAGGAAATGGCGCTGGATCGGTCGCACACTAAGGAAGCCGGACGGAGCTATTGAGAGGGCGGCGCTAGACTGGAATCCTCAAGGCGCCAGGAAGCGAGGTCGACCTAAGAAGACCTGGAAGAGGACGATCGAAAATGAAATTGCAGAGGTGGACAAGAACTGGAGTCAAGTGAAGAGAATGGCCAGGAACCGTACTGCGTGGAGAAATTTCGCCAAGGCCCTATGCTCCGGAAGGAGTGGCAGGAATTAAGTAAGTAACATGAATAAATATAACCCCCTTCGAGCATCATCATATATTGATTTGTCAGCATGGATCAAACGTAAGCATGCTTGTGTAAACGTTATGAATAGAGACCATGCATGTTTTGCGTGGGCTGTAACCTCAGCTCTCCATCCATCAGTGATGCATGAGAATAGAACATCATCTTATCCTCACTATTCCTCAGTGTTAGATTTAGAAGAAATGGAATTTCCTATGGAGATAAAAGATATTAAACGGTTTGAAGAGCTGAACAATGTAAGTATTAATGTGTATGTAATTGAAAACAAGAGTATAGTTGGTCCTCTATATTATACTCAGGAAAAAAGGATGCTCATGTAAATTTACTATACATAACCGAAGGTGAAAATGCTCACTATTGTTGGATAAAACATTTAAGTAGACTTGTTGGTAGTCAGCTGTCAAAACGTAATAATAGGAAGTGGTTGTGTGATGGCTGTTTGCTATATTTTAGAAAAGAGGATCAACTAACTCAACATCAAAAAGGGGGATGTAATCATGTTCGTACTGTATTACCTACTCCTGGAAATAACATTCTAAAATTTATAGACTTTGAGAAGCAGCTTCGAGTACCATTTGTTATATATGCTGACTTTGAGGCTTTGTTAAAGCCTTTTAATACATGTTCATCGAATCCATCCAAACCTTTTACCAACACTACTCACATTCATGAACCTTTTAGCTTTGCATATTATATTAAATGTAGTTACGATGACTCTTTAAATAAGTTTGAGCTCAATAGAGGACCTGATGCACCTAAAGTTTTTATGGAAAGGCTTGAAAAATATGCAATCCGTATATCCTCTATTTTAAATACTATCATTCCAATGGAGCTCTAACATCAACAGAGCAAATGAGTTTTGAAACTGAAACTAATTGTTTTATATGTGGTGAATATTTATATACAGATAGGGTTCGCGATCATGACCATTTAACAGGAAAATATCGTGGTGCTGCTCACCAAGAATGTAATTTAAAGTATAGAATAACTAAATTCATTCCAGTGATTCTACATAACGGTAGCAAATACGATAACCACTTTATCGTTAAAGAATTTGGAGCTTCAGATGTAAAAATCGATGTGATTCCAAATAATAAGAAGCAATACATATTGTTTACAAAATATATCAAAACTGGCAATTAAAAAACGTTAAAACTAAGATTTTTAGATTCATTCCGCTTTATGCCAAGTAGTCTTGATAAGCTTGCTAGTAATTTAAAATCAGATCAGTTTCATGAAATTCAACGTGCATTTCCTAAAGAAGATGATTTTAATTTGATTTGTCAAAAGGGTATATTTCCTTATGAATATATTAACAGTGTGGAACGTCTTGAAGAGTGTTCTTTACCACCAAAAGATGCAATTTACAGTTCTCTAAACACAAGTCATATCAGTGATCAGGAATATTTACATGCACAACGTGTATGGACACAGTTTGACATTCAAACTTTAGGTGCATTTTCAGACATATATTTGAAGACAGATGTGTTGTTATTAGCAGATGTTTTTGAAAATTTCCGGAATGTTTGTATGAAAACGTATGACCTTGATCCTTGTCAGTATTTTACTGCTCCTGGGTTAAGTTTCAGTTCAATGTTGAAAAATACAAAAGTAAATTTAGAATTGATGACTGATATAGACATGATTAATTTTATAAAATCTTCAAGTCGAGGTGGACTAAGCCAATGTAGTGGACCATATTCTAAAGCGAATAATAAATACATGGCTAGCTACAACCCTTGTGAAGAGTCAAAGTATATTGTCTACCTTGATGCAAATAACCAATACGGTTGGGCTATGAGTCAATATATACCACTGAAAGATTTTCGCTGGCTGACACAACCTGAAATTGATGCCTTACATGTTAACACTCTAAATGATAACGATGATAAAGGAAATATTTTAGAGGTAAATCTTGAGTACCCTAAAGAGCTACATGATGAACATAATGATTTACCATTTTGTCCTGAGAATATGAAATTCCCGTACATCACATCACGAACAAAAATGTTAATTGCTAATTTGAATGATAAATGCAAATATGTAATACATCATCAAAACTTGAAACAGTGTCTACAGCATGGATTGAAATTAACTAAAATTCATCGCGTATTACAATTTCATCAGTAAGCATGGCTCAAACCATATATTGAACTAAACAATAATTTAAGAACACAGTCAACAAACGCGTTTGAAAAAGATTTTTATAAACTCATGAATAATAGTGTTTTTGGAAAGACTATGGAGAATGTTGATAAGCGAGTTGATGTAAAGCTGATAACAAAGTGGGAAAATGATGGTAAAAGGTATGGTGCCAGCAACTTAATAAGCATGCCTAACTTCCATAGCTGTTCAATTATTCATGAGGATTTAGTTGTAATACAAATGAATCGCCTTAAAGTAACTTACAACAAACCTATATATGTGGGTTACACCATTCTGGAATTATCAAAAACGCTTATGTATGAATTTCACTATGATTATGTTAAGAAAAATTATCATGATAATCCAAAATTACTCTACACAGACACAGATTCTTTTATTTATGAGTTTAAAACTGATGATTTTTATGAGGATATCAAAACTAAGCTAAATAGGTTTGATACAAGTGACTATCCCAAGGATAATATTTACCATTTACCTGTTGTAAACAAAAAGGTTCTTGGAAAATTTAAGGATGAATGTGCTGGTGGTGTTATAGACACCTTTGTAGGCACTAAATCTAAATCATACAGCTATATGACAATTGATGATGTAGTAATAAAAAAATAAAAGGAGTAAAGAAGAATGTTGTTAGTAAAGAGTTAGATATAAGTGATTATAAAAACTGAATAGTTAGTAACCCACCCGTATTATATAAGAAAATGTGTGTATTTAGAAGTAAAAATCATCAGCTACATACCAATTTGCTGAACAAAGTTGCTTTAAGTAATGAAGACAACAAACGATTCATTATACCCAGCACATTTGATACTCTTGCTTGGGGAAACAGTCGCATTGATGACTATTACTTTACTTAAGTCTAATGTTCACCATATTGTATTATTTGTAGTATGTTTTATATTGTGATATTTTTGTAAAAACTGTAAGTAGAATGTATAATGTTAGGCTACTATAGTTTTAGTTAAAAAAATACATTTTACTGTAAAAATTAGCTTTTTATATTATGGTAAAAACAATGATTTAAAAAAATGTACAACATGTGAAAACTGAATAAGGCAATTTAAAAAATGTAAACTGGAAAATGAAAATATTCATGTGTGAAAAAGATGGCTATCACCATTTAAAAAATTAAAAGACGTTGTGATCTGGTAAACCTTGTTTTTATTTCACAACAAATAGGGCTTTACAAAATAGAATACAAAGAAAATACCAATTCCTCAATCCTTTTCAATGTTCATGTTCACTCATCATTAACTTTCCTTTTATAGCACTAATTACAATGAGAGCTGCCAACCTTTCTCCCACTGAGGCATCACAGGATGTCAAACGTTGTTTAGCTTTTTTCAACAATATTTTATCCGCCACACGTCTTAATGCAGGGTGTCTATGGCGATAAGAAAGGTCATGTTCTTTGCACGCTTGATCCAAAGGATTAATAGGTACATCACCACGTTGCAAACGTTGATTCAGCTTTGTTCCAGGACCACAAAAACGATAACCAGGAAGATGGATTTCAAAAGGTAAGTATTGAATGACTTTGTCAATGACGCCATGACCAGTACAAGTTTGACATATCCTTTTCCATAGGTGGAGAAAAGGTTTGATTTCCCTCTTCATCTGTAGACGTTGCTGATGATGTTGCTTTTTTCTCGCCATCACACCCGTGGAATGAGGAAACAAAGTCTTTACACTGACTTTTATGACAGTGATAGAGTTTGACCAACTGGCAAGTAGCACACTGTCGCATAGAGGGTATTTTTGCCAATGCCCACTTGCTTATGCTGTTCAAAATCTGTACATGGTTGCAATTCACTTAACACAGGGTCTTGAGTCCATGATTTTGGTACATGTTGCCAGATTTCTTTCACTGCATTTGCTGCCACATAATAAATGAACGATTTTGGAAGAGCCAATAATTCGTCTTTGGTAAAACTGTCTAGTTTCTTTTTACACACAAAAAAAAACTTTCCAATCGCTTTATCGGTAGCATCCCTTTTCTCCATGGTATAATGTAGATGTTTACACGTCGCTTGTAGAAATCACACTGGTGTCATTCACAGGTAAACCTAGAGTTTTAATTTTATTTAACAACTCACAGCAGGCATTGGTGGTTAGCCAATGAAACAATTGCCACACCTGTGCCAAGGCTTTATGACTAATGTTGTCACAGGGGCAGTGGTCCATGAGTGTTTGCAGCGAGGGACAGTCCAAGTCCATTAAATCGATACATTGACAGTAAGACGTCAAGAATGGATGTAGCCAATGACGTTTTTCACTACCTTTCACAAATACCACATGGGCAGAAGACAAGTGGGCTTTCATGACCATGTCCAGGTGCTTATATGAAATGGTTCCTTGCTTCCAGTCTAATTGCATATGAGTTTCAATCCACTGGGTTTGCTTACGGTCTTTATCACACAATAAATCAAACGCATAGGGTGGTTTAAACACCAAATGGGTAGCTCGAGATATCCAAAAAGTGGAACAATCGATGATGGCTACTTCTTTAAATATAAATTTGTTATCTCCAATTTAAAACCCTTGACAGTCAACAATTAGTGTACACAACATGTTCACTCTTGTCTGGATCAAGTCCAACTGACCACAGACTGACTTCGTCCAATAAGGTGCATCCATGACATTCACTTACATTCCATTCTAGTAAAAAACAAAATTACTGACTAGTCACTATTGAGGTTAGGATATGACAGGGGGCATAAGAAATAATAATATAACAACAACAACCAATTTTTTATTACATTATTTTATTAGCATAACAAGTTTTACATTCTTTTGTCATTCTCATACAACTCATACAACAAAAAAGTCTTTTGTGTTTATAGCGTCCATAACACCGATGATATCCCAATGTCCCTAAACTGGGTGTTTTTGACTGTGAGCTGATCAACCGAAGCACCGTTGACCATAAAGTCCACACGTATCATAACTAGTTTCATCACTCAGAGGCACCAGTGAGGGGTAACTTGAATGACAGGGTATATTACCCACCTCCATTCTACGTAGGTAGGGGCAGGCGGGTGACCAGCGCTGATGTTCTTGCATAGGTTCATCACATTCTTCCCATTGATTTATGATGATGGGACAAAAGGCACATTTCACTTCATCTCTTGTTTTTAAATAATAGAATCCAGCGGCCGCCAAGGCTTGAGGGTTTATGAAAGGCACCGGCCACGTCACAAAGGTCTTGAGACGTTGTTCCTCAGATTTTAAATTCATGGGTGTGTCGTCTCTTGATGCATTAAAGCAAGACATGACTGAGCGGCTTGACGTAGGTCGACCTGTTATTTATACACTTGTCACTTGGTTGAACAGTGGATAATATCTGACTTGTTTGTGACGAATGATCAAACAGTAGGCCGTCGTATTGGCTGGAACATTATCATGCGTTTCAAAATCTAGTCGAATGTCAATATTGGATGGCTTGACAGACTCTTCCAAGTAAGAACAATCAAAGACAATCAACGGCGCCCTTGTCTTAAAAGCTTGGGGTGACAACATGGGGCAATTCTCTTTTTGATAATACGACCATCGAAATTTAGAAAACAAGTCGTACGGTGGGCCAAATTTATTTTTTGAAAAATCTAAATCCAGTCCTTCATAGGGAAACACAGCACCGTTGAGGAAAAGACGTGCATTTCTTAATTGCAGGTGATCAAATTGAGTGGCATCTTTGGTTTGTTGATACTTGCGATTTGTTTAAAAACCCACGATCATGTAGAGAGGTCTCTCTGTATAGCGGGCTGTTTTTACAGACCAACTGTGTGTGTTGGTGGTGGGCAATAGCGGGTACTCTTGCAGTGCCCAGCTTCTAAATTCCATGGGTAGAGGCATATCTCTCTTTACCATTTTGAGTATGTCCAGTTTTTTTGCTATCATTAAGGGTCACATGAGGCACTTTCCATAGCAAGCGTTGTAGTTGAATTTTTGAATCTATGGGGGCATTGTCGGCTCCCTTGAGTGCATTATTATCACTCCTGTCTCTCACCAAATAAAGCACTTGCCTTGCATTCACCACAATTCGCTGGTGATCTTCGGCAAAGCCTAAAATCAGTTTAAGAGGTAAAAATCCAGTAAAGGTGCCATCCGTGTGTACCATCCAGTCATTGGTCGAGTCAGGGCACCAACCCGCCATGCAAAGTGTTTTACCTTCTTCCTCACTATAAGAGGGATATAGTTTCATGACACTGGAAATACCCACATTTCGAGGGCTATCCACTACGATATCGGTAATGACATACCGCACCTCAGAAAACAGAAAGGCAAAAGCATGGTTGGCTAACTTGGATGTGGTAGGTGTAGAGCCATCGGCTTTGGTGAGCCGACCTTCAATCTGAATGACACTTTCATGCGGCAGGGTGTAAATATCTTGGTTGTTGTTAACAAATTGAATTTAATCATTGTTATTGAGTCCAGGTGTTTGAGCTTGATAGGAATGGAGATCAATTCTTACCATTCCTGGTTGCTCCTCGATGTGGTTCGCTACCTCTAGGATAGAATTCATCATGGAGGTTGACGTGGTAACCCAAATGCTGTAAAATCTGCTTATCCTTAGATGTTAACGTGGATTCACGTGGCAAACAACTAACACCATTCCTAGACGGAGTTGTTGCTTTATACACAAAGTTCATAGTGGTTATAGCACCAACATGTAAGTCACTGGTGTGGTAGAATCTAGATCAATGAGTTGTTGATCTCTATTGATCAGTCTTAATGTTATATTACTAATACCATCGACAGCCACAGAATGAAAAAGCACCACTGGAGGGTTTTCACGAATAATATAGCCATTGGGCGATGTTACAATAAAGTCATAAAGCGAATGTGATGGTTCTTGATTGGTGTACACTTGGCTAATAATATTACACGTCACCGACACGTGATGGTCCTCGATGAATTTCACTTCAGGGTCTGATTCATGTTTTTTGTTGGGCTTCAACACGTGTGGTTTAAATCCTAGTAATGGACCAATGGAATCGGGGTGTGTTTTAAAGTCAATTTTGAATGTAGAAAAAATACTGCAGTGATGGGTGTTGGTATTTCCTACAAGTTCAAACTTGTGCGTTCCATCGAGAAATGACTATAAACCATATTCATTGATCAACACCACATAAATGTGTTCATAAATGTAATCTATCGTATATCCACCAGAGTTCAGGGTGAGCACACAATCATCATAGTAAAACTTGTTGTTCACATTTTCACATATGTTGTATATTCGATTGTACGTTTCAAGTGAAACAAGTCCTACACCATAAGGTCTTTCACTCAATTCAGTAGGCGGGTAAAAGTCTAGGCTGACTTCAGGCCCGCGTCCATGCAGTGTAAACGTCTTACTTTCCGCTGACATACTGTTGACGTTTTTGCTTATGCTGCGTCTTATATAAAAAAATAAACACAAACGTCCACACTGTTGGCTGTTATATGTTTGCTCACGTTTCATATTATAATATATCTTGATCCTGTTTCCAAAATAGGTCACTAATTCCATGGGCGGGGCAAGTTCCCAAAACTGTCAAAGTACCATATGTTGGATCCCTCTTTGTCATAAGCTACATAATGTGTTCCTGGTCCTCGGTGATCATCCAAATTGACAGCAGCACATTCCTGTTTCCAGGGTCGTGGGGGTAATTGGTTTCGCATAAACACACCTCGAAAATGAGAAAGCTTTAGTTGTTTAGGATAGCTTTCCACTTGTTGATGTGTCAGGGCATGTCTTGCTATGGCTGAGGTTAAAGATGTTTTTATTTTATTTCGAAATGGTGAAATTCCAAATCCTTGTTGATAAAAGACTGGCTTCAAATTAGCATTTCTAGCCCCCATAGCAATAGCTTCCATCGTTTCATTGTGTCGCTGACTTTCTTTTAGTTGTTGCTTGCCCTGCTGTGCGGCTTTAAAAGTTTTTGCCACCGCACTGGCACCGCCCAAAAGTGAACCCAGAGCAGCCAGACCAGCGAATAATGCAGGTAAAAATCCAGCTCGTTAGGGGACGGGAATCACTCGCCCTTGTTTTGAACCCTGTCGCTGACGTTTTGGAATAACATGTCTCTGTGCCGCTCGAAGAGCTTTCCTTATGGTCAACACATTATTTTTTCTTTTTTTCTTTCGCGAGGGCTTGTCCACGAATGCTTTAAGCCCATGCTTTGCCAATGAGAGGGTCTTATTTTTAGTCTTTTTATTCTTTCTTACCACATATCTTTGTTTCACCATGATGATGACCAACAACCTTTCACAAGAATGTTTAAGTCATAACTAACGTCAGCTTGTTATTTCATGGCTGTATATTCCTATTCCACATAAAGCGGGAAATCATTTATGGTTTTTCCAGCTTGCTTTTCATCCCATGTCAACATGAGGTGAAAGGATAATTCTTCACCTGCATTGACCATTTCATGGTTATGGACCGATATTCTATGACCGTTTATCTCTACATGTAAACTTAAATGGTTTTCATCAGGCATCGCGTATTTCATGTGAATGGTTCCCTCATAGTGTAATCGATAGTGGTTTAAACCCGAAGCAAGCACATAGGTCAGGTGCTGGTCATGGAATAGCGGTAAATGGCTCCTGTCATTCACAGGTTTTTCATTTGTCAGATACACTAAAAATATAGATGGAATAAACTTATAAAGGCTTTTTATTTGGTAGGTGAGGTTGCGTTTAGTGCTGACATCATCATCTTCTTGTGGGTTTTCCACGTGAATAATGCGGTGATGATTAGCTGTATAGCCATCCACTGTCTGCCGAGGCACTTTGTTATATAACTCATGCACCTTGTTATCCACATACTTTTTTGTAGTAACGTCTGTAGACACTTGAGGATGTTTCACATGGGTTAACCGCTTTCTCTTAAAGTCATAATCTCCCTGTTTTGTGCGTGGCATTACAGACCTATCCACATAGTGTTTATTAGCAGGATCTGTGTCTTGTTTAGGATCATGTATGGGAACAGACCTAGCTTTGGCCATCAATGCACGTCCAAAGACATCCATCGTCAACCTGTAGTACGTGTCTACTGTTTCTATGACAAGGTTCGGTTCCATGTATATAGACAGCTTGCTAGCCTCTCTAAGCCTTAGTTGAAATGAAGATTATTAAGCAGCAAGAGTCATTCCCCGTGGGGGACAAGGTTTCCCATCTCTGTCCCACATCACGTGAACAACGCCATGGTTCACTGTTTCCATCTTCCATTCGCTGCATCATTGTGGGGCCTTCGGGATGTGGAAAGACTAATCTTTTGCTGACGCTTATTACAGCGCCCAATGGTCTACGTTTTCAAAATATTTATATTTTTGCAGAATATCTCTACCAACCCCTCTACGTGTTTCTGGATCAAGTCATGTCTGGATTACAAAATGAAAATATGGGTTATTTCACATTTTCCAAGCAAAAAAATGTTATTTCACTGGATGAGGTAAAGCCTGATTTACTCATGATTTTCGATGATGTATCCACTGTACGACAAGGCATCATTCAAAGCTATTTCAGCATGGGTCGACAAAAACATATCGATTGCTTCTATCTTGGACAAACGTATTCTAAAATGTCCAAACAGTTGATTCGTGACAATGCTAATGTCATTGTTTTATTTCGTCAGGACGAGAGGAACAGTCGTCACATTTATAATGAACATGTGAATCCGGATATGACCTTTCAAATGTTTACAGAATTGTGTGCTAAGTGCTGGAACACTCAACGTCATGCCTGTTTAGTGATTGACAAACAAAGTGAACTCAATCAAGGGCGGTATCGCTTAGGGTTTGATCATTTTATTGCTCTTTAAGTCACTGTGTCATTCCCTCTCAAGTCATTTGTCAAGACACCATGGTGTTAGCAGAGAGTCAATTGGAAAAGCATATTATTAGAGCAAAAAATACTATTCGCCAAAAGTTCCGTCAATTGAAACGATCACGTGCGGATCATGCTTTGTTTATTCAACAACATTTAGCACCTCCGCTAAAAGCCATGTTGAAACCCTCTTTCAAGCCATTTGAAACGCTACCTACCGTTTCACAAGCCACTCAGACGCACCACGAGGTCTCTGAGGAAGAGGAACAGGAACAGGAAGATTTATCTAGTGTTAGCGAGGTTGAGGATGATGAGGAACAAGTGTTTACACCTCAAAAAAAGACCTCACCCCTCGCAGAGTTCAACACACTGCTTTACACACACAAATGTAGTTAGGCCCCCTTTGACATAATTTGAATAAATTCATGGGCCGGTCCATAGGGACCAGGCCAAAGGGACCGGTCTAAAGGGATTAGTAAAAAAGGACCCGTCAACAAGGACCCGTCCACAGGGGCTCGTCCACAAGGACCTGTCAACAATGACCAGTCCAGAGGGGCCCGTTCACAGGGAACCGACCACAGGGACCCGTCAACAAGGACTCGTCCACAAGGACCTGTCAACAAGGACCCGTCAACAAGGACCAGTCAACAATGACCCGTCAACAGGGACTCGTCAACAAGGACCCGTCCAGAGGGACTCGTCAACAATGAATCGTCAACAATGACTCGTCAACAATGACCTGTCAACAATGACCCGTCCACAGGGACTCGTCAACAATGACCCATCAACAGGGACCCGTCATAAAGGACCCCCTTCAAAAGGACCCATCCATAGGGGCTAGTCAACAAGGACCAGTCCAAAGAAACAAATCAACAGAGATCAATCAAAAGGGACCAGTCAACTGGGATCAATCAAAAGGGGTTATCGCCTCAAGGTCTGACATACCCCTCTTTGATTATTGGTTTGCCTATCGACAAGCACCGCTTGAAATACTTTATGATCACCCCTCGTGGAATGGGTTAGGTTAGGCTACACTACAGCCACCATCTTTAAAAAAAACCGTCCTCTTACAAAAGCTATGAGTGGGCATGCATTAAAACAAAAAGCATGTTAATTCATAGTGGCTTTCCACCGTATACATTTCTCTTGTGTAGAACAACGTTTAATTCCATATTGGCATTCAAACTCTCACATGTCGCACTTGGAAACGAGATTTTCTAAAAAAATGCAATTTCACCCCCTATTAGGGGTAGGTTTTATTTTGGGGTGGAAATATTTTGTCCATTGGAAAGGGGGTGTCAGCCCGAGTTCAACAACACCTCATTTGTCAAAATCCAACCATGCATTCGAGAGATATCGTGCCGCCGCCATCTTGGCGGTGGAGCGGTGGCGGTGGGTGTAGAACCATCCAAAAACCACTACTCCTGTGTGTTCTGGTCGCGTGGTGAATGTTAGGGAAAGGTTGATTCCCAAAGATTTTTTAGAATCTTGTTTTGACAATTTTAAGGATGAAAAATGTACAGCGCGACGGTTGCATACAGCTTTAAAGGTGAATACAGAACTGGTATACAATTTTATATATAAAAAGAAGGACGTGGAACATAAAGAGACATTTTATATTTGCAGTAAAATGCAAGAGCCTTTCATAGCCCATAATTTGGAACAGTGGTATGAAACCCACGTGGTCAATGCCTTGCTGACTAATTTGATAAACTACAACAAGGACCCAGTGGCCTTGCCTTAAACAAAATTCATCACCTGCTAGTTAACATTTGTCAATTCAATCCATTCAAAGCTGGGTCTAGTTCATTCGGACACCACAGGCAATAGCTTTGAAAAAGGCTGTGATTAACATTGGAAATAAGGACGATGAATGTTTCCGGTGGTCTGTGGCTGCGTATTTGCAACCAGCACAACGTGCCTGTCACAGACCGGGAATGTATAAGTGTGAATTTTCTTATTTGGAACAAAATTTAAATTTAACTCATGTTTCGTTCCCTATGGACATAACTGACTTTCATAGGTTTGAACAAGATAACCAGGACTTTTCGTTCATAGTGTATGGCCTCAACGATGATGGCATTGTGGATCCTCTTTATGCCACGAAACAACAAAAACAACACCACATTCATGTTTTATATTTGTCGCAGGGAGAGGTGAATCACTATTGCCTAATTAAGAATTTGAGTAGATCGCTAAGCAGTCAAGCGTCGAAACATGTGCGTGCAAAACATATTTGTGATCGTTGCTTGCAATATTTTACAACCCCTACGATTTTGGATGGACATAGGGTAGATTGCATATCTCAGGAAGCAATGAGACTAGTATTGCCACAAGGAAAGGACGCTGTGTTAAAGATTAAGAACATTCACAAGCGTGACATTGTCCCCTATGTGGTGTACGCTGATTTTGAAGCTCGCACTACACCCATGGCGGGATGTGAACCAAATCCCGCCATCAGCTCAACCACACCCATTCGAAATCATGAACGCTTTGCTATAGGATTTAACGTGGTGTGTGCCTATGACCCTCCAAAATCCTATTACGAATCCCTTAAGGGACCAGATTGTGCGAAATGGTTTTTAGACCAACTTGTCAAGTTGGCGGATCATATACAACAGTTACTAGAAACCCAGTACCCATGAGCCTAACTCCAGAACAGCAGCAACAGTATGAGCATGCCACTGCATGCCATATTTGTAAAAAGCCGCTGGACAGAGCTGAAGACACCGTTCGTGATCACTCGCACTTTACAGGGGAGTTTCGAGGAGCCGCCCACAAAAAGTGTAATGTGAATTACCCAGCTCCTTGATTTATCAGTGTGTTTTTTTACAATCTGGCAAATTATGATATTCAGTTTTTGATTCGTGAATTGGGTCATGTTAGCAAGGGATCGTTTTCAATTATCCCTCAAAACCATCAACGTTTTACAGCCTTGACATGGCGGTTGGGCGAATTTTGCATTCGATTTTTGGATTCCTTTAAGTTTATGGCATCCTCGCTAGACAGCCTGGTCAATGGCTTGGATGAAAAGGAATTAAAATACACCAGGATGCATTTTGAAAATCCTGAGCATTTTAAATTGTGCATTCGGAAAGGTATTTTCCCGCATGATTTATGTGCAAGTTGGGAGGTGTTAGAGCAAAAACCACTCCCACCGCAAGAGAAATTTTACTCAAAGCTGACATGCTGTACAGTTTCCGATCAAGACTGTGCACATGCATGCCAAGTTTGGTGAGTGTTTGATATCAAGACGCTAGGTGAATATGCTATGCATTACCTAAAACTCGATGTATTGCTGCTGACAGATGTGTTTGAAAAATTCCGTGAGTTATGACAACACATTTATGGCCTTGACCCTGCTCATTATTATACAAGTCCTGGCCTGTCGTTTGATGCAGCTTTAAGACCACTGAAGTGGAATTGGATTTACTCACGGATGTAGACTCGCCTCAAGGGATATCGATGATAATTTGAAATGAGTAGGACCAGTGTGACCATGGATAAGCCCATTTCCTTGGGTCAAGTCATTTTAGACTTTTCCAAATCGGTCATGTACCGATTCCACTACGAGTTTGCCAAACAACATTTTGAGGATGTAGCTCTTTTGTATATGGATACGAACTCGTTCATTTACCACATTCGCCACTGCAACCCCTATGTCGTCATGAAGGAACATTAGTGACTTCTTCGTATAGCGCTGACAACGTTTCAGCTACCCATAAAAACAAGAAGGTAATGGGTGTTTTAAAAGATGAATGCGGTGATTACATTATGACGGAATTCGTTAGTTTGGCTTCCGAAATGTATGCCTATCGCACACTAGACTATAAGGAAGCCAAAAGAGCAAAAGGCGCAGGTAAAGAAGTGGTAAAATCGCTATGTGTAGACGACTACCTAGGGGTTTTACAAACTGGCAAAGCTATGTTCATAAACAGTGCAGGATACAATCCAGCAACCATAATTTGTATCTTGTGGAACAGAGAAAACGCACCCTCGCCTCAATGGATAACAAACGTGTGTGGACGGATGACCCGCTCACTAGTCTACCATGGGGTTATGACCACAAGGAGGAGGAGGTGTGATTTTTCTGTTTGATTGTTTAGAAACATAGCTTTTTGTAACTAATAGATTTAGTATTTTGTAAATATCGGCTTTTGTCATTGTAAATAGTGGATTTTGTAAATAGTAGAAACCACTTAGGCCTTTTGCCCAGTGCAACCTTATTTTTATCTTATTTTCATTGGGTTGGGAATGGTAAATTGTAAATATTTGTTTTTCTTTTTAAAGCTGTAGAAAGGTGCTTTTTTTTAGTAAATTAAATGTTTTTTGTAATGGTAAATGGTAATTTTTTTACTAAAAGTTCTTTGGGATGAGTGTGCATGTCAAGGATGTTCTTTGGAAATAAATAACGTGGTTGTATCTGTTTCCAAAGACAGGCATGGTTGTGTGAATGTATGGCTAGAGAGAGAGAGAGAGAGAAAGCTTGTGTGTAGGTAGCATTGAATGTTTGACCAGAGCAAACACGGCAAGGTAGGGTAGTGGGAAAATTAATATGTATAGCAAATGGTAAATAGTTTTTTGTTTTTGTTTTGAAATGCAGCGGTAGATAGGCATTATTTTGTAAAACAGTCTTACCTGCAGTAGCAGTAGTAGGCCTCTACGTTTTTGGAAACAAACAGAAAGAGACTGCACTATCATCATGGCCAAGCACTTCCATCAAGACCATTTCAAAAACTTGAAATCAGCAAAATGTATGTTTTACAAAACTAAACTTCCAACGTGGACTAAATCATAAACGTGTTAACAGTAATGTGCAAAAATAGGAAATCAATGTTTCCATAGCGACAAAATACAAAATCTTTAAACTGACATTTTTAAAAAGTAGAAGTGGAAAATTGACAAATGGCAATGTATGAAATGTGAAAATGGCAATCATCATTTAAAAAATTAAAAACATCATGCTCTGGCAAACTGTGTTTTTATTTCATACCCATAGGGATTTACAAAAAAGAGAATACAAACAAATACCAATTCCTCAATTCTCAATTCCTCAATGTTCATGTCTATGCATTATTAACTTTCCTTTCATAGCACTCATGCCAATTAGGGCTGCCAACCTCTCTCCCACTGAAGCATCATAGAATGTGAAACGTTGTTTAGCTTTTTTCAACAACACTTTATCCGCCACATGTCTTAAAGCAGGATGACTATGACGATAAGAACGGTCATGTTCTTTACATGCTGGATCCAAAAGATTAATGGGTACATCACCACGCTGCAAACGTTTTTCAAGATGAGTTCCAGGGCCACAAAAACGATAACCAGGAAGAAGGATTTCAAAAGGTATGTATTGAATAACTTTGTCAATGATTCCATTGCCAGTACAGGTCTGGCATATCCTTTTCCATTGATGGCGAAAAGGTTCGATCTTCCTCCTCCTCTGTAGACGATGTTTGTTGTTGTTGTTGTTGTCGCTTTTCCTCGCCATTACACCCGAGGAATGGTGACACAAAGTCTTTACGTGGACTTTTATGACCGTGATAGAGTTTGGCTAGCTGGCAAGTAGCGCACTGTCCCATAGAGGGTACTTTCGCCATGGCCACTTGCTTATGGTGATCGTAATTCGTACATGGTTGCAATTCACTTAACACTGGGTCATGAGTCCATGATTTTGGTACATGTTGCCAGATTTCTTTCACTGCACTCGCTGCCACATAATAAATGAACGACTTGAGGAGCGGCAATAATTCCTCTTTAGTTAAACTGTCTAGTTTCTTTTTGTACACAAAGAACTTCCTAATCGCTTTATCATTGCATCCCCTTTCTCCATGGTATTGCGTCCTGTAGATGTTTACACGTCGCTTGTAGAAATCTCACTGGTGGCATTCACAGGTAAACCTTGAGTTTTAATTTTATTTAACAACTCCCAGCAGGCATTGGTGGTTAGCCAATGAAACAATTGCCTCACATGGGCCAACGCCAACAACATCTCATTCGTTAAAATCCGACCATCCATTCGCCAATTATCACCAATATTCGCGAGAAAGTAGGCTATCATTTTTTCTCCTCCTACACCCTTGAAACTTGCTGCCCCCTAGAGGGCATACCCACCTTCCAATAAAGTCAAACAAACATTTTTCCAAAATTCACCTTTTCCAAAATAGCCAATCCAAAAAACAAGAATTTTCATTTTTTTAAATACCAACACACATTCTTAGCAAAGAGAACGTCACCCCAACGCCAACAACACCTCGTTCGTTAAAATCCGATCATGCGTTCGGGAGATATCGCCAAAGTTTATATGAAAGTAGGAGGTGTCCCAGCTCTCTTATCATCCCACTACTTACGGTGCACCATAAAGAGAGATTGAAACATTTTACGCCTAATATGAGTTATGTTCAAAGTCTATGAACTAGGCCTATAAACACTATCAATGGATGCCTCATGGTGGTCTTTAGATGTTATTGAAGACACAAATGTATGGTACCGGTTCGGTACGACAGCGACAGTTCAGAACACCTTTGTTGGAATCAGCAGTAGAAACACTTAATTCCTCAATACTTCACCAGCAATATAAAGACAATAAAACCAATGAAGTCACTGCGCTGAAATCATATCTTGCCAAATATGCAGCTTAAATTCATAACTTCAACACTTGCAATGGCAGAGATTGGCATCTAATCCGTCTTGTTAGAGCAACGATTAATAACCAAACTTATTAAATTGGCAAATAGCAAGAGGTTAAATTGTATGATATTGATCAGTTTTAACGTTATGTTACTGAAATGCATGGTCATTGTTACGGAAGCTTGGTGGGGCCACTCCCATTGTTCGTAAAAATCCTGCAGTTACTCAAAACCAAATTGCTGCTCATATAGTTGCTTTGTCTAGAACACCGAGATACAGAAATCATACAAGAAATATCAAAAAGCAATTAACCAGTTTCAAGGCCACAAGCCCCCTTCATTCGGAATACACTAGACCATTTAGTGTGCAAGATATTGATGCAGCTTTAGAAGATATGAAATCTGGTAAAGCACCGGGATTTGACGAGATTCACCCCGAGTTTCTCATTAATAGTGGAGAAAATACGAAACTATGATTATCTAATTTGCATATTAAGGCTTTCACGGCCCGGATTATTATATAAACAATTCATGCTTTTGGGCTAATGCCGTGTGTATTTTTAATTTAAACCATACGTTTCGGAGAAACCTTGCCTCCTTTTTCAATGGAAATAAACAATGTGGCCAAAGAAAGTATATCAATGAGATTACAAAAAATATAGATAAATTCCTCTGTTCGTCACCAGAGAGCAGCTGCCAGAAATTACTGTATGGACCATGGTGGAACGGCGGACAAAGTAGTAAGTAACCAGAAGGTAAAGGGGTCGGTGTGATAATATAGAAACTCCTCGAAGAATGAGGAGGGGGGGGGGAGGTGGGGGGGTTAGATGGATATAAGGAAACATAAACAAAAGGGAAGTGTATTTGAACAATACCTAACGTCATACAGTCAACGGCGAAAAAACAGATGGAAACTCCTCCAGTGACGAACAAAGGAGATCAAATCCAGGCTCTGAGCCCTAGAGGGAAAATGTACAATTTTAAATATGTGAAGAACAGAGAGACTGAGAGGAACTATCTCCCTAGATCCTTAATAACTGGTAGCCAAGTGTCACTTAGCTGATATCCAGTGTCTCTGTTAAAATTATTGGGATTTTTACGAATTTCAACTGCCTCCCTTATAATTCTAGACCAGTTGTGCTTAACAAGGGCAAGCGCATGAGCATCCTTGAAACATACATCGTGCCCTGAAGACAGGGCATGTTCAGCTATAGCTGATTTGTCAGGTTGGTTTAGACGGATGTTCCTTTGATGCTCTTTGATGCGAGTTGCAATGGAACGTTTTGTTTGTCCAATGTAGACTTTTCCGCAAGTACAAGGGACTTCATACACCCCAGGTTGTAGTATTGGAGACAATTTATCTTTGTTTAATGCTAAACGTTGACCAATTTTCGTCATAGTGCCGAAAACTGTTTTTATCTTGTGCTTGCGGAGAATCTTAGCAACGCGGTCAGTGGTGTTGTGAATATAAGGGAGGTAAGCAGTTCCTCTCACGTCGGAGCTCTGAGAAGGTTGTCTATCCCTCCTTCTGGGATGTAGGGACCTATATATAGTGGATTCATTATAGCCATTACCCTTAAACATGGTTTGTAAGGCATGTAACTCTTCCTGAAGAGTTGATGCCTCACAAATACGTTCCGCTCTTTTGGCTAGAGTTGTTATAATTCCTTGTTTTTGTGCTGGGTGGTGGTGGGAGTCCGCATGTAAATAACGGTTAGTGTGAGTTGGCTTACGGTAGACGCTGTGCCCCATGGAGCCATCCGCTTTCCTCCTCACAAGAACATCCAAAAAAGGTAAGCATCCACCTGACTCTAGCTCCATTGTGAAGTAGATTGAAGGATGCAGCTGATTTAGGTGGTTCAGAAAGTGGTTCAGTTTCTCAGAACCCTCCTCCCACACCACGAACGTATCATCCACATACCTCCACCAAATCACAGGTTTGAAAGACGCCGAAGATATAGCCTCCCCCTCAAAATGTTCCATGAAAAAATTTGCCACGACAGGCGAGAGTGGACTTCCCATGGCCACACCATCAGTCTGCTCGTAATATTTACCATCCCACAAGAAATAACTGGAACACAAGCAGTGGTGGAATAATCGGGCAATGTCCTCAGGAAACAAATCCTTGATGAGTGACATGACCGAGTCCACCGGCACTCTGGTAAACAAGGACTCTACATCAAAACTCACCAAAATAGCATTTGGTTGAACGGCGATGGTTGACAATTTTTCGACGAAATGGGTTGAATCCCTAATGTAGGACTGTGTGCGCCCCAAATGCGGCTGAAGCAACTTGCTGAGATATTGCGCAAGAGCATAAGTTGGAGAACCTATTGTGCTAACAATTGGTCGAAGAGGGACGTCTTGCTTATGGATTTTTGGAAGACCATACAATCTCGGAGGAACAGCATCTCTCGGAATAAGACATCTTCCCTCTTCTTTTGGAATAGATGACAGTTTAACAAGCTTAGCAGTGGCATTGGATACACGAGTGGTTGGATCACGAGTGCACAGTGTGTAGACAGGATCAGATAACAGAATCGAGATTTTACTTTTATATTCAACGGTATCCATCACCACTGTCGCATTTCCCTTGTCAGCATGAAGAATAGAAATGGTGTCATTATTTCTTAGTTCCTTCAATGCCTTTCTTTCACCCCGATTATTCCACCACTGCTTGTGTTCCAGTTATTTCTTGTGGGATGGTAAATATTACGAGCAGACTGATGGTGTGGCCATGGGAAGTCCACTCTCGCCTGTCGTGGCAAATTTTTTCATGGAACATTTTGAGGGGGAGGCTATATCTTCGGCGTCTTTCAAACCTGTGATTTGGTGGAGGTATGTGGATGATACGTTCGTGGTGTGGGAGGAGGGTTCTGAGAAACTGAACCACTTTCTGAACCACCTAAATCAGCTGCATCCTTCAATCCACTTCACAATGGAGCTAGAGTCAGGTGGATGCTTACCTTTTTTGGATGTTCTTGTGAGGAGGAAAGCGGATGGCTCCATGGGGCACAGCGTCTACCGTAAGCCAACTCACACTAACCGTTATTTACATGCGGACTCCCACCACCACCCAGCACAAAAACAAGGAATCATAACAACTCTAGCCAAAAGAGCGGAACGTATTTGTGAGGCATCAACTCTTCAGGAAGAGTTACATGCCTTACAAACCATGTTTAAGGGTAATGGCTATAATGAATCCACTATATATAGGTCCCTACATCCCAGAAGGAGGGATAGACAACCTTCTCAGAGCTCCGACGTGAGAGGAACTGCTTACCTCCCTTATATTCACAACACCACTGACCGCGTTGCTAAGATTCTCCGCAAGCACAAGATAAAAACAGTTTTCGGCACTATGACGAAAATTGGTCAACGTTTAGCATTAAACAAAGATAAATTGTCTCCAATACTACAACCTGGGGTGTATGAAGTCCCTTGTACTTGCGGAAAAGTCTACATTGGACAAACAAAACGTTCCATTGCAACTCGCATCAAAGAGCATCAAAGGAACATCCGTCTAAACCAACCTGACAAATCAGCTATAGCTGAACATGCCCTGTCTTCAGGGCACGATGTATGTTTCAAGGATGCTCATGCGCTTGCCCTTGTTAAGCACAACTGGTCTAGAATTATAAGGGAGGCAGTTGAAATTCGTAAAAATCCCAATAATTTTAACAGAGACACTGGATATCAGCTAAGTGACACTTGGCTACCAGTTATTAAGGATCTAGGGAGATAGTTCCTCTCAGTCTCTCTGTTCTTCACATATTTAAAATTGTACATTTTCCCTCTAGGGCTCAGAGCCTGGATTTGATCTCCTTTGTTCGTCACTGGAGGAGTTTCCATCTGTTTTTTCGCCGTTGACTGTATGACGTTAGGTATTGTTCAAATACACTTCCCTTTTGTTTATGTTTCCTTATATCCATCTAACCCCCCCCCCCCTCCCCCCCCCCTCCTCATTCTTCGAGGAGTTTCTATATTATCACACCGACCCCTTTACCTTCTGGTTACTTACTACTTTGTCCGCCGTTCCACCATGGTCCATACAGTAATTTCTGGCAGCTGCTCTCTGGTGACGAACAGAGGAATTTATCTATATTTTTTGTAATCTCATTGATATACTTTCTTTGGCCACATTGTTTATTTCCATTGAAAAAGGAGGCAAGGTTTCTCCGAAACGTATGGTTTAAATTAAAAATACACACGGCATTAGCCCAAAAGCATGAATTGTTTATATGATTATCTAGGTTTCTAACATACATTCTTCGAACAGGCAATCTACCTCGCTTATTTAAAATGAGTCAAGTCATTGCAATCCTAAAACCAGGAAAGCCTAGTGAAACACCAGAGAGCTATAGACCAATAGCATTGCTCAGTGCATGCTATAAACCACTAGAAAGACTAATCTTGAATAGAATTGCTACAAAAGTGTTCTAAACGATCCCTATTGAACAAGCAGGATTCAGACCACAAAGAATTTGTGCCGATCAAGTCATGTCATTAACTACCTTCATCGAAGCAGGATTCCAACAAAGACTATAGACTTCGGTAGCATTTGTAGACCTAAAGGCAACTTACGACACAGTGTGGAGAGAAGGCGTTATCATTAAACTCCTTAAAGTGATTCCATGCAGGAATCTGGCTTACCTTATAAACAACATGATGAGTGACAGAACATTTTGCGCAGTCATGGGAAGTGAAATCAGCAGATCCAGCAAACAATGGACTTCCACAAGGATCAGTGCTTGCCCCACTTCTGTTCAATTTATATATTTCAGATATACCCCCCACAAAATCCAGGAAATTTGGTTATGCAGATGATTGGGCACTTGCCACTAACGACCTATGCTTCGAGGAGATAAAGGAAACGCTGACAAAAGATCTCGCTGTTTTAGGAAACTACTTCCGAAAATGGAGACTCCAACCAAGCATGAGTAAAACAGAAGTTTCTTGTTTTCATCTGAACAACCGAATGGCTTCAAGGGATCTCAAGGTATACTTCGGTAACACCCTTCTCCGCCACAATAAATAGCCCAAATATCTGGGTGTTACACTCGATAGAACGCTGTCGTTCCAAGAACACCTGAGTAAGAGCGCTGCCAAGATTCAGACACGCAACAACATCATTCAAAAACTATGTGGTACTACTTGGGGTGCAAGTGCAACTACTCTACGTTGCTCAGCTCTTGGCCTGGTTTACTCTACTGCAGAGTATTATGCCCCTGTCTGGATAAACAGCCCTCATGTGAAGAGAATAGATGTTAAATTAAATGACATAATGAGAATGATCACAGGCACGATCAGATCAACTCCTATTCAGTGGCTGCCTGTATTAAGCCATATTCCCCCACCCCACCTCCGCAGATGCAATGCTTTGATGAATGAATACAAGAAGATCCAGATTAATCAAAGACTGCCCATTCATGAGGATATCCACCACCTACATATTATACCCGGATCGTTCACACGTCCGTGACATTGTTGACATTCTTATTTTGGAAAGAGGAGTTGTTAGTTGAAGAGGTTGAAGGAATGGATGATTTGAATAACGCGCGGAGGAGACTCAAGAGTGCTGAGGGAAGCATACATCGCAGGGGCGAGTGACGCGAAATTTTGACGTGGAGCCTGAATACGTCATGAGAAATAATTTTTTAGAATTACCTTAAGGAGAAGAGATGGACGCTAGGAAATTAGCACACTTTTCTGGCTACAACAAGAGGAGGATTTTGGGCTATCGTGCATTAAAATCGGTCCGGCAGAAGCCGAGATACGAGATGGAATGTTCTCGAACAATGTCTCGCTGAACTATAAAAGGCCACATTGCTGAGCAGAGAGTCATCATATCTTCAAAGCATTTGCTCATGTTCGGATCTACGCTACGTGAAAGTGACAGTATACACACCGAGATTCTGACGGTCGGAGGACTTAGTCGCCGTACCAGTGGTCAGCACGACTTAGTTTTTGTTCAAGTGAACGAACTTAACTTTTGGCAGAGAATGGACTTAGAATATTCCCTGACTTTCAGGTCACTTATTCTATAGTCAGGTGATAGTGTCGAAACCATTCATAGAAGTTAGCCTACAGAACGATGTATTTCTTGTGGTGACTGTACATCAGGCACTTCGAATTCATCAGGAGAAGTTAATTTCATTTTGTTCGTTTATGCAGCTAATAGGTGTTCCTATCTTAGCGTGCAAACGAAACCGCATTATTGGAACATGAGATTTATTCTCGAATCTACAGGAGTACTGCACCAGTCTATGACTGAGCAACTTTTTGTCATGTTACACGGTACTAGTGATAACGGGAGTTATTTCGAACGGATGACTGCAAACATCATCATGCGCCGCTAAAACTACTCGTAGGACTGGAAGGACATGGAGACGAACGAGGTATTTGGATACGGCAGATGGCCATGGGAAGACACTGTGGGAATAGTGTACACCGGAGGACACGCCCGTCATCTACATCAAGAATGAAGTAAGACAACCTTTTCATGTACTATCCACTAACCAGTAGTGTTAGAGAATTCCACATTATTGAACAGTCACGATCAGAAATCAACACACATATTTCACCATAGCTAGATATTAGCTAGATCATCGATTGTATTTGTCTGGATGACAAATGGAACTGCTGTCTGACAATTTATTTTTCGATCTAAGATTTTTGTTAGGACAGGCATTAGTTCATGTTTCGACATGAAATATTTCGATTATTCCAAGGGATATAAATATTTTTTTGTTAATTCTGATTATGAGAACAGAAGTAATTGAGGCTTGGATTATTTAAATAATTTGATTTATTTAATAATAATAATAATAATAATAATAATAATAATAATAATAATAATAATAATAATAGAGTGTGAAGTGAATAAGTTAATAATAATATAATAATAATCAAGTGTGAAGTGAATAAGTTAATAATATTTATAAATAATAATAATAACAACGCTATTTAAAGTTATAAATAATTAGGGAGTGATAATACCGAACATTAGGAATTAAATTAAATTTTGTTAATTGTTTATTGTTATTAAATAATTAATGCATTAAATAAAAATTAATAGGAGACGTTGATAATAATAATTCACAGATGAGACTTAAATATGTATTTATTTAAAAGAATAGGGCTATAATAATCATTTGACATTGATGATGCTTAAATATTTTTGTGGTGATAATAATAATTTTTGGATGAATTTAATTGGTTGGAAGGAATTAAATTAAATAACTTTGTTTGGAAGTTTAAATAAATTTAAATGAGTTTATGGATGAAGAGAATTAAGTATTATATTTTTGAGCACAGAATTATTTTTTTCATAAGCAATTAAAAAAATATTCAGATATAAAAGAAGGGAACGGCAGGTATTTAATGTATCAAATAGGGAGAATTTATGTAAATGGGAGGCAAGGAGATATTGACCAGAATTTATTTAATTGGTAAAATAATACTGAAGAACCAGTCTAGTAATTGACAGAATATTACAAGAAAAAAATTTAATATGTAAAAAAATATAATAGTAATATAATGTGTGCAGAATATTCTGGTGATGATTTTTGTGTGCGTTTGGCGACACTTTAAGTTGTGGAGGCCTAGGGGTTCATCCAAAAGTGGGTTTTATTCCCGTAGTTGTGGGCACAGAAGGATGTGCGGATGTTTGAAGGAGCCTGTGGGCTATATTTGTTAAAGAAGGGTTAGGCGATGTGGACCGACCCATATTCTTGTCAGATTTCACTATTCTGTTAATCCAAATATTAAATAATTTTTTTCTGGATCAACTCAAAATTCAAATGGAATGCCTAAATATATAATTGAAGAACTTGAATTTAGATTTGTTGAACCTGACCGAGGAGAAAAAAATAAGATGAAAAGTGCAAATGAATTAAAATAAATAATTAATGATTTTTATTTTTGAATAATAATAACATTGGAAATTAGCAAATAAAATATTCATCATGTGAGAGGTTGAGAAAACTTGTTATAAATAAAGTGAAGAGAAAGTTTGAAATTAATTAATTAATAATAATAATATTCTTTATTTAAAATTTTTGTGAGATTATACGAAAAGTTTGGTGATAGAAAATTTTGTTAACATAAAAATTTGGTGAAGAGTTAGATGACTTAATCCGCTGATGGTGGATAGAAATAACAACATTGTTTACAACAATTTTTGTGTAATGTTAATAACATGAGAATAATTTAAAATAGTTTATAACATTTAAACAAATGAAAGTGATAAAAGAAGAAAGTTGAATTTTCAAAATATTATGAAAGTTTTTGAAAAAAAATTGAATTTGAAAATCTTAATGAACAATTATTAACATTCGACTTTATGTCAGTCGAGTATTGATATTGTTATGAAACAACGAATCAGTGATATGATAATTTTCCAAATAAGTTTAATTTTGGAATAACACCGAATGAATGAAGTGACTATTTATTTTGAGAAATTTTTGCTACGAATATTTGATAAAATCAAATTGCAATCTTTGTAAAGTGAACTACGAACGGGTAAATAGTAGGGATCACTCAGAACTCTTTATTGAACAGTGATTACCGAGTGTTAATATTCTTGTTATGAATTTTTTATGGATATCTGAATGGACTAATGAATTTTTTCTGATTATCACATCTACGACAATTCTAATAATATTATAGGGACCGTTGATTTCTTATGTGTGATGTGTTTTTTTAATCTTTGTTGAGGGTTTTTACCAGTTGAATCATATTTTTTTATTTATAAATAAATTGGGAATTTTAAGGAATGTGCTAGTTCAAAAATAATTTCTCACCTTAACTTACTTCTGAATTACCGAGATCAGGGATGCCAGATTAGACCCAAATATTCAACTAGATAGACCCTGAGATATGTTTTCTCGTGCTGATCTGATTTCGGTATTTTACAAAATGTGGTCGTTGGATCTCGGTCCAAACGGGCACATAGGGTAGGGTAGAGAAGTTTGGCGCCCGTACTAAGGGGCTATCGAATGGGTCTTTCGGACTTGTTTTCGGAGAGACATTCGAGTAGACTTGTGAATTTTGCCACTTGTTTCGACAATTGACAAAAATCTAGATAATTTTGAATTAAGGGAGATTGTTGAGTCCATGTTTGAGGACATAGTCAAATTTGCATTTTGAAATAAGTATTTTGATTTTGTTATAAGCCTCCGTGGCTTAGGCGGCAGCACGCCGGCCTCTTACCGCTGGGTCCGTGGTTCAAATCCCGGTCACTCCATGTGAGATCTGTGCTGGACAAAACGGAGGCAGACAGGTTTTTCTCCGGGTACTCCGGTTTTCCCTGTCAACATTTCATTCCAGCAACACTCTCCACTATCATTTCATTTCATCTGTCATTCATTTAATCATTGCCCCAGAGGAGTGCGTCAGGCCTCGGCAGCCGGCACAGTTCATATCCTCGCCACTAGATGAGGGCTACATTCATTCCATTCCTGACCCGGTCGGAGACTGGAAGCAGGCTGTGGATTTTCATTTCATTTTGATTTGTTTATGTTGCAACAACTTTGATTCGTAAGGGAGTACAGTAATACTTTAAAGGGAGTTTTTTTTAAATAGATGTTAGAATTGGAAGTTTGTTTTGGTTAGGTGAAATAGCACATTCATAGTATCCAGATTGAGGATTTTGTTTTTTGAATTTTGAAATTTTGCTGTTGTTGTTTGAAAGTCAATTTAAATGAGTAGATTTTTTCTTATCCATTAGACATCGACGTAGGGTATCTCAATTTATTCGGAATTCTCTAATGCTATAGGTTAGTATATGTTTAGTATTAAGGCTTCGTTCTATCCATGGAATACCAGTCCTGTATTTCTATTGGAAAATTATGGATCAGGTTTTGGAGGTGTTGGCTCGGCTGGAGTCAAATAATAAACAGAGTATCGAGAGAGCTACTCAATTAGAGAATATGTTGTCAGAAAATTCCAAAAGGTTGGAAAAGCAGATACAAGAAAATTCGCAATATTTGGAAAGCTCATTAGAAGTTAAAATAAATGCAAATTCCAAATCATTAGAATCTAAAATGAATGAAAACTCTAAATCATTAGAATCTAAAATGAATGAAAAATCCCAGTCATTAGAATCCAAAATGAATGAAAATTCCCAGTTATTAGAATCTCAACTATCTGAAAAATTGTTAGAAAGTTCTAATTCACTTAGGTCAAATATTGACAGTAAACTATCCGAAAATTCTAAACTTTTTGAAGACAAATTAAGTGTTAGTGAAGAATCTTTGAGAGAAACTTTGGAGGAGAAGATTGCTGAACATTCTAAAGCTATTGATAGGTTGACTGAAAATTCCCGCATAATGGATTTAAAAATCAATGGCAATTCAGAAACGCTAAGGTTAGATTTGTCTGATAATTCTAAACAGTTAGAACATCGCTTATCAGAAAGTTTGGAGAACCAATTTGCGGAAAAGTCCAAAATTTTTGGGGAAAAACTTAGCGAATTATTTGAAAAATCCAAGAACGTAGAAACTAGGTTAGAAGAAAACAAAGTTTCACTGGAGACAAAAATTAATGATAGTATGAAAAACTTAGAGAACAAAATCGAAAAATCGCATGATAAATTGAAAGACATGAAAAAAGATTTTGATAAACATTCTAGAAGAGTGGCTGAAGATTTGGTAAACTTGGAGATTAAAATTACGGAAGAGAGTAATGTTACTGCAAGTCAGGTTTTGCAGAAAGTGGCAACAGATATCCAGGGGACTATTCTAGAACAGCTGAAAGAGGACAAGTTAATCCAGGAACTTAGTAACAATGTAAAGGAGATAGCTCTTACTGAGGTCAGACGTTCAGTACTAGAGGAGGCTAAAGAAGATGTTCAGGAAGTAAGGAATTCTTTTTCTATGCATATCAAAGTAATATCGGAAGATGTAGGAAAAATTCAGAGAGATGTGTCTAAGGTGACTAATTTAGTGAAGACTCACGAAACTGTAATTGAAAAACTAGTAAAACATGTTCAGGACACGAATCAAGACTTGAGAAAGAAAGGAATCGATCCTGTAACTAAAGAATTTGTTGAGACAACCATAGAAAAGATCAGAGGAGAGATAGCAGAGAAGACAGATGATTCTGGATTAAAGAAGACATTGGAAACATTAGAAGAGAAAATGACTTTTTATGAATCTCAAAGACAGCAAAGAAATGTAGAAGAAATACCGATTTTTAAGCAGAACAAAAAGAGAGAAATTTCGAAAGAGATGGAGGATCAGAAAATTATGGCAAATTCTATTCCTATCGCTATATATAAGGATAAGGATGATAAACCAGGAAAATTTTCAGGAACAGGAAGTATCCCACCGGCCGAATTTTTGAGAGAAGTCAGTGATTACATCCGGGATTCAAAAATTTCAAAGGAGAGAGAGATACGAGTGGTGAGCAGATTTTTAGATGGACCTGCACTGGTTTGGTTCAGGGCTTTTAGATCCAGTTTCCACAATTTCGATGAATTTTCCAGGGGGCTGATGAGAAAATTTTGGTCGCCGGAAACTCAACAACAGATCAGGGCGGAATTGTATGCAAAGAGATATTCAACATAACAGCCAACAAAGTACTCGGCTTATTTCTCGCAACAATTATCAAAATTGCAATTTCTCGAACCACCAATGCCAGATTTTGAAATGATATCTGCGCTCATAAGTAAATTTCCAATCGAGGTGCAAAGAACATTGATTGCAGTGAACATCGGAAACATGGAGGAGTTCGATGAGGTGCTACAAAGATTAGATCATGCCAATGCTCAATTTTTTCACTTAAGAGGAAACAATAAAACTGAAAACCATACGATAAACACTGTAGTGACTGATCGTCACAGCCAAACAAATCAACAGTGGAACAAACCTCAGAATCAGATTGAAAATAAGGAATGGAGCAACACGAGAGACACTCCATATCAGAATAGAACATATGTGAGTCCATATCAATACCAAAATAGATAGAATCAGTGGAGAAAACCAGGGTTTCAATCAAAACCATACAATAGGCCACAGCAACAGTATGGAAATCTACAACAAAATAGAAGAGAAGAACAACGAGGGAAGGAGGAATTTAAGCAACAGGGAAGATCTTGAAAGAAGGCATCAGGATAGCAAGCAATACCTAGATGAGCAACACAACAAACCTAGTACTTCCGGATTGCAGAAGCCTACAGCTGATGAAAAAAAAACGTCGAAAAATCAATAAGTAGTTACATTTCAAAGATTGTTAAATGGCAAGCAGAAGATGGAGACTTGATATTGTGCCCATTCAGGAAAGGCACAAGATTTGAACCCCTGACCATCTACAGAGAATATATTAAAGTCTTACAGATTATTATAAAATCTTAAAGATGCACCAGAAGTCTCAGAGAGAAACTCACAGGTAAACGAACATTCAGGCATTCCTGAAGGGGAGATGGTTAAGTGGAAATATATATATTCCCATTTTAGTTGGCATTTTAAAAGCAAATCGCCATTAAAATAACGATTAGCAAGCTCCAGAAAGTCAGACTCAAGAGGCAATAAGTAACACTCGAGATTCCAGGGAGACAGCAACTACAGGAAAATATTGCGTTTCAAGTGGACACTAAGGGTCGGAACTATTTCTTAATATACACTCAAAACTTAAACCGGAATCCGTGAAATCAGCAGTTTTTCTTAAATAGATGAAAGGGGGAGTTACCTCGTCAAACCTCACGAAATAAACTCACCAAAGCTATTAGATACGAAGTCGAAACAAAATCTAGTGACCCAAAAATTCAAGAAGTTGGCAGTCCTGAAAAGCACTTGAGAAGAATGCAAGGTAAGGGGAAAAGGTAATAAACACTTGAGCGACAGGATACTAGCGGAGGGCAGTAAGTGAAAGATAGGCCCCGCCAAGAGCATATCAACTATTTTAATTAATTACAGATAACTCAGCGAAACAATTTCATTCCGCCTGCCGGAAATTGTAATATTATTACCAATTACACTTGGGATAAAAAATTTAAACAAGATCGAAGCTCGGATTTAGGATCTGAACTTCCGAAGCTCGTAAGGAACTAGTTCTCAGCCGAGATGAATAAATAGGCCTAAGGCCCGAGAAAAAGTACGAAGTTCATCAGTCTGTGGGAGGCCTTGGTGAAAGGCTCGTCATACGAAGTCCGTCAGTTGAACGAGGGATTTGGTGAGAGGCACGTCAGTATACGAAGTATCGTCAGTCTATCAGACAATCAACAGAGACAAGTTATAAGTTAAAGTCCGTCAGTAGGCAAAGCTTTAATGTAGGCTTATAGGGAAATAGCACCAAGTACGATCAAAAGTAAACAGAGCCTCGGTGATAGGATACGCGAATTAGCGACAAGTAAAAACCGTCAAGAACAAAACCAAAATAACAGACAGTAGAATTCGAGTCTCCGAAAGGGACAAAAAGTACAGACCGAATGCGCTAGACAAATTAATAAGCTAACAAGCGAGACGCAGCAAATTTATCGTCTGTTCGAAAAATACGCTAGAAACGAAAAACCCTACGGTATAGTAAATGGTCTTCACGGAAGACAAGTCGAAGGGAAACCAAAAGTAATATTGCGTCAAGATCCAAGCAGAAGTAAAAGTTAGAATTATAGGAATAAACAAATAAATGGAAGAATTTGATGAACAGTATTCGAGCGGAAAATAGGCTAAATACTAATACAATCAGGAAGGAAAGAGACTTACCAGGACAAGAGTGGGAGCCGTTACATGAATAAAGGTCGTAGGAAAGAGACTTACCTAAACGTAGAGGGGATACCAGTAATCACACGTCCAAACCAGTACAGAAAAAGGGACTTACTAGGATCATCAGCCACGTGAGGATATCTTCATCGTCCGCTGAGATTTGGTCCATGTGAAGGAAAGTGTAAATGATAATTAAGCGATTTTCTTTTTAGTGGAATAACTGCTTTCTGTGAGGAGTAAAATGAATAAAAATAAGTCCGTGTGTAAAATAAAAGGCCAGAAAATGAAGAAGGTCTATTTGTGTGAAGTTATGTGGTGTTAGAACCATGTGCGAGTGAAAACCATCCAAAATTCATGTCGCAAGATGGAAAAGGAGTGAGTAGAAAATGTTCATAATATAAAAATGAGGGTATCATATGCAAATCAGTGAATTTATGTATAAATGTATGCACGATGGATAGTCAAAAAGTGTTAAGATGTCAAAAGGCAACTGCTCAGACGGTTTGCAAAAATGTGAACAATAATTATGAAAAGTGCAAAGTAATAACAATAATAATGTAAACCCGAAAAAAATGGTTAAATGAAAATAAAGTAAAATTTCAAAGGAGGAATCGGATATAATAAATGAAAAATGGCAAATACAATGTATGCCAAATAAATTAACGTAAATGTAATAAGCACCATTAGAATCATGATAATAATAATTAATATTGAGTTTTATACTCAATATTGAGTTTTATACTCCGAATAATAGTATTGAGTTTTTATACTCCGAATAATAATGTTAAAGTAAACAATGGCATTTTTGCAAGTTAATAATGAAATAATGAATGTTAATCAAATGATAATAATAAACTCGTGTCGAAGTGATAAAATAATTGAAATAATTTAAGCGCGTGGAATAATTAACGTAATTGAAGGATCGTTGGGGAAACCTTAAGAAATGAAATAATAAACGTTATTCAGCAAATGATAAAATGTAATGTGCTAAAAGTAATAGGTGAAAATGATAATAATAAACTCGAGTCGAAGTGATAAAATAATTGAAATAATTGAAGCGCGTGGAATAATTAACGTAATTGAAGGATCGTTGGGGAAACCTTAAGAAATGAAATAATAAACGTTATTCATCAAATGATAAAATGTAATGTGCTGAAAGTAATAGGTGAAAATTAAACGCCGTAAAATAAAGTTGAATGTTATAGGCTATAGGCCATGTCGAAATAAAATGCTAAACACGAGCAAAGTTGTTGTACTGAAAATCCAAGTCTTATAAATGTTATGGAGCCGGAATAGGCCCGTAAAATGTTGAAATGAGTCAAATAGGCTAGCTAGTGGAATAAATATGTCTTGTAGCGTGCGTAAGATGAGAGATCTAAAAGTAATAATGGTCAGGAAGTCGTCGGTAGTGTTGTATTACGAGGGTTTGACCCGTCTGGACGAACAGGGATTCGAACCAGAGGCATCTAAGTCCCGCTGGGCAATTGCTAAATGTGTGTGTATTAATCTGGAAAGTATTAGTGCTTCTACGAGATATGGTTATAACTGGGGAAACAGTGTGTTCCGAGCCTAAAAATCATATAGCCTTACTTTGCCAGCATCGAAATGTTATGACCAAGTGAAATGTGTAAAAGGAATGAACGGGATTCGAAGCAAGGAATGGTAAGGACCTCTTGTCTCCTCCCAATTAATAAATAAATAAATAAATAAATAAATGCGTCGTGATCTCCAATTACAGCACTGGTTACAAGGACAATGAAATGAATGAAAGTTAATGAGGGATAGAGTTGAATGAAGTAATGTCGCACTTGGATTTTCATATATCTTATGTTGTAGAAATAAACAGTTGAAGGTTCTTTTAAAGGGAAGTGAATGGTGTGAGCGCAAGGTCGTATATTATCGTGAAACGAGGGTGTAAGGGAGATTCTGCCACCCGGCCGACTGACCCTAGACACGGAAGGAAAGTACAATGGACTTTTGTTTAAAAAGGTTGCGGTTGCTGAATAAATATGAAGTGCGTTATAGTTAAATATGCAAATTTGTTAATTAACGGTGCTATAAAATTGTTAATCAAATAATTGAATTGGTGGGTTCTTGAAAATCATCCCCACATTAAATTTGTTGAAATCTGATAATATTTGACCATAGTAGTCAAAGTATAAGTTGAACACTGAATATCCGATTCCTACCTAAAAGAGAGATATGAAATGAAAACGGGTTAACTCATAATGGAGTTTGCAAGTAATTAAATAACTGTATAGTGATGGCATATGATACCTCACTTATAAACCACCCTATTGCATGGAAGAAATTTTGGAGGGACATGAATACGAGAACATGGCATGGTTAATTGTTTTAAAGTGTTGATTTGTTGTGATAAATTAAGGCTTACAGGCGGAGGTAATATAATCAAAATAAAATGATAATTAATGAATTTAAAGTAAACTGAGGGTAAAATAAAACCCAGAAGGGATGTTAATTAGACGGTTAAATATCCGTAAAGCCTTAGTGAAAAATGATACGGATAATGTGTTGTAAACAAAAAATATAGAGAAATGCTAATGTATACAATATGATCTAAGCAAGATAAAGATTAGGATAAGATAATGATAAGAGATTTAAGTGAATTTTTGATATTTTTGTAGATTTTGGATTTTCCAAAATGTTTATATATGACAATATGTATTGTTCCTCGGAGTTTTCAGCAATAAACTCATGTCATTTTTAACATGTCTGGTTTTCAATTTAGTCTTGTAGATCCTAAAAAGTGCTATCATATCGAATGTGGAATCACGGTGGGGGTTGACGTTACACGCCCCGGACCGAAGTAGTTAGCCAGGTCGTGAGGAAGCATTCTCCATTGTGAAATGGATACAGGGGAAATGAATATGGTACTAAGATATGAGCACTGGATCACAAGAAAAGTCGGCCAATATTAAAGTTAAAAGTAAAACTCAGATGTAGGTAAAATGGCCGCAGCCCGCGATAAACCAAAAATATAAATGTATTTAAAGATAACCCCTGGATATCTTTAAAATGGCTCCCAGTACGTGGAGCGGGTTTTCTTTTCTTTAAAACCAGGAAAAACTCGAGTTTTCCAAGAATTATTTTGGAAAATTTCAAATTTTTAGAAAATGAATATCTTGCTTAGAGTTTTGAAGGAGGGATGGTGCAAACTGGTTAAGGTGCAAGCCTGCCCATTTCCAACTTCAATTAAAAGATATAAAGCACAACACTTTAACATGCCACTCGGATATCATGTCGTTTCATGTGCATGACTGATTTTTGGAGGTGAGTAGCCATCTATTCTCAAATTTTATTTGAAAACAGAATGGCTATGGCAGAGGAGATGCAGAATCTCCTGGACATACTGAGGGAGGATGCAAAGAAAAATGCTCTGGAACTAACGGAGAGCATTAATGAAGCCGATATGACGCTTCAAAAGAAGCTTCTGGAAAGTAGAGAAGACAATAATAAACAATTTGAAACCTTAGATATTAAGCTTCGGGATAGCCAAGAAGCCGTCCAAGATAGTATTAATAAGGGTAATCTGGAATGCAAACAGAATTTTGAAACCCTTTATAATGAAATAGGGAAAATAAACGATGAACTTAGCAGTGTAAATACTAAAATGGACACTAAGCTAGAAGAGATTCAAGCTCAAATAAAGCCGATTAAACAGAGTATAAGTGTAATTGAAGCAAATGTAAACAAAAATCTCAGGCGAACAAGCGAAGGTAAACACACGCTTTGATGAATAAAATTGACACGGTTCAGGAAGAAACGAAAGGGATGATCGACAATAGATTCGATGAAATGAACAAATCTTTCACACAAACGTTAGATGAAAGGATAGCCGGTGTAAATGAAAATTGTGAGGGTTTAAAGAAACAAGTGAATTCGCAGATAGAGGACGGTCGAAAACAATGCGAAGAAACTAAGCAGTATTTAGAGGGAAAAATCGATAATTTGTCAGGAAAAATTGAGGAAATGGAAATTAAAAGACAAACAGGTGTAAAGGAAAAACCAGGATTATATTAGTAGTTTTTGGACTCAGATAGACCAGAAAATAGAGGAAAGCGATAAGATAGGGGAAGATTGGCTAAAAGAACAAATAGGGCCCATTCGAATGCAAGTAAAGGCACAGGGAGAAGTCATCCTAGAACAGGGCAGGGAAATAGAAGAGCAAAGAGGACTGATTGAGGAGGTTAAGGGAAGCATAACTCCATTAAAGGCCAGTATAGGTGATTCCCATAAGAAGATTGAGAAAACCCAAGGAGATTTAGCTCGTCTAAAGAAAGCACAAGAGGCAAATCACGGGAACATGAACATCCTAGAGAAGGATGTCAAAGAGATAATGGAAAGCCTACACAAAGATATAGAAATCCTGCAGGAAGAGGTTGAGGAAAATATAAAGGTAAAGACCGAGGTAAAAGAGCAGCAAATCCTCGATACCAAGAAGGAGGTGAACGATGAAATCGTCAAGTTCCAAGAAGTCGGGAAGCAGCAGCAGGCCGAAATAGGTCGACGAACAGAAAACAACGAAGACAGGCTTGAAAAGATCCAGCAAGAATCCTTCGCCAGAATTGAGAGGATGGAAGGAAGGATCAATCAAAGCGAGACCCGCATGATTGCTATAGAAGGGGCAAATACAAGGAATAATCCATCAAACAGAGGAAGTATGGAGGACTTAAGAAACAACTGGGGAGAGACGGGAACCCAGCAAATGTTTAGAAATGCTCAAGAGGAGGAAAGCCCATACAAACTACCAGGGCCACCCTTACACGCATCAACCCCATACAACAATAACAATCCCCTACAGAACCAAATAATTACGATCATCAGGCCTGAGTCAGACAAACCAAAGAAATTTTCGGGAAATATATCTACAATGACCCCGAAGTACTGGCTAAAAGAAGTGTTCGAGTATCTTAGGGATACTAGAGTCGCACCCGAACGTCAGCTAAGATCTATCGAGAAGCTAATGGATGGCGATTGCCTTCTATGGTTCAGGAGCTTCCGATACACCTTCGACACGGTAGAGGAATTCAGAGAATCCTTTCTCAAAAGATATTGGGCGGCAGACGTGCAGCAAAATATTAGGCTAGATTTGTATTCTAAGAAATACAATTCAAACGCACCGACGCGTTATTCAGAATATTTCACTGCACAACTCTGTAAATTTCGGGAGCTAGATTGCACGCCGTCAGAAAACGATCTGTGCCTAGCCATTTCATAACAATTGCCTTTCGAGATCCAATGGTTCTTAATTTCAGCTAATGCGAAGACTGCGATAGAGACAGAGAGTATCCTACGTCAGCTCGACAACACAACGCAACATATGTCACCCAGACATCACAGAAATGTAGAACATGCCCATGTTACATAGGCACAGACTGAAATCGTTAAAGAATCAAGCAAGGATAAAGCGACGAGTACTGAGATCAGGGGAACTGAGCCAAATGATCCGAGAAACGGAACCCGAGATTGGAATCCAACATATCGAGGGAATAACTGAGGAAACTATCGTGGGAATAATAGTAGAGGATACAGTGGAAATTATCAAAGTCAAGGTCGTGGTTACCAGGGAAGTAACACACAAAGGTCATGGAACCAGAGAGGATCAAATAATAGAGGATCACCCAGTGGAAGATCATATCAAGGGGGTAACTGGAAACAGAACTACCCAAGGAATAATCAGCCACCAAATGATAATATAGATTACCAGGCTGAAATAGAAGAACATCGTGTTATTACACAACAGTTCTACGACGAAAGAGGGGAAAACTATGACAGACAACCAAGAGTCAAGTGGAAGGATGCCATGATTGAGAGGACATCTCCAGACATTCATAATGTAGAAGGTGCTCAAAGTCTGGAATTGCTGGAGCACAACAAAAGGGGAGATGTGGATTTTAAAAAACGCCAAAATTAGAAGGGCTAGGGAAAGGAGAAATTGGAGGATGGAAGACAGTTCAGATTGTAAACTGGATTGCAAGACCAGAAGAATTAATAGAAGAGATCATAGAAGGTCCAGTCACTGTAAAAAGAGAAATGCCAATTATCTTAACCAGAATAGAAGGAATGCAAGTTAGAAGCCTATTGGACACAGGGTCAACTGTTTGTCTAGTAACCCAATCTCTGGTTAACGAATTAGAAAGAAGAGGACGTGTTTTGAAAATTCCGATATCAGCGGTGAAAATAAAGGGAATCATTCCGGAGAAAAGTTTGGCTTGCAAATACCAAGTCTTTTAGGAATTGCAAATTGGAGAACTAATGTTGTCTCAAAGCTTTTTACTAGTCAGTAAACTGCCTTATAACATTATATTGGGAATAGACTTCATTAGAGAACACAAAGTTGTTATAGATCTATCCCAAAATTGCATCAAATTTAGAAATGAAGGCCACGGCTCAGAAATAGGCATTTCGTCACAGACAATAGAGCATGTAGAGGGCGAGCAAATATGGCACATGGAAGAAGAAACTTGTCATAATATAACAGAGGAAGAAGTTTTATTTTTGGAGAAAGAATTGAGTACATTTGCTGCAGATTTAGAAAAAGAAGCAGAAGTCAAATTTGAGGAATGCTTAGAGGAAAAGCTTAAAGAAGCCAAAATATCATTAGGAAATAAAGAAATTTTGAAGAAAATTTTGTTAGAGCAGAGAAAATCAAAAATTTTAAGTAAGCCTTCAAGGTGAATGATTGGACACCGTTCCGTCAGAAACCATACCCAGTTGTGGAAAAGCATTATAAGCAAACCAAGGAAGCTTTAGAGAGAATGATGGAAGATGGAGTAATAGAAAAAGTTGCTACACCATACGTTAGGCCGTTAGTAGTAGTCAACAAGCCAGATGGATCAGTGTGAGTATGTTTAGATGCCAGAAATCTAAATCAAAGGATTATTCCTGAAAATGACTCAGCACCTCCGATTAAGGAAATGTTAAGGAAATTTAAAGGAAAGAAGATATTTACGAATATAGATCTCACAAGTTCTTACCATCACTTAGAGTTAGAAGAAAGGACCAGTCTCATGACAGGATTCCAATTTGATCAGCAAACAATGTGCTTTAGAAGATTACCTTTTGGACTAAAGACAGCAGGATCAGCGCTCATAAGGGCTTTAGACAGGAATCTTTCGGAGGAAGTGAAAGCCTGTACTATTAGATAAGTGGACGATATTTTATTAACGTCACAAACGATACCAGAACACTTGGAAAATTTAAGGAAACTACTCAAAGATTTGGAGCAAGCGGACTTCAAAATAAATTTAAAGAAGTCAAATTTTTGCCAAAGGCAAGTGACATTTCTAGGTCACGTCATAGACCAACATGGAGTTCAACCTAACCCATGCAAGTTGGAGTCTATCAAGAATTTCCCCAGATCACTGAAGGTCAAGAATGTCAGGCAATTTTAGGATTTATAGGGTTTTCAGCAGCCAATGTCCTGCTTATACGAAAACCGTTCCACCATTACAAGACTTACTCAAGAAGGGGGAAAATGGAAATGGACAGAAAAATGCGAGGATGCATTCATAAAAGCAAAACACATGTTGTTAAATTTTGTAAAATTAGGATACCCCGACTTTAATGAAAAGTTCATTATTCAAACAGATGCTTCACGAATAGGCGTAGGAGCCATGTTGTATCAAGAAAACAGAGAGAATCCGAGCGAAAGAAATTATCTAGCGTTTGCGTCTAGAAGACTAAAGCCTCATGAACGGAATTACACAGTCAGTGAAATCGAACTTCTCGCGATATTGTATGCATTACAATATTGGCGCAAGATAGTTTACGGATTTGCTATCATCTTAAGAACAGATCACAAGGCCTTGACTTTCTTAATGAAAACTGACTTGTCTAGTCAACGATTAATGCGTTGGGCATTGTACATCCAGCAGTACGACGTTGAGATAGAATACAGCCCTGAAAAAGAAAACATTGTACCGGACTTTCTGAGTCGAAATCCGGGAACAGAAGGAGAGGCACTCACGATTCAAATTGATGATAAAGATCAGGAAACCATTGAAGAATTAAGAAGAGTTGGAGAAAAACAGAATCAAGACCCATGGATGAGGATGTTGATAAACTTCTTCGAGGGAAAGCTTGATAGAGCATCACCCGCATTCATCGAAGCGGAGAAGATTGCAATGGATTACAGCTATTTTAATGGACTTTTGCACAAATTTACAGATAGTGATCACACTAAATTAAGGATTGTCGTTCCGGCAGAGATGCAGAGAAAGTTAGTATGGTTATTACACCGAACTTATGGACATATGGGGGTAGATAAGACTGTGAACATGTTGCAGGAAGCATTTATATGGCCCAGGTTAAGAGTTACGGTAAGATATACCATAAAAACCTGTGACACATGCCAGAGAATCAAACCAAATTCGTTTCTGATGAAACAAAAGCCTATACCACTATTACCGGAAAGGCCTTGTCAAATCTTGTCAATAGATAACTTTGGACCATTACCCAAAGCTAGAAGGGGAAACAAACACATAATGGTATCGATGGATGTGTTTACCAAAATTGTAGTGTTATGTCCTATCCAAAAGACATCCACAAAACAAGTAGTAAAAAGACTAAAGGAAAGAGTAATTCCAGTATTAGGAAAACCAGAGAATCTACTTTCAGATCATGGAAGTTACTTCACAAGCGTTGAATTCCGAAGAGAATTAGAGAATTTAGAAATCAAGCAAATCTTATCCGGTATTAGGCATCCAGAAGCAAATCCCGTTGAAAGAGTTATGAGAGAAGTGCAAAAATATTGCAAAATCTACTGCTCAGAAGAAAATTGGAAGTGGATTGACATTTTGCCCACCATTGAGTTTTGCATAAACGATACAATTCAGGAAGCAACAGGAGAGATCCCTGTTAAGTTACCTTTGGATAAGCAACCAGAAAGACCATGGGATCAAATATTACCCACATTTAATGATGCCCAAATAGGAAGGGAATTAAGGATTAGAAGAACGTATGAGCATTTGAAGGCTCAAGCTGAAAAGAGGCAAAAGAGAAATCGTCATAAACGATATCACAGACCACTATTGGAAGGCGAACTAGTGCTCGTGAAAAGACCAGCGATTTCAGATCCAGAAAATCACGTCTACAAAAAATTTCGGAAAAGTTATCATGGACCGTATAGGATTATTAAGGATCTCAAAAATAATGCATATAAAGTTCAGCATTTAGTAACATATCACAAGACGATCATGAACGCCGCAAATTTAAAACTTTATCATCCTCCAGAAGAATATGAAGATCATATTCAAACCCTAGTAGCCCAGGCGGAAAATGAAGAAGAGGTTGAAGTTGAGAAAGAGAAGGAATGGGAAGATTTAGATTGTGAATGTAGCTTGAAGAAAGTCTACGAGGAGCTAAAAGAAATAGCCCGACTAATTGAGAAAGAGAATCAGGAAATAAGAGAAGATAATAACAAACTTAGAAATTGGGAAGAGATAATGCATTTGGAGTGAAAACGGGTAGGAGCAAGCCTAACCCATATGATGAACATATGTTATTAGCAAAAACATAGGTACAGCAGTGAGAAATTTTGAAAGTTGATTGAATATTTGAAACAGGTAAGGACAGAGCAAACCCTTGCAGACGAACTAGGAGAAGTTAACATAAAGAATTTAAGAAACGAAGGAAATCATTTTTTGTTTGGATAAATAAATCTTCTCAAGTTTTGGAGTATTTATTTATCTTTGAAGGAGGGAATTGTGCACATTTAGGATAGGAACAAGATTTGAACCCCTGACCATTTACAGAGAATATTTTAAAGTCTTATAGAATATTATAAAATCTTAAAGATGCACCAGAAGTCTCAGAGAGAAACTCACAGGAAAACGAACATTCAGGCATTCCTGAAGGGGAGATGGTTAAGTGGAAATACATATATTCCCATTTTAGTTGGCATTTTAAAAGCAAATCGCCATTAAAATAACGATTAGCAAGCACCAGAAAGTTAGACTCAAGAGGCAATAAGTAACACTCGAGATTCCAGGGAGACAGCAACTCCAGGAAAATATTGCGTTTCAAGTGGACACTAAGGGTCGGAACTATTTCTTAATAGACACTCGAAACTTAAACCAGGAATCCGAGAAATCAGCAGTTTTTCTTAAATAGATAAAAGGGGGAGTTACCTCGTTAAACCTCACGAAATAAACTCACCAAAGCTATTAGATACGAAGTCGAAACAAAATCTAGTGACCCAAAAATTCAAGAAGTTGGCAGTCCTGAAAAGCACTTGAGAAGAATGCAAGGTAAGGGAAAAAGGTAATAAACACTTGAGCGACAGGATACTAGCGGAGGGCAGTAATTGAAAGATAGGCCCCGCCAAGAGCATATCAACTATTTTAATTAATTACAGATAACCCAGCGAAACAATTTCATTCCGCCTGCCGGAAATTGTAATATTATTACCATTTACGCTTGGGATAAAAGATTTAAACAAGATCGAAGCTAGGATTCATGATTTGAACTTCCGAAGCTCGTAAGGAACTAGTTCTCAGCCGAGATGAATAAATAGGCCTAAGGCCCGAGAAAAAGTACGAAGTTCATCAGTCTGTGGGAGGCCTTGGTGAAAGACACGTCATACGAAGTCCGTCAGTTGAACGAGGGCCTTGGTGAGAGGCACGTCAGTATACGAAGTATCGTCAGTCTATCAGACAATCAGCAGAGACAAGTTATAAGTTAAAGTCCGTCAGTAGGCAAAGCTTTAATATAGGCTTATAGGGAAATAGCACCAAGTACGATCAAAAGTAAACAGAGCCTCGGTGATAGGATACGCGAATTAGCGACAAGTAAAAACCGTCAAGAACAAAACCAAAATAACAGACAGTAGAATTCGAGTCTCCGAAAGGGACAAAAAGTACAGAACGAATGCGCTAGACAAATTAATAAGCTAACAAGCGAGACGCAGCAAATTTATCGTCTGTTCGAAAAATACGCTAGAAACGAAAAACCCTACGGTATAGTAAATGGTCTTCACGGAAGACAAGTCGAAGGGAAACCAAACGTAATAATGCGTCAAGAGCCAAACAGAAGTAAAAGTTAGAATTATAGGAATAAACAAATAAATGGAAGAATTTGATGAACAGTATTCGAGCGGAAAATAGACTAAATACTAATACAATCAGGAAGGAAAGAGACTTACCAGGACAAGAGTGGGAGCCGTTACATGAATAAAGGTGGTAGGAAAGAGACTTACCTAAACGTAGAGGGGATACCAGTAATCACACGTCCAAACCAGTACAGAAAAAGGGACTTACTAGGATCATCAGCCACGTGAGGATATCTTCATCGTCCGCTGAGATTTGGTCCGTGTGAAGGAAAGTGTAAATGATAATTAAGCGATTTTCTTTTTAGTGAAATAAGTGCTTTCTGTGAAGAGTAAAATGTATAAAAATATGTCCGTGTGTAAAATAAAAGGTCAGAAAATGAAGAAGGTCTATCTGTGTGAAGTTATGTGGTGTTAGAACCATGTGCGGGTGAAAACCATCCAAAAGTCATGTCGCAAGATGGAAAAGGGGTGAGTAGAAAATGTTCATAATATAAAAATGAGGGTATCATATGCAAATCAGTGAATCTATGTATAAATGTATGCACGATGGATAGTCAAAAAATGTAATGATGTCAAAAGGCAACTGCTCAGACGGTTTGCAAAAATGTGAATAATAATTATGAAAAGTGCAAAGTAATAACAATAATAATAATAATGAAAACCCGAAAAAAATGGTTAAATTAAAATAAAGTAACATTTCAAAGGGGGAATCGTACATAATAAATGAAAAATGGCAAATACAATGTATGCCAAATAAATTAACGTAAATGTAATAAGCACCATTAGAATCATGATAATAATAATTAATATTGAGTATTATACTCCGAATAATAATATAGAGTTTTATACTCCGAATAGTAGTATTGAGTTTTTATACTCCGAATAATATTGTTAAATTATACAATGGCATTTTTGCAAGTTAATAATGAAATAATGAATGTTAATCAAATGATAATAATAAACTCGAGTCGAAGTGATAAAATAATTGAAATAATTGAAGCCCGTGGAATAATTAATGTAATTGAAGGATCGTTGGGGATACCTTAAGAAATGAAATAATAAACGTTATTCATCAAATGATAAAATGTAATGTGCTAAAAGTAATAGGTGAAAATTGAACGCCGTAAAATAAAGTTGAACGTTATAGGCTATAGGCCACGTCGAAATAAAATGCTAAACACGAGCAAAGTTGTTGTAATGAAAATCCAAGTCTTATAAAAGTTATGGTGCCGGAATAGGCCCGTAAAATGTTGAAATGAGTCAATAGGCTAGCTAGTGGAATAAATATGTCTTGTAGCTTGCGTAAGATGAGAGATCTAAAAGTAATAATGGTCAGGAAGTCGTCGGTAGTGTTGTATTACGAGGGTTTGACCCGTCTGGACGAACAGGGATTCGAACCAGAGGCATCTAAGACCCGCTGGGCAATTGCTAAATGTGTGTGTATTAATCTGGAAAGTATTAGTGCTTCTACGAGATATGGTTATAACTGGGGAAACAGTGTGTTCCGAGCCTAAAAAGCATATAGCCTTACTTTGTCAGCATCGAAATGTTATGACCACGTGAAATGTGTAAAAGGAATGAACGGGATTCGAAGCAAGGAATGGTAAAGACCTCTTGTCTCCTCCCAATAAATAAATAAATAAATAAATAAATAAATGCGTCGTGATCTCCAATTACAGCACTGGTTACAAGGACAATGAAATGAATGAAAGTTAATGAGGGATAGAATTGAATGACGTAATGTCGCACTTGGATTTTCATATATCTTATGTTGTAGAAATAAACAGTTGAAGGTTCTTTTAAAGGGAAGTGAATGGTGTGAGCGCAAGGTCGTAAATTATCGTGAAACGAGGGTGTAAGGGAGATTCTGCCACCCGGCCGACAGACCCTAGACATGGAAGGAAAGTACAATGGACTTTTGTTCAAAAGGTTGCGGTTGCTGAATAAATATGAAGTGCGTTATAGTTAAATATGCAAATTTGTTAATTAACGGTGCTATAAAATTGTTAATCAAATAATTGAATTGGCGGGTTCTTGAAAATCATCCCCACATTAAATTTGTTGAAATCCGATAATATTTGACCATAGTAGTCAAAGTATAAGTTGAACACTGAATATCCAATTCCTACCTAAAAGAGAGATATGAAATGAAAACGGGTTAACTCATAATGGAGTTTGCAAGTAATTAAATAACTGTATAGTGATGGCATATACCTCATTTATAAACCACCCTATTGCATGGAAGAAATTTTGGAGGGACATGAATACGAGAACATGGCATGGTTAATTGTTTTAAAGTGTTGATTTGTTGTGATAAATTAAGGCTTACCGGCAGAGGTAATATAATCAAAATAAAATGATAATTAAAGAATTTAAATAAACTGAGGGTAAAATAAAACTCAGAAGGGATGTTAATTAGACGGTTAAATATCCGTATAGCCTGAGTGAAAAATGATATGAAATAATAGGCAAACTTTGTGCCTAAACGGATAATGTTTTGTAAACAAAAAATATAGAGAAATGCTAATGTATACAATATGATCTAAGCAAGATAAAGATAAGGATAAGATAATGATAGAGATTTAAGTGAATTTTTGATATTTTTGTGGATTTTGGATTTTCCAAAATCTTTATGTATGACAATTTGTATTGTTCCTTGGAGTTTTCCTGCAATAAACTCATGTCATTTGTAACATGTCTGGTTTTCAATTTAGTCTTGTAGATCCTAAAAAGTGCTATCATATCGAATGTGGAATCACGGTGGGGGTTGACGTTACACGCCCCGGACCGAAGTAGTTAGCCAAGTCGTGATGAAGCATTCTCCACTTTGAAATGGGTACAATATATGTAAAGGAAGAGAGAATTGGACTTGAGAAAAGATCAAAATTACCAATTATAAAGTGTGAAGTCTATGATACGAAGATTCATACACTTATAGATACCGGATCTATGCTGTGCGTTATTAGTGAGAAGCTCTATGCTTTATGGAAGATCACAGAAAGTTTGGAGGAAATTCCTGAGTCATGCATTAAGATACAAGGAATTATACCTAACAAGGAGACTACATGCAAAGTACAGTTATTTCTAAAGCTAAATTTGGGAGGATGCTATTTTGAGCACATTTTCGTGGTGATGAAGGACATTAACCATGATATGATCCTTGGAAATGATTTTATGACTAAGTACAAAGCTATATGAAGTCAGAGACCATACGTTTTCATCATACTGAAGAAGAAGATTTGGGAAGTGACGAAGAGAAATTCACCGAGGGAAACATCCGATGGTCACAGGTTATTCACAATATTGAAGGGGAAGAAGAAGAAGAAGAAGTAGTCAAAGTAGAGGAAACACCTGAATTGAAAAAGATCTTATGTGAATTTGAGGACATTTTTGATGCGAAACCAGGGGAGATCAAAGATTTTGAATATCACATCCAAGTGAGCGATGAAGCACCATATCATTGTAAACTTTACCCTATTGCAGAGAAGTATAGAGAGCATGTGAAAGTCATGATTGAAGAGTAGGAAAAAAATGACATAATAGAGAAATATGCCACAGCTTATGTGAATCCATTAGCAGTTGTGCCAAAACCAGATGGGAGTCTGCGAATTTGTTTAGACGCAAGTTCTCTAAATTCCAAAATTTTGCCTGAATATGACCGACCTCCGGTTATTAAGGAATTGTTGAGGAAATTTAAAGGCAAGAGAGATGGTTTTCCACTATCGATCTTACTTCATCTTACCATCATGTGAAGCTAAGCGAAGACTCGAAGAAATTCACCGGATTCATGTTTAACCAGCAAACATATGTCTTCAAAAGATTACCATTTGGAATGAAAACATCCGGATCTGTTCTAATTAGGGCATTAGACAAGAATCTTAGACCAGAAGTGAAGAGCTCAGTTATATGTTGCATTGATGACATACTCGTAGCGTCTGAACGTGAAGAGCAACATCTGTTACTCTTAAGGAATTTATTCGATGACTTAAGGAAGTCAAATTTCAAGGTGAATCTGAAGAAATGCCAGTTTTTCAAAGAAGAGATCAAATTCTTAGGGAATATCTTAGATGGACAGGGCTATCGTCCAAATGAGGCCAAGATACAAGCAATTGCCAACTCTCAAAGACCCACGAGGATAAACATGTCCGTAGTTTTCTGGGGACTTGCCAATTTTTCGCTGGACATTGTCATTACACCAACATTGTTGCGCCTTTGCAGAATCTTTTGAAGAAAGGGAACAGATGGAAATGGAGTGAAGAGCACGAGGAATCTTTCAGACTAGCCAAGGAGTTATTGATGAATAGTGTAAAACTGGAATATCCTGATTTTCAGAAGAATTTTATTATCGAATCAGATGCTTCAAATGTGGGTATAGGAGCTATCCTATTACAAGAAGACGAAGATCACACTAGGCATTATTTATGTTTTATAAGCAGAAAGTTAAGACCTTCAGAGCGAAATTATTACACGACTGAACTTGAAGCTGTAGCTATTGTTCACGCTCTAGAAACTTGGAAGAAGATGCTTATAGGATATTCTGTCATTGTGCGAACAGACCATCATGCACTTGAGTTTATTTTGAAGACGAATTTTGCAAGTGAAAGGATCACACGTTGGGCTTTGTTTGTCCAACAATTCAATATTATGATAGAGCACAAACCTGGAAAAGCGAATGTAGGAGCCGACTTCTTGAGTCGTGCAGTTGAACCGACTTTTAAGGTGATGCCTATTACCTTGATACAAGAAGATGAAGAAACTTTAGAATGTTTGGAAAGGATATCTGTTACTCAGAGGAGGAACACAAGTTTTGATAACGGAAGTTATACATTAGTTGAAGAAGAATCTGGTAACACCGTGGGAAAATTCAACGCGGCAAGTTTGAAGATTTATCATTCAAGAGCCAGACAACAATGACGAAAAAAATATATGAAGTGTCACATATTTTTTATTGGCGTGAGGGGTGGATATACCCGGATCGTTCACACGTCCGTGACATTGTTGACATTCTTATTTTGGAAAGAGGAGTTATTAGTTGAAGAGGTTGAAGGAATGGATGATTTGAATAATGCGCGGAGGAGACTCAAGAGTGCTGAGGGAAGCATACATCGCAAGGACGAGTGACGCGAATTTATGACGTGGAGCCTGAATACATCATGAGAAATAATTTTTAGAAGTACCTTAAGGAGAAGAGATGGACGCTAGGAAATTATCACACTTTTCTGGCTATAACAAGAGGAGGATTTTGAGCTATCAAGCATTAAAATCGGTCCAGTAGAAGCCGAGATACGAGATGGAATGTTCTCGAACAATGTCTCGCTGAACTATAAAAGGCCACGTTGCTGAGCAGAGAGTCATCATATCTTCAAAGCATTTGCTCATGTTCGGATCTACGCTACGTGAAAGTGACAGTATACACGCCGAGATTCTGACGGTCGGAGGACTTAAAGGGTAAAACAAAGTCCCCGATTCTTGGATATCACGGGTAATCTCGAGAACCACTGGATGGATTTTGATGCGGCTTTCACCATTCTGTACAGGTAATATTGAGGAAGATTTCTGTAGAAAATAATTTATTTATGATCAAAGGGAGCCAAGCAGTAACGATTTTAGATTCCAGTGAATAGGTCGAAGAAAGAACTTGACGTCCGTGCGCTTTTTAAGCTTACGCTGGACAAACCGTTAAAATATCAATATACTATGAGTGTAAGAATTGTTCAGCATGAAAAATTGTACAAAAAAGTCCGCGTGAGCATATCTCTATCTTCGATACATCGCCCACTATAAGTGTTTTTAGTTTGGACGGGAGGGGGATTTGGCTTGCACCTCGCCATTCTTAAATTACGTCTGACAGGAATTCCTTGCACATTCATAACTGTTCCCGGGCGAAGCCGGGGCGGGTTGCTAGTGACACTATTATATTATCATTATAATTCCCACAATATCAAAATGTAAATTATATCACAAAATAAAATAGCGTGCTAATAAATCTAAGAGAAATTAGACATACCTTTCACCTCGTTACAAATGGATTCGATCAGAATCACTCGGTTTTCATTAAAGTTTATGCATTTTTCTGCTGAACGGTTTGGAAGTTCGGCAACAGGAAACTAGGACTGTTATTTACTTCAAATATTCATTTTTGTATTTTTGTACTATTTGTGTTCATGATTTCATTACATTGTCTGAATTACCGACAGTAGTGGCTACGCTGGCTAAAGCGCAGCGTTAGGCCATGGGGCCAAGCTCTCTGCTGACTCGGTAGACGCGTGTGTTCGAGCCCCACCGTCGGCCGTCCTTGAAATGATTTTCCGTGGTTTCCCATTTTTCAACACCAGGCAAATGCTGGGACGGTACCTTCTAACAGGCCACGGCCGCTTCCTTCCACATCCTTGCCCAGTTTCATTCATCTTCATCCATTCCATCTCTCACCCTGACGCGCAGGTCGCCCACGGGCGTCGACTAGAAAGACCTGCACTCGGCCTCTCAGGAGGCCACACGAAAAAAAAAGTCAGAATTAATGCTTTAATTAGTAGGGTATACTATTCAGTGTACCTATTATAAATAAAAACCGTGAGGTTTCTCACCTCCCCATATTACGAAACCCGGTTGCCTAATACGGGGAAAGTGCACTTTTAAAGTTAACAATAATATCAGAGGGTATTACAACATCAAACGTGCCCATATTTGTAATATACATAGTATATCGCCTGAGGTTTACATTGGTGAGAAAACCAAAATTATTCCGTTCCTTCTTATGTCTAATGTGAGCCCTATAAAAAAAAACTCCCCATATTTGGCGACTTTCCTCTACCCATATTTAGAAGATACCTTATGCACTGGACAGCTGAATCCGTGATTAATTGTATAGGTAGCTTCGTAAGTCTCAGAACTCAGGAAGTCCTTTCTAGCAGCGTTACTAGCAGCTTTCAAAGTTTCAAGGTAAGAAAGAAAATATTCCTCTAGCCAGTTTAGGCGACTGACATTTAATGAGAAAAAATGCCCTTTATCTGGATTTCTAGACTGAATATGATGATATGTGATGCTTACGTCATGCATATCGAACCATTTATTAACGTTTTTCCAAAAAAATGGTTGCTTCTGCGTCCATGAATGTGTACGCTTCCGGGTGCATGCCTATATTTTCTTTCAGAGTACTAATGGCACCAATAACTTCTGACGAGAACACTTCCTTGGCACGCCGAACATTCATTTTTTCAAATTTAGTGGGTTCGATGTGTTTTTAGTGAGGTGTCTGACCGGTTTGACGATCTCACCCTTTTGCATTGTGTATAGTAATGACAAGTATTTCCCTGAAATTATTCCAGTACCATCAGTCATCTCTCGTTAAAGAAACTGCGTTCTAATGTGTGTTTTTTTTAGAATGTGACAATGAGACAATGATCAAAACTAGGGAAAACTAGGGAATACATTCCTAGACTCGTCGTATGGGTGATTGACCATTGGTTGCAAATTCCCTCCCCATAAATGCCTCATCATTGTAGTGTTAGTTTTGTGATTATCAGAGACAGTTATTATAATTATGAAACCGCATTGTTCAACCTCGAGAATAACGTCCAGCAGGAGTTTATGTAAATCCCGTCCTGACAGCTGCTTCGTGAAAAAGAAGGCACACGGTATCTGATAATTTGTCGAAAGAACTCTTAGCACAAAACACAACACACGATTAGCTGCTACTTGCTCCCGGCTGTAATTTTGATTCTCTCTTTCCTTTTAATGAGACGGTGCTGGAGTAGTGCCCTTGTACCCGAAGAAGGTGCAAGGTATGTCTAATTTTAATTTCTCTTAGATTTATTAGCACGCTATTTTATTTTGTGATATAATTTTAATTTCGATAATGCGGAAATTATAATGATAATAATTATATAGTGTCACTAGCAACCCGCCCCGGCTTCGCCCGGGAACAGTTATGAATGTGCAAGGAATTCCTGTCAGACGTAGATAGAATGGCGAGGTGCAAGCCAAATGCCCCTCCCGTCCAAACTAAAAACACTTATAGTGGGCGATGTATCGAAGATAGAGATATGCTCTCGCGGACTTTTTTGTAGAATTTCTCACGCTGAACAATTCTTACACTCATAATATAATGATATTTTTAACGGTTCGCCCAGCGTAAGCTTAAAAAGCGCACGGACGCCAAGCTATTTTTTCGACCTTTTCACTGAAATCGTTACTGCTTGGCTCCCTTTGGACATAAATAAATGATTTTCTACACAAATCTTCCTCGAGATCACCTTTACAGAATGGTGAAAGCAGCATCAAAATCCATCCAGTGGTTCTTGAGATTACACATTTAATATACGTACTGTACAGCTGAATCTGGCCTGTTTGCCATCTCTTGATGAATACAGTACATTTGCATTTGTCAGTTGGCACAGGCTAGAGTAAAAGGTGGCTTTTCACCGATGTCTCAGTCTCACTCATGGCTGTGATTATATGGAAGCTACTGAGGTATGGGTGGTGCTTAGTAATGGCATTCGGGGCACAGTCAGTGCCTGTGAATGCTGTGAAAGGTTCTACTCATAGGGTTAGGACTACTGTTCTGACTCAGTGAGGAAAGCAATGGCAAACTACCTCACTCCTCTTCTTGCCTAGAACGCCTCAAAATAGCGCTGCCTTGGGTTTTTGTGGGTATCTACTCACATAACGTAACGGCGGTACTTTTTGAGGATCCAACCAGCCTTCGGGCTGACTACCTAACAGACGACAGCTGAATCCTTATCGCGCCTATAATGGGAGGGGATTGCGCTCTACCGGCAACGAGTAGAAACTTTCCAATTACATGTTATATATGGGTTCTGACTGGGAATGTCAAGGCCGGTATAGAGCGCAGCTCGTATTCAGTCGGCCGTGCTACTACAAGGCAAGCTAGCGTGGTTGGTACCAAAACATCCTATAAAGTTTCACCCGGTCGGCCTTTCCTCTATTATTTAATGCTCCTTGTCTGTTATATCCTCTTTGGCTCAATGTCTCCAACTCGTCGGTCTCCAACTGCAAATGCAAATACTTACATGATCCTTGTGCAAAACAATACTTCACAATTGACTATGGACGTATAAGCCAGATTTAATAATCTTCCGCATTACTTTGTTTAGTTAAAAGCTAATTTAAGGCTGTCGGTTCATAAGCCATGGCATATTATAGTTTAAAATATAAAGCTGTCAGTAAACTTGGATTTTGCTTAAAAGCAGCTGATTGACATCAGCTTCTCTTCCGGTGTTTTAACTATCAGTGAATGTAAACAACTCTTCCTTCTTAATGTCAGGATGGCTGAAATGAGACGCTCTTCGATGCCTAATCAAGTTCTTAGGGAACATCAGTTGGTAGGTTTTACTCCCATAAAATGACATTGATAGTGCCATTTAATCTTTTAGCCTGATGGCATGGTAAAATCCCAATAATGCATGGGCAAGATTTACATTAGTGCTTTAAATAAAAGTATACAATTGAAACTAGAGTAGATCCTTGCATGTTTCGCATCCTTGACACATTTATCGACATAAAATCATCCCTTCTCTATAAATAAATTAGATTTGAATGTTTGCTAGGAAGTTTTGTGTTCTAGTAGAAATTGTTGTGTTATTAATTATCAGTTTATTATTTAAGATGGATATAAAATGCATATTACTTGAATTATGCTACAACATTGTAAGTCGATACAGAATGAATGCCAAGTTGTTACATTTATATGCGATAGTAACTTAGTTTATTATTCTACCATTCTGGGGTTGTTAATAACCCATTAGTGTAATAGCTACCTTAAATTATAAAGGAAGCTTGTGGTTTAACGTGACCATTAATCTCGCGATTATGAGCCACGACACCTTTTTACGTGGAATCCCGAACTACAGGACATGGCATTTCACTTTGAAAATCTCACGTGCATTGACCGTAAATTGAACTCGGTCCGCCTTGGTGAGAGGCAGACTGCTTTACCTCAGAGATACCATGCCTGCTACTGCCTTAAATCTTGTCACTGTTATGTGAAGGTATAGGCAACGCCTATCTTGTATGTAGGCAATGTTAAATAACGGTAATTGAACCTTTCAGAGCCTGTATAGACAGTTTCTGGAAGGTGTTAATTGCATTATCAACTCCTTGCACTAACCATAAGGCCACTCACCTTGATCTCATCTAAATTGTTGGCATCTTTATGAAATGTTATGTGCGTGTAGAGTTCTTTCTTTTCTTTATCTACGTTATTGACTAGTTGGTATGAGTCTTGAATCTTACAATGGGGTTTAAAATATTTTCCCCCTCTCTCTGCTGGTATTAGTCCTTAAGGTATGAATGGGCTGTTCCTTAAAGGCTGGTATTTTACGTGCTCAATGATGTAGGCTATGTGCATACAGCAAGCCTTCATACATTTAGCCTACGACTAGTGCAAATGAAGTGCGCATTGTTTCCTTGCGCAGCACCTGTGTATATTGAGTTCGATCTTGGTATTCTACTCGAGCTGTTATTGTGTGGACCATGAGGGTAACAAAGTCACATGCAAGTGCCGAGGATAGTGACTGACAATTTAAGTATATATCGCGAAACGTACGTTTCTAGGGGAAACTTTTAGTGTAGTCAATGACATGCGGTCATTGATGTTTGTTTGATGCTTTGGCTTGAATTGCTGCCATTTTGTCAGCTGTGTGTAGTTTCAAACAGTGTTTCGGTACATGCCGATGTGTTCAAGTATGAGGTGAGGTGGTGAGTTACGAGTGTTCATAAATTACTTTTAGTTCAATTTATTTGAAAAGTTGCACTGTACTCTTCTAAAGCCATGGTGAGACAAAGCCATTGTTCACTAGGCCTACTTAGTTAAATGATGATCTGGGCGAAACCATTGGTCGCTACTAGGTTAGACGACTGTCTGGACGAAAAATACTGCTTGTACTATAAGCAAGGGGGTCTGGGGCGTTTACCCATTAAAACTACAGAACAGGAGACCAAGCCGTCGTAACTTTCAACTAGGTATATTACTGAAAATATAGTATTTATGATTGACAAACCTTTCTCGGAGTTGTTGGGAGTCTTTTTACTTTCTCAATTGCCACTGCTGCACCGGAATAATTCCTTTTAATTGATTATTTACGAAAATAATGCTTTTAGCATTGTCTTCATTTCACTATGGACGCCATCTTGGACACTACGTCATACGTCATGTGACACCCGAAAAACGAACATCTGAGTACGTTACCAACATGTCCCAATACAAAATTCACCATATGACACGTAAAGTTTGAAATTGTTACAAATTTCCACTAAGTTAAGCACTGTCTTGCGGAAAATTACTGCTAGTACCACAAGCAAGGGGGTCTGGGGCGTAAGCCCCAGGTTAGGTTTGTTTTTGTATGTAAAACATTAATAAGATATAATTTATGTCCGCTACTAGGTTAGGTACTGCCTGGTCGAAAATTACTGCTAGTACCACAAGCAAGGGGGTCTGGGGCGTAAGCCCCAGGTTAGGTCTGTTTTTGTATGTAAAACATTATAAATACATAAATAAACACTGACAATTGGCGCAATTTTTCATTACATTACTTTATCGACGCTCTTTTGTTTACTCGTTCTATACCCGATGTGAAATAGTACCAAATGCGTGGGGTTGGCATTCCTGACTTAGTAAGCAAGATGGCTACAAAAGTCTTCATTTCTGCTATATAAGTCGTGAATCTATTTGGGATGGCCGGGTGGGTTTATGGCAGCGGACGAGTCAACATCTATTATTTTAACATCTCCGGATACCATTACTAAAGGTACTTCGGCAAATTTCATTACCTATTTTTTTTTATACCTTTGGTCTCCTGTTCTGTAGTGCTACCGCCTACTTCCATTTGCTGCCAAGCTATGGACTTAGTCATGAAGGATGAATGATAGTGGCACATTGCAAAACTGGTCAGTTAATAATAGTGTGGAGAGAAATGTGAAGAAATGTCAAGCAGTTAGGCTTCTAAATAAAAGGAATCAAATTATCTATGACCACAGACTGGGTGCCAAGCTGAAGAACAAGACAAATTCTGGGGTGATCTTGAGACATTAATACATTCAGTTGATCATAATGAGTCTTTGCTTATTGGAGGTGATCTCAATAGTCATGTTGGTAGATCACGTGATGGTTTTGAACGCGTACATGGTGGTTGTGGTCATGGGACGCGAAATGCAGCTGGTGTGCGTACTTTACAGTGTGCCGAGGCTTGTGACCTAGTGGTGGTGAACACCTTCTTCAAGAACCGGTTATCACATCTCATCACATACAACAGTGGTGGCCATCAAACTCAAATTGATTACTGGTTGGTGCGTAGAAGAGATCTGAAATTGGTGAAGGACTCCAAGGTCATTCCTTCAGAAAATGTTGCTCCCCAACATAAGCCCTTGATCTTAGATTTCCATATTACTCTTCGTACTCCTTCACGGCCTATTACCAATACTGAACGTATAAAGTGGTGGAAACTACCTGGCCATGAATTGCAACTTCTAGATTCTATTGGTCCTCTTCCTGACAACATTGATCAACTAACATGGAATGAATTCACCTCAAACATTCAGGCAAATGCTAAGGAAGTAATGGGTATGACAAAACCGGGACGACAATTTGTTGATAAACAAACTTGGTGGTGGAATGAAGACGTGCAGCGAGCTGTGAAATCTAAGAAAACTGCTTTCAAAAAGTGGCTTAGTCAAGAACCGATGCTGATCTAACTCAATATCGTCAGCTCAAATCCGATGCAAAACACGCTGTTGCAGTTGCTAAATCCAAGCAACTAAGTACATTGTAGGCAAGATTACTGAATCTGGAACAGGATATACCATCTTCTGGAAAGGAAAGGAGGAGGGTGAATGTCGTATTCATGGTGTGGGCTTCGCTGTGAAGACCAAACTGGTAAATTATCATCAACTTACGCCCATTGCAATCAGCGAAAGGCTCATGACTCCGCATACCACTCTCAGGAGGTTCCTTTATGACACTCATCTCTGCCTATGCTCCTACCTTAGATTCTGATGATGAAGTAAAGGCTCAGTTCTATAATCAGTTAAGTGAAATCATCTCCAAGGTACCATCTGCAGATAAACTCTTGCTCCTCGGTGACTTCAATGCCAGAGTTGGGAAAGATCACAGGCTATGGAATAATGTGATGGGCAAACAGGGACTTGGAAAATGCAATCCCAATGGACTGTTGCTTCTTGGTCTTTGTGCAGAACACGAACTTTTCATTACCAACACGCAGTTCCGGCTACCTGACCGCTTCAAAACCACGTGGATGCATCCTCGTTCCAAACATGGCACATTCTTGATTATATCATTACCCGGCAATGTGATAAGAAGGACACTCTTATTACCAGAACAGCAAGGAATATAGACGATTGTTGGACAGATCATAAACTTCTCATATGTAAGCTCAGGATATCCATCAGACCTAAACCACCTAGGAACATCAAAAATTTGCCAAGAAAGAAGTTTAATACATCCAAACTTCAGGATGAATCCATGTACAAACATTTTGGAAACAGGATCGTCACCCAGTTATCGGAAAACCCAGTAACAAATGATATTCAGCAAGAATGGACCACATTACAGAAGATTATCACACAGTCAGCTGAGGAAACCATTGGTTTTATAGTGCGGAAAAGACAAGACTGGTTTGATGACAACAATGAGGAAATTCTGTCTCTCATCAATGCCAAAAGGAATGCCTATCTTGCCCATCTACAAGACCCAACTTCCAACAAAAAGAGAGATAAACTACTGGAACTCAAGGGTAAATGCCAGACGCAGATAAGGCAGATTAAAAATACTTGGTGGCAACAGAAGGCTCAGGAACTGCAGAGACTATCGGATGCTCGAGACTTGAGGAACTTCTATGCCGTACTTAAGGAAATATATGGACCATCTCGCTCATCATCAGGTACACTGAAAAGCGCTGATAATTCTACTACCTTTACTGATAGTCAAGAAATCTTGGAACGCTGGAAGGAGCACTTCTCCAATCTCCTAAATCGTCCATCAGAAGCTGCTGAAGACTTCCTCTGTGATGTGCCGCAACAACCTGAACAACTGTGGTTGGCAGTACCTCCTACTTATCATGAATTCAGTGCAGCTCTCACCCAATTGAAACCCAGAAAAGCACCCGGCCCAGATAACATCCCTCTGGAACTAATTCAAGCCGGAGGTCATTCCCTCAAAACGAGAATTTTCATCCTTATCCTCAGAATATGGGAATCAAGAAAGGTACCTGGAGACCTAAAGAATGCCACTATCGTCACTATCTTTAAAAAGGGTGATCGCAGTGTTTGTGGCAACTACCGTGGTATATCACTGCTATCAATTGTGGGGAAGATTCTTGCAAGAATTCTACTTAACCGCCTCAAGGTTATCTCTGAGAAGATCCTCCCAGAGTCACAATGCGGATTTAGAACTTCCAGAAGCACAATTGACTTGATTTTCTGTGTGAGACAGCTACAAGAAAAATGTAGAGAACAACAGAATCCACTCTTCTTAGTCTTTTATGACTTGGAAAAGGCATTTGATTCGGTTCCAAGACCAGCCATGTGGGCAGTGCTGAAGCGGTTTGGTTGCCCTCAGGGTTTTGTAGACCTAATCAAGGCTCTCCATGATGGCATGACAGGTCAGGTTTGCCATCAGAATAAGATGTCCGATGAATTTCCCATTACCCATGGATTGAAACAAGGATGTGTACTGGCTCCAACGCTTTTTGCGCTGTACTTGGCTGCAATGCTTTATGATTCACCCACAAACATCCCAGGTGTGGAGGTCAAGTATCGTTTTGATGGAGGGCTTTTCAACCTAACTCGTCTCCGCTCCTTGAGGAAAACTCAGGTTACTAAGGTTACTAACATGTTGTATGCAGATGATGCAGCGTCACCAACTCTCACACCAGAAGAGCTGCAAGAGTCAGTTAATTGTTACAAAAGTGCATGTGATCGCTTTGGTCTTACCATAAATGTCAATAAGACTAAAGTCTTGGCACAACCTTCACCAGGCACACCTCTTCCTCGGTTCAATATCTCCATCTCAAATTTGCCATTAGAACAGGTTGACCACTTCTCGTACCTGGGCAGTACCATCTCTGTGAGCTGTACCTGTGAGCAGGATGTGGATAAGAGAATTGGCGCAGCCCACGCAGCGTATGGACGATTAGCGCACCGGGTCTTCATGAATAAAGATCTGTCTATGAGTACAAAGCTTATGGTGTACAAAGCAGTAGTCATTTCTACATTGTTGTATGGTTGTGAAACGTGGACCCTTTACCGACGTGATCTTAGGAAGCTTGAGCGTTTCCACCTACAAAAACTTCGGTCAATCCTGAGGATTAAATGGGAAGACCGCATTACCAATATTGCTGTTCTGGAAAATGCTCAAATCAACAGCATAGAATCATCCATAATAGGTCACCAATTTAGATGGATTGGTCATGTCCATCGGATGGATGATGTGAGATTACCTCGTCAAATGCTATATGGTGAGTTATGCTATGGCACCAGACCTCATGGTGGTCCTAAGAGGCGCTACAAGGACCAATTTAAGCAGACCCTGAAATTGACAGGTCTTGATTCACAAACCTGGGACATGCTGGCTGAAGACCGCTCAACTTGGCGCCGTACCATCTCTGATACTGTAAAGACGTTTGAAAGGGATCGACGCACACATGAAGAGGCCAAGCGTCAAGCTAGGAAACTTCGAGCAGCCCAACCACGTCCTCCTCCAGCAATACTATGTGACTTGTGTGGTCGCTTGTTCCATGCCAGGATTGGACTCTCTAGTCACCGTAAACACATCCACAAACTGGACTGAAGGAAGAAGATTTATACTCGGATTCGAGTTAAAGCCGATGATGATGAGAGGAATCTACTGGGGTCAATAATATTTACAAGCTAGCCAGATCTCGTCATCGTGCCACAGTTGACATAGGGCATGTCATGCATATCAAGGATAAGCACGGGCATCTTCTAACAAAACCAACAGAGATCCTTCAACGATGGCATGAACACTTCAATAATATCTGTAATGAGGAGTTCCCACACCCACCGATTCCATTAGCCGAACCTGTACAAGGTGCAGTTCCACCTATCACACCTGCCGAGATCAATACTGCGATCCACTCCATGAGGAATGGCAAGGCAACAGGCCCTGATGATATTCCTGCAGAGCTATGGAAGCAGTTGGGTCATGCCTCTGCAGAGTTCCTAGCAGAGTTCTTTAACAAATGCCTTGCGAGCCACCAGGTCCCGTCAGCTTGGCAAACTAGCGTCACAGTACCACTATGGAAAGGCAAGGGCGATGTAACTATCTGTGCCAATTATCGTCCTATTCGTCTCCTATGCCACATAATGAAGATTCTAGAACGTGTGATTGACACTCGCTTACGTAGCATTGTTACCATCTCGCCTAACCAGTGTGGATTCATGAAAGGTCGCGGAACAACTGATGCTATCCATGCAATGCGGCTTCTGATAGAAAAGTATATGGAGAAAAGGAGGACAATTCACATGGCTTTTCTGGATCTGGAGAAAGCATTCGACCGGGTTCCCCATCAGCTTATATGGTATTCTCTTCGATCTCATAGCGTACCAGAAGCTTATGTGCGTTGGGTCCAACTCCTCTACAATATTACAACTAGCTCTGTACGCAGTGCTGCTGGCCTCACCAAACAGTTCGATATTCGAGTTGGGGTTCACCAGGGATCTGCACTATCTCCACTCTTGTTTATCCTATGCATGGATACAGTGACTGCCGATTTGCAGAGGCATCCACCATGGACATTGCTGTACGCCGATGATGTCATGCTTGCAAGTGAGACCCGTAATGATCTAGAGCACTTGGTCAATCTCTGGAATGCGAGGCTCTGTGAATTTGGACTACGGCTCAACCTCACTAAGACTGAGTACCTCAAATGTGGTTCATAGACAGATGGGACCATCATAGTAGATGGCACCCCACTACCAAAGGCTTCACATCTCCGATACCTTGGCTCCGTTGTAAGACCTGATGGTGACACAGTCTCGGATGCCCGTGCAAGAGTGAATGCTGCATGGATGAAGTGGCGCCAGGTCACAGGCGTTCTCTGTGACCGCAAGATCCCTTTGCGCCTCAAAACTAAGATCTATCAATCAGTTGTCTGCCCTGTTGCTTTGTATGGAGCTGAATGCTGGCCTAATACAAAGAAACATGAACAAGCTTTGCACTCAATGGAGATGCTGATGCTACGATGGTCCTTGGGAATTACACGGCTGGATCATATTAAGAACGAAGACGTCCGCAATACTCTTGGAATTGCCCCTACTCCAGCCAAAATGAGGGAGACTCGGTTGCGTTGGTACGGGCATGTAGCCCGACCAAATACAGAGTCCATTGTAAGCAAGTCACTTGCTCTCGAGCCTGATGGACAAAGACCTCCAGGACGACCAAAAAGGCGTTGGATGGATACCCTACACGACGATATGCGCATCGTAGGTCTTCGTCCTAAAGATGCAGCAAACCACAACAAATGGAGAGCGAGGTGCAGAGTGGCGGACACCAAAAACTAATTGGGAACAACGCCAGGAAGAAGAAGAAGAAGAATTTAGTAAGGGAAGTAGTGTTCAGTTTGGAAGGAATTGTAGATATATTTAGAGAATACTGTGGGAAGGGGTGATTTTCATTGGGGAAAGTACATATTGGAGATAGTTAAGAAAAATAATTAATGTTATTGGTTAAATTACATCCCTTGTTAACTACTCTGGTTTTTAGAGATGCCGGGGTGTCGGAATTTTGTCCCGAAGTGGATTTTTAACTGCCAGTAAATCTACTACCACGGCTCACTCACATTTGTGCACCCTCAAATGCCAGCTGACTCGGCCAGGATTCGATCCTGCAACCTTGGGCACAGCAAGCACGAAAGTTACCACTGAGCCACTCAGCCAGTCGATAGTTAAGGAGGCGCAATTGTTCAATAAGGTTTTCATCATTCATCTATATAAACCTTCGAAACGAGCCAGTGACACGGCCATGAAATGAGAAAAATATTGGTGGGGACTAACCTGACTGTCATGCTACGGCGATGGTTAGAGCACCAACTGCACTGTCACGGCCAGGTGCCAATCGAGTGTAAACAACACCACTCAATATCCTGGAAGAATATTTTCAGGCTCGCCGGTAGAAGCACGCGCTGATCAAGTCACGGTTACGCCACTGCTAAGTGTAAATAGACTTTAAAGGTGCTCTTTTTTTTGACTCATAGAGTCACCCATTTTTCCGTATTGACTTACTATAACAATCAAAAGATTTCCTAGTTCCGCCTCGTCAATACATCTTTTGATTATTACTTTAAAGGTGCTGACAAGGGGATCAGTGAGAAGCTTATTGTCTCCAGTAAGACCTTGGCTGGAACATGCTGCAGGTGTGTGGGATCTCTATCAATCATACTAAATAAGTGAGTTGAACGGAACTTGTAGCTCACCCTAAGGGTGTCCGCTGGATACAGCTACAGACTCAGGCGAGCCAAACATGTCCTCGGACACTCCCGGCACTAAAAGCCATATGATAGATAAATAATAAATAAATAAATAGTGAGTTGGAAGAGGTGCAAAGGAAGAAGGCCAGGTACATAATGAACGAACAGTGTGAGTGGAATAATTCAGAATTTTGGTTGGAAAAGTGTGACTGATAGGAATTCTTGAGCAAGATTAAAATGTATGATTTTAGTTTATGGGTAGGTCTTCCTAGGCGAAACCGCACACAAGACACGGCACAAACCTAGAAAAATTGCTGAGTTTTAATTCACTGGCCGTGAAAGCCAATATACCATCTTTTTGGAAGCCTTCATAGGGAGGCTAAGCTGGCTCATCAGCGGGCTCTTGGTGTCCCCGCCCGGACCCCCACAGGAGTAGCGAACTGCGCCTCTTTACTGGGAGTACTAAAGGCTCAAGCAGCCATAACCTCCCTATGAAGGCTTCTAAAAAGATGGTATATTGGCTTTCATGGCCAGTGAATTAAAACACAGCAATTTTTCTTGGTTTGTGCCGTGTCTTGTGTGGGGTTTCTCCTTGGACACCAAGCTGGCTCATCAGCGGACTCTTGGTGTCCCCGTCCGGACCCCCACAGGAGTAGCGAACTGTGCGATACCTCCCTTTTTATGAAGCGCACCTGTGCCTCTTTACTGCGAGAACTATTAGCTCTAGCAGCCATAACCTCCCTTATGTAGGCTTCCAAAAAGATGGTATACTGGCTTTCACAGCCAGTGAATTAAAACTCAGCAGTATTTCTAGGTTTGTGCCATGTCTTGTGTGGGGTTTCGCCTAGGACACCAAGCTGATCATCAGCGAGCTCATGGTGTCCCCACCCGGACCCGCACAGGAGTAGCGAACTGCGTGCTACCTCCGTTTTTATGAAGCACATGGCACAAACCTCAAAAAATTGCTGTGTTTTAATTCACTGGCCGTGAAAGCCAATATACCAGTTTTGATTAGATTAGATCTTCTTTTTCTTCTTAGCGTGTTCCCGTTGGAACGGGGTCCGCTTTTTGGGTCAATGCACGCCAGTTCTTTCGATGAAGCCCTTCCTGTGGGTTTAGACTTCTTGATCTTAGATCTGAGTTTATAGTGTCTAGCCATCTTAGCTTAGGTCTCCCACATTGTCTTTGGCCTTCAACAGCGAGATGATAAGCTGGGCTGATGACTGAACCATGCTAACATGTAAATAATACTAATGCTTTAAAATTGGTAAACTTATCTTCTTTCTTATACTGTAATAAGTTTATACCATTGTCAATACACATGCACCAACTAATGAGAAAAATAGGACTCAGAAAGAACAAATGGAAAAATTTTCAAGAACCTTCAAACACCCTAGATCAAATTCCATCAAAAAATATAATACTACTGGAGACTTTAACGCTCAAATCGGCAAAGAACGTCAACATCGGTCCATAGTAGGCAATTTCTCCGCACATAAAAGAACCAACACAAATGGAGAAAGACTCATTAGTTCATGCAGAGAGCATAGCATAGTCCTGAAATCTACATTCTTCAAAAAACTTTCTAGGAAACAAACTACTTGGGTTTCTCCAAATCCAGTTTGTGGTGAGAAACAACTTGACCATGTTGCTATTAGCAGACAGTCTACAACAGAGATACTCAATGTGCAAGTTGCTAAGAGTGCAGGTTTAGATTCAGACCACTATCTGTCTCTCATTAAATTCAAAATTAGACCAATATTTCATGGTGTCCACAGGCAGGAAAAGTCAGGAATTTTGTTTTTGGTCAGGAAAAGTCAGGAAAAAGTGTGAAAAAATGGCGTGAGTCAGGAAAAAATGGCGAAAAGTATTAGAAAGTCAGGAATTTTATATTAACCATACAGTATTTTGTGTTATACAGCCATATTTTGATGTTACTAGTTCAACTAATCTCTGAAGATAAAAAGCAATATCTCACTGGACATTATGGTACGTTTCCATTTTTACAGTACATCATAGCAAAACCCTCTTTCACCTATTTTTTTGTACACTTTTTTGGCGTTGGCGTAGGGATGTGGCAACCCCATCACTATAGTTTAGGGTATTGAGTACTTTGATTTATGTATTATTGCATTATAATTTACTTTATTTTGTATTTTAAATGAATAATGAGACGAGCGTTGGGCAAATTCTGCAAATGAATTTGCTCAATAAACCTTTTTCCGATGTTACGATGACTTCGTGAGTTAAGAATTTTGTTGAAAAATGGTCAGGAAAAGTCAGGATAATTGACATTGAAAATTCTGTGGACACCATGTATATAAAAAGAAAAATCATTATCAATCCAAAAAGTTTGATACTCAAAAATTAGCTACAGAAAATAATTTCAAAACACTTTTGGAAAGCAGAGCACCTAAAACATAGGAAAAACTTCAAAGAGACTTAGTACAGACAGCAGAAGAAACCATTCTCCTTAAAAGAAAATGAAAGCATGCCTGGTGGACTGCTGAGTGTAATGAACTAATCTTTAAAAGACAACGAGCTTGGAACATCTGGAATGCAAATAAAAATGAGATTACCAGGAACAGCTTTATAGAAGCCCGGAAACATACATCTAAGGGACTCAAAAGGATAAAAGTGCAACATATGAAAGACCAATTAACATTAATAGAATCAGACTTCAGACAGCACAATACAAAGGACTTCTACAAAACTTTCAGAAGTAGTTTAAGGAGTATACTCCACATGCTTACTTTTCACAGATCCAAAGACTCAGAAAACTGCATATAATAACGCTGAAAATTGCAGAATACTTGCGGAATATTTTGAAGAACTCCTCAACTGCGATCCACGAAAGTAGACATTTCATTTTGATAATATACTCCCCATCCTTCCAGACTCGAAACCACCAACAACAAATAAAATTAAAGAAATTATAAACGAACTTAAAAATAACAAAGCATCTGGAGAAGATAGTTGCTGAATTATGGAAATGCTCGAGTGACAACACGATCCTATGTTTAACGGAAATCATAAATGACATATGGAAAACACACAGTTTACCATCAGAATGGACATTTGCCTTGATACATCCACTACATAAGAAAGGGAAGAAAACAGATCCTAACAATTACAGGGGAATCTCCCTCCTGCTAGTTACCTATAAGATCTTATCCAAAGCACCTTTAAAAAGAGCAGAAAAAATACTCGGCCCACAATTGGGAGAGTATCAGGCAGGATTTAGGAAGGGACAATCGTGTATGGAGCAAATACTAAATTTAAAGAACTTATTAGAAATGAGGAAAATCAGCAACTTGAAATATGTAGTTACTTTTGAGGATTTTAAAAAAGCCTATGAGTCCATTGACAGAAAGGCACTTATTAATACTCTGAAGGAATTTGGACTGGATAACAAGACAACTGAAATAATTCAAGCAACACTAACGAACACACTTCCAAAGTTAAATTCAGAGGGGAACTTTCAAAATTTTTCAAAATAAAGTCAGGTGTGAGACAAGGAGATGGTCTGTCACCTCTGATTTTCAATTGTGCATTGGAAAAGGTAATTCGAGAGTGGAGGAAGGCCATCAATACTAAAGGCGTTCAACTAGGAAGACATCCAAATAAAATCACTGTAGATTGTTTAGCTTTTGCGGATGACATTGCATTACTTACTGACTCACTGGATACTGCCCAAGAACAAATTAGAGAGTTGCAAAAACAGGCAGCCAAAGTCGGACTACAAATATCATTTGAAAAAACTAAGTTCATGACAAACATCACCGATGCCCCCAAAAGTATCACAATTCATGACAATTCAGTATGTAAAACAAATTCCTTTAAATACCTAGGAGAGTGGATAATGAATGACTCACAGGAAAAGACAGCAATAGAAACACGTATGCATAAATTACAAAGGTGTTTTCATATGACAAAAGATATATATAATTTAAAAAACTTATCCTGGAACACTAAATTAAGGCATTATCAAACAGTGGTCAGACCTGAAACTCTGTACGCAGCAGAAACACTTAAATTAACAAGATTTGGTGATTTAGACAAATTAGAGAAGACTGAAAGACGAATTCTGAGAAAAATACTGGGAGCCAAACGAAATAATGACGCATAATATAGGTTACGACCAAATAGAGAGTTATATTTGAAATTTGAAAAATTAACTGATGTAATGAGAAAGAGAGGATTACAGTTTTTTGGGCACATCTATAGAATGGAAAATAGTAGACTAACTAAACAGATCTTCAACTTACTGACTAGTTACAAATCCAAACCCACATGGTTCATTGAAATTGACAAAGATTTGACAAACGCCAAAATTCAGACAGACACAATAGCAAACAGATCACTACAGAGAAGCTATTCAAAAGGCAAAATTTCAAGAAAGGAAGAAACAAATAACTGGCAGAAAGTGGAGTCAAGAGGTTGATCGTCACTCTAGAAGGATGGGAGAAATTTGGAAACAATGGACAATAGCCAACGTTGATTCTTCGTACCCTCCAAATGGGTTATTCGAAAGAAGAAGAATATTTCTCTCCGCAGTTGGGCGCGAATGAAAAGAATTTTAAATATTAGGCCAGTCAACTAAAACATTCTAGGTCGCAAAAAATTGCAAGATTCTGATTTTTTGGGATGTTGTTAGGATAGATACCAAGTTTGCAACTTTGAAAGACCTGTGCTAACTTTGTGGTGCTCGAAAAACCTCGAAATTTTCAGACTTTTTTCAGTGTTTGGCTTCTACTGTAACTTCTAAAACATGCATTTTATGGAAAAATCATCCAGGATACTTGTAAAGAAGACAAAATTAACGACAATTTGAGCGCAACCTCAGCTCTGTATGTCTTATAGATCACGAGATACAACACTTCGAAAATGGGCCATTTTTTCAAAAAGTTAGAAATTTGTAGTATGCTAGTCTTTGTACAAAATACCGGCTATAATACTCATTCTACGAAGAAAGTCATAAGAAGTAAAGTTGTAGAGCAGTTATTTAGCTTTACTTTAAGCATGAGTAAAACGTTGTAAAGCCAATAGTTCTGTTGTTATCAGGTAAGAAAAAAGGAAATAGGATTTTTCAAAAAATGTAGCCTGACGAATTGTAGGACATTTTTAAAGGATAAGAAAGATATCAATCGGTGGAAAATTGTTTATCATGCAAAATGATATTGAATACAATTAATAATAATCTGTAATTTCTCATCAATATTGAAGTCACAGTGGTGAAGTGAAGGAGGGACCTCAGCTAACACCTGCTACAGAAACACGCAACATGTCAATTACCTACTATTTATTAATAAATTACAACACAAGGGTGGGTATGTAATGTTAGGCTTATCTGCACTTAGCGAGACAGTAGTATTCTTTTGGAAGGCCCAGTTTCATCATACGGCTCTTCTTGGGGCTCCGGAGACTCCTGTGTAGTTGGATCTGGGTGTAAAAGGGGGTCGTCGAAGTCGTTGTCTTCATCTGACTCAGTCATGTCTAGGGTAGGAGAATTAAGGCAGGTCTTCCTCCGACAAATTTTTCAGAGAGCTCTCCGGCCGAGCATCGCCCTACTCCGCACTCTTTCAGGCACCTGTATGACAAGAATTTCAGCAGTTATAATAAATACAGGTTACAATAGATTCAAATGTTTTAATTTCAATCATAAAAAATCCTATATCGAGTAGTGGACATTGACTAGGACCGACTTCATACGAATGGATTATCTTACCTGCATGACAGGAGTTTGAGCAGAGTTTGCGGCACTGGTTCCTTGTTTGAGGTCACCGGTGTCAGTCCTTGCTGACTCCTTGTCCATCCCCACTCGGTGGACTTATTTCCTGTGGATCCTTCAGGAGCATAGGGCTTAGATGAATTTTCGCCAGTGGACTCTGCTGCGAGGTGGGCTATTTCTCAACTCCCAACCACTGCTGCGCCTGGTGGTAGGTTCTGTAGGAATGTTGGGCAGCAGCCTCTTCGGTTGGGGGCAGACGAGCGAGGTTGACTTTTGGGCTGGCAGCAGATCGGACAAATATCCTGTAACGCAAGGCGTGTATATAGTCCGGGACACCTTAAATAAGTTACTAATAAAAAAAAGGGTAGCCAACATTAACATCCATCCCCTATGCCTACTCGCATGTTGGTTTGTGGTTGAATTTCTTGAAGTTGTCTTTTGTGTGAGCACAGTTTTGCCAACCCTGCTGAAAATCTTGCCATCTACAAATACCACAATACCAGTAAGATTTTTACCGTACAGTTGAAACAGTTTTGAAACACGTAGACGCGGGAAATGTCGCAGCGAGTGTGACCAACATTCTCGTATAAAGCATATATCCCTAAACTGTTCAATTAATTGGATAAATCATCGCATTTCTTTGGAATATTACGTCTAGTGCAGTTTTACGAGGTAAGTGCTACAAAAATACATCAATTAGAACAGTTATTATGATTATTTTAGACTTATAGGTTAGGCCTATATAATATGTAGGCCTAGGCCTATATGTACATTTGCACTAGTCGGAACTTTAATAATGTTCATAATCTTTATTTTTGCATAAATTGTTATTTAGATTTCGTCAAAATGCCTAAAAGAGGCCAGAAACAGCTACAAATTCCGCTGAAGAAGACTAGGCCTAATTACACTTTGCAGCGTTCACTGCTTTAAAAAAGAATATGAGGAAAAAGCAATTAAGTGTAGTGATATGGAAAGAATTGTAAGAATTGCTGGCATGGTGAGAGTAAGTATTTTGATAATTTTTGAGAATGCTTTTCATAATCAATCCTAACATAACCTCAACATAGCCTTATGAAATGTACACTTACGGTAGCAACATTATTTTAGCTAATTAGCCTCCCACTATACCGGTAGTCATTTAGCATAGGAATTGATTGATGTATCTTATTGTAGACTTATTTCCATTCTGGGAGATTTTATTCGCTGAATGACATGGCCAGAAACCATGCCTCTTCAATGTAATGTAATAAACCCCCCTTCCGTCGTTCTCTCAGAGAGTTGATAGGCATGTATGTATCATGTTATATTTGTGAAATTTTAATCTATGTTACTTGTAATGTTATTGCAGCATGGATTTTCTGCTGTCCAGAAGGTCATACTACAGTCTAGGAAGGGGGATCTCCTTGTTACACCAGGCAAATATCGAAAGCATGTGTTCACTGTAACTGGAATAGATGATTTTGCTAACGAAGCCATTGCAAGGTTCATATATTCCAAATTACATCCAGGTAAGGATATTGTAACTTGGCCTACTTCTTCTCGAATATGTGGCTAATATCAAGCTTCTTATAAACATATGCTTCGTTGAATGCTTCTTTTAATTTGTACTATGCGGGGCATATTGTTCTGCACACGGCAGCACGCACAGCCAGCAGCTGTCTAGTCTCGCCTTCCCTCTACCCTCGTTCAGTTCTCCACCATCACCCACCACATACGGCTGCCTACAGTTGTGTACATGGGATGGCGGGTTAAAACTGACATTAGTTTGGATATTTTATTTACAAAGATGAATTCACTGTGTAATATAGAAACAAAAACAATGGTTTACAAATCATCACATATCATCTTCATCATCATGCCGTTCCAACTGTTCAAGAAGTGCCTTTATTCTAACACAGTCTGACATGGGTGCATTGTTCATGGCATGATAGTGAAAATCTAACACAAAATGTGAATAACAAAACACAAGAAAATCATTATAAAAGAGAAATTGGTACAATCAATTCCAGCATACTTCTTTATCAGTCAAATCATGAAAATTAGTTTGAGATATATTGTAGTATATAGTCAGTAATGGAATAACCACCCGTTTTCCAAGCATGTTTCAGCATTGGTACGAAACAATCAGCTTGTAATCGGTTATGCGCTAGCATTTGACTAGTTATAAAGAAAAGTCTGTTGTCGGGCTTTAATTTTGAATAGCCGTGTAAATTCCTTACTTGGCAAATGATTTCCATTCGACAGACTAAACATTTTAGTTGTCGGAAGAGTCCAAGAATACACGGCTGGCAAAGATATGTAGTTCCTTTCGGTATGCATTCAATTTGTTCTTGTTTGTTCGTCAGAGATTCAAGCTGTGCATTTTTGCCCTGGCCACTGAATGAATCTAGGAGAAGATGATTTCGTTTGTCGTCCTTTAATTGCGGATGGAAAATGTCTTGGAACCAGGCACGTTGTGACATTTTTATGATAAGAGCGCTCAGGTGTTGAAATATTGAACTAGGTGTTTGTGATTGCATATCTGTGGAGTCAAGGAGAAGAGGATCCAACACTAGGGTGGTGTCATATCTTTAGAAGGCAGAGAGGAAGATATGAAAAGGAGTTAGCAGGAGATTGTTGTTAATAGTAGGTAACAAACAAATAACAAGCAGGATTGGATTATATACGAAGAAATGTGGTCTTATAAAAATACTGGAAGTGTATATATATTATATAAAGGTGTCTAGACTGCTTCTTGATGATAATCCCATCAATCTTCTCACAAAGAAGAGTTCTTATAATAAAGAAAACTTAAAAAATCATATCACACTGCAGTACTATAGATATATTATGTATCATAATATGTCAACTGAACCGTAAGTAATATTCTCGGTAAATGCTTGTTTATTGCAGTGAATATCAAAACTACATCCCAAACTGATTGTATCCGGGTTGGTATATATTTTACCCTACACCCTGATTTTATTGAGAACTCGTGTTAATCTTGTTTTGAATCTTAGTTTATTACTCTAATACATTTGTATTTGAGTTGGCGCCCAACGGGATTTCTCTATTTTATATTCTGCTTGCTGGGGGGACTCTTCAGGGTAGGATACAGAGAAAGCTACTTAGGAAAACATTACAACGTGCAGTACATGCCCTTTCCACATTTTCCCGGAAGATGGACTATCAATGACGACATATTTAAAGACATCCATGTAGGCGTTGATACTTTCTTGTACCCTAGGTCCAAACTTTCCATTAATTTCTTTGAAAACGATCACGAACAAATGTCCCATTTCTCCGGCTTTAGAAATGTGATATTGCACTGTGTGGGTGTGCGTAGAACTATTTTGGCAAACGAGCGTGGCAAGAACGTCTTTCACACCACGGAAATCATAACTTCTCTATGTTGCCATTTCGCACTCGAATCGGGACTGGTCCGAATTCCAGATATTGGCGTCCGGGATCTCTTTCTCTTCTTGCAATTCAATAATGAATTTAACAAACATTTTAGCCTCTTCATATCGTACTTCTTCGTCTGTTTTAAAAATTTTACCGAAGAGTTTGGTTACTTTTCGGTACCGAATTTTCAAACGCCTTTTAAGGTTTGTCAAGTAGGAGTTGCAAAACAACTCTCTTCCATAATTGCATCCAACGTTGTCATTATTTATATGAACATTATTTGCACTTTATCAGAAAGCTCTGTAGCTTCCTGAACACCGTAGGCATTAATAAGAGCTACAATAACGTTGCAAGCGGTCATTATAATGCAAAGACTCCAATGCGATCGCCTGTATGTGGAATAGCCATCAGTCGTGGAGAACTTGACCGTATTGAAAACGATTCGCAGTCCCACTGTAGCCAACAGTAGCCTATGTGGTGGGTGATAGTGAAGAACTGAACGAGGGTAGAGGGAAGGCGAGGCAAGTCAGCCGCTGGCTGTGCGCGCTGACGTGTGCCGGCATGTACTGTACAATTCAGAGCGCGCACCGCCAACTTGGGGCTTCCAAGTGGCTCCTTAAAAAAGGACCAGCGAAAAATTAGATCTCCACTACCTGTTTCAGCGTAAAAAGACCTTCACGACTATGTAAAAATAAAGTCAAAATTCGTGGTCAGACTTCGTACCGTTCCCTCGTAAGCTAAAGATTTTCCTTATCATTGCGGTATTTCCTGAACCTACTACTTACCACATTCAAATAGTTGGTCGAGTGGTCACAATGCATTACTCTTATTCATGAAGCCATGGTTCAAATCTCGCGAAGGTTGGGTTTTATTATATTTGTTGTTTTATAATTACCCAGACATTATAACATAAAGCACATATACAGGGTCTTTCATTTAAAGTTAGAACAACAAGCGGCAGTTTTGTTATTCGCTTCTGCGATGGCCTTGGCTGAGCTTGTGGCGCGACATGGCCCCCTTCTGTACTATTGAAAGTGCGTGCATAGTACATACGAGGGCTGTTTTTTTTTTTTTTTCACCGATGGACTGTATAAAAATAACTGTTTCACATACCAAACTGATTTTACTACTAAATGTTTGCTTGTTTTATTCTTATGTCTCAACATAATCCAAAACGATTGAAGAAACATTTGTTGTATCGTTACACCAGCTTTCCAATGCCCTCGGCAAAATATTCTGCCGCCACTGAGGTGGGTCCGTCTGGACAGTCTCCTGAAGTTGCCGCCCAACCATACCTTCAATTCTCGAAAAGGGTGAAAATCATCCACGACCACACTGTGCCAACGTTACGATAGACTTTTACAAAGAATTCAAGTGTGAAGTTTTGGACCATCTGCCGTTTAGTCCAAACCAGCGCTGAATGATTTTCACCTTTTTCGAGAATTAAAGGTATGGTTGGGCGGCAACGCCTCACCAAAAAGGAAAAACTTCAGGAGACTGTCCTGACGTACCCACCTCAGTGGCGGCAGAATATTTTGCCTAGGGCATTAGAAAGCTGGTGTAACGATACGACAAAAATGTTTCAATCTTTTTGGCGATTATATTGAGACATACGAATAAAACAAGCAAACATTTAGTTGTAAAATCAGTTTGATATGTCACTCTGTTATTTTTATACAGTCCATCGGAACTTGAAAAAAATAAAAAACCAGCCCTCGTATGTTCTATGCACGAGCTTTCAATAATACAGCAGGGGGACCATGGCGCGCCACAAGCTCGGCCAAGGCCACCGCAATAGCGGATAACAAAACTGCCGCTTCCTGTTCTTACTTTATATGAAAGTCCCTGTAGTGTGTATTTTCTAATGGGAAATAAATATAATTATACTCTTCTAGGCACCACTTACGGAAGGGTGCAGTGCTCACAGTTCGATAAGCGGAACTGGTGAAACTGTGCCTGAGAAGTAGGATGTTAATTTGTTAGATTTTAAGAACTAGAAATAAGACTCCTCTTAGTGTTCTAAGTTACTACAGTATTAATTTTCAGTTTTAAGTCTTACAGGCCGAGTGTGAAGCCCAGTTGCAGGTCCTTGCTTGTGCCAGAGAAGTATGGACCCCCAATATATTCATTCTGGCTTTGGATATGAAACTTTCAAATGATGCACGACAACTCACCAACTCGAACACAACCCATATCTATCCTAGACCATATCCTTGCATGTGCTATCTCCAAATATGCCAGGTTTCACCTGTAGGCACTTTCCATTTCTTCCTACAGGACTTTTACCTGCCCCTACGTCCTACCATATATTAATTTGCCTTGAAATATACAGTGTGTGGGGACAGGCACTAAGCCTCAAAGGGCAAATCCTTACAATCCCTTGACTGTTTCCTTTTGCTATCTAGGACTAATGGCATGTCAGAGGCGGTGTAGCTTGGGTTGACCGTCACACGGGGGGAGCGGGCTACGGGTGCCCCTCCCCCAATAAAAATATAAGAAAAACAGGCCTATAGGTTGATCAATTTAGACTCTCATTTTGATAATATGTTCATAAATTAAATATATACTTTATACTTGGGCCTTTTTTTTTTCTTCCCCCCACCCTTTCTGTTTTGCTAATTTTTTCTTAATAGAATGTTGCATAATTAAGAGGCAAGTTACCAGCTTCAAGCCAGTTAAAGTATGAGTAAGAGGTTCAACAGTATTTAAAAAAAGCTGCTGATGCTGTTTATTGTCATACCATTCATCGTTTCGACTGTCGTTAATAGTTGCACTGGTCTTTAATATTGGCAAAGCTCTCAAGAGATAGAATCCTCGTTTTAACAACACAACACCTGATGTCTTTGGGAGTTTTATCATGATCTCCTCTCATTTCATGGAGTGTGTATTAATTTAGAATTATTCTTTTCCTTTTCTTTTTTTTTTTTTTCTTTTTCAGAATTGACCCTAAACTCCAAGACTACTTCGAGTGGATTTAGGCCTAAGCATTGAAAAAGCCTTTATTATCTTGCATGTCAAAAGGGATGTGTCTCGATCCTGTCTCCACGAAGGTCTGTGTATGCAAGGAATGAGCACTTACAGAAATAAAGATATAATGAATAATAATAATCTGCAAATATGTACCATTTTATTTCTCCTTTCCTGATCATTCATCCTAAAAATATAAAACCATAGCCTTAGAACTAATTATTAAATTATTAAAAAGATACTATAAAAAATGTGTGAGAAGAAAAGAAAATCACAAATTCATCTATAGCTCCTCAGCAAAACTGGAAAAGCCTTGAGTAAGTATTAATATTCCTTACATTTTGCATTTTATAAGGTGGTTTAAAAGGCAATGAAGAAACCTAAAGTTATCTTCACAACCATAACACTGGTTATGGGTTTGACGGCAGGGGACTGATGATCAAGATGTCCCTTACTCGAGCAAGCACTCCATGAGTTTATGTAAAATGTATGTAGGCAAGGAGGTCTTAATTATTTGGTTTCCTTTGGGTTACTTGTTACATGGAAGTATTTGGTGAATTTTTGGTGTTGAATGATGTAAGTTGGTAACACCGATGTGGCGGCCATGTTGGTTTTCTAGTAACTTATTTAAGGTGTCCCGGACTATAGAATCGTCTTTTCCACCGCCATACAACGCCACGAGACATTTGTGGGTGGCGGTACTGTTGAGAAAAGTGGTAGCCACGTCAAGAAGGTCTGGCTGTTTTGAAAGGACACTCAACATCTTCGTTTTCCCTTGCCCGAAAAGGGCAGAGGTGGTGTCGCAACCACTGAAGGCGTGGGGGAACAACTCAATTCGGGGGGGGGAGAAGGCATGGGCGTCCATATGGGGGGGGGGGGGGCATATTTGCTGAAGAATAGTTTTGCTTCAATTAGTGAATACACTCATTCGTTCTCTACATAGTCTATTACGTATTGGTGCTCGATCAGGTGCAATCTGCCTCGCATATCACTTTTGCAACAACATCAAATGTGTAGAAGGGTCATTGACAAACTGGCCGGTATGGACTTGTCATGTGGAAAGACGTAACTACTGAAAGGTAGTTGACGAATATGAGATAAGAATTAACTCGTGCGCCCATCAGATCAGTAGCACCCACTGGAAGGTTAAAATCATCCTACATATTATGTCAGTTATGCAATAGTGCTGGCAGTAAGTAAAACCTGAATTTTCCGCCGAATCAATACTTATAGATAACTTTATGGGTACATGTTTCGGAGACCCTACTGTCTCCTTCCTCAGCCCTCTTTTGGTACTACAAACATCGTATGACAAATAAAACAACATAAAATACACATCACAAATTACAAAGCCACAGCATATTAAAAACTACCATTTTAAAACACATTGATGTTGAATTTTAATTAATGTGTTTTAAACTAGTAGTTTTTAATATGTTGTGGCTTTGTAATTTGTGATGTGTATTTTATGTTGTTTTATTAGGGGATTTCGAATGTGTCATACGATGTTTGTAGTACCAAAAGAGGGCTGAGGAAGGAGACAGTAGGGTCTCCGAAACATGTACCCATAAAGTTATCTATAAGTAAAGTATTGATTCGGCGGAAAATTCAGGTTTTACTTACTGTAAACACGGTCAATACGGAACCTGAAATGAGTGCTATACCTAACAATAGTGCTGGTGTGCTTTCGCTTTAAATTTGACACTTGAGTAATATTACAAAGGAATGTTGTAATTTATATGCGCGTAGCCTACATTCCATTCGTGTGTATTGTGTTCACTATGAACGGCCGCCTAGATTCGCACTCTTAATCGAATATAGAAAAAATGGTGAATTCAATAGTGATAGACTTCGTAATGTTGTGTATGATTTCAATGGAACCCTCTTGCAAGGCAGGCAATTTTGGATGCGTAACATATGAGACATAAATACATAAATTAAAAAAAACTAAAAATTATTTGATTTAGATTGGTTGGACAGTATATTATTCACTGAATAAAGATTAAGCTCGACTTGATGCTTAATCGTAACAACCAGCAATTTGAAATGGGTACGGTACTTCAACAAATTCAAAAAGATATCTGAACATCAGTAAACATAAAGATCATAACTTTCATATTTAGGCCTAATATGTGCCTTAATTAGCCTGACAATTCTGGGAAATAGTGTAAAAAAAACTTATAAATGAAGGGTGTAAAAAAGTACATTCCTAGTTAAACGGCTGCGTGAGTAGCGCTTTTCTTTTCCAGGCTACTATCAAAAATCTGGAAGACATAACCACCATAGATCTGCTATTTTGCCAAAATGTCACCAATTCGACGTAAATCCATACTTGGCATGCATTGTAAGAAAGGACAGAATGTAGTAATTTGATCTTTAAGCCCATCTTTGTAGTTGGGTACCTCAATTTAAGCTCCACGATGACGACTGGTTAACTAAATATTCGAAATTTGATTGCCGACGCTGACAGCAGCCATCCCTAGTAGGCCTACGATATTTTCAACACTACCTTCAGGGAAATATCACGTATGTTTCATGTTCCGGGGCACTCATCTCAAAACTACGGTATCGGTACTCTGAAATAACATTACTTAATACACACTCGCCTAATGACACTTTATTACATAAACCGGAATTTCACTCAGTCAAGTACAAGGGGTGAGGTTTAAACCTGTTTACAAATAATTGAACAACAATGCCAGTTATTGAATATAAAAAGGTTAATTTTCCCCTCTTTAATGGTAGCCTTAACACACATAAATTTAAAAAACTCAAAAACTATTTGTATTATATTGGTTAGACATTATATTATTTACGTCACAGGTACAATAATACGGTGAAATATATCACTTGTTAATTTTATAAAACTCTACGGAATTGTATCTGTTAGTTTCATTTTATCGTCTGTTATTTTCATAAACAGAGAAAAGCTCAATTACACATTAAAGAAGTGGTTTGTTTACGTTCGTATTACCTTTCCTCTTGTTTCAGTCGAGAATGCGAATAATGGTAGTAAGAAGTACGTGATAGTGGTTTTTATCCATTTTACTTAGTGGTTAGTAATAATCAGGCGAAATATATTTATTGACAAAACTCATTTTTACTAAAACCATAGGCTTGAGTTTATCAGTTCGTAGGCTACAAGTATTTCATGATTCTAATAAGAGCAATGCGAAGTATTTCCGATTGGTTGTTTAGAAGAGGAAAGACGTGACGATGTGCTGTAAAGGCCAGTACAAACTATAGTAAAGCCATCATTACTTCCGACTTGACGTTTCAGTGTTACCCTAGAGTTATCTAGCGGTCAGAAGGAAAATCACTTTAACTAGCCAATCACAGGCGGCCATTCAAATCGATATGTCTTGACAAATCGAGTTTCGTTCACGATTTAGCGAAAGAAACTCTAGCTTAGCACTGAAACGTCAAGTCGGAAGTAATGATGGCTTTACTATAGATACCGTAGCCTACCGTATTTGGAAACAGTGCTATTTAAATAATTGGGTTGATTCCACAGTTTAACTTAGTGATTTGGGATCATGTGAAAATATGTCCGGTTATTTAGAAAGTTGGCGAACTGGATTAACGATACCATTTTAATGAACTACGGTACTTGATTTTTATTTTTGTCGATACCACTAGTTTTTTCCTGTTTTTAGGAACTGATCATTACAACGTTGAATCACGAAGAAAAGCGAACTTTAATGGACAAAAACTCAAAGAAATCATTCCTCCCATACTTGCCACAAAGTAGCCAATGGTTTCAGAGCAGTAAAATAATGAATTTCAGGAAATAAGTAAGAAATGAAACCTTCTCTATGTGTTGGGGTTAGGGGGAGGGGGGAGGGGGTGGACAGGTAGGTAATGAAACGAAAATATTTACTTGCCTGCCCCCCCCCCCCCTGGAAACAATCCTATGAGCGCTCATGGCGGGGAGTGAGAGATCTCCTCGAATGAATGATGTTGACAAAAACTGCTTGTAACCTGTTCCACCCCTGGCACTTTTTCTGGAAGGAAACATTTTGTTTGTTGGCGCCCAATCCATTTAGGAGCTCCAAGAGGTCGACATCTTCTCCAGCGATTATGACGTGCTTGTACTCCACGCTCTTCTCCAATGCTGTCCTCACAATGAGGCAGTCGGCGTCCTCTGGAGCTTGCTTTCTTTCTATCCCTTGTATATCCAGTCCAGTGCAGATAAAGTTCATCAGGCGCTGCTTGTTTTTTGTGTTGGACAAAAAAAATTCTTGGGGCACTTCGATCAGTGTCGATTCTTTAAAAAAAAGATATCGCTGCACGCTGAGGCTGCATAACGTCATAGCCGTTCTGCTGTTTTTGTGCCCTTAACAGCCCTCTCTTCTGGGTAGGTATCGAATACAACTGGGACATTTTTTCCAAAATGGTTGGTCGTGTAGGTAATATAAGCAGCTACAATTTCCCTCACTGAGCTGTTCCGTTGCCATATAACCTTAAGGAGCAAGTACCCTCCGACCACTACAACAAACTTTCTTCCTCCAACAGCGACGTTTTCTGGGAGGGGCGTAAAGGCAGAGTAGAACGATAATTTTGTTCTGTTTCGCATTCCCTCTTCGGAGAATAGAGTCATCGGATATGGGGTCAACTTGTATGTAAAGTGGTTTTTTTAGGTCGGTCTCAGACTGTTTTGTTATACACAGCCGTTGGAATATTGTGAGAGGATCTATAGCAACCTGCTTGTTGTGTATCTTAACTGTGGCTGCTGCCAAGGTTCGTACTTTGTCTTTCCTTTTAAATTTAACATTTCCAAATTCCTTTTCAGTTATTTCTGTGACTCCATTACATCCAATTTCTATGACAGTAGCAATAATTATCACAAAAATAGATTATATTAGATTAGAATCACTTTATTGCAATCAACATAACATAAAAAGTACAATGAGTTTTACTCAAAGAGTAGGTATAAAATTGACTGCAATGGGCGGCCTTATCGCTAAGATCGATTTCTTCCAGGCACACAACCCACAAAGAAATATGACATTGATAAATGTGCAGTATTGATAACAATTACATTCGAAGCTGTAATTCTTGAAAAATCCGATTTCCTTATTTTACCTGATAACATGAGAATCGTTCGTCCTAAAGCGTTTTTCTTATGCTTAAATTAAAGCTAAATAACTGATCTACAACTTTATATCACATGACTTTCCTCGTTGAATGAGTATTTTTGACGGCATTTCGTTCGAAAGTCTAGCTTACTACAAATTTCTAACTTTTGAAAAAAAAAAGGCCCATTTTCGAAGTGTTGTATCTCGAGATCAATAAGGCATACAGAGCTGGTATTGCGCTCAAATTGTCGCTTATGTTATCTTCTTTAAAAGTGTCATGGATGACTTTGCCGTAGAATGCATTTGTTTAGAAGTTGTGAGCCAAAAACTGAAAAAAGTCTGAAAATGTCGTGGTTTTTTGAGCACCACGAAGTTAACACAGGTCTTTCGAAGTTGCAAACTTAGTTTTACACGATTGGTATCTTCCCAACCAACATCCCAAAAATCAGAACCTTGCAATTTTTTGCGACCTAATGCGATTTTTGTGTCTACGGTGACTGGCCTATATGTAGCAATGTCGGGATCGTGATTGGCGTTTCCTTTGTCAAACCCCACGTTAGGCGCCAATGAAATGTAAATAATAGTAATGCTTTAACATTGGTAAACTTATCTTTCTTCTTTCTTTTATATACGTAGGCAATCAATGTAACTAATCGCTTCCTTCTAATAATATATTAATCGTCGGGGTCGATATAACGTTAAACACGCAAAGAAATAAATACAATACTTTTATTACTTGTATGTCTACATGTAAGGAAGCTTCCATTACCTGCAATTCTCACACAGTATCCACAACTACCTTCATGATGAAAATAAATACCCCTCACAAAGCTTAATGTTTTTCTGCTCTATTCTTTTCTTCTTGCATTTTATTATAACATATTTTCTACATGAGCATTCTTCAAGACATAACATCTATGTATCCAAAATATAACATTGCCATACCTCAGAATATCACATAATATTCTCCACTAGCAGACACTCTATTTTTCTTTTCCGACCACAAGATAACCTCTCCATTCTTTTTCCATAATAATATAACCCACTCCCATTACAACAAGCCATTCCATCTTTCCAACTCAACAAGCAGCATTCCTCATAGTAACACTGGATAAGATCTAACACTCACCGCATAGTCATCATCATCATCTTGCACAGTTTCCAGCCACTGGCTGGGTCTGTTTGGAACACAAGCCTCTCCAACGTCTTCTGGCTTCCCACCATCTCTCAGCCTCCACCGTTGTCCAGTCTTCTCCTCTCTTCTTCACGCTTTCTTCCACCCCCTTCAGCCTCCTGTCTCTCGGTCTTCCGCTCGGTCTTGTTCCTTCCCACTTCGTCTCGTGTATTCTCCTGGGTATCCTCTTCTCCTCCATTCGTTTTACATGTCCATACCATCTTAAGTCTAGATTTCTTTATACCGTCCTGTAATGGTTCCTCCTTCATTAATTCTCTGGTCCTCTCATTTCTTATTCTGTCCATCTTTGTAGCTCCAATACTGCTTCTCAAGAACCTCATCTCACTGGCCTGTATTTTGCTCTTTTCCTTTCATAACCCAGGTCTCCGAGGCATACGTCAGGATAGGGACATAGTACGTCCGATATATGATCTTTTAGCTGTTCTGAGGGACATCCTTGCTCCATAACATGCTTCTCCCACTCCTCCGGAATGCTTCTGCCTGTTTCCCCCGCTCATTTATTTCTCTATCGTTTCTTCCATTATCATGTATCAGGCTTCCCAGATACTTGAAACTCTCCACTTTCTTCGGCTGTTCCCCATAAATTGTTATTTCCGTTGTGGTTCTTTCCTTCTTCCTTGTTGTGATCACCATCTCACTCTTATTTATGATAAATTTCATCCCATATCCTTGTACTATTCTTTCCCACACATCCAACTGTTCCTGTACCTCCTCCTCCTTGTTTCCCCAAATCATCTGCAAACACCATTGCTTTCATCTTTCCTTCCCCAATTACTTGTGCCACTCGGGTCATTATGCCATCCATCACCACAATAAAAAGTAACGGTGACAGTGCACTTCCTTGTTTCGGGCCGTTACTCTGTTCCAACCAGTCCGATCTCTCTCCTCCCTCTTTCACACTGCTCACGCTTCCCTTGTACATCTCCTTTATCCTCCTTATAGTCCCTTTTACTACTCTATCCTCCAGGGACTTCCATACTTTGTTTCTGCATACACTGTCATATGCTTGCTCAATGTCCGGGAAGGCCATCAGTAGATCTGTTCCATACTCATAGTGCTGTTCTTGTAACTGCCTTACAGCAAAAATCAAATCCACTGTGGACCTTCCTGCTCTGAAGCCATGTTGTTCTCCCCTCATCCCTCCTTCTATCCTTGTCCTAATTCTCCTTTCCAAAACATTCTCAAACATCTTTGCACAATGACTCATCAGTGTTATTCCCCGATAGTTTCTGCATTCTGTTCTACTACCTTCCTTGAAGACCGGGACAATTATTCCCTTTTTCCAGGTCTCTGGGGTCTTCCTTTCCTTCCGTGCTGTCTTCATCACCACCTCTCCTGCTGCTCTCACCATCTCTACACTCAACTCAACCACACCCGGTGCCTTCCCTCCTTTCATCTTCCTCACTGCATCTTCCACTTCTTTCCATGTTAAGTCCTTTTCTGTTTGCAGTCCATCTTCCTCTTCCCCCATTTCTTCCTTCTCGCCGTGGTTTCCATTTGGGTTCAGAAGTTCTTCAAAATATTATTTCCACATTTTCTTCAGTTCTTCCCTATTTTCTATCTCATGTCCCCTTTTGTTCACCATTCTAACATAATCCGTAGGATCCTTCCGCCTCTTAGTTTTTACCATCGCATACAGGACCTTTTTTGTACCTTCACATCCCCCTTCATCATCTTTGTCCACTTTTCTTCTCTCCTCAGCCACTGCTCTCTTTGCCTCCTTCTTTCTTTCCTGGTTCTCGTCCCTTGTCTCTACCGTCCTATTTTGATACCACCTTCTAAAGGCTCTATTCTTTTCCCTTACTATATCTTTTGTCTTCTCATTCCACCATAGTGTTTCCTTCCGCCTCTTCTTACTACTTGTCCTCCCACATACTGCTTCTGCTGCACCTACTAGTGTCTTCTTAAATCTAGCCCATTCCTCTTCCACCCCTCTTTCTTCATCTGTTGGAATCCCATCCTTTAACATTTTGAGGTACTCGACCCTTCTATCTCCTTCTTTCAGTTTCCATATCCTTATACTTCTTTCCTGGTTCTCAGTCCCTCTCAGGTTCATTACCAGCAATCGATGGTCGCTATCCAGGTTCTCCGATGGTATAACCTTTATGTCCGTGATGTTCTTATTTAATTCTTTCTCATACAGTATATAGTCGACCACCGACTTCCTGGTCAAGTCATCACTGTACCATGTAATTGTGTGGCTCTCTCTTTTCTTGAACCAGGAGTTCCCAACTTGCAGGCTGTTCCTTTGTCAGAAGTCGAATAGTCTCTTTCCTTCCTCATTTCTTCTGCCCCAACTCTCTGGTCCAAGCACACTCTCATACCCTTGTCTTTCTCTTCCTACATGGGCATTCAGATCCCCCATAACAATCATATTTCTTCCTATCAGCTGCTTCTGCAATTCCTCTTCAGAGGCGCAGCCTACTTGTGGAGCATACACTTGCAATATTTCTACGGTCTCCCCCCTCAGTGCTACTTTCACTTTCATCATCCTATCACTTATTCTCTTCACTTCTTCTTTTAAACCATCTCGTACTACTACTCCCACTCCAGTACAGTCTATAGCCTTTTCTCAGTTCTCTCCTTCCTTCCCCTTTCCACGTTGTTTCTGACAATCCCAATAAATCCAACGTCCTTCTTTCCATCATATCCTCTATCTCCTCCACCTTCCCTGTCAGCGTTCATATGTTTTAAGTTCCAAATCTTAGTCCATGAACACAGCTAGGTCGTCGTCCATTGTATCCGTCCTGTCCGAGGCCTGTTCCCTTCTTGAAAGCAAAAGTCTTATCCACTACTGGCTTGCTGGGCCTATCGTAGCTTCGCCAGAGCCCCGTTAGCCGCCACTTTCCAGGGTTCCTGCAGGACCTTCACAGCTACCGTAACGGTCCCGGGGCACACGAAATCCCCACTGTACTTCATCCCTACAGGCAATCCCCTACTTTTTTGCCGTTGCCCGTCTCCCACGACGTGGACGAGGGGTTGTACTTATGGGAGACACTCACCGCATAGTAACAGAATAAAAAGAAGGGGAAAAAACACACGATCTTAAAAAGAGCATGTAGAGAAATGAAACTTCATTGGGCTAAGCCCCCTGCTACTTCATTGCTGAACGACAGTGTATCTAGTTGGCACAACGCACTAAACTCTCTGCAGAGTCCCAACAAGAAGTAACCATTTCCTAACCTCAAAACTAAATATAATACCATGGCACAAATACATTATTACAGAAACCCAAAGGTGAGCTCTGTAACCAAATAAATTAGGTTACAATGCGGTGCTCGTACGACATGGCCATACCAACGAAGTCTCCATTCCTGCAATTTCTCATCGATTGAAGCAACACCCGCTAGTTGTCGGATCGTTGTGTTGTTGATGTGGTCGAGCATAGAAATGCCTAACGATCTTCTCTGCATCCGCATTTCCATGACATGTAGCGAGTGCTCAGCACTTTTATGTGCTGGCCAACATTCCGTACTGTACCCGAATTCCGCATAGTCTCCACCTATTATCCGCTGAGATGGTAAGGATTGTAAGGACGTTGATACCCAGCCAGATAAACCAACACTTCCCTACTAGGTGAATAACTAGGAAACTCTCGGTGCATAATGTTCATACAATAGTACTACTAACTGGTTACATACGATATCCTAAATAAGAAAAATTGTGATCTCAAACTGTAACATGTCAGAGACAAAAAATATATATATTGAAGGCTATGTGCCCTACAAGAAGGGTGGAAAGACATGATACACTCCTAACCTTTAAAGAGTTGTACCCATTGAACAGTAGGTACTACTGGAACAACACCTCCCATGGTAACCCTCGCTGAAAACTGCTTCCTGGTCATCGCCTCCTTGACGTGCACTACCAGGCGTAACTAGTCGCACCAAAAACTGTCATACCATTGAACTCTAGGTTGCAAATCAGCTGATATATCATGATTCTTTTCATATATTTGATCGTACGTGCATCTGTGCAACGTTATATGTATGGTATTTTCCAATAATACGGTAGGTTTGCGGTCTACTTTAATTTCGAATTGAGATTTGTAATGAAGTAGCCTATTCTGCGTTTATGGATACGTCTTGCATCAAATTTTGACATAATAGGACTAATGACAAATACACGTAGGCCCTATTATAGGTTATAAGTTATTAGTCACAAAATTATAACCTAGCCCTAGCTTATATTACAGATTTCCATGGCAACGTCCAGATGTATTCAAGGAATGGGTTTTATCTGCGAACAATTTTATAAATTATGCTACTTGTTTCATTCAAATAGAAACAAACCACTGCTTAAAGATGATGCAGTACCTGCAATTTTCAATTTCCCACAGCATCTGCTTCAGCCACCCAAGAAAAGACCGAGAGTTATTGAACGACAAGTACAAGTTGAAGTATGTAGACCTAGACCTAATATTTACTGTTCCTTTTTTCATTAGCATTGGCATACAATTTCACATTTTCCAGTATACTTTTATGATGTCAGTCTTGGAGATAATAAAAAGAATTGGGCGTAGTGGATCTTCCCTGCAGGAACCTGTTCGTTTGCTGTATGACTTATGTGAGGTCTAAGTTTCGACCTGCTTTGAAGAAAAAGAAGCTTGTAGCTTTACGTGACCGTTAATCTTGTGATCATGAGCCAAGGGACCTTCATTTTACGTGGAATCCGAACCACAGAACATGGCATTTCACTTCGAAAATCTCACATGCAATGACTGGGAATTGAACCCGGTCCACCTTGGTGAGAGGCGAATAGCTTGACCACTACGCCACCATGCCCCATTGCTTTGAAGAATATTGAACATTTGGTTGTTTTGTATAAATAAACTTTGTATTTCTGTTCACTAAGCATTTATTTAATTGTTTAGTTGTAGGCTTATGCATATTCACACACATATGAATGCTGCCTTTAAGTTAATAAAAATGTTGAATGCCAATTACCATATTTTTTGTTCTGTATTCTTAGTAATTCCCTGTCTAACCTTATTTTTATTGTATTTTAATGTACGTATGGCTTGTATCTTGTGCTAGTAGGCCTATATTTATTGTGTATGCTGCCTTTGATCTAATGATAAAAATGATGAACAATCAGGCTGCAATATAATATTTTATGTTGGCGTATATTCCTAGCCATTTTAAGTATCAAATTACTATGATATTTTGAAATATATATTTCGGCGTAAATTCCGTTTAGTTTACCGTTCACCTAAATGTTTAAAAGTACCTCTTTTACTCGTATCTCGTCGTACGTAGGCTACGTACATCATCCTTGTGTTCGTATACGTCAAACTCGCCTCCTTGACGTGCACTACCAGGCGTAACTAGTCGCACCAAAAGCCGCACTTTGCTCCCATACAGTCGGCATTCCAGTATTACCTAGAGTTCAATGGTTGTACCTGCCTATCCTGACACTTTTAGATGACATGGCAACTAGTGCTGAATACGACTCTGATGCTTCAACAAAGGCATGTATGTATAGCGCTGCAATGAAGAAGGGGGATTTTATTGTAGCACTGGAAGCAACAGCTTACTGCCTATCAATAACGCACAACTTTCGTGAAAGTTTGCAGTCCCCTAACCAAGACTTGTCATCATCAATGAGAAACATTAGAGACGTTCTGGAAGTTTTTCGAAAGCTCAGAAGAGAAGCTGAACTAGAATTTGGGAGCATTTTTGAAGACTACAAAAATTGCTGAAGATATTGGATGTGAGATAGTTATTCCAAGGACTTGTAGTAAACAAACAGCAAGGGCCAATATTCCTGCCAGTAACCCAGAGGAATATCATAGGCGAGTAACCTTTTGCCTCTCGTAGACCAATTCATATCAGAACTTGAATCAGGATTTAATCGTGACTTTGAGGGTATTTTACCACTTGAAGGTCTGATACCTGCAATGAGATCAATTTCCAGTTTTCAATTAAAAGGCAAAGAAGAATGGCAATGGCCAACTGGAATGAGGAAGATTAAAGAAACATGATGTAGCTACTGTCTAAGATTTAGTTTGTATTTTTGTAATAAACGAAGGTTTTTTTATGAAGCCTTTATTTGCATCACCCTGGCACCTGATAATTTTTATATATTGGAATGAGAGTGAGAGGGTCCTAGAGAGCCTAAAAATCCTCCATTTAACACCTAGATTTTAAAAAAATTCTGGGGGAGAACCCCCGGACCGCCCTTCTGCTGGGGGGGGGGGGGTATGGGATACCCCCAGAGCCCCAGGAATTCCCCCTCAAAATTATAAGGTATTAGCCCCCCCCCCTTTTACCCAATCCTAGACCCACCCCTGCGCAGCACAGACGTCCGCCAGGATCGTCGTATTGTAAGGGCAGTAGTTTCAGATCGTACTGATACCACAGCACAGATACGAGAGTTCGTGAGCCCAGAAGTGTCAACACGAACTGTTGTGAACGGGTTACTAGCAGTGGGGCTACGGGCAACACCACCTAGAGAGAAAGCCTTGCGATATGAAGTTGACAAGCGAGTGACGTCACGAAAGCCCGGCCGTGGACATTGAGACATAACATTCTAGTTTGCAGGTTATGGTGTGTTTTCCGCGTGTTGTGTGTCGTGTTTACAGTCCCAGATTTCCTACCCAGTTATACTTAATGGTTATCAGTGCAGTGTAAAGTTATGCCTAATAAGTGCAGCGTTCCAAATTGTAAAGGCAATTACGCCAATGGACCGAAAGTAAACGTTTTCTCTTTTCCTAATGATGATGAAAAGTCGAAATGGATACGAGCCATTCACCGCAAGGATTTTATTCCTACGAAATATTCCATGGTACGTGTTAAATCAATACTTATGCTCCAATTCTCACAAGTTTAGTGTAATGGAAGGAACTTTGTAACCAAGACTCTTTTCTTGTAGGTCTGTGGCATCCATTTCAAGCCACGTGAAATTCAATGGACCACTAGTATGTATGATGAAAAGAATGGAAAGCTAGTTACTGCTCCGTTGTATAAACCGAGACTGATTAAAGGTTAGTAAGCAAATAGTCCTACCCCTAAATTTTAGCACAGGCTAGCTCTTCTGTTCACGAAAATTCATTTAGATGTAGAAGTCAGAATTTTCTAACCTAAATTATGTGCTACAGGCTAATGTAGGTTAGGTTTATTTGTTTTATGGGGCTATCAATTTCAAGTGGGAGGTATAAGTGGGTGTTAATATGGATAGTATTCACATTTCTATTGGGGTTGAAATTGAAAGCTAACTGCATGAGGTTAGAGACCGATAACCTGTAGGAGGCCCTGATTAATCTATTTTTTTTTCTATTGCAGTAATCTAATTCATTAGGCTACATTTCTTATTGGGGTGGGGGAAGAGGTGTATGTGAATCAGGTTGGAGATTGAATAAATTTAGAATAAATAGAGTAATTAATGTAATGCAAGGTGATAAAATGATCGTATCGTAAGTTAATGTTCGGATTAAATTCCTAAGAGCAGTCCCGTCTCAGTTCCCCAACTGCCCAGAGTATTTAACTGACACTGCAACTTTTTATAAACAGTTGCTATGTTCTGACAGAGCTTGCATCTCGTTGAACTGTCAACAAGGCATACTCTAGCAGCACACACTGTTGATTAAAAAACAAACATTCACCGGGACGTGATATGCTGTAACCATTGTCAAAAACCATTGATCTGGATGCGTTAGGCTGTAACTATTGTCAAAAACCATTGGATTAGACAAAACGAAGGTTAGAATGGTCGGCCTTGGCCGCGCGCAGCTAGTGGGACACGGTTGACACAAAACGCTGGGTGCGTTAGGCTGTAAACATTTTCAAAACCACAGTTGTGCGGAAAAAAACAATCAAATATTTACTACAGTTGATCATAGAATCGCCGATGGAAATTACAGATCGTTATGAGACAATTTCCACAATCCATGGTGAATAAACGATTCAATTCGGCGCACGATGTAATGAACCAAGTGGTGCGCACTAAAGATGCGCACTAGCGGCTGAACTGTCATCGTACTGTTTTGATGACGATTGATTTGAACAATAGCGCTGACAGCTGTAATTTTGGCTATATAAGTCGTGATCCTATTTGGGATGGCTGGGTGGGTCACAGACAGCGGAGAAAGAAATATCTATTAAAACATCGCTCCTTGATTTATTTCTCATCGTTTCAAAAGGTATTTTGGCTAATTCGTGTATTGTAGAGAATTTTATCGTGCGTTCTATCTTCATTCATCGCTACCGTTGATTTCAATTTGAATTGTCACTACTGAACCTCATATATGTGCTAAAGTTCGTAAATATGTGTTTTTATTTATTGCTATTTTAAAAACGGCTGTCATGTTTCTACAGTGCTTGCATCTCGTTCAACTGCCATCACGGCTCACTCTAGCTGCACACACCGGGGCGCACACATTGTTCCCAACATGTGAGATACAAAATCACTGTTGATCAAAGAAATCATCGGGATGCATTAAGCTGTAACCATTGTCAAAACTGATTGATCTGGGTGCGTTAGGCTGTAACCATTGCCAAAAAACATTGGATTGGACAAAACGAAGATTAGAATGGTCGTGTGCAGGTGCGACTTTGGCTGCGCGCAGGTAGCGGGGCACGGTTGACACAAAACCATTGATCTGGACACGTTAGGATGTAACCATTGTCAAAAACCGTTGGATACCACAAAACGAAGGTTAGAATGGTCGGTGTAGGAGCGGCTTTGGCCGAGCGCAGCCAGCGGGGCACGGTTGACACAAAACCATTGATCTGGACGCGTCAAAAACCATTGAATTGGACAAATCGAAGGGTCTTGGTGCAGCATAGTATCGTAAGGGCGAGGTTGGCAATACCGGTTTGATGATGATTGATGTGGACAATGGTGGCCACAGCTGGAATTCTGCCTCCATAAGTCGTGATCCTATTTGGGATGGCTGGGTGGGTCACAGACAGCGGAGGAGGAAATATATATTAAAACATCGCTCCTTGATTTATTTCTCATCGTTTCAAAATGTATTTTGGCTAATTCATGTATTGTAGAGAATTTTATCGCGCGTTATATCTTCATACATCGCTACCGTTGATTTCAATTTGAATTGTCACTACTGAACCTCATATATGTGCTGAATTTCGTAAATATGTGTTTTTATTTATTGCTATTTTAAAAACGGCTGCCATGTTTCTACAGTGCTTGCATCTCGTTCAACTGTCATCACGGCTCACTCTAGCTGCACACACCGGGGCGCACACATTGTTCCCAACATGTGAGATACAAAATCACTGTTGATCAAAGAAATCATCGGGATGCATTAAGCTGTAACCATTGCCAAAAAACATTGGATTGGACAAAACGAAGGTTAGAATGGTCGTGTGCAGGTGCGACTTTGGCTGCGCGCATGTAGCGGGGCACGGTTGACACAAAACCATTGATCTGGACACGTTAGGATGTAACCATTGTCAAAAACCGTTGGATACCACAAAACGAAGGTTAGAATGGTCGGTGTAGGAGCGGCTTTGGCCGAGCGCAGCCAGCGGGGCACGGTTGACACAAAACCATTGATCTGGACGCGTCAAAAACCATTGGATTGGACAAATCGAAGGGTCTTGGTGCAGCATAGTACCGTAAGGGCGAGGTTGGCAATACCGGTTTGATGATTTTTTTTTTGCGTATGGCTTTTAGTGCCGGGAGTGTCTGAGGACATGTTCGGCTCGCCAGTGTTGTAGCTGCTTCGAGACGGACACCCAATGGGTGAGCTACGAGTACCGTTGGGGAGGGAAGTTGGAAGGTAAGGCCGAGGAGTTGGAAGGTATCGGCTGTGGCCTATAGTTAGGGACCAACCCCAGCATTTGCCTGGAAGGAAGATGGGAAACCACAGAAGACCATCTTCAAGGTTGCCGGCGGGGGGATTCGAACCTCCTCGCCTCCCGGATATGAGCGACTGCCAACAGTCATGCCGTAACGCCCACGGCTAACTCACCCGGTGGTTTGATGATGATTGATGTGGACAATGGTGGCCACAGCTGGAATTCTGCCTACATCAGTCGTGATCCTATTTGGGATGGCTGGGTGAGTGACAGACAGTGGAGGAGGAAACATCTATTAAAACGTCATTCCCTGATTTATTTCTCATCGTTTGATGAGGTATTTTGGCTAATTCATGTACTATAGAGATTGTTATCGCTCGTTCTACTTGCATTCAGTGCCACCAAAATAATAGGGAATACAAAAATTTTGTATTGAAAAGTGGAAAGGATCTTTTGAAAAGGCTATATTTATTTAACTAGTGAAGGATAGATATGGTCATCTCTTAGGTTTTTTTTACAAAACAGCACAGTTTGTGTAACATAGAAAATATGAGAACAACATGTTTTTGCAGATGACTCACTGTATTCTGTTGAGAACAAAGTGCTAAGATCACTGGTAATTAGCATGTTTTATTTATTGTCAGATAAGCTTATGCCATGCCTGATATTGTGAATATTGCCATATGAAAACTGTTACTGTAGGATTACTCTATATCAAGTGTTTGTTTCTTAATTATTACATTATCATGCCCTTTTATGAATCAACAACAAGTTTCCTCTTTGGTAAATGTTCTCATGTGTCATGACTGCTGCTCTTTTCCATTTCAGTAGGTAACCTTTTCTGTCATAGGCATTCTATTACTAGCCTGTTTTCTTATCACGGATGAAAACTTTCTGTGGCTACTTGTTGTTTTTTTTTTTTTTGGTGAGTGGGTTAGGACATCACTGTCATCAGCCATGTGTTTGTTTTAGATCCATTAGTTGGGGGTAGTTAGATCTAAAACGTATGTGTTATTGTGCTGATTTGGAGAGTGATTCCTAGAGGGGGCAGCTATCCGTAGCTGGATAAGCTTACCAGTGTAGAGTGTTGTTTAGTGTTAGGATGCTAGGGGGTGCTCTTATAAAGGCGTAAGTGTATTCCAGGGGATGAACCTCTGTGTACAGGTTAATATGCTAGCCTCTCAGCTGGTTGGAGAGGGTTATATAACCGACGTGCTTGCGTCAGCTATGTTGGCGGCTCGCTGCTTAGGCAGTCAGGCCGCTGCGGGAAGTACAATGAAGCTTGAGCTAGTAACTATTTGGCTACTGTTGTCACGGTCAATCGTGACGGGAATCAGGAAGGGCGTTAGGACGTAAAGAGGCGTGTAATTAGTAAGACAAGTGTAATGTACTGACCAAGTATTTATTGGTCAGTGAATATGAAATTGTGAGTCCCTTTTAGGGGAATGTAATAAATGTTATAAGTTTAAGTGTACAAGTTTGTGGGTAGGTTTTACAAAATATAGGATCTCTGAACACTTAACTGATGCTCACCTGGTGATAGCAGCATGCAGCAGAGCCTTCGGCGACACACGGTATGACAGATAATCGAGAGAGAGTGTGTCCTCATTAAGGCCTTCCTCTTATAGGCTTTGGTGTTGTACTGTCAGCATTCCATTGGCATAGCTGCCCCAGTTAGTTATAGTGTAGATGTTTATGGTGTGATGCAAGTGTTTGGCAAGCCTTCCAAGCTGGTCGGCCACCCTTGCTGTGTAAAAGATACTGTTCTGGACTTATGAGATTTGCCAGTTAGGGGTGGTTTTAATAGATGATGGGGGTGGCTTCCAGGGGGTGCAGCCCCCTGGGGGCCTGTACATGTTCTTGGATATGGATATTTATTTAACTAGTGAAGGATAGGTATGGTCATCTTTTAATTATTTTTTTTTTTTTTACAAAACAGCACAGTTTGTGTAACATAGAAAATATGAGAACAACATGTTTTTGCAGATGACTCACTGTATTCTGTTGAGAACAAAGTGCTAAGATCACTGGTAATTAGCATGTTTTATGTATTGTCGGGTAAGCTTATGCCATGCCTGATATTGTAAATATTGCCATATGAAAACTGTTACTGTAGGATTACTCTATATCAAGTGTTAGTTTCTAAATTATTACCACATCATCATGCCCCTATATGAATCATCAACAACAAAAAGTTTCCTCTTTTGTAAATGTTCTCATGTCTCATGACTGCTGCTCTGTTCCATTTCAGTAGGTAACCTTTTCTGTCATAGGCATGCCATTACTACCTGTTTTCATATCATGCATGAAAACTTTATGTGGCTAGTTGTTGTTGTTGTTGTTGTTGTTTTGCAAGTGGGTTATGACATCACTGTCATCAGCCATGTGTACTTGGATATGGGTAGAATTTGTATGTGTGTATTGTGATGCTAGAATTGGGAAGGTTAGGTACGGTATTGTAGTTTTAAAGGGAGGAACTACGAGGTCATCTGCCCTTGGAAAGGAGGTGACCATGGTCTTCTGCTAGGAACAATCCCAGCATTTACCTGGAGGAGAAAGGAGAAATCGAACCCATTTCTTCTCAGTTCAGTTTTTACTCATGAGGCTGAGTGAATTTCGTTTCACAATCAAATCAGAATTGTATTTTTAGGGGCAGATGACCTCGTAATTGCGCCCCTTAAAACAACAATAATCAACAATAACTAACTAGAATTATATTTCTCGGCAGAGATGGGAATCAAACCTAGACTTTTGGACAGATATGATTGACTATACTGTAGATATTAATTTCTGTTTTAACTGTTACCGATTAATTGGTTATTTGTTGTTGTGTCTTTTCTTCTCGTTGTGTAGTCGACATCTCACGTTAAAATGGGGTGAATATTTGTCAAGTTTTTTATTGAATTCTTCTATATCTCGCATTTATTGAGACATCAGTGTTTTCGGTCAAGTTCACACTCGCAAGGTTCGAAATGCATACTTATCGATTATGATCGAAAACATCGATTTATTAGCTAGAGTAAAGTATCGATCGCATCAACTTCTGACCATATGTTTCATTTATGGTTACGTTATTTATTTATTCGCGTCTGTAGAACGTAATTTGATACATAAACACTCAGTCGCGTTTCCTCACAGGTTGTTCATAGCAGCAGCGCTGGGTAGCGCGCTCGCTGACGGCCGGAAGGCTATGACGTCATAAATTGTATCGCAAGGCTTTCTCTCTAGGTGGTGTTGCTACGGGCATGCACACCTCTAGCCCGTCTTCCACTCACGCCACATCATCGACGTGCACGACTCGACTGGTGCCGTCAGAGGATCACTTTAGACTCAGGAATATTTGTTTCCATTTTTTGGTCCGTATTTACGTTGCAAATTACAAAATGTATTAAAATACTTTATTATCCGTCAAATCAATACTTCAAAATTAAGTGAAATTTATTGGTACAAGTTTCGAATTATATTAGAATCCTTCGCCAGCCAAAAATATACTAAAAGATTGGATTACACCATGCACACAATAACATTGAATATAAGATCTCAGGTATCATGCAATAGGCCAAGTAAAAACAATGAAAATTAGCCCTATTCTGTCTCAAATGCACAGTTGCATGCAGGCCACATATATATGATTGAAAATGTTAAAAACACAGTATAAATATCCCATTTAATGTTCATGTATTCATTGTCACTGTGGTGACTGTTTCAAATGATTCCTGCTGCCTCTTTTCCATATCAAATGGTTCAATTAATGGACTCATTAATGCTTTATGCATTCACTGTCAATGGCGATGACTGTTGGGAAATCATTGAACTCTATAAAAATGACTCCTGTTGCTTCTTTTGCAAATCAAGAGGCTCAAACAATGGAAAAGGTATCCCCGGTTGTGCAGCTGAAAGCTGGATAAAAACATTACTCTTGTTCTCCAGAGCTGCTTGAAAACTCTCGGAGATGTGTTGGAGTGCAGGAACTGTACTGATGATGTCATCCAATCTTTTAGTATATTTTTTGGCTGATGAAAGATTGTAATATAATTCGAAACATGTAAAAAAAATTGTTTTAATGTATTAAAGTTGGCGTAGGGATGCGGCGGCCCCATCGCCCAGTGGGTAACCACTACAATCAGCCACCCGAGTATTGGCGGGAAAACCATAACTTAGTGGGTAAGGAGGTAATGCCTGCCCAAACCTTGACCATCTGGTGCACCCTGTCTCCAGGTGATAAATATGGAGGATGGGAAGGTAACCCAACAAACCACTCTACGTTGGGCTAATCACCCATGTGGAGGTAAAGTAATTCAGGGAACTACAAGTACCCTCGGATTGGACGGATATAAACGACGACGACCGGAGTGGAAACGGAACACGAGATTCGGAACATGGAATATTAAGACAATCGTTGGTAAAGAAGTGGAATTGATACAGGAAATGAAGGACCACAAACCAGAAGTACTGGGATTAAGTGAGGTTAAGAGAAAAGGTTGCGGAATGAAGAGAATGTCAGAAGGGTAGGCTACACTTTGAGGTACTCTGGAGTTGGGATGGATAGTCGAGCAAAAGAGGGAGTAGGAATAATATCCAGCGAGCAGTTGGAAATGAGAGTGAGCGTATGGGAACTAGTTAATTCAAGAATAATAGTTGAATTAGGACAACAAGCAATAGAAAGAAAAGTGAAACAAATACATGAAATGCGAGTTGAAGGAGGAGCTGGACGAGGTAGACCCCGCATTACATGGGAGAATAGGATTGAGAGATTGGGACAGAAAAGGGTCAAAACTGTTGTGGAAATGAAGAGAATGTGCAGAAATAGAGCGGAATGGCAGAAATGGCTCAAACGAAGCTACCTCGACGCTTCAAGGCATAAGGGAATTGAAGAAGAAGATGATTTGACGGACAATAAAGTATGTTAATGCATTTTGTAAAAAGGATCACTTGGAAATTGGAATAGCGTGCTGTGGTCTTCAGCGATGAAAGCATATTCTGCCTGCACGCAAGTGATGGTCGTTGGCGCGTTCGACATAGACCTGGTGAGCGCTGTCTCGTCGAGTGCATTCGTCCAAGACACATCGGCCCCACCCTTATGGCAGTGGCGATTCCTCCATGTAGGATGTGAGGATCATCCTACAGTCAGCTCTCAGCTGTAACTGTTTTAAAAATAGAGTTTGTAAAATAGTATTTGGGGCTAACTTGCGCGCCCTCTGTGTCACTGTCAGGACTTGTAACTAGTTCTACATTTCACCCCTAGATGGGTGAAGTGTGACCTTCAGCACCCGGAGTACAAACTGAGGAAGAGAGCCTTACATCCTCAAAGCACGTACTTATAGCTTAAGAAATGTATGGGAGACCTTGAGGGGGAAGGGGCAGGTATGGTCTGTTAAATGGCGCTCTGAGGACGTCTACTGAGATCCTCAAGTCTCGCTATTGGTTACATTCAAACCAGCACTACAGGCTTATTGGTTACGATTTCGCGCGGTCAGAATGGATACGGCAGTCTGTCTTCACCGTGTGTACATCATTGGAGTTGTATTGTAGTTCGATTGTATTGTATTGTATTGTGTTGTGCTGTGTAATGTGTTCGTAATAGTGCTGTGTGACTGAATAATTAATATTAGACTGAGTCTAATATCTTCAATTTAGCCCCGCTAATTATTTTAAATGAATAAGTAGCCTATTAAAGTGCGTTGATTTATCTCGTGTGTAGTATTTTTAAACGATGGCCAGCGTGAATATGCCAGGTACTTCGGGACCAGAACCAAATAGCAATAGCCTAACAGGTGCAATAGAGGAGCCATGTGACCGTAACTGTGTTATCGAGCGGCTTTTTCTGCATCCATTCAGTTCATTTAGCCATGCGGAGAAGAAAGAACTTATCTCGAAGGGACGACCTACTCCACCCCTACCTAACTTATGTCAATTCAAAAAAACAGGTGGGAAAATAGTAAATTAAATTTGTTCGTTTCCAAATATGCAGAAATACCTTGGTTATGTGGGTGCAAGGCATTAAATAAGCTTTACTGTTGGCCTTGTTTACTATTTTCTGTTCAGAAAAATGTTTGGAACAGCAGTGGCGTAGCTGATTTGAATAATTTAGGAAATGTATTACGAAAGCGGCATCAACAAAGTAAGGAACACATTGCAGCGGCAATCTCACTGAAACAATTTCAAAACTCAGATACTAGAATTGAATGCTGTCTTAGCAAAGCCTATAAAGAGTCAATAGACAAACACAATGAAAAAGTGAAAGGTAATAGGTACGTTATGAAGTGTTGAATAGATGCTACTTGCTTCCTGGCGCTTCAGGAGCTACCTTTTCGAGGCCATAATGAATCGGAAGATTCTGCTAATAAAGGCAATTACAGGGAGTTAGTAGTGGTTTTGTACGGGTTCTAAATCCACCGCCACCGCCACCGCTGGAATACTAAAATGGCAATATCTCGCGAACCAATCAGGCTAGAGTCTTGTACGAGGTGTCAAATTACTCAGGCGAACACTTCCTTTCCATTGGACAACATATCTCCACCCTAAAATAAAACCTACCCTACTAGGGGGGGACATTGAATTTTTTAGAGAATCTCTCTTTCCAATTGCAACATGTGAGAGTTTGAATGTCGATATGGATGTAACGATGTTCTGCAAACCAATAATCAAAGAGGGGCATGTTAGGCCTTGAGGTGAGAGCCCCTGTTATTGTTGACGAGCCCCCTGCTGTCGGGCCCGTGTTGATGGGTTATTGTTGACAGGTCCTTGTGGACAGGTCCTTGTGGACAAGTCCTTGTGGACAGGTCCTTGTGGACAAGTCCTTGTGGACGAGTCCTTGTCCCTTAGGACTGATCCCTTTGGACGGGTCCCTTTGGCCTGGTTCCTACGGACTAGTCCATGAATTTATTTAAATTATGTCAAAGGGTCTAACTACATTTGTGTGTGTTGAATTGACGTTGTTCACCACTACTATAATGGAATAACGATATGAAAGGAAAGTGACAAAATACATGTGAACACGTGTGAAATGACCTTATTACCGTCCTCCTTGTGAAACAAGTCACATCCTGTTTTGCTTCATACGTGAGAAAATGTGAGTTCGAACCCGTGGTCGGATTTTGACGAATGAGGTGTCATTGAACTCGGGCTGATACCCCCTTTCCAATGAACAACATATTTCCACCCCAAAATAAAACCTACCCCTACTAGGGGATGAAATTGTATTTTTTTTAGAGAATCTCTCTTTCCAATTGCAACATGTGAGAGTTTGAATGCCGATATGGAATAAAACGTTGTTCCACACAAGAGACATGTGTTTGGTGGATAGCCACTATGAATTAACATGCTTGTTTTTGTTTTTTGTTTTTTACGCATGCCCACTCATAGCTTTTGTAAGAGGGCAGGCTTTTTAAAAGATGGCGGCTGTAGTGTAACCTAACCTAACCCAACCCACGAGTGGTGATCAAAAAGTATTTTAAGTGACGCTTGTCGATTGGCAAACCAATAATCAAAGAGGGATATGTCAGGCCTTGAGGTGATAGCCCCTTTTGATTGATCTCTGTTGATTTGTCCCTTTGGACTGGTCTCTGTTGACTAGCCCCTTTTGGACGGGCCCTTTTTAACAGGGGGTCATTTTTGATGGATCCTTTTTGACAGGTGCTTTTCGACGGGTCCCTGTTGACGAGTCATTGCTGACGGGTCCTTGTTGATGAGTCCCTGTGGTCGGGTCATTGTTGACGGGTCCCTATTGACAGGTCATTGTTGACGGGTCATTGTTGATGGGTCCTTGCTGACAAGTCCCTGTTGATGGGTCCCTGTGGAAGGGTCCCTTTAGACCGGCCCCTTTGGACTGGTCCCTATGGACCGGCCCATGAAATTTATCCAAATTATGTCAAAGGGCCTAACTACATTTGTGTGTAAAGCAGTGTGTTGAACTGACGTTGTTCACCAGTCCTTACTACTACAATTGGATAACGATATGAAAGGAATTGATTAACTAGACTTGAGTTAACTACCAACGAAACACTTTGGCGACTCTGCTTGTTATTGACCAATGAGTAGGGTTTTAGAAAAACTGTTTGCTATTTTGGGTTATATACAAAAAATATTTAGACCTTTTGAGTGACTATGTTTGCTAAACAAGACATTATACCAGACACGATTAGGATTCTTATGTAGCTCAGACAAGGAAAGAATTTCTACAGAATCTGTTGACATTGAATATAGATTTAGGCATTAGGAAGTCATTTTGAAGGCCTTTGTCTGGAGCGTGGCACTCTATGAAAGTAAAACTTAGACAATTGGTGTAGCAGAAAAGTGGAGAATTGAAGTGTTTGAAATGTGGTGTTACAGGAGAATGATGAAGATTAGATGGGTAAATAGGGTTACTAACAAAGAGGTATTAAGACGAGTGGGGGAGATGAGATGTATCTGGCGACTGTTAATGAAGTTAAGAGATAGGTTGGTAGAACACGTACTAAGACACCCAAGAATATGTTAAACAGATAGCCTTGAATGTAGGGTGTGGTAGCTATATAGAGATGAAACGATTAGCTCGGGACAGATAGGCGCTGAGATCTGCATCAAACCAGTCAAAGGACTAAAGACTCAAACAACAACATGTAAGTTCACTAAAATAATGTTGTGTAACGGTATATGTTAGTCAACGAACAGTAATGCATTACTAAAACCCATGACACGATACCTAAGAGCTTTTCTAAAATGATTTTAAAATGCCTTTAACCCTATATTGAACACCCAGTTCACAAGACTCATAACTGCAATGTTATGGTAAAACAAAACAAAATCTATATTTCAAAACATGCAAGTGGTTTAGTCAATGTATACTGGAAAAAGTTTTGTAAACACTCAAGTCCTCAAGACTAATTAAATTAGTAACTGTCAGGTTGACCGAGTGGTTAAGGTGTTTGACTTAAGATCAAATTTTCTGTATAAGGAAGCAAGGGTTCGAATCCCTTACCTGACATAACTATTGCCTTGACATGGCTTGGCCACACTGCATTATTATGATACTCGGTACACAAACCATAGATATAGTGTATTGTTTAAGGCCACTCTCTTTCTGAACATAGTCAGAGACTGTTGATGGTTAACAATTGTATTAATAGTGGGACATGGGGATAGTAATTAAGAAAAACAGACAATACCCATACAATATTTTTATTAAATTCATTTTATAATAGTTACACACTGAATTCAACTCTATCTCTTTACCATTGTTCTATATAGATTTTTAAACACAACGCTTGTTGTAGATCCTTTTACAACTTTCTCCAGGTACTCTTGCTCTTAAAAACTGGGGAAGCCGCAATGGTTTTATAAACATAGAACCCTCATCCTCTTCTTTTTCATAATTATCATCATCATCATCATCATTATGAATATTATCATCAAAATTATTATAGTCATTGTCACCATCATTATCATCATCATCTTCATTCTCAACATCACTAGAACTATCCAATTCCTCTTGTTTGTTTTCCACAGGGACCTCTTGTAGAGTCTGCGTTGCTTTTGATAGTGTTAAGGGTTTTTTGAACGATGGTATTTGTCCTAACATGTCTTTTTGAGGTGATGATGAATGCTTTTTAACAAGCAATGCACTATCTTGAGCAGCAATATATTTTTCTTGGACTTGCTTTTTTACCTGGGTTAGAGTATTTTGCGTATTTAAATGTGTATTAATTTGAGATTCACAATGATGTTCTTTTGAAATAAGTACGTGTGAGTCTTTTGTTTTAATCATTCCTCGACACTTTTTGGATCGTTGTTTTGAACATCGCCAAATAACAGTTCCATCTTTATTGGTTGTTTTTACAATATATGTATATCCTTTATAGAAGACACATGGCTTGCCATGACTGGTTGTTGAGACTTCCATATCAACTAATACATATGAATTAAATTTTAGTAAAGTCACATGAACAATCTTTAGATTACAAGTGATTTACACACACACACACTTTCCTAAATGTCAAGATTTATGGATGTTGTTTTCCGCCAACAGCTGCTTACTGCGTATGACAAGGCTGGAGACTGGTAGGTGAGACGGTCTTTCACGATGTGAACACTGTAACAGGCAGTAGTCAACTGACAATATTCTTATACCCTAGTCAAGGTTAACAGCTACTTACTGCGTATGACAAGACCGTACACTCGTAGGTTAGACGGTATTTTTTGTTTGTTTGCTAAGGATCCCATATATACCCTAGACATGTTAGTTCTGAACACTTAGTGGTTAATTGTATATATTGAATTTAAATACACAGCTCATACAAGCACGTTTTGCGGATGGGAGGGGCGAGAGGCTGGCAAAAAAGGAAATGTTTTAGTTTAATGAAACGTCATGTCCTAGTAGGCGTGATTTATAGTAGACGCAATTGATAGTTGACGTAATTGATAGTAGGTGTAATCGATACTAGACGTGATTAATAGTAGACGCAATTGATACTAGGCGTGATTTGTAGTAAGCGCGATTTATAGTAGACGTAAATGATAGTAGGCGCGATTGATAGTAGGCGTGATTGATAGTAGACGCGATTGATAGTAGGCGCAATTTGACATGGGCGCGACTCAGATCATTTTTGATATCATAAAGTTACAGTGTCAATGTTTATACAAAGTACAAGGTAGAGGGTATTTTAAGACATAACCTCAGCTCACTTAACATAACCTAACTTTACCTAACCTAACTTTGTCACGTGACATGTTCTACAAGTTTAGACTTGCTTTAAGACTGATTATGACGTCATAGATTGATGGGAGGGGTGAGAGGCTGACAAGAAAGGAAATGTTCTGGTTTAATGAAACGTCATGTCCTAGTAGGCGCGATTTATAGTAGACGCAATTGATAGTAGGCGCGATTAATAGTAGACGCAATTGATAGTAGACGTGATTGATAGTAGGCGTGATTTGACATGAGCGCGATTTATAGTAGACGCGAAAGATAGTAGGCGCGATCGATAGTAGGCGTAATTAGACATGGGCGAGATTTATAGTGGACGCAATTGATAGTAGGCGCGATTGATAGTAGGTGTAATTGGTAGTAGGCGCGATTTGACATGAGCGCGATTTATAGTAGACGCAAATGATAGTAGGCGTGATTGATAGTAGACGCAATTGATACTAGGCGTGATTGATAGTAGGCGTGATTTGTAGTAAGCGCATTTCATAGTAGGCGCGATTTATAGTAGACGCAATTGATAGTAGGCGCGATTAATAGTAGACGCAATTGATAGTAGACGTGATTGATAGTAGGCGTGATTTGACATGAGCGCGATTTATAGTAGACGCGAAAGATAGTAGGCGCGATTGATAGTAGGCGTAATTAGACATGGGTGAGATTTATAGTAGACGCAATTGATAGTAGGCGCGATTGATAGTAGGTGTAATTGGTAGTAGGCGCGATTTGACATGAGCGCGATTTATAGTAGACGCAAATGATAGTAGGCGTGATTGATAGTAGACGCAATTGATACTAAACGTGATTGATAGTAGGCGTGATTTGTAGTAAGCGCATTTCATAGTAGGCTCAATTGATAGTAGATGCAATTGATAGTAGACGTGATTGATAGTAGGCGCGATTGATAGTAGACGTGATTGATATGGACGCGACTTAGATCATTTTTGATATTACAAAGTTACAGTGTCAATGTTTATACAAAGTACAAGTATTTTAAGACTTAACCTCAGCTCACCTAACATAACCTAACTTTACCTAACCTAACTTTGTCACGTGACATGTTCTACAAGTTTAGACTTGCTTTAAGGCTGACTATGACTATGACGTCATAGATTGATGAGAGGGGTGGGAGGCTGACAAAAAAGGAAATGCTTTGTTTTAATGAAAAGTCATGTCCTAGCAGGCGCGATTGGTAGTAGACGCAATTGATAGTAGACGCGATTAATGGTAGGCGCAATTGATAGTAGGTGTGATCAGGTACTTACTGCATATCAAAAGGCTGTACACTCGTGTGTTAGACACTCTATCTTGTTAAGGACCCCTATATATTCCCTATACAAGGCTATACATGTTAGTTCTAAACACTTAGTGGTTATTTGTATTTTAAATTTATATACACAGGTTATACAAGCACGTTTTTTCACACAGTAAAACTTTGTCAAATAGCTACATGCGACACGCCAAGTATGTTTCCGCTATTTAGCGGTGACTATGGAAACTACCTGAACATATCCTAATCTAATCCTAGCTAACTTCACCTGACGTGACCATACCGGTTTGTAAGCAACAACAACAACAACACACTAAGATTCCATGAATTCCAGAGTACTTTTAGATTAATTATCGACTCTCAACTCTTATAACTATGTCTATCCCACTCTGTCAAAAACACGATATTTTTTTAAAAAAATTTTGCTTGATGTCAATACTAAAGTGATAATGGGTTTTCCGATTCCATCACTATAAATTCATTACCCCCACTCTTATCTCGGTCTCGACAACAACCATGCCTATTTTTATTATGTCAGATGATGTAATGTTCGAGTGCAAAGTGGGTGTAAAAGTGAGTGCAAAGTGAGTGCAAAGTAAGTGTAAAAGTAGTTGTAAAAGTGAGTGTAAAGTGAGTGCAAAAGTGAGTGCAAAAGTGGGGTGTAAAAGTGGTACCCTATTTGTAATGGCTTATTTGACAAGTTATTTTGTGGTACCCTATTCGTAATGGCTTATTTCACAAGTTGTTTTTGTCAATGTATTTTAGAGGATATTTCTCTTGTTCATGGAAAGTATCTCAGCCCTTTTTATGATAGCATAATGCTTACCGTCATGTTTGTAAGCAACAACAACACACTAAAATTCCAAGAATCCAAACTACTCTAAGGTTAATGATGGTCTCTCAACTCCATTCCACGCCTAGTCAAAAACATTATACATTTCAAATTTTTCAAAAAAGGTAAATTGAGAAAGTAGGCTATATATTTAAACTAAAAAATCATATGCTAACTACAACACCTACGTCTATCCCATTCTCAGTCAAAAATATATATATATATTCTTTAAATTTTTCCAAAAATTATTTGGAAAGTAGGCTATAATTTGAAAACTAATCATCCTAAAAAGTCATATATAGACTCAAACCAATGGCTTTTATGTCCTTAATCGTTAGAACAAAACATGGAATTGACATTTTTCCAAATATTGATCCTTTTTAAAAATGGGCTATATTTTGTAAACTATGAATTACACAAAAAATGTGTTTGACATAAAAATGACAGGTATTTACCCCCTCTACCCACAAACCAAGTCCCAGGTCTCTGGGACAAAATCCAAAAAGGTTCAATTTTGAAAGTAGACGATATTTTGAAAACTAATCATTCTAAAAAGTCATATATAGACTCAAACAAATGTCCTTTAAGTCCCTTAACGTTAGAACAAAACTTATCATTTTTTTTCATTTTTTCTAAAAAAAAGTCCAATTTTCAAAATTGCCTATATTTTGGAAACTAAGAATTAGTTTAAAAATGGCGGTCGTAGCTTAACTCAACCTAACCTAACCCTACGAGGTGTGATCAAAAAGTTCCAAAATGGCTGCCGTAGCTTAACTTAACCTTTGATTGATCCCTGTTGATTGACCCCTTTTGATTGATCTCTGTTGATGTATCCCTTTGGACTGGTCCCTGTTGGCTAGCCCCTTTGGACGGGTCTTTTTTAAAGGGGGAGTCATTTTTTTACGGGTCCCGGAGGACGGGTCCCTGTGGGCGAGCCCCTTTGATATAATTTGGATAAAATGCACGGGCCAGTCCATAAGGATCAGTCCAAAGGAACCGCCCACAGGGACCCGTCAACAAGGACCCGTCCTCCGGGACCCGTAAAAAAATGACTCCCCCTTTAAAAAAAGACCCTTCCAAAGGGGCTAGTCAACAGGGACCAGTCCAAAGGGATACATCAACAGAGATCAATCAAAAGGGGTCAATCAACAGGGATCAATCAAAGGTTAAGTTAAGCTACGGCAGCCATTTTGGAACTTTTTGATCATACCTCGTAGGGTTAGGTTAGGTTGAGTTAAGCTACGACCGCCATTTTGGAACTAATTCTTAGTTTCCAAAATATAGGCAATTTTGAAAATTGGACTTTTTTTTTTAATGAAAAAAATGATAAGTTTTGTTCTAACGTTAAGGGACTTAAAGGACATTTGTTTGAGTCTATATATGACTTTTTAGAATGATTAGTTTTCAAAATACCGTCTACTTTCAAAATTGAACCTTTTTGGATTTTGTCCCTGAGACCTGGGACTTGGTTTGTGGGTAGAGAGGGTAAATACCTGTCATTTTTATGTCAAACACATTTTTTGTGTAATTCATAGTTTACAAAATATAGCCCATTTTTAAAAAAGATCAATATTTGGAAAAATGTCAAATTCCATGTTTTGTTCTAACGATTAAGTACATAAAAGCCATTGGTTTGAGTCTATATATGACTTTTTAGGATGATTAGTTTTCAAATTATAGCCTACTTTCCAAATATTGTTTGGAAAAATTTAAAGAATATATATATTTTTTTTGACTGAGAATGGGATAGACGTAGGTGTTGTAGTTAGCATATGATTTTTTAGTTTAAATATATAGCCTACTTTCTCAATTTACCTTTTTTGAAAAATTTGAAATGTATAATGTTTTTGACTAGGCGTGGAATGGAGTTGAGAGACCATCATTAACCTTAGAGTAGTTTGGATTCTTGGAATTTTAGTGTGTTGTTGTTGCTTACAAACATGACGGTAAGCATTATGCTATCATAAAAAGGGCTGAGATACTTTCCATGAACAAGAGAAATATCCTCTAAAATACATTGACAAAAACAACTTGTGAAATAAGCCATTACGAATAGGGTACCACAAAATAACTTGTCAAATAAGCCATTACAAATAGGGTACAACTTTTACACCCCACTTTTGCACTCACTTTTGCACTCACTTTACACTCACTTTTACAACTACTTTTACACTTACTTTGCACTCACTTTTGCACTCACTTTGCACTCACTTTTACACCCACTTTGCACTCGAACATTACATCATCTGACATAATAAAAATAGGCATGGTTGTTGTCGAGACCGAGATAAGAGTGGGGGTAATGAATTTATAGTGATAGGATCGGAAAACCCATTATCACTTTAGTATTGACATCAAGCAAAAATTTTTTAAAAAAATATCGTGTTTTTGACAGAGTGGGATAGACATAGTTATAAGAGTTGAGAGTCGATAATTAATCTAAAAGTACTCTGGAATTCATGGAATCTTAGTGTGTTGTTGTTGTTGCTTACAAACCGGTATGGTCACGTCAGGTGAAGTTAGCTAGGATTAGATTAGGATATGTTCAGGTAGTTTCCATAGTCACCGCTAAATAGCGGAAACATACTTGGCGTGTCGCATGTAGCTATTTGACAAAGTTTTACTGTGTGAAAAAACGTGCTTGTATAACCTGTGTATATAAATTTAAAATACAAATAACCACTAAGTGATTAGAACTAACATGTGTAGCCTTGTATAGGGAATATATAGGGGTCCTTAACAAGATAGAGTGTCTAACACACGAGTGTACAGCCTTTTGATATGCAGTAAGTACCTGATCACACCTACTATCAATTGCGCCTACCATTAATCGCGTCTACTATCAATTGCGTCTACTACCAATCGCGCCTGCTAGGACATGACTTTTCATTAAACCAAAGCATTTCCTTTTTTGTCAGCCTCCCACCCCTCTCATCAATCTATGACGTCATAATCATAGTCAGCCTTAAAGCAAGTCTAAACTTGTAGAACATGTCACGTGACAAAGTTAGGTTAGGTAAAGTTAGGTTATGTTAGGTGAGCTGAGGTTAAGTCTTAAAATACTTGTACTTTGTATAAACATTGACACTGTAACTTTGTAATATCAAAAATGATCTAAGTCGCGTCCATATCAATCACGTCTACTATCAATCGCGCCTACTATCAATCACGTCTACTATCAATTGCATCTACTACCAATTGAGCCTACTATGAAATGCGCTTACTACAAATCACGCCTACTATCAATCACGTCTAGTATCAATTGCGTCTACTATCAATCACGCCTACTATCATTTGCGTCTACTATAAATCGCGCTCATGTCAAATCGCGCCTACTACCAATTACACCTACTATCAATCGCGCCTACTATCAATTGCGTCTACTATAAATCTCACCCATGTCTAATTACGCCTACTATCTTTCGCGTCTACTATAAATCGCGCTCATGTCAAATCACGCCTACTATCAATCACGTCTACTATCAATTGCGTCTACTATTAATCGCGCCTACTATCAATTGCGTCTACTATAAATCGCGCCTACTATGAAATGCGCTTACTACAAATCACGCCTACTATCAATCACGCCTAGTATCAATTGCGTCTACTGTCAATCACGCCTACTATCATTTGCGTCTACTATAAATCGCGCTCATGTCAAATCGCGCCTACTACCAATTACACCTACTATCAATCGCGCCTACTATCAATTGCGTCTACTATAAATCTCGCCCATGTCTAATTACGCCTACTATCTTTCGCGTCTACTATAAATCGCGCTCATGTCAAATCACGCCTACTATCAATCACGTCTACTATCAATTGCGTCTACTATTAATCGCGCCTACTATCAATTGCGTCTACTATAAATCGCGCCTACTAGGACATGACGTTTCATTAAACCAGAACATTTCCTTTTTTGTCAGCCTCTCACCCCTCCCATCAATCTATGACGTCATAATCAGTCTTAAAACAAGTCTAAACTTGTAGAACATGTCACGTGACAAAGTTAGGTTAGGTAAAGTTAGGTTATGTTAAGTGAGCTGAGGTTATGTCTTAAAATACCCTCTACCTTGTACTTTGTATAAACATTGACACTGTAACTTTATGATATCAAAAATGATCTGAGTCGCGCCCATGTCAAATTGCGCCTACTATCAATCGCGTCTACTATCAATCACGCCTACTATCAATCGCGCCTACTATCATTTACGTCTACTATAAATCGCGCTTACTACAAATCACGCCTAGTATCAATTGCGTCTACTATTAATCACGTCTAGTATCGATTACACCTACTATCAATTACGTCAACTATCAATTGCGTCTACTATAAATCACGCCTACTAGGACATGACGTTTCATTAAACTAAAACATTTCCTTTTTTGCCAGCCTCTCACCCCTCCCATCCGCAAAACGTGCTTGTATGAGCTGTGTATTTAAATTCAATATATACAATTAACCACTAAGTGTTCAGAACTAACATGTCTAGGGTATATATGGGATCCTTAGCAAACAAACAAAAAATACCGTCTAACCTACGAGTGTACGGTCTTGTCATACGCAGTAAGTAGCTGTTAACCTTGACTAGGGTATAAGAATATTGTCAGTTGACTACTACCTGTTACAGTGTTCACATCGTGAAAGACCGTCTCACCTACCAGTCTCCAGCCTTGTCATACGCAGTAAGCAGCTGTTGGCGGAAAACAACATCCATAAATCTTGACATTTAGGAAAGTGTGTGTGTGTGTAAATCACTTGTAATCTAAAGATTGTTCATGTGACTTTACTAAAATTTAATTCATATGTATTAGTTGATATGGAAGTCTCAACAACCAGTCATGGCAAGCCATGTGTCTTCTATAAAGGATATACATATATTGTAAAAACAACCAATAAAGATGGAACTGTTATTTGGCGATGTTCAAAACAACGATCCAAAAAGTGTCGAGGAATGATTAAAACAAAAGACTCACACGTACTTATTTCAAAAGAACATCATTGTGAATCTCAAATTAATACACATTTAAATACGCAAAATACTCTAACCCAGGTAAAAAAAAAGCAAGTCCATGAAAAATATATTGCTGCTCAAGATAGTGCATTGCTTGTTAAAAAGCATTCATCATCACCTCAAAAAGACATGTTAGGACAAATACCATCGTTCAAAAAACCCTTAACACTATCAAAAGCAACGCAGACTCTACAAGAGGTCCCTGTGGAAAACAAACAAGAGGAATTGGATAGTTCTAGTGATGTTGAGAATGAAGATGATGATGATAATGATGGTGACAATGACTATAATAATTTTGATGATAATATTCATAATGATGATGATGATGATGATAATTATGAAAAAGAAGAGGATGAGGGTTCTATGTTTATAAAACCATTGCGGCTTCCCCAGTTTTTAAGAGCAAGAGTACCTGGAGAAAGTTGTAAAAGGATCTACAACAAGCGTTGTGTTTAAAAATCTATATAGAACAATGGTAAAGAGATAGAGTTGAATTCAGTGTGTAACTATTATAAAATGAATTTAATAAAAATATTGTATGGGTATTGTCTGTTTTTCTTAATTACTATCCCCATGTCCCACTATTAATACAATTGTTAACCATCAACAGTCTCTGACTATGTTCAGAAAGAGAGTGGCCTTAAACAATACACTATATCTATGGTTTGTGTACCGAGTATCATAATAATGCAGTGTGGCCAAGCCATGTCAAGGCAATAGTTATGTCAGGTAAGGGATTCGAACCCTTGCTTCCTTATACAGAAAATTTGATCTTAAGTCAAACACCTTAACCACTCGGTCAACCTGACAGTTACTAATTTAATTAGTCTTGAGGACTTGAGTGTTTACAAAACTTTTTCCAGTATACATTGACTAAACCACTTGCTTGTTTTGAAATATAGATTTTGTTTTGTTTTACCATAACATTGCAGTTATGAGTCTTGTGAACTGGGTGTTCAATATAGGGTTAAAGGCATTTTAAAATCATTTTAGAAAAGCTCTTAGGTATCGTGTCATGGGTTTTAGTAATGCATTACTGTTCGTTGACTAACATATACCGTCACACAACATTATTTTAGTGAACTTACATGTTGTTGTTTGAGTCTTTAGTCCTTTGACTGGTTTGATGCAGATCTCAGCGCCTATCTGTCCCGAGCTAATCGTTTCATCTCTATATAGCTACCACACCCTACATTCAAGGCTATCTGTTTAACATATTCTTGGGTGTCTTAGTACGTGTTCTACCAACCTATCTCTTAACTTCATTAACAGTCGCCAGATACATCTCTTCTCCCCCACTCGTCTTAATACCTCTGTGTTAGTAACCCTATTTACCCATCTAATCTTCATCATTCTCCTGTAACACCACATTTCAAACACTTCAATTCTCCACTTTTCTGCTACACCAATTGTCTAAGTTTTACTTTCATAGAGTGCCACGCTCCAGACAAAGGCCTTCAAAATGACTTCCTAATGCCTAAATCTATATTCAATGTCAACAGATTCTGTAGAAATTCTTTCCTTGTCTGAGCTACATAAGAATCCTAATCGTGTCTGGTATAATGTCTTGTTTAGCAAACATAGTCACTCAAAAGGTCTAAATATTTTTTGTATATAACCCAAAATAGCAAACAGTTTTTCTAAAACCCTACTCATTGGTCAATAGCAAGCAGAGTCGCCAAAGTGTTTCGTTGGTAGTTAACTCATGTCTAGTTAATCAATTCCTTTCATATCGTTATCCAATTGTAGTAGTAAGGACTGGTGAACAACGTCAGTTCAACACACTGCTTTACACACAAATGTAGTTAGGCCCTTTGACATAATTTGGATAAATTTCATGGGCCGGTCCATAGGGACCAGTCCAAAGGGGCCGGTCTAAAGGGACCCTTCCACAGGGACCCATTAACAGGGACTTGTCAGCAAGGACCCATCAACAATTACCCGTCAACAATGACCTGTCAACAATGACCTGTCAATAGGGACCCGTCAACAATGACCCGTCCACAGGGACTCATCAACAAGGACCCGCCAGCAATGACTCGTCAACAGGGACCCGTCGAAAAGCACCTGTCAAAAAGGATGCATCAAAAATGACCCCCTGTTAAAAAGGGCCCGTCCAAAAGGGGCTAGTCAACAGAGACCAGTCCAAAGGGACAAATCAACAGAGATCAATCAACAGGGATCAATCAAAAGGGGCTATCACCTCAAGGCCTGACATATCCCTCTTTGATTATTGGTTTGCCAATCGACAAGCGTCACTTAAAATACTTTTTGATCACCACTCGTGGGTTGGGTTAGGTTAGGTTACACTACAGCCGCCATCTTTTAAAAAGCCTGCCCTCTTACAAAAGCTATGAGTGGGCAAGCGTAAAAAACAAAAAACAAAAACAAGCATGTTAATTCATAGTGGCTATCCACCAAACACATGTCTCTTGTGAGGAACAACGTTTTATTCCATATCGGCATTCAAACTCTCACATGTTGCAATTGGAAAGAGAGATTCTCTAAAAAAATTACAATTTCACCCCCTAGTAGGGGTAGGTTTTATTTTGGGGTGGAAATATGTTGTTCATTGGAAAGGGGGTATCAGCCCGAGTTCAATGACACCTCATTCGTCAAAATCCGACCACGGGTTCGAACTCACATTTTCTCACGTATGAAGCAAAACAGGATGTGACTTGTTTCACAAGGAGGACGGTAATAAGGTCATTTCACACGTGTTCACATGTATTTTGTCACTTTCCTTTCATATCGTTATTCCATTATAGTAGTGGTGAACAACGTCAATTCAACACACACAAATGTAGTTAGACCCTTTGACATAATTTAAATAAATTCATGGACTAGTCCGTAGGAACCAGGCCAAAGGGACCCGTCCAAAGGGATCAGTCCTAAGGGACAAGGACTCGTCCACAAGGACCTGTCCACAAGGACTTGTCCACAAGGACTTGTCAACAATAACCCATCAACACGGGCCCGACAGCAGGGGGCTCGTCAACAATAACAGGGGCTCTCACCTCAAGGCCTAACATGCCCCTCTTTGATTATTGGTTTGCAGAACATCGTTACATCCATATCGACATTCAAACTCTCACATGTTGCAATTGGAAAGAGAGATTCTCTAAAAAATTCAATTTCACCCCCTAGTAGGGTAGGTTTTATTTTAGGGTGGAGATATGTTGTCCAATGGAAAGGAAGTGTTCGCCTGAGTAATTTGACACCTCGTACAAGACTCTAGCCTGATTGGTTCGCGAGATATTGCCATTTTAGTATTCCAGCGGTGGCGGTGGATTTAGAACCCGTACAAAACCACTACTGGAGTTGATTCAATACATGGCAGAACGCGACGTGAATTTGCATAATCACCTACAAAAGTGTACTGTGTTCTCAGGCCAAGGTTCAATGATACAAAATGACTTAATCGACGCTTGTGCTCAACACTTAATGCAGAACATAAAAGCCGAAATCTCTGCTGCGCAGTTTGTTGCAATTATTGTAGATGAGACAATGGACATATCAAGGAAGGAGCAATTAAGTATAGTGTTCAGATATGTTGATCCTAAGGGCGAAATTCAAGAAAGGTTCATAAGATTCCTTGATTTGAGCAGTAACAGAAGTGCCGAAGGAATAGCAACACATGTCTTTAATCATTTAGATGAGTTTCAATGCAGTAGTAAGTTAATTGCTCAAACCTATGACGGCGCATCTGTCAGTACTGGCCAATATAACGGACTAGCCGCGAGAGTCAAGTCAAAGTGTCCACGAGCATTGCTCACTATCTGCTATGCACACAAACTAAATTTAGTATTGCAGGACTGTGTAAAAGTGATCAGAAATTGTAAAATATTTTTCTCGACCGTTTCCGGTTTCGCGTCGTTTTTCTCCAATTCAAGCAAAAGAACTCATGCTCTTGACGAGATAGTAAATGCCCGTTTTCCTTCTGTTGCTCCAACCAGATGGTTATACAACAATAGACTAGTGGAAATGATTTACAACCATAAAACAGAACTGATTCAGTTGTTCAGTCAAATAATTGAGAATGACACAATGCCGTTCGATCCTGAAACACGATTTTGTGCAAAAGGATTTCTTAAGAACCTTCTTGATTTTGAGTTCAATTTTCTGTTGGAAATTTTCCACTTGGTTCTACCTAAAGCAGAAATACTTTTCAAAATTTTGCAAAAGAAGATATGTGACGTTATATTTTGTGAGAGTAAAATCCAAGAATTTAAAGAGTTTCTGAAGTCATGTCGTGAGGAGTTTGATGAATTGTGGGCTAAACTGCATAACAAAGACGCTCCTGTTACAAAGAAGCAACGAACTGACAATAAAGATGACATGAAAACCTCATTTCGCCGCCTATACTTTGAAATAGTTGATCACTTCCTAGCACGTATTGAAGAGAGATTTAGAGACCTTCATTCTTTGACATTTTTCGCTCTTTTAAATGTCGACAAATTTGAGGAATATTCTCACTGTTTTCCCATTGATCATCTTCATTCTCTAATGAAATCGCCATATGGCAGCTTTTTCGACAGTTCGGGACTAAATTCTGAATTGTCTTACGTCTTCAGTTCACCGTCATTCAGATTAAATTCCATATCAAAATTGAATGACTACATTGTATCAAACGATTTCGGTGACACATTACCGGAAGTGTCAAAACTCATCAACTTAATACTAAGAACAAAGTTCCAACTGGTTCCGCCTCGTCAATACTGTTTATTAAAATGTCGTGATACAATCACCTGTCTTTTAACACATCACATGGTACATGTTTCAACGTCTAACACGTATAGACGTCTTCATCAGCCTAAATATTTGTGCAGCACTTAAAACATTCCCTTTATCTACTGGGTGTAGTTAAAAATTGTACATAAAAACACACATGGATCACTGTAACACATTAAAAGTTGTTAAAACATTTTCTTATGTTAAAAGCTTAATAAAAATCCGCAGCCGGGCTTGGCAGTCTTTCTTGGCTTATATCTAATGTTGGCTTCCAAAAGCCCAAGCAAGGGGTGACCATTCCCAAGATGTAATGCGGCAATGAGCTAACAGGGCCGTGCTGAGTCGGACGGAGAGTACAGCACTGTCTCCGTCCGACTCAGCACGGCCCTGTTAGCTCATTGCCGCATTACATCTTGGGAATGGTCACCCCTTGCTTGGGCTTTTGGAAGCCAACATTAGATATAAGCCAAGAAAGACTGCCAAGCCCGGCTGCGGATTTTTATTAAGCTTTTAACATAAGAAAATGTTTTAACAACTTTTAATGTGTTACAGTGATCCATGTGTGTTTTTATGTACAATTTTTAACTACATCCAGTAGATAAAGGGAATGTTTTAAGTGCTGCACAAATATTTAGGCTGATGAAGACGTCAATACGTGTTAGACGTTGAAACATGTACCATGTGATGTGTTAAAAGACAGGTGATTGTATCACGACATTTTAATAAACAGTATTGACGAGGCGGAACCAGTTGGAACTTTGTTCTTAGTATATTTCAGTCAATACGGAAAAAAATGTGCGACTCTCAGAGTCAAAAAGATCATCAACTTAATTCTGACTATTCCCGCTACTAGTGCCTCAACAGAAAGGAGCTTCTCTGTGTTGAAGCGCTTTAAAACATACCGCAGAAATTCTACAGCACAAGAACGTCTCAATGGTCTAGCATCACTTTCTATCGAGAAAGCTTTCTTCCGGGACTTGAAAAAAAAACATCAATTCCATGACACAATCATCGATATCTTCGCGGAAAATAAGGACAGGAGAATCGATCTGAAATTCAAATAATCCACTAACCAGGTATGTTTTGTGTTGTTCACTATATATTTTACAGACTGATATTACTTTTATTATTATTATTGTTATTATTATTATCTTCCCTTTAGAAATTCGAACTACAGTAGGCAATAGCCTACCGGAAACTGTAATTTTCAACCTTTCTCATTAATTTATCTTTGGACTTCATCCTATTACGTCCTACACATTATAAAAATCAGGAGTCGCCACTGCCTTATGGTCTGGGGTGCGATAAGCTACAACTCTCGTTCACCTTTGGTGTTTGTGGAGGAAACGATAACCAGTGCTCGGTACGTGCAGGATGTTGTTAGACCCGTTCCTTTGCCGTTTTGCAACAGGAAGAAGATGTGTTGTTCCAACAGGATAATGCTTGCCCACACACTGCCTGTGCAACTCAACGTAGATTGCAAGACGTGCAGCAACTTCCCTGGCCAGCTCGATCGCCGGACTTGTCGCCAATCGAGCACGTATGGAACATGATGGGCCGACAAGTGACTCGTGCGACTTGTCCACCCACAACTCTTACAGAACTGTGTGAACAGGTCGAGCGGGCGTGGAATAACGTATCCCAAGACAGTATTTGCCATCTGTATGATCGATGGGATGCAAGAGTCAGTGCCTGCATTGCCGCCCGTGGAGGCTACACCTTGTACTAATATGGGTGTTTCAGCATGGGTCGATACCTGGTATATCTGAACCGCTTGACCTATTGATCTGTATATTTAATCATTTCATGTACTTCATATGCACTGTTGCCACAATAAATCTTGAGTGAATTGGTAACCTCTAAAAGGGTGACCTAATTTCTTGTGTATTTACAGTGTTAATTTTAATAATATGTTCAGAGAAATGTGTTTTGTTTGCGGTAAACTGTTCATGAGAAAATCCTAACAAATCTGCAACATCGAAATCTACACTAGTGTCCAAAAGTTAAGCATAATCACTAAACGAGGCCATACCGCCTGATAGGAATGTCAGACGGATTGCTGAACAAATGTAAGCTGAATCACATACCATATGTCACACAACTTGTCCAAAAAAAAAAAAAAAAGAACAGTGTCAGAAAGGTTCTGATAGCTAAGGTACACCTTTGACAACAACTAACAAAACTTGGCAATGCCTTCCACAACAAAATATGCTGTTAATACGGTGTATGGTTACCCCTAACGGCCACACATGCTTCGCAGCGACGTGGCATGCTCTCTTATCAGTTGGTCCAAGAGCTCTTGTGGTAGTCGATCCCATTCCTCCGAAAGGGCAATGCGAAGGTCTTGGAGGGTCCTTGCTGGAGCCTGACGGGATGCAATTCGCCTCCCTAATGCATCCAAGGCATGTTCTATAGGATTCAGATCCGCAGACCTCGCTGGCCAGTCCATGCGATGAATGTCTTCCCCAGCCAGAAATTCATCCTCCAGCGTGGTGTGGTCGGGTATTATCGTCCATTGAGAGGAAGTCTTGACCATCCGCACCTCTGAAGATTCTAACATGTGGTCTCTGTATCTCCGAGCGTTCACAGTGTTCCTCGGAGCACCCATGAAAATGTGCAGGTCCGTACGGCCATTCAACTCGATGCCACCCCACACCATGACGTCACCACCACCATACTGGTCCCGTTCCACGATGTTCCTGTGGTTGTATCGGCTACCCGATTATCTCCAGATTAATGTGCGACGGACATCGTTCTGCAAACTGAATTGGCATTCATCTGTGAAGAGCACATGCCTCCATTCATGCATAGTCCAGTTTCGACGTTGACGGCTCCACAGTAAACGGGCCCGTCTCTGTGCTGGAGTGAGCGGGACGCCCACCGCTGGACGTCTGGCAAACAGCCCTGCTGTTCTGAGTCTCCGGTACACAGTTTGCTGGGAAACGACAACCCCTGAGACGGCTGCAAGCTCCGCTGTCAATTGTCTTGCAGGTGCACTCCGGTTAAGGCTAGATATCGGACCTGCTGTGGGGTGGTTACTCTTGGTCGACCTGGTACTGGCCTACGACTAACATCTCCCGTGTCTCCAAAGCTTGGAAATGACAACTTTGTGGCACATTCAAGGATACGGTGACTTCGATCTGTGTCTGGCCTGCTTCCAGGCGGCCGAGTATTCTAACCTGCAAAACGGGGTCCGAATGGTGTCGTGCCATTATATATGATTTTATTAAACACAATGTGTACAATCACGTTTTCACCATTCTGACATTTCTGCGATTAGAGATTGAGACCTGCGTACACATTCCACTAAGTGGTATTTGGGGCATGGATTATTGCAATTCTTGCAGACGCAGTCCTCCTTGGGGTCATGAAATGTCTCATTCTGAACAAGAAGTTCAACCGGTTGGTGAAAACAAAGCTTAGGCAAGCCATACGCTCAGCTCAGCCACATGATGCATATTCGAGACCCTTCTCTGTACAGGAAGTGGAAGAAGGTTTAATCTCTCTTCAAAATGGAAAAGCTGCAGGATTAGATGGGATTTATCCAGAATTATTAAAGAACTGTGGTCCAGCTACAAAACGATGGTTGGCTATGTTTTTCAGCTGTATACTAGAATCAGGAAAGTTACCTGCAATCTTCAAGAAGACCAAAATCATTGCCCTTTTAAAACCAGGGAAAGACCCGAGCTTACCTCAAAGTTACCGTCCAATAGCATTGCTATCTGTGACATTCAAGCTCCTGGAAAGATTGATCCTGAATAGAATAGCGCCAGCGATTGAGGCACTGATCCCAATTGAACAAGCAGGATTCCGACCTGACCGTGATTGCAGTGACCAAGTTCTTTCCCTGACCACCTTTGTGGAAGCTGGGTTTGAGAAGAAACTGAAGAGCGTATCAGCCTTTCTGGATCTCACAGCAGCATATGATACTGTTTGGAAGGAGGGATTGCTATTGAAATTGATCAAGGCTGTTCCTTGTTTAAAGATTATGAACTTGTTAGACAACATGCTAAGTAACAGATTGTTCCAAGTCTACTCTGAGCAGAACAAAAGCCGATTCCGTAAACTGAATAATGGCCTGCCGCAAGGTTCTGTTCTCTCACCCATTCTTTTTAATCTGTACACCCATGATCTTCCGAAAACAGTAGCCCGCAAGTTCATGTATGCGGACGATATCAACCTCACTGTTCAACATGCTAATTTCGCAGAAGCTGAGGCCGTTCTCACCCAAGACCTCAAAGTCCTGGATGACTTTTTCAAAAAATGGCACTTACAACCAAATCCTCAGAAAAGTGAGATAACTGCTTTCCATCTGGACAACAGGCATGCAAATTACCATCCTAGAGTCAATTTTAGAGATAAAGAATTACAGTATAATAGCACCCCTAAATATCTGGGAATGACTTTGGATAGATCTCTGACCTACAAAACCCATCTGTGTAAATCTGCTGCGAAATTGAAGAGCCGCAATAACCTCCTTCAGCGCCTGGCTGGAACATCATGGGGAGCGGATGCCAACACTCTGAGAACAACTGCTCTTGCGCTAATCTATTCTTCAGCCGAGTTTTGCTCTGGGGTATGGCTTAATAGCTGCCACACTCAACGGGTGGATGTTCAGCTCCGACAGAGCATGCGTATTGTATCTGGAACACTACTTCCTACTCCAGTCCAGTGGTTACCAGTGCTGAGTAATATCGCACCTCCTCATATCAGAAGGCAGAAAAATCTGGTTCATCTTTGGTCGAGAGTGCAAAATAACAAGGCCCTCCCAATACATGAAGACATGAAACATCTTGGCCCATCTAGATTGAAATCCCGTAAACCTGCATGGAAAACTGCCTTGGATTTAACAAGCAGAAATTTTAAACCTAATGAAAATTGGCGGGTTGAGTGGACAACATCTACGCCACCAGGCATCGTGAACGTTGAGGATCCTCACATAAAACTTGCTGGCTTCAATCTGCCCAGACATACCTGGACTAGACTCAATCGTATTAGATGTGGCTTGGGAAGATGTGCTTCTGTTCTCCACAAATGGGGTTGGAAAGACTCACCGAATTGCGATTGCGCTGACATTCCACAGACAATGGAGCACTTAGTACTGGAATGTCCTCTCCGAGTTTTTCCAGGAAGTCTGGAGGACCTGCATTCTGCTACAACTGAGGCTGTCAAATGGATCAACGAGTTGGACGTTGATTTATAATAATTTTTTTTATCTGCTTTATAATTTATATAATTTGTTAGTATTATTGCTGTGTTATATGAATCTGTATTTATGTAGGTGATTGTGTTGTGGTAACATCATACGATAAATAAATAAATAATCCTTCCATGGAACCCATGGACAGCGAATCGCGTATACAGATGTCGAAGTTTGAAATTTGGCCCCTTCCAGATATCTGTCTTAGTTTGACAGTCAACGGAAAGGACATTGAGCGAGTTGAGTCCTTCCTCTACCTTGGAAGTATAGTCACAAATGATGTAGGAGCAGAGGAAGATGTTCGAAGCCGTATCAGGAAGGCAAATGGTGCCTTTGTCCAGCTCTACCCCATCTGGAGAAATAGAAACATTTCCAGGAAGACCAAGTTCCGCCTTTTCAATAGCAACGTAAAGTCGATTCTTCTCTACGGCTGTGAAACATGGAAAGTCACAAAACCGATCAACAACCAGCTACAGGTGTTCATTAACAGATGTCTGCGTCGCATCATGAATGTGAAGTGGCCAGACATAATCTCAAATGAAGATCTTTGGACCATCACCAATCAACAACCGATTAGCATCCAGATCAAGGAGAGGAAATGGCGCTGGATTGGTCACACACTAAGGAAGCCGGACGGAGCTATTGAGAGGGCGGTGCTAGACTGGAATCCTCAAGGCGCCAGGAAGCGAGGTCGACCTAAGAAGACCTAGAAGAGGACGATCGAAAATGAAATTGCAGAGGTGGACAAGAACTGGAGTCAAGTGAAGAGAATGGCCAGGAACCGTACTGCGTGGAGAAATTTCACCAAGTCCCTATGCTCCGGAAGGAGCGGCAGGAATTACGTAAGTAAGATATCTGTCTTCATTGCTTCAGTCTCCATTATTTCTTGTGGTATTTCGTCGGCTTTTTTTCGTCTCTCCTCGATGATGGTTTTATACGTTTGAGTTTCCGGTAGATCGAAAGAGTGCTTTACGTCTTCTATAAAGAAGGACTCCTGTGCTATTTTATAGGCGTAGCTGTTCCTTGAGAATTTTGATATAGATAGAGCTCTCTTAATAAATCTCGCTTTGACGCTCTCTAGCTTCCTGAGGTTATTCACCGACAAGTAGGGCCAAATTAATTGTATGCCATATGTGGCGGTCGGCATAATTTGAATTTTGAATAACTTTATCGCTGTTGACAGGGATAGGCTTTGGAGTTTGGGAATGTCGTATGAGGCTTTCGTTGCTGCCGTAGCTCGCTCCTGTACATGCAGAGAGAAAGCAGTTCCAGTAGTTTGTAGCACGACACCAGGTATTTGAAGTTGGGTACGAATTCTAAAGGTTCTTCTCCACACTTGAGTTGGTCCATTTTAGCTATCCTTCCTCCCTTCTAAATTTCATAGCCTTTGTTTTGGAGCTGTTAATTCCCATTGAGTTTTCTTCCGCCCATACCCTAATGTTCCCCATAGCTGTTTGTAGGTCATCTCGGTATCTTGAGAGGATGACCATGTCATCCGCGTACATGAGTAATTTGACTGTTCTTGAGTCTAATGTTTGCCCAATGTCTGAGGTCATTACGTTGAAGAGGACTGGACTCATGGGATCCCCTTGTAGAACCCCCTTTGTTTGAGTGATACTCCTCGACGTGGTGATGCCATCATGGATTGTAACATAGTTCACGTTTAAAATCGATTTCAATGTTTCTAATTCACTATTGGAGGTGCCTAATATGTTTTCCAGTTTGTGGATAAGTATCCTTCTGTTGATACTGTCAAATGCCTTGGAATAGTCTATGTAGATTGCATACAGTGGTCTACCGGGTTGGGCTAAGGTCGTTATTATTTCTTGCACAAGTTCCTGTACAGCCTGTAGAGTTGATCTACCCGGGGTAAAGCCATATTGATTTGATGGTATGCTAGCACGTAGTCTATGTTCCACCCGTATTAGAAGGAGTTTAGAGAAGGTTTTGAACATAACATTTTCCAGGGCAATTCCCCTGTAAGAGTTTGGATCCTCCTTCTTCCCTTTCCCTTTGTAGATCACAATTCTGAGTGTCTTCCTCCATTGTTCTGGGATTGACTTACGTTTTAGGCATTCGTTAAATAGACATGTTAGCGGGTCTAACAGGTCATGGAGTGTGTCTTTTAAATGCTCTGTAATAATCCCATCTGGCCCAGCAGCTTTGTTATTTTTCCCATTGCTTATAAGTTGTCTGACCTCCTCTGTTGTGATAGGGCGAGTGTCTTGGATGTTTGCCAGCTGCGGTGTGAAGCCGTTTGTCCTTATATTAGTTTCTCCAAGAAGATGACTAAAATGTGCCTCCCATTGCGCCATGTTTATGAGAGGAGTTGCTGCCTTTTTCTTCGAGTTCCTTAAGATTGTATAAGGTTTCGCTTCCGTCTCGGCTATTAACCTCTGTTCTATGTATAAATCGTACTCTTTTTTATTTTCTTTCAGTAGACTTTTATATTTCTGACGCTCCTCAGCATATTTCGTTAGTGCGTCCATACCAAATACCCTAGCGGAATGAAGTAAATGTATCGTTGTTTGTCTCATGACGTAACATTCCTCATCAAACCATGACTTTGCAATGCGATCATATGTAGGTATAACAGTGGTGGCGTTTAGAATTGTGTCATTCAGTGCTGCTGTCGCTCCACCCAGGTTCCCCTACCCTATCATATGCATGATTGTCGGTATCTCCTCTCTGTTCATTTGCCATCTTTCCTCATCTATATGTCTAGAGACTCTCTGCTTAGGGGGTTCTCCTTTCTGATGCTGTGTTCCAGTACTTGGTTGGATTTCCGCTATTACTGGGAGGTGTTTTCTGATTACTACATTTTCGGTCTTCACTTGTGCCTGTCCTCCCGCATTTGAGAAGATTAAATCGATTGTGCTCCTTCCATTTGGAGCAATGTACGTGTAATCACTCTTCCTGTTTAGTAGCCTTAGATGGTAATCTAGAAGAAAGTCTGTGACCGCTTGAGATTTTGTATCCCATTTGTCTACGTGGCAATTCAGGTCACCAAGTAACAGGGTTGGTTTATCATTATCTGTGTTCTCCAGTGCCTTCCCTAGCTCGTCTATTATAACCTCAGGATCTGTATTGGGCGTGAAGTACGTTCCTATTATGTTCATCTTACTAATGTTTACTGTTAGGGTGTTGAGTGTGCTCATAATTTGGCTGATAGGTTGTAGGTGCGGCTTTATATAGCAGCTCAATCCGCCTGAGGGGCGGCCTCTGTCGCCTTTCTTGGCTGGAGATTGAATACCGTAGAAACCGTTAATGCCTATTTCTTCCATGCTGAAAGTTTCTGTAAAAAGCAGAATGTCATTCTCTAGAAGTGTGAGTCGTGGGGTCAAGGCCAATACACTCTTCAACCCTTCTACATTCCAAGTCATTAATCTGACGCACTCAGTGTTATTGTTGTTGATGATTTTGTTGCTGTGTGATCTGCACTCCGGATGGCCTCTTGCGATGGTAGATTTTGTTGATAGCCAGCCTTCAGTGTTAAAACTCGAAGGGGCGAAAAGTAACCTCTTTAGGCCAAAAATTTTCATCGTCAACCACTTCTTTGTCTTTCTCCAGGAATGCTATCTTGAACGCTTTGTTCCTTCCTCTTGTTCGAATGGTGAAGCATGCTTTGACGCTATTAATGCCCTTTTCTGCCACATAAGAGGTGATGTATTCTTCCGTGGTTTCTTCGTCCAGGTGTCCGATGTACATCCAGTATAGCCTTGGTGCCGGTTTGAGTCGTCCACCACTGTTATTCCCCTTCCCTATTTTGGCTGTGGGCAGTGGGCGATGTTCTTGCTGAGCAGGGTGTAACTTGTATCTGCTACTTTGGGTATCGCATTCATTTCTGTTATGCCTGTCTGATTGCTGTCTGACCTGTCGACTTGTTGCTGTGGCATACTCCGCGTTTACGACGTCCAATTCTGGTTTTCTTGTTGAATTTCTCATCAGGGGACTGATTTCATGCTGTGTATTATGAAATTCAAACGACTGTTGAGTTGACTCTTTCAGTTCATTTCTAACCATTAAGTGAATATTATCCATCACCGACAGCAGTGGCTACGCTGGCTAAAGCGCAGCATTAGGTCATGGGGCCAAGCTCTCTGCTGACTCGGTAGACGCGTGGGTTCGAGCCCCACCGTCGGCTGTCCTTGAAATGGTTTTCCGTGGTTTCCCATTTTCAACACCAGGCAAATGCTGGGATGGTACCTTCTGACAGGCCACGGCCGCTTCCTTCCACATCCTTGCCCAGTTTCATTCACCATCATTCATTTCATCTCTCATTAACTCCTCTCATGAGGTTGGCGTCAGGAAGGGCATCCGGCCGTAAAAACCTTCGCCACAAAGCCTTCCATCTCATCTCATCCCCGACCCCATTGGAAAAACGGGAATAATAAGGGGTAGACAGACAGACATGTGAATATTATCCATCATGGACTGTATCTGCAGGTTAATTTTCCCCATGATTCTCGCCTCTATTTCTGAATTCGATGAAGTCTCGCTATGATGAATGTCATACGACTCTGATCGCTGTAGCGTTACTCCACCGCCTTCTCCGTGATGGTTTGCTTCATCTATGGGATCTTTGGGTGCCACTAGCGAGTTGTCCCTGTGACCGCTAGGTGGCACTAGTAATTTGACCGTCATGTTTCCTGCTCCCTCTTTAATTTGTTGTATCTCTTTCGACTGAGCCGAGGGAGCCGGTACCACGTTTTGCCTCTCTAGGTCACCAGACTACGCCACTTGTCCCGACCAACTATTGTCTTCCTGTACTACAATGCCATTGTCTAGTTGCATAACCTCACATAAAGTAAGCTCTTTAACATGTTCCTCACATCTGCATAGTTAAGATTTCAGTTCAACAAAGCATTCTCGCATAATCCTTACCGCTTTATACAAGTCGTCCTTTGATTCCTTCTTGAGATATCTACTTAAATCCGTAATATTTTCAATACTTTTAAGAGCGGAATCAACACGGCTTTCCATCCCGTCCGCCAATATGTTGTCACGTTTACCACGAGGCTACACTCCGCACACTGTAGACCTCGTGCGCCTCGCTGGATTTTGACCGCTGGCGCCCCTAGCGGATGCTTGTGCAACACGTTGGATGACTGACTGATGCAATTGCCTTTGCGTCTATGCAAGCAAGCAATTATATTTACCGCTCCAATGTCGTACTCAGTTGAGGTTTGTGTTGGTTTTGAAAGGATACGATGAACTCAGACTTATTTCAGACCTTCCACCCTGAAGAAAGGTGCAAAGCTCAATGAGAGTTGCCATGTACTCAAAGTGAGAGAAACGTCGGGAGGGGAAATTGTCGGCGTATGACAAACATAAGTCAACCACCTTATGCCGTCAAACTTCAAGTAAGAATTAAAATATTATATATTTCTTATGCAAACTTTTTATCAATAGACCCAATCAGCATTCGTTTATGTCTTAAATTATCATGGGTAAGCCACTAGGCTGTCATGCCCGTCGAATGAATTTATAATTCGTGTTTCTTTTCAGATCGATCGCGAAAGATATGTTCAATCCGCCGAATCCCAGTGCAAAACAGGGGCGTAACTTATTGGCTAAGTTATAAACAATATTAAGATTGAAATTAGACTAACTCGTGTGTTCTAGTGGCTAGCATTCTTGGCTGCCGCCCCGGAGGTCCGAATTTGATTCCCGGCTCTGCCAAGAAATTTTAATTCTGGTCTGAGCGCTGGAACGGGCACACTGAGCCTTGTGAGGCAAAACTGTGAATTCCACAAGACGGTACTTTTGAAGAATAAATTATCAACTTGTAAATAAAAAAATGTTTACCCTTCTGCTTAGTAAATTGACAAATATTTAGATATTTGCCATTCATACTCCATAGGCCATAATAGAAAATTCATTAAGTATAAAATTTTATTTGTGTGTTGTGCTGTATTTTACAACTTTTTTGTATTACATATAATTGTAGGCTATATAAACTTTGAATCTTATCTAAAAGTTGTGTTGTTATGTCAACACAGAAAGAGACAATTCTAGTACTTCCTCTCTGCAGCGGTGGGATAAACCTAGGAATGTTCCCGTAGGATATACTAAAGGTGAAAGCATACGGCAAATGATAGAAAAGAAATCAACTAAGCGACCAGTTTACTGCATGCCAGAAAGGGGAAATGACGAATATTTCAGTAAAGAAGAACTACTGTACATACCCGTCTTAAGAACATCGATCGCGCATTAACGGAAGTTTTAGAGGTGGAATGCGAAGGAGAGTCGTCTTCCATAAGTACTTCAAGATTATAGACCACGTCTTGGATAATGCTGTAGGACTGGCTGAGAAAGCATCTGTGACTCAGTGCCTCCATGGATTTGACAACCAATCTCGAGTACCATATCAGTGCTATGAAATCACTCACAAGGGCGGTGCTGAGATAGTGCTAGTGAAAAAGGAATATGAAGATATGTTGTCTAGTGAAGTGTTGAGATTTTATTGTGACGATGTAAAAATTAATATTTTGCAAAAAATTGAAATTGCATTTGAGAAAATGGCACAGTCTCGATGTCACTTGTGGTTTCAGCAGAGATTGATTCGAATTTCCGCCAGTCAGAATGTGCACAGGATCATAACATTAGAATGTGTCTGTAATTCATAACTCCAAAGACATAAATACTCCTGCAGTTAGGTATGGATGGGATAATGAAACGAATGCGATAATAGAATTCTGTGCATTGTTCCGATGCTCGGTAAGGCAGGTAGGCTTCCTTGTAAAACATGAACAACCATGGCTCTGCTGCAGTCCAGACGGGATTGCTCTACGGGAACATCGTGAAGGGTTTCCATCTCTTCTCGAGATCAAGTGTCCGTATTCATGCCGGGAAAAACCTGTTATTGAAAGGAAACTGTGCAACAACCCATATTTGTATATTAATAACAACGGGGAAGTAAAATTAAAGGAGAACCTTGTATATTACACCCAGGTACACATTCCGTTAACAAAATGACGACTAAAGTTTGGTGCTTTTGTTTACTAAGGCAACACTGAAAAATGGCTTCAAACCCCACAAAACAACGACTACAAATGCGTGCATTTTTACTGGGAGCCTATGGTTTCCTGTCAACAGTCTCTCGCCTCACTGCTGTAATCAAAGCTTTCCTTCTGATTATATGCTGTTTATCATTAGGAAAACTAAAAAAATTAGTACCGGGATAACTGTTTCTGTACGTATAATTGCAACCAACCACACAACAGTTTCTTCGACTCTTTGTAACACTCGCTTCCATCGCGACAAACTGAACATTCCTTTCCATCAAACGATACCTTACAGCAGAGAGCTGCGTCATCCCCACCAGCTATAGATTTGTCACCAGAGTGCAGCACGACTGAGGGAATCTGAGGCGCAGGCACTGGCTGTGTTTACCTTGCGGTTATGCCGCTAGTCAAAGCAGGTAATACTCCTTTCCAATACTGAGCGAACACGTAAGGTTGGTAGGTGCATATGTCGTGCGATTTGCGGTCTATTTCCTATTGCCCTGCTTATTCTTAACTATATACACCAGTGTATATCAACCTCTAAAACCACTTTTCTGGCCACGGCATCTCTGATGAAATGGTGCCTGATGTCTATGTGCTTCGTCCGTGAATGAAACTAAGGATTCGACGTCCGCTTCTGCGCACCTATATTGTCGTCCTTCACTGGGACAACATCTATTGGTTTTCCCAAGTCCTATAGGAGTTTCATCATGTGTAGAGCTTCCTTGGTTGCTTCTGTCAAGGCCATGTATTCGACCTCCGTCGATGACAGTGCCACAGTAGGCTGCTTCCTGGACTCCCAACTCACTGCAGCGCCGCCTAGGATGAGCGCGTATTCAGTGTACGATTTTCGATCCACCAGGCAGTTGCCCCAGTCGGCGTCCACGTACATCACCGCTGGATTTGGAGTGCAGGAGACCGAGATCACGTGTGTTAGCGAGGTATCGCAAAACACGTTTTGCAGCCTTCCAGTGCTGCTGTCCGTGACAGTCGTTGAACTGAGAGAGAGAACTGACTGCGTGGGATATGTCCGGCCTCGTTCCCACTGACAGGTACATTATAGCTCTTATCAACTGTCGATAGGGGACGCTCTCCGCTTGTTTGCCAGGGTTCACTTCTTCCTTCTGCAGCTTCGTACCTGGATCAATGAGAGTGCTGACAGGCCTGCACTGTGCCATTCCGAATCTCTCGAGGACCTCGTCTATGTATCCTTTCTGGCTCAGTTTCATCTGGTTGGCGCTCCTCTCGAACTCCAGCCCCAGACAATATTGCACGTCCCCCATATCCTTGATCTCGAACTTGGTATTTTGGAAGTCTCTCACCTCACCGATCTTCTTGTCGTTTCGAGCTATGCTCATCATGTCGTCGACGTAGATGATCATATACATCCTATCTTCGACCGGTCCGATGTGGTACATGCATGGATCTGCATCCGAGCGAGTCGCCTTGAGCTTTTTCATCTCTTCCTCGAGACGGGGATACCAAGTGCGTCCTGCCTGTCGCATTCCTTACAACGCTTCGTTTAGTGAGCACACCACGTCACGATTCGTCAACTTCTCCAGCATCTCATCTGCGGTCTTTCGCAGTCTCGTCAACCGACTTGTCTTGAACGGCATGGGCTAGAACGTCCACGAAGTGGTCTGCGACCTCCATGAAGATTTGCTCCTCAACTTCTCCGTTCAAGTACGCCGTCTTGACGTCTAACTATCGGATCTTTAGATTATCCTATACAGCTAATGCCACCGCAGTCCTTATCGTGCTCAGCCTTGCGACTGGAGCGAACGTGTCGTGAAACTCGATTCCTGGTCTCTGCGTGAAACCCTTCGTTACTACGCACGCCTTCCGCTTGCTGATAGTGCCGTCACGGTTAAACTTATTCCGGAGAACAAATCTGCTGCCTATCACACTTTGCCCCTTGGGACGGTCGACCAGCTTCCACGTGTTGTTCCGAATCAGCGAAACTGCCTCTTCTAACATCGCTTCGATCCACGCAGGTGAGCCATCTCCGGAGATAGCCTGGGTCACTGGGATTTTAGCGACGTTAGCCGCTTCCCCTCGTCGATCACCGTAGTCCCTGCGGTGTTTTCCAGTTCTAATCAAACGAGGCCGTCCGCCTCTTCTCTTAGGTGGCGCTGCTTGTTGCTCATCGGGTTGGACCACTGGATCAGGATCGCCGTCTTGGTCGGGAACAAAGTAATCGTAGGCAGAAAGGCCTCTGAAGCCATCGGGGAATTCCCTTCCACCAATATCAGGTCGTGTTTTTTTTTTTTGGCAGCACTTCGTCTCTCGTTATCAGCTCGAACTCCAATTCTTGGATCGGATCGTCTTGTTCAACGCGATCTTTGTCCGGAGAGTCACGCAGGAACAGATCATCGACTGATTTCTCGGGCGCGGCCATCTCCTCACGAAAAACAGCGTCTCTCGTGATCTCGATCTTTTTCGCTTCAGGAATCCAGATCCGGTAAGCCTTCGACTGCTCCGAATATCCAACAAAAAATTCCCTCTTTTGAGCGAGGGCTAAACTTGCCCTTGTTTGGGGTTTTGTCCAGGCAGAACACATTGCTCCCAGAGTCCTCGAGGTAGTTCGCAGTCGGAGTTCTGTCGAACCAGCACTCAAATGGAGTCTTCCCGTTTAAATTTTCGGTGGACATCAGTTCCTCAGATAATTTGCGGTGTTGATCGCCTCCGCCTAGAACGCCATGGGCAGGCCAGATCGCGGGAGTAAACATAGTGCTGCCTCTTCAAGGGTCTGTTTTTTCCTCTCGGCCACACCATTTTGTTCAGGCGTATATGGTGTTGTGAGTCGACGCTCGATCCCCTCGGATTAACATACTCATTGACATACTCATGTCAATTGTCGGACTGTACGCACTTTATTTTCAGACCGTGCTGCTTCTTGGCGAAAGCCTTGTACTCTCAGAACGTCTGCAACGCTTCGCACTTCGTATTCATAGACCGTACTTCTGTCGATCTCGAGTAGTTGTCCGTAAACGTGATCATGTACTTGGATCCACCGTTCGACGCAACACGCACGGGGCCTCAATCATCCGTGTGAATAACATCGAGTTTACTCTTTCGGGAAAGGTATTCGAGTCATTTTGCATTTCGTGCAAATGTCACAGGTTAGATCTCCACATCTCCCTTTCAGTTGCACACCTCGAATGGATCCGCTCTTCCCACTGCCACATCGAGATCGCGAAAGTTGACGAGACTCAACCTTTGATGCCAGAGCTGCGTCGCATTCTCGTCGCACTTGTCTCCTGACACTGCGTTTTGACATTTTTCCACTGGGGTGCCCTGTACTGTGCCCGAATCTCGCATAGCCACCACCTATATCCGCTGAGATGGAAAGGATTGTAAGGACGTTGATACCCAGCCAGATAAACCAACACTTCCCTACTAGGTGAATAACTAGGAAACTTTCGGCGCATATCGGTAATGCAATAACACTACTAATCAGTTACACATTTACTAGCAAAAAAACATCTAAAACATGATGGTAGGACGAGAATCTCGGATCTCGAGCGTGAACGGTGAAGTTGAGACTAAGTGAGTTCTAGTAACTAACCAACAGTATTACCGCATGTCGATTGCGAAATGAAAAGATGATCAGTATCTATAAAAAAAAGGGCAGGCAAACTAAACAGTGCCTGTAAGTTTATAAAATAAATATTTACATGCTATGAAAATTCCCTGTCACAAATACAAATATTTAAGATCAAAATAATAATTTTAACATATGTAGATAGTCCTTCTATCTATAATCCACTTTCCAAGTGAAAGCATTCGTTACACAAATGTATTCGAAAATAATAATTACTGTAAGTTTCTTCTAATGGTCACCCTGTGACTCGGATGTAATAAGCAGTCTGATATGATCAGCTGTTATCAAATAAAATTGTAATTTATAACAAATAACACCCTATATTATAAATGTATCGACTTTAAAAATATCAACATTATATGAATAAGAATTATTAAATTATTTAAGTATTTACATAAGTCGAATTATCATGTCCAGCACGATATTCTTACAAATATTCAGAAGATCATGCGTGATCTAACAATCTCACTGCGTTTCTGTCTACAAAAGCATTTCCTTTAATACAGTTCACAAACAATGTTTTACCTGTATTTAATGGTTTCTGTCAAGATCAATAGAACCTTCGTAACAAACAATTAAGCTAATTACGGCTCTCTAATGTCAATATCAATCAATAATTGCGATATATCTGAAGAACGATGCGGGACTAATCTGTTACCTTAATAAATTTCGTGGATCTCGGAATTACACTTTACTGACATGTACAACACAAATAAATACTCAGATGTCAGTTAACATCTTCGACATACTGTATCAAACAATTTGCTCTTATATACTTATAAACCTTCCTATACGGTGAACAATTTGTCAATAGTGCGTTAACTACACGCATACATTTCTCAACACATTCCTTTCCTTCCGACGATAATAATGCACGGTATTCTTCCACTAAACACCCATCTTAATACATTCCAAACATGTATAAGAATCAGTGACCCTACTAGATAATCACCAACCTGTGAAATACCTTTCATGGTGCACTCTAACAACTCCTCTCCACAAACTAATTACCTTCGTGCTCTATAAACTTCAATAACATTTCTGTTCACTTCATTACATTCTTGTACTATATTCCACGTTGCTTCATTTGACAACATTCCGTTAATAACCTTCATAACATAATACTATCCACGTTACAATAATGATATCAACATTAATAGACGTTAGTCCGCTCGTCTTCGTATTTAATAAAAATAAAACATTTCCTCCCTTTCTGGTATTCCTTAATGAATTAATTATTCATTTACAAATGTGTTTCGTTTTCAAATAAACCTCAGGTTGATCTACAAATCACCTGGTCTATGGTTTCGTAATCACCAATTACTTCAATACAATTGTTTCTAAATTTAGGCTTCATCTTGACTATCTGTCAACGTAATGATCCTATTTTCATTTATTTCTCCGTGATCTTAGTCACCAATGACTATAACTATGTCTTGTTCAATCATATTCCCATATTGGAATTGTTATACTTCAAAAAGTATTTTATAAATATTACACTTATTTTATGACACATTAAATTATTTATACCAAATACTTGAGCATATTTCACTTATGCTTTCTCTATTAAACGATGCGATCTAGCAATATTGACGTATACTGTAGGTATTTACTTTTAAAACTTGACAACATAATAACATGGGTTATGAGTAAAGAAAAATCTACATATAAGTTGGTCACATCTGAAATACCCCCAAAATACAACAAACTACTGAGATATTAGTACAATCTTTCGTCTACCTTCGTGATGTTGTGGTACCTGGCCTGATACGTAAGATGTTTCTCCCCTGGCTTGGCATGCGTCTGTCGTGCGCTAGGAAACGGGTTCCTCCTTGCTTGCGAGAAGTCAGCTGGGCGGCTCACTCCCCTGCGTGAGCACCTGGCTGTGTGGCCTCGAACCTCGCCAACGGGTCTTCAGACTTCTCGATTAATAATCTGGAAACTCGTAACCGGGTCGAACGAACTCTTCTGACGACTGGTCTCTGGTCGCATTTCTTCATCTTCGTAGATTGAATGTCTGTTGTTGAAATCTCCCAAGTTGGTAATGGACATCTGTGTAGTATCATTGTTGGTAAATTCAGATTACTGCTGGATAGAATTGCAGTTGTAGAATCATGAACTCATTGTTGTCTGGTCCACTCTGAATTTCCACTCCGTGAATGTAGATCAACTCCATTGGATTTAGTGCTTCATTACAATCTTCATAACAATATCAAATTGGGAACTTCCCCCCTGACTTGAAGTCTTTATCATCATAGTTGCTTGATAAATATGCTTTAAATTATAACATATTCTTCTTTGTGGCAGTCGATATAGAATAGGCTACTCGTAATGCTGTAGTAGTATGTATAGTTCAATAATGAAAGCTTCCTCTTTTGAGCGACGAATTGTAAACTGTCGATTCTTTTTTCAAATTACTGCTTTTCATTTATTGCCGGCATCTCCTACTGTTCCTCGGTAAGTTTGGCGTCTCCTCCGGCCAAGTAACTATCTCCTTGCCGTACCTCGCTTATACATGTGAGCTCTTCTCGGACGATCACTGACACAGGTCCACTCTGTACTTGTCACTATGAAAGAATGAATTCTGCACTCTTCATTGCCGCGCTCTTGACTGTCTGAAATGGCGGGCTAGCCTCAAACACAGTCCTAATTACTGTAATTCGCTCATATATTTTCTTCTATTCATAAATATTTAATTCTGTTTTGATAAGAAAATATCATTTCGTCTTTGCTAACTATAGAAGTGCTTATATCGCTTTATATGTTAAAATTTAATATAATAGCGATTCCCACAATATTTTTGTGGTTCATTCTGATTGGCTCTTGAGTTATCAAGAAAAACTCATTGTTCTAGCCTCTTCTCAAAGTGTCGTGTGCACGATTTTGTTATTGTCGACTCGGCGAACAAAAACCGGTACTAGGCTTGTTAGCTTGAAGCCTTGGTCATATTACAATGTCTGAAGATTGGACTCTCCCTTGGTTAAAATAATATTCACCGAAATATTTCCAAATATAATTCTCTAAAAATGCTTCAAAATTTTCAAAAAACTCATCATTATATTCCATTCACCTCATAAAATAGTTATGTGAATAAAATATTGTTCCATTCCTAATTTCTCTTTCTTGCATCATTTTAGTGCGCAAGTCGGTTCGATCCTCGGCTCCTTCAATGCCTTGAGTCGAACTGAATTTGAGTTCAGTACGTAGTACAGATTATCCTTGCGCTTCGCAACTAACCTTGTCAGTGCTTTCTGTTCGAAAACTTCAGCCTTCTCTTTGCCGTAAATGACCGAGAAACCACGGTCCGTCATCTTCGAGACCGATAAGAGATTGGTCCGGATCTCAGGAACGCGCGAAATCTAATTGAGAGTAACGTTGCAAGTTTAACAGTCTACACTTGTTGCAATTTTTGCGGTTCCTTGGACCTTTATATCTGCGGTTGCGCTGCTAGCTAACTTCAGTTTGCCAGTCTCGCCCTTGTCCATCTTTGTAAACACAGTCGCATCGCCGCACAGATGAGACGTTCACCCGCTGTCGAGACACCACAGGATTTCGACACTGCTCGTCGCGATCTGACACGTATCATGTTCCTCGACTGATAAGAGTGACGCGTCCGACAGCTGGTTTTGTTGACCTTGATATTGCAGCCCGCTGCCTTATGTCCTTTGTTCCGCACTTTGAACGGAAACGATTTCTCCTTGTCACTCTTACCACCGGAATTGACGTTGTTTTTGTTTTGATGCTTTGACTGTGGTTTCCTTGCGGGACCTTTCTTCTTCACATAGCCTACATGGCGTCTTGAACTATCATCGGAGTCGACGAGGCAATTCGGGCATCGTGTTCTTTGATATTTTTTTTTATTTTTTTATCTTTTTTTTTTTAGCGTATGGTTTTTAGTGCCGGGAGTGTCCGAGGACATGTTCGGCTCGCCAGTTTTTGTAGCTGCTTCGAGACGGACACCCAATGGGTGAGCTACAAGTACCGTTGGGGAGGGAAGGAGGGAAGTTGGAATGTAAGGACGAGGAGTTGGAAGGTAGCGGCTGTGGCCTATAGTTAGGGACCAACCCCGGCATTTTCCTGGAAGGAAGATGGGAAACCACAGAAGACCATCTTCAAGGTTGCCGGCGGGGGGATTCGAACCTCCTCGCCTCCCGGATGTGAGCGACTGCCATCAGTCATGCCGTAACCACCACGGCTAACTCACCCGGTGTTCTTTGATTATCTTCGTACGTAGATTCTCAGGCTTGGGTAGATCGTCCCGGCTCTCGATGGCAATTCTGAAGTTTTCAAAACTTGCCGGTAAACTGTACAGCATCATGATGCTGGTCTGGGTTGATAACTACGTCCATGTCAGCTAACTTGTCGACCCAGTCGAAGTAGTTGTTGTGGTGCTCACGGATGTCGCCACCTTCAGTCATCTTTTGCAAGGTAAGACTCTTCAACAACGTGGCCTTGCGAGCCGGCCCCTTCGACTGAAACGTGTCCTCAAGTTTTGTCATATCTCGTTTGATGACCTGCAGCTTTTCACCAACTTCAGCTGGCTTGGTCCGATGGACAAAATCAGGTCTGACATGGCCTTTTCATGCTTAGTCGTCCACTCTGTCACTTGGGCTGCATTGTCCTCACCCGGCTCGGGTTTGACGGTATGGCGGCTGACAAAACCTCACGCGTCATCAGTATGGCGCGCATTTGCATCTTCCAGGTGTCGTAATTATCGCGCCCTACGGCCTCGATGCGCACAACACCGTTTGAATTCATTGTCTCACTTCAATCGTGCACGTATCAATGTCCGAAACACTCACAATTTGCTGTGTCGCGTGTTATTGTCCGAAACACTCACAACCGGCCACACATTTTGCGTCACGTGTCAGAATCATTCGCAAAAAGGCCTATGAAATATCGTGTCTTGTGTTTTTGTACACAACTCTTACGATGAGCACGTTTTCTCACGTCGTGTGTTATTGTCCGAAACACTCGAGATTGGCTTTTCCACTGCTCACTCACTATCAAGCACACAATATTCGAGAAGACGGTGTTTGTTCCTTCTCGCGTCGTTGATTTCTAGATGCTTCTCGAAAGAACAACATGACTGCCAACCCTACGCGTCCTTTCTTTGTGTGTCTGTTTGATTACACTTTGGGTGTGTTTCTGGCTGTGTTTCTATCTCCCAAAATTTTAATAATGGCACCCCGTCGTGTTCGTTAAGCCGCCATTTTGGACACGATGACGGCCTAGGGTGGGGGCTTAACAAAGCCCTGAGAATCAAAACGATCTAAAAATTTTCCGAGCATGGTCTCCAATCAAAACGTCCCTGATTGGCTGAGCACTTATTGGGTCCTTCCCGCCACACAGCCGCAATCAATTCCGCCATTAACCTCAATTTAACATAACCTAAGTTACTTAAATTACAAATATTAATAATGTTGGTGAAGGGTGGGTGACTTGTGGATTATAAGCCATTTTTAGTGTTGCCTTCTATAGATTTGTGTTTTTTTGGCAATCTCGTCATCTTGTAGACATTAAGATAAATAGTTATATTTCGGGGGCCTATCACTCAGTAGCGGTTTATCACAACAGTAGCAACTATTACGAATAGCTGTACTATAGTAAGATTTTTCTGCACCTTCGCGAAATAGTGGCGGTGGTTTGAGATTATTTTTGACTGCCATTATGGGGTTTTAATAGTTTTTCATAAAGCATTTTTGTTGTCTTGTAGGCATGATTGATTTGACATGTTAGGTCTGCATGTAGCCTACAGTTTTTTTCTTCTGGTTTTTGGAATAATGGAATAATAATAATTACTAGGACTCGGATTCGAGCATATTTGCATATTTCTTTCCTGAATAGTACACACTGAAAGAAGCCTTTCGGTGGTATTTTCACCTCTGTGGGACCAATAGAATTGAAATTTATCGAGCATATAAATGCATAAAACCACGGTTTTCAGAATAGAAGCATATAAATGCATATTCTTGTGGTTTTCGTCTAATTTTTCTTCGATTCCCCCCTCCCAATTCGGGCCCTGGCCATCCTTAAGGTTCGAAAAAGGAAATAATTATTGAAAAGCCTATCCGGTGCGAATAATAGAACCGCAGGTTTTTAACCTTTAGTGAGGTCGTTCCCGTCATTGAAACTTGTATTGACTGATTTAAGAAAATCATTCAAAACTGAAAACGTAGAAAAAATTCTTGTTGTACAGACCAATGCAGATCTACTTCATTGACTCGCCTAATTATGAACATTTTGTAAATGAACTTTTAAACTATAACTTTTATAATAAAACTTCTCTGATATATACTTGAAAAATCTGAATGCGAGTATATCGCAGTGTATCATACATACAAGTAGAAAATAAAGCTCGTATATAAAGGTATGTTATTGGTTTTTTCGTTTCACTTTCCTTTCTATAGTTTTTAACGGTGTTTTTCGAGCATATTCTACATATTTAACTACATATAATGGGTTTTTCGAGCATATCTATCGTGCATAAAACACATGGTTTTCGAGCATATCTGGAGATGTTATCGAGCATATTGATCCGAGCCCTACTCATTACCATTAAGTGCAACCGTGTTGACCGACTGAAAGACATTGAATATTTCGTTTACTAAGGCAGCACTGAAATATGGGTTCCAACACGATATGGACTTGGAACTTTTGTTCGCTTAACAAAATAACGATACATCAACAAGTCATCCTTGTAATCTCTGCAAATAATAAAAATATTTCCCATCCAATATAGGCCTATTCATGTTGAACGGTAGAAAGTTATCAACCTTTATTAAGGCAACACTGAAAAATGTTAATTTTGATCTAGCCTACTTACTCGGAGTCATCTGCATCAATGTCCCTAGAGGTTCAGTTTTTTAAATTCTCCCTTTCCTATGGTCAAATAACACATGGATGTTCCCTATTTTTCTTAAGGGGATTCAATGATCTTATGCTGAACTAATTAAGAATAGGGCATGTACCCCAACCCCTTAAAATATGAAGTTATCAGGATAAAAATAAAGTCCATAACCATCAGAAACTTGAGAACACAGATCAGGAGAATGTTGATCGACCATGGATGCAAGACCAGAAAGTCTTAAAGAGGAGTGTTCCATTTATAGGCTTGGAACATCATGGTCAAGACCCCTGTACTTGGGTGTGTGCTCAATTTGTTTGAAAACCCGTTGACAGATCATAAGTTAATCTGTGGCTGGAATCCACTCCGTCCTATGCTAAACTGTGAGTACTGGGCACCATAAGTGTTCTGTGACTACTGTATCAATTTCTGAAAATTGTGTCATAGGCCAATGCATAGACAGGTCGCTGAGAATGTTCTCTGAATGGTGAATACCAGTAGGCTAGCCTACTTAGCTGCCTCCTTCACTAGCATTTCCAGGCACCTGGTTAGTTGGTAAAATGAAATAGAAAAATCACTTGAATGATTCAAGTTGTCCTTGATTGCCCTCGTGGGACAGTGTACCCCATTCCAGATCTTAGTTGAGAATTAGTTTCCTTGACGGAGTTGGAGCAACAGTCACAATACCTATGGTACTACTAGACCTAGTACGGTACATGTAGATGGAAGCATTGTGAGACCAACCACTAGGTAGCTTATGTCCCATTAGTTGGAAGTGTTAGGGAATGGGAGATTGGTTCGACATTTCAGCCTATGTTGTTGTATATTTCATTAATGTATGGGATCTAAAAGTGTATCATAGAAATATTAACGCAAGCCATAATATATTACCAGTTGGTCAATTGGATACAACAATTCAATGAAACATTCTGTTAATAATTAGGATGTGCCGTAGGCAACCAGAGAAGCGACACAAGAAAAAACACCCGAGTCTTCCAGGCAGTTGTCATCAACTGTCACATAAAGAAGAATGACTAAAATGGTTCCTCATGAAAAAAAAAAACTGGTCAATGGCTTGAAAGACAGTAGTAAGGACTTACATGCTGTCAGTAAAAGTGGAGTTAAGAAAGATGTCGGGAATATTTAAATCAGTAGTTGATAGCCATGATTTTTAAAATTACCCTAGTTAATTGCACTTTAATATGATTAGTAGCCTACCGGTATGTGCAAGATTTTAAATGGTAGGTTTTCCTGTGAACCAAAAAAACAGCTCTTAACATGGATTATGTTCAGGTTAGGCCTACAAGTTATTGGGAGGGAGGTTTATTTTACATACCTGTTGCACATAAAATGAGCTTCTGATAGAGCTCTGTGGGAATGTTTAAATGGTTTGATGATACACGATTTATCAAGCCACTTTCTATGCATCTTTTAAAAACATTTTAACAATTCATAAATTACTGTCATCATTGCTAATGCTGTAATATGTCATGTTTATTTATGCAGCATGAGGAATTAGGAAACATTGGTAGGATTGGGAAATTGAGTGGAGATATAGTAGGATAAAATGCAACTGTGTCATGGAAACCTAAGATGTATTTCTATTTCTCAACTTTATTTTCTGTCGACTCCAACACAGCCCACCACCAGGGGGAAGAAAAAAAAGTGTTGGTGATGTTTAATGAGAGCAAATCTTGAAATACTGTGATTTAAGTGGTTGGTATCAAAAGCTGTATAGGAAAAATGAAAATGTGAAGTCACGCCCAAGTTTATGAAGCCTTGCCTGACTCGCCTGAAATTATCTTCGATGCAAATCAAGTCTCAATAGTTAAAACTGTAGGACGACCTTTGACATGAGCACTATAATAGGCCTACATTTAGGATCGACATAGCCTGCAGTAGGTCTTGTGCTACTGTATGCACCTGGGCATGTTTAAAAAAAACTCAGCATGCAGGTTAATAAGGTAGTATATTACTATAAATCTATCTCAAGCAAATCCAAGAAGTTACCAGACTGAGAAATTACATATCAATATTTAAACAAAAAAAGGGTGGCAGTGCAAACTGCACTTTTAATCCTTGCTTCATTAGTTAAACCATAATATTTGTACATAAATACAGTAAGGACTTTACATTACAAACGGCCACTTAAATTATATGCCTTATTAGGCATAACCTACAAATTACATGTCATGAAATTAGTAAATATAAGCAGACAGCAACATCAATATGCAATGGTCTATAATGTAGTTTTATAGTGCACAAAAGGTTATTGTACTGAATGTATTTCGAACTGATGAATAAAACTGGTGGAAACGACACCCAATTGATTTACATCCATTACATCCAAAGTAGTAGAAACTTTCAGTTGATTGGCAAGAGCGTTGATTTGTACTTTTATTTTCACAAATTTTGATGAACAGTGTCACGCTTCAATTTAAATATAAACGCACATACAATTCCTCATCAATAAGTGATTTGCACTTCATACTGTCATGAACTGGAATAGATTTCTAGCAATTTAATTGATGTAGAAATCTATTCCTCTCGCCACCATGTTGGTGATAATTGTAAACAAACCCGCGGGCAGCCAATGGCTGGTAATAATTGCCAGCCAATAACAAGCCAGGATGATGCGGATCATAATAATTCGCGTTTCACTCTCATTGCGTTTTAACTTGAGGTGAGGAATCAGCTGTTCGTTTACGCCACGGGGTGCCATTATTCAAATTTTGGGAGATAGAAACACACCCTCTATCTCCCAAAATTTTAATAATAATAACTTGATTGCAGCCAAATGGCCATATATAAGTTATACATTGAGATATATCACACTGTTAACTATAGATTACATTTTACAATAGTCCATAAGGGATTGTCCTCGTTTGGTGCATTTGTTGAGATGATATCGCTCGCAATGACCTTCACACAGCTTACAAACGCACAGCTCAGACGGTTCATGATAGCCCTGTCGAGTACATAGCTTGTGGTGAAAACCATGTATTGCCAACCTAGTTAGAGCGCTCCGCATATCATTATTTGGTCCAGACCAGCTACGATTGAGCATGGCATCGGTCGAGTAAAACTCCAGGTCGATGTCTTCTCTTTTCTTCTGCCTAATTTGTAGAAGCTCTTGTTCTTGTTTGGTAGATGGAAGCTGCATTCTGGTTCGTAGATCTTCTATTAGGAATGTCTCAGAGGCTAGTATGTACGCCAGTCTTGAGGGTGACATCTTGGAAATCCCCAATGTTCTTTTTAAAAATCTAGCTTTTACGCTTTCAATGGCTCGGAGATCGGTTACTGTTAGGTGTTCCCAAGTAAGTTCTAGCCCGTAAGTTAGAACTGGGAGTACCTTATCGTAAAATAGACCCATAGCCGTGCTTAAAGATAGTCTCGTGGGATCCGAGATATCATAAATGCTTCTTATGGCTGCCACGGTTCTCTCTCTTACGTGGCATTTGAAAGAATTAGCTGAAAGTTGAAGTGTGATACCCAGATACTTAAATGAGCTCACGACCTCCAGGTCCTCCATTCCTCACTGTAGTCTGTCCTTGTTTGCGATTCTTCCCCCTTTTCTGAATACCATCTGGACTGTCTTGTTTTTGTTAATTTCCAAGCTGTTTTCAATGGCGTAATCTTCGAGTTTGTCCATTACGTTTTGTAATTCTTCCCTGTTGTTCGACCCTATAACCATGTCGTCCGCACGGAGGTTCCGTGAGTGATCTTTTCGATGTCTGCCAAGGCGATGTTGAATAGTATGGGGCTTAACGGATCCCCTTGGAGAACTCCATTACTCTGTACTAAGTTTGCTGAAGATGTCTTGCCGTCCTGTATTGACACTCGGTTGTATGCCAGGATGTTGATTGCTATAATCAGTGGGTTGTCTTCTCCTATCATGCCGGCTACTTTAGAAAGGAGCATATCTCTATTCAGCAGATCAAATGCCTTCCTGAAGTCTATGAAGATTGCATAGAATTTTCCCTTTGGATGTCTAATGTTCTCCTGTATATTATCAATGAGATTTCTTACTGCATTTAAAGTTCCTCTTCCTTTCATAAATCCGAACTGTATCTCCGAGATCATTGTTCCAGCCGCTGTGACGAGTCTGTTCTCCAGTATTTTTGCAAAGACCTTGTAGATGTTGTTTTCAAGGGCTATGCCCCTGTGTGCGTCTGGGTCATTTCTATCTCCTTTACCTTTGTACTGCATCTTTATAATAGAGTGCCTCCTTCCATCTGGGAATTCTCCTGTTGCATAACACTTGTTGAACAAGGTGGTCCATGTGTCAAGCAGTGTGTCACAGGTGTCTTTCAAGTTTTCGTTAAATATCCCGTCAGGCCCCACTGCTTTCTTGTCTTTGGTGGCGAAAATAGCAGTTTTGACTTCCTGCGGTTCTATCGGGTCAGTTATAGTGTCAGTATTCCTCCGTAGTGGAAGAGCAGTTTTAATATTTTGCTTGTTTAGGATTTTTGAGAAGTGATTTTCCCATGAAGTTATCGGTAGGTCTGGGGTGGAGCATGTTTTTCGCGTCTTAAGTGCGATGAATGGGTCGCTGAGGGCTTCTTGGGCTTGCGTTTGTGCCCGCTCTTCAATGTGCTTAGCTTTCTTTTGCTGTAGCAGTTTTTTGTACGCTTTCCTCTTCAGTGCGCACTCTGTAAGCGTGGGGTGGTCGTTTGATTGTCGCGCCTTATGGAGGAGACCCAGGGTCTCTTGTCTAAGTTTGTAACATTCTGAGTCAAACCAAAACTTGGCGATTCTTGGCGGCTTCCTGATTTGCGAATCTTTGATAATGTTCAGCGTTGAGTTAAGTGTTGAATCTAGATGATCTTCTTCAAGCATCTGAGATATATTTTGTAGCTCGTCATTTCTCCTTTCGATGGTGTCAGTCCATAACTTTCTTGTAGTAATCCACTCGCTCTTATTTTTGGGCGGCGACCTTTCTTCTGTAACAATTCTTGAAAGGACAGGTATGTGTTTCCTGAGAGCAGCAGCTGAGTCCGAATATAAGACTTCTTGCTTGTATGGTGATAGGCAGTCCCCTTTTACGAAGATTAAATCTATGGTGCTTTTCCCGTTGGGAGCTACATAAGTTACCTCTTCTGGTCTGTTTAGCAGAGTGTATCCCTCGTCATGTAGGAGTTCTAGAATTAGACTTGTTTTTTTGTCAGGTTTGTCAATTCGACAGTTGAGGTTGTTAAAGTTTTATGTTTTTATCGTACAGGTGATATGGGACAATCAGCTGGTACGCCATTTGCAATGAGTAATAAATTTATTGTTGAACAAATTACAATATGCAGTAATGCCAACATGTGAATTGAGTATCAATAAAGATTTTGTTGTTACCAACATAATTATTTCTTAACATCCCCCCGTAAGAACAAAATTTGTATCTTAATTCAAACTATGAGAAGTTGCACAAACACTATTTGACTTAAACTACAATATGGCTATATATTGGATAACATACTCGTTGATATTTCAACAATAAAACATGAGCAATTTAAAATAGTCTTAATTGTTATTAACATATTTAAAATCAAATACTTTCTTTGGACCTATTCTACTCCACTCGTCAACAGAACATCTTTGAATTTTTCAAATTTAGTAGACAATAGAGGCTTTGTAAAAATGTCAGCTACCTGGTCATGGGTCGGACAGAATTGATGAGAAAACAAATCATTTTTATAGTTCTCATGCAGATAGTGATACCTCACTTGAATGTGCTTTGACTCTCCTCTCATTTGTCCTGATTTCACCAACTTTAAGTTACTTTGATTGTCTATGTTAAGAACAATGGGAACCGACTTTCCAGTTAGTTGTTGTATCAAGTATTTCAGATACTCTAACTCCTTGCAGCAGTCTGCTGCAGCAAAGTATTCGGCTGCTGTGGATGACAGTGCCACAATTTTCTGCTTGCGTGACCGCCATGCCACCGGTCCATCTGCCAGCATTATGACATAGCCTGTAGTACTCTTTCTTTTCTTATGATCACCAGCAAAATCTGAATCACTGTATGCAATTATTTTCAGATCATCTTTCATTTTTGATGCATAGTGTATTCCCATTTTTGTGCTTCCTTTCAGATATCGAAGTGTTCGTTTAACATTCTGTATATCTTGATCTGTTGGTTTCTCCATAGACCTGCTTTCATAATTCACACTATAAGCCAGGTCTGGTCTGGTTTTACAAGACAAATATAACAGACTCCCAACAGCTTGTCTATAGGGGTAATCAGTCTTCACGCTGTCCTCTGTTGCACCTGTTTCTTCATTTTGGATTATCGGGGTTTTAACTTCTTTGCATTCTTGCATGTTGTAATGTTGCAGCACATTATGAACATATTTCTCTTGAGAAATGAAGATACCATCTTCTGTTCTGTTTATATCTATCCCCAAATAAGTTTTGGGTTCATGAGTAGTCTTCATTTCAAAATTTCTCTCAAGTTTAGAGAGTAGCAGTGTCATTTTCTGAATGTCTTTGTCCACGATAATGCCATCGTCTACATGAATTGCTAGAAACAAACTGTTCTCAGAATTCTTGAAGATGCAGGGGTCTGACTTAGTTTGTGTCATGCCTTCTTGTTTCAGGAACTCTGTGAGAGTTTTGTTCCACCTACAGGGGGCTTGCTTCAGTCCGTATAAGGCTTTCTGCAGTTTGCATATTTTCCCTTCTTCTTTGTAACTTTCTGGTATTTTCATGTTGAAGTCCTGATCTAGGGTTCCATACAAAAAGGCCGTCTTGACATCAAATGTTTTAATGTGCAGGTTATAGTGTGCTGCGATAGCAAAAAGGACTCTTAGTGAAGTTGTGTCTACAACTGGACTGAAGATTTCTTCATAATTTATATTTCCACTCCTTTGTTCACATCCTCGTACTACAAGTCTAGCTTTATATCTACCGTCTTCCTTGACTTTGAACACCCACCGGCTTGACAAAACTTCTTTTCCTCTTGCTGCCTCAGGGCTTACTAATTTCCAAGTTTTATTTTTCTTCAAAGAGTCTTTTTCTTCTTTAACGGCTATTTTCCATTTTTCTTTGTCTTCATCTGTTTGCGACTCCCTGTATGTCATCATTGCTTCTTCATCTTCTCCGCTATCTAGTTGATAGTCATCATATTTATTAGGTCTCTTTAATGTTCTTCTTGGTCGTAAACCAAGTTCATGACATCTTTCTTCTCTCTGTTCGTGATCTGAATTTACGAAGTCAACATCTTCTTGTTCTTCTTGTGGTTCATGATCTGTTTCTTCAACATTTGCCTGGTAGATTTCAGTTTTAGGGTTATGTTGATCTAATTTTATTATATTTCTCTCAAATACCACATCTCTAGAGACGAATATATTCCTGTTTTCTTCATCCCATAGTCGGTATCCGTTTGGTGCATAGCCTACAAAAATGCACTTCTTGCTTCGGCTGTCAAGCTTCTTGAGATAACCCAAATTTTTGGCATAGGCAACACAACCAAAAATTTGTAGGTTAGACAGATTTGGCTTCTTGTATGTCCATTTTTCAGCTGGGGTTGTGTCAACAGTACTGGTGGGGCTTCTATTAATCAGGTATGTAGCTGTTTGTGCTGCTTCCCCCACATCTCTTTATCTAAAAATAAAAACCTTTGATAGAATGTTGAAAGCTTATCTGCAGTGCCATTGTTTTTACTCAGTAGTTGAATATTTTAGCGTATAGGAGTGATGGAATCTATAACTATATTTTACTTTTTTAATTTAATTTTAATACCTAGCTGTATGTTGTTGTATAGATTTGCTATTATAATAAGTTATAAATAGTTTTAATCTTAGTAATATATACCTGTTAGTTCTTTTATTTTATGCATGTAAATTCTGACGTGTCCTATATCAAAAATGTATTGAATGCATGTATTTGATCAAATGGAATTAATAAAAATCTATCTATCTATCTAGGTTAGAATCACAAAGCATAGCTCTTGTTCTTTCCATAAGAGTACGATTGAACCGTTCTGCTGTTCAATTTAATTGGGGTGTATATGGAATTGTATAGTACAGCATAATACCTTTGTTTTTACACCAATCTTTCAGATCATGTGAGGAATACTCTCCTCCATTATCACACCTTATCTTGGTTACTCTCAGATCAAATTTGGTTTCGGCCATTGTCACATACTGTTTTAAGTACATAGGAACTTGACTTTTATTTAACAACAGATAGATAACACTGAAATGTGAGTAGTCATCTATACAGCACAGAATGTACCTGTAGCCGTCATGGGTGGGTGGATCTAGAGGTCCACAAACATTGTGTGTATTATTTCTAACAGTCTTGTTGCCCTAGTCCTTTCTGTATTAAATGGTAACCGGATCTGTTTTGCTTTTACACATTTCTCACACACTTCATCTATTTTAGTATGTGCGACAATGGGGGACACACCATCACAAATATTAGGCAGTTTATTAAGATAGCTGTAACTTAAATGACCCAGTTTTCTGTGCCACTCTTTACCTACATCATTACCTTGTGCACACAGCGCCTCATTTTGCATATTAACATCAAGGTCAACAGTATTCAGTCCTACTGCATTTTTCTTACCTTTTAGCACCACTTTGTTGTCTTGGTATATATTAACATCATCTTTTGTGAATACAACAATGCCATTATTTTCTGTTATCTTACTTACTGACATGAAGTTCTTAGACAAATCAGGCACACAGTGAACATCATTGAGAACACACTGCTCAGAGGTGAAGGTTCCCTTACCTACTACAGACATAGCCTGATTTTTCTTAGCCACTAATATGTGTTCATTACAGCTCACAACACCTGTTAGCAAATTTTCATCACTTACCATGTGAGTTGAACATCCACTGTCTACTACTAGACGCCTGGTTCCTTTTTGTATAGCGTTATGTGAGCCCTTGCAATCAGCTGCAAGAAATGACACTTTATTTTCCACCTTAGAATTATTTTTATCCCTAAAATAGCAGTCTTTCTCTTCATGATTGAACTTTTTACATATTGAGCATTGATGCTTGTCTTTGAGAAAACAATTTTTGGTTTCATGGTTTGTCTTTTTACATATATTACACTTTTTACTGCTCATACATTTGTTTTTAGATTTAGATCTACCTTGTTTGTTTTTTAACTCTGCTTTAAAGGATACATTTTGCTCTTCTGCTGAAGTGCGCCTCGACTTGTTTTCTTCCATCTGTAACCTCGAACACAGGTTCTCTATGGTCCTGGACGCCTCTGGAGTAGAGTCCCATGCTGTGCTAAAATGGGTATATTCTTCAGGCAGCACGGACAGGATCTTGGTAATTAGCATAATCTCGTCAACTTTCTGGTCGAGTTTGTTCAGTTTGAAGGAGATGTTTTGGAGATCACTAATGTTGCTCATCATGTCCTTCTTCGCATCAAATTGGAAGTTGTAAAAGTCTCGAAGCAGCAAACATTTTTGTTGGCTCGAGTCTCTCTGATATATGTTTCGAAGAGTATCAAACATTTGTTTAGAAGTTGTACATGTTAGGATATGTGGCCTAACTTGTTTGTCAATGGATGTGACAATATAGTATTGGGCTCTTGCATCTCGAGTCTTCCACTGGTCTGTTGAAGCTTGATTTCTGGGTGGATTGGTCACCAACACGTCTGTCCCGTCGACAATCTTAATCAGTTCTTTTGCGGCAAGCAGAATTTTTAATTCAAACACCCACATAGGATATGTGTCGACTCCCTTGAGTTTCTCGACATGTGCTACGTCCTCGGGTCTTGTAGCCATTTTTTGGACTTCACTTACCGTACTTCACTTCACTTACTTTACTTTTTAAATGTTTTAGTGTCACCTGTTTTCACGTTTACTTTTATTTTAAAGTCACCTGGGCTCATAACCTGTTAAAGTTTTATGTTTTTATCGTACAGGTGATATGGGACAATCAGCTGGTACGCCATTTGCAATGAGTAATAAATTTATTGTTGAACAAATTACAATATGCAGTAATGCCAACATGTGAATTGAGTATCAATAAAGATTTTGTTGTTACCAACATAATTATTTCTTAACAGAGGTCGCCCCCAAGAATTACGTTTCTGTCTTCTCTCGCTATTGCAATGGCTCTCGCAATGTGTTCCACTGCGTCATCTATTTTCTTGATGGGGCTGATGTATAGACCTATGATCGTTAATTTGTCTGTTCGAACAGTTACCATGTTCTCTTCCATGACTGATTCCTTCACCTTTCCTATGCAGTCTTTAGATGCTTACTCCTCCTTCCGGTCTCCCTTTTTCTTTTGGGATAGCCAGGGCATGCTTGCTATATATGTGTGGCAGGCTTATATGTTCCGTTAAGAATGTTTCTGTGGCTATGATTACATCAAACCTGTGCTAGATAAGTCGGAAGTTAATGAAATGATTGACTTCAGCCCTTCAACATTCCAGAGTAGAAAGTCCATAGTTTCCAATTTTGTTTTTGTTTGAGTCGGGTTATAGATCGGGTTATGAGAACGCGCCTGCTCTTTGCCTCCGAAAAAGAAACTGGCGCACTCTAATGTCCTCAGGCCAGAAGTTGGGATCTTGTAAAGAGTCTAAAAATCTGAAGTCTACGCCTATTTTGAAAGCTTTACTAGACCTTGTAGTCGGCAGCATCTCACACTCAATATCTCCTTCAATTCCGTTTGTTTGGAGGAAGTCGATTACATCTTCTGCTTTCGTTTCACTGCGCAATATACCCATGTAAATCCATGCCGTTTTACGGGCTGCCTGCAATTGTGAGGCCGTAGTCTGTTTGCACCGCTGGTTTGTTTACAATTATCACCAACATGGCGGCGAGAGGAATAGATTTCTACATCAATTAAATTGCTAGAAATCTATTCCAGTTCATGACAGTATGAAGTGCAAATCACTTATTTATGAGGAATTTAAATTGAAGCGTGACACTGTTCATCAAAATTTGTGAAAATAAAAGTACAAATCAACACACTTGCCATTCAGCTGAAAGTTTCTACTACTTTGGATGTAAATTAATTGGCTATCGTTTCCACCAGTTTTATTCATCAGTTCGAAATACATTCAGTACAATAACCTTTTGTGCACTATAAAACTACATTATAGACCATTGCATATTGATGTTGCTGTCTGCTTATATTTACCAATTTCATGACATGTAATTTGTAGGTTATGCCTAATAAGGCATATAATTTAAGTGGCCGTTTGTAATGTGAAGTCCTTACTGTATTTATGTACAAATATTATGGTTTAACTAATGAAGCAAGGATTAAAAGTGCAGTTTGCACTGCCACCCTTTTTTTTAAATATATTGATATGTAGTTTCTCAGTCTGGTAACTTCTTGGATTTGCTTGAGATAGATTTATAGTAATATACTACCTTATTAACCTGCAGGCTGAGTTTTTTTTAAACATGCCCAGATGCATACAGTAGCATAAGACCTACTGCAAGCTATGTCGATCCTAAATGTAGGCCTATTATAGTGCTCATGTCAAAGGTCGTCCTAAAGTTTTAACTATTGAGACTTGATTTGCATCGAAGATGATTTCAGCTGAGTCTGGCAAGGCTTCATAAACTTGGGCGTGACTTCACATTTTCATTTTTCCTATACAGCTTTTGATACCAACCACAAATCACAGTGTTTCAAGATTTGCTCGCATTAAACATCACCAACACCTTTTTTTTTTTTTGCCCTGGTGGTGGGCTGTGTTGGAGTCTACAGAAAATAAAGTTGAGAAATAAAGATACATCTTAGGTTTCCATGACACAGTTGCATTTTATCCTACTATATCTCCACTCAATATACCAATCCTACCAATGTTTCCTAATTCCTCATGCTGCATAAATAAACATGACAGATTACAGCATTAGCAATGACGACAGTAATTTATGAATTGCTAAAATGTTTTTAAAAGATGCATAGAAAGTGGCTTGATAAACCCTGTATCATCAATCCATTTAAACATTCCCACAGAGCTCTAATCAGAAGCTCATTTTATGTGCAACAGGTATGTAGAATAAACCTCCCTCCGAATAACTTGTAGACCTAACCTGAACATAATCCATGTTAAGAGCTGTTTTTTGGTTCACAGGAAAACCTACCATTTAAAATCTTGCACATAGGCTACTAATCATATTATGGTGCAATTACCCATGGTAATTTTAAAAATCCTGGCTATCAACTACTGATTTAAATATTCCAGACATCTTTCTTAACTCCACTTTTACTGACAGCATGTAAGTCCTTACTACTGTCTTTCAAGCCATTGACCAGTTATTTTTTTCATGAGGAACCATTTTAGTCATTCTTCTTTATGTGACAGTTGATGACAACTGCTTGGAAGACTCGGGTGTTTTTTCTTGTGTCGCTTCTCTGGTTGCCTACGACACTTCCTAATTATTAACAGAATGTTTCATTGAATTGTTGTATCCAATTGACCAACTGGTAATATATTATGGCTTGCTTTAATCTTCCTATGATACACTTTTAGATCCCATACATTAATGAAATATACAACAACATAGGCTGAAATGTTAACCAATCTCCCATTCCCTAACACTCCCAACTAATGGGACATAAGCTACCTAGTGGTTGGTCTCACATTGTTTCCATCTACATGTACCGTACTAGGTCTAGTAATACCATAGGCATTGTGACTGTTTCTCCAACTCCGTCAAGGAAACTAATTCTGAACTTAGATCTGGAATGGGGTACACTGTCCCACGAGGGCAATCAAGGACAACTTGAATCATTCAAGTGATTTTTCTATTTCATTTTACCAACTAACCAGGTGCCTGGAAATGCTAGTGAAGGAGGCAGCTAAGTAGACTAGCCTACTGGTATTCACCATTCAGAGAACATTCTCAGCGACTTGTCTATGCATAGGCCTATGACACATGAAATGAAAATCCACAACCTGCTTCCAGTCTCAGACCGGGTCAGGAATGGACACAATTTTCAGAAATTGATACAGTAGTCACAGAACACTAATGGTGCCCAGTAGTCGCAGCTTAGCATAGGACGGAGTGGATTCCAGCCACAGATTAACTTATGATCTGTCAACGGGTTTTCAAACAAATTGAGCACACACCCAAGTACAGGGGTCTTGACCATGATGTTCCAAGCCTCTAAATGAAACACTCCTCTTTAAGACTTTCTGGTCTTGCATCCATGGATCAACATTCTCCTGATCTCAGTGTTCTCTAGTTTCTGATGGTTATGGACATTATTTTTATCCTGATAACTTCATAGTTTAAGGGGTTGGGGTACATGCCCTATTCTTAATTAGTTCAGCATAAGATCATTGAATCCCATTAAGAAAAATAGGGAACATCCATATGTTACTTGACCATAGGAAAGGGTGAATTTAAAAAACTGAACCTCTAGGGACATTGATGCAGTAAGTAGGCTAGATCAAAATGAACATTTTTCAGTGTTGCCTTAATAAAGTTTGATAACTTTCTACCGTTCAACATGAATAGGGAAATATGGGAAATATTTTTATTATTTGCAGAGATTACAAGGATGACTTGTTGGTGTATCATTATTTTGTTAAGCGAACATAAGTTCCAAGTCCATATCGTGTTGGAACCCATATTTCAGTGCTGCCTTAGTAAACGAAATATTCAATGTCTTTCAGTCGGTCAACACGGTTGCACTTAATGGTAACGAGCATTATTCCAAAAACTAGAAGAAAAAAAACTGTAGGCTACATGCTGACCTAACATGTCAAATCAATCATGCCTACAAGACAACAAAAATGCTCTATGAAAAACTATTAGTACCCCAAAATGGTAGTGAAAAATAATCTCAAAACACCGCCACTATTTCGCGAAGTTGCAGAAAAATCTTAATAAAGTACAGCTATTCGTAATAGTTGCTACTGTTGTGATAAACCGCTACTGAGTGATACGCCCCCGAAATATAACTATTTATCTTAATGTCTACAAGATAACGAGATTACCAAAAAACCACGATGCCACCCACAAATCTATAGAAGGCAACACTAGAAATGGCTTATCTAATCCACAAGTCACCCACCCTTCACCACCATTAATATTTGTAATTTAAGTAACTTAGGTTATGTTAAATTGAGGTTAATGGCGGAATTGATTGCGGCTGTGTGGCGGGAAGGACCCAATAAGTGCTCAGCCAATCAGGGACGTTTTGATTGGAGACCATGCTCGGAAAAATTTTAGATCGTTTTGATTCACTTGCCTTCGTTAAGCCCCCACCCTAGGCCGTGGCAGCGAACAAAATGGCGGCTTAACGAACACGACGGGGTGCCATTATTAAAATTTTGGGAGATAGAAACACAGCCTTTACCTGTTTCCAGTTTATTTAAATCCGCGCCAATTGCCTGCGCCCATAACCTGTTAAAGGTTTTAAGGCGGCAATGAAACGTACGGTAACGCTGGTTAATTGTCATTTAACTGTTTATTTATCGCAAAATTACAAGAACTGATTAAAAGTGTCGTTGCCATGAATAGATCATAAAACGAACTGAAAAGTAGTTGAAGTTGCTGGTGCGCCTCGCGAGCAGGGTGGTGGTCGATACCGATGGATGTCGATTTCACCAACACCTAAATCTATAGTCGATGTCAACAGATTCCTTTTCTGTAGAAATGCTTTCCTTGCCTGAGCCATCCTACTTTTTATACCATATTCTCTTTGCTTCGTCCATCACTGGTTATTTTGCTTCTTATGTAACAGAAGTCTCCTGCTTCCTTTAGCTTTTCACATGCCAATGTGATGTCCATAGATGCTTCTGATTTATTTTGGCTGCATTCTAATATTTTTGTTTTACATTTACCAGTATTGATTTTCATAACGAATTCTTTCCTCAAGACTGAGTCCATACCATTCCTGGCATGTCGGCCAAGATGGGAGAGGAGATATGTTTTTGGCATCTGCTAATGAAGAGAAGAGATAGGTTGGTAGGGCACATAGGGTATCAAGACACCCAGGAATAGCAAGCTTAGTTATGGAAGGAAGGGTCAAGGACAAGAACTGTAGGGGTAGACCAAGGTTAGAATATGTTAAACAGATTGCCTCGGATGTAGGGTGTGGTAGCTATGTCGAGATGAAATGTTTATCTCAGGACTGGGAGGCATAGAGAGCTGCATCAAACCAGTCAAAAGACTGAAGACTCAAACAACAACAACAACAATCTCTAATGTACAATGAACCGCTTCAAAAGGGAATTCCTCATGAAGCTTACCTAGCAATTTGTTTCCATAGCCTACTCGTTTAACTTTGTTAAATCGTAACACCGGTAACAGAACATTCAATTTTCAAAATCTCATCGAATGTATTATATCCAAGAAAACAAATAAAATGTTCATCTTCACCTAATTCTTTTAACAAATATCTTATGACTGTTTCTGTCACCTCTCACTATCAGCTGATTTACTAACATAAGTGATGTAGACTGAAAATTTTGAAATTCCACTCGATGACCTCCATCTGTTCAAACACACTTCACTCTCGATATGACTCACCTCAATATCATCATCATCATCATCATCATCCTCTTGTGACTGTTCAAAACATACACAATAATACTCTATAGTTGGATGCGATTGTTGTTCACTTCCACTCTGAAAATTAATGGTTTTGCACTTCATTGTTGTTTTTTAGGTTGAAAAGACAAAATAAACAATTTAAAAAAATATTATCAACTATATGTAGCCTAATGAAACAAAAATAAACTTTATATAACCGGTATATAGTCCTATATACTTTATATACTTACCAATAATTTACTGTTGGAAGACAACTTGATTGTGATCCATTTTTTAATCCCAAATACACCATTCTCAGTTGACCCTTAAATAAGTTTATTTCATTGATATCAGACTCGCTTAATTTTGAAAATACGGTACTTGGGGTGAAAATACACTTGTTGTTTCATCTTTATCGAGAATGTCAAGCACTACTTTTCTTCCAAATCTTGTCTCCACGCCTCGAAGAGATTGAACCACATACGGCAAATCAATTATCAATTCGAATAGTTTTTTATTTGAATACTGTGCTGAACTGGCTATCTTATTCAATTTTGTTATAATATCCATTACACTAATGTAACTGTTATATTTCTGCTCCTTTTTTAGCTCGTCGACGTCTTACTTTATCTCCTTAGCACACACTCTCTCTTTTATGGCGAAATTAGAACTTAAACTCAGCAACACAGTCATCCTTATATATACGGAATATCCTTCCCCCACCTACGCTCAATAAACCACCAATTACAGTCAAGTGGATTTATTAATATTCAGTCACCCTATAACATCATCAGCCATTCATCTTCATCAAGACAGAGCCAAGTGAGGTCAATTAGCATCTCTACTAACAACCCTATGATGTCATCACCCATTCATCTTCATCAAAACGGAGCCAATTAAGTTCAAATACCATCCTCCAGCAAACAAAAACCATTAATCTTCATCACCAAAGGTCAAAGTTGAATCCATTAACGCTTAATAAAGGTCAAATCAAATAATGCTAATTTAAGGTCAAGGTCATATCAGTTATTTCAATTGAGGTTAATTAGTTTGCACTCAACTTAATGAGATCGCACTCGACAGGGTCAAGTGGGGTTAATTAGTTTGTACTCATATTTAGAACATACAGTACATTGGTTTACTACTAATAGGCTTCATTCAATATGTCCACCCATTGTAGCAGGTTTCCCTTGCCCACACTTTGAGCGACAATTGTAACGTTTTCACTTTGCTCCACGTTGAGCGTACAAGGGTAATGTTAATTAATGCCCCATGTTGGTAGCGACAAATGTAACGGTTTGGCTGCCCCAAACTGTTGGATGATAAATGTAACTGTTTACCTTTGCCTATGCTATGTTGTTTTAATGGGCTCCAAGACCTCAATGCAATGCTGAAATCTAAATTTGTATTTAACAACGTCTAGCTCTGGTAGAACACCTTCAAGAATCTATTCACTCAGATCGTGGTATGATTTGATCATTAACCCAACAAACAATTGTATCAGGAGAAGGAATTGGTCTATATCTAATGCTACCTACTGAAAGCAAAGATTGCATTGTAAAAGAAATGAATTTATTATATAAAACAAGTATAGCAAAATTAATAATAATAATAAGTATAAAATTTAAATTGGAGCGTTGTGATTTGAATATTACCGATAGAAAATTACGTGAAAACGGAGTCTGATAAATTATTGATTTTACTCTTATTCCCAAGCTATGAAGTTATTGAAATATGAGATATAAAACAAAGAGAAATGAGAGATTGCGTATTTCTGCGTCATTCGCGCTTACCACTGGAAATGGCCGAAGCCTTTCCCTCGTACTGGATGATGCTGTGAGCTTCCCACAGTCTCCTGGACGTCGTCATCTTTGTCGATATTTGATGATATTCTGGTAGATTAGATAATTCTATGGTCCGTACATCGGACCCAAACACTCGTACAACCACACTGGTTAGGTTTTACAAAAGTTAGTCCTCCACTCCACGGAACATCGGAGCGACTCCCGCGTGCAACCGTACTCGTTAAGTTCTACACAGATAGTCCCCCACTCCACGGAACATCGGAGCGACTCCCGCGTGAACCATTCTCGGCAAGTTCTACACAGATTGTCCCCCACTCCACGGAACATCGGAGCGACTCCCGCGTGCAACCACACTCCGCAAGTTCTACACAGATTGTCCCCGTTCCACGGCGTGCTGAACGATATATGCACCCGTCGCATCCCCACTCCAGTCCCGACTTCCAGCTTACGTGGTCTCCACTGATTGGCTGCACCCCACGCGCCACATCCCCACTCTGGCTCATTACACTCGGCGGTAGGGTGAAGTCGTATTCCGTTCCATCTATCCGCCTTTTCTTGACGCTGCGACCCAAGCTTGCGTAATACTTCCCGACAAGATTAAGCGTGTACTTGAATTCCCAGTGAGTCACGTCTCTCGATATACCCTAACTGACGAAACTCCGTTAAATTCCGTAATCACATAACTTTCTATATTGTCGTTCGTAATAATTTGCTTGATAGCGTTTTCTAAGACATAGAAAACCTATCTGTATGCTTATAATTTTTATAAAATGCTCCGAAAATATCTTAATAATAATTATAATAAATTAATAATAATAATAAATTAACATGAAAAATTCTCTTGGCTGAACAATTTGCCGCGTAAATAAATATAAAATGGCTTCCTACTGACTTATGCCAGTTGCATAAAAACCCCTCGAAAAACACGTTACACCATTTGTCCGACTAACTTCTACATTCTTGAGACATAGTCAAATGAATGGAAATAGTTGCCCTAGAGCAGGGGTCTTCAAACTTTTTAGCCTAAGGGCCACACTGACTCTTCCACTAAGTCCCAAGGGCCGAAACCTAGGTAGCGCATCATACCAATATACGGTACTGTAGTTTTGAATGATGTGCAAATTTTCGTTTCAGGACTAGCCGGCGTGTGAGATGGCGCAGGGCGTGGAGGTAGACTCCACTCCGTTTGCTCACGGCTTTTTTTTTGTCTGCTTTTGGCACTACTTCTCTGTGTGAAAAATATTTTCCAAAATGAAATACGGCATACAAAAATATTTACAGATCCAAATTAACTGATGAACATTTGAAGTCCCTGCTGATCATTGGTTGGTTCTTAAGTTTAGGGGCTGCGACAACGCGGTCATGTAGCCATGTGTACTTTGGGTGTGTGTAGAATCTGTCTGATAACCGGTGTTAATTGTGATGACTGTATTAGTGTGTGTTATCTGTTTTTTTTTTAATTAAGTACTGCAACTTAGTATTTTTAAATAGTTCCTACTTTTGCCGCCAAGCGCCACCGTCAACGACTACTAGGCCAAGTTCAGAACTTAGCTACTAGATGCCACCGCAGTCGGCTCTTGGCAACGAACGTAGAAACCTAAGAGCGTTGTTTACATTATTAACCTATCCAATTTAGCTTCACACAGCTGCAATTAGTGGAAGGTTCTTTAACATGCCATAAATCTATAACATGGGACCGCCGGCTTTACTTCCCCTCCGAAGTAAGACATACTGAGGGATTTTTAACGCTCTTAAAAAATCCGACGGCTTCGGCCGGGTTTGAACCCGCTATCTTGGGCATAGAAGCTTAGCTGCTGATAATTACCACTTGTAGTCCACAACTGCAAACAATTGTCAGAGGAAAGGAGCTACATAAATCTCATTAATAATAATTATAATGTTAAATTTCATTATATGAATTGCCTATGTATGCCAGTTACTGTAATTTTTAGGTAAAATCTCTTATCATTAATTACAGTTAAAATGTTCAATTTTATTGTCTGTCAGGTATTGAGTTTTTAATTGGTTGCGGTATTACTATTTTGTATGATTTACTTTAGGTACAGTAATGTAAATGTTACAATGTAATCAAAATAAATAAATTATGGCGGGCCGGATTGGTGGTGCTCGCAGGCCGTAGTTTGGAGACCCCTGCCCTAGAGTGTTGTGGAATGTCAACCTAGAGGGATATGGACCAAATGGTGTATGTGGGATCTTCTCTACAAGCACAAAAGATACCTTCTTGCTGCGATTGTAGAGCTGGTAGGCAAAAAGTTATAATAGGCATATCATTCAGGACTGCCCTCTGAGATCCTACAATGCTAATGAAAGAAATCTGTACCAAGAACCACCACAGTCCAACTGGCAACACATAAATTAATTTCAATTAAATTAAATAAACCTACCTCCTCAGGTTTCTGGTTATCCAGACCTGGAAAGGTTGGGTCAATTATTATTATTATTATTATTATTATTACTATTATCACCAACCCGCGTCATCCCATAATCTGCAGGCCAAATGGCTGGGCAGCGGTCGATTGGTGTAGTGCCACGGGGGCAAATTATAACCAACTGACAGTGATAGCTGGGACCCAGACTTTGAGAGACGTAGGCTAGATCCGCACCGCCCTTGAAATGGTTTTCTGTGGTTTCCTTCTACAGTGAAATACAATAAAATAAAAAATCGAACCCGTGGCACTAGGCCTAGAGCTTCGGCCTGCAGATCAGCGGATCGGCTCTCCTCAGCCGTTAATCTTGGTCTCCTTGGCCGCTGCGCTACCTCACTATCAGACAGCTACTCAATTGTCCTCACGAGGCTGAGTGCACCCCATTCCAGCCCTCACGTTAGTTGCTAATACCCCTGACGGAACTGGGAATCGAACCCGGGGCCTCCGGGTACAAGGCCGGCATGCTACTTCAACACCACAGGGCCGACTTCTTTCTACAGTGAGGAAGTTTTCTAAAGAACGGAAACTTACCTGGGCCGTGTGGCGGACGGAGAGCGATAAGTTACGGGCAGATGACTAGCATCTACCGATTACACAATAGCGGGTCGGGAAACACCGTATCCTGTCATAGCATTGATTACATACGCAGCTGGCAACATACCTTAGTTGGGAGAGTTAAGACTTGTGGTAAAGAATTGTAGCCTATCTGGTATCCCGTGAACAGGGTTAGGTATAGAACAAAACATTGAATTTTCCTAGTGGAAACTTATTTTCTCAAGAAGAAGTCTTACAGTAAATGTGTTCGTAAGTTTCAATTTTTACTTGTGGGGGAAACTCAAAATGTATACAGAAACAATTCGCATACTTTGGAGGGTCTCGAGAACAAAATAACTGAACTGAAAAAAATGTCAGTGAAGATGAATTACAGCGAGTGTTCCTAAACTTCCTATGTTGGTGCAATATGTGTTTAGAAAATGAAGGACAGCATTTTCAGCAACTACTCTGAAATTCATATAAATAATGATGATTATTAAATACGTAAAAAGTGTAAATGTATTAAACTAATTAGTGCTATGCTGCTGCTAGCGGCAGTGCCTTCTCGACAGGCGGTTAGCCACAGTGGCCCGGTCACTACACCCGCGTCTGCGAGGTTCCGTTCTAAAGGGAAGGACCACAAGACCGCTTCTTTCCAATGCCTTGCCTAGTTTCACTCATTTCATCTCTCATTATTTCCTCTCATGAGGTTGGCGTCAGTAAGGGCATCCGGCCGTAAAATCACTCACCACAGGAAAGAAAAAAATCATTGCATCCCATCCCTGACCCCGTTGAAACTGAATAATAAGGGGTAGACATACATTTGATGATTATTATTGTTACCGTATTATTATTACTATTTTATAATTATCGTTGGTTAATGTAGACAACTATCCAAGGCAATTTTAAGAGATTCTTGTTTCCAATTCTGGCATTGACAAGTGGCCATTCTCGGTGTGGTGTTTACCGGATTTTTTAGTCTAGGCCATGCCGGAATTGTAGCATTCTTCAAGTCCAAGGGTATCTGCTCATTTCTAGACCATAAATACAGCCACGCAAACTACTACAGACACCACACAAACATAGGTTATCAGACAAATTAACACACACAATTACATGGGGCTTATGATCAAGATTTAGTCCTACCAATGACAACCACCATACTTATATTTCAGCGGTTCATGGTGCAGCGGCTAGCATTCATGGCCGCCATCCCTGAGGTCCGGGTTCGATTACCATCTCTGCCAACAAATTTAATCCTAGCCTGAGGGCTGGAACAGGGTGTATTCAGCTTAGTGAGGCAAAACTGAGAAGAGGAGGGTTCAATTTCCACCTCAGCCATCCTCAAATGAGTTTCTGCAAGTGGTGAAACTAACCAAATAAATACTGATAATGAGGTCTCAATGAATGAATCGACTCAAGTAAATGAACTTCATAATGGGGAAACAGGCCATCATTCCATGATCCAAGACGAATTTAATTCAGCTCTGCTTGAATATGCAGGTACTGACCCTACCCAATGTCCAATACTTCCGAGGCAGCAGTCTTCCCGAAAGTTTGCCATGGTGTTGAAAGAACTGATTGAAACCGTACTTCCCAACTATTTAGAAGAGCACCAATCTTCCTTTCATGGAGTTCCACTCCCACGGACCAGTCATCCCACTACCGCATACTGCAAGCCCGACTACTGTAGAATCAGTGAATTCACTTGGTGGCGAGAGTTTTTTAGAACAGAGGTAAGTGCTCCTGCAAGAACTATAATCCCCAAGCTTAACAACAGTACAAATGCACAGAGTTCCTCAATCAGAATATTTCACCAAAATGTACAGTCACTTAATAATAAACTAGTTCATATCGATATGCTTCTAGAAACATCACTCAAAGATATCCACATCCTGTGCTTGTCTGAACACTGGATGAAACCTGAACAAATCAATCATGCTGTCATACCAGGGTTTACTTTAGCTAGCTACTACTGTAGATCAACATCAGAGCATGGAGGTGTATGTATCTATATCAAAGGAAACATAGAATTTAAGCCTATACCAATTCTCGATGACTTATGCATAGATAAAAATTTTGAGGCAACAGCTACTTCTATCCCAAAGGAAAATTTAATTCTCATCTGTATATATCGTTCACCAGGAAATAGTGCAAAGTTATTTCTGAATAAACTAGAAGTGATAATAAATAAAATAGATAAATTTAATTTAAAAAATAGTTCTTTGTGGAGATTTCAATATTAACTTTTTAGAGGAAAGTACGGAGAGAAGGGAATTGCTAAATTTGTTAAGCTCCCATCATCTAATTCACACAGTAACAGTACCCACAAGAATAACAAAAACTAGTGCAACCACACTTGACCAGATAATAATTAATGACAATGTGAACTGCAACTCTCTCGAAGTAATCAACACAGGTTTCAGTGACCACCGAGCTCAAATAATAACTCTAAATATTTCAAACCCAGTTTACAATGCTCAGTTTGATAAATGTCGAAGCTTTAGTCAGTAATAATAATATCGTATGGCCTCGGGTGCCTGGTGCAAGCTTTGCTATTTGACACCCAGAGGGTAGCTTGCATGTCGAATTTCGTAGTTCCTTGACTGTGAAAGTCAAGGAGGTTAGATGTTAGATATCTAATCTCCTTGAACACAATAGCGCTTTCTAGTAGAGAAATGAGGAACTTTGTGCTGGCGGAAACTCCCGAGATTAATTTTGCCATTATGAACTCGGCCTACTGAATTCAAATGGGTTCTTTGACATGCCAACATCGTATGACATGCGCATCGTATTTTTGCCGCCTTTCAAAAATCACTTACCACGGTCAGGGGCGAACCTGCAATCTTGGGGTTAGTAGACCGACACGCTATCCACTCACCCACCGTGGCAAGCTTTAGTCAGTACAATATTTCAACAACTTGTTAAAAGGAGAAACTTGGGAAGGTGTGTACAAGTCAATAGATACAAACAAAAAATTCCAGGAATTCATTAATATTTTCCTGTATTATTTTGATATTGCATTTCCTTTCAAGAGTATCAGACTGAAAGTTTCTTCTCCATCAAAACAATGGCTTACTCTTGGAATAATTACTTCATGCAAAAGAAAGCGTTTCCTCCACGATTTTCAAAGTATGCACGAAACCTCCAATGAATTTAACATGTATTTCAAGACCTATAAGACCATACTTAACAAAGTTATAAAATTAGAGCAAAGAGAATGTCAAATGATAATTATATCCTGGAATCTAAAAATAAAACTAAGGCTATGTGGAGTATCATAAAAAATGAAACCAGGCAAACAAAACCGGCAGTAAATAACGTAACGTTATCAGAAGACTCCAAGAAGATCAATGACCCACAAAATGTCTCAAGAATTTTTAATGAGCATTTTGCTACCGTAGCTGAAAAACTACTAAATGTAAACAATATACAAGCAATAAAATCAACACTCGCGAATATAACATTTAATGGAAAATCAATGTTTGTTGAAAATGTTACAGAAGCAGAAATCCTCAATATTGTAAAGAACCTACAGAATAAACATTGCTCAGGAGTTGATAACATTCCTGATATACTAGTTAAAAAATGTATCCAAAATATAATTACCCCCTTAACACACCTCTGTAACCAATCTCTCATGTCAGGAATATTTCCAGATATCTTTAAAATTGCAAAAGTAATTCCATTATTTAAAGGGGGAGATAGAGAAAATGTAACCAATTATAGACCTATTTCTTTATTGTCGATATTTTCAAAAATTTTAGAGAAGATAATGTACAACCGTCTAATTAGCTTCATAAACAAATATAAATTGTTAACTGACTCTCAACATGGCTTTAGAGAAGGAAAATCAACAATGTCAGCAATTTATGAATTTTTAAATCCTGCTTTTGAGTCACTTGATGAAAGGAAGAGAGTATGTGGCCTGTTTTTGGACCTGTCTAAAGCTTTTGATGTGATAAATCATCAGATACTAATTGATAAACTCCATCAATATGGTATCAGGGGTATCGCTAGTAAGTGGTTTCAGTCATATTTAAATAATCGCCAACAGATCGTCGAACAAAAAAGTTTAGAAAATACCACAAACATATTTAAATATTACCACTCAGATCCTATGTTTTTGAAGTATGGCATTCCGCAGGGGTCCGTTCTAGGGCCACTACTTTTTCTCCTTTACGTAAATGACTTGCCATCTCAGATACCTGCATTTAAAACTGTACTATTCGCAGATGATACAAGTGTTTTGATGAGGGGTGAAAATGACACTGAACTTCAAAAATCAGTAGAGGAAGTAACAGGTCAACTGTCCTTATGGTTCAACAATAATGGATTCCTTATCAACACTAGTAAAACAGTGGCTCTTAACTTTCACACAGCTCAGAATAAAAGTATTAATTCTCCCTCCGTAATCTTAAATGACCTTAAAATTGGTAACGCCTCTTCTACTAAATTCTTAGGCCTTTGGTTGCTGGATGACCTAAAATGGAACTCTCATACCACTAAACTTGCCAAGAAACTAAGCTCAAGTTGTTATGCATTAAGAGTATTAAGACAATCGACTAGCTGGAGAACTGTTCTTAGTACTTATTTTGCTTATTGCTATTCGCTTATGAAATATGGAATCATATTTTGGGGAAATTCACCTGCTGCTCACCAAATCTTTATTATCCAGAAAAGAATAATTAGAACAATGAAAGGAACTACTAGATTGCATACATGTAAGCCTCTGTTTAAACAACTGAAAATTTTACCTTTGCCATGTATTTACATCTTTGAACTTCTATTATTTGTCAAACAAAGCTTAGGAAATGAGGATATCTTTGAGATGAATTCAAATATACATAACTACCAGACCAGACAAAAGAACAATCTTCATGTACATGCTGCAAATACAACACTATGTAAAAATGGTATATTCCATGCAGCTATAATGCTATATAATCATTTGCCAAATAATATTAAAAGTACAGCAAATTACATAAAGTTCAAAATAAAACTAAAGAGTTCTTGCTGGAGCACTGCTTCTACTCAGTTAAAGAGTTTTTAGAATATCAATAGTTATGTATTCATAGGACTAAATGATGTAAGGTTATCCTTGTGTAGGCCTATATTATTATTATTGTGGTTGTAAATTAGTATTAGTATAATTTGTGAATTGACGTGTCCTATATCATTGTACAATGTACATTATATGATTGAATGGATGAATAAAAAATACAATACAATACAAGAGGGACAGAGAAGTATTCAGCCGTTGGAGGAAGGCGCATTGTACAAATATCTTGGGTTCGCCCAGAGTACCCGTCTCAGACATGGTGATATCAAGAAGATCATAACTGAGCAGTATACTTCACGACTTCGCAGTGTTCTCTCTTCAAAACTTAGCGCTAAACATATCATTAAGGCAGTTAACACATTAGCAATGCCCGTACTTACATATTCCTTTGGTATCATCAGGTGGACTCAAACTGAGCTGCACGATCTGCAACGAAAAACATCGGTGCTTTTATCATGCCATCGTATGCACCATCCGAAATCAGCAACAGAGCGCCTGACTCTACCTCGGTCTGAAGGTGGTAGAGGACTGATAGACATCATGAACCTTCATACGAAACAAGTGACAACTCTGCGTGCATTTTTCCACAACAAAGGAGAAACATCCCCTCTCCATCGCACTGTATCTTCAGCTGATGATAATTACACACCGCTCCATCTGTCATCTTTAGATTCACCAGTAAACGAAGTGAAAACTACTGAATACAAGATCGGGAATTGGAAACAGAAGGCGCTTCATGGGAAGTTTCCACATGAGTTGGACCAGCCTCACATCGACAAGTTAGCGTCGCACGCATGGCTGACCCACTCGGTACTCTTTCCGGACAGAGGGATTTGTTGTAGCTATCCAAGACCAAGTTGTTGCTACTCAAAGCTATCGGAAATTTATCATAAAAGATCCAACAACAGAGAATGAGAAGTGTCGCCGCTGTGGCAAATATAGTGAGACCATTCAACACATTATATCAGGTTGTTCCCACCTTGCCAACACTGACTACAAACTTCGACACGATCAGGTTCCCAACATTATCCACCAGAAACTGGCCTTGAAGTACAAACTTCTTCAAAGCTCCATCCCCTATTGGAAATATACACCATCTGCAGTACTCGAAAATGCCACACACAAGCTTTATTGGGACAGAGGAGTTGTGACAGATGTCGCAGTCGGTAACAACCGGCCAGATATCATTGTCATCAATAAAGGACACAAAGAGGCTTCACTGATAGATATCGCATGTCCCAACACTCAAAACATCCAAACAACAGCTGCTACTAAAATATCTAAGTACACAGAGCTGGCAATTGAGATAAAGCAGATGTGGAAACTTGATTCGGTGACTACCATCCCAATAATTATGTCGTGTACTGGTGTTATACCGAGAACTCTCCACAGTAGTCTTATCAATATTGAATCTGCACCCGCAGATATATATTGAACTACAGAAGGCAGTTCTGTTAAACACATGCCATATTGTTAGGAAGTTCCTTGGTGACAATACCCTGGCCCAATACTCAGCAAGGCTCGATGATCCAGATGGAAATTTAGCTCATCCTACAAATGAAGGAGACTCGTGAAGACTGCGGGCACGATATGGATGTGAAGTCCCTAAACAGTGTAATAGAAATTATCTCAGTACAGATGGTTCCTTGCTAAGGCCGAACCAGGCTGTAACAGAAAATGTAGCCGGTATTTGCCGTGATAATGTAGTCAAACAATAAACTATAATAATAATAATATAATATAAACAATTCATGCTTTTGGAGTATAGCCATCTGCAGACTGCTGATTTCACTTCCGCATCTGTCGTAAAGTGTTGGCCAGCCAGGAATTTCTTCATGGGACCAAACAGATGAAAGTCCTGAAACAATGTTTATTTCCATTGAAAAAGGAGGCAAGGTTTCTCCGAAACGTATGGTTTAAATTAAAAATACACACGGCATTAGCCCAAAAGCATGAATTGTTTATATAATAATCCGGGCCGTGAAAGCCTTAATATGCAAATAATAATATAATTTTAATTTTATTAAAATAATATACACTTGGTGATGTGCCTCATGAATCTGACAGGGAATTCAGCACATATTAATTATTATTTGAAACTTATACATATATATATATAATGTATTTGCTGTGATAGCCCCCTCTATAGAACGGAACCTTGCAGGCGCCGTGTGACGACCAGGGCACTAAGGTTAGCCACCTATAGAGCAGGGCAGCAGCAGCAGCATAGCACTCAAGTAGTTCAACACTTTTTAACGTATTTAATATTCGTCATTGCTTACATGAATTTCAGAGAAGTTGCTTAAAATGCTGTCCTTCATTTTGTAAGCACATATTGCAGCAACGTAGGAAGTTTTGGTACACTCGCTGTAATTCATCCTCACTGATATTTCGTATTCGTGCAGTTATTTCGTTCTCGAGAGTCTCCAGAGTATGCAGATTGTTTCTGTACACCTTTTGTTTGAGGTACCCCCACAAGTAAAAATCGCATGGCGCTGAAACACATTTACTGGAAGACTTCTTAAGAAGATAAGTTTTCACTCGGAAAATTCGATCTTTTATTTAAATACTTAACCATGTACACTGGATACAATACTTCAAAAGTCTCTCTCTGAACTAAGGTTTCTTGCCAGCTGGGAATGTAATCAACCTATGACCGCATTCAGTGATTCCCGACCTGCTGTTATGTAACGGTAGATGATAGTCAACAGGTGCTGATTAATCGGCCCCGGTGATGCTCTGTTTTATCGGAAAGGCTCTCCCTTTATATTTACGAGGGCAGAGCGGAATGTAACGCCCAATATTTCTTTCCCAAAAAGTTTAATAGGTAACAAAACCAAACAAATCACAAATGAACTTACGTCTTTGGCCTACTTTTCTACATAGTCACCAACTTTCTCTACACATTTCTGCCATCGTGTTACCAGTTTCTATACGCCCTGCTCGTAGAAGTCAGTTTGGTTGGAGTATAGCCATCTGCAGACTGCTGATTTCACTTCCGCATCTGTCGTAAAGTGTTGGCCAGCCAGGAATTTCTTCATGGGACCAAACAGATGAAAGTCCGATGGTGCCAGGTCCGGATTGTGTTGTGGATGCTAGAGCTCCTACCACACAAATTGGGCAATTTTCTCATGAACAGGAGCAGCAACATGGGGGTGGGCAATGTCATGAAGAAGTTTGACACCGTCAGCATTAATATTCTGCCGTTTGTCACGAAGAGCACGACGCACCTTAACCAAAGTTTTAATGTAGGCTGCAGCATTCACAGTGGTCCCTTGTTCAGCAAAGTCCACCAATAACACACCACACATATCCCAGAACACTGTCACAAGCACTTTCCTAGCAGATTGAGTCACTTTGAATGTTTTGCATACTGGGGAACCAGCCTGTTTCCACTCCATTGAGGTCTGCTTGGTTTCGGGCGTGTAGTGGTACGCTCACGACTCATCACCAGTGACAATTCCTTTCAGAAAGTCATGTCCTTCTGCGGCGTAACGCATTAAGGGATCCAAGCTTGTCATCATTCACTGGCCCTTGTTGTTGTCTGTCAAGTTATTTGGCACCCAGCCAGCACTAACTGTACGGAATTTTAACGTGTGGTGAACAATGTCGTACACCGCACCTTGGGAAATGTTGAACGTCTGCGATAAGGTTCACGGGTGCACAAAATTGCTGCCTCAGTGACTTGGACATTCTGCGGGGTTGCAGCTTTTACCAGCCGCCTGCAACGTGGCGAATCCCTATGGTTAACACGGCCCTCTTGGGAGAGTGCATACCACCTGAAGACATTGCTACGGTCCATACAGTCGTCCCCATACACGCCAAGCATGTCCCTGTGAATTTCACTCAGTTTAAGCCCTTTGGCCCAGAAATATTGAACTACACTTCGCTGCTCTTCACAAGTTGACGACAGTAACATGCGCGCCACGTTTGTTTCGTAGTTCAGGCTTCTCTTGCTAGAGCTGCACATGAAAACAAAATACCCTCTACATCAAACTATATCGTCATGAAATTTCAACATTCCAGCTGCAATACCAGGGAGAAAGAAATGATTGTGTGTTACATTCCGATCTGCCCTCGTATATATAGACTGTATTTCAATATAAGAGTGCAGTAAAAAAGGATGGTAGGAACATTTGTTGTCGCACTTTTTTTTGTTTTTAACATATACAGTTCTGTAATAATAATTATATAGTATAGTGAGAGCCCTTCCTATAGAACGGGGATTTCCCATAGCCATGCCGCAGAAATGTCGCAATGACTCACCGGCACATTTATAACAAGTGCCGATTACAACAGCGTACCGCGAAGCCCTGGATGTTGCCATAGCATACATATGCAGCTGGCAAATTACCTTAGTTGTGATAATTAAGACTTGCTGTGAAGTACTTTAGCCTTCCTTGTATTACGTCAGCATGATTAGGTATAGAACAAAACATCGTATTTTCCTAGTGGTAACTTATCTTCTGAAGAAAAAGTTTGCAGTAAATTTGTTTGCAAGTTTCAGTGCCATGCGATTTTTACTTGTGGGGGAACCTCAAACAAAAGGTATACAGAAACAATCCGCGTACTCGGGGTTTGCAAGAACGAAATAACTGTACTGATACTAAATATCAGTTAGGATGAATTACAGCGAGTGTACCAAAACTTCCTACATCGGTGCAACATGTTTATGGAAATTGAAGGACAGCATTTCCAGCAACTACTCTGAAATTCATATAAGTAATTGAAAATGAAAATCCACAGCCTGCTTCCAGTCTCCGACTGGGTCAGGAATGGAATGAATGAAGCCCCCATCTAGCGGCGAGGATATGACCTGTGCCGGCTGCCAAGGCCTGATGCACTCCTCTGAGGCAATGAATAAATGAATGACAAATGAAATGATAGTGGAGAGTTTTGCTGGAATGAAATTTTGACAGGGAAAACCGGAGTGCCCGGAGAAAAACCTGTCTGCCCCCGTTCTGTCCAGCACAGATCTCACATGGAGTGACCGGGATTTGAACCACGGGCCCAGCGGTGAGAGGCCGGCGTTCTGCTGCCTAAGCCATGGAGGCATATGTAAGTAATTATGATTATTAAATAGGTTAAAAAGTGTAAATGTGTTAAACTAGTTGGATGCTACACTGCTGCTAGCCACAGTGCCCGGGCAGCCAGGCGGCATCTGCAAGTCACGGTTCTATACAGAGGGCCCTCACTGTAACTTCTTTTTTTTTAATATTTTATTTTACATATTAGAAGTGATACCAAGAAAATTATTAATGTCCAGAATTAATAACATAATAGGTACACTATTGCAAAATGTGAACTATGTCACAAAAGAACAAAGAACAAAATAATATTGCAAAAAAAAGTATTTACTTTGGTGATATGAACTGTTACCTATCACAATAGTAGTTATGATAAGTTTGTTATAAATTAATACTTATTTTGCAATGTATAGCTAGTGGTTTGCTGTTTACGTTAGACAATCCAGGTGGTAGTTCATTAAGTAATAATAATAATAATAATAACAATGATAGCTTAGCGATGGAACTCTTCCTACATCGCTCAGTATTTAGACCAATCTTTCTGTATGGAAGCTAGGTAAATTCAGGATTTCTGATAAGCTAGAGGTAACTGATATGGGGATAGCACGAATGATTGCTGGGACAAATAGATGGGAGCAATGGCAGGAAGGTATTCAAGAATAAATCTTTAAGTTGTTTCCGCCTAGTCAATATTTTAATTGAATACTTCCGTCAATACGGAACCGAAAATGAAAGGAAGGTATTCGTAACAAAGAGATAAAGGGTAAGTTAGAAATGAACATGCTGACTCAGATGTTGGGGTCATGTGAAGTATATGGGGCAGGAGAGATTACCTAAGAGGTTAATGAGTTCAGCTGTAGAGAAGCAGAGGTAGACCTACGAGGTGATGGTTATATTCAGTGTTGAACGATTTCAAAGTGGGAGGTATTACCTCCTTACATTTTGCTACTGCCTAAGTGGCTCCTTGCAGTCTCCCCATTGCTTCCTAACCCTAGAGAGTTAACATTGAATATTAGGAGCAATAAAGCCAATGTATAGTCGATTTGATGATGATACTTCATTGCTTTGCATAGAGATTTCTAGTACTTATTTACTAAACTTATTCCCTGGAACATTACTGACAATCAACAACACTCCAGTGCATTGAAACAGCATTTTACTTAAGTGTTCATTACAATAGACTTCTGTCATTTTCTTTTATTACTGGACAGAAAGTGCAGATCTTATGTTTTCTTGCTTCATTCACTTCTACGTCATCAGCTGGCATGTTCACATGATGTATTTCGGCCATGGACAGCCAAAGTTGTGCATTGTTAAGTGGCCTCTCGCTAATATTTCCTTTAGGGGCAGATGACCTCGTAGTTCCGCCCCTTAAAACAACAATAACTAACATATAACTAACCTTCACAATAACACAGGTTATAAGACAAAATTCCTCACTCACCCAAGTACACTGAACAATTGAAATAAAATATAACCTACTCATATGGACCCTATACTGTTATCAGAAAGCAATGGTATTGAATTAAGAGTATCTCAATAATTAAAGCACTCAATAATGTAACCGAAATCAAAATCAAATCAAAATCACTTTATTTGCAATGAGGTGTCAACCTCGGTGGCAAATGAGGTACATAATTTACAAACACTACACAATATTAAAAGAATACAGTAACTTAATGTACAAACACTACACAATATTAAAAGAATAAAGTAACAAACACTACACAATATTAAAAGAATACAGTAACTTAATGTACTATTCACACATTGATTGAACTCCCCTCTCACAACTGCTGTAGGAATTACATAGCACATATAATGTATCTAGGAATACAGCACTAAGTTATACCACTTCTTTCTTTTCCCTGGTTTTGTCTATTCTGCTCTTGAATAACTGGACTGATTTTGGAAAGGGATCAAACACCGCCCTTGGTAAACTGTTCCATTCCTTCACACCCTTCCCAATGAATGAAAATTTACCCCAATCGATTCTGCTAAAGTGCCGTCCAATTTTGAATTTGTGGTCTGCCCTGCCAATATAATTACTTTCCAATTGAAGCCTCTCACGGATTTCCCCCCATGCTTCCTCTCCTGTATATGCTCTATATAACCCTACAAGTCTGTTTTTCTCCCTTCTCTTACTTAATGTTTCCCACCCAAGCTTCTCTAACATATCTGATACACTGCTTCTTCTCCTAAAATCCCCTATCACAAATCTTGCTGCTTTCCTTTGAACACTCTCAATTTCTTTTATTAGGTATTCCTGGTGCGGATCCCATACACTGCTTGCATATTCCAATATTGGACGAACCAAACTTAGGTAACTTTTCTCTCTTATTTCTTTGTTGCATCCTCTAAGTAGTCGCATAATGACATGCAACGATCTGTATGCTCTCCCAACAATGTCTCCAACATGACCCTTCCAGTGCAATTTACTATCAAATCTCACACCTAAGTATTTGCACTTGTCATCTTTTGGTACGATTACCCCATCCAATGTATATTGAAATTCCATTTTTAATCTCTTGTTTGTGAATATTGTGACAGTTGATTTACCTCCGTTAACCTTCATGTGGTTCTCTTCAACCCAATGTTGGATACTGTCGAGGTCCCTTTGTAATATTTTACAATCCTCTATATTATTTATTTCCCTATAGACGATAATGTAGGGCTCACCCTCGGGTTTTCGCCTTGTGCGGTTTATTTTGGGTTTTTAGGTTAGGTTTGAAACTTGGCTACCTCTTGTTGGGGCACCATAGGGAGTCTGGGGCTTGGTGACAACTAGATTCTCTGTGGTGACCTAGCAATGAGGTAATAGGGGGGCTTTGCCCAATGAAGTTTCATTGTGTGTTGTTCTTTTTTTTAAAATTATTATTCTGTTACTATGAGGATAGTGTTAGGTCTTATTCTGTGAAGAAGAATGGTGAGGTTATCTTTTTGTTGAGAGAGGTTTTCTGCTTGTTGGGAGGAGATGTGTATAGGCTTGGTGAATAGTAATGGTTATGTTTTCTTGGATAGTAGGAATGAATGAGTTAGGCTGGTTTTGAAAGATGTGTATGGATGGAGAGATTAGTTAGTTATTGTTGTTTTAAGGGGTGGAACTACGAGGTCATCTATTCCTAATGGAGAGATTAGAATTGTGCTATTAAGATTTTATCAGGGGCAAATAAAATCAGGAATTTTATATGAATTGCAAGAGTATCAAGTAATATGATTTGGTTTGTCCATACAGACAGACAAGTATTAAGGGTTGTGTTACCAATAAAAGGTGGAGTAATAAGAATAAGGAAAGAAGAATATTAAGTATTATGAGGGGCCTTTTCATCATGAAGGTAGTTGTGGATACTGTGCAAGAGATGCAGGTAAGGGAAGCTTGCTTACATGTTGATAAACAAGTAGTTTATTGATAGTTTTGATTGCCAGAGAACATCTAGTAAGAAGAAGGACAGAAAGAGACTTTTCAGAAAACGCAGGAAGACAAGAAAGGAGCAGAGGTATGTTTTGTAAGAGATTGATTCTTATTTCCTTGTGTGTTTAACGCTATCTCGACCCCGAAGATTATTATTATTAAGAGAAGAATTTTGTTACATTGATTGCCCAACGTGGGGCTTGTTGTTGTTGGTTAACCGACCATTACTACTTACTATTTAAATTTGTTTCAATAATAATTCACAATAATTCACCAGTTACATCTAAATGATACAACCAATATGTGCATTATTGTAAGTACACATAACATGATAAGTCTATAGATATGGCATCACAACCACGCCATTCATTGCTATATCTCCAATAACAGCTGATTCTCAAGATACAATTAACGTCTGAACAATACCATTCGTTTCAACTCCGATTCAAATATAACCTTAGCATTAGTTTGAGTGGAACGGGGTGCACTCAGCCTCGTGAGGACAATTGAGTAGCTGTCTGACAGTGAGACAGTGCCCCGGTCACGAAAACCAAGATTAACGGCCGAGGGGACCCGACACGCTGACCACGCGTCACCCCAATATCTGCAGGCCAATTGGCTGGGCAGCGGTCGCTTGGTAGGCCTAGGCCCTTCAAGGGCTGTAGTGCCACGGGGTTAGTTAATTAGTTTGAGTGAAACTTAGAGCCTAATACAAGGAATCGTTCAATTCCAACACAGAATGATCGAGTCCTTATGAAGTATACATAAATATTTTTCGAAGCTACCGTATTCAAACAACTACAACGAGAATAAGACACCAAATATGGTTTTGACTTTGGCAGATGTTGAAGGCAGAAATCTCAATTCCTTCTTTCAATATTTGTAATTTCACCATAATCCATCGCAACTCCAATGACACAGTTTTGAAACCTCTTCTGTTTGGAAAATTTATATTTATGTATTTGGAACTTTTTATTTTAAACAAAATTATTGTAAGGATATCCATTCTTTTACCATTTTAAATGCTGAAGAAAGTTTCAAAAATACCAAAACATGTATATTTAAATAATAATAATCATCTAATTATATAGTATTGACAAGGCAGATTTCAACAAAATAAATAATTACCAATGGTCAATACAGATCAACCTTTACCAGATCAATATGGTAAACATATAGGCCTACCGTAAAACGAGGTGAATGGGATCACTTTTGATCTTTGACTGTCTGTAACTCTTGAACCACTGAACTTTATTTCGTGTTCTTTTAATTGAAACATGAGTCCGCATCAACAGATTGTATATTGTTGGTAAATATGACTCTATCCCCAAAAATTAAGTGTATATACCTAATTAAGTGCGTGATCCCATTCACCACACCAGGTGGGGTGAATAGGATCACTCTTTCATTTCTATGACTAATCCTATTCAGATGAACTGTAGGGTGAAAGGGATTGTTATTTAGGACTCTGGACTACTCCTAGAAATATCAGATCATATTTAAATTAAACTGCCAATGGTGCAAAGACCTGTAAAACAATTTATTACTTAAAAATATACATATTTAGTTGAATAACAACGTATTCACTACGTAAATTATAAAATTGGTGATAAACACAACTATAGGGTGTTATAATTGAATGCAAACTTACGTTGCCCCCTACGCATATTTTCTGGGCCCTTCAGTCTCCCAACTTTTTTCTCATAAGAGAAGCAAGTAATGTCATCCACAGCTGGAAACGCATAGATGTGTCCTTGGAAGTCTCTTGTGGATTTGCATCAAACAAACGTCCCTTCGAATTTCTTCTCATCTTTACTGTTTACAGATTGCAAAATTTGGCCTACAAAATTAAGCAGCTTGCTTGTGCCTTGTTTCCTGGTATCTGGAGGAAAACTTACTAGGACCCAGTCTCCTTCAGCACTTCATGGAATCGAGAATTTATTTGCCGCCTTTCTATACTTGGTCCTTATTCCTTATAGCTAACCTAGCTCTTCCTATAGAGTTAAGATCAGCTTTGCGGTGTACCTTGCTCTGTGGATCTGGTTTGTAGTGCCACGGCATACTCAAACTTAACATCAAAGTACCGGTCGGTATCTGATCCTATTCACCTGCCAGTCAGAAAAATAAGGCAGGACACAAAACAAATAGATTTTATCACAACTGATAATATGCAAACTGAAGATGATACTTGAAATGAATTCACTAAACATACCTTATCCAAATATAAAACACAAATTTTGCAAAATGCTAGTGCAAGCACATGTTCCACACAAAGTTATTTCACTAAGCTATTTTCGAAAAACTTGTAGCTTCTGGTTGAATGTGTATACTATTAAGTGCTGCCAACTTAAAAATTGGAGAACATGTTTTAGCATAGCGTTGCACCAACTAAAGTAACACCAACTGATTACAACCGCCTTCCGGTTTATGTGGTACATGTAATAAAGTTTTATGTTTACCAACAAAGTTTTGATCCCTTTCACCCCACTGTTATTCACCTCGTTTTACGGTACGTATTTTGTTTAAGAAAGACAACAATTTGAGTTCAGTCATTCCACCCAATAATTCATTACTTTTTTCCTGTATTAAGGTTCCATTGACTCGACCTTTGACAGGACAGTGTTTGGATGCAACTGGCTATCCTGTGTTGATTTACGAATTGTCTCATATTTTCTGCCGTGAAGTTGGTCATGAGATAGGAGTAGCTGCTCTTCAATGAGCACTCATAATGGGGATCAAATGCAATTTTGCCCCTCTATTTAGCACTCTGTGTGATTTATGAGAATCGTTTTACTAATATTGAAATCTTACCAAATTCATAGTTGACTGACTTTCATTCAATAAGAAAGGGAACGATGACTCTTTTTTTGTTTTACAGTTCAACTCGATACGAGCTGCAGCCATGATGTTGGGCAGGAAGCAGAGCCTGAAGGGGGAGCAGGTTCTAGCTGACTATGGCCCAGAGGAGTCTCTCAATGAAAGTGCAGACATTGAATGGGTCAACATGGTGAGTAGTTCTGTTGTAGCCTGAGCCCAGCCAGGAGTGAAATGTACATGTCTGCTGTACATCAGCCAAGCAACTTTGCTCCAAGTTGTGAGCGAGTCTGAATATTTCCAGCTTCATGTGCTTGGAACATCTCATAAGTCATAAGAATAAAGCAAACATCTGTGAGTTGAATATGACTGTGGCTCCTTGAGCACTTCTCATGAAGTAAGGAGGAAATGATCCAAACAAACACATATTGTTGATCTAGTTTAGTGGTTCCCGAATCTGTGCAAATTTCACACCTCCCTTATAATAGAATAACAGGACCGGTAATGAAAGTAACAACAAGTATTTCCGTGAAGAACTATACAGCCTATTTTCATATATCCTACTTATGTTAATTGCCACTATCAACATACAAAATTTCAGTTTGATTGCTGTGTAATAGATTCGTAGATATTGAGAACCGACTAAATATTTCGGATCGTCGCCATGTTGGATTTTTATATATGTAGGTCCTAGAGTTATGTACTGTTACATGAAGATTATTGTGTACGTGTAGCGTTCAAACTTCAATCGCATGATTAGGACACAAGAAGTAAAAACGAGATTTTAAAATTTCGCACAACTGCCATCTTGTGGTTATGGAAACAATTGAGATAAATAAGATGCCAGTGGATTAACATTTGTATAAGGGTTTAATGTACCAAGTTTCACTGCACTCGGATGGTTAAATTGCGAGAAACGTCCATGTGAATATTTGTACTTCGCGTCGCCGCCATGTTGGATTTGTGATCACCAGGTTATTGAAAGTCCTATAGGTGATCTTATGTTCATAGCCCCTATGAACATAAATAAAATTCAGTTTGATTGCTATAATAGATTTGTAGATATTCGGAGCCGTCTAAATATTTCGGATGGTCGCCATGTTCGATTGTTAAATGTATAGCCGATAGAGTCATGTACCATTAAAGGAAAATTATTGCGTAGGTTCATTATTCAGACTTTCACTTCGATCGCACGATTACATCACAAGAAATAAAAACTTAATTTTAAAATTCGCACAGCCGTCATCTCTAGGTTATGCAAACAATTGAACTAAATTAGATACCAGTGCATTACAATGTGTATAAACATTTCCTGTACCAAGTTTCATTGCGTTTGGAAAATTAAATCGCGAGAAAGGTCTATTTAACATTTTCAAATTCGCTTGGCCGCCATGTTCGTTTTGTAGTTAACCGGATTTTAAAAGTCTTTTAGATAAACTTCCAGTGGCGCCCTTTATCTCTGTACAAAATTTCAGGGTGATACCACTAATAGTTTCAGAGATATAGAATGCCGGTGAAATATTTCGCACAGCCGCCATCTTGCGGTTATTTAAACACAAAATGTGCTAAATGTTCCGGCATAACTCAACAAATTGCCAGCGTTTCGCCCCGGTGTACCATTGGGCTCTTCAGTTGGTAAAAGTACACCTCACCAAGACGCTGGCCAGCACACACTGGGAAGGTCATTGCAAGACATATTTGATACATGTGTACCGACGTCACGAGCAAAGCCAGTGCACTACGTGAGTCGAAACTCCGCTCCAAAGCAATTATAACCTTACCTTGTCATTGAATATATAATTTTCAAAAGAAAAATATGTATTGTCCGTTGAGAAATTTCTAAATGTATTTTCCGTTTTCTTTTGAAAATTATATATTCAATGCCAGTTAAGGTTATAATTGCTTTGGAGTGGAGTTTCGACTCCCGTAGTGCACTGGCTTTGCTCGTGACGTCGGTACACATGTATCAAATACGTCTTGCAATGGCCTTCCCAGTGTTTGCTAGCCAGCATTTTGGTGAGGTGTACTTTTACCAACTGAAGAGCCCAATGGTACACCGGGGCGAAACGCTGGCGATTTGTTGAGTTATGCCGGCACATTTAGCACATCTTGTGTTTAAATATATAATGGCTCAACGGACAATACATATTTTTCTTTTGAAAATTATATATCTTGTGGTTATGTAAACAATTCAACGAAGTTAGATGTCGGTGCATTACAATGTGAATAAACATACACTGTACCAAGTTTTATTGAGTTTGTTTGGTTAAATCGCGAGAAACGTCTATTTAAAAGTCGCAACTTCGCTTGGCCGCCATGTTGGTTTTATAGTTACCATTTTTCAAAAGCCACATAGGTGAACTTTTAGTAGTTCCCTTTATTACTGGAAAGAATTCCAGGGTGATATCGGTAATAGTTTCGGAGATATTGAATGCTGGTGAAATATTTCGCACAGCCGCCATGTTGGATTGGTGAGACGTAACAAAATTTGAAGGGCACGGTCGGGGTCGTCCGGAATACTGCTATGAACTTACCGAGTTTCATTGAAATCGCTCTAGCCGTTTATAAGTTATTAGGGGGGGGGGGCACACACACACACACCATCTCACACACACACGGACAAAAGGTGATCTCATAAGCCTATTTTTTCAAAATTGAAAATAGGCTTAAAAGTAGCTAATTTTTGTGCCTGGATAGTTGGAGGTAAAAAAAAATCGCTGAGGTCAGTTTAAATCTTTTAAGTTTGCACCGCTAAGCTTACAAATTACGATGGAGTGAGGTTTTTTTTAATGTTATTGTCTTTAGGCAATTAAGAATTGCAATGGACAAAGTCAGAATGCACACAAATATACAAAATCATGAATATAAAATAAATACACTAAATTAAATTAACAACTATACACAAGACCTAACATAAAACATAACAGTAATTTTACAACAACAAAATTACACGAAACTTAGCTATGAAACCATCTATGGAGTTATATAGAATATATTTCTGGTAATTTAGTTTTCACATCCCATGCAAGTGGCACCATTTGCATAATATAGCTATATTTTCCCAAGTCCTAACTCTAAGAAATGCATACTGAGGATACCTCGAGTGGTATATATTGTTTCAACGTATATTTTTGGCATCAAGAAGAGATTTTAGTTTTGTGTGAAATATTCCAAAACTCAACAGAGACCTCTCATTTTGTAACGTGTTTTTCGAGGGTATTTTACGCCACTGACATAAGTCAGTAGGAAGCCATTCAATGTTTATTTACGCGGCAACTTGTTAAGCCAAGATATGTTTCATGTAACTTATTATTATTAAGGTATTTTTTGGAGCGTTTTTATAAGATTATAAGTATACAGATAGGTTTTCGATGTTATAGAAAACACTATCAAGCGAATTATTACGAACAACATTCATCATCATCATCTTGTACAGTTTCCAGCCCCAGGCTGGGTCTGTTTGGAACATAAGCCTCGCCACTTAGTCCTTTCTTCCCACCGGCCGATAACCTAGATGTTAGGCCCCTGAAAACAACAACAACCTTTCTTCCCACCACCTCTCCGTTGTCACTCTGGTCCAGTCCTCGCCTCTCTACATGACACATTCCTCCACTCCTTTCAGCCATCTATCTCTTGGTCTTCCCCTTGGTTGTTTCTTCTGCATCTGCATCTCATGTATCCTCTTGGGAATCTTCTTCTCATCCATTCTCTTTAAGTGTCCATACCACCTCAGTCTTGATGTCTCAGTCCTACCTTGCAAGGGCTCCTCTTTCACTATTTCCCTGACCTTTTCATTCCTCACCCTGTCTCTTCTTGTTACTCCGATCCTACTTCGCAGGAACTTCATTTCACCTGCCTGTATTCTGCTTATGTCTCTTTTCTTCATTGTCCACGTTTCTGAAGCATAGGTCAGTATCGGGATATAGTAGCTTCTGTATAACACTTCCTTGCTTTTTTGTAGGACATCTTTATTCCACACTAAGCTCCTAATGCTTCTCAGAAATGATTCTGCCTGTCTGCCACGTTCCGTAATCTCTTTGTCATTTTTCCCATTTTCCTCCACTATACTTCCCAAGTACTTGAGACTTTCCTCCTTCTTCAGCTGTCCACCTCCAAGTGTTATCCCACTCATAGGTCTGTCCTTTTTCCAGGTCGTTGACAGGATCTCACATTTACTGATGTTGAGCTTCCATCCGTACTCTCCCACTGTTTCTTCCCAAGCCTTCAGTTGCTCCTGAATTTCCTCCTCCTTGTTTCCCCAGACCATGAGATCATCTGCAAACACCATTGCTTTCATCTTATCTTCTCCTATCTTTCCTGCTCCGTGTCATTACCTCGTCCATAACCACAATAAAGAGAAGGGGTGACAGCGCACTACCCTGTTTGAGGCTACTCATTTGTCTGAACCAGTCTGTTCATTCCCCTCCAACTTTCACACAACTCACACTTCCACAATACATCTCCTTCACTCTGCCTACAGTCCCTTTTTCCACTCCCATGTTTTCCATTGCTTTACAAACCTTCTCCCTACACACACTATCATAGGCCTTTTCGATGTCCAGGAAGGCCATCAACAGATCCTCTCCAAATTCATAGTGGTGTTCCTGGAGCTGTCTCACTGAAAATATGAGATCCACTGTTGATCTCCCAGGTCTGAATCCATACTGCTCCTCTCTCAATTTTCTCTCCACTTTGGCTCGTATTCTACTTTCTAATATCTTTTCATATATCTTGGCACAGTGTGGTATGAGTGTGACTCCCCTGTAATTTCTGCACTCCTTTCTGCTTCCTTTCTTAAATATTGGGACAATTAATCCTTTCTTCCAATCTTCTGGGGTCTTTTTCTCCTTCCATTTCACCCTCATCACTCGGTACAGCCGCTGTTTCCCAACCTCCACTGCTGCCTTCACCATTTCAACACTCACTTCGTCCACACCCGGTGCCCTTCCTCCTTTCATTTTGTCTATAGCCATCTCCAGTTCTCTCCAAGTCAGGTCCTCTTCCATTCCTGTGTTGTCTTCTCCATCTTCCAATACATTGTCTTCCTCCCTATGACCATTTGGATTCAGCAAATCCTCAAAGTACTCTTTCCACACTCTCTTGAGTGTCTCTTTGTTGTGTACCTCATTTCTGTTTTTGTCCACCATTACCACATCCTCTCACAGACCTCTTCTCTTACTTTTGACCATCCCTTAAAGTACTTTCTTATTTCCTCTGCTGTCTTCCTCCATCATCTCTGTCCACTTTACCATCCATTTCTTCCTCTCCTCTGCGACAATCGTGTTTGTTTCTTTCTTCTTCATCTTATAATCTTCCCTTGCCTGATCAGTTCTTTCCTGGAACCACACTCTGAAAGTCTTGTTTTTCCTTCCCACAGCTTCTTTTACTCTCTCATTCCACCATGGTGTCTCTTTACACCGCTTTCTGTTGCTTGTTCTTCCACATACTGCCACTGCAGCTTCCACCATTGTGTTTTTGAATTGCTTCCATTCCTCTTCCCCTGTTTTAGGATTGTCTGTTGGCATCCTTTCCCTTATTATCTTCTGGAATTCTTCCTTGACATCCTTTTCCTTGAGTTTCCATACTTTGATTTTCCTTTCCTGGTACTCTGTCCTCTTGCTATCCTTAGCAACGCCCAGGTTCATAACACGTATTCTGTGGTCGCTTTTTAAGGCCTCCGATGGTATTACCTTTATATCTCTGACACTTCTCTTCATTTCCCAGTCGTACAGCATGTAATCTACCAAAGATTTCTTTGTTAAATCACTGCTGTACCACGTTACCTTGTGGATTTCTTTCTTCCGGAACCAGGAGTTGCCTACCACTAAACCGTTTCTCTTGCAAAAATCCAGCAACTTTCTCCCTTCTTCATTCCTGCTGCCCCATCCTTCTGCTCCCATTACATTTTCATATTCTTGCCTTTCACTTCCTACATGTGCATTCAAATCTCCCATGACAATGATGCTCTGACCATTCAACTGCTGTTGTAGCTGCTCCCCAAAGTCTTCCTTCTCTTGAGCTGTACATCCAACTTGAGGGGCATATACCTGGGCTATCTCCAGGCTTCTTCCCTTCACAGTTACTCTGATCTTCATGATCCTGTCACTTATTCCCTTTACCTCTTCCTTCATTCCATCTCTCACAACTACTCCTACTCCGCTGCTCCTTCCTTCACTGTTCCCACTCCAGTACAACCGGTACCCTTTCGTCAGTTCTCTGCGACCTTCTCCTTCCCATCTCGTTTCTGCCAAGCCCAGTACATCCAGCTTTCTTCTCTCCATCACATCTACAATCTCCTCCACCTTTCCTGTCAGTGTCTGTATGTTTAATGTCCCAACTCGTAGTCCATTAGCATATCCGGGTCGTCTTCGTTTGCATCCGTTCTTTCCGAGGCCTGTTCCTGCTTTGAAAGCAAATATGATATCCACTACTGGCTTGCTAGGCCTATCGTAGCTTCACCAGAGCCCCGTCAGCCGTCACTTTTCAGGGTTCCCATAGAGCCTTCACAGCTACCGTAGCGGTCCCGGGGCACACAAAGTCCCAACTGTACTTCACCCCTACAGGCAATCCCCTACTTCATGCCGTTGCCCGTCTCCCACCACGTGGAGAAGGGGTTGGACATGTGGGAGACTATTACGAACAACATTATCGCGGAAAATTATATGATTACGGAATTTTACGGATTTTGTCAGTTAGAGTTTATTGTGAGAGAGATGATTCATTGGGAATTCAGCTACAGGTATATTTTTGTCGAGAAGCGTGACGCAAGCCGTGGGGCACTTCCAGCTGGCTGCATCAAGAAAAGGCGAAATGGCCTGGACCGGTAATCGACATCGTCGCGCCGAGTGTATTGACCCTTAGGTGGGGAGTATCGCGTGGCGGCTCAGCCAATCAGTGGAGACCGGGCGAGTGGAAGACGGGTCCAGAGAGGGGGTTCGGCGAGTGCATATATTGTTTGCGCGCAGAGAAGGGAGGCCGATTATCATTGTAAAACTTGACCGTTGTGGTTCCTCGTGTGGTTGGTTCCCGTGTGATCGGACCATAACTTAACATTTCTACAACAATCTCCACAACTGACGAAGAAGATGGCGACGTCCAGACGGCTGTGGGAAGCTCTCTTCAGCATCAAGTACGAGGGAAATGCCACGGCAATTTCCAATGGTAAGCGCGAATGACTCAGAACTACATAATCTCTCGTTTCTTTGTTTCATATTCAGTATTTCAGTAACTTCTTAGCTTGGGAATAATAGTAAAATCAGTAATTCATCCGACTCCGTTTTCACGTAATTCTCTAGTGGTAAATTCAAATCGTTACGCTCCAATTTAAATTTATTATTATTAAGGCCCGGATAGTTATGTGTTTACATATTTTTTATTTAATTAAATATTTTCTATTTAGTTACATATTTTTACCATTTTGATAAATAAATACATATTCTGGCGTGTTTATTGATAAGCACATATTTCCTACTTTTGGTCGTATGTTGTACTTCTTGGATGGCTGCTGCCCACATTTGCAACCCTTTGAAATCCAGTAAGTGGCTTCTCTATTTCGTCAGTGCTCCATTGTCTTCATACTGTAGTCGTATTTCAAGACAGGGATTTCCCGGTCATTACGTGGCCTACAGCAGCGGGGCTGGAGTTAACAGGCTCATTAAGCCTTACCTAGAAGAGAAATTTTACTTGAAATCACAGTGGTGTTCTGTGCAGTGGTGTGCATAACTTGTGAGTATACTGATTGTGGCGTTGTCGTTTCAACGAATACGATGCGTCCCAAAAGTGCGAAATGTGTTACTTTGAATCGTTTAGTGCGGGAGTTCGTATACGTTTTTAGTACTGAAGGACCTAATTTATTTTACAACATTTGTGAGAAACCCATTGCGGCAGGCATGCGTTCACAAGTTACGCAACATTTTGCGACAGCGTAACACGTGAAATGTGCATTTTTAAAGTAGTCCACACAACGTTGGTTTCTCGAAATGCAGGAAGTGAGATCTGGTCCAGCAAACTGCTAGTTCTCACAATACATTTGTCACGCATTTCGTGTGGCTGATATACCATTGAACCAATTGCATAATCCAGTGCTACGTGGAACGTTAGAAAAGTATGTCAAACTTCCTCTTCCTGACGAGTGAACACTGCGTAAGAACTATTTACTTATCTTTACTCTGAGTGCACAGAATTCGTAGTGAAATAGGCGACAACGCTGGGTGGATTACAATGGACGAGACGACCGACGATGCTGGCCGTTACGTAGCCAACATCATACTGTAGTTGGTGCGTTAAAATACGATCCATAAGTTATTTTTACTGACAGCTGTTCATTTTGAGAAAACCAACAGTTACACAATAGCTAAAGCATTCAATGATGTTATGGTGCTTCTGTGGCCTGATTGCCGGGGACGACATTTAATTTACTTTACATTCAATCGAGCAAATTTACCCACTCAAGTATCAGTAGAAGACAATACAATCAGTGCTATGACAGATTCTTAAGTGACCTTTTCTTCCGTTGTTTAGAATGAAATTCGAAATCAGCACATATATGATTTCGTATTGCGTATCTGCAGGAAGTATTGTAGGATTCGGAAATTGAGGCAAGACCCGGTCTGTTAAGCGGGAATATGTGTACTGTGGACTGGGTTATTGAAGCAGCTGTACGTTTCAATTATTTTTTGAGTAACTGAGGGACATAAATACGATACCAATTTAAGAACATATTTTGGAAACTTAATCACATATTTTCCCACTTTTAAGCACATAAATCTATATATATAAAGCTCAATGTTTGTCTGTCTGTCTGTCTGTTATGTATACAAATCCACACCGTTTCACCGATCTGAACCAAAATTTGTATACTTACCCTTCGGATCCCTGCGGGTAACCCTGTCCACTTGAAATTTCCGACAGACCACCCCATTCCCTGCATTTAGGCCCTTTGTCCTAAATCTACACTGTTTCACCGATCTCAACCAAAATTTGTATACTTACCCTATGTAACCCTGTGAATAACACTGTCCACTTAAAATTTCGGACAGACCACCCCATTTCCTGCATTTAGGCCCTTTGGCAAACTTCTACACCGTTTCACCGATCCGAACCAAAATTGGTATACTTACCCTTTGCAACCCTGCGGGTAACCCTGTCCACTTGGAATTTCGGACAGACCAACCCAATTTCTGCATTTAGGCCCTTTGGTCCAAATCTACACCGTTTCACCGATCAGAACCAAAATTTGTATACTTACCCTTTGGTACCCTGCGAGTAACACTGTCTGCTTGAAATTGCGGACAGACCACTCCATTCCCGGAAAGTGGACAGGGTCCGTCCCAAAGGCAATGGAAAAAAGGGGTAAAACCGGACCCGCTCAGGAAACCTTCAGGGTTGCCAGCTCCTGAACTCACCAGCCATGAGCCCTTGAGGATGTAGCACTATCCAGGGTGCACCAGGGCTACACACACCCTGCCTCCTTGAGGATCTTGAGCAGAAGATGTGAGATATTAAGAAAAGAATGAGGCTATCAGGAATGATTAGACAAGGGCCAATTAAGGCGGGAAAGTGAAAAGAGTCGCTAGGCCTCAGATAACCTGATACCATCGGGGTCGGAAGAGAACAAGAGTTTGACCAAGGGAGGCTGACAGGAAAGAGAACTGAAAGGTGCCCGGCACCAGTAAGTAGAAGCAATGCCGGACTCAGCTGGGGTCCCGTGGTCGCAAACCCACGTCCCACAAGTTGTGACCCTGGTGGGTGGAGGGGGGAAGAGGGGGCAGGGGTGAGAATAGCTTGCTCATTCATCGCGAGGTGACATGAGAAAAATGTCCAGACCCCGCCGTGTTACCTGTTATTGCTGACTATGCTGATGTTCATACGGGGTCTTTGCTCAAACCGCTGTAGTGTTACGAAAGAATGAGTGATTCACCGGTCAATGTGAATAGGACCGGGAACCCCCCCTGAACGTCTGTCATCATATATCGTCATCATCTGCGATATTCTCAGCTACGTGCAGCTTGGACCCGAGCAGTACTCGATAAGCTCTTTCACTACACGCATCGAGTATAGGCCTAAGCCAGAATATAACGTTCAGACTTTGGAAGACATCGAAGGTAGTAATCTGAATTACCTATATCAGATTTAAAATTACACCATGTTCGTTTAGTAGTCATTTTTCATTACCTTATTATTATCATATTATTATCAATTTATAATAAATGGGTATTTTAATAAAATACTTCAATCTATTAATAAAAATAAATAAATAAACTATATAGGTTGTTATATATATATATATATATATAGTATATTTAATTATATTACAATATACATTTATATATATATAAATACATATATAATATGAATAAAGATTGCGATCCTCTACAATGTCATAAAATAAATAAAAAAAATAAAAAAAATCATAAGGGCAAATGACCTAGATGTTACACCCTTTATACCACTAATCACCACACACAATAAGACTTCATCGCCTGTGAATTTTGAAATATTTCTTTCTATCACGGTAGTTTGTAAGTTTGTCGTGTCAATTCAACAGTAGTTTTCATTACCATCCTCATCAAAAGGGCAAATGACCTAGATGTTACGTCCATTATACTACTAAGTAACACCACAGTCTTCATCGCCTGTGATTTTTAAAATGTGTATTTCCATTAATTTGTAAGTTTGATATATCCGTTCAGTAGTAGTCGTCTTCATTATCATCCTCATCAAAGGGGCAAATGACCTAGATGTTACGTCCATTATACTACTAAGCAACACCAGAGTCTACCTAGCCTGTGATTTTAAAAATGTGTATTTCCTTTAGTTTGTAAGTTTGATATACCCGTTCAGTAGTAATCGTCTTCATTATCATCCTCATCAAAGGGCCAAATGACCTAGATGTTACGTCCATTATACTACTAAACAACACCAGAGTCTACCTAGCCTGTGATTTTAAAAATATGTATTTCCATTAGTTTGTAAGTTTGATATACCCGTTCAGTAGTAGTCGTCTTCATTATCATCCTCATCAAAGGGGCAAATGACCTAGATGTTACGTCCATTATACTACTAAGCAAAACTAGAGTCTACCTAGCCTGTGATTTTTAAAATACGTATTTCCATTAGTTTGTAAGTTTGATATACCCGTTCAGTAGTAGTAGTAGTCTTCATTGTGATCCTCATCAAAAGGGCAAATGACCTCTCATTCCTTTAAAGTATCAATTATTCCCATTCGTTGATAAGTTACATGTGCCAGTAGTCGCTTCTATGTTCATCATCACTATGTAGAAGATGTTTTGCGTCAGAAGAAAAGACAACTGGATGCTCAGGAACGTTAACGATATATCGACTGCGATATCTGGAAGCTTCTCTTTGAGGAATTGCTTCAGACATTTATCGTACAGTTTAAACCTTAACAAGACGAAACTTTTAACCAGATAGCGATCTAAGTGGGAGCTCTTTGGCAAAAAATAATCAAGTCTTTCCCGAAATGTGAGTCCTAAAAATAACTTTTTCTATTATTTTCTAAGTTTCATATGTCAGTTATGTAGTAATTTTCAATATCATCCTGATCAGTAGGGCAAATTACCTAGATGTTACGCCCTCAACGTCATTTGGGGTAAATGACCTAGATTTTAAGTCCATTATATTTCTAATCACCACCACATAAAGTCTTCTACGACTGAGATGTCACGAATTCTGGGACCGCTAACGACATATCTCGACTCGGACTGAAGACAAATATCACGAGAATGATAATTATTTTACAGAGCCTTCCCATAGTGACTTAAGTATAAACATTGTCACTGGGTTTGATAATGTAAGAAATGAATACATAAATAAATATAATTTATGACGTTGAGTGTTAAGGAGACTGAAATATTATCATCTTTCCACCGGGCGAAGCTGGGTACTACTGCTAGTACATACATATTTCTGAAAAGTTAAGCACATAACTATCCGGGCCCTAATTATTATTATTATTATTAAAATTGCCACTACTTGTTTTTTATATAATAAATTCATTTCTTATACTATGCAATCTTTGCTTTCAGTAGGTAGCATTAGATATAGACCAAATTCCTTCTCCTGATACAATTGTTAGTTGGGTTAATGCTCAAATCATACCACGATCTGAGTGTGAAGATTCTTAAAGGTGTTCTGCCAGAGCTAGGTGTTGTTAAATATGAATTTAGATTTCAACATAGCATTGAGGTCTTGGCGCCCATTAATACAATGTATCTTAGTCAGAGTAAACATTACACTTGTCATCCCAACGTAGAGAACCGTTACAATTTCTGTTATTGATTTCTAAATTTGGAGACCAACTCAAATTGAAGTCCAGTAGTCCGGTCAGGATACTCAAACCCGTGCGCTTTTTGGGGGAACCTTTTTTTTTTATGATTGCAATTCATTTCTGACATGCTAAGGATGAAATTTAGCTTGGGAGTCATTTTTGTAATTTTGGTGTTTGGCCGCCATATTGGAAAATGGCGACCAGTCCTCACGAAATTAGAAAATAGAAAAATCTCCCAAACTACTTGGACAATTTTCATGGTTAAGATACCTCTGGATAGGTATTTAATCGTTCTATATGTTTTACAATGTCACTGGTTACAATCTGAAAGGGAAAAGGAAACAAAGATGCATTTTTGTTATGTTTTTCTTTATGGATGTATACTTTTGGTGTAATATTACTGATTATCAAATACCGATAATGTCATTAGTATAATGTCTTCATAAGATAGACGTATCTGTAGTAGCATCAATTGGAATGTTTTGAAATCTTTGTGCATCATTAATTTTATATTTGTTGAACATGTGAAAGCCACAACACATATCCTTTTGTCAATCACTGAACTCCTCCTCTGTGTCACTGTATCCTATGGATGAATCATGAACAGGTGAATTGACTTCTTCTTATATTTCTTCGACAAATTCCTCTGCAAAGGTTTGTTTGGTTTGAGGAAATTGGACTCCACTTGGAAGTGAGGGTATTGTGTGCGTGATGGGTCGCAATCCATCTTGGAGCTGTTCCCATCCAAAGTTAGTCGGGAGCAGCCGTTTTGCAAGCCTTGCATTCTTATATTCATAAGCTTGCAAGTGACTTCGAAGACAGTGTTGTTTATATGAGTCTTCGTCGAGAGGCAATCTGGCAGAATCGTAACATCGTAACTGCCGCCAGTTACGTGCTCGGGCTTCGCACAATCTTTTGCTCACTGGGTCATTGTAGATGATCCTAATTGTGAACAACTGCAGTTGAAGGAACAGCTCATCGGATAGTTCGTCATTAACTCCAAGTTGCTGTATTATCTGTAGGTGTGTCATAACATTTGGCTGAAGAATGAGCTTCATTGCTTTGACCTTCTCCAAGTCGAAGAAACCTTCTACTGTGTCACAACCGGTGAATGTGTAGACTCCAAGAGCAGCACAGGCTTAGTCTTGTTCTGAGAACAGTGAGTGACAGTTGTAGAATTCTGTACCATTTCCGTATTTCTTCTTGTACATATACATATTCTGTTCAGTTAGGTGACTGATGTATAAAGCAATAACCCATACATCTGTGTCCTCGAAATCAAAAACAATTAAATCAGAACCGCATAACTGTGCAGCTTGGAAAAACGCCCTGGTATCGGCTTCAGATGAACATGGTGCTTCGAATCGAGGGTCGCATTCGCCAGATGTGAGTTCATAGCAGGAAAGATCCATGGTGTAATACCAGTCAGCATTATGCTCGTAGGATTGCCACACATTCAGAAGGAAATGTTGCAGCCTCTGTTTGTTTGCAGGCTTCGACAGAAATCAATGCCAGGCATTCCCTGTAGGCATTTGCTGGTCAGCAACTGGGTAAACGTTTGGGACGAACCCATACGACTGCATACGACGTTTTTGCTCATGATTTTTCGTACGTTCAATCATTGTTTCTTCATTGTAAATATCATTCATTAGGTGAAAAGCTACTGCTTGAGAATGGTGATTTAGTATGTATTTGCAGAGGTTGAAGGCATAATCACTCCAAGTCTTGCACGCTGGTACCTTGTTCCATGCCATTCCAACATCTATGATGGCATGGTAATGTGGTGGCGGCATAACAGGTTGAAGAGTCAACAATGTCCTGAATTTTGACTTGACTGGTTTATGGAACATGCAGTCAGCTGTAAAAAGAGATAGGCTCACTGTTGTTATTCTGTATTGCATGATATCCAGTAGAGTCATGGTAGGAGTTTCTCCGCTCGTTAAGAGATCGATAACTTGCTTCGTTGCAGTGTGGTCTACCAATATCCTTACATCTTGCTTGCTCTTTGCAATGCACACTGTCTGTGTGGCAAATTTTTGCTTTTTCTTTTGCTGATAGAATTGTGCAGAGATCTAGTTCCAGAAGAAAGTCTGTCCAATATTGCTACTGCCACGGTATTCCCCTCATCATGGGCTGTGTGCAGGCTCTTGACTACTTCCTCCGTCGCTGGCTGTCCAGTGCACAGTGAGCGAAGATTTGGTTGGCTTATGTTCCATGGCACCGTATCCCACTCCTCCAGGGCAAGTTTTACTTCATGAATTACTTGCAAGTCTTTCTTAATCCTTGATGGACCCACTTCTGTGTGGTGGTAGAAAGGCTTCTTTAAATTTATGATTTGTTGTAATTGCTCCCTTAAGTACAACACAGCAAGTCTGCTTAGTATGTTAACAGCAATCATGGGGAGATTCTTGGAGAATCCAACCCAGCCACCACTTCTTTGTTTCTTAGACTGTTTGTTCATTGCCATTTCAATAACCTGATCGGGAGACATTTGCTGAAACTATTGCCTGTCAACGAGAATGAGTATATTGTGGACATATGAATCCTTTCTTCCTTTGTCAAGGTGGACATTTGCCAGTAGTAGAGAGAGAGGTAGCGCAGATAATTTATGTTACCATATCACCATAAGCTGCTAGAAGGGGAAGCATTCTGCGACAACCATCTAAGTATTCATCAAAACTTACTCCACTCCTCAGACAATGGTAGTGCTGAAACAGGGCTTCCACGTCGATGATGAAAGAGAGCCAAAATTTTGCCATTATCTGAGTCGGACTCGAAGATATCTCGAAACATCGCATGCGCAAATTTGTTAAATGAATCTGATGCAACGAAGTTTTCACTTTCTTGTTCTGTTGTGATATCCACTACATGTTCCAAACCGTTAAGTAGATCTAGGTGATTCTCAACACATCATTGAATCAGCATGTGTAGTAAAGCTTCTGCTATCAATTTGTGCAGACGCATTGCCCTGTTGTAGTGTTTTCCAGATAATGCTTGCTTCACACTGCCTGCAGCAACAACACCTGTAGCAACAGCTAGCTCCTCAATACCACTTCCTGCGAATCGTTTTCCTAGAGCATTAAGATATGACATCTCTGTGTGAAATCCACCTAATACGCCCTTTACGAGAGACCACCTTTTCTCTTCCTCATACAGATATCCTTCAATATATTTATAAACTGCTTGATCTCCAACAAGTTGAATTACTGGCATTTTGTTGTGTTCCTCAACTCTTTGACACCAATCCAACACATCTTTGACAACCTCTTTGCTTGGTGGCTGAGAGTAAGCTTTGACATGATATGTTTCCCACTTTTCAATATGGCTTTGAAGGTTACAATGATAACCAGTATATGACGGTACATTTTCTTCCAGTTGAATCACACGCACAAGTGAGTGAGCAATTAATCGATGCTCTACAAGTGCTTCTTCGCTGGATTCCAAACTCTTTGACTGTGAATTATTGTGTACATCATTGCGGCTTAATGTTTTGGGGACTACAGGATAGGATAGAGCTCTTTTGACTTCAGGCATTGGTATAGCTAACGCTGTTCCATCGCTAACTGCTAAATTTCTTAACAGAGCTGGGAATCAAACCCGGCCCTCTGCGGTGACAGCCAAGAATGCTATCCACTACGCAACGAGGTGGACCACCTGAAATACATACCAGTTTGAGTTATAAGGCTAAACATGAAAATTGTCTAAGTATTTTGGGAGATTTTTGTATTTTCTAAAATCGCCATTTTTCGAAATGGCGGCCAAATGCCAAAATTACAAAAATGACTCCCTCTCTAAATTTCATCCTTAGGATGTCAAGAATAATTTGCAATCGTAAAAAAAAAAGGTTCCCCCCCAAAAGTGCAGGGGTTTGAGTATTCTGACCGGACTACAGAAATAATGCAAAATAATTAAAGTCGCTATCTTACGAATTGATACCGTTTTGGAAAAAAAAGAACCACAAAATAACTTCGAAATAAATAGACTATAATTAAAAATCTTTCCGTCTCTTAAGTTTACGACATCATCTGTTATATATCGATTTTGCCTTCGAACTTTGGTTTCATCGGATATATAATCTTACCGGTTATCTCGAAAACTTGTATAACTTGTATAATATGCGGTTCGAATTCGAAAGTAAATGTGCCCTCTTGTAATCCTCTCAGAATAATTTTTAATATTCGATACCTGCTTCGAACGTTCATTCTCCAAAATCACGTCCTCAAGACGGCCAGCTGACTACACGACTTGCCTGTGGGAATCTCGTCTAACGAACCGAGATCATAAATCATAAAACTCTTGTTCAATTGCCAACTTGTGAGGTGATTGAGCGCCCATCCAGGGCCATGGAGAGTGGCGACAGGCCCTGGGACTGGAATCTCCTGGGCCCTTTCTGTTAATAAAAAAAAGGATTTTAAAATAATATTACAGAAAAAGAGAAGATTACAGTTTTTCGGGCACATTTATAGAATGGAAAATAGTAGACTAACTAAACAGATCTTCAACTTACTGAATAGTTACAAATCCAAACCCACAAGGTTCATTGAAATTGACAAAGATTTGACAAATGCCAGAATTCAGACAGACAAATTAGCAAATAGATCACTCTTCAGAGGATCTATTCAAAAGGCAGAATTTCAAGAAAGAAAGAAAGAAAGAAAGAAAGAAACAAACAAACAAACAAACAACTCGCAGAAAGTGGACTCAAGAGGAGAAACTCTAGAACAGAGTTTCCCAACCTTTTGAAGTTCACGGCACCCTTGGGAACAACATTAAACACTAGGGGCACTCTTCCTTGAATAAAAAAAGAGTTAGATTTAAGTTACATATATACATTTATTGAAATATTATATAATATGTAACGTACACCATAACATAATACAGTCAACGAGTAAAAATACATCAATAGTTTTGTTCGATAAATAGGGACCCTGATTTATGGTAATATAAAAGGCTTCAAAACGGTGAAATGAATTGTTCAAAGTGGTGAAATAAAATATCCTTAGCGGTAAAATAACAAAAGCGAGGTGCGAGTGTGCTTAATAACCATGTGTATGGTGCACGGATTTGGTTAAATTATAAACACTATACAAACATTTGGAGGAGTAACAAACAATTTATTCTAGTTCTTTTTTTCTATTTTTTTTTTCGAAAGAACTGTAATAATAATAGAACTTCACCTAGCTATCTTCTTTCAGCCCCTACGTTGGGCGACATTGTAATATATTACTATAACCAACCTGTTAGCCACCTCAGGTTGTGGGGCAATATTCTTGCTTGAATGCACACAAAGACTAGGACACCAACATTACAAAATTCACACAATTTATTTAATATAGGCAAGCTTCCAGTACCTAGGCCTTGGCATCATACACCCAATCAACACTGTCACCATTTCACATTACATTTTCTAAAAAAAAAAAAAAAAAACCTTCAGCTCCCGTCTTGCTTCAAATTCTACTGCAAACAACCCATGTCCATACTCCATATATCAAAACTCAGAGTTATTCAATCTTTCATTTATCAAAACAAACAAAAAAACTATGTTTCATACACAAATATTCACCAACTGCCCTCCATCTTGACACAAAAATCTTCACTAAACAAACTCATCGCCATGGCAACCAAAACCAAGTCAAGGAATACATTCATGCTATCAGCCAAGGCCACCTAGTCACACCACTTGGCTACCCACCAGCAAAAAGTCCCAAGGCACAGCACACAAGATTTTCGATAGCGGCCTACCAACCGTGGCCATGACTGGCAACAAGATAAAATAAAACAAACTAAAATACCTAAAAGAGTCTCTGTAACTTAACCTACAATTGTTAGGTTACAGACGCCCCCTTTGAGAGAGAATTTCTAATTGAAGGTTAGAAATTCACTCTCAACCCTCAAAACAAAACATAAATGAAATACATGAAGCAAACACTAACAAAAACAAAATCACATACAGAGAAACAAATCACGCATCAAAGTCAGAAAAACCATTGGCACAATCTTCGCAGAAACAACCATTCAAAGTTCACCAGAATCACCAGCATAAATACTTTCTCCTCCAATATAGCAGCCGAAGCCATCTCATTGAGTCCGTCAGACACTTCCGCTCCATCGGAAAAATCCGACAACAACATCATAGTCAGAAGGAACGGCAGAATCTTCATCAGACCAGTCTGTGCCGTTTTCATAAACATCTTCATGTTCATCATCATCATTAAGTCTTTCCCTTTCTTCTTCTTTCCCTTATGCTTTCGGTCTTCCTCATCAGCTTCACTGTCTTCCGACTGTGTCTCGCCTGTTCCTTCAGTCTTCTTGGCTGCCTCCTTCTCCTCCTAGGGTTCCATGCTGCCCTCAGACGGCAGGGGGACCTGGTCCGCAAGCTCCACCTCCACCTTCTGTTCTTCTTGCTGCTGCTTGGTCTTGTTGCGCCGTATCCTGGTGCCGGGTCGAGGAAACTTGCGGTCGTCCACCGCAGGCAGTTCCATGCCTTGGGCAATGCAAACCTGTAGCAGGGCCTGAGCACGCACACGGTCTGTCTTCTGCTTGTGCGTCAGCCACTTGCCTTTCGCCTTCATTCTCTCCTTTCCCTTCTTTTTCTTCATCTGCCTTATCATGCGTAGCAATTCCTTTCTTCTCATCTTTTCTTTTCTCTTTGCCTTAATCCCTTTTATCTTCTCCTTTTTCTTCTTCTGATCCTTCAGTCTCTTATCTCGATCTGCCTGACACCTCTTCCTCTTCTTACTCCTCTTTGCCTTCCATCTGGTCCATTTCTTCCTCCAACTTGTTCTCCTGCGTATCCTCATCTTTCTCCTCCTACGCTTCTTCACGTTATTTTCTATCTCATCTTCCTCCTTGTTTTCTGTTTTATTCCCCTCCTCCATTTGACATACTCTTCTGTTACGTCGGTGGCGACCTCTGTGTCTACCCCCGCAATTGCTCTCTCTTCTTCGCCTGCTATGGTCTCTCCGATATATACCTCTACAACCTCGTCTTATCTTTTTCACTTCTTGATTATTTTTCATACGCCCCTTAGCATCAAGTACTTCATAGATCTTCTCCTCTTCCCCTACAGACAAACTCACAGATTCTACTATTTCAATTTTCTCATCTACAATGCATATGCTAATCACCTGCTCTTTGACCTTGTCAAGCTTCTCAGACATATGCTCACTGACCTCATCAAGGATCTCACCAAGCTTGCTAGACCTTATCTTTTCCACTTGTTCACGCCCTCTAGCATCACGTACTTCACATTTCTTCTCCTCCTTCACAGACACACTCACAAATTCCACCACTTCAACTTTCTCTTCAACAACACATATGCTAGCCACCTGCTCTTGGACCTTGTCAAGCTTCTCAGATATTCTCGCCTCCATACCATCCATCCGGCTGGTCATCGTCTCCTCCATACCATCCATCCGGCTGTTCATCCTCTCTTCCATGCTATTCATCTGGCTTGTAATCCTCTCCTCCATCTTATTTCTCCTCTCATATCGGACCAGAAGCGTCTCCAACATGGCCATCATTGAAAGTTCCTTATATCTACCACCTTCGGCCATCCCCACTCCTGCCTTTGTGTAATTCATTTTCTTCTTGCTTACACGTTGGGCGCCATTGTAATAAAATAAGAACTCCACCAAGCTATCTTCTTTAATCCCCTACGTTGGGCGACATTGTAATATATTAATATAACCAACCTGTTAGCCACCTCAGGTTGTGGGGCAATATTCTTGCTTGAATGCACACAAAGACTAGGACACCAACATTACAAAATTCACACAATTTATTTAATATAGGCAAGCTTCCAGTACCTAGGCCTTGGCATCATACACCCAATCAACACTGTCACCATTTCACATTACATTTTCTAAAAAAAAAAAAAAAAAAAAAAACTTCAGCTCCCGTCTTGCCTCAAATTCCACTGCAAACAACCCATGTCCATACTCCATATATCAAAACTCAGAGTTATTCAATCTTTGATTTATCAAAACAAACAAAAAAAAACTATGTTTCATACACAAATATTCACCAACTGCCCTCTATCTTGACACAAAAATCTTCACTAAACAAACTCATCGCCATGGCAACCAAAACCAAGTCAAGGAATACATTCATGCTATCAGCCAAGGCCACCTAGTCACACCACTTGGCTACCCACCAGCAAAAAGTCCCAAGGCACAGCACACAAGATTTTCGATAGCGGCCTACCAACCGTGGCCATGACTGGCAACAAGATAAAATAAAACAAACTAAAATACCTAAAAGAGTCTCTGTAACTTAACCTACAATTGTTAGGTTACAGAACTTAAACTCCAATGAATTTGTGTTCAATACCTAACCTAACATTTACTTCTCCATGACTACCATAGTCCCCAAAATTATGCAGAGCATTGTTACCATGTTTTCAGGACTTCAGCCATACAAGTCTGAGAAGGGACTGCGTTATCCCACATCTTATAAAACGTTTATATTTTTAAGGTTTCTTATTTTTTATGAAGGGACTATTTCAAATAATTTTAAAGTAGCCTAAATATTTTTAAAAATTATCTTATTGCCAGCGTTTCGTTGGCATTTAGCATTAGAGGGTAAAAATAACATATTTCGCAAAATAAAATTATTTCGCGGCTACAATAATTTTAAAAAATGGCTTATTTAGAGTAAATATATTGTTGTGATAACATATATGTGTTTGCTGAAATATTTCGCGGATATCGTTAAAACCAAAAATCCGGGACTCTATCGATAAATCATTAATGTGAAAATTGTGATTGATGCTTAGAGCACAGATACGTGATATCGGGCCTTGCAGTTGACAATGAAACTCGCAAATCATCCTCAAGGTTATTCAATATATTTCTTGCATTGGATTTTATTGTCACCATAGCAGAGAAGGCTTGCTCGCATAGATAGGATGTTGAAAAGGGCAAAAGTGTGTTAATTGCTTTCTTCATTAGATTAGGATACTACTCTCTCCGCTGAAGCCCAAAAGTAGGCACCGACGCCTCACTCTTGGTAAACTTACATTTGAGTGTGGAATCAGCACAAAGATCAATAAATTCATCTCGTTCACAATCAGTGAAATCTATTTCCTCCGCACTATCTACGAAATCAAATGGTGAGACAACCCAGTCGAGATTCATAGCGGAAATATATGGAAAGTACGTATCTGTTGCATCTTGCAATCTTGATAAGTGATCACAAATGCGGCCTTTCAGCTTACCCAGATCGTTATCTACGGTCAGATGAAGAAAGTTTGACAGATCTCCTTTCTGAACTGCAGACTTCCAAGAACGAAGTTTTCTTTTAAAACCTTTCATTTTAAAGGTGCCGCGTGATTGGCTAAGGGGTGCCGCGAGATATTTAGATAAACCAAAAAAGAAATACCTTTACCTAAGGTTAAAGTCTTGTAAGGTCTTGAAATAAAATAAGTCAAATTAATTACTCTCATGCACGGCAGACGTTGACAGTGGTCGATTCAGTTATGCGAGTATCTGGTAGATGGCATGACAGCCAAACCCTGGGGAACATTCCCGAGTCTACTCGCTTCCTCACGAACAGTCCCGAGGTTTCGACAGATAGATATATAAAAGTGTACGAGTTCTTATGCCTTTTTAACTTGTTTTCTTTGCGTTGATTAGCAGCGTTTAGCTATGGACAAGTTCATTGTTAAAAGTAAAAGCCAGGACAGAGAAAGTGAACAGTTGGCTCATACTCCCGAACCGTCGAATTCAACACATAAAGAAGACAAACGAAAGAAAAGAACATACCAGGACAGTTACGTAGCGAATGGATTTACGTGGAAGAAGAACAAGAAAAACCCGATCCCTGTGTGTTTAGTTGGCGAAACGCTTAGCAACGAGGCCATGGTACCTAGCAAACTGAAGTGGCATCTCACAATTAAGCATCCTAGTGTCAGAGAAAAGTGTGATGTATTTGTCACGTGAACTAGAAGGGGAGAAGAAAAAAGCTGTGCGAATGGTAAAGAGAATGATCATAAGTGATACTGCTCTTGAAGCCTCATTCAAAGTAGCAGAACTGATAGCAAAAAAAAACTCATACTCTTGGAGAGGAAATCATAGGTCCTGCATGGAAAGTTATAGCTCTGATGCCTCTCTATGCAGAAAACAGTGAGTTATAACAATGGACGGATTTTCATCAAGAGCTCTGGGAGTAAAAACCTTTAAATTTCACAGACATAGATTGTGCACCATCTGTACATATACCACAACAGTCTTTCCATGAAAGATCTTGGTCATTGAGAAAGGAATTAATAGAAACGAAAATATCATGGCCTGAGGTTGTAGTCCCCAGCGGTCTACAGAACAGAAACTGTTCATTAATATCTTTATCATCAATATATCTGATAAAACCAAGGAGTTGCGGTTTGGCACCACTATCGATACTCTCATCTACTTGCAAAGCAAATGTTCTATCAGTTTTTATTTTCCCCATGACTTGTTCGTTGATATTGCAACCATTTCAGATAACCTGCGACTGATTGTGTTATTGAAAAGAGGAAATTTCGAAATTTGATGAAATTTGATCCTTAAAAGAGTTTTCACCTGTTCTTTAAGTTCAATAAACTGCTTCAATACACGACCCCGCGACAACCACCTTACTTCTGTATGAAGTAACAAAGAGTTATGAGGTGCATCCGTTGCGAGACATAACTCATTATTTAAAAGAATGCAACATAACTACATGAACATGACAAGAGAAATTGGTTGGAATACATTTCAGAAAATGTACTAAAATGAAATGAACCAAAGAATGAATGTAATAAGGGCAGCAGTGATGAATGATGATTGAACAAGTCCCTAGCCGTTCTACTGGAAGAAATATGCTCAGGTAAGTAAAGCTCTTATTTTATTAGATAAACAACTGACAAACTGACCAGGGTAGCTACGAGCAAGGCTCTGGGGCCAAGCCATCTGTAGACAATTGGCCACCCTTGAAATGGTTTTCTGCGGTTTCTCCATTTTCGAATTTACAGTAGGCTAATGCTAGAATGGCACTCTGGAAAAAATTAAAATAAAGCGGCAGCTAAGTACAAAGGGGATGAAAAGTGGAACATGAGGGTTTTCGGTAGCAATAAAGAGGCAATAAGGTGGCAATTAAGGGAAAAACTTTCAAGGTGATAGTAAAGGGGGAAGTAAGGAGGCAAATTAGGAACAATTTTTAAGGCCGTATTTCATTGGCACTAAGGGGAAAGGAGGTGGAAAGTTAAGAACAACTTCTAAGGTCGTATTTATGTGGCATATAAGTGGTAATAGGAGAGGAGTAAGTGTCACATAAGGGTTAAGGTGGTAGGATGCGGAAAATACGGTGCCAATTAAGGGGTTTAAGTCGTAAGGTGATATTTAAGTGATACTAAGGGGGAAGGGAATAAGGTGCAATAAAAGCCAACAGTTCAGCACTGCTTAGAGTATTATGTTGAAAATACATGGAGTAGTTTTAGCCGAACCTGCTGCTGAGTGCCATAAAAAACATCCTAGGCAGACAAAGTGTTTGTTTATGAAATGATTTTTAATAAGGAATAAAGTTTTCTTCTGCCATTATTATTTTTTCTGACAGGAAAGTAGGTAAATTGGGAGAATATGGTTTTATGTGATTGTGGGAAATCAAAAGTTAAGTTTTATTTTACACATTCTTTAATCAGTCATGTCAAGAAGATGATGTATATTACAGTATTATTCGGCCGCGGTGGCCGTGAGCGCTAAAGCACTACCTCGTGCGTTCGATTCCCACCTCGGCCGTCCTGAAAATGGTTTTCGTGGTTTCCCATTTTCATCACCAGGCAAATGCCGGGACGGTTCCTTTCAATAGGTCCACGGCCGATTTCCTTCCAATATCCCTTCCCTGACCCGTTCTGAAAAGAAAAGTACATGGCCATTGGTTGCATTAATAAAATTATTATTATTTGTATGTCAAGGCAATATTTTTAATGAATTGTTAAATATTTTAAGCCACACACAAAGTAGATCAGAACTTAACCCATCAGTGAGGTGAAAACACTACGGTAAGGTGGTAAGAGGGTAAATTGATTGAACAGTTTGCCAGTGGCCATCCAGTAAATGTGAGAAAGTTTAAATAGCTGGTCAGACAGTAGCAAGAAAGGAGGAGAGAAGAAAAATGGTGTGTGATGGATGGTTTTATGATTGTGATTTCTTTTAGGCCCATTGTAGAATTCATGATTTATTTCATTCAATTCTGTAATTTGTCACCAGTGCATAATCCTTTTTACAAATAAACTTTTATTATTATTATTATTATTATTATTATAAAATAGAGGAACTGATATTGTTGCCTAATCTTCACAAATATGATTTCTATTCCAAATGTTCCACTCCATAAACTGCTGTGTGGTATTAAAATTCGAAAGTATGCATGTGGCTTCAAAAACAACTCGTACCGAAAGAAGATGATAGATAAAGCCAGCCAAAACCATTCCATGTCTCTTCAGCTTTACTGTCCCTAGTTCATGATGATGTTTCGACCTTTATCATGCTGTTTTGACTGTTTGCCATCTCTTGATGAATGCAGTACACTTGCATTTGTCTGTTGGCACAGGCTAGAGTAAAATGTGGCTTTTCACCGATGTCTTAGTCTCACTCATGGCTGTGATTATATGTAAGCTACTGAGGTATGGGTGGTGCTGAGTAATGACACTCAGGGCACAGTCAGTGCCTGTGGATGCTGTGAAAGGTTCTACTCATAGAGTTAGTACTGCTGTTCTGACTCAGTGAGGAAAGCAATGGCAAACTACCTCACTCCTCGTCTTGCCTAGTACGCCTCAATATAGCGCTGCCTTGAGTTTTTGTGGGTTTCTACCCACATAACCTAACGGCGGTGCGTTTTGAGGATCCAACCAGCTTTCGGGCTGACTACCTAACAGACAGAGATTGAGGAACTTACGAGTGCCTCTAGTTCGCAAAAATGTTTTGTCATGCTCTTGAGCCATATGTGGCAAATCCATTGACGCAACTTCACAGGAAAACTCGCACACGATGGTCGTCTTTGGTGCATATATTCAATTATCTGCTGTGGATACTACAAAGATGAAAGTGTAGAAGTAGTCTATATGACCATATCTAAAATTTTTGATAAAACTTTGTATGTTGTTATTAGGTGGCAGTACACATTTCACTATGGAAGCCCTTGCCGCTAAGTTATGTAATTTTAGGTACATTTCATTAGAAAGCTAACTATTGCAATGGGTACCATGTTTCGACTTCCAGAAAATTTCGACATATCTTCGCGTTTCACATCCCCCAGATCCCAAAACCACCGTCAGTTCAAAAGTTTATATATAATTTATGTATGTATATATATATGTATATCAGTTTCTTGTGGACACGATAACTGCCGTAATTTTTTACCAATCACTTTGAATTTTTTACCGAATATGTATACCTATAAAATCTCGGTCGAGTTCGTTACTGGGCTAAATCGGTCGAAGGGGGTGAAAATGGGGGGCTTTTTTCAAAAAAGTGAAGTATTGCTATAACTCTCTTAATATGTGAAATATCGAATCCGTTCAAAGTTCAAACTATGTGTCGGATGAAGCCCAAAAATTTATGTTTGAAGAGTTTTTTATAGCACCAACTATTGACCAAAGGGGTGGGAAAAAGTGTTTTTTTCGGGAAACATTAACCATATCTCTCTTAATAGGCACAATATCAAAACCATACAAAATGGACAATATTCCCCTAATAATTACCTAAAACTTTTGTTTGAAAGAACTTTTGATATAACCCACCATTACGCCAAGGGATGAGGAAAATGATTTCGGAATTATAAGAAAATGCCAAGAGCTATCAGAGGTTGCCATGGCAACACTACTAAATTGATGAGGGATGAGCCATCGGGCGTTGCCATGACAACGCACCTGCTCGATATCAGATTCAGATTTCCATCTGACTAAGTGTGAAGCGTCTTCGGTGACGTAGCTGGTAGCATGCTGAACTTCTATGCCCAAGGTCGCGGGTTCAAAGCCGGCCGAAGTCGTCGGATTTTCTAAGAGCGCTAAAAATCCCTCAGTATGCTTTCCTTTGGAGGGGAAGTTCCAACGTTCGTTGCGAGTTGCTGGTTGCGGTGGCATCTAGTAGCCAAGTTCACAGCTAGGTGTCATTGACGGTAGTATCTGGTATCAACATTAGGAACTACTGCTTGAAATTGACCGTCTGCAGTCCTTACCTGAATTACAGACTAATACAGCCATCACAATTCACACCGTTTATCAGAGAGATTCCACACTCACCCAAAGTACACGGGGTTACATGACCGCGTTGTCGCAGCCCCTAAACTGAGGAACCAACCAAAATCTCTGCGGGAAATATAATTTTGCGTGAAGAAGTAACAGACCGTTACATAGTTACACATCAGTGTCGAAACCTTGCATAAGGACAGTGTGACCACAAGTATAAAAATGGACCCCAAATAACAAGAAGGTTACCGTCCCCATAAGACAATAAAATGTTTAAAATCTGCATAAAATGACGAAAAACAAAGTTAATTAAGCTTCAATTATAAAATACTTTCTGGCAATAAATGAGGTCTGATCCTTCTACGAAAACCTGCATATTCTGCCTATTTTCGCCTATCCCCAAGTTTGTCCGATGAAATCTACCTCCGCCTTCCGGCGTGCCGAGAGGACTTTTTTTCCTTAATTCATGTACCGTAGATTTAAGCTTTGTTGTATCAACATTGGTTTCAGCGACAACTCTGCTATAACGTCATGTTTTCTGCGGTAAGGATGTATCTTCATAAAGAATATGTTTCTAAGCCTTGCTTAGTACGACAAATGTATATGCATGAACCATGCATATAAGATAACTTTCAACCTCGGTTTGCAATGAGATTTTCCAAGAACAAGAAAATCTGTTGTTAAAATTTGGCAAAGTCTTTTCTCTTCCCTTTCGTCATTAGTCCTGCTTTCTCCTGTGAACATAACCTGCAAGGTGCCAGTCCTGCATCAAGGCCAAGCTCAGTACTGTAGATGCCCCGCCTCATTGTGACCCTTGCGCATTCCACAGAACTAATTAACAGTACGATCCTGAAGTTGGTTTCCATAGCAGGTTTTCATATAGTACATGCATTTTAATGCAGCAAGAAATGTTTAAACATTGGAAGAAAAAGTTTTTCATGAAATTGAGAAAGGAAAGAAAAAAAGCTGATGTGTCTTGTCAGTTTGGCCTAGTTAACTCCACAGTCCAAGTGATTTGGAAGAGCAAGGAAAAAGCATTTGAACAGAACAGATCAGAGATTACGCGATTAAGAAAATCTGAACGGAGCGATGTGGATGAAGCACTGCTTAAGTGTTTTCAGCAACAGAGAAGCTACAGTGTACCTGCAGTGGACCTCACCATGTGGTTAAAGCAGAAGAATTTGCCAAGAAATTAAAATTTAAAGAATTTGTGTTCAGCAGTGGGTGGATTGACAGATTCAGACAACGTTACAAAATTACTTTTGGCACAGTGTTCGGTGAAATTTGGTGAGTACTCTACAATCTGTTTTAATTGTAGTTCATGTTCACATAGCTTTAAAAGTGTGTTTATAATATTAGGCTAATTAAATTTGTTCTTTTTCATTTTCCACATCACTAAACTGAAAATTTGATTCTCCGTTTCAACAACACTTGTTTGGTTCCTCAGTTTACCGGTTGCGACAACGCAGTCATGTAGCCCTGCGTACTTAAGGTGTGTTAGGAATCTGCCTGATAACCAGTGTCAATTGTGATGGCTGTATTAGTGTGTGTTATCTGTAATTCAGGTAAGGATTGCAGATGATCAATGTCAAGTAATTCCTACTTTTTCTACCAAATGGCACCATCAATGACACCTAGCTGCGTACTTGGTTATTATATACCACAACAACCGGCACCTGGAGGCTAACTTTGGAACTTATAATAATAATAATGATAATTATAATAATAATGTATGGCCTTGGCTGTCGGGTCCAAGCTTTGCTATTTGACACCCAGAGGGCAGCTTGCATGTCGAATTTTGTTGTTCCTTGAAGCACTATGAAATCAAGCAGGTTAGATATCTAAGCTCCTTGACACAATAGTGCTTTCTAGTAGAGAAATGAGGAACTTTGTGTTGGCAGATATTCCCGAGATTAATTTTGCCATTCTGAACACGGCCTACTGAATTAAAATGGGTTCTTTACCTTGCAACATCGTAAAACATGCGTGTCCTGTTCTTTGCCGCCTTTCAAAAATCACTTACCACAGCCAGGAGCCAACCTGCAAATTTGGGGTTAGTAATCTGACACAATAACCACTCACCCACCGCAGGAAGCACTTTGAAACTTAATAGTGTGTTAATCAAATCTAACCTACAAAATTAGCTACACACAATTGTAGCTAGTCGAAGGTTCTTTTACATGCCATAAATCTATTACATGGGCCCGCCGGCTTTACTTCCCCTCTGAAGGAAGGCATACTGAGGGATTTTTAAGGCTCTTAAAAAATCTGACGACCTCGGCCGGGTTTAAACCTGCGATCTTGGGCATGGAAGCTCAGCATTCTACCAAGTACGCCACCGAAGGCGCCCAACAACACTTGTTCATAATAATATAACTTTTACGGTCCCTTAGATGTCGTTATAACGATGTTCGACTGTATTTATTTATTTTGCCATAATTCTAAGTTGATGCCTTATTATGCGTATTCTGAAGACATTCTATTTTGAATAACACTAGACTGATATTCGAAAAGTCATCTATAGCTCCCTAGGGAGTCGAGGGATCGAATCCCATTCCGCTAGAAGTTTGTAAATTCGAATTTGCGATGTGTGATCAGAATCGGTACGGCGTTGTGTTGATTTAATTAGTATTAAGACGTTTCTTGCATTGGAATTGCGAAGAGTCACTCTTAGAACCCTTGAAGTTCGGAATTCGATTCCCCTCCCATGTACTAAATGCAATAATCGAATTTGCGATGTATGGCCCCCATTGATACGGCGTTGTGTTGATTTAATTAGTACAGTATAACCTGTCATATCCGGACTAATGTGGCGACCGGCCGATCCGGATATGGAAAAATCCGGATATCACAAGGCTATTTTTACAAATAGCTAGGTGACCAGAAATAATTCACGAGTTTGTTGTTGATTAATTTGAATGTTTTTAACGGTTTAGTATCATTTTGTTAACTGTATACTGTACATAGGCTAAGAAATAGAATTGCTTTAAACTAAATTAAAATACAGTAATTAAATTATAATAATATGCTTTACAGTACATGTACTTACATAAATACACTGTACATTCTGTTTCTACATAATTTTTTGAAAATGTTTGTCATTTTCTGTTGCTTCACGCACTTCACTTAGGCCTACTGTTTCTACATTAGTTTTTGAAAAAGTTTGTTATTTTCTGTTGCTTCACGCATTGTACACGCTTTCTGGATGCCATGTCCCTCAATCTTCTTAATAGCATCACTTCAGTCACACTCGTTTCATCTTGATTTTCTACATAAGTGATTAAAGATTCTATGGTCTTGAATGCCTCAGAGTGACTCATTATAGGGGCGTTGTCCTCTTCTTCGGGTTCAAAGATTTTTTCCTCATCATGGCACACCATTACTATAATGTCACTGTCTGTAATTTCGTTGACTTTGTCTTCATTTACTAACCAATTTATGGCTTCCTCGTTGTGATTTTTTCACAACCAGGCAGGCATTGCACAAGCTCAGCAATCTGACGATTTTCTTCATTGCAGGCATAAGTTTCATTGACGTCTTCTGTTTTCTCCCCCGTCCATTTATCAGTAGCTTTGTGATCTAAGAGCTTCCTCCATGACCTTACCAGCATCAACGGTTTTATTTCATCCCATGCCTGGGATACCCACATTATCACGTCTAACATGTCCACCTTCTTTAACGTCTCTGTAACACTTTCTTTTTCGTCCATTCCAGCAATCAACACAGAAAGTACCCTACGGCGATAGGTTCGCTTTAGTGACTCAAGCACGCCTTGATCCATAGGTTGACAAAGTGATGTCACGTTTGGTGGTAAAAACACACCCTTTATATCTCCTCTTAAGGTTCTTCTTCACTTGGATGTGAGGGTGCATTGTCAAGTAGGAGCACTGCTTTTCTTGGCAAATTATTTTTCAACAAATGTTTTTCCACTTGTGGCACAAACTGCTTGTGAAACCAATCACTAAATATTTCGCAGTTCATCCATGCGCTGCGCTGGTTTCTATACCAAACTGGTAGGCCAGACAAGTCTTTAAAGTTTTTGAAAGCCCTTGGCTTTTTGGATTTTCCAATGAATCCTAATGGAAGCTTGTGATCTCCCGTAGCGTTGCTGCAGGCTAAAATGATTACCCTCTCCTTTTTCTTCTTATACCCCGGTGAACTGTCTTCTTTCTTGGAAGCCAAAGTGTAGGTGGGAAGCATTTTATAGTAGAGCCCAGTCTCGTCGCAATTATAGAGCTGCTCTCCAGTAATCCCATGTTGATCAATTAGACTGTGTAAAAATATTTTAAATTTTTTAACATCTTCTTGGTTAGCCGATAGCTTTTCACCACTGATCTGTAATTTCCGCACACCATGACGATTTTTCCAGCTTTCCAACCACCCCTCACTTGCTTTAAACTGTTCATCCCCTCCAATTTCCTTATTAAAGTGTAGTGCCTTTTCTTATAGTAAAGGACCTGAGATAGGTAACCCTTGCTCTCTTCTTTGGGTAAACCAAAAAAACAATGCCTCATTAACTTGGTTGTTAGCTGCCTTTTTCATCATTTTAAGTTTTTTAACACCACTTGTTGACGCTTGTGACGAGCACCACTTTTCAATATCACTCCGAGCCTTTTTCCAGTCACTCACAGTGCTTGTTCCTACTCCCATATCCGCGGCAATCTTCTTGGCTGTTTCACCAGCATCTAACCTTTTTAGAGCACGGAACTTTTCTTCCATCTTAACAACAGTTTTTTTTCCTTTTTTCGGACATTTTAGCAAAAAAAAAACAAGGTTAAATCATAACAATAACGATAACAACGGTAAACAATAACAGTAACAACAGAAACACACTCGTAAAACAAACTGTCGCTTCAAGACTCACGCACAGACTGAAGGGTAGAAAGAGAGGCAGCCTCGTGTTGACGTTGGTGACAGGCAGGCAGAAGCCGTGAATGGAATATCGCTTATTCACACAAAGGGAGGAGTTTCCGGGAAGATGTCGTTGACCGAGTCAGGCCACAACCCCTCGCGGTCAAGCACGCACACAACCTTCCAGTGCTGCAACTTTCACTCGTCCTCCCTGGCTAGCACACTAATGAATCCTCGCTCTCAACTACGACTTAAAATTCATTCGGAGATGTGTCCGGATATGGGAGGGTTCAGATATCACAGGTCCGGACGTGACAGGTTGTACTGTATTGAGATTTTTCTTGCATTGGATATGCGTAAAGTCACCCGTAGCACCCTTGAAGTTCAGGATTCGATTCCCCTCCCATGTAGGCCTATTAAATGGAATAATGGAATTTGCGATGTATGGCACCGATTGGTGCGGCGTTGTGTTGATTTAATTAGTATTAAGACGATTCTAGCATTAGATATACGTAAAGCACCCGAAGCACCCTTGAAGTTCGGGATTCGATTCCCCTCACACCCAACGCCCTTGGGGACGAGGGTTCGATTCCCTCCCAGGCACTTAGTCATAAATTCCAATTCACGGTGTGTAACCTACAATGTTACGGTATGGTGTTCATAAAAATAGTATGGAGACATTCATTACATTGGCTGTGAAAAAAGTCACACCTAACCCCCTTGGGGACGAGGGTTCGATTCCCGTGCCTGACACTAGTCAAAAATTCGAATTTGCGGTGTGTAACCTAGAATGTTACGGTATGGTGTTCATAAAAATAGTATGGAGACATTCATTACATTGGCTGTGAAAAAAGTCACACCTAACGCCCTTGGGGACGAGGATTCGATTCTCTCCCAACTACTAAGTCATAAATTCGAATTTGCGGAGTGTAACCCAGAATGTTATGGTACGGTGTTCGTAAAAATAGTATGGAGACGTTCCTTACGTTGGCTATGCGAAAAGTCACACCTAACGCCCTTGGGGACGAGGGTTCGATTCCCTCCCAGGCACTTCGTCATAAATTCCAATTCGCGGTGTGTAACCTACAATGTTACGGTATGGTGTTCATAAAAATAGTATGGAGACATTCATTACATTGGCTGTGAAAAAAGTCACACCTAACGCCCTTGGGGACGAGGGTTCGATTCCCGTGCCAGACACTAGTAAAAAATTCGAATTTGCGGTGTGTAACCTTGAATGTTACGGTATGGTGTTCATAAAAATAGTATGGAGACATTCATTACATTGGCTGTGAAAAAAGTCACACCTAACGCCCTTGGGGACGAGGGTTCGATTCCCGTGCCAGACACTAGTCAAAAATTCGAATTTGCGGTGTGTAACCTAGAATGTTACGGTATGGTGTTCATAAAAATAGTATGGAGACATTCATTACATTGGCTGTGAAAAAAGTCACACCTAACGCCCTTGGGGACGACGATTCGATTCTCTCCCAAGTACTAAGTCATAAATTCGAATTTGCGGAGTGTAACCCAGAATGTTATGGTACGGTGTTCGTAAAAATATTATGGAGACGTTCCTTACGTTGGCTATGCGAAAAGTCACACCTAACGCCCTTGGGGACGAGGGTTCGATTCCCTCCCAGGCACTTAGTCATAAATTCCAATTCGCGGTGTGTAACCTACAATGTTACGGTATGGTGTTCATAAAAACAGTATGGAGACATTCATTACATTGGCTGTGAAAAAAGTCACACCTAACGCCCTTGGGGACGAGGGTTCGATTCCCGTGCCAGACACTAGTCAAAAATTCGAATTTGCGGTGTGTAACCTAGAATGTTACGGTATGGTGTTCATAAAAATAGTATGGAGACATTCATTACATTGGCTGTGAAAAAAGTCACACCTAACGCCCTTGGGGACGAGGATTCGATTCTCTCCCAACTACTAAGTCATAAATTCGAATTTGCGGAGTGTAACCCAGAATGTTATGGTACGGTGTTCGTAAAAATAGTATGGAGACGTTCCTTACGTTGGCTATGCGAAAAGTCACACCTAACGCCCTTGGGGACGAGGGTTCGATTCCCTCCCAGGCACTTAGTCATAAATTCCAATTCGCGGTGTGTAACCTACAATGTTACGGTATGGTGTTCATAAAAATAGTATGGAGACATTCATTACATTGGCTGTGAAAAAAGTCACACCTAACGCCCTTGGGGACGAGGGTTCGATTCCCGTGCCAGACACTAGTCAAAAATTCGAATTTGCGGTGTGTAACCTAGAATGTCACGGTATGGTGTTCATAAAAATAGTATGGAGACATTCATTACATTGGCTGTGAAAAAAGTCACACCTAACGCCCTTGGGGACGAGGATTCGATTCTCTCCCAAGTACTAAGTCATAAATTCGAATTTGCAGAGTGTAACCCAGAATGTTACGGTACAGTGTTCGTAAAAATAGTATGGAGACGTTCCTTACGTTGGCTATGCGAAAAGTCACACCTAACGCCCTTGGGGACGAGGGTTCGATTCCCTCCCAGGCACTTAGTCATAAATTCCAATTCGCGGTGTGTAACCTACAATGTTACGGTATGGTGTTCATAAAAATAGTATGGAGACATTCATTACATTGGCTGTGAAAAAAGTCACACCTAACGCCCTTGGGGACGAGGGTTCGATTCCCGTGCCAGACACTAGTCAAAAATTCGAATTTTCGGTGTGTAACTTAGAATGTTACGGTATGGTGTTCATAAAAATAGTATGGAGACATTCATTACATTGGCTGTGAAAAAAGTCACACCTAACGCCCTTGGGGACGAGGATTCGATTCTCTCCCAAGTACTAAGTCATAAATTCGAATTTGCGGAGTGTAACCCAGAATGTTATGGTACGGTGTTCGTAAAAATAGTATGAAGACGTTCATTACGTTGGCTATGCGAAAAGTCACACCTAACGCCCTTGGGGACGAGGGTTCGATTCCCTCCCAGGCACTTAGTCATAAATTCCAATTCGCGGTGTGTAACCCACAATGTTACGGTATGGTGTTCATAAAAATAGTATGGAGACATTCATTACATTGGCTGTGAAAAAAGTCACACCTAACGCCCTTGGGGACGAGGGTTCGATTCCCGTGCCAGACACTAGTCAAAAATTCGAATTTTCGGTGTGTAACTTAGAATGTTACGGTATGGTGTTCATAAAAATAGTATGGAGACATTCATTACATTGGCTGTGAAAAAAGTCACACCTAACGCCCTTGGGGACGAGGATTCGATTCTCTCCCAAGTACTAAGTAATAAATTCGAATTTGCGGAGTGTAACCCAGAATGTTATGGTACGGTGTTCGTAAAAATAGTATGGAGACGTTCCTTACGTTGGCTATCCGAAAAGTCACACCTAACGCCCTTGGGGACGAGGGTTCGATTCCCTCCCAGGCACTTAGTCATAAATTCCAATTCGCGGTGTGTAACCTACAATGTTACGGTATGGTGTTCATAAAAATAGTATGGAGACATTCATTACATTGGCTGTGAAAAAAGTCACACCTAACCCCCTTGGGGACGAGGGTTCGATTCCCGTGCCTGACACTAGTCAAAAATTCGAATTTGCGGTGTGTAACCTAGAATGTTACGGTATGGTGTTCATAAAAATAGTATGGAGACATTCATTACATTGGCTGTGAAAAAAGTCACACCTAACGCCCTTGGGGACGAGGATTCGATTCTCTCCCAACTACTAAGTCATAAATTCGAATTTGCGGAGTGTAACCCAGAATGTTATGGTACGGTGTTCGTAAAAATAGTATGGAGACGTTCCTTACGTTGGCTATGCGAAAAGTCACACCTAACGCCCTTGGGGACGAGGGTTCGATTCCCTCCCAGGCACTTCGTCATAAATTCCAATTCGCGGTGTGTAACCTACAATGTTACGGTATGGTGTTCATAAAAATAGTATGGAGACATTCATTACATTGGCTGTGAAAAAAGTCACACCTAACGCCCTTGGGGACGAGGGTTCGATTCCCGTGCCAGACACTAGTCAAAAATTCGAATTTGCGGTGTGTAACCTAGAATGTTACGGTATGGTGTTCATAAAAATAGTATGGAGACATTCATTACATTGGCTGTGAAAAAAGTCACACCTAACGCCCTTGGGGACGAGGGTTCGATTCCCGTGCCAGACACTAGTCAAAAATTCGAATTTGCGGTGTGTAACCTAGAATGTTACGGTATGGTGTTCATAAAAATAGTATGGAGACATTCATTACATTGGCTGTGAAAAAAGTCACACCTAACGCCCTTGGGGATGACGATTCGATTCTCTCCCAAGTACTAAGTCATAAATTCGAATTTGCGGAGTGTAACCCAGAATGTTATGGTACGGTGTTCGTAAAAATATTATGGAGACGTTCCTTACGTTGGCTATGCGAAAAGTCACACCTAACGCCCTTGGGGACGAGGGTTCGATTCCCTCCCAGGCACTTAGTCATAAATTCCAATTCGCAGTGTGTAACCTACAATGTTACGGTATGGTGTTCATAAAAATAGTATGGAGACATTCATTACATTGGCTGTGAAAAAAGTCACACCTAACGCCCTTGGGGACGAGGGTTCGATTCCCGTGCCAGACACTAGTCAAAAATTCGAATTTGCGGTGTGTAACCTAGAATGTTACGGTATGGTGTTCATAAAAATAGTATGGAGACATTCATTACATTGGCTGTGAAAAAAGTCACACCTAACGCCCTTGGGGACGAGGGTTCGATTCCCGTGCCAGACACTAGCCTAGTCAAAAATTCGAATTTGCGGTGTGTAACCTAGAATGTTACGGTATGGTGTTCATAAAAATAGTATGGAGACATTCATTACATTGGCTGTGAAAAAAGTCACACCTAACTCCCTTGGGGACGAGGATTCGATTCTCTCCCAAGTACTAAGTCATAAATTCGAATTTGCGGAGTGTAACCCAGAATGTTACGGTACGGTGTTCGTAAAAATAGTATGGAGACGTTCCTTACGTTGGCTATGCGAAAAGTCACACCTAACGCCCTTGGGGACGAGGGTTCGATTCCCTCCCAGGCACTTAGTCATAGTCTCTGAAATTCAAGGGTTGGATTACTCTCCCTGCTCTGTCAACTGGTAGCTCTCTCTCAGCTCTAGCCGAAAAACTAAGTCCATCTGCAAGTGAGTGTTTCGTCTTGCTCGCCATCTGAGAGTGAGTGTTTTGTCTTCCTCGCCATGTTCCTTGACTTGATATATTGAACAGATGACTGCCGTCCTGCGCACTAGTTCCAACATGGAGGTGTGTCTCAAGTGCGAATTATAGGTGTTACATTTTATTTAATTACAGCAATATTTCTTAATCTACCCTTTTTTTCGATTGATTGCGGTTGAAATACATGTGTTCCTTGATATTCTATGGAAAAGAAGTGCCGTAACTTTGGCGCGATTGCTTGGATGTAACCAGATACTCAATGTTAGATTTAGAATTCTGCCAACCCTCTTTGATATCAATAGCATTTTAGAACCAATATGCTCATTTAAAGTATGCAATTCTTGAGAAAATACGTTTTCTTTGCATAAGGTACGGTTTGTGTAATTTCATCACTTTAACAGTATTTAGCTTCGAACGGTAGCCACTATCCATGGACTTGGGGAAACAAGTGTATTCGAATTCCACTGTCGCGTTGATCACCGTAAGCTTATTTTCCATGGTTTGCCGCTTTAACTATGGTGTAGCCAAAAGTTGTGATTGCACCATTGTCAAGAACCACACTCGCTTCCTCCTCAGTCGTGTCCCAAATTCATTAAAAGTACATGATTTACTTCAGACATCAGTTGTCAGACCAGTTAAATTTAACCACAGGTATGTTCTTACGTATGTCAAAATATCTGCAAGCAGTGGATTCAGAAAGATTGCAGGGCGCGTAGCTCAGCCCTCCTGCCTTCAAGTTAGCAGCCCCAGAAACGACAAGCTGTTATCTGATGTTTTAATATTACGAAATATTATCTCTCATTTCAGAAGCAACTTTTACGATACTGATGGTGGCAGTGTTTTGATATGCTCCACAGGAATAATTTCCAAATACTTTGCTTACATTGACTTCTTCTTTCCTAGCGTATTCCCTACGTTGGCGCAGGGTCCGCTTGCTTGGTTGTTGTTCGCCACTTCTTCTTTTCAAGGGCATCTTCAGGTTTGAGACCGCACACCAGTAGGTCTTCATCGATTCTATCCATCCATCGTTTCTTTGGGCGCCCACGGTTTCAATGCCCTCTTGGATCGTATCAGAGGGCCGTTTTTATCACAGAGTTCTCATTACTTCTAGTCAGAGACCCGTCACTTAATGAAATAATTCAAGTGTAACGTAACAGTAGTAACCTTACAGTTGTACCGCAGGCATTGATCGGTACAGTGGAGATGGTACAGGCTGTAACGTTACATTTCATATAACGTCAGTTCAGTGGCGGCTGGTGGTTTAAATCTTGGGTGTGCACTGTTTCAAAAGATTGTCTAAATTTGATATGAATGCAAACATACCTAACCATACAAAATAACAGCTTCATTACGATGTCCCGATTTTAATAACTTAGTGCTTATGAACAAAATATTAAATATTTTTAAACGAAATGTTGTATTGCGAAAACTGGTCAATGCAAAATTTTACTTTAACATTATTGTATTTACAGTTCAAGAAATTAATTTTAAAGAATTATATCTGATATAGAAATGTACAAAATGTATAATGTACCGTGCCAATCCTTCCTATTACAGACATGAATCCTATGCTGGGTCGACAGTCTGAAATTTTGTGATATTTACTCTGACGAAGTCACTCACATTATATTCCCCAAGTTCACTAGTGGCACCTTGAGTCTATTTAGAAGAACATTTGTCAAATGCACAGATTAATTATTAAGTAGCCTATATGGCTTGAATAAATTATAACAACAATGAATACACAATTTTAAAACCTTAAATTACGTTTGAATCACTTTTCTGTGAATAAAGTCAAATCAAATCAAGTCTTCTGGTCAAATTTATCGATAACTTTGTCATTGAAATTTGGAATTGACCTCACAAGTTGTTTTTCAATCGACAACTTTGCTAATGCCGTCAGTCTATCTTGTGACATTGTGCTTCGTAGAAGTGTTTTTATTCTTTTTAGTGTAGAAAAACACCTCTCTGCCTCACTTGTGGTCAAAGGTGTGGTAGTCAAGACTTTGAGAACTTTGAGCGTTTCACTGAATATTTCCCCCAAATTATTCTCAATAATGAATTCAATCAAGTCAATTGCACAGGTGACATTCCGGAAGTCTTCACACATGTACATAACTTCTAATTCTGTTCTCAATTTGGATCTGTCAACAAAAGGATAGGCTTGGCAAACTTGGAAAAGACTTTCTTCTGGAAATTTCTTATCGAACGACTTGAATTTTTCCGAAAAAAAAGATTTGAAGCCATAAGATGACCCATGAAGGAGAAACGTTCTTTAGCTTGCATAGAAATAACATCACACACTTCTTTAGCTGCAATTTTTCTTGAAGTTGGAGTCTCCTCACGTCTTCGTTTTGCTGAAGAGGTTTCTTCTGAAATGTTATCTACTGTATCCCGAAAACTTTCCACTGCAGATTCAAATGAATTTATTGCTTTTCTCACTGTAAGTGTCTATTGTCCTCGTTTGGGGATGTTGATATAAAATATCTGTGACAGTTTATTGACTGCCACTTATTTCGTCCCCACCCCCTCTCCCCCGGTTCTGTCATCCCCGGGGAGAGAGCTCAAAACTTTGGAACATTTCTGAACTTTGAAAATTCCCGCTTCCCCCTCCCCTTGCCAAACTCTTCTTTCGGCTAGAAGATGGCTGCTGTAGCCATGTGTACGCTGTGATACATCCTGTTGGCTTCCTATTGGCTCTGCCTGTGTTCACTCTGTTACACAGTTGGATGCTAGTGAAGCATTCTTGGCGTGAGACGCCATCAGTGGAACTTGGAACCATGTAGGGTAAAGATGTATTCCGGTCGGCTTCGGATGCCGGCCAACTGTGAAATTAATTGGCAAATGCGCCAATAACCAGGTACTGTGCGCTGTTTTATTTCAAGAACCTTGAGCTATTTCTTAAATCTATATTTTACTCCCGTCGGAGTTTTATTTAACTTATTGCAGCTTCAGTGCGGGGGAAGCCATGTGTCCTAGACTTGTAACTTTTGTGAAACCACTAAATGATCAGATACGTCGAATTCTAAATTATTCCTTCTGCTACATACGAGAAGTTATTATGGTCAACATTCTGATATTTATCGCTTCTCGCTCGTCTGCATTTCGCTACTCATATTCCCTATGCTTGGGCAACCGCATGTTTAATCTGATCACCAAAGGACGCCTACCTAACATTTTGCGGTTAATTGAATTTTAATCTTTAACTTTAAAGGACATTTGCCTAATTGAAATATAATCAAAAATGTAATTTTGGTGGGGGATTTAGTTTATTTTACGGCGGCATTCCCTTCAATTGTTGCCCGCTTTGGTATTTCCATTGTTGGCGTGTTATTTCACGTAGGCCATTGTTAGGCCTAAGTTTGATCTCTTCATTGCCTTGCTTGCAAAGTTTTATTTCGAGCCTTTGGCTTAGCATACCTTCCTAGGTGATTTATTTTATATTTATTCCCTTGGTTGCATCACTTGTGGTGATAGCTATTTTACTTCTGTAATTTTCTGACGCCACGTTTTGACGCTTTCCAGTCCTTCATATGGGCATTTTATTTAAGGTATTTTGCTTAGCTCTCCTGAGCTATTTTACTCTCGGGCCTCGTGTTGCCCTGGAAAGACCAATTCATTTAATGGGGACCTCCAACCTTTTCTTAGGACCAGTGCATATTTATGTGTGCCCCCGCCCACTGATGTATCCCTTTATTTTAATATACCTCGGTTTTATTTGTTTTCTAATTTGATTACATGACTACTTTCTTTTGGCCTGTAACTGAAAACCACCCTCTAGGTTAACCAACCCAGCCCTCCGCTCAATGATCTTTCTGATCAAGCCCCCTCTTTCCCTTGGTCTTCCAGGTAGCCTAAACATTTAGACCTGGGGTCACTAGAGGGGGCTGTCCTGTCTTCCTTTCGGGGGAGTTACGGGACAATATCCACATGTGGCATTATGTAGTGAAATAAATCAAGCCAGAATGAGAACATAGGCTGCTCTATTTTCAAACGCAAACCTCTTGCCTGTGTGATGGTCTTTATTTATTTACTTGAATTTTCAATTTTCTCAAAACATTCCATCAAAGATTCGCTATGTTCATACACCGTTTGTACCGTTCGAGATTTGAAATTCCATCTAACGTTTGAATCTGAGGGAATTCATCTACCAACCACTTCATCTAACACATTAATAAATTCTCTTTGAGATGAGTTCGAAAAGAACTGAGGAATTTTATTGAGATCTGCAAAAAATATACGCACTTGTGTATTTTGGCTACTAGCTTGAGCCATTATTAGATTAAGTTTGTGGGCGTAGCAATGTATGCAATAAGCGTACGGATATTCTCTTCTTACAATCTCCTATACACCGGAGTGCATTCCACTCATCACATTAGCTCCATCATAGCTTTGTGATATGACTTTGGTCTTTTCTGACACCACATCCTCTAAAGCGTCTTTAACACATATAGCCAAAGCCAGTGCGTCATGACCGCTAGGGTTCTTTAAAGTCCAGAACCTTTCAACAGGCTTGCCATTTGGCAGCAGGTAGTGAAACACAATGACCATTTGGTATTGTGATGAAACATCCGACGTCTCGTCAGTCATTACGGAGATGAAGTCTGCTTCTTGGATTTCTGTTTTAATTTCATCTTGGCATACGTCAAGCATACACTGTAATAAGTTATTCTGAATTTCTTTAGATATTTCTCTAAACACTGTTGCACTTTTCAAATGATCCTTCAGAAGCGTATCTGATTCGGATGTGAAATCTATTAATCCTCTAAAAATATCAGGGTTTACAGAATCTTCTTTCTCATTGTGGCCTCTCAGTGCCAGCTCGAAAATTCCACAAAATTTGATGCATTCAATGATCTGTGATAGAACGTGTCGGTTCATCGATACCTCGATATTTTGCTTTTCTATGTTCCTCCTGAATGCACAATCAAGCTGCTGTTTGATCTCGTACTTCCTAGTACTTTAAATTCTAATTCGGCATTCATGTGTGTTTTTGTTTTACATGTTTGTCCATTTTTTGTTTCAAATGCCCTAGGTCAGAAAACCCTGTTTTGGTCCACGTATCACTGCTTCTGTCTTTGTCACATGAAAACCTTAAGCACGGGAAACAATACATCCTGTTGGTTAGTTCACAGCCACAATTCCACTCATATTTGCCATACACGTCATTATGGAATAAGTGAGTCCTAGCCTTGCCTTTGCACTGAAGGGGCGTGGTGGCGCAGCGGTCAAGCTGTATGCCTCTCACCAAGGCGGACTGGGTTCGATTCCCGGTCAATGCATGTGAGATTTTCGAAGTGAAATGCCATGTCCCGTGGTTCGGATTCCACGTAAAACGGAGGTCCCGTGGCTTATGATCGCGAGATTAACGGTCACGTTAAACTACAAGCTTCCTTCCTTCCTTTGCACTGAGTTGTTTGAACTAAATTTAGGTTTGGGATAGGCCTTCCCTTTTCTTTTATGGCCGCCTTTTCTTGCAGAGTATGTTGGGAAAAGGTAATGGTTTTTAACTCCTGAACAGTATTCATAATAATAAATGTATAAATAAATACCTACGTTAATAATAAACACACACTCAAATATCCACAACTTTCAAAACACACATCTGACAAAGTACTTGCCACGGCCAAGATAGCCAACTTCTCGAAAGGAATAAATTTATTTTCTATCATAGGTCATGTTAATCCTCTGATACGGTACACCAAAATACAATAATGGGCCTTAAAAATCTGTAAATTATAAAGGAATGTTATGAAACTAAGTTATCTGTTAAAACTATAGCTTATATAATATCCATTCAGTTGGTTGTTCTGTAATTTTTAAATGTTCAATGAAAATCAAATGACAAGGGCGCTACAAGCGGAGAAAAGACACAACCTTTCAAACTGCTACTTGGTACACTAATTCTCCAACAGATAGTGCGGTAGTTGTTATCGAAGCTCGTGTCTGAAAGATGTGAAAGAGATGGGATAAACTGAGCATGCGCAGTTCTTTTCGCCGGGGAAGGAAGTGGCTCCGTTGCTGTTACTGTTAACACACTACCCCTCATGCCCCCCTCCAGCCGTATAGCCTAAAGTCAGGCACGGTCTGGCTACAAAGCTCCAACTGGCGAACGGCGATCACTGGGCGATACCTGAGCCAACATACAGCGAGGAGTAGCATACGCGGTGTACAGGACATTTGTTGACGCGTAATAATACCATAAAATCATGTTGTTATTTACATATTTATGAAACTAAAATGCAAAGCAAGGCTAATATTGCAAGAATGGGTGTGCACTGGCTCCAGGGCGAATACCCAGAAACCGCCACTGCGTCAGTTCCAGAACAGGCATTAGTAACCTTACAGCTATGTCGCATGTGTTCTACCGACAGCATTGGTCAGCTGAGTAGAGATGGTACAGGTAGTAACATTATGTTTGGATACAGCAGCAGTTCCGGTACAGCCGTGAGTAACGTTACTCGTAGATGTACCGCATGTTTTAATCGGTACAGCACCCGTCCCGGGGGCAAAAAATCAAACATGGCGGAGCAGAGTTTGGAAGTAAAAGTGTGTTATTTTACGATTTGTATCAAACAAAAATATTTAAGAAATAAAATTACACTAAGCCGCCTTCCATCAACTGAGTGTGTACTGAGACTCCTGCTTTAATGGTCCCGGGTTCGATTCCCATCTCTTCGAGGAAATATGCTTCTAGCCTGAGTGTTAGGAAGGGTACACTAAGACTCATGCAGATATTTGAGAATAGGTAGGTTAGATTCCCACCTAGCTATCCTGGAGGTGCTATGGCACATCTAAGCCAGGCAAATGCCCGGGTGGTACCTAAGTGAAGGTTACGGTCATTTCCTTCCAAATCCTAACCTCAATTACAAATACAGGCATTACCACAGCTGGCACGGATTACCACACTGATTCCACACACACCTAAGCTAATAATAATAATAATGTTGTCGGGACAAATAACAAAATGAGCGTTATTAATGCTGAGTTTTACGTTACGACCACGTCTGGTGCTAGAGTGAACACGAAACTGCTCGAAGTTTCAGCCAGGAAGACAACCGGATAAGTATCAGCCAGTATTATTACAGTATAACCATAGTTGATTTTTTACAACCATATAATCACCCCAAACAGACAAACTCTTGATTTCTATCACCATTTTAGTATTTCACCTAACATTAGATATACCGTACTACATTTAGCATACTGTGCCCTTCAGAGGAGTTGCCAGGATAGCCACAACCCAAATGACTTCCCTAACATCTCATCCGCCGAACCTAACTGCCGAGAGGATCAGGTGAACTTCCATACAGGCCAAAGCGGCACGAGAATCCATCGTCCACAGGGATCGTGGTACATGGTGACTAAAGGTCATAGACTGCCTAAGGAAAGGTTCACCTTACAAGCTAGACTGAGAAAAGAAACATCCAGACTTATGTAAAACATCGTGAAAATTTATTGTTAGATCCACAAACCCCTATCCTAGTTCGGAGGGTTTTTATCGGCTAATCCGCAAGCTATTAAATAATCGAAAATAAAGAGCAGGTCCCTACCTGAGAAGTTACAGTAAACCCTCGCGAAAGATCTATCTCACAATAATAAAAGCAACAACAGCAACACTAGGAAAATGGTACGGCGCAAAACCCTACATCAAGTTACAAGATCAAGCTAATATCGGAATTTACATTTAACAGGGTAGCAAAACAAATCTAAGTTAGGATGATACCATTTTCTCATTTACATTTAATATTAATTCATCTAGCTAAGTCCTGATAATTAGTTACAAAATTTATGACGGTGACGTCCGTAATATCAAGAAATTACAATCAAAGCTATGTGACAAGCCATTAAAAAAAATATCTAAGACACTCTTACAAACTGGGTGCTAATCAGCACACAAAAGGTGACATAGAGGATTTGTACACTTTTACATCAATGAATCAATAAATACAAGACCACAGTTTTATTCAAAGCCTACCTACACCTTGGTTTACTGTTTGTAAGCCATAGTCATTTAACGTGTGTAATTACGGTGACGACTGCGTAGTGAAGACTACGTCTAACATCGTATGGCCTGCGCTCCACCAGCTACGAACTAAAGGTTCGAGCAAGCCTCTGTCGCTACAAAAAGTGTCAGCTGTCCTAAAGTCATTTCCTCCAGGAAATACTTTCATTAGCACGGCTATGTCAGCAGGTTCCAAATGCAAATGAACAAGGTTAAATAGAAAGGATTCGTTAGTTATATTTTGTTTATCAAAATTATGCGTTTTATTATTAAGATGTCGGTTTAAATTATCGTTGGTTTATGGCGAATAACAGCTGACTAGCTTGGCACGGAGCGTCTCTGAGAGAACATCTCTGCCATGGAGCCTCGACTCAAAAGTCGGAATACAATCAACGAGCAATAACAACTCGGACACACAATAACACAAGTTACCAGCGGTGCACAGCTCGCGTTCAATAACTCTGGGATGGGCCTGGACACATCAGTTACCCTCCCGAAATATCTGGTCGACGGGAACAGTCCCGGACATGGTACACAAAATACCTTCACACATGAAAAACCCTCATCACGGGGTTAGCCTCCAACATAAAATAAGAATCCTGACATAACTGTACTCGTCGAAACAACGGTACACGCAAAAGGCGTTTAACTAACAAATGACAATCTAAAGAACATGTGAGCAGATACAGAAATGGACTCTGGGTTCCATGAGCTATCAATGCAATGAAAAATAAATGAATGCTACAAGCATTCTGTCCTGTGTTAATATAAGTCTGTCTCACTTGGAAGCAAGCGCTCTCACTCGTGCGCTGGGAAATATTCACAAACCTGTCTGAGTCACAGCAAGTTGCAGGCTCCCTGCACTATTAGACACAACACGTTGACTGGGCCAGCAATTCAGGCAAGAAAATAACTATGAAACTGGCCTCATAATAATACCTTTACCATAGGTTATAAACATCAAAGAATGTGTGCATTAAGAGCACGCTATAAAGCTGAATACAAACATATAACTCTGTCTTTCATAGCAAAGACGTTTAAAACATAGCAATGTCACTCATTGCTGGAGCTCTTTGCTATCAAAGATAAAATACTTCATTAGTTTCTTGTATCAAATATTCAAATAATCACGTGTCATCACACTTAACACAAACAAAATAATATTATGGCGCAAACTCCACTCTGCTGGATTTGCTTAATGATACGTTGGGAACTGGGTTCGATGCTAGGCTACAACGAAATATCCCTTTTACTTGCAAGGTCTACACTTGACCTGGATGGCTTCTGAGCACATCATGAATGAAATATAAATGCAGTTATAAAACTGGTAATTACAGTCGATTACCTAAATGATACGACTTCTCTAATGAAGACAGGGGCGTAACATTGACTGTCTGCTATGAGTGCAGTTAAAGAATTATGATCATGGCATCAGTTTGCCGTAACAGGAGTCTGCTAAGACTCGAAAATCACCCCAGATAGGGTTAAACAAAGTAGCCTTGGAATGACTACGGTCACGTTTAGCAATAGACAGGAATTGGCGTCCTATGACGTCCATCAGGTCGCACCAGGGTTGAACAAAATATCAAACCCAAGGGTGGCTCACAATCACTGTGGATAAATAACATCTAATTATACTAGTTACATTCCCTACCTATGAAATGGCTGTCACTAAGTTCGGCTGATTTACAATCTACACTAATCTAACTATTATTATTACTAATAACTAGAACAAAGAAGGGTTGTACAAACTCACGATGTGAAGGAGCCCACACTTAGCTCTCTGTCCAATGACAAGGGTTGAACAAAAGCACCTCTGGCTTTCAGGATTGGCATCGTCCGTATCAGATCTTCCATCTTGGCTTTCCTAAAGACCAGGGTTCGGTCTGTCCCTGTAGTTGACATCGTGAATGGGTTGGACATGCCTAGGAAAGGCATCCTCGACTCCTTCCTTCTCGTTCAACGTTCTAGAAGTTCCACATCATGCTCGTTCCATCCGAGACATCTCCCTCATACCATAACGGTACTTAGCCCATTGTCTCCGACTCGATCATGGTGTTATAAGTGTCGAACACGTGGTCGGCAATGTTAGACATCATGTATTCCATTAGTACTTGAAAATTGCGGTGTGCTTTGTAGCTATCACAGGCGTTACACATATATTTAGCAACACAGCCTCTACACTTTGCAGATATCATTAATAAATGGCCATGCACTGATCTGCTGGTTCACACGTGCACAGACTCTACTTTTGCAATCACGTGGCATCCGTGAAATAGGCGTCGATTTCTGGCGGATAAATCCACCGTAGCAATTTATATACGAAGTGGTTTAAATATCACACTCGTTCAATGTAACTTTATCACAGTTATTGGTATATTTAACACTAGGCTTCAGCCCTCCACAAATCACGTGGCTACAAAATGTGGTGCTACAGAATCGTAGAAAATTCACAATATTTTTAAATACGTTCACAATGCAATTTGTGCTGATCACTACACTTTACAAATCGTGATGCACAGTACGATGGTGCTCGATGACACTTGATAAATATTTCTTCGCTAAAAAGCGGACTGTTTCCACGTCTTACATGACGGATATTATAACACGCCTCAACAGGGCGGATTCTCCTGACGTAGTGCACGGAACTGCGTTCCTCGTGGAATCAAGTCGTCAAACTAAGTCGTTGAGCGACTATTTACATCCCTTCTTGCGTATCTGCAATGATATTACCGTACCTTAAAGTGAAAAAACATTCTCCAAAATGTTTCAAAAATACTGGATGACGAAATGGAATATTCTGAGTCTCGTAGAAAGGTAAAGTTGATTAATAAGACCTCTGATAAATAATTAGCCGATTTACCAAAGTCAAAAGTGCGATCCTTCGCTACTCCAAAGAGAATCGTATAAGCTCTCAGCTTCTGGTTGCTTTCTGGGTGTGTTCAAAGGTAATACATCCCATCATAAATGTGTTGTCATGAAAAATATCACATGCACCTTAGCTCAGCGGGTTCATCTGCCTCTCCGTCGTTTCAAATAAAATGTAGGGAAGACATTTTTATTTGACTCAAAGTTCATTCATGAGTGATATTTTTTTAGATTAGCTGCGTTGAAGGTTCCAATGCACTCTCCTGTTTGAATGTCTTCAATCACGTAACTTCCATTGTTCCTGCTGCTTCCATTTCATGGATCTTCTTAGCAGCTTCCTCTCGGTGTTTCTCTGCGATAGGATAAATCTTCTTCTGGAACGGGGAATCATCCAGTAGTATAACATCGTACTCGTAGTCCAATATCTCACCAGGTGTGGTGTCGAATATATCCTCGTATTCGTTTAATATTGCATCTAGTTTCTCTCGTCGGGTGCTGATAATTGTTCTGCCTCTCCGTCGGCATCTCGTGTCTCCTCAATTTCCTTGCCATTTAAATTCTCAACAACGTTGACTTCGGATTCAAATTCCGGTTCTTCCTCTACTAAATTCATTTAGATGGGTTCGTTCGGCTTAAACTCCACCGTATTACGTCCCATATCAATGATTCCATCGTACTTCCGAATGAAGTCTGCACCCAATATGGCATCATGATGCAAGCCTTTCATCACTAGAAATTCGTGCAAATACACGTGGCTCGAAATTTTTAAAGTGCATAAAATCTGAACTTTGCACGTTACGACACGGTCAGGTATAACTCCTCTGACTCTTACTGCAGAAACTGGCAGCTGTGTCACCTCAGAGTTTGCTTTCAGTCTGGCATGGCAATCGGCGGAAATGACACTTATCATTGCCCCTGTATCGATGAGAATGACTACGTCACATCCATTCAGGGTAGCTACAATCTTCGGTAGACGCGTCAATTCGTAGTTGTGGTTCCTCGTTCGTCGTTCGTCTAATAGATCTTCCTGAATTGGCTCCCAGAGTAAGACAGCGGCAGTTACTCTGTGCTCAATCGAATCTACTGAGTTTTTGGCGTCTTTTTTCCTTGGCGGGAAGTCCCGGGCTGGTTTTGCCTCTTTTCTTCCGCCGGAATATTACGTGTTTCCCGCGAAGTCGGGTTCTGATCTCCCCCTTCTTGGTTTTCTTGGAGTCCTCGGAGTTGCTGAAGGTATTCACGACTCTCCTGTGCTCTTCCTCTCCAGTCTCGATCGACCTGGTATCTGCGGTCCCGATCTCGACTGTATCCTCTGCTGTAGCGGTAATCTCTACGGACACCTCCCTGCAGTGGGTTCCGGTTATTATTCCCTCGGCGGTCGTCGTTCGTTCCTCGATCGAAGCGTCGGTTCCAATAACTACGACGGTCATATCTCCGGTCTCTAGCATACGGAGTGTTATTCCAATTTCTCCGACCACGATTATATTCATCACGCTGGTCAAAACTCTCTTGAATCTGTGTTTGCTGTGGCGTCTGGCACACTTTGTCCACAGTCGTCAAGTTAACATGTCGCTCTTCACGCATGTCAGCCTTCTGTTGACGGTGTGTTGGAAACTGTTCAGTATTGGCGTCCAATCGCCGTAAGATCTGATCGCACTGCTGGAATGTAGATGCTCCTGCAGCGATCAATACTCGTTGCACGTCTGCAGGGTATTGCCAGACGATGGTATTTACAAGGTCTTGCTCTGACAGTGGGGGTTGCAAACAACGAAGTTTCGCAAGCTGGGTTGCGAAGTAGTTCGCATAGCGCGTCGGAGTGTTCGAGCTGTATCGGCGAGTGTACATCTCAGCTCTGATACTCTGCTGGATGTCGCTCGACCAGTAAGTTCTCAGTAAGGCTTCTCTGAAGTCTTGATAGCCTACGAATGAATAATGGAAGGCCCTGAACCAAGTGCTCGCTTGGCCCTCAAGCAAACGCTCAATAACTCGGAGCTCTCTCTCCGGAGTTACCATTGTATCTCTTAAGTAGCTCTCCACATTCGCTAAGAATTCTACACGAGTGATGCCACTTCCAGTGCCTGAGAATCGAGCTGTTTGCTCTTCTCGCGAACGGATGATTGTCACGTCCCCCTGCGTGTGCGCGGGTCTGAATGAACTCGGCATATTATGATTATGCGTTGGCGTATTCGTCTCTTGACTTTGTTGATTATGTGCGGTTTGGAAAGGATTCGCGTTATAATTTAACGCTTGACTCTGCGCTGAACCGGTAACTTGGAACGGTTGTGATTCCATGGGTGCGCTAGGTTGAAAGAGTGTGGGCATTATCCCTGTGGATTGCGGTCCTGGCGTTGCCTGAGAGTCTCCCATCTGTGGAGGTAAATGTATCTCCCTTGGTTGAGTCTCAAGTCGGTCGAGACGTCTCTCGATAATTTCGAGCCCTGGGATAGTCTTAGCTGCGACCTTGTTTCCCAAATCGTTGAGCTGCAACTCAATTCTCTCTACTTTACCTTTGAGGTTGGTGTCGACTTCACTAATAGCTGTCCTCAAGTTGTAACTGAGGTCTAACCTCTCGGTTATTGCGACTTCCTCAAATCTTTTCTGTAACGAGTCGATTTCCTCCTCGACTTTGGACATGTTGTCCTTGATCCGACCTACGTCATCCTTGACCTCGGCTACCTTCGCCTCCATAATAATTTTATGCTCATTAAGGTCACCCCTCAACAGCATTACATCGATCTTATTTTCTTCTCGATGAATGTCTACTGTCTCTCGTAGCCCTGTTACGGTCTCAGTTAATTCCGTAATGTTCCTTTGGTTCGTATTCAGCTCGTCCTTGACCTGGATCATACAATCGACGATCGTCTTGACATTATTGTTGACGGCGTTCGCTGCACCTCTCATCAGTACGAGTCCTATGTTCATGGTAGCCATATCCTTCTTGACGTTGTCCATGAATCCCTCGACGTGAGTTAATCGAGTTCCAAATTCCTCTCGAGTATGGTCTAAGTCAGCCCTCATATCAACCTGGACTCTATTAATCGTAGTTTGAATCTGAGCGGTGTGCTCCTCCAAACGGGCCTGCACGTCCTCCCTAGCTCTATTCATTTGGTCTGTTAAATTATCAATACGCTGGTTAGCCTCCTGATGGGGTCGTATTACGTCAACCCTAACAGCTGCTAAACCTGCCGTAAGATCATTTCTGGCCTCTATTCTATGAGCATCCATGTCGGCCCTGACCTGCGTTAGATCAGCCCTAACATTATTAACCTCATCTCTTACAGTGTTAATTGACTGTATGTTAACCTCAAGATCCTGTCTAACCTGGTCTACATGACCACTTACATTATTGATTGACTGTGTGTTAACCTCAAGATCCTGTCTAACATTATTGACAGCTTGGGTATTCTCACCCAAGTCACCCCGGACTTCACCTAAGTCAGCAGTAATCTGCTGGAGATTGGCATTGACACCTGCCAACATCTCCCCAAATACACGATGAATCGTTTCCTCATCAATGACAAGAAATTATTGAGAAAGAGAGGGAGCAATCTCTTATGGAACTTACAGCTATGATTAGTTACTTGGTGGTATAAAGCTTGTTTCATTTAAATAAACATCACGAGTGCAGCTGGAGTATGCAAACTAAGTGCTTCTACATTTACAAAGACAACAGCGAGCAAAGCAAAGTATTACATTTACTCAGGATGAGGCATCATCAATGAAAATTCTATCCATCATTTATCCAACACAAAAGCCTCACCCCATGGACTTGTATCAAACATGAACGCCATGTGGTTAATTGATCTGCAGTACGACTTTCTAAGTTCGTCCCAGTCCGGTCAATTTACCATTGATCAACATTAAGATCCTCTTAAATAACATGGAACTGACGGTCACCACGTTAACGTCGGCACATGAGTTGGGCGCCATTTAAAGAAGAGTATATGTTATGTGCCCGTCAGAGGAGTTGCCAGGATAGCCAACAACCGAAATGACTTCCCTAACATCTCATCCGCCGGACCTAACTGCCGAGAGGATCAGGTGAACTTCCATACAGGCCAAAGCGGCACGAGAATCCATCGTCCACAGGGATCGTGGTACATGGTGACTAAAGGTCATAGACTGCCTAAGGAAAGGTTCACCTTACAAGCTAGACTGAGAAAAGAAACATCCAGACTTATGTAAAACATCGTGAAAATTTATTGTAAGATCCACAAACCCCTATCCTAGTTCGGAGGGTTTCTATCGGCTAATCCGCAAGCTATTAAATAATCGAAAATAAAGAGCAGGTCCCTACCTGAGAAGTTACAGTAAACCCTCGCGAAAGATCTATCTCACAATAATAAAAGCAACAACAGCAACACTAGGAATATGGTACGGCGCAAAACCCTACATCAAGTTACAAGATCAAGTAAAAATGTAGACTTTCACGACCGGCGTTGAAATAGGAATCTCCGTTTCGCGGGCTTCTAGGTCGTGTTCCAAGGACATTTTGTCGTCCTGACGTTTCGCTGAATACTGCGTTCAGCATGTTCACAGGTTACATAAAGCGAGGTAAAACAAGTAAACAGAAGATATATAAATAGTCAACAACCCACACATAGAGGCTACCATAGCAACGGCGTACCACATAAAAGTAATGCATCAAGGACAGGGCTGCTCGTCTGTTGCATCTTCTCGTCTACGACGGTCAATAAGGGCAGGCTTGAGGGGATTAAGGACTGGAAGCCAAGCTCTGTTCACACGTTCTGCTTCCTCCTTAAGATTGAAGCTGTTAGTATGCTTCATGATTTCAATGGCCTCCCTTTGTAGCCTGGCATGATAAGACACCGTGGTGGACAGAACTTCGGTGTCTCCATATCTTATATCGTGACCTGCAAGTAGCGAGTGTGCTGCTACAGTGGATTTATCTGTTTGTCCCAGCCGGCTGTGTCGTTCGTGCTCCTTGAGGCGAGTGGCAATACTTCTTTTCGTTGTTCCAATATATACTTGGCCACAATCACACGGGATTTTATAAACCCCAGCCGCGGTATGAGGATGTCGCTTATCTTTAGCGGACCTAAACATGTCCTTAATTTTTCGTGTAGGCCTGTATATGGTCTTTATATCATGGGACTCGAGTAGCCTCCCTATTCTGTCAGTGACCTTTTTTATATATGGAAGAAAAGCTCTAGCCAGGGGCTGCTTGTCTCCAATTACCCTTGTAGTTGGACGTCTCGGATGGAGTGCTCGCTGGATATCTTTCTGGCTGTACCCATTCGCGCGTAAGACCTCGTTGAGGTGTTCAATTTCTTGTTTTAGGCCCTGCTTATCACAAATTCTTTTAGCGCGGTCAGCCAGTGTTTTTATAACTCCGTATTTCTGTCGTGGGTGGTGGTTGGACGTCTTATGTAGATATCGGTCAGTATGGGTCGGCTTACGGTAAACTGTATGTCCCAAAGTTAGATCAGCGGTCTTCGTTACCATAACGTCGAGAAACGCGATTTTCTGTTCATTTTCTAACTCCATGGTAAACTGAATGTTCGAGTTCTGGCTGTTAAGATGTTGTAAAAACAGATTTAATTGATCTTTACCATGGCCCCATATTACAAAGGTATCGTCCACGTATCGTAGCCACACTTTAGGTTTCAAAGGTGCGGTCTCTAGTGCTATTTGTTCAAATTGTTCCATGAAGAAATTCGCGATCACCGGACTAAGGGGACTGCCCATGGCGACGCCATCAATTTGTTCATAGAAATCACCCTTCCACAGGAAATAGCTAGCGGTGAGGCAGTGGCGGAATAAGGCGGTGATATCATCAGGAAAAATCCGTGCGATGTACTCCAGGGCTACCTTTATAGGTACTTTCGTGAAAAGAGAGACCACGTACCTATAAAGGTAGCCCTGGAGTACATCGCACGGATTTTTCCTGATGATATCACCGCCTTATTCCGCCACTGCCTCACCGCTAGCTATTTCCTGTGGAAGGGTGATTTCTATGAACAAATTGATGGCGTCGCCATGGGCAGTCCCCTTAGTCCGGTGATCGCGAATTTCTTCATGGAACAATTTGAACAAATAGCACTAGAGACCGCACCTTTGAAACCTAAAGTGTGGCTACGATACGTGGACGATACCTTTGTAATATGGGGCCATGGTAAAGATCAATTAAATCTGTTTTTACAACATCTTAACAGCCAGAACTCGAACATTCAGTTTACCATGGAGTTAGAAAATGAACAGAAAATCGCGTTTCTCGACGTTATGGTAACGAAGACCGCTGATCTAACTTTGGGACATACAGTTTACCGTAAGCCGACCCATACTGACCGATATCTACATAAGACGTCCAACCACCACCCACGACAGAAATACGGAGTTATAAAAACACTGGCTGACCGCGCTAAAAGAATTTGTGATAAGCAGGGCCTAAAACAAGAAATTGAACACCTCAACGAGGTCTTACGCGCGAATGGGTACAGCCAGAAAGATATCCAGCGAGCACTCCATCCGAGACGTCCAACTACAAGGGTAATTGGAGACAAGCAGCCCCTGGCTAGAGCTTTTCTTCCATATATAAAAAAGGTCACTGACAGAATAGGGAGGCTACTCGAGTCCCATGATATAAAGACCATATACAGGCCTACACGAAAAATTAAGGACATGTTTAGGTCCGCTAAAGATAAGCGACATCCTCATACCGCGGCAGGGGTTTATAAAATCCCGTGTGATTGTGGCCAAGTATATATTGGAACAACGAAAAGAAGTATTGCCACTCGCCTCAAGGAGCACGAACGACACAGCCGGCTGGGACAAACAGATAAATCCACTGTAGCAGCACACTCGCTACTTGCAGGTCACGATATAAGATATGGAGACACCGAAGTTCTGTCCACCACGGTGTCTTATCATGCCAGGCTACAAAGGGAGGCCATTGAAATCATGAAGCATACTAACAGCTTCAATCTTAAGGAGGAAGCAGAACGTGTGAACAGAGCTTGGCTTCCAGTCCTTAATCCCCTCAAGCCTGCCCTTATTGACCGTCGTAGACGAGAAGATGCAACAGACGAGCAGCCCTGTCCTTGATGCATTACTTTTATGTGGTACGCCGTTGCTATGGTAGCCTCTATGTGTGGGTTGTTGACTATTTATATATCTTCTGTTTACTTGTTTTACCTCGCTTTATGTAACCTGTGAACATGCTGAACGCAGTATTCAGCGAAACGTCAGGACGACAAAATGTCCTTGGAACACGACCTAGAAGCCCGCGAAACGGAGATTCCTATTACAAGATCAAGCTAATATCGGAATTTACATTTAACAGGGTAGCAAAACAAATCTAAGTTAGGATGATACCATTTTCTCATTTACATTTGATATTAATTCATCTAGCCTAGTCCTGCCAATTAGTTACAAAATTTACGGCGGTGACGTCCGTAATATCAAAAAATTACAATCAAAGCTATGTGACAAGCCATAAAAAAATATCTAAGACACTCTTACAAACTGGATGCTAATCAGCACACAAAAGGTAACATAGAGGATTTGTACACTTTTACATCAATGAATCAATAAATACAAGACCACAGTTTTATTCAAAGCCTACCTACACCTTGGTTTACTGTTTGTAAGCCATAGTCATTTAACGTGTGTAATTACGGTGACGACAGCGTAGTGAAGACTACGTCTAACATCGTATGGCCTGCGCTCCACCAGCTACGAACTAATGTTTCGAGCAAGCCTCTATCGCTACAAAAAGTGTCAGCTGTCCTAAAGTAATTTCCTCCAGGAAATACTTTCATTAGCACGGCTATGTCAGCAGGTTCCAAATGCAAATGAACAAGGTTAAATACACACATCAAAAAAAGTTTTGCATCACCTCGGTTCCCAGATCTCCGGCATATAGACGTTGACTGTGTATATTGTATCCAAGATACAGTCCCTTTGACTGTTCATAGATGTCACTAAAACTGCTCAAAGATGTAAACAACCATGCATGAGCAGGGCCTATTAGACGGAGGGGGTACGACAGCCGATCAGTTCCAGTCATTCCACCAGGACGAAGGTACGCTGCTCATGTTGTCTGTAGTTCTACCATGCCTAGAAGGTCAATACCGCAGTTCGATCGCGTCCGCATTGTTACTTTGTGTCAAGAAGGGCTCTCAACAAGGGAAGTTTCCAGGCGTCTCAGAGTGAACCAAAGCGATGTTGTTCGGACATGGAGGAGGTACAGAGATACAGGAACTGCCGATGACAGGACTCGCTCAGGCCGCCCAAGGGCTACTACTGTAGTGGATGACCGCTACTTACGGATTGCCGCTCGGAGGAACCCTGACAGCAATGCCACCATGTTGAATAATGCGTTTCGTTCAGCCACAGGACGTCGTGTTTCAACTCAAACTGTGCGCAATAGGCTGCATGATGCGCAACTTCACTCCCGACGTCCATGGCGAGGTCCAGCTTTGCAACCCCGACACCATGCAGCGCGGTACAGATGGGCCCAACAACATGCTGAATGGACCCCACGGAATTGGCATCACGTTCTCTTCACCGATGAGTGTCGCATATGCCTTCAACCAGACAATCGTCGGAGACGTGTTTGGAGGCACCCTGGTCAGGCTGAACGTCTTAGACACACTGTCCAGCGAGTGCAGCAAGGTGGTGGTTCCCTGATGTTTTGGGGTGGCATTATGTGGGGCCGACGTACGCCACTGGTGGTCATGGAAGGCTCCGAAACGGCATTACGATACCTGAATGACATCCTCCGACCCAGTGCAACCATATCGGCAGAATATTGGAGAGGCATTTGTCTTCATGGACGACAATTCTCGACCTCATCGTGCACATCTTGTGAATGCGTTCCTTCAAGATAACGATATCGCTCGACTACAGTGGCCAGCATGTTCGCCAGACATGAACCCTATCGAACATGCCTGGGATATGTTGAAAAGGGCTGTTTATGGACGTCTTGACCCACCAACCACTCAGAGATTTACGCCGAATTGTCGTTGAGGAGTGGGACAATTTGGACCAACAGTGTCTTGATGAACTTGTGGATAGTATGCCACGACGAATACAGGCATGCATCAATGCAAGAGGACGTGCTACTGGGTATTAGAGGTAGTGGTGTGTACTGCAATCTGGACCACAAATGCTGAAAGTCTATCTGTATGATGGTACAACATGCAATGTGTGGGTCTCATGAGCAATAAAACGAGCTGAAATGTTGTTTGTGTTGATCTCTATTCCCTTTGTATTTAAAGGTTCCGGAACTCTTGGAACCGAGGTGATGCAAAACTTTTTTTGATGTGTGTAGAAAGGATTCGTTTGTTATATTTTGTATATCAAAATTATGCGTTTTATTATTAAGATGTCGGTTTAAATTATCGTTGGTTTATGGCGAATAACAGCTGACTAGCTTGGCACGGAGCGTCTCTGAGAGATCATCTCTGCCATAGAGCCTCGACTCAAAAGTCGGAATACAATCAAAGAGCAATAACAACTCGGACACACAATAACACAAGTTACCAGCGGCGCACAGCTCGCGTTCAATAACTCTGGGATGGGCCTGGACACATCAGTTACCCTCCCTAAATATCTGGTCGACGGGAACAGTCCCGGACATGGTACCCAAAATACATTCACACAGGAAAAACCCTCATCACGGGGCTAGCCTCCAACATAAAATAAGAATCCTGACATAACTGTACTCGTCGAAACAACGGTACACGCAAAAGGCGTTTAACTAACAAATGACAATCTAAAGAACACGTGAGCAGATACAGAAATGGACTCTGGGTTCCATGAGCTATCAATGCAATGAAAAATAAATGAATGCTACAAGCATTCTGTCCTGTGTTAATATAAGTCTGTCTCACTTGGAAGCAAGTGCTCTCACTCGTGCGCTGGGAAATATTCACAAACCTGTCTGAGTCACAGCAAGTTGCAGGCTCCCTGCACTATTAGACACAACACGTTGACTGGGCCAGCAATTCAGGCAAGAAAATAACTATGAAACTGGCCTCATAATAATACCTTTACCATAGGTTATAAACATCAAAGAATGTGTGCATTAAGAGCACGCTATAAAGCTGAATACAAACATATAACTCTGTCTTTCATAGCAAAGACGTTTAAAACATAGCAATGTCACTCATTGCTGGAGCTCTTTGCTCTCAAAGATAAAATACTTCATTAGTTTCTTGTATCAAATATTCAAATAATCACGTGTCATCACACTTAACACAAACAAAATAATATTATGGCGCAAACTCCACTCTGCTGGATTTGCTTAATGATACGTTGGGAACTGGGTTCGATGCTAGGCTACAACGAAATATCCCTTTTACTTGCAAGGTCTACACTTGACCTGGATGGCTTCTGAGCACATCATGAATGAAATATAAATGCAGTCATAAAACTGGTAATTACAGTCGATTACCTAAATGATACGACTTCTCTAATGAAGACAGGGGCGTAACATTGACTGTCTGCTATGAGTGCAGTTAAAGAATTATGATCATGGCATCAGTTTGCTGTAACAGGAGTCTGCTAAGACTCGAAAATCACCCCAGATAGGGTTAAACAAAGTAGCCTTGGAATGACTACGGTCACGTTTAGCAATAGACAGGAATTGACGTCCTATGACGTCCATCAGGTCGCACCAGGGTTGAACAAAATATCAAACCCAAGGGTGGCTCACAATCACTGTGGATAAATAACATCTAATTATACTAGTTACATTCCCTACCCATGAAATGGCTGTCACTAAGTTCGGCTGATTTACAATCTACACTAATCTAACTTTTATTATTACCAATGACTAGAACAATGAAGGGTTGTACAAACTCACGATATGAAGGAGCCCACATTTAGCTCTCTGTCCAATGACAAGGGTTGAACAAAAGCACCTCTGGCTTTCAGGATTGGCATCGTCCATATCAGATCTTCCATCTTGGCTTTCCTAAAAACCAGGGTTCGGTCTGTCCCTGTAGTTGACATCGTGAATGAGTTGGACATGCCTAGGAAAGTCATCCTCGACTCCTTCCTTCTCGTTCGACGTTCTAGAAGTTCCACACCATGCTCGTTCCATCCGAGACATCTCCCTCATACCATAACGGTACTTAGCCCATTGTCTCCGACTCGAACATGGTGTTATAAGTGTCGAACGCGTGGTCGGTAATGTTAGACATCATGTATTCCATTAGTACTTGAAAATTGCGGTGTGCTTTGTAGCTATCACAGGCGTAACACATATATTTAGCAACACAGCCTCTACACTTTGAAGATATCATTAATAAATGGCCATGCACTGATCTGCTGGTTCATACGTTCACAGACTCTACTTTTGCAATCACGTGGCATCCGTGAAATAGGCGTCGATTTCTGGCGGATAAATCCACCGTAGCAATTTATATACGAAGTGGTTTAAATATCACACTCGTTCAATGTAACTTTATCACAGTTATTGGTATATTTAACACTAGGCTTCAGCCCTCCACAAATCACGTGGGTACAAAATGTGGTGCTACAGAGTCGTAGAAAATTCACAATATTTTTTAAATACGTTCACAATGCAATTTGTGCTGATCACTACACTTTACAAATCGTGATGCACAGTACGATGGTGCTCGATGACACTTGATAAATATTTCTTCGCTAAAAAGCGGACTGTTTCCACGTCTAACATGACGGATATTATAACACGCCTCAACAGGGCGGATTCTCCTGACGTAGTGCACGGAACTGCGTTCCTCGTGGAATCAAGTCGTCAAACTAAGTCGTTGAGCGACTATTTACATCCCTTCTTGCGTATCTGCAATTATATTACCGTACCTTAACGTGAAAAAACATTCTCCAAAATGTTTCAAGAATACTTGATGACGAAATGGAATATTCTGAGTCTCGTAGAAAGGTAAAGTTGATTAATAAGACCTCAGATAAATAATTAGCCGACTTCACCAAAGTCAAAAGTGCGATCCTTCGCTACTCCTAAGAGAATCGTATAAGCTCTCAGCTTCTGGTTGCTTTCTGGGTGTGTTCAAAGGTAATACATCCCATCATAAATGTGTTGTCATGAAAAATATCACATGAACTTTAGCTCAGCGGGTTCAATACACCGACAGTTGCATTACCAATACTGCAACTAAATACTTGTACATATTGTAAATATTTTTCACCTGTATTCACAAACATAGATGTTATAGCCTAAGTGTAATGGATTTGATGATGATCGCTTGACGATCGAAACTGGTCATCCTAGTGTTTTTATTAATCTCATATAATTTATTTCAGGATTATGGCATAACCCAGCTCTTTTTTTGGGTACATTCGTGTTGACCGACTGAGAAGCACCAAACTTTTGTAATATTGTTCATTTCAAAATCCTGATAAGTTTACTAAAGCATGTTTCTCAAACTCACATATCCCTGAACAGCATCAATCTAGTCAGTTGGTGAATTCAGTATCTTGTTATTGAAATACAGCTTTATAGTCCTAATGTAATTCTTTTGGTTCTACCAATAATTATTCCGGTTGCTATGAGGTAGGGGATGTGGTAAGACTGTTCCCTTCTGGGAATGATATTACGGATAGATGCCCTTCATGACGCCAATCTCATGAGAGGAGTTAATGTTAAATGAAATTAATGAGGTAAGGTATGCAGTGTCTGTGTGTGGTCTTTCGAGTTCGGAGTAGTCTGACCATGCACGTTAACGTGTGTAGCTACCTTGGCTGGTTTGTGACATTATGTCAACAAATTTAAAAAAATATTTTAACTCTCCTGATTCCATACCAGCCCCTGTTACTGTCACATGAATGATTACCAATATGCTTAATTTCATTTTTAGGATTATTATATCTCGCTGCACCTGCTGCATCACCCTAAAAGTATGCAAATTCATATATCTTTGTTGCAAGTCTGGTTCATGTACGTCCAATTATCATGTTTTATACTGTACCCGATACCTAGTTGAGGCTATCGGCTACGCCAGCTGACATTGAGCCGTAGTTGAGATTTATGGAAAAGTAGTAAAGATAGCGCTCAGATCGAGTCGAGGAGGATGTTAGGAAATGACGTAGAAGGCCAAGGATAAAGGTGGCACTAACTTGAATTGATGAATTAAACAATTTATATGGATGATTTAAGATGATTAAATCTGAAGGAGATGATGAAATGAGAATGTGTGCATAATTAGAGAGTATAAAGAATTGATGATTATAATATTCATTTAAATGATTTGATGATAATGAATTAATTATTCTGACATGAATATATTGAATTTTGAGATGAGAACTAATGTGAGAAATATTTAATTTTGATGATGATGATGATGATTATAACCAATGAGTAGTGGATTTTCTGTGATTCACAAACAAGCAATTATTAATGACAGTGTAAATAGTGTAAATTAATTATTCGATTTATATGAGCATTTTACTAAGATATTCAGCATTTCAATAATGCCATTCAAGCCATAAAATTAGGTGATATTTAAATATATGATTAGAATATATATGTTTAAACAGATTCATTATTTTTTTACATCCACATTCATGATGTTAACGTAAAGAGAAGTTAGGTCTCAGGTATCACGAATGTCAGTGACGCATAGACATAGTGCTACGGTGATCCTAAGAACCCAAGTGAACTTTAGAAATTTTTCCTATTTTATGTGGATTAAATACACTTTGAGTAGAATAGAGATGGTTCGATTTTCTGGACAATCACAATTTAACGTTGGCATTCGACCATGCTCTTAGGTTGGATGAGTGTTTAATATGTCTGTCTGACTATCAAAGTTTGAATAAATTTGTTTTTATCTTAGTTGTGATCTGATGATGATGTGATTTTCCTATTTCTTTCCTTGTCTTAATTAAGGCTTAACCAGGAAGGATGTGGTTTGCTAGGGATTCAGTAGGTGGCGCCCATTTCTATTTGTATTTTTTAAATTAAATTTAAACCCGTAACGACCCTGGAGATACTTTATCTCGTGTTACCCTCTGCTTTTGTGATATTTCAACTGAATTTCTGACACATTCCTTATTTGAATTCATGTTCATTTAACTCCGCTCTGTCCTGGAAATCCAGGAATGCGATGTAATAGCAGATGGGTCATCGCATCCCCAGGACGAACGGGTACAATACATCTTCGGTGTGTTTCTTTAATGTGTGACTATTCTACTATGCTGTTTTTGTCTTCCTCATGCACAAAAGATGTTATGAGCACGGCAGACCTCATGCATATGACAAAATGTCAGGCTCTGCGCTCAGTACTAAACGTACTGCAGTACCCGGTCAAATGGTCAGTGCGTGTGCGACTAAGCGCTGCAGTGCTAGTGTGCTGTAGTGGTGCACTGCTCAGAAATGGGCAGGGTAGAGCTACACTTCGCCAGCACAAGTAAATTTCTCGCTAGCACAGATTCACCTCACGCATTTTACGGGCCTGCCGCACAGCTCTACATCATCCAGTAGCGACCAATATGTGCTGTTCCTGACGTGGCCTCTAATATTTATCTACATTGATTGATATTTCATGTTATTGATGAATAAATCAATATGTCTGAACATGTTTCAAGTCTTACTCCATGGTGTCGAAAAGAAGCGGAACTCAAGCGGTATTTGTATTTGAGCAATAGTTACCTCGGGATAGGAGAACAACCACTCAGTTCACCTTCGAATGCCTACAGTTGTACTTATGTCTTTTAACGCCATCTGGCCCCCAAAATTGTTGATTGTTATCGGTGTTTTAATTTCATTTTAGGAGCTAGGATCATCTTGGCCGTCAGCCCCGTGCAGTTGGATGTGTGTTGAACTTCTCTGATAACCTGTATTTATGTGATGACTAGAACTGTGGGTAACTGTATTAGGGACAGGGATGAGGTAGATGCCATGGGACTTGAAATAAGGTACTATCCTGGCATTTGTCTGGAGGAAAAACCCAGGGAAAACCACACTCAGGATAGCGTCTGTCAGCGTCGGGATTCGAACCTGCGATCTCCGGACTTGCTGTAGCTGCCTATGCAGACGTGGTACTCGATGTTATGAGCACGGCTACGCCACTGGGAGGCCCCATAATCAAGCTGCAGCGCTTGTAAGTCTTCTTTTTATATCATAATACTCGTATCATCAAGGCCTACCACCCACTACAAAAGAGGTCTACCCAAAATTGCTTCCCAAAAATAGGTTGTAAAACATCAATCAAGTAGAAAATAGATTTCCACATAATAACATTCCAATATTTTAAGAACGAGAATGTCTGTATAAACAACTCAATTCGTAAGAGCCAAAAAATAAATGACGACTTCTCTTCTTTGTACCCAACAGTGTAATCTAGAGGTCACAGTAACATTCCATACCTGGAATAGGTATTTGGCGTTTGTAGTTCGAAAGTATGACTATTGGTGCTGACAGCAACTATTATGAATGTGACATTTCTTAGATTATTTACATGCAAATGGTGGCATGATACAATACCTCATTTCACGTCCTGGTCACCTACCCAATCCTAGACTCATTACTGTACATATACTGTACAGTACATACCCTTCCTCAGTCAGCATTATAACACAGGTTATCAGAGTAATTCCACACACAAACAAGTACACATGGCTGATGATTTTTCAAGCTCCAATATGAATAAACAACGACAACAAAATGGTATTAGTATTATATACAAGCATGAACAAGGCAGCATTTGAAATACCTTTGTGCATTCAGGGGCATCGAGCACATTACCTTCTCAAATTTCCTACCAGGAGGGATGACTTGGATAAATACAATACACCGTGGAAAATACAGGACGTGGTTCATCGAGATAGGGCCTACAGGCAAATGGGACCAGAGGAGGGGGAAGAGACAGCTATGCAGCGAGGCGGACAGCCAAAGTGAGATTGACCTTGAGGGATCATCTCTCTCTGCACCAGCTGGCTCGCCGCCGGGCTGCCTGCTAACCAGTTGCTGGATTGTGTATTGCGTCGCTGGCTGCACAGCGTCCAGCACAATCGCGCTGGATGAAAAATACATCAAGCAATCTTCCCCCACCACTTGTCGCCCGTCCTGATGGCATATTAATGTGTCGAGGCAGCCAGCGGAGCAGCCAACCGCATACTGTACGTAATTTAGTGTGTGACAAAGTAATCGGTTGATAGGCAGGTAGAGGAATAGCAATAATGGATAAAGAGACTTTGGGAGAATTCATACAAGCGTACAAAGAAAAGCCGTGCCTTTGTAATTCCAGTTCCCAAAATTATTCAAATAGACAAATAAGAAAAACTGCATTAGAGGATTTATTGGAAATTCACCCACACTTTCTCCCTTTTCTTTTGTAACGACAACAAAAAATACAAAGTACTGCTAGTTTCTGTCTTTTAGTCACAAATCGCAATGCCGGTGACAACCTATCGCATTGATAGTCAGACGTGTTGTGAAGCTGGTTGCCCCGCTGGAGCATGAATGAGCTAGACTCTTCCAGTCGGGCAGCCAGCAAGCTGGAGTGTGAATGGCTGGCTTAAGTTGGAAAATGCGAATGAAATGCAACGGAAAAATGATGTCGTTGTTGTTGTTTCATTTCAGGGCCTTGGACATCGTGGTCATTTAGTCCCGTGTACCTGACTGTGTATAAATAAATAAATAAAATTTGCCTAAAACCTGTAATAGTGGGTTTGTATTTCACGTAATGATTGGGAAGGAGAAGGTCGTGGCCTTAGGTTATGAACCATCCCAGAATTTGCATGCAATAGAAGTGGGGAAACCACGTTAAATCACGTCCTGGATGGCTGCGGTAGGAAGCAAAACCACATAATCTCGGTTTTGTCTCACGATGCTGAGGTGACTATACTTGAATCGGTCAGAGCTGAAAAGCATTAAGTCAAAAATTGTCATTTTGTAAAGAATTAGTATTCTGAAGGGCCTTGGAGTGGCATAGGAAACAATTAAGTCAGTCTCCTGTTTAAGCTGCACACAAAACATTTTCATTTTATCAGCAGAAGAAAAAGCACGGTAGCTCACTGGCAAGGCAAAATCCATCACAAAGCAATTTCTTTTGTGAGCTTAAGCCTAAAACCACTGCTACATGTAGTGCGATCAGAGGAGAAAAGCATTAAGTCAATGATTTGCTGCCTTTCAGCGCCGTATTCCGTACTTAATGTTAGCCACACTGGAATATTCCCGCGTGTTAGAGTGCTATTGTACGTTTCGGTGCTACAAATCCATTTTAAAATACAATATCATGTGAAATATTCATTCTGGATGGCTTTATGCAGCACTAAACTGACCACGGACCTGAAAGGCATTAAGTTCATTGCATACTAGCGAGTGTGTATTATTCATCAGTAGGGATTTTTTTCCATTGGATTGTTTGGAGATATTAAGATTTTATTCACTCAAGTGAATGAATATCGCTTTTATGTGACAACTAGAGACTTGTTGATTCCAATCTGGTACATTCACTCATTAGACGACGAGAAAATATGAAAAATATGTTTATTAAATTAAAATTGATATTCCTTTAACACAAATATAAACTGAACAGTTGATTCTCAACATAGATGACTAATACATTGGGTTTGTTAAGTTCTGTTAATGACATTTTATCTGTCTCCTGAAAAGTAGTGAAAATTGACTTAATGCTTTTCAGCTCCAGCCGATTCACTTGTTTCCCATAAGCGGATGATACTGAACAGTACAGTTTCGAATCACCTAAAGCTGGCTGTTATAAAACTCAGTTAGGTATAGGTATATTCTACATGTACATGTACTGCTTCTGCGAATAAATAATTAATACGTCTCACAGATAATCTCTACTCGATTTGCAGTCAGATTCATGGGGCATGTCACAAATGTATTATCAATAGTAATTAATAAATACATTCAAATTCAAATATTATTATTATTAATAATGAAATGAAAATCCACAGCCTGCTTCCAGTCTCCGACCGGGTCAGGAATGGAATGAATGAAGCCCCCATCTAGCGGCGAGGATATGAACTGTGCCGGCTGCCGAGGCCTGACGCAATTATTAATAATAATAATAATATTTTAACGTTCCCATCAATCTGCCTACACAAGGCTTCAATCCAAACTTCAATAATATCACGAAATAACAGCGTTTATGTACTTTCACTTGTGTGTAACAGGACGGAGCATTAGTCCGGTACAAACCTAGAGTTCCATTTTGTAACGTATCGATGCATGGCAGAGGCCGTAAGATTACAACGGTACCGAATGGTGTGCGGAACGAAATGAGTAACAATACTCCGCCGTGTACCGCATGGCAGTAGGGTTTCAATCTGTACCGTGCCCATGTACCAAAGAGGCAGTAACGTTACAACTGTACCGAAAGGTGCGCGGAACGAAAGGAGTAACATTACTCCACCGTATACCGTATGGGAATAGAGTTCTAATTTGTACCGTGCTCATGCAACGAAGAGGCTATAACGTTACTACCGTACCAAACGATACCGTGAAACCAAATGATTCTATTACACTGCGAGTTTTGTTACGTTTCACGTTACGTTAAGTTACGGGTCCCTGCTTCTAGTGACATGCCCATACCAGCGAAGACGTGCTTCCCTCATTTTGTCTTTAATTGTTGCAACTCCCATTTGCTTCCTTACATGTTCATTTCTGACATGGCCAAATCTTGTAATACCCATGGACCAACGCACATTTTCATTTCCTTACCATGGAGGGCTTGTTCTTGTTTGGTTGAAGCTGGCCAACATTCTGTACTGTAGAGTGCCACTTGCCTTATCATGGTCTTGTAAACTTTTCCTTTCAGGTGGATAGGGTATTTTCTTATCACACAGTACTCCAGTGACTTGACACCATTTCAGCCACGCAGCATTTACTTGTGTTCGGGCTTCGAGAATGGTTTCGCCATCCGAAGTGATGAGAGAACCAAGGTACTTAAATTTAGAGGTTTTCACCCGAAGTGATCTCCATATGAGCTCATGTGCACTCTGTCGAAACCCTTTTCGAGAACCAGATATGCCAGATGCACAGGCTGGTTCTTTTCTCTGTGTTTTTCTGTGAGTAGGCATGCTGCATGGATTGCATTTGTTGTACCAACCTCTTTAATAAAACCACATTGGGTTGGAGAGATTTGGATAATGCAGCTTATTCGGCTGTCAAGAATATGCTCAAAGATTTTCATTGTGTGGCAGAGCAGTCGAATTGGGCAGTAATTGGAACACTCACCAACATCTCCTCTGCCCTTTCAAATTGGTATGGTCGTACTGGTTCGCCAGATTGTAGGAAAACACCCATCATCAAGGATATGGTTGAAAAGTGCCGTAAGAATTTCAGTGCCATGTTGTCCAAGTAACTTCCAGATTTCAGATGGTATGTCATCTGGGCCGGTTGCTTTGCCGTTTTTCATTTTACTTACAGCCATTGGCACCTCTTCTACTGTAATTTGAGGGACAGGTCCTGCAATTGGATTACTGCTCGATATAGCTAGGTGCAGAAATTCTTCATTGCACATTTCTTTGAAATAATCTCTCCATCGATGTAGGATGTCTGTTGAGTCTCTAAGAGGTTGCTGGTTAGTATTTTTAATTTGCAGGACATGTCCAATTTCTTCCGTTGCTCGATGACGGGATCTTGCAAGGCGATAAACCTTGTTAGCACAGTCTGATGTATCAAGCTGGTTATACAGTTCCTAATAATGGTCGTTTTTTGCTCTGGTAACAGCGTGTTTAGCAGTTAGCAGTTGATTTCAGACTCTTGTACTGATGAAGATCTTCAGCTAGCCTTGTTTGGCTCCAAGTCTTGAAGGCCTGATTCTTCGCTTTGATGGCTAGTTGAACATCTCCACCACCAGGTCTGTTTAACAACGAACCGCTTTCCCTGCGTTGTTACTCTGAGGGTTTGGATTGCCACTGCATGTACTTGGTCTGTGAATTCTCTCCATACGGCCTCTACTGGTAGGTCAACATTTACAATTAGAACATTGAGCTTAGATACAAATGTATTTTTCACCTCACCAAGCTTCCACCATTTTATCCTCTCTGGACCAGTTCTGTGTGGCTGAATCGGTTTGATTTTCCCAATTTGCAAATCTATTGCTTACATTGAATTCAGTAAGCCATGTTCATAATGGCAAAATTAATCTCGGGAATTTCCGCCAACACAAAGTTACTCGTTTCTCTACTAGAAAGCGCTATAGTGTTCAAGGAACTTACAGTAGATATCTAACCTCCTTGACATTCATAGTGATTCAAGGAATAACGAAATTTGACATGCAAGCTACCCTCTGGGTGTCAAATTACAAAGATTGCACCCGGCACCCGAGGCCATACGATATTATTACTATTATTATTTTATTGACTGAAACCCCAAAAATCGTTTTGGGTGACCAATTATATTTTAGTTTAAAAACATAATAAATGCTGTCCATAATTCATAATGAAGTGAAAACTATTTGTTGGCACATTCACAAACGAAATAGAAATACCGGCAAAAATATTGTGGGAATCTATTCTGCTCCATAAGTTTGCACATGCTAAATTCATCACTTTTAGTCTTGAAGAGTAGAAACTCCATAAATGTTACTATTTAACTACAGAATCCAATCTTTTTTTTTCTGCTAAATTAACCAGAGTTCAAATATTTCGGTCTTAGGGAAGGAAAATCTATGTGGTTGCCTGTAACAATATAGCCTTTAAAATGAAACTGCAACCAAGAACTCGAATCTCCTGCTTTCTGGGCAGGATTGCACTATCGCAGCTTATTCATGACACAGAATCATTTCTAAGTCTTGGATGTAGAGAATTTGATATTTAACAGCACTAGGAAGTAAAAGCATATCCTGAAATGGATTGTTCGCATCAGGTCGCAGGATGAAACATCCCTTTGCATCCTGAAAAGGGTGCATCGTCTATGCCTTTCTTTTGATGAATAGGCTTAGATATGTTAAATAATAACAGCCACTACTCCAGCACAAAATTTAAAATAAAATAAAAATAAAAAAAACAGAAAATCAAACAAACCAAAATTGAAATGATTTATATTAATGTTCAACAATACTTCATCCTTTTTTTCTGCTAAATTAACCAGAGTTCAAATATTTCAGTCTTAGGGAAGGAAAATCTATGTGGTTGCCTAAAACAATATAGCCTATTAATCCCTAGCGACGAGCATGACCATGCATACCATTCACGTTCCATGAAAGGAATATGAAAACAAAGTTGAGTAGTTCAGTGCCTCTCCTTCAGTATTGTTTTCCCCCTAGTTTATTATTACAAGTTACATCCACACAACACAAGAATGTTACCCTGGTTTCATTCCCAGTTTGAATTTCCCATTCTAGTCATCATCATCATCTTGCACAGTTTCCAGCAACTGGCCGGGTCTGTTTGGAACACAAGCCTCTCCAACGTCTTTGTCTTCCCACCATCTCTCAGCCTCCACCCTTGTCCAGTCTTCTCCTCTCTTCTTCATGCTTTCTTCCACCCTCTTCAGCCACCTGTCTCTCGGTCTCTTTCCTTCCCACTTCATCTCGTGTATCCTCCTGGGTATCCTCTTCTCCTCCATTCGTTTTACATGTCCATACATCTAAGTCTAGATTTCTTTATACCATCCTGTAATGGTTCCTCCTTCATTAATTCTCTGGTCCTCTCATTTCTTATTCTGTCCATCTTTGTAGCTCCAATACTGCTTCTCAAGAACCTCATCTCACTGGCCTGTATTTTGCTCTTCTCCCTTCCTTTCATAACCCAGGTCTCCGAGGCATACGTCCGGATAGGGACATAGTACGTCCCATTTATGATATTTTTACTGTTCTGAGGGATATCCTTGCTCCATAACATGCTTTTTACACTCCTCCGGAATGCTTCTGCCTGTCTCCCCCACTCATTTATTTCTCTATAGTTTCTTCCATTATCTTGTATCAGGCTTCCCAGATACTTGAAACTCTCCACTTTCTTCAGCTATTCCCCACCAATTGTTATTCCCGTTGTGGTTCTTTCCTTCTTCCTTGTTGTGATCACCATCTCACTCTTATTTATGCTAAATTTCATCCCATATCCTTGTATTATTCCTTCCCACATGTCCACTGTTCCTGTACCGCCTCCTCCTTGTTTCCCCAAATCTTCAAATCATCTGCAAACACCATTGCTTTCATCTTTCCTTCCCCAATTACTTGTGCCACTCGGTTCATTATGTCATCCATCACCACAATGAAAAGAAACGGTGACAGTGCACTTCCTTGTTTCAGGCCGTTTCTCTGTTTCAACCAGTCCGATCTCTCTCCTCCAACTTTCACACAGCTCACGCTTCCCTTGTACATCTCCTTTATCCTCCTTATAGTCCATTTTTTTACTCCTCTATCCTCCAGGGACTTCCATACTTTGTTTCTGCATACACTGTCATATGCTTTCTCAATGTCCAGGAAGGCCATCAGTAGATCTGTTCCATACTCATAGTGCTGTTCTTGTAACTGCCTTACAGCAAAAATCAAATCCACTGTGGACCTTCCTGCTCTGAAGCCATGATGTTCTTCCCTCATCCCTCCTTCTATCCTTGTCCTAATTCTCCTCTCCAAAACTTTCTCAAACATCTTTGCACAATGACTCATCAATGTTATTCCCCGATAGTTTCTGCATTCTGTTCTACTACCTTTCTTGAAGATCGGGACAAGTATTCCGTTTTTCCAGTCCTCTGGGGTCTTCCTTTCCTTCCATGCTGTCTTCATCACTCGGTACAACCATTGTATCTCCACCTCTCCTGCTGCTCTCACCATCTCCACACTCAACTCATCCATACCCGGTGCCTTCCCTCCTTTCATCTTCCTCACTGCATCGTCCAATTCTTGCCTTGTTAAGTCCTTTTCTGTTTGCAGTCCATCTTCCTCTTCCCCGATTTCTTCCTCCTCGCCGTGGTTTCCATTTGTGTTCAGAAGTTCTTCAAAATATTCTTTCCACATTTTCTTCAGTTCTTCCCTATTTTCTATCTCTTGTCCCCTTTTGTTCACCATTCTGACATAATCCGTAGGATCCTTCCGCCTCTTATTTTTTACCATCCCATACAGGACCTTTTTTGTACCTTCACTATCCCCCTTCATCATCTTTGTCCACTCTTCCATCCACTTTCTTCTCTCCTCAGCCACTACTCTCTTTGCCTCCTTCTTTCTTTCCTGGCTCTCGTCCCTTGTCTCTACCGTCCTATTTTGATACCACCTCCTAAAGGCTCTATTCTTTTCCCTTACTATATCTTTTGTCTTCTCATTCCACCATGGTGTTTCCTTCCACCTCTTCTTACTACTTGTCCTCCCACATACTGCTTCTGCTGCACCTACTAGTGTCTTCTTAAATCTAGCTCATTGCTCTTCCACCCCTCTTTCTTCATCTGTTGGAATTCCTTCCTTTACCATTTTGAGGTACTCGAAGCTGTTGGATATTTTTACAAAATATTCAACTCAGCTTTGGAGACAAATTATCCTATAAAACATATTCAATATAAAAGAAAGTATCCTTGGTTTAATAAAGAAATCTTTAATGCTTTAAAACTTAAGGATTATCACCAGAAAAGGATGACGTATGGTCAATCAAGTCTTGAATCTTACAAAGAGCTAAGAAAAAATGTTAAAACTATGATAAGCAGGAGTTACCGAAATTACATAAAACAGGTTCAGGAAAACTTAGGTGATAACGAAAAATATTTCTGGAATTTTATTAGAAATAAGAAAGGTAACACAAATCAGAGCAATCAAATAATGACATACAAAGGTAATCAGCTGAATAATTCAAGAGATATAGCAGATGGTTTCGCTGCATGTTTCCAAAGTATGTATTTGCCACAAGCTTCAAAATACGTCATTCAAGCAGAAGGAGCTGGTCCTAAAACTTATTCTCCATTTTTGAATGATGTGACTGAAAATGAATACAAAATGGCTGCCAAACATCTAAAGCCCAAGCAGGCGCGGATCTAGAGTTTGGTTTGGGGGGGGGGTCAGAGATTCGATCTAGAGTTTGGCTTGGGGGGGGGGTCAGAGAATCGAAATTGTTAAGAAAAATTGTATCACTAAAAACGCAATCACAAAATAACCAAACGTACAAAACCAGACCAATTTTTTTGCAAGCTTCATGGATAGAAATTTGATGCGTTTAGCGCACCAAAAATATTCGTACAAATTGCAACGGCGTGTTTTGCGACTTTTTCTTCGAGCTTCGAGAAAAGGATCAAGGTACGTTACAGTTTCGGCAAGTCGAGTTGATACCGACAAAGGGAGAAAGTCACAGCTTAAATTGCCAACCAAGCTTGCAGTTTGGACGTTGGCAAAAAATTTTGGTGCGAAAAAAGCCCCAGTTTCCTATCCGTGCATTGCTGCACATTCATCGTGACATCACTATAAACATCGATTCGGTAATCACAAGGTTTGCTAAACAAAATAGACGAGTTGATTTTGTTGTATAACTAATAGTTTTTATACAAGAGGTTTGAAGTTGTAAATATGTACAGTTGTAACAGAACATAATAATTCCAATAAAGATAATTCAGTATTGAATAAAATGAAAAAAAAACTGTTTTTTCAGTTAAAATTCGTTAAGTTTTATTTGTCTGGTAATTCTGTTTTCGTTTTTTTTTTTAGTTTGCAAAAAAATTTGGTCTCCGTTTGGGGGGGGGGGGTCCATGACCCCCGTGACCCCCCCCCCCTTGAATCCGCGCCTGAGCCCAAGCATTCAGTTGGCCCTGATGGTGTTCCACCATATATAGTAAAGGGCTGTTCAGAAGTGCTCAGAGAACCACTTTGTCTAATATTTAACCTGATACTGCGTACTCAAACTTATCCGTTGTTATGGAAAACTACTAGGATCTGCCCAATTTTCAAATCTGGAGATAGGAACACAATTGAAAATTATAGGCCTGTATCAATTGTATGCGCTCCTGCAAATATATTTAAATTTATTCTGTACAATAGAATATTTAGCCACATTCAAAACTATATAACGGATAAACAACATGGATTCTTCCCTAATCGCTCGACCACTAGTAATTTAATTAATTTTGTGCAGTACGTAATTAATGCATTTCATGATCGTAGCCGTGTTGATTGTATCTTTACAGACTTCGCGAAAGCTTTCGATAGATTAAATCATGATGTATTAATTTAAAAACTCTCTGATTTTGGCATTTGTGAACTGCTATTAAACTTGATTGCATCATACTTGAACGGTAGACGGCAATATGGTTTTTATAATCTGTATGAATCCTATGAATTCGTAGCCAACTCCGGAGTTCCGCAAAGATCAAATTTAGAGCAATAATTTTTCATAATATTCATCAATGATCTACCACAAAGAAAAAAACATTCAGAATGTCAATTATATGAAGACGATTTTAAAATTTACAAAGTTATAAAAAATTTAGAAGATGCAGTAAAGTTACAAGAAGACATTGACCGTGTTTTTACCTGGAGCATTAAAAATCAGCTAGCACTGAATATAAACAAATGTTTTTACCTTATATTTTCATCAGCAAAATGTACATCCGATTATACATACACAATTAATGGAACAAACTTAAAGCCAGTTATGTTTATCAAGGACCTGGGAGTTATTTTAACACATAACATGTGTTTTTAGCAGCACATCTATTTCTGTGCCAATTCGGCATTCAAAACTCAGGGATTTGTTATTAGGACAACTAAAGAGTTTACGCGCATTAAAGCCATCGATCATCTATTCAAAATATTGGTCCGTAGCAAGTTAGAATATGCTTCAGTTATTTGGCATCCGTATTATAAATCATTGGAAGGGAGGCTCGAAAAAGTTCAAAAATGTTTTCTAAGGTACTTATATTACAAAGACAACAATATATCTGGATTTAAAGCAAATAAATCATATACTCGACTACTGGATGAATTCAACTACCATACATTAGCGTGGCAGCAAGGCGCGAAAAGTTACAGCAGGTGTTTTTGTATAAAACAGTTAATGGAATGTTGGACAACAGTGGCTTATTGCAGCAGATTCATTTCAATGCCAGAGCAGGAAATTTGTGAAATCGAGATCTCTTAGTTTGCAAAATACAAAAAACAGTATATTATAAAAATTCACCATTAGTGTAAAGGTATCACCATTGGATCAACCAATTAAAGGTCTCCAATATCTGAGAGAATTCTGAGTGTGTTCAGAATTAATAAAGTTTGAGCGTTAAAGTATGTAGGGTGGAACATGATAAGAGCTAGCACAAAAAAAAAACAAAGAAAAAGAGAGAGAGCAAGTAGCTTTAACATAAATATATATTTTCAACCAATAAGTTCACAATTTTAGTTACAAGGTTGTAGTTGCATACAGAGATAAACAAGGTTAGTTTCTTAAGAATAAATAAATCAAAGTTACAAATCTTGGGCAAGAATTGAGTTGCTTTTGACTGGCTGACAGGGAGCAAATCCTGTCAAACCGAAAGAAAAGAAAAGGGAAAACTATAGAAGTTAACAAAAGACATGACCTATGAAGGGGGCCAGTAGCTGACAGGGGTCCAGTCCTGCAGTACCCTATAAGAATGGTAATATGTAAGCAGTTGCCAAGATGCAACAAAAGCACTTTCAAAAGAAATAATGTAATGGCAGATACAAAATTTACTGCAAAGGTGAAATGGCAGAAGCAGGTGGGCAAGTAGCCTTTTACCTGAACGTAAACCATGAAAGATATGGTGCACAAACAAAGTGCAAAGAAAGTTACAGATATGCATAAACAATGCTGAGATTGTTCTCACAAAAACCATAAAAATAGCTAAAGCAAGCTGGTATGTTATTCCGCCTAGTGCGGAATTGAGAGATCACACAGACATTAAGATTGAGGAATCTTCTAAACCAGTGGTTCCCAACAGGTGGTCCGCGGACCCCTGGGGGTCCGCAAGCCATGCCGAAGGGGTCCGCAGATATTAGAGTAAAATATATTTGGTTCAGTAACAGATTTTCAGTATTGCAGCTTTCTGAGTACCTTAAAAAATACTAACTTTTGCGTAAAAAAGTGCCGGAATTGCTATAGATGCTCCAACAATTGAGCAGTTCCGGCTTGATGTCTTGGAGCATCTCATCAAACAGAAGTGGTTCAGAACAGTGTCAAGAGTCGGAGTCACTGGCGCTGCCACCGGGTGCCTAGTGCTGGGCCGGTAGCCCGTGGGGTTGACAGTTGAATGAGTGAAGAGCGATGGAGGTTCGCGATCCAGCCACGTGCAGCGCTACTGAACTACGTAGTTTACCGCTCGTGCCGAGGGGGCGCGCCACTGTTTGCAGCCGACAAGTGAGTCACTTACACAGCCAACTCGCATTTCAGACGACAGTCGGCCATTGTTAATTTATTGCTAGTGCTGTCACAGAACGTGTTGTTTACAAGAGTGTTTTCGTAAAATAGTTAGTGTTTGTAAAGCTATGTTTTTGCGGAAAGTTAGAGTAAGCGTACAGTGATTAAAAATGAATCGTTGGTTGAAAAGTGGATTGTTAAAACGAGATAGGCCTACGAATGAAGACGAATTTGATGTTGAAGTTAATAAGTCAGTGACTCTCGAACCGAACTTGTTAGTGTCTCTTGAACCCAACTCTCCACCGTCTCTTGAACCTAACTCATCTAAGGTCAGTGTTAAGTCTACTGCAAAAATTAGAAAGTACAACTCGGATTACTTGGAAATTGGCTTCACTTTCACTGGACCTGAGCATCAGCCTCAATGCGTTATTTGCTACTAAAGCCTTTCGTATGAGTGTATGAAGCCAGCAAAACTCCGTCGACATCTTGAAACAAAACATCAAGAGCACAAGAATAAGTCATTAGATTTTTTCAAAAAGAAATTAGGAGAACTTAAAAGATCTCGTGAAAACATTACTTAACACTCTGGCGTAAATGTAAATGAAAATGCAACCTTTGCATCTTATGAGGTATCTCAACTTGTCGCAAAATGTGGAGAAAACCGTACAATTGCTGAAGAACTTATCCTGCCATCAGCAATAATTTTATGCAAGAGAATGTCAGGTGATGCAGCTGCTAAGCTAATAGGTACTGTTCCGCTCTCTAACAATACTGTCCAACGACGAATTACTGATATGGCCAATAATATTGAAGAAACGTTGCTGGCCAGACTTTGCATGAGTGATATGTATGCTCTACAATTGGATGAAAGCACAGACATATCAAAAATATCAATAATGTTGGTTTTCACACGATTTTTGTGGGAGGACCAGATATTCGAAGATTTTCTTTTTTCGTGCGAACTACTTCACACAACATCAGAAGATATTTTTACTGCACTGAATGATTTTTTCAGTAAACATGACATCTCCTGGACAAAGTGTGTGGGCTTGTCTACGGATGGAGCAAAATCAATGGCTGGCAACAAAACGGGACTTCAAGCTCGTATCAAAGCAGTAGCTCCTGAGGTGAAATGGACACACTGTTGTATTCATCGTGAAGCCTTAGTAGCCAAAAGATTGCCAGAACTTTTGCAGAAGAGACTTAACGAAGTGGTTCAAATCATTAACTACATTAAAACTCGTCCTCTGCAATCCAGATTATTTTCTTTGTTATGCAAAGAAATTGGCACTGAGCATGAACAGCTTCTTATTCATGCGGAAGTAAGATAGCACTCTCGAGGTGGGATCTTGACAAGATTCTTTGAACTTAGAGATGAGGTTCGTATCTTCCTTCTAGACACTGTAATGGTTTATTAACCCATGTTGGTAGCGACAAATGTAATGTTTTTAATGCCCGTTGTTGGTAGCGACAAATGTAATGGTATTTGTTAAGCTCCACGTTGAGCGAACAAATGTAATGTGTTTTACCTGGGCGGACTATTCGCCAGAAAATACTACTGCTAAGTTTGATCTATGTTGGGCGCCAAGCTGGATACACTGTGTTCCAAGCTAAATTTATATATTTAATATCGACCCCTAGCGTGAGTAGAAGATATGAGACACTCTTAATGACTAGGCCGTGGGATGATTGAATCATCAACCCAGACAACATTTGATTGTGGAGAAGGATGAGGTATTATAACTATTGCTACCTATTGGAATTAAAGAATCTACTTGGTAATAATTGAATTTAATCACTTAGAAAATATGATGGCAACATGAATAAAATTAACACTGTTAACGGAGCACACTACTTTAAACATTGCCACGAACAAAATTACTTAATACGCCGGTCAGGAGAATAACGTGAATTTAACTTATTTCCAAATTAATGCTTAAAGCATTTATATAGCCCTATTGAAAAACAGAGAGTGTGTGTCGTAGATTACTTGTGCTTACCAACGGAAACATTGTCTCCACGTGGTTGAAGTCTCGCAGCGTCGGATGCTCTGCATTGGTGTTGACGGCGTCAGATTCTTCCTCGTTGATCAAAAGTAATCGTTACAGCTTGTGGTGGAGTCTATTCCATGAACCACAACACGTCGTCTGGCTAAACACTCCAAGACGCGTGGAACTCATGATCTGATGTGATCAGCGGAGTAAGCGTGAATAAAATTGTCCCACTTGGGACTAACGAACAAGGTACCTCCTTACTGCTCCAAGCGTAATGTCTTAATGAATGTCTTCACTCACACCGCGCGTCCACTATATCTTCAATCTTCTCCCACCAGGGTCTAGCTAATACCACGGCCTCGCTGCTTCGACCAATCCGCGTGCGTCACGTATCTCCCCATGCCCCTGCTACGTTGCTTCTTCTTCCTTGATTGGCTGGTCACCTCACGTGGCTATTCCCGCCATGAGCCTGCCTCCCCGTATTTATATTTCCGTATCCGGGCAAGACGTAGATCATACACGTTTTCTTGCTTTGAAGTGTTCCCTCGGATTTCGTAATTTTATTGTACTCCAATCTATTCTTGTATTGAAATACCCAGTGAGTCACACACCACTCTCTCTTACCCCTAATGAATAAAATCCCGACTTTACGTATGAAATGATTTGCCGTGCAACATTATATTGGAATCATTCAATATAGATACGGATTTTTACTAGTAGAAATCCTATCTGTAATCTTCCAAATTTAAAAGCTCCAAAAATGACGTTATAAATATTATTAATAATAATAATAATAATATGAAATATGAAATTGAATAAACTGAAATAATTTAACTTGGCCGGATTATTGCCGCGTTTAACAAATATGATATAGTCCAACTAACTTGTGTTAGTGCCATAAAAACCCCTAGAAAAACATGTTACATTCGCTTCGAATAATCATGTGCTTTACCATGCATATGGTACAGACTTGATGATTCCAGACACGTTAGAAAAAAACCTCCAAAATTCAACTTATACATGTGAAATGACCCTTTACACATATAAACCCTCAATCATGCGCTTTGCGCTAATGTTCGTCTTGTTATGACGTGTTCTTATTTTGTCCACTTCAAAATGTTTGTCATTCTCACGAATGTTCATTCTACAGCTCTCTCTCTCCTCATTCTATGTGTGGAAAAAATTACATACATAAGTGTGTTCCCTCTATATCTACAATTCACTACACACGCATTTATGGTGTTCAGTAGAAAACCACTGCGGAACTCTTGTAGAAGTATTAGGTGCTCCTCACCTACCGGATACCAATATCATGGTACACGATCTCACACGATCTCACACGATCACACACGATCACACACTCGCGGTAGAGCAAAGTGATCTACTTCCCACCTTCTCTGTGAAATTTTTTATTAAAAGGGAAAACATGACTGAAAAAAAAACAGTAAGTACCCAATACTTATAACACTTAAATATTCCTGTGCCGTATGTGCCCTATCTTATTAAGTACATATACACAAAACCCACCTTACTCTAGATCACAATTTCTCATATTCCTCGCTCAGCCTGTAGTTCACAACCCAGACCAGTCCACCTATCGCACCTGACCTAGTTGCCACAACTTTTTATCTGTTACTTATATACAACATCTCATGAGGTCTAGTACCTTCTACACAAACTACCTTAATTATATCCAACCCTGATTTAACATAGCTAGGTCGTAAGCAGAAATAACGTGTGCTGATATGTATGAGCTTCATGGAGGACTGTCTCGCCTTCTGATGGCCCATCTTTTATCTCGTGGACGCCTTAAGCTAACAAGCCCTATACAAGCGCTCCCCCATCTCTTGGAGATAAATGGGAACCCATCAGCGCTGCCAAAAATGGCCTTGGTGCATCGAGACAATTTAGTGCTCAACAGCATCCACCACTCCCTTCATCTTTCCCTGTACCTGAAAAACTCGCAATTACTTACTTACTACCCGCCTGCCTTGAAGACCAGATCTTCCACTCACCACATACCACACTTACTCATTTGATAGGCTGGCTCGCCAGCTAAACACACTTATTTTATGACACATCCTTAATGTCATCACGTTGCTCCACTAACATATTTCTCAGTGTCTGTAACGATGCCCTGTTGCTACTGTCCACACATGCTAATCCTACTTTCATCCGGTGTTACACCTCTACTTGACACTCTATGACCTAAAAATGTCACTTCTGTCTGACAGAATGACGACTTGGACAGTTTCAGAGTGAACCCTGCCTGATCTAACTTTTGAAATACACTGTCTAAATGACGTAGATGCTCCTCAAAACTGCGTGAACTGATTACCATATCATCGATGTAAATAGTTACAAACTCTCCCGTGTCATCTCCTAATGCGATGTTTCAAGCCCTAATTAAAGCTGCTGAACTACTCTTTAACCCATAAGGTGTTCTACAAAATTGATAAAGGTTATATTTATGACTAAAAGCTGTAAATGGTCTATCTTCGTACATAAGTGGCACTTGCCAAAAACTGGAACTCAAATCTACACAAGTGAAATACTTCTTCCCCTCAAATGTTTGCATTAATTCCTCTATTGACATAGATTTCAGCTGATCTGAACTAATTCTACTGTTAACCAAACGAGCGTCTAAACAAATACGAACTGTGCCGTCGACCTTCGGTACTGTAATTAAAGGATTAACATATTGACTGTTTGAGTACTCTAATAATGCCATCTTCAAGCATCTGGTTAATTTGTGCCTCTACTGCACCCTGATAAGCGAAAGGTATAGGATATCTATGTCCTGTGAATACTGATCTATCAATAACGTTCAATGAATGTGTATAGCAATTGGCCATGCCAATGCGATCCTCAAAAACTCTCCTATTATACAATAACACATCATAGAGCAGAACACACTGGTCTCCCTCTATATGCCCCTGAAATGCAGCATCACGTAACGACTCCTCCAGACTACCGTTCGTAATCAAACTGCCCACAAAAATTTGAGTATCCCGCTCTTCGGCTGGTGATATCTCATTTAAAGAACAAATCACTCCTACAACACTACTCCCCTGAACATTGTCGTTGAACGCTACGTCTACTTCAGAATTATTACATTTAAATTTCAAACTACCTACTTCATAACATAAGTTACCAGACACTCTACTTAGCCAATCTGAACCCAAAATAACACTGAAAACTAAGTTAGGAATTACAAGACAAATCTGCTTTTCGATATGATTATTAATTTTTATGTCCACTAAAACTTGCTTAGAAATTACTTTAGACCTCTTCCCTACAGCTGTGATAACAAAAGTGCTTTTAATTGGTATCTCCTCAAAATTTACACCAGTTCCTTTCATTTTATCGTAATATGTACTACTTATGCAGCTCTTCATACAACCACTATCAATTAAAACATCGGTGTGCGCCTCGGACACGTTAAGTTTAATAATGGGGCTTTTACTGGCCACCTCCTGGATAATACGTACATCATTTAATTCATGCAACAATTCATTTCTTATATTTAGGTCATAGTGTTCCTGTATAATTGTATGGACAGGGCATGCTACAGACTGAGATTCTGACCTTACTCCGCAGCCTGGTTCGCGTTTAAAGAACTGCTACAGCTGGCTGTAGTACTACTAACTACGGCACTGGTCTGGTTGTTCTGGGCTGTGTTGTCATTGTTTGGCTGTATATTACTACCACTAGGCTGTCCTCTTCCTTGACCCCTATTCTGGTTGTAATTATTGTCACTATAATTTTTCCCTTAATTTCCCCTGAAATCATTATTTCTCCCTTGATTTCCCCTGAAATCATTGTTTCTCCCTTGATTCCCCCTGAAATCATTGTTCCTCCCCTGATACTGATTACCATAGCCCTTTCCTCTATTCTGATTTAGCTGACTATTATTATTATTTCTATTTTGAGCGTTGGCCCCTTCGCCACCGTTCCCTTGAACTTCCTGATGCCTGGCTTCATTAGGCCTATTATTATTATTACCCTGGTTCATATTGAAATTGTCCTCATAACCCCCTCTCCCTAGTGCATCAAATGTGCTTAACAAATTTTCTACTTGTGATATTGTCTTTACATTCTGGATACAAGCAGCCTCCTTGATCCTATAGGGAAAGTGCCTAAGTAGCAACCTCACCACATCACTTTCCTCCTTCAAGCCATCCAGATATTTACACACTAATACCTGCCCTAAAAAGTTTTCGGTCATGGTGGAGCTTCCCTTAGGGTTATATTTACCACACACTACTCCCTCACGATGCTGCGACTGAATAACCTCATTCCAGAACTTTTCACAGAATTTCATTTTAAAATCATTAATATCAGTAAACTTGTCTCTATAGACAGCAAACCAATTCCTTGTCTCCCCTACAAACACTCGCTCTAAAATTTCAACTACCTGGCACCACTCAATACTACCATCTTCCAACCTCTCCCCAAATTTATTTTCTATAGAATTCATGAGCTCCATTGAGCACCCTTGTCGATTGCTGAACTTCCCCAGTTCTACCTCCCTGTGTGTGCTATTCACAAAAACTGGCATATTCTGACTATTTTCTTGCCTGATCCTAGCTTTTAATTTTAATTCTTATTCTGCGATTTTCTCCTCAGCCTTCCTCTCAATACTGTTTACTGTTAATTTAATGTTTCCTTCTGATTCTTCTACTTTATCATATAGCTTTGCTTGTTTCTCCTCAATCTTGCTAATGCTCTCTTTATTACTCTCTCTTAAATCATTTACTTCTGCTACTATTTGTGAGTGGACTTTCTCAATTCTACCCCCCAGCTGTTCCTTAACCTCTCTAGTTGATACCTGAATCTTGTCAATCCCCCCCCCCCCCCCAATTTCTTTTTAACCTGCAGTGTTTCTAATTTAACTAATTCCTTTAAATTTTCAGCCTGTGTGCTGATTCTACTTTCCAACTCCTCCTGTACTTTTCCTAATTTCCTGTCTACATCTGCAATGATCTCTTTAACCTTCTCTTCCATTACTCCTCTGATTTCTTCTCTAATCTGCTCCATTTTCACACTAATTTCCTTGTTGTTCTTTTCTAATTTTGCATTATTCTGTTCTAATTTTTTATTTAAAGCTTCTGTACTTTCTTTATTTTCCCTACTGTTTTGTTCTAATTTTGCATTTAAGGCATCTGTACTTTCCTTATTTTCCCTACTGTTTTGTTCTAATTTTGCATTATTCTGTTCTAATTTTGCATTATTCTGTGCTAATTTTGCATTTAAGGCATCACTACTAACTTTGTTCTGATACATGAACTCGAGAAGTAAAGTTTTTAATCCTGGGTGGCCGCCTACACTCCCTGTTTCAGTATCGGGATTTATCTCCGCTAGCCCTGTACTACCATCACTCGACATACTGATCGTATCATCACTCTCCCGTTGATGACCACTACGTAACATCATCTGTCTTTCTTTCTCATCCCCCATAATGATATACATTGATAAAGACAAATAACCCCCAAAATACCGGCACAGAAATATGTCTCCTTCTCCTTCCTCAAATGTTCCTGGGTTTCCCTCCCCACGTTGGGCGCCAATTGTAATGGTTTATTAACCCATGTTGGTAGCGACAAATGTAATGTTTTAATGCCCCTTGTTGGTAGCGACAAATGTAATGGTATTTGTTAAGCTCCACGTTGAGCGAACAAATGTAATGTGTTTTACCTGGGCGGACTATTCGCCAGAAAATACTACTGCTAAGTTTGATCTATGTTGGGCGCCAAGCTGGATACACTGTGTTCCAAGCTAATTTTATATATTTAATATCGACCCCTAGCGTGAGTAGAAGATATGAGAGACTCTTAATGACTAGGCCGTGGGATGATTGAATCATCAACCCAGACAACATTTGATTGTGGAGAAGGATGAGGTATTATAACTATTGCTACCTACTGGAATTAAAGAATCTACTTGGTAATAATTGAATTTAATACACTTAGAAAATATGATGGCAACATGAATAAAATTAACACTGTTAACGGAGCACACTACTTTAAACATTGCCACGAACAAAATTACTTAATACGCCGGTCGGGAGAATAACGTGAATTTAACTTATTTCCAAATTAATGCTTAAAGAATTTATATAGCCCTATTGAAAAACAGAGAGTGTGTGTCGTAGATTACTTGTGCTTACCAACGGAAACATTGTCTCCACGTGGTTGAAGTCTCGCAGCGTCGGATGCTCTGCATTGGTGTTGACGGCGTCAGATTCTTCCTCGTTGATCAAAAGTAATCGTTACAGCTTGTGGTGGAGTCTTCCATGAACCACAACACGTCGTCTGGCTAAACACTCCAAGACGCGTGGAACTCATGATCTGATGTGATCAGCGGAGTAAGCGTGAATAAAATTGTCCCACTTGGGACTAACGAACAAGGTACCTCCTTACTGCTCCAAGCGTTATGTCTTAATGAATGTCTTCACTCACACCGCGCGTCCACTATATCTTCAATCTTCTCCCACCAGGGTCTAGCTAATACCACGGCCTCGCTGCTTCGACCAATCCGCGTGCGTCACGTATCTCCCCATGCCCCTGCTACGTTGCTTCTTCTTCCTTGATTGGCTGGTCACCTCACGTGGCTATTCCCGCCATGAGCCTGCCTCCCCGTATTTATATTTCCGTATCCGGGCAAGACGTAGATCATACACGTTTTCTTGCTTTGAAGTGTTCCCTCGGATTTCGTAATTTTATTGTACTCCAATCTATTCTTGTATTGAAATACCCAGTGCGTCACACACCACTCTCTCTTACCCCTAATGAATAAAATCCCGACTTTACGTATGAAAAGATTTGCCGTGCAACATTATATTGGAATCATTCAATATAGATACGGATTTCTACTAGTAGAAATCCTATCTGTAATCTTCCAAATTTAAAAGCTCCAAAAAATGACGTTATAAATATTAATAATAATAATATGAAATATGAAATTGAATAAACTGAAATAATTTAACTTGGCCGGATTATTGCCGCGTTTAACAAATATGATATAGTCCAACTAACTTGTGCTAGTGCCATAAAACCCCATAGAAAAACATGTTACATCACCACGTACGCAGATTTTCTCACTGACTTTTCTTGGCTTTGCTCAACTGCCTACTTAGCTGATGTCTTTGAACACTTGAATGTGTTAAACTTAAGTTTGCAAGGGAACAATGTAGATATGTTCAAAGTAGAAGATAAAATTAGTGCTATGGTAAAAAAGTGTCAGATCTGGGCGGCACGGATTGAAAAAGAGTCATTTACTAACTTCCCTACTTTGAAACAATTCTTGGAGTCTTCAGAGGAGAGTTTGCCTGACCATATAAAGAGCAACATAGCCGAGCATCTACGCAACCTAGCCACTACGTTTAGGGAATATTTCCCTGAACCTGACCCTGACGATAGTTGGATTCGAAATCCCTTCAGCTGTCAAGTAATAGAAAAAATCCAAGGCCTCACAGAAGTAGAACAAGATCAACTTGTGGATATGTCGAGCTGTGGTACAATGAAAAACAGTTTTAATGTTGAAAGAATTGCAGACTTCTGGGCAACAGTACGCAACGACTACAAAGAACTTGGAGATAAGGCAATGAAAAAGATCCTTCCATTTGCAACTACCTATCGTTGTAAAAAAGCATTTTCCTCAATGTGTTACATGAAAAATAAATACAGGAATCGGCTCGACATGCAGTCGGATTTCAGAGTGAAAATATCAAATTTGGAACCAAACATTTCAGAAATGATGGACTCAAAGATTAGATTCAACTCATCTCATTAAGAACTGAAAATTAAAACTGTGTACCGATGGACATAATATGTATTTCCACAAATAAATCATAATTTTGTATAAAATTAGTTTTTACTTATTTTCTCCATATTTTTTCTAAATTCATGCAATTTTAATTGCAATATTCTTAGAAGAGCAATACACTCCGAGGTTTTATTTTTTTCTTAAATTTTCAATTCAAACTCCAAATTGTTTTAAGGATTTTGTCAGCAAAAACCTACATTTGAAAAAAAAAAAACTTGAGCAAAAATCGAGAATTAAACAATAACAATAAAGGCAAGACTGAACAAAAAATGTTAAGCTTAATCTTTTTTCTCAAAATGTCAACCTGAATTTCCAAAACAATTAAAATAATAAAACTCTTAATTAGGCTCTTTTTAAGTGATATGAAATAGCAAGGTCCAAATATAGACCATTTGTATTACATTGAATTAGCTCATTAGCATTAAAGACTATATAGTATAGGTTTAGGAATTAGTGGGGGTCGTTCTCATTATAGCTACTGGAAGAGGGGGTCCTTGGAATTTTTTTGTTGGGAACCACTGTTCTAAACCATGCTTGTTTAAGATTAACATGAAAACAGAAAGAGCATAGGTAGTGCACAAGAACAGTGCAATGGCAGAAGCAGGTCTGCTGTAGAATACACATGAAAAAGCATTAAATACCTTATACATTTTGGTACTTAACTTGTTGATAGAGTGCTGGCGACAATCCAGTTTTGCGTAGAACAAGGAAGACATAGGTTATGTCCAGTTCGAAATTGCGTAGCACAAAGTACTTAACTTGAGAGGGTGTGGTACCAAATTCCACACGTGTGCGTACAACACAAGTTGAGGTTACTTTCACAAAGTATTTGACGGAGCTGAAGTACACTCGCAGAATAGTAAGGTAGACCTTAACTATTAGAAAGATGAAGTGACGATATTCACTTAAGACGGAGTAGATTTCCGTAGTACACGTAGATGTATACTTGAGTTTGTGTCGCAGGAACACGTTAAAGTTTAATCCCAGTTGGATTAGTTGAAGCATGTCTGGTTGACATGGCGAAGGTTAAAGTTAACACTTCTTGATGCAGAATTACGATGCGAAGGTTTGGCAATCATGAAGTTTAGCGTCCGGTTCTTCAAGACGGGTGGTTGGTGCCATACCAACAGAGAAATCACAAGGAATATGTGTCAGTCTGCATCTTCAATAGCAGACAGTACTGGAGTCTAGAATTTTCGATGTCCGGCCATTGGCGTGCCCCAAACATGTGGCGAGAAGAAGCGTGCTGAATGGCTGGAGAGAAGTGACGTCATAGAGATGGCCAATGAGCGCGTAGCAAACTGAGACCCGGTAGACGGACCAAAATGCCACGAGGTAAAGCGGTGACCTAATTAACACTTAGAGAAATGTCTTAGAGGCGAGATATATAATATAATATACCAGGTGAGTACAAAAATAACTTTAAATATAACTGAATTATACAATAAAGTGAAACAAAGATGATTTGTCACAAACACGTGGTGACGAAAAAGTGAGGTTATAAGTCAAATACTCGTCTGACTTTTGCCGTGACAAAAACCTACAAAATTTAACCAGTTAAATATTCGCAAATGCGAACAATTAGTAAGAATGTGTTTGATGTACAATAAACTTGCCAAAATCAACAATAGATTAGACTTCAGCTCTGCATTACCAGTATATATTAAGGTTTTAAGAGCTACAATTCTTATATTGTCAATGAATAAATTGTAAATGTTAGCAACTACCGGTATGGTATGGAATGTAATCTGTAATTTTGTCTGTATGTGTAAATATGCATAGTATTTATGTTATATCTGAGCTATAGTGTGACTTAGGTATCATTGTCAAATATTTTTCTAAAACTTATTTCCATTTTTGTTTGTAATATAGACCTAGTGTGTATTTTTTTCGTTTGTTAAATCTGTAACAATTCAATACAGTGCAATGTACTCCTTCTGCAATTGGAGCCTAAGCTCTGTTGAAGGTATAAATAAATAAATAATTCTCCTTCTTTCAGTTTCCATATCCTTATATGTCTTTCCTGGTTCTCAGTCCCTTTCTTCTCCTTAGTCCCCCTTAGGTTCATTACCAACAATCGATGGTCGCTATCCAGGTTCTCCGATGGTATAACCTTGATGTCCGTGATGTTCTTATTTAATTCTTTCTCATACAGTATATAGTCGACCACCAACTTCCTGGTCAAATCATCACTGTACCGTATGATTGTGTGGCTCTTTCTCTTCTTGAACCAGGAGTTCCCAACTAGCAGGCTGTTCCTTTGGCAGAAGTCCAACGGTCTCTTTGCTTCCTCATCTCTTCCGCCCCAACCCTCTGGTCCAAGCACACTCTCATACCCTTGTCTTTCTCTTCCTACATGGGCATTCAGATCCCCCATAACAATCATATTCCTTCCTACCAGCTGCTTCTGCAATTCCTCTTCAAACTCCTCCTTCTCTTCAGAGGTGCAGCCTACTTGTGGAGCATACACTTGCACTATTTCTATGGTCCCTCCCCTCAGTGCTACTTTCACTTTCATCATCCTATCACTTATTCTCTTCACTTCTTCTTTTAAACCATCTCGTATTACTACTCTCACTCCATTCCTCTTTCCCTCTTTATTCCCACTCCAATACAGTCTATAGCCTTTTCTCAGTTCTCTCCTTCCTTCCCCTTTCCACTTTGTTTCTGCCAATCCCAATAAATCCAACTTCCTTCTTTCCATCACATCCACTATCTCCTCCACCTTCCCCGTCAGCGTTCTTATGTTTAAAGTTCCAAATCTTAGTCCATGAACACAGCTAGGTCGTCGTACATTGTATCCGTCCTGTCCGAGGCCTATTCCCTTCTTGAAAGCAAAAGTCTTATCCACTACTGGCTTGCTGGGTCTATCGTAGCTTTACCAGAACCCCGTTAGCCGTCACTTTTCAGGGTTCCTGTTGGACCTTCACAGCTACCGTAATGGCCCCGGGCCACACGAAGTCCCCACTGTACTTCGCCCCTACAGGCAATGCCCTACTTTGTGCCGTTGCCCGTCTCCCACGACGTGGACGAGACCCCATCCTAGTGTCAACAGTAATATAGTTTTTTTAAATTTTTAATGAAACATGCTGTCAGATAGAATCAAATACCTAGGGCTATTGATTATATTAAATAATGATAATGTCATTATCATTGTCTTTAGATATACTATACCTACATATTATTCAACTGTTAGCATTGTTTTCTCAATTCACTATACAAGTACATGTAGTTGTTGTATCTACATCTGACAACTGAAACATCCCATACTTTCTCCAGATATTAAGCCTGTGACAATAATTGTTTGCAGAGTGTGAAAGTGAATTACTATTTGGATGCAGATTAAGTAAAATATTTCCTTGTCTGCCTGCACGGTATACAATACGTCTAGATAGGCGATACACATGTTATATTCACCTCAGACAACAATATTCTCGTAGTTTCACCTCTAAATATCTAAACCCGACGTGACGAATAGTTCCGTCAGCCAACGGCGTCCCAAAGGTTTGTAAGGGGAAAGAAATGCATTTGATCTTCCATCATCTTAAAGGTGTTTCTCGTCCGGCAGGGGAGATTTTATGAGGGTAATGGGCTTTAAACGGGAGTTGTGTCAAATGTTTCCAGACTCCAAGACAAATCATTATAGCTACTGTATATGCCAATACAGCTCTCATTATTAGAATGACGTCTGTCTTTTGCAGCTATTTGAAATACCTTGGTCGAATTTATTTGCTGGTAATGCACGAATGTGTTGTGGTCCATGATCAGTTTTTCTTTTAAGAAAAAGAAAAAGCTAACTTTTTTAAGCAGTCGCGAGCCGATGCAAAATGTGATAACTATGCTATTAACAGTGTCCCTAATCCATTCAAACTAGAAGGAAAGATCAAGACATCTGATGTCCAGTAAAAGGAAGTCGTTACTTTACTTTAACGGGACAGAGCAGCAGGATTTTGGAGATGCAAGGGCTCCGACTGGGGATGCATTGCCCGTCGTGACTATGACTCTTGAAGTGGCTGACCAAACACACCAGAGTAGTCGAAGCTCTTGTGGCTTTGGCAAAGCTGAAGTGAAGGGATGAGGAAGTTCTTTGGAGATTTGGTGCAAAAACCACAAAGTGACTGCCTATGCTAAATTTAGAATTAAGGAATGCATCCCTCTCCTGGTAAATTCTGAGAACAAAACATACGGAAGTCCCATCGTCTTACAATTGACTGCTCTGAGACAGTTGTTCTTCCCATAAATGCTATGTAAAGAAAAAATGTTATCCTCTTGTTAGAATATGATTTCATTCCTTGTAACATTTTACACAGACAGTTCATTGTAGCCTATTCATCACATGACTGTCAGTAGTAAATTCAAGACACATAAAGGCAATAACAAGTCACTGCCCGATTGGGCCCTCCTTAGAGATCAGGGCCTTCCTACGGGACCCGGTCCTCGGTGCATCAGCCCCGCTTGCCCCACCCGCGCCTGAGGCTATCACGAAACATCCCCAAACCTACTCGCCACTTTTCCCATGACCGTATACTTAAAAGCGTACGGGACGCGAGAAGTGCATCGATCCACTTAAAATCGACATTAACTAAGTAGCATTGAGATACTAATTTCTCCTTGTGATCCACCACGAACTCCCAACCACAGCATAGCGACAGCTAGAATCACGGCACCCCACTTACGAGCGGCTCCGACCATACATGTCCATAACTGCTCGTAAATTTTAACCATGCCCAAACTCGAACTTGCCTCGGTCATTCTGCTAGGACAGATAAGCAGACAATCGTTGAACGGTCGGGTGCAGCACCTATTGCATTATTTCGCGTTCCAACTGCAAGGACAATGTGAATCTCGTAAAATGGCGACGATGCGTAACATCCCGATATTTCTCCGCATTCGATAATGAGGACAACTGGCTTTTTGTCAAACGGACAACAAGCCGCGCAGATAGCATAATAAAGCTATATTACCCCTTGCCCCACCTCAAGGACAATAGGAATTTTGTCAGACGACCATTAGTGACACTGATTGTGTAAATCGCTATGCTTCTACATGTTCTACCGCGAAGACTGCGGGAATCTCGTCGGCCGCGCTGATCGTGTAACATCTCAGTATTTCTCCGTACTTGACTGGGAAGACAGAATTCGGTGACGATCATGCAACGTCGCATATATTTCTTCGTGCTCTGCCGCGTGGACAAAGGAGATCTCGTCAAACGGCGAAGAGCAGAGTAACCTTTTGGTAATTGTAACAACTTCTTGTACATATTAGCTGAAACAACTCATTTGATATAAAATATCTATTATTTATTATTTAATTTTTATAACACAAGTGAATTTTATTTACTGCTTTTCATTGTTGTTTTTTTTCTTCACCACGTTATAAGCTTCTACTGTATGTTTGCAGACCGCAAATGCATCGTGGATTAAAAGGTAACTAAGAGCTAACTAAAAGCTGGCTAAAAAGGAGCTAATTTTTAATTCATCCTTACAGTAACCCTGATAAATGAAAGGGTTTCAAAACATTGCAGCAGTAATTTTAACCTAAAATAATTGCGAGGAAACTGTTGAGAATCATTATGAAGGTACCGGTACCTAGCTGTCATTTACCAAACTAGTTAATCAAGTAGGAAATACCAAAAATAATGTAGACCTAACTACACACAAGAATGTAAATTGAAATATTATAAAAATAAATGTAGTTAAGAATGACAATAAGCTGCAGCTTCACATACAGTACAAACTTAATTATAAAAGCAAACATGTGGCCGTTAAATTACGTTATGACTAAATTAATTATTTTTGTTCACATTCCTCCAGAAAATGTTTGGCCATTTGTTTCGTTTATAATTGTATGAAGTATCTTAAAAGAGTGGGATGGAATAACCCTGCTTTCTTCATCAGGTTACATGTTTCTTTCTCTTCCAAGTTGTTTGCGCACCCTTTGCAATCTTGTACACCCCCCTCAGTTTGGAAACCACTTATCTAGTTAGACAAAAATGACAGGAACTGTTGTATGTTATTTTCATTCATATTTAGAGGACCTTTCAACATTTTATGTTGATGTTGAAGAGGTTCCGTCAAACTCAAGAGATCTATTCGTAGATGCTTTTCAGTCGGTTAACAGGAATCAACAACACTGATAAAATGGCTTCTAATATTTCAATAAAACTCAAGAGAAGCATGTACCAGTGAATATCTTCTAAGCTCCACTTCGAATCATGGTGCTGTAACACGATGCATGATTGAAGCAGTTTCTGAACAATGCTGTTGTAACCAGACCCATCTGTTGACACTGTTCCCAGCACCCTAACAAAGACCTAAATAAACCATGATTATCATCATCATCATCATCATTATCATCTAAGAATTTTTCTTTTGTGTCTGATAGGAACCATAATCTGTAATTACCATATTTATTTTATTTATTGCTTCCTTGATTACAAGGCAAACATTATTGAAAAAGCTTACCAAATTTCTATATAATTCAAACAACATTTCTTAAAATCAAAAAATACAGAATGTTTAATTAAATCTGGTGAAAAAAGAAAAATATAATATCAGCCATAGAGATGATGTCTTATTAATGCAATCGTTCCCTTCAGAGCTAGTTTGGCAACTTGTAGATCAGTGGAGTAGGGAATTCCCAGTCTCTTGTATGCTTTAACGAAAAGAGACCAATCTTGCCTCGGGACCCTATCATGAGACCGATTACTTCAATATGTTGAAACTATATTTAGCCATGTAGTAGGGGACAGTTGGTTGACATGGCTGTTTCTCCTCGTGCACTTCCTGATACTGAGTCGAGTGAGATTCCATCCTTGGGTTGAGAATGTAAGGAATGGTAGATGTCAATGTGCTAATCCCTGGACCCCTTCGTATACGACACAACAGGTTTGGCAAAGATTATCAGCAATGGTGGCCCTAATCAAGTGGTGCCTGGTGTTGCTAAGCTTGTTACTATGACGACAGAAACCAAGGCCATGACCTAATGTTTCAACCTCATTGTGACAACGGATATTGACCTGGCTTCTGCCCGGGATGGCTTACACTGCTATTGCATTACTAATCATCTTGATTCCGTCTTTCTACTACGAACAAGTTAGTCCCTCATCCACCTGTTGGCTGGAGTGTAGTCCTTAAATTTTATTCCGTTTTTCTGCTGCGAACAAGTTAATCCCTCATCCTCCTGTTGGCTGGAGTGTAGTCCTTAACCTTGTTTGGTCGCGTGAAAAATGAAACGTATTTGGTCGCGCACGTTCAAAAAGACCAGGCATCATTAAAAGCAGGATGGAGTTACTGAATCTTACTTTTTAGCCATGGTTGACTACATAATAACAAATGAGACAATAAAGTGTAGTTATGATAGACATTTATATAAAAGAAATCACTTATTTTGTTTTAAATAGAAAATGCAATGAAATATCCAAAAGTAGTTCCCTGATCCACTCTTCTTCTCTCTTGTCCATTTTACCACAAATAATAGTCAAAAGATGCAAACAAATACAAAACTGCACGCAAATTATACAATCTTAATTAGTCGCGCACGGAACATTACACCGTAAAAGTGACACACACACTTGGTCGCGCAACGGAACTTTAGTTCGGGTGGTGAAGCTTTTGCTTGTAACAATGGAGCGCATGAAGTGAAACTGATAAGAGATGCGTGGTGTTGTAGGGTGAGGGGCAGGGGGAAGGTACTTGGAAGTGGAAAGACTTGGCGCCAAACCGAGTACACACAGAAGAAATAAACAATAGGCCCGGTCTAAACGACCTTGGTGCGACCAATTGAGGGTTAAAGAAGACTTGAATGGCTGTGTGGTGTAACGGTAACATTCTCGCCTGCTGTGTCCAAGGTTGCAGGATCGAATCCTGGTGCAGCCAGTTGGCATTTAAGGGTGCGCAAATGTGAAGAAGCCTTGTCAGTAATTCATTGGTACGTTAAAGATCCCCTTCGGGGCAAAATTCCGGCGCCCCGGCGTCTCTAAAAGCCTCAGTAGTCAAAAAAGACATAAAACCAATAACATTGATTATTAAAGAGGACTACACCCTTTCCTTTCTGTTTCAGCCGAAACCACAGTTTAGCTCGTACTTTCCTCGCATCTAGAAAGTTGTCCTTTGTATTTAGCAAGGAACTTTCCATGTTGAGATTAAGTTGTTTCAGACACAAGTTGCTTTCTTCCTCGCGTTTCCTGGTGTTATGGGTAATGAGACTTCCCAGAATTATTGGCTGCCAAATAGGACAAAGTGTAATACATGCACATTACAAAAGAAAATAGAGCATTAAAATTGACAACTGACTGGTTACCCCAAATAAAGATCTAACCCACAAAAAGAAAATTATTGGCAAAGGGGAAAGAAAACATTGATTTTGATTTTAATCTCATAAGTAAATAATTCGTTTTTTCAATCTTCTATGCAATATAAAACAAATGTAGGTCACACTTGAGGGGAAATATTACATACAGATCATGATTCCACTGAAAACTCAACTTTCGATTTCTTGTGGGTTAGATCTTTATTCGGGGTAACCATTCAATTGCACCCACAAAATACAGTTGGTTCAACAAACATAACTGCAAAAATTTCTATTCTTCATGCTGGCAATAGAGGTTGCTGCGTCATTCCACTTTTACAAAGTTCTTGTTGGTGTTTTAAGTAAGTCTAAATATTGTTATTTATCTTTTAACCCTTCGCGGGCGGCAGTAGTTTATGGCTTTAGGCGGCACATTATTTTGTAAAACAAACATTCCATACAAATTGTTCTAAAGTTACTAAAATCATGCAAATATGCTTTAAAGTATCTACATACCTTTCCCCGGAAGGAGAACCATCGTTGAGGAGGTTTGATGACAATATAACATTTGGAGTGTCTGTTTGTCAATTGAAGAACGGCACAAGGGACACTGCACTAGAAGATATCATATTTTGCTGCTCACTGTATGTCTATTCCTTACTATTTCATTTCTACGGGTTCAGGGTTGGAATGCGATGAATATTTACGCGGTGAATGGTTTTTACGGCCAGATACCCTTCCTGAAACAGACCACAAAGAGTAGATAATGCAAGGTGAAATGGATGAAAAGAAGTGAAACTGAACAAGGAGTTAGAAGGAAGCAATCGTGGTCTATTAGATGGTATCGTCCTAGCATTTGCCGGGGTTGAAAATTGGAAACGACGGAAACGTAATTCAAGGATTCATAAAGAATATCTTCAATTACTTCATCATTAAAAAACAAGTAAAAGAAATCTACAGGGTGTGTGTCTACGTCGAAACTTGTTGGTAATATTGGCCCTTGATAATCAATGTTCTGTATGGGGATGGTATTTGTGGGTCCGCGATCCCTATTACTCACGTCTGTCCAGTTATCTGCTCGCTCACCAGCTGTGTCGCTTATGTCGTTGTTGCTCTCAGATGAGCTGTAGGAAGAATTTTCCGTTTCAGAGTCACTCTAACTAAAATCTGAAAATTTTCATCTGAATAATCAAGTATTGAGACTATCTCAACATCACTAACTCGTTTTTCAGATGCCATTATATCCCCAAACCACCAAAATACGGCAAATACCGCGACACGAAAATACTGCGTCGTGCAACATACGTAATTATCAGCTGTCACTACCAGGAAAAAAATCTTACCGATATGCTGAGGGGATTCCCCACGCGAGTAAGGTTGAAATAAGCAGCTCCTGCCATCTATGAGAACTTTTGTGTACTTCATTGACCTCTGCAAGGCGCTATTTGAACAGAACATATATATATACAGTATATGATTCCGCCCGTGGTGGACAAAAAATGGAGCATATATATATATATATATGGTTCCGCCCGCCGAAGGTTAAGGATTGCAAGGGCTACATTTTGTAAATAATTTTGAGATCGAGCATTAAGCAGGACTTAATCTGCCTGTAAAGAAGACCATGCCCAGTAGGTTACAGTCCACACTCTACTGCTGTGGGCATGAATGGCTATGGTCGAATCGGTTGCCCGGAGAACAAAATACAGTATTAATGTGGGTCCTTCCAGTGTCTTAGAAAAAGTGACTTCATCAGAAAAGATTACTCTTTTCCAATCCCAATCACCATTTTCCACTGCTAAGACTAAACGTTCTTGAATTCTCCAGGGAATGGCAGATCGAGATCAGAAATTGGCAGCCATTAAACAGTTTCTCATGGTCTGGTCGTGGTTAGGAAAGTTAACAAATGCTTCGAAATTAGCAGTGGTATGTAAGAGATTCCTTTCAACCTCAGCCATTGACCTGTCATCGTATTGTGATGTTGAAATGTCTCTTCTACCACTCCCAGGATTTTGGCCAAATGTTCCTGAACATTGATAATTTTGTATCCATCTCTGAGCTGTCCTTTCTGAAATAAGACACTTTTAATTTTTAATTCTAAAAGGTATATTATTTGCAGACATTTAAGAAACATATACTATAATCTGTTAGAGGTTTTAAAGCGGCAATGAAACGTAACGCTCGATTAAATGTAATTCAACTGATTTATTTATCACAAAAATACATGAACTGTTTAAATGCGTCGTTGCCATGAACAGATCATAAACGAACTGAAGAAAAGTTAGTTGAGGGCGCTAGTTGCCCCTCTCGATCAGGATTGCGGTCGATACCGGCGGATGTCGATTTCACCAACACTTCCCCTCGACCAACAGCCGGAGTAATCCTGGTGCATGTGGTCTCAAGCCAAGGCTTTGAAGATATTTCTCGTGCTTGGGCCTTGACAACCCTTTTGTCATTATGTCAGCAGGCATCTCATCCGTTGGAGTGTACTCCACCGAAACCACCTTTTTGGCCACAGCATCTCGAACGAAATGGTGCCTGATGCCGATGTGCTTCGTCCGTGAATGAAACATAGGATTCGACGTCAGCTTCTGCGCACCTACATTGTCGTTCTTCACTGAGACAACATCTATTGGTTTTCCGAAGTCTTTCAGGAGTTTCCTCATGTGTAGAGCTTCCTTGGTTGCCTCTGTCAAGGCCATGTATTCGGCCTCCGTTGATGACAGGGACACAGTAGGCTGCTTCCTGGACTCCCAACTCACTGCAGCGCCGCTTAGGGTGACGCGTATCCGGTGTACAATTTTCGATCCACCAGTCAGTTTCCCCAGTCGGCGTCCACGTACATCACCGCAGGATTACTGGATTTGGAGTACATGAGACCGAGATCACGTGTGTTCAAGATTAATGGGAGGTTTATCCATTTCGCAAGGTCCGTATTGACGTGTACAATGACAATTTTAATGGGTTAAGGGGTCTCCGCCCAATCAATACAAGTTTATTATTGGCATCTATTAATTTATTGCCATTAAGGACATGTTTCGGGCCTCATGGGCCCTTCTTCAGCCGCAAAAATTAATAACATATTCACATCCATCATAATACACAAAACACGTACACTTTAAGAAAAAACATTAAAATAGACACTCAATTAATTCTAAAATATTAACTTATCATGCTGCAAAAATTAAAAGTGACATTCAAAATTAATTCCAAAATACCATCCCATCCACATATAAAAGGATTAAACAAGCACAGCTAAAAGAGATAGGTCTGGTCTTGGTGGCCTTATCCATATTATGATCTGGCAGGTGCCCTATTCAACAGGCCGTTGAAAAATTTGGTTAAAATGTTTAAAAATATATACTGGAGGTAATTATAATGCGGCCAGAGGGCTTGCTGGCTCTCCATTTGTGTTATGGGTTCCTGTTTTAAAGCCAATCTTCGTGACCTTGGCCCGGGAAATTGTCTTGAACCAAAGTTGGGCCGTTGTTATTTTTTCATTGTCGGATTGGGTGGAGACTTAACATTTTGAAGAAACCGTCATACGGAGCTTGTGATGGGGTGAACCAGCCAGAGTTCAAGCCTGCTTCTCAACTATAAAGAAATAATGATGGGTTTTAGAAAAATGAATACGTCGGAAAAACTAGGATTGAAACGAAAGATGTAGCAATAACTTACTAAGCTCGAATTGAAGGAATTACACGACTGTCAGCTTTCACCTGGAGGCTGTAATGGGACGAAAAAAGGAAACGTTAAAGTCGCCTACATACGTGAAACTATGAAAGGAAGACTCATGCACCGGATTGCTTACCTTTACTTGGAAGTTCGAGGTGCACGTTGTGTTACGTCTGACGGCATGTTACTGTGTGAGGCGAGTTGGTCCGACCTTGTGCCAGGTCAGGAACTGGGAGGGGGAGGGAGGAGATGTGTGTGGGGGTAAAGAATGACTTGATACAGAACGGAGTTTATCTTGGGTTGAGGCCTAATTGGCGGGCTATGTGTGCCGGGGGGGGGACTGTCTTAACTTGGGGAGAAGAGATAAACAAGGAAGCTGACGAACTAATCTAAGCCTCAACAATAATGTTTGTGTTTTGACTGCTATGTTTGTTGTGGCAACGGGAAAATTTTTTGAATATTGTCAAAAAGTACAATAATTATTTCAAATTCAATAATAGCATTTACAAACAGAAACAAGGTTTAGCAGTGGGATCCCCAGCCTCCGGGATTCTTGCCAACATTTATATCGACCATTTAGAAGCGAGTGAAATCTTAAACAAAATAAAAGGCATAGAATTCTGGGGAAGGTATGTGGATGACATATTTGTCATTATCGACGGAAATGTCACCAACTTAGACCAGCTTCTCGGTAAGCGGAATAACCTACATCCTAACCTTACATTCACAGGCGAAACCAACAACAACAACATTATTAATTACCTTGATCTCAATTTGTCCATTAAAAACGAGAAATTCCAATATAGCATTTACAGGAAACCCACGCAAACCAGCACAGTTATAAAGAATAATGCCAACCATCCACAAAGCCATAAAAGGGCAGCTTTCATAAGCTTTGTCAATAGGGCCATCAGCACCCCCATGTCCGAACAAGATTATCAGCATGAAATTAATGTCATTTTTCAAATAGCGGAAACCAACGGGTACTCCAGAACAGAAATAGAAAAAATCATCAACAAAATCAAAAATAAACCTATTTCCCGACTCACCCCTATAAGAAAAGAAAAAACTCACTTTGCCGTTTTTACTTATATTAATCAGCACACCTATGACATAGCAAACACGCTAAAGAAATTCAACACCAAAATCGCGTTCAAGACGAATAACAATAACCATAAAATAATCTACAACTCTAGTAAAATAAACGAATCCGGCGCATGAGTCTTCCTTTCATAGTTTCACGTATGTAGGCGACTTTAACGTTTCCTTTTTTCGTCCCATTACAGCCTCCAGGTGAAAGCTGACAGTCGTGTAATTCCTTCAATTCGAGCTTAGTAAGTTATTGCTACATCTTTCGTTTTAATCCTAGTTTTTCCGACGTATTCATTTTTCTAAAACCCATCATTATTTCTTTATAGTTGAGAAGCAGGCTTGAACTCTGGCTGGTTCACCCCATCACAAGCTCCGTATGACGGTTTCTTCAAAATGTTAAGTCTCCACCCAATCCGACAATGAAATAATAACAACGGCCTAACTTTGGTTCAAGACAATTTCCCGGGCCAAGGTCACGAAGATTGGCTTTAAAACAGGAACCCATAACACAAATGGAGAGCCAGCAAGCCCTCTGGCCGCATTATAATTACCTCCAATATATATTTTTAAACATTTTAACCAAATTTTTCAACGGCCTGTTGAATAGGGCACCTGCCAGATCATAATATGGATAAGGCCACCAAGACCAGACCTATCTCTTTTAGCTGTGCTTGTTTAATCCTTTTATATGTGGATGGGATGGTATTTTGGAATTAATTTTGAATGTTACTTTTAATTTTTGCAGCATGATAAGTTAATATTTTAGAATGAATTGAGTGTCTATTTTAATGTTTTTTTCTTAAAGTGTACGTGTTTTGTGTATTATGATGGATGTGAATATGTTATTAATTTTTGCGGCTGAAGAAGGGCCCATGAGGCCCGAAACATGTCCTTAATGGCAATAAATTAATAGATGCCAATAATAAACTTGTATTGATTGGGCGGAGACCCCTTAACCCATTAAAATTGTCATCACGTGTGTTAGCGAGGTATCGCAAAACACGTTTTGCAGCCTTCCAGTGCTGCTGTCCGTGACAGTCGTTGAACTGAGAGAGAGAACTGACTGCGTGGGATATGTCCGGCCTCGTTCCCACTGACAGGTACATTAGAGCTCCTATCAACTGTCGGTAGGGGACGTTCTCCGCTTGTTCGTCAGGGTTCAACGTCTTCCTTCTGCAGCTTCGTACCTGGGTCAACGGGAGTGCTGACAGGCCTGCACTCTGCCATTCCGAATCTCTCAGGACCTCGTCTATGTATCCTTTCTTCTTCACATACATGGCGCCTTGATCTGCCATCGAAGTCGACGAGGCAACTTGTATTCTTCAATTATCTTCGTACGTAGATTCTCAGGCTTCGGTAGATCGTCCCAGCTCTCGATGGCAATTCTGAAGTTTTCAAAACTTGCCGGCAAACTGTACAGCATCATGATAGTAAGTTGGTCTGGGTTGATAACTACGTCCATGTCAGCTGACTTGTCGACACAGTCGAAGTAGTTGTTGAGGTGCTTACGGATGTCGCCACCTTCAGTCAGCTTTTGCAAGGTTCGACTCTTCAACAATGTGACCTTGCGAGCCAGCCCCTTCGACTGAAAAGTATCCTCAAGTTTTTGCAATATCTCGTTTGATGACCTGCAGTTCTTCACCAACTTCAGCTGGCTTGGTCTGATGGACAGGATTAGGTCTGACATGGCCTTTTCATCCTTAGTCGTCCACTCGGTCACTTGGGTTGCATTGTCCTCACCCGGCTCGGGTTTGATGATCTGGCTGCTGATATAACCCCACGCGTCATTTTTTATCAGTATGGCGCGCATTTGCATCTTCCAGGAATCGTAATTATCGTGCCCTAAGACCTCGATGTGCACTACACCGTTTGAATTCATTGTCTCACTTCAATCGTGCCGCGTGTCAATGTCCGGAACACTCACGATTGTTTACAATAAATTTGCTGTTAATTTAATTTAATTGGTATTCTGCCCGAAGGCAGGTCCGAGCCCCCGAAGAGGCTACTCCCAGCCGGAGTTTACGTGCGGTTGGGTGGCCAGGGCCTTTCCGCTCCTCCTATGGTGGCCAACAGTGCGCAGTGCCTAGAACCGGCATACCATCCAAGTTCCGACTGCGCCCAATGTTGCTTAACTGCGGAGTTCTCATGAGATCCGGTGTTTCAACACAGCTAGGCCGTTGGCAAAAAATTTGCTGTGTCGCGTGTTATTGTCCGAAACACTCACAATCGGCCATACACTTTGCGTCACGTGCTATTGTCCGAAACACTCGCAAATAGGCCTAAGAAATATCGTGTTGTGCGCTTTTGTACACAACTCTCACGATAAGTATGTTTTCTTGCGTCACGTGTTATAGTTCGAACACTCACGATAAGCCAAAACTCGCGTAGCGTATTATTGTCCGAAACACTTGCGATTGGCTTTTTAACTGTTTACTCACGATCAAGCACACAATATTCGAGAAGACGGTGTTTGTTCCTTCTCGTTTCGTCGATGATGTCTAGATGTTTCTCGAGAGAGCAAGATGTCTGCCAACTCGACGCGTTCTTCCCTTTGTGTGTCGATTTGATCCCACTGTTTTCAGTTTTTAGTTTATTTAAATCTGCGCCAATCGTTCTGGGCCCATAACCTGTTAGAGGTTTTAAAGCGGCAATGAAACGTAACGCTCGATTAAATGCAATTCAACTGATTTATGTATCAGAAATATACATGAACTGTTTAAATGCGTCGTTGCCGTGAACACATCCTAAACGAACTGAAGAAAAGTTGGTTGAGGGCACTTGTTGCGCCTTTGGAGCAGAATGGCGGTTGATACTGGCGAATGCCAATTTCACCAACATAATCCATAAACTCAACTCGGAGCAATTGATTGTTTTCTGAAGTCCCGCATTGAAAGTAACAGTATCCACAGAATAATTCTTTAATGCTTTAGATGTAGGGTAAGTTAAAAAATACTGCTGCAGTTGCTTCTACAACTACAAATATTATTGTCGTAAAATAGATTTGTTTGATGCAGTTTGATACAGCATTATTAAATAATCAGAATATAATCTCAATCCATGTCTGGTTGTAGTGAATCTGCAAATGTGTTGAATTGCATCAGTGTGAAGCAAATCCAGTCGGAAGAATGTCTGTATTGATTTGATTGGCAAAGTAGACCTTGAAAAGTGTTGGCAATTTTTATAATAAAAATTAATTTTAAAAGTACGTAATGTGATAAAATATTTGGTTTATTACATGTTTTGGTTAATGAGTAGGCTTTTTTAAAATCATTAGATGCAATGTCATCTCAGATTCTATCCTTGTCACTCCTTTTCATTTTATTTTATTACCCGATAGTATAATATTGTTAATTCGTTTTTGGGGTTTGGAACACCTTGGTCATCAGCCCTGTGTACTTGTTAAAGAGTAGGATCTTTTCTTAAGTCACTTTTCCTACAACAAGGGAAGGACCCACTTTTGTATATCATCCTCCGGGCACCCGATTCAACACAGATACGCCGCCATATGTGTTCACACTGGTAGAGTGACAGTGTCGTGTTGGGAGTTAGTATTTTTATTGTGGAGTGGGCACAATACATCACATTCACAGAAAATTTTACCAGCAGAAATATCAATGGTTGCTGGAATTCTTAGGTTATCATATCCTGATATTATGTTCCCGTCCACACATCTCAGATGATTTGAGATTGCTTTATGAAACGACAGGATATCGAACTGATAGTAGACTGACCAGCTGAATGCTGATAGCATTCATTATAGATTGACCTTACCACTCACCAGATTGAACCCAATTGAGAACATGTAGGCACATGTAAGTGTAGAAAAATTGGCCCATTTCCCCTTGAAGATATTACAATGATTTGTGGAAGCTCGTTCAGGATGCCTGGGGTCCTGGCTGATAGTCCACTCGACTGCAAGATGTGATCTGGCTCGGAGGAAGATGGACTAAACATTGGTTTGTGACGTTTAGTTTTTACTTTTAATTGTTTGAATTTTCTAATGTAAATGCCAGTTAGTTTTTTGATTTTATTTATGCCACGAAGTATGTTTGGTAAGAATAAAATCTCTTCATTCTTTCTATTTGCAGCCATAATGCCAGAATTAAAAATGATAAAGTCATGGCATAGTAAATTCATGAGAGTAGGGGGGTAATAGGAATTCCAACTCACTTCAGAACATACATGTCGTTACTACTAAGCCTCAGACATGTTAAATATCTCTCGAACGCCTGGTCCAATTTTGACAAATGAGGTGTCATTGGACTCGAACTGACGTCCTCTTTCCTATGGACCACTCGTTATATATTTTTTTTTTTGGAAATTTTTTGTTTTCGAAAGTAGGTGATAGTATGAAAACCAAACATGATAGAACGTTATGCCATGGCTCAAACGAATGGTCTTTATGACCTTTATTTTATATAATGAAACCTTTTTACTTTTTATGTTTTTTTGAAAACACTCGAATTTTGAAAATCCTATATTTTGGAAACTAGGAATTCTACAAAAGAAATTGTTCGACATAAATGAAAGGTCCCTATGCCCTCTACCCCGAAAATAAATTTCAAGTCTCTAGAGCAAAAATTTGTGTTTTGTAAGTAGTGGGATGACGAGAGAGCTGCCCCACTTCTTTTTGAACCCTCCTCGTATTTGCCCCGAACCTGATATCTCGCTAACCAAACATGGGATTAGAACATACAGGGTGTCCTAGCACTCGAAGTGATGCCCCCTACTTTCCTATAGGCTCTTTATTTAAATAAAAAACCAAAATCTAAAAGGTAATTCGCTTTTAATATCTCGCGAACCAATCATGCTAGAGGCGTGTACGAGGGGTCCAAGGACTCGGGCTGACGTCCTCTTTGCTATGGACCACTCGTTATATTTAAAAAAAAAATTGGAAACTCGATTTTGGGGTAAACACGTGTTTTTTGTGATTTTTGCCGATATTTCACGAACCAATAACGCTAGAGACGTGTACGAGGTGTCCTAGGACTCGGGCTAACGCCCCCTTTCATATGTGATAGATATTTTTCCAAAAAATAATTCACAAAGGGCCTAACGCCATACATGTTGAAAAATCGTTTTCTTTTTCTTTACCTGTTTATAATGTTCATGAAGCGTGGTGGTTGAGAGAGACGGTACTACTGGGTGTGTGTTTGAACGAACCTGTCGCTAACCACAGTGGATGTGCTCAATAGATCAATCGCTATTTCGACGGGTCGGTTTATGACAGAGCGAGGGTGCGTTTTTTTCTGATACTTTATCCCCGAAGATGATCTTTAACGTGTAAACGGTGATGAGAACTTGGTTCTATGTTGGTCGAAGCGAGTACAGAAAACAAACTTGCAGACGAGCAGGAGGCGAATGTCATTTGAACTTATTGGAAGGCGTTGATCTGACTTAACAACAGGTGCAATGGAAAATGACAAAGACGCTTGAAGGTGAATTAATCTGACCATTGTGGTGGCAGGGAAGAGCGAAATGCATGTGAACACATGTGAAACCACATGCACGCTAAACAAGTTACATCCTGTTTGCTTCGTACGTGACAAAATGCAAGTTCAGGTGAAATTTGACCCGGCACAGGTGTTCACCTCGGGCGTTGGCTGTCCACGTGTTTGATAACAGGATGTTCAAAGCGTGGAAAAAAAAAGATTATACATGCAACGTAACATATATAAAGACATGTCGTTATCATTTCCACTCTCACTTAGGTGACTACCTTTGAACACACTGCGTTGCATGAAACCCCTGGTCTTGTTTAACAGTTTTGGTGTTGGTGGAAAATACTTAACCTTGTTGTGGGGTAGGTATATATTTATTCATTTATATATTTATTGATTTATATATATTTACAAGCAATTATTTATTGATTAGGTAATTAATGATTTTATTTATTTATTTGTTTTCAGATAACTGGTATACCTTACATGTCTAAGAGAGAAGAAACCATTGCACTTTTGAGCTCACTAGAAGGAAACAGTAACAAGCCACTGCAAGTAAAGGTGAAATAATTTTTTAAACTAACTTGTTTCATTTTTTTGTTTTATGTTTTATTTTATGAAATGCATGTATTAACCTGAATTTAGGTAGTTATAACGGTTTATTTTATTTATTTTTAGAAACTTGGAAAGAAAAGTTTTACCGCCGTAGCAGTCGCTGAAAACCCGAGACGCAGTAAAGTGCAATCATTGTTTCCAGGCAGTGAACTATTTAAAACTCAGGTAAGCCTAACATAAAATGCTATTCCATTTTACCACTACTGAAAACTCGTAGACAAAAATTTCATAACCTGTACATGACTAGGACGATGATTGCTTTCTTGATTAATGACTATGTATTGGCAACCGGTACAAGACCATATTGGTTGTTTACCGGGTAAGTACAAGGCCATATTGGATTTTGTAAAAAACAAAATTTTTAATTTAACTGACATGTCGTCCCTATAATAATAATAATAATAATAATTATTATTATTATTATTATTATTATTATTATTATTATAATAATAATAATAATATCGTATGGCCTCGGGTGCCGGGTGCAAGCTTTGTCATTTGACACACAGAGGGTAGCTTGCATGTCGAATTTAGTTGTTCCTTGACTATGAAAGTCATGGAGGTTACATGATAGATATCTAATATCTTTAAACTCTATAGCGCTTTCTAGTAGAAAATGAGGAACTTTGTACCCTATGAACTCAATGAATATTCACAGGTTTGAACATGATAATCTGAACAAAATGACATGACATTATTATTTTTTATTTATGTATTTGTTAAAGGGGAATGTAAATGACTGTAGCTTTTTAAAAAGAAAACAAGTACATGAGTTACTGTTAGTGCCGACATACAGTTTATTATAATTTTTATGATGTTTTGATATATTAATGCCAATTAACGTTAAAGTTTTATTTACAAGTATTGATTGATTGATTGATTGAGTGATTGTTTATTTTGTTTGCTTTTAGGTGTCGTCATGCGCCATTAACGTAATGAACAGACAGTGAACAAGCATACATTGTGCTTTAAAGTACTCTGTGCAACGTTAATAACTTACAATAAGAAAAAGTTTTATTATAACACATGGCGTTAGTACCAAATACAAGTGAGCAAGTTGGTTTACCACGTGGGTTAAATTTAAAATCAGAACATGACCGTTGGTTAACATTTGAATCCTGGCCTGTAGGCTTTTTTTCGACACATGAAGTTGCAAAAGCAGTTTTTTTTACTTGATCCGAGAAGATGTGGTGCGCTGTGTGTTTTGTCGTATTGAACTTTCCCACTGGGAAGAAGGGGATGATCCCTTTAGAGACCATTTGCGATGGTCTCCTTGTTGTCCTTACATGCTTGGAAAACAAGTGGGTAACATACCTGTGTATTCATTTTACCGAACCACAAGACCATTGGCCGCTACTTACGTTGCTGAATCACAAATAAATAATAATAATGATGTATTACCAGCCAACGGTAGTGTCGATATATGTGGTCCATATGCCATAGACAGTGTTGAATTGGCGTGTGCTTTTTGAAAAATTGGGAGTTTGCAAGACTAAAGCATTAGCACACTCAGAGTACAGCTCTGTTGAAAAACGTTTAGAATCTTATAAAAATGTTTGGCCATTAATATTAAAACACTTTACCAAACAGTTAAGTGAAGCTGGATTTTTTTATACTGGTGAAGGGGATAAAACAATATGTTTTTATTGTGGATTTGCTTTAAAGGATTGGCAAATGACTGATGACCCTTTAGTGCAACACGCTCGTTGGTTACCAAACTGTAAATACATGGTGTTGCTTAAAGGTCAGGAATTTGTGAACACTATTCGTAAAGGAAACATGATTGCAGCACAAGACATAAAAGTGCCTTTAGAGTTAGAACACGCAGAGCAAATACATAAGGCTGAAAGAAAAGACTTGTCTCACGAGCAGATACAAAAGTGTAACCAACAATTATGTAAAATTTGTTATCAAGATGAACTAGGTTTTGTATTTTTGCCTTGTGGACACAATTATAGCCTGTGTCAAGTGTGCATTAGAACTCAACACTTGTGCTGTATGCAGAAAAGCAGTATCTGCTACAGTTAGGGCATTTCTTGCATAACTAGTATAATTTATTCGCCATGCATAGTGCAAAATCCCTAATTGCACAATATTATTAAAACTGTTTTAGAGTGTAATAGGTATGCTTTTCTTTTGTTTATAGACTACTACAATGAATGTTTTGAATGCTGTGGGACAATCATGTGGCTTAGAGACAAAGAAGCTCAGCGAATTGCCAACGCATATTCCATTCCGCATTATCAAGATTCGGAAATTGAAAACAGCATATGGTGATCGTGTACTTTGTGTATGTGAAAACTTTGAGACATTTCTGCCTATACGGTTTAATGATATGACGGAAAGTGTTTTTTATGAAGTCAATAATGCTGTGCAACCTGTACACTTAATTTATGAAGGTTTTAAAAACAATAGGTGCATGATTCGTTTTAATTAAATAAAAAAATTAAAATAATAATGGAAGATATAAGTCATGTCAATGGACTGAAAGAAAAAATATGTGTATAGAATAATAATGTCTTAGTGTTTAGTATTGTCTTAAAAATATTATCATGAAACCAAAAAAGTGTATATAAAGTTTGTAAATAAATGAAAATAATGGTACAATGTTGTTTTATTTTCTATAGAAGTCAGAATATTTAACATTGCAGAGTATACATGATTATGACAATAAAGAGCACACTTAATACAGGTCTTTGCCTTTACGGTAGTGTGTTATTAGTTTTAAAAACAAAGCTTGTTGTAGATCTTTTTTCTTCCACGGTAAACAATAGGCATGAAAACGTTATTGTCCTGTTTTGGATCATCATCACTATCATAATCATAAGCAGTATGATCTATATCACTATTATTATAATCACTATAATTATCCTCAACATTATCCTCAACATTACTAAAACCAGTTAAATATTCCTGGTCCTCTTCCTGTTCCTCTTCCTCTTCCTCTACAGTGTCCTCATGTAGAGTCTGCGTGGCTTTTGATAATGTTGGCCTGTTCGCCATCTCTTGATGAATACAGTACTTTTGCATTTGTCAGTTGGCACAGGCTAGAGTAAAAGGTGGCTTTTCACCGTTGTCTCAGTCTCACTCATGGCTGTGATTATATGGAAGCTACTGAGGTATGGGTGGTGCTTAGTAATGGCATTCGGGACACAGTCAGTGCCTGTGAATGCTGTGAAAGGTTTAACTCATAGGGTTAGGACTACTGTTCTGACCCAGTGAGGAAAGCAATGGCAAACTACCTCACTCCTCTTCTTGCCTAGAACGCCTCAAAATAGTGCTGTCTTATGTTTTTGTGGGTATCTACCCACATAACGTAACGGCGGTACTTTTTGAGGATCCAACCAGCCTTCGGGCTGACTACCTAACCGACAGAAGAGTTTTTTTTAACATTGTATTATTTTCAATAGTAGTATTGTTTTGTAGCACTTGCTTTTTAACATTTTCATGATTTTCTGTTGACAGCAACAGTGTTTCATGCAGTACACTACATTGATGATCACTGACACTTAAAACCACACTATTTTTGCTTTTTAGCTCACTGCGACATTGTTTTGAACGTTGTTTTGTACAACGCCAAATAACAGTTCCATTTTTATTGGTTCGTTTCACAATATATGAATATCCTTTATAGAATGCATGAGGCTTACCATACCTAGTCACATATACTTCCATATCAACTGTCAAGCTTAGACTAAGCTCTAGTGAAGACAACTTGGTAATAAGAACAATAGATTAATGTGCGAGCATATATGGGTGCAAATGTGGGAGCAAAAAGTGGGAGCAAAAAGTGGGAGCATATATGGGTGCAAATGTGGGAGCAAAAAGTGGGAGCAAAAATTGGGAGCAAAAAGTAGGAGCAAAAAGTGGGAGCAAAAATTGAGAGCAAAAAGTGGGAGCAAAAAAAAAGTAGGAGAAAGTATGGGAGCAAATGTGAAAGCAAAAGTGGGAGCAAGTATGGGAGCATATGTGAAAACAAAAGTAGGAGCAAAAAAGTGAGAGAAAAAAGTGGGAGCAAAAAGTGTAAGCAAAAGTGGGAGCAAATATGAGAGCAAAAAAAAGTAGGAGCAAGTATGGAAGCAAATGTGAAAGCAAAAGTGGGAGCAAAAAGTGAGAGAAAAAAAAGTGGGAGCAAAAAGTGTAAGCAAAAGTGGGAGCAAATATGGGAGCAAAAAAAAGTGTGAGCAAATGTGGGAGCAAAAAGTGAGAGCTAAAAGTGTAAGCAAAAGTGGGAGCAAAAAATTGGGAGCAAAAAGTGGGAGCAAAAATTGGGAGAAAAAAGTGGGTTCAAAAGAAAGTAGGAGCAAGTATGAGAGTAAATGTGAAAGAAAAAGTGGGAGCAAGTATGGGAGCAAATGTTAAAGCAAAAGTGGGAGCAAAAAGTGAGAGAAAAAAGTGAGAGCAAAAAGTGTAAGCAAAAGTGGGAGCAAATATGAGAGCAAAAAAAAAGTAGGAGCAAGTATGGGAGCAAATGTGAAAGCAAAAGTGGGAGCAAAAGGTGAGAGAGAAAAAGCGGGACCAAAAAGTGTAAGTAAAAGAGGGTGCAAATATGAGAGCAAAGAAAAGTGGGAGCAAAAATATGGGAGCAAAAAGTGGGAGCAAAACGTGTAAGCATAAGTGGGAGCAAACAAGTGGGAGCAGAAAGTGGGAGCAAATGTGAAAGCAAATGTGTGAGCAAAAAGAGCGAGCAAAAGTGAGTGCACAAAGTGGGAGCAAAATGTGTAAGTAAAAAGTGGGGGCAAATGTAGTGTTTTACTAAAACAATCTCCCCTAACCTAACCTAGCCTAACTTCACCCAACCTAATTTCACCTAACCTAACTTCACCTAACCTAACCTTCCAACTCTCAGATCAAAAATTAAATTCTGGCCATAGACGAGTTGGAACCCAAAACCTCTGGGATAACACCCAAGTATACTAGCCACTACACCGCGAAATGGGCAAATTATCATGCAACACAACACGAAAATAAAAAGTTTTCTGTAGTGTAACTCATTGGCTGACAACCATAGTTGAGAATTCAAACCCAAGACCTCGGGACTTTTGTTTTGAACATTATCAGAAATATTATTCCATTTACATTTTGCTGTTGCTTATAGTTATAAGAGTTGGCATTAATATGGGAGCAAAAGTGAAAGCAAAAAGTGGGTGCAAGCATGGCTGGTTGTAGAGACTTTCATATCAACTAATACACATAAATTAAATTTTAGTAAAGTGACTTGGCTATTAATAATAATATTAACAGTTTTAAAAAAATTCAAGGGATTGCTATTTTTCAGGGTGTAATTTCCAAAGTACTGTCAAGAATAATAATTACATGAACAGATTCCAAGAACTCTAGAGTGCATTTAAGGTTAATGAATGGCTAGGAGTGAGATAGAGCTAGCTAACCTAAGTTAACCTCAGCTCAGTAAACCTAACCTTGTCACATGACATGTTCTACAAGTATAGACATGCTTTGAGACTGGCTATGACGTCACAGATGAATGGCGGTGGGAGGCTGGCAAAAAGGAAAATGTATTTGTGTAATAAAAAAAGTCATGTCCAGCCTCCCACCGCCATTCATCTGTGACGTCATAGTCAGTATCAAAGCAAGTCCATACTTGTAGAACATGTCATGTGACAAGGTTAGGTTTACTGAGCTGAGGTTAACTTAGGTTAGCTAGCTCTATCTCACTCCTAGCCAATCATTAACCTTAAATGCACTCTAGAGTTCTTGGAATCTGTTCATGTAATTATTATTCTTGACAGTACTTTGGAAATTACACCCTGAAAAATATCAATCCCTTGAATTTTTTTAAAGCTGTTAATATTATTATTATTAGCCAAGTCACTTTACTAAAATTTAATTTATGTGTATTAGTTGATATGAAAGTCTCTACAACCAGCCATGCTTGCACCCACTTTTTGCTTTCACTTTTGCTCCCATATTAATGCCAACTCTTATAACTATAAGCAACAGCAAAATGTAAATGGAATAATATTTCTGATAATGTTCAAAACAAAAGTCCTGAGGTCTTGGGTTTGAATTCTCAACTATGGTTGTCAGCCAATGAGTTACACTACAGAAAACTTTTTATTTTCGTGTTGTGTTGCATGATAATTTTGCCCATTTCACGGTGTAGTGGCTAGTATACTTGGGTGTTATCCCAGAGGTTTTGGGTTCCAACTCGTCTATGGCCAGAATTTAATTTTTGATCTGAGAGTTGGAAGGTTAGGTTAGGTGAAGTTAGGTTAGGTGAAGTTAGGTTGGGTGAAGTTAGGCTAGGTTAGGTTAGGGGAGATTGTTTTAGTAAAACACTACATTTGCCCCCACTTTTTACTTACACATTTTGCTCCCACTTTGTGCACTCTCTTTTGCTCGCTCTTTTTGCTCACACTTTTGCTTTCACATTTGCTCCCACTTTCTGCTCCCATATTTGCTCACACTTGTTTGCTCCCACTTATGCTTACACGTTTTGCTCCCACTTTTTGCTCCCACATATTTGCTCCCACTTTTCTTTGCTCTCATATTTGCTCCCACTTTTGCTTACACTTTTTGGTCCCGCTTTTTTTCTCTCACCTTTTGCTCACACTTTTGCTTTCACATTTGCTCCCATACTTGCTCCTACTTTTTTTTTGCTCTCATATTTGCTCCCACTTTTGCTTACACTTTCTGCTCGCACTTTTTTCTCTCACTTTTTGCTCCCACTTTTGCTTTCACATTTGCTCCCACTTTTGCTTTCACATTTTCTCTCATACTTGCTCCTACTTTCTTTTGATCCCACTTTTTGCTCCCAATTTTTGCTCCCACTTTTTGCTCCCAATTTTTTGCTCCCACTTTTGCTTACACTTTTAGCTCTCACTTTTTGCTCCCACATTTGCTCTCACTTTTTTTGCTCTCATATTTGCTCCCACTTTTGCTTACACTTTTTGCTCCCACTTTTTTTCTCTCACTTTTTGCTCCCACTTTTGCTTTCATATTTGCTCCCATACTTGCTCCTACTTGTTTTTGCTCTCATATTTGCTCCCACTTTTGCTTACACTTTTTGCTCCCACTTTTTTCTCTCACTTTTTTGCTCCCACTTTTGTTTTCACATATGCTCCCATACTTGCTCCCACTTTTGCTTTCACATTTGCTCCCATACTTGCTCCTACTTTTTATTTGCTCCCACTTTTTGCTCTCAATTTTTGCTCCCACTTTTTGCTCTCAATTTTTGCTCCCACTTTTTGCTCCCGCTTTTTGCTCCCACTTTTTGCTCCCACATTTGCACCCATATATGCTCCCACTTTTTGCTCCCAATTTTTGATCCCACATTTAGCTCCCAATTTTTGCTCCCACTTTTTGCTCCCAATTTTTGCTCCCACTTTTTTTGCTCCCACTTTTGCTTTCACATATGCTCTCATACTTGCTCCCACTTTTGCTTTCACATTTGCTCCCATACTTGCTCCTACTTTTTTTGCTACCACCTTTTGCTCCCACTTTTTTTTCTCCCACATTTGCTCCCATATATGCTCGCACATTAATCTATTGTTCTTATTACCAAATTGTCTTTACTAGAGCTTAGTCTAAGCTTGACAGTTGATATGGAAGTATCTGTGACTAGGTATGGTGAGCCTCATGCATTCTATAAAGGATATTCATATATTGTGAAACGAACCAATAAAAATGGAACTGTTATTTGGCGTTGTACAAAACAACGTTCAAAACAATGTCGCAGTGAGCTAAAAAGCAAAAATAGTGTGGTTTTAAGTGTCAGTGATCATCAATGTAGTGTACTGCATGAAACACTGTTGCTGTCAACAGAAAATCATGAAAATGTTAAAAAGCAAGTGCTACAAAACAATACTACTATTGAAAATAATTCAATGTTAAAAAAAACTCTTAACATTATCAAAAGCCACGCAGACTCTACGTGAGGACACTGTAGGGGAAGAGGAAGAGAAACAGGAAGAGGACCAGGAATATTTAACTGGTTTTAGTAATGTTGAGGATAATGTTGAGGATAATTATAGTGATTATAATAATAGTGATATAGATCATACTGCTTATGATTATGATAGTGATGATGATCCAAAACAGGACAATAACGTTTTCATGCCTATTGTTTACCGTGGAAGAAAAAAGATCTACAACAAGCTTTATTTTTAAAACTATAACACACTATCGTAAAGGCAAAGACTTGTATTAAGTGTGCTTTTTATTGTCATAATCATGTATACTCTGCAATGTTAAATATTCTGACTTCTATAGAAAATAAAACAACATTGTACCATTATTTTCATTTATTTACAAACTTTATATACATTTTTTTTTGGTTTCATGATAATATTTTTAAGACAATACTAAACACTAAGACATTATTATTCTATACACATATTTTTTTCTTTCAGTCCATTGTCATGACTTATATCTTCCATTATTATTTGACTTTTTTATTTAATTAAAACGAATCATGCACCTATTGTTTTAAACCTTCATAAATTAAGTGTACAGGTTGCACAGATTATTGACTTCATAAAAAACACTTTCCGACATATCATTAAACCGTATAGGCAGAAATGTCTCAAAGTTTTCACATACACAAAGTACACGATCACCATATGCTGTTTTCAATTTCCGAATCTTGATAATGCGGAATGGAATATGCGTTGGCAATTCGCTGAGCTTCTTTGTCTCTAAGCCACATGATTGTCCCACAGCATTCAAAACATTCATTGTAGTAGTCTATAAACAAAAGAAAAGCATACCTATTACACTCTAAAACAGTTTTAATAATATTGTGCAATTAGGGATTTTGCACTATGCATGGCGAATAAATTATACTAGTTATGCAAGAAATTCCCTAACTGTAGCAGATACTGCTTTTCTGCATATAGCACAAGTGTTGAGTTCTAATGCACACTTGACACAGGCTATAATTGTGTCCACAAGGCAAAAATACAACACCTAGTTCATCTTGATAACAAATTTTACATAATTGTTGGTTACACTTTTGTATCTGCTCGTGAGACAAGTCTTTTCTTTCAGCCTTATGTATTTGCTCTGCGTGTTCTAACTCTAAAGGCACTTTTATGTCTTGTGCTGCAATCATGTTTCCTTTACGAATAGTGTTCACAAATTCCTGACCTTTAAGCAACACCATGTATTTACAGTTTGGTAACCAACGAGCGTGTTGCACTAAAGGGTCATCAGTCATTTGCCAATCCTTTAAAGCAAATCCACAATAAAAACATATTGTTTTATCCCCTTCACCAGTATAAAAAAATCCAGCTTCACTTAACTGTTTGGTAAAGTGTTTTAATATTAATGGCCAAACATTTTTATAAGATTCTAAACGTTTTTCAACAGAGCTGTACTCTGAGTGTGCTAGTGCTTTAGTCTTGCAAACTCCCAATTTTTCAAAAAGCACACGCCAATTCAACACTGTCTATGGCATATGGACCACATATATCGACACTACCGTTGGCTGGTAATACATCATTATTATTATTTATTTGTGATTCAGCAACATAAGTAGCGGCCAATGGTCTTGTGGTTCGGTAAAATGAATACACAGGTATGTTACCCACTTGTTTTCCAAGCATGTAAGGACAACAAGGAGACCATCGCAAATGGTCTCTAAAGGGATCATCCCCTTCTTCCCAGTGGGAAAGTTCAATACGACAAAACACACAGCGCACCACATCTTCTCGGTTCAAGTAAAAAAAACTGCTTTTGCAAGTTCATGTGTCGTTAAAAAGCCTACAGGCCAGGATTCAAATGTTAACCAACGGTCATGTTCTGATTTTAAATTTAACCCACGTGGTAAACCTACTTGCTCACTTGTATTTGGTACTAACGCCATGTGTTATAATAAAACTTTTTCTTATTGTAAGTTATTAACGTTGCACAGAGTACTTTAAAGCAATGTATGCTTGTTCACTGTCTGTTCATTACGTTAATGGCGCATGACGACACCTAAAAGCAAACAACAAAAAAACAATCACTCAATCAATCAATCAATACTTGTAAATAAAACTTTAACGTTAATTGGCATTAATATATCAAAACACCATAAAAATTATAATAAACTGTATGTCGGCACTAACAGTAACTCATGTACTTATTTTCTTTTTAAAAAGCTACAGTCATTAACATTCCCCTTTAACAAATACATAAACAAAAATAATAATGTCATGTCATTTTGTTCAGATTATCATGTTCAAACCTGTGAATATTCATTGAGTTCATAGGGTACAAAGTTCCTCATTTTTCTACTAGAAAGCGCTATAGAGTTTAAAGATATTAGATATCTAACATGTAACCTCCATGACTTTCATAGTCAAGGAACAACTAAATTCGACATGCAAGCTACCCTCTGTGTGTCAAATAACAAAGCTTGCACCCGGCACCCGAGGCCATACGATATTATTATTATTATCGGGACGACATGTCAGTTAATTTAAAAATTTTGTTTTTTACAAAATCCAATATGGCCTTGTACTTACCCGGTAAACAACCAATATGGTCTTGTACCGGTTGCCAATACATAGTCATTAATCAAGAAAGCAATCATCGTCCTAGTCATGTACAGGTAATGAAATTTTTGTCTACGAGTTTTCAGTAGTGGTAAAATGGAATAGCATTTTATGTTAGGCTTACCTGAGTTTTAAATAGTTCACTGCCTGGAAACAATGATTGCACTTTACTGCGTCTCGGGTTTTCAGCGACTGCTACGGCGGTAAGGCTTTTCTTTCCAAGTTTCTAAAAATAAATAAAATAAACCGTTATAACTACCTAAATTCAGGTTAATACATGCATTTCATAAAATAAAACATAAAACAAAAAAATGAAACAAGTTAGTTTAAAAAAATCATTTCACCTTTACTTGCAGTGGCTTGTTACTGTTTCCTTCTAGTGAGCTCAAAAGTGCAATGGTTTCTTCTCTCTTAGACATGTAAGGTATACCAGTTATCTGCAAACAAATAAATAAATAAAATCGTTAATTACCTAATCAATAAATAATTGCTTGTAAATATATATATATAAAAATCAATAAATATATAAATGAATAAATATATACCTACCTCACAACAAGGTTAAGTATTTTCCACCAACACCAAAACTGTTAAACAAGACCAGGGGTTTCATGCAACGCAGTGTGTTCAAAGGTAGTCACCTAAGTGAGAGTGGAAATGATAACGACATGTCTTTATATATGTTACGTTGCATGTATAATCTTTTTTTTTCCACGCTTTGAACATCCTGTTATCAAACCCGTGGACAGCCAACGCCAGAGGTGAACACCTGTGCCGGGTCAAATTTCACCTGAACTTGCATTTTGTCACGTACGAAGCAAACAGGATGTAACTTGTTTAGCGTGCATGTGGTTTCACATGTGTTCACATGCATTTCGCTCTTCCCTGCCAACACAATGGTCAGATTAATTCACCTTCAAGCGTCTTTGTCATTTTCCATTGCACCTGTTGTTAAGTCAGATCAACGCCTTCCAATAAGTTCAAATGACATTCGCCTCCTGCCCGTCTGCAAGTTTGTTTTCTGTACTCGCTTCGACCAACATAGAACCAAGTTCTCATCACCGTTTACACGTTAAAGATCATCTTCGGGGGTAAAGTATCAGAAAAAAACGCACCCTCGCTCTGTCATAAACCGACCCGTCGAAATAGCGATTGATCTATTGAGCACATCCACTGTGGTTAGCGACAGGTTCGTTCAAACACACACCCAGCAGTATCGTCTCTCTCAACCACCAAGCTTCATGAACATTATAAACAGGTAAAGAAAAAGAAAACGTTTTTTCAACATGTATGGCGTTAGGCCCTTTGTGAATTATTTTTTGGAAAAAATATCTATCACATTTGAAAGGGGGCGTTAGCCCGAGTCCTAGGACACCTTGTACACGTCTCTAGCGTTATTGGTTCGTGAAATATCGGCAAAAATCACAAAAAACACGTGTTAACCCCAAAATCGAGTTTCCAAATTTTTTAAAAATATAACGAGTGGTCCATAGCAAAGAGGACGTCAGCCCGAGTCCTTGGACCCCTCGTACACGCCTCTAGCATGATTGGTTCGCGAGATATTAAAAGCGAATTACCTTTTAGATTTTGGTCTTTTATTTAAATAAAGAGCCTATAGGAAAGTAGGGGGCATCACTACGAATGCTAGGACACCCTGTATGTTCTAATCCCATGTTTGGTTAGCGAGATATCAGGTTCGGGGCAAATACGAGGAGGGTTCAAAAAGAAGTGGGGCAGCTCTCTCGTCATCCCACTACTTACAAAACACAAATTTTTGCTCTAGAGACTTGAAATTTATTTTGGGGGTAGAGGGCAGAGGGACCTTTCATTTATGTCAAACAATTTATTTTGTAGAATTCCTAGTTTCCAAAATATAGGATTTTCAAAATTCGAGTGTTTTCAAAAAAACATAAAAAGTAAAAAGGTTTCATTATATAAAATAAAGGTCATAAAGGCCATTCGTTTGAGCCATGGCATAACGTTCTATCATGTTTGGTTTTCAAACTATCACCTACTTTCGAAAACAAAAATTTTCAAAAAAAAATTCAAAAATATAACGAGTGGTCCATAGGAAAGAGGACGCCAGTTCGAGTCCAATGACACCTCATTTGTCAAAATTGGACCAGGCGTTCGAGAGATATTTAACATGGCTGAGGCTTAGTAGTAACAACATGTATGTTCTGAAGTGAGTTGGAACTCCTATTACCCCCCTACTCATGAGCTATATCATCATCATCATCATCATCATTTCCCCTTATCCAGCTCCTGCCGGGTCGGGGTATTTATGGCACATCTCCACTTTCCTCTTTCCTTCCACCATTCTTCTTCCACGATCTTGTCCCAGTCCAGATTTCTTTTTCTTATGCTGTTCTTCACTGAATCAATCCACCTTGTTCTAGGTCTTCCTCTTGCTCTCTTACCCTTGCACTTTGCCTCCAGCATCTGTCTTGGTATTCTATTTTCCTCCATCCTCTTTACTTGTCCAAACCACCTTAGTATATTCTTCTCAATTCTCTCATTTAGATTTCCCATCCCAACTTCCTTCCTAACATCTTCATTCCTCACTCTGTCTTTCCTTGTCTTTCCTATCATACTTCTTAGGAATTTCATTTCACTGGCTTGGATTCTACTCTCTTGCCTGCTTGTCAGGGTCCAAGTCTCAGCTGCATAAGTTAATATGGGAACATAGTACACTTTATACATTACCTCCTTGCTTTTCCTTGGTACTTCCTTATCCCAAACAAGTTTTCTTACACTTAGCTATATATTCTCTCTTAATGATGATGATTTCTCCCTTAAAATAAAATTGAATTAATTAAGCAGGTACTAAGTTGTGGTTGAACATACGACATCGACATCATGAATACCAAGCCCACAACATTACCTCTACCCCATAATAGTTGCATACAAAACTGGTCCAGTATAACTATAGATATCAGGCCACGTCAAACCATCGTCCAACAACATGTAACATTGCCTGTCACTGAATAGTAGAAAGGAACTTACGTTCAAGAGTGTGGCTATTTTTTCGACAATTGTGCGTAGTTTATAGTTGGAAGCTTTGAAACTGTGCTGCCAAAAGGTGTATATATCCATACATTTAATTTTAAAGCTTGTGCATAATTTAGTAAATAAAGACATGGATTAGTGAGATTTCTAAAAACTGTGATGGTACTGAATTTTAATTTAGATAATGAACTTTCCTTTAAATATGTAATAGCATAATATTCAGTTACACAGTACGCAGTGGACAAGATACCATTGTATTAGGAGTTAACGAGAGTGCCAGTGTTACAATATTTTGTGCAGACTTTCACAAAGCAGATTCAGGCTGTCGGGAATTCATCCCTAGTTGTTAGCCATACGATAGATGGATAGATAGATAGATATTAGTTTGAAGATCTTGTAGTTGGAAATGACACACATGTATTTGATGTAATGAAAGAATTCTGGATTGCCTTGTACTAGAATCAATTCTAGATTGGCCTATATTAGCATGGATTTTGAATTTGGGGGTCGTGTAATCTTGGCAAGTGGATCTGACACCACTGCTTTGAAGGGTTGTGATGTTCCAGCTATGGGTGAGACGCCTGATGAGATTCTGTGCCCTCGTCAGCCTTCTCTCGGTCAGCCTCAACACTCCTAAGACATTCGAGAAGCATCCTCCTCTTCAGTACATGACTTTCTGTTGTGATCTTATTGTTACTTTCCTCTTCACTGCAGAGATGATCGCCAAAATGCATATCCGGGGGATACTAAAAGTAAGTTGTGATGCTTTTAGCTGAGTCTATTGCAGATCAGCCATTCTAGAAAGAGCTTTGCTATACCACTATGCATCGGCAAGGCGGTGGTCCAAGTGGAGTGGTGGGAGGCCATTGTATTCATTTCATGCAGGCAGGCAGAGTGGTGAGCGCAGCCACAATCAGTGTCAATACCAAGGAGCTAGAGAAAGGTATATAGAGTGGAAATGGCGCCGCCATGTTTGAAGAAGGTTGAACTGGCAGCCGCCATTATATACCCTGTCAAGAGGGTGGGAGGCAGGGAGGGAGAGGCGTGACTAACGAGGCGTAAGATTAGGCCTACGTAAGGTCTGATAATTTAATTTGTACATTGAACGAAAACTAACACAATCATCTTGCACGACAATAAGCTACGTTGCTTATGCACAGTACATTGCATGATTCCATTCTCCTTTAAAAATAAAACGTTTTGTGTACAACTGACGCACTGTTGACCTCTCACGTTGAGCTGTATTTCTGCTGAAGTGTGAAGCCTGCATTTATAATACTGTTTCACAATTCGCTTGATGAATGAAGCATAGTGAGGCTTTTCCCCAGGTTCAGTAGCTGTAAATAGATGGTCAGATTTCAGAAACAGATAACCCGGCAGCATATCATAGACATCTGTCAACTTCAGCATGAGATTATTCGTGTTCTTTCGCAACATACACTCATTCTTCCTGATGACACTCAGCTGTTTTACATAATTTCACTACATCATTTGATGGATTCAAAGGGCATTCTTTCACGTCTTTCTCTTTAATCACTCCTTCTTTCTGAACATCTTGACCTGATAAAAATACTTCTAGGCATTCAATACAAGTAATTTTTTTTAGACACTTGGCGAACGACACTTCCTGCTATGTAATGAACAACATTTTCTACATACAAGCTCGGTGAATTATAATGTGCACAGTAACCATGATCTGTCTGTCAGCATAGTATCGTCCTTCCCATTGACACCATGAATATTTGCTGTTGCAGTTGTCACAAGTAGGTCACACTCAATAGGCTTACAGTTGGAATTCATGGATGGGCGTACCCTCGCAATTAAACGCGTCCTATTAGCTGAATTAAATTGTACTGCATTTGGATTATTTCTATTCCCACTTCTGGAGCGAATAGAAGAAAAAAATAGCTCTAAGTGATCCTGACTCAATCTGCGTGTTAATAAGTATCTCAATACAGAACTTTGTCCCCACACGTATGTTTCTGCTAGTTGTATCACACTTAAGAGATCAATAATCAAACCGTATATTGGCATCTTTCTGCTGGAATCGCAAATAAGCTTTCCATCTAAAATTTCTGAGAAGAAAGTAAGAAAGAAAGAAAGAAAAAATAAAAGATTAGTAAAGCCTGTTATGTTTCCCATAATTAGTTCAAAACAACGAACTAGAGAAAGTATACCTCGTTGGCTTACGAAGATTGATATTTGAACAATATATTTTATTTTATAGCTTGCCACGGTGGGTGAGTGGTTATCATGTCGGATTACCAACCCCCAAGCTTGCAGGTTCGCTCCTGGCCGTGGTAAGTGACTTTTTTGAAAGGGGGCAAAAATCACGATACGCATGTCATACGATGTTGGCATGTTAAAGAACCCATTTGAATTCAGTAGGCCGTGTTCATAATGGCATAATTAATATCGGGATTTTCCGGGAACACAAAGTTCCTCATTTCTCTACTAGAAAGCGCTATAATGTCAAGGAGCTTAGTTATCTAACCTCCTTGACTTTCATCGTGCTTCAAGGAACAACAAAATTCGACATGCAAGCTACCCTCTGGGTGTCAAATAACAAAGCTTGCACCCGGCATCCGAGGCCATACGATATTATTATTACCTTAATTATGATTATGGCTCACAACTATCTTTGCTTAAATTTTAAGACAGCCTAATATATTTACCTACTGATATCAAGGTCTTCTGCAACAATGCTACCGTATCTGAATGCGAGTGTTCTGTAGTTTCCTGGAAACTACGCTTCTTCGGCGAAGATCTACAGGCCTGCTTCTTCTGAAGATGTGCAGGAAAATTGAAAATTGTAGGTACTGCATTGGCTAGTAAACTTCGCCTTTCATTTGCTACATACATATATTTATCTTCAAAGTGTAAAGAACAAATTAAGCTGTATCTCGTGGGGTGCCATTTATTGCTTTTCATGTTGACAACCCATTGTTTTGTTAGTTCCTGGTTCTGCAGAGGGAATCTGAAATTTAAATATCACACAAACTTAAACTGCTGCATCACGTCTTCGTAAAGGGTCTATCTCATTAATTTATGAATTTGGATGACATTTCTTACCTGAAATACAACACTCCTGTTGTCTTATAACTTCTATTCGTACAATTGAATGACGATCACACTGATGGCATGGTCAATGTATTTTTAAATACATTTCATTCAACACATGTTCCCGCTCAACGCGAACAATCACAACAAGCTCTTGTGAGACGACGTTCTGAATCATGGCCGCTTTAACTCAGGTTGCCTCCGCCCTGAGCGCTGCTACGTGGCTCCTTGCCTCTCTATATACCTTTCTCTAGCTCGTTGGTCAATACCAATGTGAGTGCACTGACCTCGAGTCGCTGCATCTCCTACCCCACTGGCTACTTCCTCTCTTGCCCATCGAGCCAGAGCTCATGCTAGTATGGCCTTAGAATACCATCATTGATTGATGAATGATTTTGATGAGTAATTGCACTGAAAACTCTTGAAATCATTAATTCATTCATCCCTGATATTATCGATTTGTGCTAATGCCAATATATACCATGGTAAATGTTTGTTTGGAATAATATTTCTATTCTACGAGTATCAGTTCATGACTACTACTGCCATCGTGTTATGTGTGCATCTTGCTTGAGATGCATGCCATTGTTTTGATGCTTTTTATTGTAAAACGTTAATAAAACCTGGTCAGTTTCATCATGTGGTGTGCTGCGCAAAGCTTAACAGTAAAACTTTTATCTAAAAGTAAAATTTGTATCAACAAGGTTTTGTCAAAGTTGATTATTTAAAGTAGACCTTCCTAATGTCTTTTTCTTGTAAACTGTTTTTCTAGGGCGAAGTCCCATATCTCAAGGATCACTGGTGTCAGTTTGATGCAAGCATGGTATTCTTCTTATGGGTATCGGTCATCCTTCAGATGTTCGAGATGCTAGGAATTGTTCCAAGATTCAGCTACCTCTCAATTTTGCGAGCTCCACGACCTCTCATTATGATACGTTTCATCCGAGTCTTCCTGAAGTTTTCCATGCCAAAATCAAGAATAAATCAGATATTCAAGTGAGTATCTTAGTATTGATTGTAGCTGTGTTAATCCTTCTCTCTGGCTTTGAAGAGCTCAGCACCAAAGACAGTGAAGGAAAGCATTTCTCAAAAGGAAATAACTTTCAAATTACAATTATTCTGAATGTATGCTGCATAGATCTTTTTTTTTTCCTACTCAAAAATTGACGTACAGTTTGTTACGCAAGAATTTTACTATGGTGACATAGTCGAAGCTTTCGAAGATAATGTTACATCAATCAGTTGTAGTATATCCCATCTATGCCCAGAGCTTTTTAATCTAGGATTTTGATCATTTGTATGTAGTTTGCTAACAAACATAAATAACTCAAATACAAGATAATAAGCTCGATGTTCTCAAAATTTGAAGCTGTGAAAATGCAACACTGGGCAAACCCATAACCTCAATGCAGTATATACCTAGTCTTACCATAAATACTGTCACAAATTTTGAGGGTGGCAGTACTTGTAAGGGCCTCCACATTCCTGTGTTTTACCACCAGCTATGAGTCATTCCGAGTGCAGCTGCAGTATTGGCAAGTTCTGTGTGTTCGCTTTTAAGATGGAATGGGGCGATCATGAAAATCGTATGGCTGTGTTCGCGTTGTACAAGGTAGGCAAATACCCAGGTGAGATTTTCAAAATTCTCCAGAAACTCAAAATAAGCAAAAGGTTCGTGTACCGCACTATCCTGCACTTCCTCGAGACTGGAACTGTGAAGACCGAGACAGAGTAGGAAGACCACGCACTGTGCGGACTCCAGAATTGGTGAAAGCAGTGGTGGCTCGTGTGCGAAGAAATACGGTGCGGAGACAGTCTGTGATGGCTTAGGAGCTGAAAATTTCCAAAATGTCTTTGTCGCGCACATTGAGTAGTGACCTGGGACTTCGTGCTTACAAACGATGGAAAGAACACCTCATCACAAATGCGCTGAAGGAATAGAGGCTCTTAAAATCGAAATGCTTACTGTCGCGTTACGCAGCAAATGGTCACCGAAAAATCCTTGTTACTGATGAAAACAATTTCAGTGTTGAGGAGAATGCCACATGCTCTGCACAAGCTGCTGAAACGACTCCAAGGATCCACAGGGTCCATCATCGTTCATTTCTTATGGTGTGGTGGAGCGTGAGTAACGAAGGCACCACGGACCTCCATTTCTGTGAGAAAGGGATCAAAGGTCGGCCAAAGTGTATGAGGAGACAGTGTTGGAACCACTGGTCAAGAAACTCAACAACACCCTCTTCCGTGGAGAACACTGAAGCTTCCAGCAGGATTTGGCCCCACCACATAAGGCTCACACATCTCGGGAGTGGCTTGAGGGCAATGTTCCGGACTTTATTTTGACCTCGGATTGGCCTTCTGAAAGTCCGGACCTAAAACCCCTGGACTACAAATTGTGGTCCAAGCTTCAGGAGATGGCTTGCAAGAAGAGGCATCCAAATATTGAAAGTTTGAAGTGTTCTCTTTTGAAGGCAGCAGCAGATTTTCTGATGGAAGTGGTGCGTAAATCAATTGATGGGTGGCCACAAAGACTTAGGGACTGTGTTCGTGCCATGATTTTGATTTGTTACACATCCATTTAACTAATATCATTAGGATATTAAAATATCTCAAACCATTTAGTGTACATTTATTGGATACTTTGTGACAGTATTTATGGTACCGGTAAGACTAGGTACATGAATATGCCATGTTGAATTCGCCTTCGTGATGTTGGTTGAAGATTGAGTCACTCGTGATCGAACTATGCCCATTACAGATTCATGCTTTCCATGTTACTCAGATCTTGAGACATCCTCTTTTTTGAACATACAGTATTCAGATTTCTTGAATGTCTCTTATAACTGAATTATTTTTGTAAAATTGTCCTTATGAAGGTTATAAATTCTTGGAAGTCAGTAGAATGTTAATTCAACATCATAAATTTGTAATTTTCGAATAACCCTCATTGATTATGAAATCAAAAATATTCTACTCTGAATATTACAAATTCCCCTCTCTTATACAATTGCTTTATAAATCGCTGTTCATCATCATCATCATCATCATCATTAGCAGTTTATTGCTCCAGCAAACTGGGTACAATTTGTGAACCTCTTCCACTTTTATCTACCTAAAAACACTCGGCCTTTGAAGACGGTGTTCACATGTCCCCCCCCCCCCCACTCCAAATGTCTTCTTTTATTACATCTAATCACCTTCTTCTTTGTCTTCCTATCAGTCTTCGAGTAACTTTACCTCCATCCACTTTCTTGCCACTCTTCCATTCTCATAACATGCCTAAACCATTTCATCCTTCATCTGGCAATTGTTTCGCATAAGGGTTCTTCTCTTTCAGCCTGCATTCTTATTATTTCATTCCATAATTTACCTCTTTTCGCCTTCCTTGCCCTACTGCGGAGAAACTTCATTTCCGTAGTTTGAAGATGGCTTTCTTCTCTCTTGGGTATAGAGCATGTTTCATGGCTCTAAGTGCTTATTGGAACAAGATAGCTGTTATCGAGTTTTTTTTAGCAAAGTAGCACTTTTGCATCCCATAACAAACTTTACACTCGATGTGATTCTTTTAAGATTCTGTTTGTGAATTCCGGATGAATACCGGCATCACATGATGATATACTTCCAAGATATTGGATCTGCTCCACATTCTCCAGTTGGATTCCATCTATTCTTTTGTTTACTTATCACCATCACTACACTCTTACTCTTGTTAATATTTAGAGCAAAGTTGTTAAACTCATGGTTTCATTTTTCTAGTTTCTCTTCTACCTGTTTTTCTGTTTTTCCCCAAATTACATTTATCTTCTCCTCATTCCCATATTTTCTCTATCATTTTTATGACAAAATTCAAGTTGGTTGTGGATTGGTTTCTGAAAAATACATCTGCTCCTCTTCAAGTTGTGGCTCAATTATATTTTAGCCAGCCAGCTATGGTTTTTTTTCCAAGAATTTTTAGACCATGAGATAAAAAGTGTAATTCCACAATAGTTTGTGCATTTTCTTTTACTGCCTACCTTGAATAACTGGACGATTACTCCTTTGGTCAAGTCAGATGTACCATCTGTTCTCCATGTAGTAACTGTAGTCCGTTGATTCCTGCATCTTTGATCATGTCAGTACTTAGCTTGTCGTCTCCAGCCGATCTTCCTTTATTCATTGACTTAAAAGCTCTTTCCACTTCACTCCAAGGCAGCAGATTCTCATTATCTTGGCTACAGAGGACCTCATTTTCCACCTCTTCAAGGAAGGTACATTCTCCAACACGGTATATAGTTTTACAAAGTAGTTTTTCATCTCTTCCTTATTTCATTATGATTACTGGATATGTTTCCATCTTCTGTCTCTATAGTGTTTATTGTCCCACTTCCTCCTTACCTCTGCTTTTGGACTACTGTATATAGCAATTTCATATTTCCCTTTGAGTCTTCTTCTAACTTCTTTGTGAAATCTTACCAACATTTTTGGTTTTCTGTATGGATCATATGTTTACTTTTAATTGTGTTGTTATTTTGCAAATATCACTAGTCCAATAAAAATGCTTTTGATGTGCACAAACTAAGTTCCTTTCCATCGTCTTTTAAAATAATCAAAGTTCAAATCATTGCAGATCTCTTTTATGCTGGCGGAAAATAATGTGTCCTTTGCCGTATCAAAAATCTTGACAAAATTTTCATAAATCCAACTTTGCTATTGTAATATATCACCGGTGCTTGAAATTTCACTCGAGGACGCGGCGGTGGCTTCGACCGTCAAACTTTCATTACACTCCTGCACTTGTATCTGGACTAATGTAATGTGGACCTGCTATCATGGCAGTCAAAACTAAAGTCTCCAAAACTTACTTGGCAATATTTTTGCATTGCTTTTGAAATTTTCTTGGCAGTAAAGTTCCTGCCTTCACTCTTATCATTAATTGTGCCATAATTAGGCCTTCTTGAATTGTGATGAAAACATGTAAATTCGTGTATTTTTCTCCTTCATATTTGCTGATTAATTTCTCTTAATGACTTGTGAGTGAAATTATCTCAATTGGTTAAATTAGCAGCAAAACATAATTTTGTTATTGGTTAGTTGTGGTCAAGTGGCTTGCACAGGTGATATGAAAGGTCATAAACACTTCTCAAATCTCCCTCTCAGCAAAAAAAAATTTTTTTTTCCCTTTGAAGGCCATTCCTCCTCAATTCTTTTCTTTTTATTTTGCCCGCAACTCTCTGTTCCTGGCTTGCTTTATCATATAAAAACAAGAAAAGTCACAATAAAATAAACTCATCTCCCTCGAGCAGTTAATCATTTAGTTTTGCTAGAGATAACAAGTTCTGACAAAGTACATTCTCCCTCGCTGAATCATGTTGTACAATAAACACAGATAAATACAAGTCCTGGCTCGCTTTCAAAATATCATAATTTCTTCTGAATTAACCATCACAATTAAGAGTTCAGTACAAAGTTATATAATATTGTCAAATATTTTCTACTATATTGTTGTAAAATGACTGTGTGAAGTTTATCCCTACATTGTAAAATGCACAATAAAACCTCTGTTAACTAAAACCCGGTCTAACAAAAACATGTAAGTCATTAAACAGGTTTATTTTTTTCTTTTGAGAAATGTAGATGTTGTACTTTGCTATTTACTGTATGAAATACAAAATGTATATATTATATAGAGTACACTCATTTTTAACTGAAACAATTTATGGGTAATGTATTGTGTGAAGTTTGAGGTGGTTTATGGTTTTCACACAGTATTGACAATCAATTCAATCCTTCAAACACTCATAAATTAACAGGTTTGAATTCAATGATACACAGAGTGATCAACATACCATTAGTGCCAGTACAAGATAAGAACAATACAGCAATTCAATGATACACAGGGTGATCAACATACCATTAGTGCCAGTACAAGATAAGAACAATACAACAAATCAATGTTACACAGAGTGATCAACATACCATTAGTGCCAGTACAAGATAAGAACAATAAAACAATTCAATGATACACAGGGTGATCAACATATTATTAGTGCCAGTACAAGTTAAAAACAATACAACAATTCAATGTTACACAGGGTGATCAACATACTATTAGTGCCAGTACAAGATAAGAACAATACAGCAATTCAATGATACACAGAGTGATCAACATACTATTAGTGCCAGTACAAGATAAGAACAATACAGCAATTCAATGATACACAGGGTGATCAACATACTATTAGTGCCAGTACAAGTTAAAAACAATACAACAATTCAATGTTACACAGAGTGATCAACGTACCATTAGTGCCAGTACAAGATAAGAACAATACAGCAATTCAATGATACACAGGGTGATCAACATAACATTAGTGCCAGTACAAGATAAGAACAGTACAGCAATTCAATAATACACAGAGTGATCAATGGTGCCAGTACAAGATAAGAACAATACAACAATTCAATGTTACACTGGGTGATCAACATACTATTAGTGCCACTTCAAGATAAGAACAATACAGCAGTTCAATGATACACAGGGTGATCAACATACTATTAGTGCCAGTACAAGATAAGAACAATACAACAATTCAATGATACACAGGGTGATCAACATACCATTATTGCCAGTACGAGATAAGAACAGTGCAGCAAATCAATGATAGACAGGGTGATCAACATACCATTAGTGCCAGTACAAGATAAGAACAATACAGCTATTCAATCATACTCATGGTGATCAACATACCATTAGTGCCAGTACAAGATAAGGTCAATACAGCAATTCAATGATGCACAGGGTGATCAACATATCATTAGTGCCAGTACATGATAAGAACAATACAGCAATTCAATGATGCACAGAGTGATCAACATACTATTAGTGCCAGTACAAGATAAAAACAATACAGCAATTCAATGATACACAGGGTGATCAACATACTATTAGTGCCAGTACAAGATAGGAACAATACAACAATTCAATGATACACAGAGTGATCAACATACCATTAGTGCCAGTACAAGATAAGAATAATACAACAATTCAATGATACACAGAGTGATCAACATACCATTAGTGCAAGTACAAGATAAGAACAATACAACAATTCAATGATACACAGGGTGATCAACATACCATTAGTGCCAGTACAAGATAAGAACAATACAACAATTCAATGATACACAGGGTGATCAACATACCATTAGTGCCAGTACAAGATAAGAACAATACAGCAATTCAATTATACACAGGCTGATCAACAAACCATTAGTGCCAGTACAAGATAAGAACAATACAACAATTCAATGATACACAGAGTGATCAACATACCATTAGTGCAAGTACAAGATAAGAACAATACAACAATTCAATGATACACAGGGTGATCAACATACCATTAGTGCCAGTACAAGATAAGAACAATACAACAATTCAATGATACACAGGGTGATCAACATACCATTAGTGCCAGTACAAGATAAGAACAATACAACAATTCAATGATACACAGGGTGATCAACATACCATTAGTGCCAGTACAAGATAAGAACAATACAGCAATTCAATGATACACAGGTTGATCAACATACCATTAGTGCCAGTACAAGATAAGAACAATACAACAATTCAATGATACACAGAGTGATCAACATACCATTAGTGCAAGTACAAGATAAGAACAATACAACAATTCAATGATACACAGGGTGATCAACATACCATTAGTGCCAGTACAAGATAAGAACAATACAACAATTCAATGATACACAGGGTGATCAACATACCATTAGTGCCAGTACAAGATAAGAACAATACAGCAATTCAATTATACACAGGGTGATCAACAAACCATTAGTGCCAGTACAAGATAAGAACAATACAGCAATTCAATGTTACACAGAGTGATCAACATACCATTAGTGCCAGTACAAGATAGGAACAATACAACAATTCAATGATACACAGAGTGATCAACATACCATTAGTGCCAATACAAGATAAGAACAATACAACAATTCAATGATACACAGGGTGATCAACATACCATTAGTGCCAGTACAAGTTAAGAACAATACAGCAATTCAATGTTACACAGAGTGACCAACATACCATTAGTGCCAGTACAAGATAAGAACAATACAGCAATTCAATTATACACAGGGTGATCAACAAACCATTAGTGCCAGTACAAGATAAGAACAATACAGCAATTCAATGTTACACAGAGTGATCAACATACCATTAGTGCCAGTACAAGATAGGAACAATACAACAATTCAATGATACACAGAGTGATCAACATACCATTAGTGTCAGTACAAGATAAGAACAATACAGCAATTCAATTATACACAGGGTGATCAACAAACCATTAGTGCCAGTACAAGATAAGAACAATACAGTAATTCAATGATACGCAGGCAGATCAACATACCATTAGTGCCAGTACAAGATAAGAACAATACAGCAATTCAATGATACACAGGGTGATCAACATACCATTAGTGCCAGTACAAGATAAGAACAATACAGCAATTCAATGATACACAGGGTGATCAACATACTATTAGTGCCAGTACAAGATAAGAACAATACAGTGTAATGGTTTCGCTAGCCCACACTGTTGGGAGATAAATGTAATTGTTTACCTTTGCCTAAGCTATGTTGTTTTAATGGGCGCCAAGACCTCAATGCAATGCTGAAATCTAAATTTGTATTTAACAACGTCTAGCTCTGGTAGAACACCGTCAAGAATCTATTCACTCAGATCGTGGTATGATTTGATCATTAACCCAACAAACAATTGTATCAGGAGAAGGAATTGGTCTATATCTAATGCTACCTACTGAAAGCAAAGATTGCATTGTAAAAGAAATGAATTTATTGTATAAAACAAGTATAGCAAAATTAATAATAATAATAACTATAAAATTTAAATTGGAGCGTTGTGATTTTAATATTACCGATAGAAAATTACGTGAAAACGGAGTCTGATAAATTGATTTTACTCTTATTTCCAAGCTATGAAGTTACTGAATTATGAAATATAAAACAAAGAAAAATGAGAGATTGCGTATTTCTGCGTCATTAGCGCTTACCCCTGGAAATTGCCAAAGCATTTCCCTCGTTCTTGATGATGCTGTGTGCTTCCCACAGTCTCCTGGACGTCGTCATCTCCGTCGAAATTTGATGATATTCTGGTAGATTAGATAATTCTATGGTCCGTACATCGGACCCAAACTCTCGTAAAACCGCACTGGTTACGTTTTACAAAAGTTCGTCGCTAACTCCACTGAACATCGGAGCGTCACGCACTTGCGACCGTACACTGCAAGTTCTACACAGATTGTCCTCGTCTCACGGCGCGTCGAACGATATATTCACCTGTCGGCCCCCCCACTCCGGAGCAGTCTCCTAGCTTACGTTGTCTCCGCTGATTGGCTGAGCACGCCGCCACTTCCCCTCCTCCGGTTCATTACACTCCGCGGGTGAGAGGGAGAAGTCGTTTTCCGTTTCAACAATTCGCCTCTTCTAGACCTTTCGACCCAGGATTGCGTCATGCTTCTCGACAGGAATCAGCTTGTATCAGAATTCCCAGTGAGTCATGTCTCTCAAATACCCTAACTGACAAAACTCCGTAAAATTCCGTAATCAGATAATTTTCTATGATATCGTCGTTCGTAATAATTTGCTTGTTAGCGTTTTCTAAGACATAGAAAACCTATCTGTATGCTTATAATTTTTATAAAATGCTCCGAAAATATCTTAATAATAATTATAATAAATTAATAATAATAATAAATTAACATGAAAAATTATCTTGGCTGAACAATTTGCCGCGTAAATAAATATAGAATGGCTTCCTACTGACTTATGCCAGTTGCATAAAAAACCCTCGAAAAACACGTTACATATTCGCCTCGGATCATCGGATGATTTACCGTGACGACGGTCCATTATCCGATTATCCCAGACACGTTAATAAACCCCATCCAAAATACATATTACATAAATGAAATCACCCTAAATTACAAATATATACACTCATATTTTTTCTTCACGCACTTTGCGTCAAAGTTTGTTGTCACTATGGATTGCACTTTGCAACCAGTCCAATGTTTTACATATGGAATAGTGTTCCACGGATATTTCCGCCTCTCAAATTGCTCTATGTTGGAGAAATAGACATAATTAATGTGTGAGCACTATGTATTTATGATGTCATATCACACGCATTGAAGGTGTTCTGATATATTTATATCATCATTGAACTTCCTAATTTCACTGGAGGTCCCTTCCTTATGGTGAAATTTAATCTCACTTATCACTGAGCACACGATCACACTATTGTGGCAGCGCCTCGTGACCATAATACTTAATCTCTCTTTAAAGTAGATTAAATTAATATTGACTTCTGAAAAAAAAACAGTAAATGCGCATTACATATAACACCAAATATTTCTGTGCCGTTGTTAAGTTCCCGTTAACCATATTCTACTTAATACTAGTTCTCAACACAGACCATTTCTCCTCACACAAATAATACCATTGTACAAATTATCTTAAATTACACACTTACAAATCTTACATGGCGAGGCCGTAAACAGATATCACGTGTGCTGATATGTATGAGTTTCATGAAGGACTGTCTCGCATTCTGATGGCCCATCTTTTATCTCGTGGACGCCTTAAGCTAACAAGCCCTATTCAAGCGCTCCCCCATCTCTTGGAGATAAATGGGAACCCATCAGCGCTGCCAAAATGGCCTTGGTGCATCGAGACAATTTAGTGCTCAACAGCATCCGACAATCCCTTCATATTTCCCTGTACCTTAAAAACTCTCATTTACTTACATACTACCCCCCTGTGTGACTTCCGATACGCCTGCCTTAAGACCAGATCCTCCACGCACCAGATACCACACTTACTCATTTGATAGGCTGGCTCGCCAGCTAAACACACTCACTTTATGACACATATTTTCGTAGACTATGTATATTATACGTCCCGTATAATCTGTTTCCCTCACTATTCTCCAGCACATATGCTGTTTTGCCAATACGTTTGGAAACTATAAATGGGCCCTCGTAGAGATAAAAGAACTTGGACATGACTTTCTCTAGCTTATTTGACTGTTTCGGCACTCTAAGTAAGACTCTGTCTCCCGGCTCGAATAGGTCAAATTTAGTTTCTTTTTGTTGGCGAATTCTCTTTTGTGCTGATTTAGAGAAATTCTGTTTCGCCAACTGGACAATGTAATCCATCCCCGGTTGCTTACCCTCATTTAATCCCAACACCCTCGCTAGTTCATTTTGTGGTCTTTTTCCGAAGTGAACTTCGTATGGCGTCAATTTCGTGCTCTCATGCTGGACAGAATTCAGCCAAGTCTCGACCTTGGGAAGATGTCCAACCCAGGCCGCATGCTTGTCATGCACTAGAGTTCGAAAAAGACGAGCCACTTCCCTTAATGGACGCTCTGCAGAATTACCCTGAGGGTACCTTACAGAGGAATGAACGTGTGTTATACCAGCTTCCTGCATACTGGTTCTCCATTTCTTTGCAGTAAACTGTGGTCCACTGTCAGATAGTATCCTGAGAGGAATGCCAAACTCAGGTACATACTTATTAATGATCAGACGGCTACACGCTAGTCCCGTGGCTTTCCTTAGCGGATATAGCTTGACATACTTACTAAAAGCGTCAATAACTATAAAAATGTACTCGTAGCCGTACTGTCCTTTAACGATCGGGCCAAATAAATCCACACACAGTAGTTCGCCGGGACTACTGGTGAGAACTGCAGATCTCTCCCCCACTAAATATTTAACTGGATATTTACTCCTTTGACAGGTGTCACACTTAGCTAAAATTCTCCTAACATCCCTTCCCATTTTACTCCAAATGAAGTCACGACCAATTTCATAGAAGACCTTGGCAGCACCAAAGTGTCCTAATTCCCTATGAATGAACCAAATTAGCTCCTCCCGCAAAGTGGCAGGAACACATATTGCCCACCGATTATTCCTACATTTCCTTGCAAGAAGCCCATCCTGCATCTTGTACGTGAACCGTCCTACTTTCACATACTCTTCTTCACCTATTTCCAACCTAGCCAGTGGCTCCTTTAACTTGACGTCATCACGTTGCTCCGCTAGCATGTTTCTCAGTGTCTGTAACGATGCCCTGTTGCTACTGTCCACACATGCACATATTAAAATACCATCCTCTGCTTTAACCACAGGATAATCCCTACATAAATTAGTGTCCCTCGATAGCATGTCTGCAAGAATGTTATCTTTACCTTTAATATATTTTACTGTGAATTCGTATTCCTGCAGAGCAAGAATCCACCTACTAACTCTGTTAGAACTGAGTTTACAAGTCCTCATATACAGTAATGCATGGTGATCTGTGTGGATCTCAAATTTCCCCCTTACTAAATACATTCTAAATTTCCCTAAACTGAAAACAATACCTAAAAGCTCTAACTCAGTAATCGTGTATCTTTTCTCTGCTGCAGTCAGTCCTCGCGAGGCTAAAGATACAATGCACAGATTACCCTCATCATCTTTCTGACATAATACTCCAGCAATGCCTATATGTGAAGCATCTGTCATAACCACATATTCCTTATCTTTTAACGGATATTTCAGCACTACAGCTTTCTCAAAACCTTCCTTCAGCGCTCTAAAAGCCTGATCATGCTTGGACTCCCATCTCCACCGAGTCCCACTTTTAAGCAATTCCCTGAATGGTTCTACCAACCCTGAGTATTTAAGAACGAACCTCCTGAAAAAGTTGCAAATTCCCAGGTAAGTTTTTAACTGTTTAACATTCTGTGGCACCTCTGCGTTAAGTATCTTATTAACCCTACTTTCTTCTGGTGTTACACCTCTACTCGACACTCTATGACCTAAAAATGTCACTTCTGACTGACAGAATGACGACTTAGACAGCTTCAAAGTGAACCCTGCCTGATCTAACTTCTGAAAAACTATATTTAAATGATGTAGATGCTCCTCAAAACTGCGTGAACTAATTACCATATCATCTATGTAAATGGTTACAAACTCTCCTGTGTCATCCCCTAATGCGATGTTTAAAGCCCTAATTAAAGCAGCTGAACTACTCTTTAACCCATAAGGTGTTCTACAAAATTGATAAAGGTTATATTTATGACTAAAAGCTGTAAATGGTCTATCTTCGTACATAAGTGGCACTTGCCAAAAACTGGAACTCAAATCTACACAAGTGAAATACTTCTTCCCCTCAAATGTTTGCATTAATTCTTCTATTGACATAGATTTCAGCTGATCTGAACTAATTCTACTGTTAACCAAACGAGCGTCTAAACAAATACGAACAGTGCCGTCGGTCTTGGGTACCGTGATCAAAGAATTAACATATGGACTGTTCGAGTGCTCAATAATCCCATCTTCAAGCATCTGATTAATTTGTGCCTCAACTGCACTCTGATAAGCGAAAGGTACAGGATATCTATGTCCTGTGAATACTGACCTATCAATAACGTTCAATGAATGGGTATAGCAATTGGCCATACCAATGCGATCCTCAAAAACTCTCCTATTACACCATAACACATCATAGAGCCGAACACACTGTTCATCCTCTATATTTCCCTGAAATGCAGCCTCACGTAACGAGTCCTCTAGACTTTCGTTCGTAATCACACTGCCCACAAAACATGGAGAACCCCGCTCTACGGCTGGCGATATCTCATTTAAAGTACAAATCACACCTACAACACTACTTCTCTGAATTTGGTCATTGAACGCTACTTCTACTTCAGAATCTCCCCATTTAAATTTCAAACTCCCTACATCATAACATAAGTTACCAGACACTCTACTTAGCCACTCTGAACCCAAGATAACACTGAATACTAAATTTGGAATTACAAGGCAAATCTGCTTCTCTACATGATTATTAATTTTAATGTCTACTAAAACTTGCTTAGAAATTACTTTAGACCTCTTCCCAACAGCTGTGATAACAAAAGTGCTTTTAATTGGCATCTCCTCAAAATTTACTCCAGTTCCTTTCATTTTATCATAAAATGCACTACTTATGCAACTCTTCATACAACCACTATCAATTAAAACATCTGTGTACGCCTCGGACACGTTAAATTTAACTATGGGGCTCTTACTAACCACTTCCTGAATAATACCTTCATCATTTAGTTCATGTAATAATTCATTTCTTACATTTAGGTCATAGGGTTCCTGTATAATTGTATGGACAGGGCATGCTACAGACTGAGATTCTGACCTTACTTCGCAGCCTGGTTCGCGTTTAAAGAACCGCTACAGCTGGCCGTAGTACTACTAACTACTAAACTGGTCTGGTTGTTCTGGGCTATGTTGTCATTGTTTGGCTGTATATTACTACCACTAGGCTGTCCTCTTCCTTGACCCCTATTCTGGTTGTAATTATTGTCATTATAATTTCTCCCTTGATTTCCCCTGAAATCATTGTTTCTCCCTTGATTTCCCCTGTAATCATTGTTCCTCCCTTGATTTCCCCTGAAATCATTGTTCCTCCCTTGATACTGATTACCATAGCCATTTCCTCTGTTCTGATTTAGCTGATTATTATTATTTCTATTTTGAGCGTTGGCCCCTTCGCCACCGTTCCCTTGAACTTCTTGATGCCTGGCTTCATTAGGTCTATTATTATTATTACCCTGGTTCCGATTGAAATTGTCATCATAACCCACTCTCCCTAGTGCATCAAATGTGCTTAACAAATTTTCTACTTGTGATATAGTCTTTACATTCTGGATACAAGCAGCCTCCTTGATCCTATAGGGAAAGTGCCTAAGTAGCAACCTCACCACATCACTTTCCTCCTTCAAGCCATCCAGATATTTACACACTAATACCTGCCCTAAAAAGTATTCTGTCATGGTGGAGCTTCCTTTAGGGTTATATTTACCACACACTACTCCCTCACGATGCTGCGACTGAATAACCTCATTCCAGAACTTTTCACAGAATTTCATTTTAAAATCATTGATATCAGTAAACTTGTCTCTGTAGACAGCAAACCAATTCCTCGTTTCCCCCACAAACACTTGTTCTAAAATTTCAACTACCTGGCACCACTCAATACTACCATTTTCCAACCTCTCCCCGAATTTATTTTCTATAGTGTTCATGAACTCCATTGGGCACCCCTGTCGATTGCTGAACTTACCCAGTTCTACCTCCCTGTGTGTGCTATTCACAAAAACTGGCCTATTCTGACTATTTTCTTGCCTGATCCTAGCTTTTAATTTTAACTCAAATTCTGCGATTTTCTCCTCAGCCTTCCTCTCAATACTGTTTACTGTTAATTTAATGTTTCCTTCTGATTCTTCTACTTTATCATATAGCTTTGCTTGTTTCTCCTCAATCTTGCTAATGCTCTCTCTATTACTCTCTCTTAAATCATTTACTTCTGCAACTATTTGTGAGTGGACTTTCTCAATTCTACCCCCCAGCTGTTCCTTAACCTCTTTAGTAGCTACCTGAATTTTGTCAATTTCTCCCCCCAATTGCTTTTTGACCTGCTGTGTTTCCTGTTGCACTAGTTCTTTTAAATTTTCAGCCTGTGTACTGATTCTAATTTCCAACTCCTCCTGTACTTTTCCTAATTTTCTGTCTACATCTGCAATAATCTCTTTAGCCTTTTCTTCCATCACCCCCCTGATCTCACCTCTAATCAGTTCGAATTTGTCACTCATTTCCCTACTGTTTTGTTCTAATTTAGCATTTAAAGTTTCAGTACTCTCTCTATTTTCCTTACTGTTTTGTTCTAATCTGGCGTTTAAAGTTTCATTACTCTCTCTATTTTCCCTACTGTTTTGTTCTAATTTTGCATTATTCTGTTCTAATTTTGCATTTAAAGCTTCTGTACTTTCTTTATTTTCCCTACTGTTTTGTTCTAATTTTGCATTATTCTGTTCTAATTTTGCATTATTCTGTTCTAATTTTGCATTTAAAGCTTCTGTACTTTCTTTATTTTCCCTACTGTTTTGTTCTAATTTTGCATTATTCTGTTCTAATTTTGCATTTAAAGCATCACTACTAACTTTGTTCTGATACATGAACTCGAGAAGTAAAGTTTTTAATTCTGGTTGGCCGCCTACACTCCCTGTTTCAGTATCGGGATTTACCTCCGCTACCCCGGTACTACCATCACTCGACATACTGCTCGTATCATCATTCTCCAGTTGATGACCACTACGTAACCTCATCTGTCTTTCTTTCTCATCCCCCATAATGATATACACTGATAAAGACAAATAACCCCCAAAATACAGGCACAGAAATATATACCCTTCTCCTTCCACAAATGTTATTAGGTTTTCAGCCCCAAGTTGTCGGCGACAAATGTAATGGTTTCGCTAGCCCACACTGTTGGGAGATAAATGTAATTGTTTACCTTTGCCTAAGCTATGTTGTTTTAATGGGCGCCAAGACCTCAATGCAATGCTGAAATCTAAATTTGTATTTAACAACGTCTAGCTCTGGTAGAACACCGTCAGGAATCTATTCACTCAGATCGTGGTATGATTTGATCATTAACCCAACAAACAATTGTATCAGGAGAAGGAATTGGTCTATATCTAATGCTACCTACTGAAAGCAAAGATTGCATTGTAAAAGAAATGAATTTATTGTATAAAACAAGTATAGCAAAATTAATAATAATAATAACTATAAAATTTAAATTGGAGCGTTGTGATTTTAATATTACCGATAGAAAATTACGTGAAAACGGAGTCTGATAAATTGATTTTACTCTTATTTCCAAGCTATGAAGTTACTGAATTATGAAATATAAAACAAAGAAAAATGAGAGATTGCGTATTTCTGCGTCATTAGCGCTTACCCCTGGAAATTGCCAAAGCATTTCCCTCGTTCTTGATGATGCTGTGTGCTTCCCACAGTCTCCTGGACGTCGTCATCTCCGTCGAAATTTGATGATATTCTGGTAGATTAGATAATTCTATGGTCCGTACATCGGACCCAAACTCTCGTAAAACCACACTGGTTACGTTTTACAAAAGTTCGTCGCTAACTCCACTGAACATCGGAGCGTCACGCACTTGCGACCGTACACTGCAAGTTCTACACAGATTGTCCTCGTCTCACGGCGCGTCGAACGATATATTCACCTGTCGGCCCCCCCACTCCGGAGCAGTCTCCTAGCTTACGTTGTCTCCGCTGATTGGCTGAGCACGCCGCCACTTCCCCTCCTCCGGTTCATTACACTCCGCGGGCGAGAGGGAGAAGTCGTTTTCCGTTTCAACAATTCGCCTCTTCTAGACCTTTCGACCCAGGATTGCGTCATGCTTCTCGACAGGAATCAGCTTGTATCAGAATTTCCAGTGAGTCATGTCTCTCAAATACCCTAACTGACAAAACTCCGTAAAATTCCGTAATCAGATAATTTTCTATGATATCGTCGTTCGTAATAATTTGCTTGTTAGCGTTTTCTAAGACATAGAAAACCTATCTGTATGCTTATAATTTTTATAAAATGCTCCGAAAATATCTTAATAATAATTATAATAAATTAATAATAATAATAAATTAACATGAAAAATTATCTTGGCTGAACAATTTGCCGCGTAAATAAATATAGAATGGCTTCCTACTGACTTATGCCAGTTGCATAAAAAACCCTCGAAAAACACGTTACAACAGCAATTCAATGATACACAGGGTGATCAACATACCATTAGTGGCAGTACAAAATAAGAACAATACAGCAATTCAATGATACACAGGGTGATCAACATACCATTAGTGCCAGTACAAGATATGAACAATACAGCAATTCAATTATACACAGGGTGATCAACATACCATTAGTGCCAGTACAAGATAAGAACAATACAGCAATTCAATGATACACAGAGTGATCAACATACTATTGGTGCCAGTACAAGTTAAAAACAATACAACAATTCAATTCAACAATTCAATGATACACAGAGTGATCAACATACCATTAGTGCCAGTACATGATAAGAACAATACAGCAATTCAATGATACACAGGGTGATCAACATTATATTAGTGCCAGTACAAGATAAGAACAATACAGCAATTCAGTGATACACAGAGTGATCAACATACCATTAGTGCCAGTACAAGATAAGAACAATACTGCAATTCAATGATACACAGAGTGATCAGTGGTGCCAGTACAAGATAAGAACAATACAGCAATTCTGTGTTACACAGGGTGATCAACATACCATTAGTGCCAGTACAAGATAAGAACAATACATTAATTCAATGATACACAGGCTGATCAACATACCATTAGTGCCAGTACAAGATAAGAACAATACAGCAATTCAATGTTACACAGAGTTATCAACATACCATTAGTGCCAGTACAAGATAAGAACAATACAGCATTTCAATGTTACATAGAGTGATCAACATACCATTAGTGCCAGTACAAGATAAGAACAATACCACAATTCAATGATACACAGGGTGATCAACATACCATGAATGCCGGTACAAGATAAGTGCAATACAGCATTTCAATGATACACAGGTTGATCAACATACCATTAGTGCCAGTACAAGATGAGAACAATACAGCAATTCAATGTTACACAGAGTGATCAACATACCGTTAGTGTTGGTACAAGATAAGAACAATACAACAATGCAATGATACACACAGTGATCAACATACCATTAGTGCCAGTACAAGATAAGAACAATACAGCAATTCATTGATTCTCAGGGTGATCAACATACTATTAGTGCCAGTACAAGATAAGAACAATACAGCAATTCAATGATACACAGGGTGATCAACATACCATGAGTGCCGGTACAAGATAAGAGCAATACAGCAATTCAATGATACACAGGTTGATCAACATACCATTAGTGCCAGTACAAGATGAGAACAATACAGCAATTCAATGTTACACAGAGTGATCAACATACCGTTAGTGTTGGTACAAGATAAGATCAATACAACAATTCAATGATACACACGGTGATCAACATACCATTAGTGCCAGTACAAGATAGGAACAATACAGCAATTCTATGTTACACAGAGTGATCAACATACCATTAGTGCCAGTACAAGATAAGAACAATACAGCAATTCAATGATACACAGGGTGATCAACATGCCATTAGTGCCAGTACAAGATAAGAACAATACAACAATTCAATGATACACAGGGTGATCATCATACTATAAGTTCCAGTACCGTACAAGATAAGAACAATACAGCAATTCAATGATACACAGAGTGATCAACATACTTTTAGTGCCAGTACAAGATAAGAACAATACAACAATTCAATGATACACAGGGTGATCAACATACTATTAGCACCAGTACAAGATAAGAACAATACAGCAATTCAATGATACACAGGGTTATCAACATTCTATTAGTGCATGTACAAGGTAAGAACAAAACAGCAATTCAATGATACACAGAGTGATCAACATACCATTAGTGCCAGTACATGATAAGAACAATACAAAAATTCAGTGTTACACAGAGTGATCAACATACCATTAGTGCCAGTACAAGATAAGAACAATACAACAATTGAGTGTTACACAGGGTGATCAACATACCTTTAGTGCCAGTACAAGATAAGAACAATACAGCAATTCAATGATGCAAAGGGTGATCAAAATACTTTTAGTGCCAGTACCAGATAAGAACAATACAGCAATTCAATGATACACAGAGTGATCAACATACCATTAGTGCCAGTACATGATAAGAACAATACAGCAATTCAATGATACACAGAGTGATCAACATACCATTAGTGTCAGTACAAGTTAAGAACAATACTGCAATTCAATGATACACAGGGTGATCAACATTATATTAGTGCCAGTACAAGATAAGAACAATACAGCAATTCAGTGATACACAGAGTGAACAACATACCATTAGTGCCAGTACAAGATAAGAACAATACTGCAATTCAATGATACACAGAGTGATCAGTGGTGCCAGTACAAGATAAGAACAATACAGCAATTCTGTGTTACACAGGGTGATCAACATACCATTAGTGCCAGTACAAGATAAGAACAATACAGCAATTCAATGATACACAGAGTGATCAACATACCATTAGTGCCAGTACAAGATAAGAACAATACAACAATACAATGATACACAGGGTGATCAACATACTATTAGTGCCAGTACAAGATAAGAACAATACAGCAATTCAATGATACACAGGGTTATCAACATACTATTAGTGCATGTACAAGGTAAGAACAAAACAGCAGTTCAATGATACACAGAGTGATCAACATACCATTAGTGCCAGTACAAGATAAGAACAATACAACAATACAATGATACACAGGGTGATCAACATACTTTTAGCGCCAGTACAAGTTAAGAACAATACAGCAATTCAATTATACACAGGGTGATCAACATACCATTAGTGCCAGTACAAGATAAGAACAATACAACAATACAATGATACACAGGGTGATCAACATACTATTAGCGCCAGTACAAGATAAGAACAATACAGCAATTCAATGATACACAGGGTGATCAACATTCTATTAGTGCCTGTACAAGATAAGAACAAAACAGCAATTCAATGATACACAGAGTGATCAACATACCATTTGTGCCAGTACAAGATAAGAACAATACAGCAATTCAATGATACACAGGTTGATCAACATACCATTAGTGCCAGTACAAGTTAAGAACAATACAACAATTCCGTGTTACACAGAGTGATCAACATACCATTAGTGCCAGTACAAGATAAGAACAATACAGCAATTCAATGATTCACAGAGTGATCAACATACCATTAGTGCCAGTACAAGATAAGTACAATACAACAATTCAATGATACACAGGGTGATCAACATACTATTAGCGCCAGTACAAGATAAGAACAATACAGCAATTCAATGATACACAGGGTGATCAACATTCTATTAGTGCCTGTACAAGATAAGAACAAATCAGCAATTCAATGATACACAGAGTGATCAACATACCATTTGTGCCAGTACAAGATAAGAACAATACAGCAATTCAATGATACACAGGGTGATCAACATACCGTTTGTGCCAGTACAAGATAAGAACAATACAGCAATTCATTGATACACAGGGTGATCAACATACCATTAGTGCCAGTACAAGATAAGAACAATACAGCCATTCAATGATACACAGGGTGATCAACATACCATAGTGCCAGTACAAGATAAGAACAATACAGCTATTCAATGATACACACGGTGATCAACATACTATTAGTGCCAGTACAAGATAAGAACAATACAGCAATTCAATGATATACAGAGTGATCAACATACCATAGTGCCAGTACAAGATAAGAACAATACAGCTATTCAATGATACACACGGTGATCAACATACCATTAGTGCCAGTACAAGATAAGAACAATACGACAATTCAATGATACACAGGGTGATCAACATAACATTAGTTCCAGTACAAGATAAGAACAATACAACAATTGAGTGTTACACAGGGTGATCAACATACCATTAGTGCCAGTACAAGATAAGAACAATACAGCAATTCAATGATGCACAGGGTGATCAAAATACTTTTAGTGCCAGTACAAGATAAGAACAATACAGCAATTCAATGATACACAGAGTGATCAACATACCATTTGTGCCAGTACAAGATGAGAACAACACAGCAATTCAATGATACACAGAGTGATCAACATACTATTAGTGCCAGTACAAGATAAGAACAACACAGCAATTCAATGATACACAGAGTGATCAACATACCATTAGTGCCAGTACACGATAAGAACAATACTGCAATTCAATGATACACAGAGTGATCAACATACTATTAGTTCCAGTACAAGATAAGAACAATAAAGCAATTCAATGATACACAGAGTGATCAATGGTGCCAGTACAAGATAAGAACAATACAGCAATACAATGATACACAGGGTGATCAACATACCATTAGTGCCAGTACATGATAAGAACAATACAGCAATTCAATGTTACACTGGGTGATCAACATACCATTAGTGCCAGTACAAGATAAGAACAATACAGCAATTCAATGATACACAGAGTGATCAATGGTGCCAGTACAAGATAAGAACAATACAGCAATACAATGATACACAGGGTGATCAATATACCATTAGTGCCTGTACAAAATAAGAACAATACAACAATTCAATGATACACAGGGTGATCAATATACCATTAGTGCCTGTACAAGATAAGAACAATACAACAATTCAATGATACACAGGGTGATCAATATACCATTAGTGCCTGTACAAAATAAGAACAATACAGCAATTCAATGATACACAGTGTAATGGTAATTTAGTGCCCCATGTTGGTAGCGACAAATGTAATGGTTTCTACATCCCTCACTTTGAGCGACAAGTGTAACGTTAATTAGTGCCCCACTGTTGGGAGATAAATGTAACTGTTTACCTTTGCCTAAGCTATGTTATTTTAATGGGCGCCAAGACCTCAACCCAATGTTGAAATCTAAATTTGTATTTAACAACGTCTAGCTCTGGCAGAACACCTTCAAGACTCTATCCACTCAGATCGTGGTATGATTTGATCATTAACCCAACAAACAATTGTATCAGGAGAAGGAATTGGTCTATATCTAATGCTACCTACTGAATGCAAAGATTGCATTGTAAAAGAAATGAATTTATTATATAAAACAAGTATAGGAAAATTAATAATTATAAGTATAAAATTTAAATTGGAGCGTTGCGATTTTAATATTACCGATAGAAAATTACGTGAAAACGGAGTCTGATAAATTGATTTTACTCTTATTTCCAAGCTATGAAGTTACTGAAATTTGAAATGTAAAACAAAGAAAAATGAGAGATTGCGTATTTCTGCGTCATCTGCGCTTACCACTGGAAATTGCTAAAGCATTTCCCTCGTACTGGATGATGCTGTGTGCTTCCCACAGTCTCCTGGACGTCGCCATCTTCTTCGTTATTTGATGATATTCTGGTAGATTAGAAAATTCTATGGTCCGTACCTCGGACCCAAACACTCGTATAACCCCACTGGTTAAGTTTCACAAAGATAGTCGCTAACTCCAGTGAACATCGGAGCGACTCCCGCGTAAACCATACTCGGGAAGTTCTATACAGATAGTCACTAACTCCACTGAACATCGGAGCGACTCGCACGCGCACCCATACTCCTCAAGTATTTCACAGATTGTCGCTAACTCCACTGAACATCGGAGCGACTCCCGCGTAAACCATACTCGGGAAGTTCTATACAGATAGTCACTATCTCCACTGAACATCGGAGCGACTCGCACGCGCACCCATACTCCTCAAGTATTTCACAGATTGTCGCTAACTCCACTGAACATCGGAGCGACTCCCGCGTAAACCATACTCGGGAAGTTCTATACAGATAGTCCTCGTCCCACGGAACATCGGAGCGATATATCCACACGTTGGCTCCCCCACCATGGTACCGTCTTCCAGCTTACGTTGTCTCCACTGATTGGCTGAGCACGCCGCTAGTTCCCCTCCTCTGGTTCATTACACACGGCGCGCGAGAGGGAGAAGTCGATTTCCGTCCCAACAATTCGCCTTTTCTAGACCTTGCGACCCAGCCTTGCGTAATACTTCTCGACAGGAATCAGCTTGTATTTGAATTCCCAGTGAGTCATCTCTCTCAAATACCCTAACTGACAAAACTCCGTAAAATTCCGTAATCAGATAATTTTCTATGATATCGTCGTTCGTAATAATTTGCTTGATAGCGTTTTCTAATACATAGAAAACCTATCTGAATGCTAATAATTTTTATAAAATGCTCCGAAAATATCTTAATAATAATTATAATAAATTAATAATAATAATAAATTAACATGAAAAATTCTCTTGGCTGAACAATTTGCCGCGTAAATAAATATAGAATGGCTTCCTACTGACTTATGCCAGTTGCATAAAAACCCCTCGAAAAACACGTTACATATTCGCCTCGGATCATCGGATGATTTACCGTGACGACGGTCCATTATCCGATTATCCCAGACACGTTAATAATCCCCATCCAAAATACATATTACATAAATGAAATCACCCTAAATTGCAGATATATACACTCATAATTTTTCTTCACGCACTTTGCGTCAAAGTTTGTTGTCACTATGGATTGCACTTTGCAACCAGTCCAATGTTTTACATATGAAATAGTGTTCCACGGATATTTCCGCCTCTCAAATTTCTCTATGTTGGAGAAATAGACATAATTAATGTGTGAGCACTATGTATTTATGATGTCATATCACACGCATTGAAGGTGTTCTGATATATTTATATCACCATAGAACTTCCTAATTTCACTGGAGGTCCCCTCCTTATGGTGACATTTAATTCCACTTATCACTGAGCACACGATCACACTATTGTGGCAGCGCCTCGTGACCATAATACTTAATCTCTCTTTAAAGTAGATTAAATTAATATTGACTTCTGAAAAAAAAAAACAGTAAATGCGCATTACATATAACACCAAATATTTCTGTGCCGTAATCGCCCTGTCTTGTTAAGTTCCCGTAGACCATATTCTACTTAATACTAGTTCTCAACACAGACCATTTCTCCTCACACAAATAATACCATTGTACAAATTATCTTAAATTACACACTTACAAATCTTAATGGCGAGGCCGTAAACAGAAATCACGTGTGCTGATATGTATGAGTTTCATGAAGGACTGTCTCGCATTCTGATGGCCCATCTTTTGCCTCGTGGACGCCTTAAGCAAAAATACCCTGTTCAAGCGCTCACCCATCTCTTGGAGGCAAATGGGAATTCACCAGCGCTACCAAATTCTGGCCTTGGTGTATCGAGACATTTTAGTGCTCAACAGCATCCGACAATCCCGTCATATTTCCCTGTACCTTAAAAACTCTCATTTACTTACATACTACCCCCCTGTGTGACTTCTGATACGCCTGCCTGGAAGACCATCTCCTCCCACGCACCAAATACCACACTTACTCATTTGATAGGCTGGCTCGCCAGCTAAGCACACTCACTTTATGACACATATTTTCGCTGACTATGTATATTATACGTCCCGTATAATCTGTTTCCCTTACTATCCTCCAGCACATATGCTGTTTTTCCAATACGTTTGGAAACTATAAATGTTACTGCGTCACCTGCTTCCAACCTTGCAAGTGGCTCCCTAAACTTAACGTCGTCACGTTGCTCCACTAGCATATTTCTCAGTGTCTGTAACGATGCCCTGTTGCTACTGTCCACACCTGCTAACCCTACTTTCCTCTGGTGTCACGCCTCTACTCGACACTCTATGACCTAAAAATGTCACTTCTGACTGACAGAATGACGACTTAGACAGCTTCAAAGTGAACCCTGCCTGATCTAACTTCTGAAAAACTATATTTAAATGACATAGATGCTCCTCAAACCTGCGTGAACTAATTACCATATCATCAATGTAAATGGTTACAAACTCTCCTGTTTCATCCCCTAATGCGATGTTTGAAGCCCTAATTAAAGCTGCTGAACTACTCTTTAACCCATAAGGTGTTCTACAAAATTGATAAAGATTATATTTATGACTAAAAGCTGTAAATGGTCTATCTTCGTACATAAGTGGCACTTGCCAAAAACTGGAACTCAAATCTACACAAGTGAAATACTTCTTCCCCTCAAATGTTTGCATTAATTCCTCTATTGACATAGATTTCAGCTGATCTGAACTAATTCTACTGTTAACCAAACGAGCGTCTAAACAAATACGAACAGTGCCGTCGGTCTTGGGTACCGTGATCAAAGACTTAACATATGGACTGTTAGAGTGCTCCATAATCCCATCTTCAAGCATCTGGTTAATTTGTGCCTCTACTGCACTCTGATAAGCGAAAGGTACAGGATATCTATGTCCTGTGAATACTGACCTATCAATAACGTTCAATGAATGTGTATAGCAATTGGCCATACCAATGCGATCCTCAAAAACTCTCCTATTACACCATAACACATCATAGAGCCGAACACACTGTTCATCCTCTATATTTCCCTGAAATGCAGCCTCACGTAACGAGTCCTCTAGACTTCCGTTCGTAATCACACTGCCCACAAAACATGGAGAACCCCGCTCTACGGCTGGCGATATCTCATTTAAAGTACAAATCACACCTACAATACTACTCCTCTGAATATGGTCATTGAACGCTACTTCTACTTCAGAATCTCCCCATTTAAATTTCAAACTCCCTACATCATAACATAAGTTACCAGACACTCTACTTAGCCACTCTGAACCCAAGATAACACTGAATACTAAATTTGGAATTACAAGGCAAATCTGCTTCTCTACATGATTATTAATTTTAATGTCTACTAAAACTTGCTTAGAAATTACTTTAGACCTCTTCCCAACAGCTGTGATAACAAAAGTGCCTTTAATTGGCATCTCCTCAAAATTTACTCCAGTTCCTTTCATTTTATCATAAAATGCGCTACTTATGCAACTCTTCATACAACCACTATCAATTAAAACATCTGTGTACGCCTCGGACACGTTAAATTTAACTATGGGGCTCTTACTAACCACTTCCTGAATAATACCTTCATCATTTAGTTCATGTAATAATTCATTTCTTACATTTAGGTCATAGGGTTCCTGTATAATTGTATGGACAGGGCATGCTACAGACTGAGATTCTGACCTTACTTCGCAGCCTGGTTCGCGTTTAAAGAACCGCTACAGCTGGCCGTAGTACTACTAACTACTGAACTGGTCTGGTTGTTCTGGGCTGTGTTGTCATTGTTTGGCTGTATATTACTACCACTAGGCTGTCCTCTTCCTTGACCCCTATTCTGGTTGTAATTATTGTCATTATAATTTCTCCCTTGATTTCCCCTGAAATCATTGTTTCTCCCTTGATTTCCCCTGTAATCATTGTTCCTCCCTTGATTTCCCCTGAAATCATTGTTCCTTCCTTGATACTGATTACCATAGCCATTTCCTCTGTTCTGATTTAGCTGATTATTATTATTTCTATTTTGAGTGTTGGCTCCTTCGCCACCGTTCCCTTGAACTTCTTGATGCCTGGCTTCATTAGGTCTATTATTATTATTACCCTGGTTCCGATTGAAATTGTCCTCATAACCCCCTCTCCCTAGTGCATCAAATGTGCTTAACAAATTTTCTACTTGTGATATAGTCTTTACATTCTGGATACAAGCAGCCTCCTTGATCCTATAGGGAAAGTGCCTAAGTAGCAACCTTACCACATCACTTTCCTCCTTCAAGCCATCCAGATATTTATACACTAATACCTGCCCTAAAAAGTATTCGGTCATGGTGGAGCTTCCTTTAGGGTTATATTTACCACACACTACTCCCTCACGATGCTGCGACTGAATAACCTCATTCCAGAACTTTTCACAGAATTTCATTTTAAAATCATTGATATCAGTAAACTTGTCTCTGTAGACAGCAAACCAATTCCTCGTTTCCCCCACAAACACTTGTTCTAAAATTTCAACTACCTGGCACCACTCAATACTACCATTTTCCAACCTCTCCCCGAATTTATTTTCTATAGTGTTCATGAACTCCATTGGGCCCCCCTGTCGATTGCTGAACTTACCCAGTTCTACCTCCCTGTGTGTGCTATTCACAAAAACTGGCCTATTCTGACTATTTTCTTGCCTGATCCTAGCTTTTAATTTTAACTCTAATTCTGCGATTTTCTCCTCAGCCTTCCTCTCAATACTGTTTACTGTTAATTTAATGTTTCCTTCTGATTCTTCTACTTTATCATATAGCTTTGCTTGTTTCTCCTCAATCTTGCTAATGCTCTCTCTATTACTCTCTCTTAAATCATTTACTTCTGCTACTATTTGCGAGTGGACTTTCTCAATTCTACCCCCCAGCTGTTCCTTAACCTCTTTAGTTGCTACCTGAATTTTGTCAATTTCTCCCCCCAATTGCTTTTTGACCTGCTGTGTTTCCAGTTGCACTAGTTCTTTTAAATTTTCAGCCTGTGTACTGATTCTAATTTCTAACTCCTCCTGTACTTTTCCTAATTTCTTGTCTACATCTGCAATGATCTCTTTAACCTTCTCTCCCATTACTCCTCTGATTTCTCCTCTAATCTGCTCCATTTTCACACTAATTTCCTTGTTGTTCTTATCTAATTTTGCATTATTCTGTTCTAATTTTTTATTTAAAGCTTCTGTACTTTCTTTATTTTCCCTACTGTTTTGTTCTAATTTTGCATTTAAAGCTTCTGTACTTTCTTTATTTTCCCTACTGTTTTGTTCTAATTTTTCATTATTCTGTTCTAATTTTGCATTTAAAGCTTCTGTACTTTCTTTATTTTCCCTACTGTTTTGTTCTAATTTTGCATTATTCTGTTCTAATTTTGCATTTAAGTCTTCTGTACTTTCTTTATTTTCCCTACTGTTTTGTTCTAATTTTACATTATTCTGTTCTAAATTTGCATTTAAGGCATCACTACTAACTTTGTTCTGATACATGAACTCGAGAAGTAAAGTTTTTAATTCTGGTTGGCCGCCTACACTCCCTGTTTCAGTATCGGGATTTACCTCCGCTACCCCGGTACTACCATCACTCGACATACTGCTTGTATCATCACTCTCCAGTTGATGACCACTACGTAACCTCATCTGTCTTTCTTTCTCATCCCCCATAATGATATACACTGATAAAGACAAATAACCCCCAAAATACAGGCACAGAAACATATATCCTTCTCCTTCCACAAATGTTATTAGGTTTTCAGCCCCAAGTTGTCGGCGACAATGTAATGGTAATTTAGTGCCCCATGTTGGTAGCGACAAATGTAATGGTTTCTACAGCCCTCGCTTTGAGCGACAAGTGTAACGTTAATTAGTGCCCCACTGTTGGGAGATAAATGTAACTGTTTACCTTTGCCTAAGCTATGTTGTTTTAATGGGCGCCAAGACCTCAACCCAATGTTGAAATCTAAATTTGTATTTAACAACGTCTAGCTCTGGCAGAACACCTTCAAGACTCTATCCACTCAGATCGTGGTATGATTTGATCATTAACCCAACAAACAATTGTATCAGGAGAAGGAATTGGTCTATATCTAATGCTACCTACTGAAAGCAAAGATTGCATTGTAAAAGAAATGAATTTATTATATAAAACAAGTATAGCAAAATTAATAATAATAAGTATAAAATTTAAATTGGAGCGTTGCGATTTTAATATTACCGATAGAAAATTACGTGAAAACGGAGTCTGATAAATTGATTTTACTCTTATTTCCAAGCTATGAAGTTACTGAAATTTGAAATGTAAAACAAAGAAAAATGAGAGATTGCGTATTTCTGCGTCATTTGCGCTTACCACTGGAAATTGCTAAAGCATTTCCCTCGTACTGGATGATGCTGTGTGCTTCCCACAGTCTCCTGGACGTCGCCATCTTCTTCGTTATTTGATGATATTCTGGTAGATTAGAAAATTCTATGGTCCGTACCTCGGACCCAAACACTCGTATAACCCCACTGGTTAAGTTTCACAAAGATAGTCGCTAACTCCAGTGAACATCGGAGCGACTCCCGCGTAAACCATACTCGGGAAGTTCTATACAGATAGTCACTAACTCCACTGAACATCGGAGCGACTCGCACGCGCACCCATACTCCTCAAGTATTTCACAGATTGTCGCTAACTCCACTGAACATCGGAGCGACTCCCGCGTAAACCATACTCGGGAAGTTCTATACAGATAGTCACTAACTCCACTGAACATCGGAGCGACTCGCACGCGCACCCATACTCCTCAAGTATTTCACAGATTGTCGCTAACTCCACTGAACATCGGAGCGACTCCCGCGTAAACCATACTCGGGAAGTTCTATACAGATAGTCACTATCTCCACTGAACATCGGAGCGACTCGCACGCGCACCCATACTCCTCAAGTATTTCACAGATTGTCGCTAACTCCACTGAACATCGGAGCGACTCCCGCGTAAACCATACTCGGGAAGTTCTATACAGATAGTCCTCGTCCCACGGAACATCGGAGCGATATATCCACACGTTGGCTCCCCCACCATGGTACCGTCTTCCAGCTTACGTTGTCTCCACTGATTGGCTGAGCACGCCGCTAGTTCCCCTCCTCTGGTTCATTACACACGGCGCGCGAGAGGGAGAAGTCGATTTCCGTCCCAACAATTCGCCTTTTCTAGACCTTGCGACCCAGCCTTGCGTAATACTTCTCGACAGGAATCAGCTTGTATTTGAATTCCCAGTGAGTCATCTCTCTCAAATACCCTAACTGACAAAACTCCGTAAAATTCCGTAATCAGATAATTTTCTATGATATCGTCGTTCGTAATAATTTGCTTGATAGCGTTTTCTAATACATAGAAAACCTATCTGAATGCTAATAATTTTTATAAAATGCTCCGAAAATATCTTAATAATAATTATAATAAATTAATAATAATAATAAATTAACATGAAAAATTCTCTTGGCTGAACAATTTGCCGCGTAAATAAATATAGAATGGCTTCCTACTGACTTATGCCAGTTGCATAAAAAACCCTCGAAAAACACGTTACAACAGGGTTATCAACATACTATTAGTGCCAGTACAAGATAAGAACAATACAGCAATTCAGTGATACACAGGGTGATCAGCATACCATTAGTGCCAGTACAAGATAAGGACAATACAACAATTCAATGATACACAGGGTGATCAACATACTATTAGTGCCAGTACAAGATATGCACAATACAGCAATTCAATGATACACAGAGTGATCAACATACCATTAGTGCCAGTACAAGATAAGAACAATACAACAATTCAATGATACACAGGGTGATCAACATACTATTAGTGCCAGTACAAGATATGCACAATACAGCAATTCAATGATACACAGAGTGATCAACATACCATTAGTGCCAGTACAAGATAAGAACAATACAGCAATTCAATGATACACAGTTTTATCAACATACTATTAGTGCCAGTACAAGATAAGAACAATACAGCAATTCAATGATACACAGAGTGATCAACATACTATTCGTGCCAGTACAAGATAAGAACAATACAACAATTCAATGATACACAGAGTGATCAATGGTGCCAGTTCAAGATGAGAACAATACAGCAATTCAATGATACACAGGGTGATCAACATACTATTAGTGCCAGTACAAGATAAGAACAATACATCAATTCAATGATACACATGGTGATCAACATACCATTAGTGTCAATACAAGATCAGAACAATACAACAATTCAAAGATACACAGGGTGATCAACATACCATTAGTGTCAGTACAAGATATGAACAATACAGCAATTCAATGATACACAGGGTGATCAACAAACCATTAGTGCCAGTATAAGATAAGGTCAATACAGCAATTCAATGATACACAGGGTGATCAACATACTATTAGTGCCAGTACAAGATAAGAACAATACAGCAATTCAATGATACACAGAGTGATCAACATACCATTTGTGCCAGTACAAGATAAGACCAATACAGCAATTCAATGATACACAGAGTGATCAACGTACCATTAGTGCCAGTACAAGATAAGAACAATACAACAATTCAGTTTTACACAAAGTGATCAACATACCATTAGTGCCAGTAAAAGATAAGAACAATACAGCAATTCAATGATACACAGGGTGATCAACATACCATTAATGCCAGTACAAGATAAGAACAATACAGCAATTCAATGTTACACAGAGTTATCAACATACCATTAGTGCCAGTACAAGATAAGAACAATACAGCATTTCAATGTTACATAGAGTGATCAACATACCATTAGTGCCAGTACAAGATAAGAACAATACCACAATTCAATGATACACAGGGTGATCAACATACCATGAGTGCCGGTACAAGATAAGAGCAATACAGCAATTCAATGATACACAGGTTGATCAACATACCATTAGTGCCAGTACAAGATGAGAACAATACAGCAATTCAATGTTACACAGAGTGATCAACATACCGTTAGTGTTGGTACAAGATAAGAACAATACAACAATTCAATGATACACACGGTGATCAACATACCATTAGTGCCAGTACAAGATAAGAACAATACAGCAATTCATTGATTCTCAGGGTGATCAACATACTATTAGTGCCAGTACAAGATAAGAACAATACAGCAATTTAATGATGCACAGGGTGATCAACATACCATGAGTGCCGGTACAAGATAAGAGCAATACAGCAATTCAATGATACACAGGTTGATCAACATACCATTAGTGCCAGTACAAGATGAGAACAATACAGCAATTCAATGTTACACAGAGTGATCAACATACCGTTAGTGTTGGCACAAGATAAGAACAATAAAACAATTCAATGATACACAGGGTGATCAACATACAATGAGTGCCGGTACAAGATAATAGCAATACAGCAATTCAATGATACACAGGTTGATCAACATACCATTAGTGCCAGTACAAGATAAGAACAATACAGCAATTCAATGGTATACAGGTTGATCAACATACCATGAGTGCCGGTACAAGATAATAGCAATACAGCAATTCAATGATACACAGGTTGATCAACATACCATTAGTGCCAGTACAAGATAAGAACAATACAGCAATTCAATGGTATACAGGGTGATCATCATACCATTAGTGCCTGTACAAGATAAGAACAATACAGCAATTCAATGATACACAGAGTGATCAACATACCATTAGTGCCAGTACATGATAAGAACAATACAGCAATTCAATGATACACAGGGTGATCAACATAACATTAGTGCCAGTACAAGATAAGAACAATACAGAAATTCAATAATACACAGAGTGATCAATGGTGCCAGTACAAGATAAGAACAATACAACAATTCAATGTTACACTGGGTGATCAACATACTATTAGTGCCAGTTCAAGATAAGAACAATACAGCAGTTCAATGATACACAGAGTGATCAACATACTATTACTGCCAGTACAAGATAAGAACAATACAACAATTCAATGATACACAGGGTGATCAACATACCATAAGTGCCAGTACGAGATAAGAACAGTGCAGCAAATCAATGATAGACAGGGTGATCAACATACCATTAGTGCCAGTACAAGATAAGAACAATACAGCTATTCAATGATACTCACGGTGATCAACATACCATTAGTGCCAGTACAAGATAAGGTCAATACAGCAATTCAATGATGCACAGGGTGATCAACATACTATTAGTGCCAGTACAAGATAAGAACAATACAGCAATTCAATGATACACAGAGTGATCAACATACTATTAGTGCCAGTACAAGAGAAGACCAATACAGCAATTCAATGTTACACAGGGTGATCAACATACTATTAGTGCCAGTTCAAGATAAGAACAATACAGCAGTTCAATGATACACAGGGTGATCAACATACTATTAGTGCCAGTACAAGATAAGAACAATACAGCAATTCAATGATACACAGGGTGATCAACATACTATTAGTGCCAGTACAAGATAAGAACAATACAGCAATTCAATGTTACACAGGGTGATCAACATACTATTAGTGCCAGTACAAGATAAGAACAATACAGCAATTCAATGATGCACAGAGTGATCAACATACTATTAGTGCCAGTACAAGATAAAAACAATACAGCAATTCAATGATACACAGGGTGATCAACATGCCATTAGTGCCAGTACAAAATAAGAACAATACAAGAATTCAATGATACACAGAGTGATCAACATACCATTAGTGCCAGTACATGATAAGAACAATACAGCAATTCAATGATGCACAGAGTGATCAACATACTATTAGTGCCAGTACAAGATAAAAACAATACAGCAATTCAATGATACACAGGGTGATCAACATACTATTAGTGCCAGTACATGATAAGAACAATACTGCAATTCAATGATACACAGAGTGATCAACATACTATTAGTGCCAGTACAAGATAAGAACAATACAACAATTCAATGATACACAGGGTGATCAACATACTATTAGTGCCAGTACAAGATAGGAACAATACAGCAATTCAATGATACACAGAGTGATCAACATACCATTAGTGCCAGTACAAGATAAGAACAATACAACAATTCAATGATACACAGAGTGATCAACATACTATTAGTGCCAGTACAAGATAAAAACAATACAGCAATTCAACGATACACAGGGTGATCAACATACTATTAGTGCCAGTACAAGATAAGAACAATACAGCAATTCAATGATACACAGAGTGATCAACATACTATTAGCGCCAGTACAAGATAGGAACAATACAACAATTCAATGATACACAGGGTGATCAACATGCCATTGGTGCCAGTACAAGATAAGAACAATACAGCAATTCAATGATACACAGGGTGATCAACATACCATTAGTGCCAGTACAAGATATGAACAATACAGCAATTCAATGATACACAGGGTGATCAACACACCATTAGTGCCAGCACAAGATAAGAACAATACAGCAATTCAATGATACACAGAATGATCAACTTACTATTAGCGCCAGTACAAGATAAGAACAATACAACAATTCAATGATACACAGGGTGATCAACATACCATTAGTGCCAGTACAAGATAAGAACAATACAGCAATTCAATGATACACAGGGTGATCAACATACCATTAGTGCCAGTACAAGATATGAACAATACAGCAATTCAATGATACACAGGGTGATCAACATACCATTAGTGCCAGTACAAGATAAGAACAATACAGCAATTCAATGATACACAGAGTGATCAACATTCTATTAGTGCCAGTACAAGATAAGAACAATTCAAGAATTCAATGATACACAGGGTGATCAACATACCATTAGTGCCAGTACAAGATGAGAACAGTATTGCAATTCAATGATACACAGAGTGATCAACATACCATTAGTGCCAGTACAAGATATGAACAATACAGCAATTCAATGATACACAGAGTGATCAACATACCATTAGTGCCAGTACAAGATAAGAACAATACAGCAATTCAATGATACACAGGGTGATCAACATACCACTTGTGCCAGTACAAGGTAAGAACAATACAGCAATTCATTGATACACAGTGTGATCAACATTCTATTAGTGCCAGTACAAGATAAGAACAATACAGCAATTCCATGATACACAGGGTGATCAACATACCATTAGTGCCAGTACAAGTTAAGAACAATACAGCAATTCATTGATACACAGAGTGATCAACATTCTATTAGTGCCAGTACAAGATAAGAACAATACAGCAATTCAATGATACACAGAGTGATCAACATAACTTTAGTGCCAGTACAAGATAAGAACAATACAGCAATTCAATGATACACAGAGTGATCAACATACTATTAGTGCCAGTACAAGATAAGAACAATACAGCAATTCAATGATACACAGAGTGATCAACATTCTATTAGTGCCAGTACAAGATAAGAACAATACAGCAATTCAATGATACACAGGGTGATCAACATACCATTAGTGCCAGTACAAGTTAAGAACAATACAGCAATTCATTGATACACAGAGTGATCAACATTCTATTAGTGCCAGTACAAGATAAGAACAATACAGCAATTCAATGATACACATGGTGATCAACATACCATTAGTGTCAATACAAGATCAGAACAATACAACAATTCAAAGATACACAGGGTGATCAACATACCATTAGTGTCAGTACAAGATATGAACAATACAGCAATTCAATGATACACAGGGTGATCAATGGTGCCAGTACAAGATAAGAACAATACAGCAATTCAATGATACACAGAGTGATCAACATACTATTAGTGCCAGTACAAGATAGGAACAATATTGCAATTCAATGATACACAGGGTGATCAACATACCATTAGTGCCAGTACAAGATAAGAACAATACAGCAATTCAATGATACACAGGGTGATCAACATACTATTAGTGCCAGTACAAGATAAGAACAATACAGCAATTCAATGATACACAGGGTGATCAACATACTATTAGTGCCAGTACAAGATAGGAACAATACAACAATTCAATGATACACAGAGTGATCAACATACCATTAGTGCCAGTACAAGATAAGAACAATACAACAATTCAATGATACACAGAGTGATCAACATACCATTAGTGCAAGTACAAGATAAGAACAATACAACAATTCAATGATACACAGGGTGATCAACATACCATTAGTGCCAGTACAAGATGAGAACAGTATTGCAATTCAATGATACACAGAGTGATCAACATACCATTAGTGCCAGTACAAGATATGAACAATACAACAATTCAATGATACACAGGCTGATCAACATACCATTAGTGCCAGTACAAGTTAAGAACAATACAACAATTCAATGATACACAGGGTGATCAACATACCATTAGTGCCAGTACAGGATAAGAACAATACAGCAATTCAATGATACACAGAGTGATCAACATACTATTGGTGTCAGCACAAGATAAGAACAATACAGCATTTCAATGATACACAGGGTGATCAACATACCACTTGTGCCAGTACAAGATAAGAACAATACAGCAATTCAATGATACACAGAGTGATCAACATACCATTAGTGCCAGTACAAGATAAGAACAATACAGCAATTCAATGATACACAGGGTGATCAAAATACCATAGTTCCAGTACAAGATAGGAACAATACAGCAATTCAATGATATGCATAGTGATCAACATACTATTAGTGCCAGTACAAGATAAGAAGAATACAGCAATTCAATGACACACAGAGTGATCAACATACCATTAGTGCCAGTACAAGATAAGAACAATACAGCAATTCAATGTTACACAGAGTGATCAACATACCATTAGTGCCAGTACAAGATTAGAACAATACAGCAATTCAATGATACACAGAGTGATTAACATACCATTAGTGCCAGTACAAGATAAGAACAATACAGCAATTCAATGATACACAGGGTGATCAAAATACCATAGTTCCAGTACAAGATAGGAACAATACAGCAATTCAATGATATGCAGAGTGATCAACATACTATTAGTGCCAGTACAAGATAAGAAGAATACAGCAATTCAATGACACTCAGAGTGATCAACATACCATTAGTGCCAGTACAAGATAAGAACAATACAGCAATTCAATGTTACACAGAGTGATCAACATTCCATTAGTGCCATTACAAGAAAAGAACAATACAGCAATTCAATGATACACATGGTGATCAACATACCATTAATGCCAGTACAAGATAAGAACAATACAACAATTCAATGATTCTCAGGGTGATCAACATACCATTAGTGCCAGTACAAGATAAGAACAATTCAGCAATTCAATGATACACAGCGTGATCAACATACCATTTGTGCCAGTACAAGATAAGAACAATACAAAAAAAATTCAATGATACACAGGGTGATCATCATACCATTAGTGTCAGTACAAGATAAGAACAATACAGCAATTCAATGATACACAGGGTGATCAACATACCATTAGTGTCAGTACAAGATAAGAACAATACAACAATTCAATGATACACAGAGTGATCAACATACCATTATTTTCAGTACAAGATAAGAACAATACTGCAATTCGATGATACTTAGAGTGATCAACATACCATTAGTGCCAGTACAAGATAAGAACAATACAACAATTCAATGATTCTCAGGGTGATCAACATACCATTAGTGCCAGTACAAGATAAGAACAATACAACAATTCGATGATTCTCAGGGAGATCAACACACTATTAATGCCAGTAAAAGATAAGAACAATACAGCAATTCAATGATACACAGGGTGATCAACATACCATTAGTGCCACTACAAGATAAGAACAATACAACAATTCAATTATACACATGGTGATCAACATACCATTAGTGCCAGTACAAGATTAGAACAATACAGCAATTCAATTATACACATGGTGATCAACATACTATTAGTGCCAGTACAAGATGAGAAAAATACAGCAAATCAATGATACACAGGGTGATCAACATACCATTTGTGCCAGTACAAGATAAGAACAATACAGCAATTCAATGATACACAGGGTGATCAACATACCATTAGTGCCAGTACAAGATAAGAACAATACAGCAATTCAATGATACACAGGGTGATCAACATACTATTTTTGCCAGTACAAGATAAGAACAATACAGCAATTCAATGATACGCAGGGTGATCAACATACCATTAGTGCCAGTACAAGATAAGAACAATACAGTTATTCAATGATACACAGGGTGATCAACATACCATTAGTGCCAGAACAAGATAAGAACAATACAGCAATTCAATGATATACAGAGTGATCAACATACCATAGTGCCAGTACAAGATAAGAACAATACTGCTATTCAATGATACACACGGTGATCAACATACCATTAGTGCCAATACAAGATAAGAATAATACGACAATTCAATGATACACAGGGTGATCAACATAACATTAGTGCCAGTACAAGATAAGAACAATACAACAATTGAGTATCACCAAGGGTGATCAACATACCATTAGTGCCAGTACAAGATAAGAACAATACAGCAATTCAATGATGCACAGGGTGATCAAAATACTTTTAGTGCCAGTACAAGATAAGAACAATACAGCAATTCAATGATACACAGAGTGATCAACATACCATTAGTGCCAGTACATGATAAGAACAATACAGCAATTCAATGATACACAGGGTGATCAACATACTATTAGTGCCAGTACAAGTTTAAAAAAATAACAATTCAATATTACACAGGGTGATCAACATATTATTTGTGCCAGTACAAGATAAGAACAATACAGCAATTCAATGATACACAGAGTTATCAACATACTATTAGTGCCAGTACAAGATAAGAACAATATTGCATTTCAATGATACACAGGGTGATCAACATACTATTAGTGCCAGTACAAGTTAAAAACAATACAACAATTCAATGTTACACAGAGTGATCAACATACCATTAGTGCCAGTACAAGATAAGAACAATACTGCGATTCAATGATACACAGGATGATCAACATACCATTAGTGCCAGTACAAGATAAGAACAATACAGCAATTCAATAATACACAGAGTGATCAATGGTGCCAGTACAAGATAAGAACAATACAGCAATTCAATGATACACAGAGTGATCAACATACTATTAGTGCCAGTACAAGATAGGAACAATATTGCAATTCAATGATACACAGGGTGATCAACATACCATTAGTGCCAGTACAAGATAAGAACAATACAGCAATTCAATGATACACAGGGTGATCAACATACTATTAGTGCCAGTACAAGATAAGAACAATACAGCAATTCAATGTTACACAGGGTGATCAACATACTATTAGTGCCAGTACAAGAAAGAACAGTACAACAATTCAATGATACACAGGGTGATCAACATACCATTAGTGCCAGTACAAGATAAGAACAATACAGCAATTCAATTATACACAGGGTGATCAACAAACCATTAGTGCCAGTACAAGATAAGAACAATACAGCAATTCAATGATACACAGTGTGATCAACATACCATAAGTGCCAGTACAAGATAAGAACAATACAGCAATTCAATGATACACAGGGTGATCAACATACCATTAGTGCCAGTACAAGATAAGAACAATACAGCAATTCAATGATACACAGGGTGATCAACATACCATGAGTGCCGGTACAAGATAAGAGCAATACAGCAATTCAATGATACACAGGGTGATCAACATACCACTAGTGCCGGTACAAAATAAGAACAATACAGCAATTCAATGATACACAGAGTGATCAATGGTGCCAGTACAAGGTAAGAACAATAGAGCAATACAATGATACACAGGGCGATCAACATACTATTAGTGCCAGTACAAGAAAGAACAGTACAACAATTCAATGATACACAGGGTGATCAACATACCATTAGTGCCAGTACAAGATAAGAACAATACAGCAATTCAATTATACACAGGATGATCAACATACCATTAGTGCCAGTACAAGTTAAGAACAATACAACAATTCAGTATTACACAGAGTGATCAACATACCATTAGTGCCAGTACAAGATAAGAACAATACAGCAATTCAATGATACACAGGGTGATCAACATACCATTTGTGCCAGTACAAGATAAGAACAATACAGCAATTCAATAATACACAGGGTGATCAACATACCATTAGTGCCAGTACAAGATAAGAACAATACAGCAATTCAATGATACACAGGGTGATCAACATACCATTAGTGCCAGTACATGATAAGAACAATACAGCAATTCAATGATACACCGGGTGATCAACATACTATTAGTGCCAGTACAAGATAAGAACAATACTACAATTCAATGTTACACAGAGTGTCAACATACCATTAGTGCCAGTACAAGATAAGAACAATACTGCAATTCAATGATACACTGGGTGATCAACATACCATTAGTGCCTGTACATGATAAGAACAATACAGCAATTCAATGATACACAGGGTGATCAACATACTATTAGTGCCAGTACAAGATAAGAACAATACAGCAATTCAATGATACACAGAGAGATCAACATACCATTAGTGCCACTACAAGATAAGAACAATACTGCAATTCTGTGTTACACAGGGTGATCAACATACCATTAGTGCCAGTACAAGATGAGAACAATACAGCAATTCAATGATACACAGGGTGATCAACATACCACTAGTGCCGGTACAAAATAAGAACAATACAGCAATTCAATGATACACAGAGTGATCAATGGTGCCAGTACAAGGTAAGAACAATAGAGCAATACAATGATACACAGGGCGATCAACATACTATTAGTGCCAGTACAAGATAAGAACAATACAACAATTCAATGATACACAGGGTGATCAACATACCATTAGTGCCAGTACAAAATAAGAACAATACAGCAATTCAATGATACACAGGGTTATCAACATACTATTGGTGCCAGTACAAGATAAGAACAATACAGCAATTCAGTGATACACAGGGTGATCAGCATACCATTAGTGCCAGTACAAGGTATGAACAATACAGCAATTCAATGATACACAGAGTGATCAACATACCATTAGTGTCAGTACATGATAAGAACAATACAGCAATTCAATGTTACACAGGGTGATCAACATACCATTAGTGCCAGTACAAGATAAGAACAATACAACAATTCAATGATACACAGAGTGATCAATGGTGCCAGTTCAAGATGAGAACAATACAGCAATTCAATGATACACAGGGTGATCAACATACTATTAGTGCCAGTACAAGATAAGAACAATACATCAATTCAATGATACACATGGTGATCAACATACCATTAGTGTCAATACAAGATCAGAACAATACAACAATTCAAAGATACACAGGGTGATCAACATACCATTAGTGTCAGTACAAGATAAGAACAATACAGCAATTCAATGATACACAGGGTGATCAACATACTATTAGTGCCAGTACAAGATAAGGTCAATACAGCAATTCAATGATACACAGGGTGATCAACATACTATTAGTGCCAGTACAAGATAAGAACAATACAACAATTCAGTGTTACACAAAGTGATCAACATACCATTTGTGCCAGTACAAGATAAGAACAATACAACAATTCAGTGTTCCACAAAGTGATCAACATAGCATTAGTGCCAGTAAAAGATAAGAACAATATTGCAATTCAATGATACACAGGCTGATCAACATACCATTAGTGCCAGTACAAGATAAGAAAATACAGCAATTCAATGTTACACAGAGTTATCAACATACCATTAGTGCCAGTACAAGATAAGAACAATACAGCATTTCAATGTTACATCGAGTATCAACATACCATTAGTGCCAGTACAAGATAAGAACAATACCACAATTCAATGATACACAGGGTGATCATCATACTATAAGTTCCAGTACAAGATAAGAACAATACAGCAATTCAATGTTACACAGAGTTATCAACATACCATTAGTGCCAGTACAAGATAAGAACAATACAGCATTTCAATGTTACATAGAGTGATCAACATACCATTAGTGCCAGTACAAGATAAGACCAATACAGCAATTCAATGATACACAGAGTGATCAACGTACCATTAGTGCCAGTACAAGATAAGAACAATACAACAATTCAGTGTTACACAAAGTGATCAACATACCATTTGTGCCAGTACAAGATAAGAACATTACAACAATTCAGTGTTACACTAAGTGATCAACATAGCATTAGTGCCAGTAAAAGATAAGAACAATACAGCAATTCAATGATACACAGGCTGATCAACATACCATTAGTGCCAGTACAAGATAAGAACAATACAGCAATTCAATGTTACACAGAGTTATCAACATACCATTAGTGCCAGTAGAAGATAAGAAAAATACAGCATTTCAATGTTACATAGAGTGATCAACATACCATTAGTGCCAGTACAAGATAAGATCAATACCACAATTCAATGATACACAGGGTGATCAACATACCATGAATGCCGGTACAAGATAAGTGCAATACAGCAATTCAATGATACACAGGTTGATCAACATACCATAAGTGCCAGTACAAGATGAGAACAATACAGCAATTCAATGTTACACAGAGTGATCAACATACCGTTAGTGTTGGTACAAGATAAGAACAATACATCAATGCAATGATACACACAGTGATCAACATACCATTAGTGCCAGTACAAGATAAGAACAATACAGGAATTCATTGATTCTCAGGGTGATCAACATACTATTAGTGCCAGTACAAGATAAGAACAATACAGCAATTCAATGATACACAGGGTGATCAACATACCATGAGTGCCGGTACAAGATAAGAGCAATACAGCAATTCAATGATACACAGGTTGATCAACATACCATTAGTGCCAGTACAAGATGAGAACAATACAGCAATTCAATGTTACACAGAGTGATCAACATACCATTAGTGCCAGTACAAGATAAGGACAATACAGCAATTCAATGATACACAGGGTGATCAACATGCCATTAGTGCCAGTACAAGATAAGAACAATACAACAATTCAATGATACACAGGGTGATCATCATACTATAAGTTCCAGTACAAGATAAGAACAATACAGCAATTCAATGATACACAGAGTGATCAACATACTTTTAGTGCCAGTACAAGATAAGAACAATACAACAATTCAATGATACACAGGGTGATCAACATACTATTAGCACCAGTACAAGATAAAAACATTACAGCAATTCAATGATACACAGGGTTATCAACATTCTATTAGTGCATGTACAAGGTAAGATCAAAACAGCAATTCAATGATACACAGAGTGATCAACATACCATTAGTGCCAGTACATGATAAGAACAATACAGCAATTCAATGATACACAGGGTGATCAACATTATATTAGTGCCAGTACAAGATAAGAACAATACAGCAATTCAGTGATACACAGAGTGATCAACATACCATTAGTGCCAGTACAAGATAAGAACAATACTGCAATTCAATGATACACAGAGTGATCAGTGGTGCCAGTACAAGATAAGAACAATACAGCAATTCTGTGTTACACAGGGTGATCAACATACCATTAGTGCCAGTACAAGATAAGAACAATACAGCAATTCAATGATACACAGGCTGATCAACATACCATTAGTGCCAGTACAAGATAAGAACAATACAGCAATTCAATGTTACACAGAGTTATCAACATACCATTAGTGCCAGTACAAGATAAGAACAATACAGCATTTCAATGTTACATAGAGTGATCAACATACCATTAGTGCCAGTACAAGATAAGAACAATACCACAATTCAATGATACACAGGGTGATCAACATACCATGAATGCCGGTACAAGATAAGTGCAATACAGCATTTCAATGATACACAGGTTGATCAACATACCATTAGTGCCAGTACAAGATGAGAACAATACAGCAATTCAATGTTACATAGAGTGATCAACATACCATTAGTGCCAGTACAAGATAAGACCAATACAGCAATTCAATGATACACAGAGTGATCAACGTACCATTAGTGCCAGTACAAGATAAGAACAATACAACAATTCAGTGTTACACAAAGTGATCAACATACCATTTGTGCCAGTACAAGATAAGAACATTACAACAATTCAGTGTTACACTAAGTGATCAACATAGCATTAGTGCCAGTAAAAGATAAGAACAATACAGCAATTCAATGATACACAGGCTGATCAACATACCATTAGTGCCAGTACAAGATAAGAACAATACAGCAATTCAATGTTACACAGAGTTATCAACATACCATTAGTGCCAGTAGAAGATAAGAAAAATACAGCATTTCAATGTTACATAGAGTGATCAACATACCATTAGTGCCAGTACAAGATAAGATCAATACCACAATTCAATGATACACAGGGTGATCAACATACCATGAATGCCGGTACAAGATAAGTGCAATACAGCAATTCAATGATACACAGGTTGATCAACATACCATAAGTGCCAGTACAAGATGAGAACAATACAGCAATTCAATGTTACACAGAGTGATCAACATACCGTTAGTGTTGGTACAAGATAAGAACAATACATCAATGCAATGATACACACAGTGATCAACATACCATTAGTGCCAGTACAAGATAAGAACAATACAGGAATTCATTGATTCTCAGGGTGATCAACATACTATTAGTGCCAGTACAAGATAAGAACAATACAGCAATTCAATGATACACAGGGTGATCAACATACCATGAGTGCCGGTACAAGATAAGAGCAATACAGCAATTCAATGATACACAGGTTGATCAACATACCATTAGTGCCAGTACAAGATGAGAACAATACAGCAATTCAATGTTACACAGAGTGATCAACATACCATTAGTGCCAGTACAAGATAAGGACAATACAGCAATTCAATGATACACAGGGTGATCAACATGCCATTAGTGCCAGTACAAGATAAGAACAATACAACAATTCAATGATACACAGGGTGATCATCATACTATAAGTTCCAGTACAAGATAAGAACAATACAGCAATTCAATGATACACAGAGTGATCAACATACTTTTAGTGCCAGTACAAGATAAGAACAATACAACAATTCAATGATACACAGGGTGATCAACATACTATTAGCACCAGTACAAGATAAAAACATTACAGCAATTCAATGATACACAGGGTTATCAACATTCTATTAGTGCATGTACAAGGTAAGATCAAAACAGCAATTCAATGATACACAGAGTGATCAACATACCATTAGTGCCAGTACATGATAAGAACAATACAGCAATTCAATGATACACAGGGTGATCAACATTATATTAGTGCCAGTACAAGATAAGAACAATACAGCAATTCAGTGATACACAGAGTGATCAACATACCATTAGTGCCAGTACAAGATAAGAACAATACTGCAATTCAATGATACACAGAGTGATCAGTGGTGCCAGTACAAGATAAGAACAATACAGCAATTCTGTGTTACACAGGGTGATCAACATACCATTAGTGCCAGTACAAGATAAGAACAATACAGCAATTCAATGATACACAGGCTGATCAACATACCATTAGTAATAATAATAATAATAATAATAATATCGTATGGCCTCGGGTGCCTGGTGCAAGCTTTGTTAATTGACACCCAGAGGGTAGCTTGCATGTCGAATTTCGTCGTTCCTTTGAACGCTATGAAAGTCAAGGAGTTTAGTTTAGATATCTAAACTCCTTGACACTACAGCGCTTTCAAGTAGAGAATGGAGGAACTTTGAGTTGGCGGAAAATCCCGAGATTAATTTTGCCATTGAACACGGCCTACTGAATTCAAATGGGTTCTTTAACATGCCAACAACGTATGACATGAGTATCGTGATTTTTGTCGCCTTCAAAAATCACTTACCATGGCCAGGGGCGAACCTGCAATCTTGGGGTTGGTAGTCCGACACTATAACCACTCACCCACCGTGGCAAGCTATACCATTAGTGCCAGTACAAGATAAGAACAATACAGCAATTCAATGTTACACAGAGTTATCAACATACCATTAGTGCCAGTACAAGATAAGAACAATACAGCATTTCAATGTTACATAGAGTGATCAACATACCATTAGTGCCAGTACAAGATAAGAACAATACCACAATTCAATGATACACAGGGTGATCAACATACCATGAATGCCGGTACAAGATAAGTGCAATACAGCATTTCAATGATACACAGGTTGATCAACATACCATTAGTGCCAGTACAAGATGAGAACAATACAGCAATTCAATGTTACACAGAGTGATCAACATACCGTTAGTGTTGGTACAAGATAAGAACAATACAACAATGCAATGATACACACAGTGATCAACATACCATTAGTGCCAGTACAAGATAAGAACAATACAGCAATTCATTGATTCTCAGGGTGATCAACATACTATTAGTGCCAGTACAAGATAAGAACAATACAGCAATTCAATGATACACAGGGTGATCAACATACCATGAGTGCCGGTACAAGATAAGAGCAATACAGCAATTCAATGATACACAGGTTGATCAACATACCATTAGTGCCAGTACAAGATGAGAACAATACAGCAATTCAATGTTACACAGAGTCATCAACATACCGTTAGTGTTGGTACAAGATAAGAACAATACAACAATTCAATGATACACACGGTGATCAACATACCATTAGTGCCAGTACAAGATAGGAACAATACAGCAATTCAATGTTACACAGAGTGATCAACATACCATTAGTGCCAGTACAAGATAAGAACAATACAGCAATTCAATGATACACAGGGTGATCAACAAACCATTAGTGCCAGTACAAGATAAGAACAATACAACAATTCAATGATACACAGGGTGATCATCATACTATAAGTTCCAGTACAAGATAAGAACAATACAGCAATTCAATGATACACAGAGTGATCAACATACTTTTAGTGCCAGTACAAGATAAGAACAATACAACAATTCAATGATACACAGGGTGATCAACATACTATTAGCACCAGTACAAGATAAGAACAATACAGCAATTCAATGATACACAGGGTTATCAACATTCTATTAGTGCATGTACAAGGTAAGAACAAAACAGCAATTCAATGATACACAGAGTGATCAACATACCATTAGTGCCAGTACATGATAAGAACAATACAAAAATTCAGTGTTACACAGAGTGATCAACATACCATTAGTGCCAGTACAAGATAAGAACAATACAACAATTGAGTGTTACACAGGGTGATCAACATACCTTTAGTGCCAGTACAAGATAAGAACAATACAGCAATTCAATGATGCAAAGGGTGATCAAAATACCTTTAGTGCCAGTACCAGATAAGAACAATACAGCAATTCAATGATACACAGAGTGATCAACATACCATTAGTGCCAGTACATGATAAGAACAATACAGCAATTCAATGATACACAGAGTGATCAACATACCATTAGTGTCAGTACACGTTAAGAACAATACTGCAATTCAATGATACACAGGGTGATCAACATTATATTAGTGCCAGTACAAGATAAGAACAATACAGCAATTCAGTGATACACAGAGTGAACAACATACCATTAGTGCCAGTACAAGATAAGAACAATACTGCAATTCAATGATACACAGAGTGATCAGTGGTGCCAGTACAAGATAAGAACAATACAGCAATTCTGTGTTACACAGGGTGATCAACATACCATTAGTGCCAGTACAAGATAAGAACAATACAGCAATTCAATGATACACAGAGTGATCAACATACCATTAGTGCCAGTACAAGATAAGAACAATACAACAATACAATGATACACAGGGTGATCAACATACTATTAGTGCCAGTACAAGATAAGAACAATACAGCAATTCAATGATACACAGGGTTATAAACATACTATTAGTGCATGTACAAGGTAAGAACAAAACAGCAGTTCAATGATACACAGAGTGATCAACATACCATTAGTGCCAGTACAAGATAAGAACAATACAACAATACAATGATACACAGGGTGATCAACATACTATTAGCGCCAGTACAAGTTAAGAACAATACAGCAATTCAATTATACACAGGGTGATCAACATACCATTAGTGCCAGTACAAGATAAGAACAATACAACAATACAATGATACACAGGGTGATCAACATACTATTAGCGCCAGTACAAGATAAGAACAATACAGCAATTCAATGATACACAGGGTGATCAACATTCTATTAGTGCCTGTACAAGATAAGAACAAAACAGCAATTCAATGATACACAGAGTGATCAACATACCATTTGTGCCAGTACAAGATAAGAACAATACAGCAATTCAATGATACACAGGTTGATCAACATACCATTAGTGCCAGTACAAGTTAAGAACAATACAACAATTCCGTGTTACACAGAGTGATCAACATACCATTAGTGCCAGTACAAGATAAGAACAATCCAGCAATTCAATGATTCACAGAGTGATCAACATACCATTAGTGCCAGTACAAGATAAGTACAATACAACAATTCAATGATACACAGGGTGATCAACATACTATTAGCGCCAGTACAAGATAAGAACAATACAGCAATTCAATGATACACAGGGTGATCAACATTCTATTAGTGCCTGTACAAGATAAGAACAAATCAGCAATTCAATGATACACAGAGTGATCAACATACCATTTGTGCCAGTACAAGATAAGAACAATACAGCAATTCAATGATACACAGGGTGATCAACATACCATTTGTGCCAGTACAAGATAAGAACAATACAGCAATTCATTGATACACAGGGTGATCAACATACCATTAGTGCCAGTACAAGATAAGAACAATACAGCCATTCAATGATACACAGGGTGATCAACATACCATCGTGCCAGTACAAGATAAGAACAATACAGCTATTCAATGATACACACGGTGATCAACATACTATTAGTGCCAGTACAAGATAAGAACAATACAGCAATTCAATGATATACAGAGTGATCAACATACCATAGTGCCAGTACAAGATAAGAACAATACAGCTATTCAATGATACACACGGTGATCAACATACCATTAGTGCCAATACAAGATAAGAATAATACGACAATTCAATGATACACAGGGTGATCAACATAACATTAGTGCCAGTACAAGATAAGAACAATACAACAATTGAGTGTCACCCAGGGTGATCAACATACCATTAGTGCCAGTACAAGATAAGAACAATACAGCAATTCAATGATGCACAGGGTGATCAAAATACTTTTAGTGCCAGTACAAGATAAGAACAATACAGCAATTCAATGATACACAGAGTGATCAACATACCATTAGTGCCAGTACATGATAAGAACAATACAGCAATTCAATGATACACAGGGTGATCAACATACTATTAGTGCCAGTACAAGTTTAAAAAAATAACAATTCAATATTACACAGGGTGATCAACATATTATTTGTGCCAGTACAAGATAAGAACAATACAGCAATTCAATGATACACAGAGTGATCAACATACTATTAGTGCCAGTACAAGATAAGAACAATATTGCAATTCAATGATACACAGGGTGATCAACATACTATTAGTGCCAGTACAAGTTAAAAACAATACAACAATTCAATGTTACACAGAGTGATCAACATACCATTAGTGCCAGTACAAGATAAGAACAATACTGCGATTCAATGATACACAGGATGATCAACATACCATTAGTGCCAGTACAAGATAAGAACAATACAGCAATTCAATAATACACAGAGTGATCAATGGTGCCAGTACAAGATAAGAACAATACAGCAATTCAATGATACACAGAGTGATCAACATACTATTAGTGCCAGTACAAGATAGGAACAATATTGCAATTCAATGATACACAGGGTGATCAACATACCATTAGTGCCAGTACAAGATAAGAACAATACAGCAATTCAATGATACACAGGGTGATCAACATACTATTAGTGCCAGTACAAGATAAGAACAATACAGCAATTCAATGTTACACAGGGTGATCAACATACTATTAGTGCCAGTACAAGAAAGAACAGTACAACAATTCAATGATACACAGGGTGATCAACATACCATTAGTGCCAGTACAAGATAAGAACAATACAGCAATTCAATTATACACAGGGTGATCAACAAACCATTAGTGCCAGTACAAGATAAGAACAATACAGCAATTCAATGATACACAGTGTGATCAACATACCATAAGTGCCAGTACAAGATAAGAACAATACAGCAATTCAATGATACACAGGGTGATCAACATACCATTAGTGCCAGTACAAGATAAGAACAATACAGCAATTCAATGATACACAGGGTGATCAACATACCATGAGTGCCGGTACAAGATAAGAGCAATACAGCAATTCAATGATACACAGGGTGATCAACATACCACTAGTGCCGGTACAAAATAAGAACAATACAGCAATTCAATGATACACAGAGTGATCAATGGTGCCAGTACAAGGTAAGAACAATAGAGCAATACAATGATACACAGGGCGATCAACATACTATTAGTGCCAGTACAAGAAAGAACAGTACAACAATTCAATGATACACAGGGTGATCAACATACCATTAGTGCCAGTACAAGATAAGAACAATACAGCAATTCAATTATACACAGGATGATCAACATACCATTAGTGCCAGTACAAGTTAAGAACAATACAACAATTCAGTATTACACAGAGTGATCAACATACCATTAGTGCCAGTACAAGATAAGAACAATACAGCAATTCAATGATACACAGGGTGATCAACATACCATTTGTGCCAGTACAAGATAAGAACAATACAGCAATTCAATAATACACAGGGTGATCAACATACCATTAGTGCCAGTACAAGATAAGAACAATACAGCAATTCAATGATACACAGGGTGATCAACATACCATTAGTGCCAGTACATGATAAGAACAATACAGCAATTCAATGATACACCGGGTGATCAACATACTATTAGTGCCAGTACAAGATAAGAACAATACTACAATTCAATGTTACACAGAGTGTCAACATACCATTAGTGCCAGTACAAGATAAGAACAATACTGCAATTCAATGATACACTGGGTGATCAACATACCATTAGTGCCTGTACATGATAAGAACAATACAGCAATTCAATGATACACAGGGTGATCAACATACTATTAGTGCCAGTACAAGATAAGAACAATACAGCAATTCAATGATACACAGAGAGATCAACATACCATTAGTGCCACTACAAGATAAGAACAATACTGCAATTCTGTGTTACACAGGGTGATCAACATACCATTAGTGCCAGTACAAGATGAGAACAATACAGCAATTCAATGATACACAGAGTGATCAATGGTGCCAGTACAAGGTAAGAACAATAGAGCAATACAATGATACACAGGGCGATCAACATACTATTAGTGCCAGTACAAGATAAGAACAATACAACAATTCAATGATACACAGGGTGATCAACATACCATTAGTGCCAGTACAAAATAAGAACAATACAGCAATTCAATGATACACAGGGTTATCAACATACTATTGGTGCCAGTACAAGATAAGAACAATACAGCAATTCAGTGATACACAGGGTGATCAGCATACCATTAGTGCCAGTACAAGGTATGAACAATACAGCAATTCAATGATACACAGAGTGATCAACATACCATTAGTGTCAGTACATGATAAGAACAATACAGCAATTCAATGTTACACAGGGTGATCAACATACCATTAGTGCCAGTACAAGATAAGAACAATACAACAATTCAATGATACACAGAGTGATCAATGGTGCCAGTTCAAGATGAGAACAATACAGCAATTCAATGATACACAGGGTGATCAACATACTATTAGTGCCAGTACAAGATAAGAACAATACATCAATTCAATGATACACATGGTGATCAACATACCATTAGTGTCAATACAAGATCAGAACAATACAACAATTCAAAGATACACAGGGTGATCAACATACCATTAGTGTCAGTACAAGATAAGAACAATACAGCAATTCAATGATACACAGGGTGATCAACATACTATTAGTGCCAGTACAAGATAAGGTCAATACAGCAATTCAATGATACACAGGGTGATCAACATACTATTAGTGCCAGTACATGATAAGAACAATACAACAATTCAGTGTTACACAAAGTGATCAACATACCATTTGTGCCAGTACAAGATAAGAACAATACAACAATTCAGTGTTCCACAAAGTGATCAACATAGCATTAGTGCCAGTAAAAGATAAGAACAATATTGCAATTCAATGATACACAGGCTGATCAACATACCATTAGTGCCAGTACAAGATAAGTAAATACAGCAATTCAATGTTACACAGAGTTATCAACATACCATTAGTGCCAGTACAAGATAAGAACAATACAGCATTTCAATGTTACATCGAGTATCAACATACCATTAGTGCCAGTACAAGATAAGAACAATACCACAATTCAATGATACACAGGGTGATCATCATACTATAAGTTCCAGTACAAGATAAGAACAATACAGCAATTCAATGTTACACAGAGTTATCAACATACCATTAGTGCCAGTACAAGATAAGAACAATACAGCATTTCAATGTTACATAGAGTGATCAACATACCATTAGTGCCAGTACAAGATAAGACCAATACAGCAATTCAATGATACACAGAGTGATCAACGTACCATTAGTGCCAGTACAAGATAAGAACAATACAACAATTCAGTGTTACACAAAGTGATCAACATACCATTTGTGCCAGTACAAGATAAGAACATTACAACAATTCAGTGTTACACTAAGTGATCAACATAGCATTAGTGCCAGTAAAAGATAAGAACAATACAGCAATTCAATGATACACAGGCTGATCAACATACCATTAGTGCCAGTACAAGATAAGAACAATACAGCAATTCAATGTTACACAGAGTTATCAACATACCATTAGTGCCAGTAGAAGATAAGAAAAATACAGCATTTCAATGTTACATAGAGTGATCAACATACCATTAGTGCCAGTACAAGATAAGATCAATACCACAATTCAATGATACACAGGGTGATCAACATACCATGAATGCCGGTACAAGATAAGTGCAATACAGCAATTCAATGATACACAGGTTGATCAACATACCATAAGTGCCAGTACAAGATGAGAACAATACAGCAATTCAATGTTACACAGAGTGATCAACATACCGTTAGTGTTGGTACAAGATAAGAACAATACATCAATGCAATGATACACACAGTGATCAACATACCATTAGTGCCAGTACAAGATAAGAACAATACAGGAATTCATTGATTCTCAGGGTGATCAACATACTATTAGTGCCAGTACAAGATAAGAACAATACAGCAATTCAATGATACACAGGGTGATCAACATACCATGAGTGCCGGTACAAGATAAGAGCAATACAGCAATTCAATGATACACAGGTTGATCAACATACCATTAGTGCCAGTACAAGATGAGAACAATACAGCAATTCAATGTTACACAGAGTGATCAACATACCATTAGTGCCAGTACAAGATAAGGACAATACAGCAATTCAATGATACACAGGGTGATCAACATGCCATTAGTGCCAGTACAAGATAAGAACAATACAACAATTCAATGATACACAGGGTGATCATCATACTATAAGTTCCAGTACAAGATAAGAACAATACAGCAATTCAATGATACACAGAGTGATCAACATACTTTTAGTGCCAGTACAAGATAAGAACAATACAACAATTCAATGATACACAGGGTGATCAACATACTATTAGCACCAGTACAAGATAAAAACATTACAGCAATTCAATGATACACAGGGTTATCAACATTCTATTAGTGCATGTACAAGGTAAGATCAAAACAGCAATTCAATGATACACAGAGTGATCAACATACCATTAGTGCCAGTACATGATAAGAACAATACAGCAATTCAATGATACACAGGGTGATCAACATTATATTAGTGCCAGTACAAGATAAGAACAATACAGCAATTCAGTGATACACAGAGTGATCAACATACCATTAGTGCCAGTACAAGATAAGAACAATACTGCAATTCAATGATACACAGAGTGATCAGTGGTGCCAGTACAAGATAAGAACAATACAGCAATTCTGTGTTACACAGGGTGATCAACATACCATTAGTGCCAGTACAAGATAAGAACAATACAGCAATTCAATGATACACAGGCTGATCAACATACCATTAGTGCCAGTACAAGATAAGAACAATACAGCAATTCAATGTTACACAGAGTTATCAACATACCATTAGTGCCAGTACAAGATAAGAACAATACAGCATTTCAATGTTACATAGAGTGATCAACATACCATTAGTGCCAGTACAAGATAAGAACAATACCACAATTCAATGATACACAGGGTGATCAACATACCATGAATGCCGGTACAAGATAAGTGCAATACAGCATTTCAATATTACACAGGTTGATCAACATACCATTAGTGCCAGTACAAGATGAGAACAATACAGCAATTCAATGTTACACAGAGTGATCAACATACCGTTAGTGTTGGTACAAGATAAGAACAATACAACAATGCAATGATACACACAGTGATCAACATACCATTAGTGCCAGTACAAGATAAGAACAATACAGCAATTCATTGATTCTCAGGGTGATCAACATACTATTAGTGCCAGTACAAGATAAGAACAATACAGCAATTCAATGATACACAGGGTGATCAACATACCATGAGTGCCGGTACAAGATAAGAGCAATACAGCAATTCAATGATACACAGGTTGATCAACATACCATTAGTGCCAGTACAAGATGAGAACAATACAGCAATTCAATGTTACACAGAGTGATCAACATACCGTTAGTGTTGGTACAAGATAAGAACAATACAACAATTCAATGATACACACGGTGATCAACATACCATTAGTGCCAGTACAAGATAGGAACAATACAGCAATTCAATGTTACACAGAGTGATCAACATACCATTAGTGCCAGTACAAGATAAGAACAATACAGCAATTCAATGATACACAGGGTGATCAACATGCCATTAGTGCCAGTACAAGATAAGAACAATACAACAATTCAATGATACACAGGGTGATCATCATACTATAAGTTCCAGTACAAGATAAGAACAATACAGCAATTCAATGATACACAGAGTGATCAACATACTTTTAGTGCCAGTACAAGATAAGAACAATACAACAATTCAATGATACACAGGGTGATCAACATACTATTAGCACCAGTACAAGATAAGAACAATACAGCAATTCAATGATACACAGGGTTATCAACATTCTATTAGTGCATGTACAAGGTAAGAACAAAACAGCAATTCAATGATACACAGAGTGATCAACATACCATTAGTGCCAGTACATGATAAGAACAATACAAAAATTCAGTGTTACACAGAGTGATCAACATACCATTAGTGCCAGTACAAGATAAGAACAATACAACAATTGAGTGTTACACAGGGTGATCAACATACCTTTAGTGCCAGTACAAGATAAGAACAATACAGCAATTCAATGATGCAAAGGGTGATCAAAATACCTTTAGTGCCAGTACCAGATAAGAACAATACAGCAATTCAATGATACACAGAGTGATCAACATACCATTAGTGCCAGTACATGATAAGAACAATACAGCAATTCAATGATACACAGAGTGATCAACATACCATTAGTGTCAGTACAAGTTAAGAACAATACTGCAATTCAATGATACACAGGGTGATCAACATTATATTAGTGCCAGTACAAGATAAGAACAATACAGCAATTCAGTGATACACAGAGTGAACAACATACCATTAGTGCCAGTACAAGATAAGAACAATACTGCAATTCAATGATACACAGAGTGATCAGTGGTGCCAGTACAAGATAAGAACAATACAGCAATTCTGTGTTACACAGGGTGATCAACATACCATTAGTGCCAGTACAAGATAAGAACAATACAGCAATTCAATGATACACAGAGTGATCAACATACCATTAGTGCCAGTACAAGATAAGAACAATACAACAATACAATGATACACAGGGTGATCAACATACTATTAGTGCCAGTACAAGATAAGAACAATACAGCAATTCAATGATACACAGGGTTATAAACATACTATTAGTGCATGTACAAGGTAAGAACAAAACAGCAGTTCAATGATACACAGAGTGATCAACATACCATTAGTGCCAGTACAAGATAAGAACAATACAACAATACAATGATACACAGAGTGATCAACATACTATTAGCGCCAGTACAAGTTAAGAACAATACAGCAATTCAATTATACACAGGGTGATCAACATACCATTAGTGCCAGTACAAGATAAGAACAATACAACAATACAATGATACACAGGGTGATCAACATACTATTAGCGCCAGTACAAGATAAGAACAATACAGCAATTCAATGATACACAGGGTGATCAACATTCTATTAGTGCCTGTACAAGATAAGAACAAAACAGCAATTCAATGATACACAGAGTGATCAACATACCATTTGTGCCAGTACAAGATAAGAACAATACAGCAATTCAATGATACACAGGTTGATCAACATACCATTAGTGCCAGTACAAGTTAAGAACAATACAACAATTCCGTGTTACACAGAGTGATCAACATACCATTAGTGCCAGTACAAGATAAGAACAATCCAGCAATTCAATGATTCACAGAGTGATCAACATACCATTAGTGCCAGTACAAGATAAGTACAATACAACAATTCAATGATACACAGGGTGATCAACATACTATTAGCGCCAGTACAAGATAAGAACAATACAGCAATTCAATGATACACAGGGTGATCAACATTCTATTAGTGCCTGTACAAGATAAGAACAAATCAGCAATTCAATGATACACAGAGTGATCAACATACCATTTGTGCCAGTACAAGATAAGAACAATACAGCAATTCAATGATACACAGGGTGATCAACATACCATTTGTGCCAGTACAAGATAAGAACAATACAGCAATTCATTGATACACAGGGTGATCAACATACCATTAGTGCCAGTACAAGATAAGAACAATACAGCCATTCAATGATACACAGGGTGATCAACATACCATCGTGCCAGTACAAGATAAGAACAATACAGCTATTCAATGATACACACGGTGATCAACATACTATTAGTGCCAGTACAAGATAAGAACAATACAGCAATTCAATGATATACAGAGTGATCAACATACCATAGTGCCAGTACAAGATAAGAACAATACAGCTATTCAATGATACACACGGTGATCAACATACCATTAGTGCCAGTACAAGATAAGAACAATACGACAATTCAATGATACACAGGGTGATCAACATAACATTAGTTCCAGTACAAGATATGAACAATACAACAATTGAGTGTTACACAGGGTGATCAACATACCATTAGTGCCAGTACAAGATAAGAACAATACAGCAATTCAATGATGCACAGGGTGATCAAAATACTTTTAGTGCCAGTACAAGATAAGAACAATACAGCAATTCAATGATACACAGAGTGATCAACATACCATTAGTGCCAGTACAAGATGAGAACAACACAGCAATTCAATGATACACAGAGTGATCAACATACTATTAGTGCCAGTACAAGATAAGAACAACACAGCAATTCAATGATACACAGAGTGATCAACATACCATTAGTGCCAGTACACGATAAGAACAATACTGCAATTCAATGATACACAGAGTGATCAACATACTATTAGTTCCAGTACAAGATAAGAACAATAAAGCAATTCAATGATACACAGAGTGATCAATGGTGCCAGTACAAGATAAGAACAATACAGCAATACAATGATACACAGGGTGATCAACATACCATTAGTGCCAGTACATGATAAGAACAATACATCAATTCAATGTTACACTGGGTGATCAACATACCATTAGTGCCAGTACAAGATAAGAACAATACAGCAATTCAATGATACACAGAGTGATCAATGGTGCCAGTACAAGATAAGAACAATACAGCAATACAATGATACACAGGGTGATCAATATACCATTAGTGCCTGTACAAAATAAGAACAATACAACAATTCAATGATATACAGGGTGATCAATATACCATTAGTGCCTGTACAAGATAAGAACAATACAACAATTCAATGATACACAGGGTGATCAATATACCATTAGTGCCTGTACAAAATAAGAACAATACAGCAATTCAATGATACACAGTGTAATGGTAATTTAGTGCCCCATGTTGGTAGCGACAAATGTAATGGTTTCTACAGCCCTCACTTTGAGCGACAAGTGTAACGTTAATTAGTGCCCCACTGTTGGGAGATAAATGTAACTGTTTACCTTTGCCTAAGCTATGTTATTTTAATGGGCGCCAAGACCTCAACCCAATGTTGAAATCTAAATTTGTATTTAACAACGTCTAGCTCTGGCAGAACACCTTCAAGACTCTATCCACTCAGATCGTGGTATGATTTGATCATTAACCCAACAAACAATTGTATCAGGAGAAGGAATTGGTCTATATCTAATGCTACCTACTGAAAGCAAAGATTGCATTGTAAAAGAAATGAATTTATTATATAAAACAAGTATAGGAAAATTAATAATAATAAGTATAAAATTTAAATTGGAGCGTTGCGATTTTAATATTACCGATAGAAAATTACGTGAAAACGGAGTCTGATAAATTGATTTTACTCTTATTTCCAAGCTATGAAGTTACTGAAATTTGAAATGTAAAACAAAGAAAAATGAGAGATTGCGTATTTCTGCGTCATCTGCGCTTACCACTGGAAATTGCTAAAGCATTTCCCTCGTACTGGATGATGCTGTGTGCTTCCCACAGTCTCCTGGACGTCGCCATCTTCTTCGTTATTTGATGATATTCTGGTAGATTAGAAAATTCTATGGTCCGTACCTCGGACCCAAACACTCGTATAACCCCACTGGTTAAGTTTCACAAAGATAGTCGCTAACTCCAGTGAACATCGGAGCGACTCCCGCGTAAACCATACTCGGGAAGTTCTATACAGATAGTCACTAACTCCACTGAACATCGGAGCGACTCGCATGCGCACCCATACTCCTCAAGTATTTCACAGATTGTCGCTAACTCCACTGAAATTCGGAGCGACTCCCGCGTAAACCATACTCGGGAAGTTCTATACAGATAGTCACTATCTCCACTGAACATCGGAGCGACTCGCACGCGCACCCATACTCCTCAAGTATTTCACAGATTGTCGCTAACTCCACTGAACATCGGAGCGACTCCCGCGTAAACCATACTCGGGAAGTTCTATACAGATAGTCCTCGTCCCACGGAACATCGGAGCGATATATCCACACGTTGGCTCCCCCACCATGGTACCGTCTTCCAGCTTACGTTGTCTCCACTGATTGGCTGAGCACGCCGCTAGTTCCCCTCCTCTGGTTCATTACACACGGCGCGCGAGAGGGAGAAGTCGATTTCCGTCCCAACAATTCGCCTTTTCTAGACCTTGCGACCCAGCCTTGCGTAATACTTCTCGACAGGAATCAGCTTGTATTTGAATTCCCAGTGAGTCATCTCTCTCAAATACCCTAACTGACAAAACTCCGTAAAATTCCGTAATCAGATAATTTTCTATGATATCGTCGTTCGTAATAATTTGCTTGATAGCGTTTTCTAATACATAGAAAACCTATCTGAATGCTAATAATTTTTATAAAATGCTCCGAAAATATCTTAATAATAATTATAATAAATTAATAATAATAATAAATTAACATGAAAAATTCTCTTGGCTGAACAATTTGCCGCGTAAATAAATATAGAATGGCTTCCTACTGACTTATGCCAGTTGCATAAAAACCCCTCGAAAAACACGTTACATATTCGCCTCGGATCATCGGATGATTTACCGTGACGACGGTCCATTATCCGATTATCCCAGACACGTTAATAATCCCCATCCAAAATACATATTACATAAATGAAATCACCCTAAATTGCAGATATATACACTCATAATTTTTCTTCACGCACTTTGCGTCAAAGTTTGTTGTCACTATGGATTGCACTTTGCAACCAGTCCAATGTTTTACATATGAAATAGTGTTCCACGGATATTTCCGCCTCTCAAATTTCTCTATGTTGGAGAAATAGACATAATTAATGTGTGAGCACTATGTATTTATGATGTCATATCACACGCATTGAAGGTGTTCTGATATATTTATATCACCATAGAACTTCCTAATTTCACTGGAGGTCCCCTCCTTATGGTGACATTTAATTCCACTTATCACTGAGCACACGATCACACTATTGTGGCAGCGCCTCGTGACCATAATACTTAATCTCTCTTTAAAGTAGATTAAATTAATATTGACTTCTGAAAAAAGAAACAGTAAATGCGCATTACATATAACACCAAATATTTCTGTGCCGTAATCGCCCTGTCTTGTTAAGTTCCCGTAGACCATATTCTACTTAATACTAGTTCTCAACACAGACCATTTCTCCTCACACAAATAATACCATTGTACAAATTATCTTAAATTACACACTTACAAATCTTAATGGCGAGGCCGTAAACAGAAATCACGTGTGCTGATATGTATGAGTTTCATGAAGGACTGTCTCGCATTCTGATGGCCCATCTTTTGCCTCGTGGACGCCTTAAGCAAAAATACCCTGTTCAAGCGCTCACCCATCTCTTGGAGGCAAATGGGAATTCACCAGCGCTACCAAATTCTGGCCTTGGTGTATCGAGACATTTTAGTGCTCAACAGCATCCGACAATCCCGTCATATTTCCCTGTACCTTAAAAACTCTCATTTACTTACATACTACCCCCCTGTGTGACTTCTGATACGCCTGCCTGGAAGACCATCTCCTCCCACGCACCAAATACCACACTTACTCATTTGATAGGCTGGCTCGCCAGCTAAGCACACTCACTTTATGACACATATTTTCGCTGACTATGTATATTATACGTCCCGTATAATCTGTTTCCCTTACTATCCTCCAGCACATATGCTGTTTTTCCAATACGTTTGGAAACTATAAATGTTACTGCGTCACCTGCTTCCAACCTTGCAAGTGGCTCCCTAAACTTAACGTCGTCACGTTGCTCCACTAGCATATTTCTCAGTGTCTGTAACGATGCCCTGTTGCTACTGTCCACACCTGCTAACCCTACTTTCCTCTGGTGTCACGCCTCTACTCGACACTCTATGACCTAAAAATGTCACTTCTGACTGACAGAATGACGACTTAGACAGCTTCAAAGTGAACCCTGCCTGATCTAACTTCTGAAAAACTATATTTAAATGACATAGATGCTCCTCAAACCTGCGTGAACTAATTACCATATCATCAATGTAAATGGTTACAAACTCTCCTGTTTCATCCCCTAATGCGATGTTTGAAGCCCTAATTAAAGCTGCTGAACTACTCTTTAACCCATAAGGTGTTCTACAAAATTGATAAAGATTATATTTATGACTAAAAGCTGTAAATGGTCTATCTTCGTACATAAGTGGCACTTGCCAAAAACTGGAACTCAAATCTACACAAGTGAAATACTTCTTCCCCTCAAATGTTTGCATTAATTCCTCTATTGACATAGATTTCAGCTGATCTGAACTAATTCTACTGTTAACCAAACGAGCGTCTAAACAAATACGAACAGTGCCGTCGGTCTTGGGTACCGTGATCAAAGACTTAACATATGGACTGTTAGAGTGCTCCATAATCCCATCTTCAAGCATCTGGTTAATTTGTGCCTCTACTGCACTCTGATAAGCGAAAGGTACAGGATATCTATGTCCTGTGAATACTGACCTATCAATAACGTTCAATGAATGTGTATAGCAATTGGCCATACCAATGCGATCCTCAAAAACTCTCCTATTACACCATAACACATCATAGAGCCGAACACACTGTTCATCCTCTATATTTCCCTGAAATGCAGCCTCACGTAACGAGTCCTCTAGACTTCCGTTCGTAATCACACTGCCCACAAAACATGGAGAACCCCGCTCTACGGCTGGCGATATCTCATTTAAAGTACAAATCACACCTACAATACTACTCCTCTGAATATGGTCATTGAACGCTACTTCTACTTCAGAATCTCCCCATTTAAATTTCAAACTCCCTACATCATTACATAAGTTACCAGACACTCTACTTAGCCACTCTGAACCCAAGATAACACTGAATACTAAATTTGGAATTACAAGGCAAATCTGCTTCTCTACATGATTATTAATTTTAATGTCTACTAAAACTTGCTTAGAAATTACTTTATACCTCTTCCCAACAGCTGTGATAACAAAAGTGCTTTTAATTGGCATCTCCTCAAAATTTACTCCAGTTCCTTTCATTTTATCATAAAATGCGCTACTTATGCAACTCTTCATACAACCACTATCAATTAAAACATCTGTGTACGCCTCGGACACGTTAAATTTAACTATGGGGCTCTTACTAACCACTTCCTGAATAATACCTTCATCATTTAGTTCATGTAATAATTCATTTCTTACATTTAGGTCATAGGGTTCCTGTATAATTGTATGGACAGGGCATGCTACAGACTGAGATTCTGACCTTACTTCGCAGCCTGGTTCGCGTTTAAAGAACCGCTACAGCTGGCCGTAGTACTACTAACTACTGAACTGGTCTGGTTGTTCTGGGCTGTGTTGTCATTGTTTGGCTGTATATTACTACCACTAGGCTGTCCTCTTCCTTGACCCCTATTCTGGTTGTAATTATTGTCATTATAATTTCTCCCTTGATTTCCCCTGAAATCATTGTTTCTCCCTTGATTTCCCCTGTAATCATTGTTCCTCCCTTGATTTCCCCTGAAATCATTGTTCCTTCCTTGATACTGATTACCATAGCCATTTCCTCTGTTCTGATTTAGCTGATTATTATTATTTCTATTTTGAGCGTTGGCTCCTTCGCCACCGTTCCCTTGAACTTCTTGATGCCTGGCTTCATTAGGTCTATTATTATTATTACCCTGGTTCCGATTGAAATTGTCCTCATAACCCCCTCTCCCTAGTGCATCAAATGTGCTTAACAAATTTTCTACTTGTGATATAGTCTTTACATTCTGGATACAAGCAGCCTCCTTGATCCTATAGGGAAAGTGCCTAAGTAGCAACCTTACCACATCACTTTCCTCCTTCAAGCCATCCAGATATTTATACACTAATACCTGCCCTAAAAAGTATTCGGTCATGGTGGAGCTTCCTTTAGGGTTATATTTACCACACACTACTCCCTCACGATGCTGCGACTGAATAACCTCATTCCAGAACTTTTCACAGAATTTCATTTTAAAATCATTGATATCAGTAAACTTGTCTCTGTAGACAGCAAACCAATTCCTCGTTTCCCCCACAAACACTTGTTCTAAAATTTCAACTACCTGGCACCACTCAATACTACCATTTTCCAACCTCTCCCCGAATTTATTTTCTATAGTGTTCATGAACTCCATTGGGCCCCCCTGTTGATTGCTGAACTTACCCAGTTCTACCTCCCTGTGTGTGCTATTCACAAAAACTGGCCTATTCTGACTATTTTCTTGCCTGATCCTAGCTTTTAATTTTAACTCTAATTCTGCGATTTTCTCCTCAGCCTTCCTCTCAATACTGTTTACTGTTAATTTAATGTTTCCTTCTGATTCTTCTACTTTATCATATAGCTTTGCTTGTTTCTCCTCAATCTTGCTAATGCTCTCTCTATTACTCTCTCTTAAATCATTTACTTCTGCTACTATTTGCGAGTGGACTTTCTCAATTCTACCCCCCAGCTGTTCCTTAACCTCTTTAGTTGCTACCTGAATTTTGTCAATTTCTCCCCCCAATTGCTTTTTGACCTGCTGTGTTTCCAGTTGCACTAGTTCTTTTAAATTTTCAGCCTGTGTACTGATTCTAATTTCTAACTCCTCCTGTACTTTTCCTAATTTCTTGTCTACATCTGCAATGATCTCTTTAACCTTCTCTCCCATTACTCCTCTGATTTCTCCTCTAATCTGCTCCATTTTCACACTAATTTCCTTGTTGTTCTTATCTAATTTTGCATTATTCTGTTCTAATTTTTTATTTAAAGCTTCTGTACTTTCTTTATTTTCCCTACTGTTTTGTTCTAATTTTGCATTTAAAGCTTCTGTACTTTCTTTATTTTCCCTACTGTTTTGTTCTAATTTTTCATTATTCTGTTCTAATTTTGCATTTAAAGCTTCTGTACTTTCTTTATTTTCCCTACTGTTTTGTTCTAATTTTGCATTATTCTGTTCTAATTTTGCATTTAAGTCTTCTGTACTTTCTTTATTTTCCCTACTGTTTTGTTCTAATTTTACATTATTCTGTTCTAAATTTGCATTTAAGGCATCACTACTAACTTTGTTCTGATACATGAACTCGAGAAGTAAAGTTTTTAATTCTGGTTGGCCGCCTACACTCCCTGTTTCAGTATCGGGATTTACCTCCGCTACCCCGGTACTACCATCACTCGACATACTGCTTGTATCATCACTCTCCAGTTGATGACCACTACGTAACCTCATCTGTCTTTCTTTCTCATCCCCCATAATGATATGCACTGATAAAGACAAATAACCCCCAAAATACAGGCACAGAAACATATATCCTTCTCCTTCCACAAATGTTATTAGGTTTTCAGCCCCAAGTTGTCGGCGACAATGTAATGGTAATTTAGTGCCCCATGTTGGTAGCGACAAATGTAATGGTTTCTACAGCCCTCGCTTTGAGCGACAAGTGTAACGTTAATTAGTGCCCCACTGTTGGGAGATAAATGTAACTGTTTACCTTTGCCTAAGCTATGTTGTTTTAATGGGCGCCAAGACCTCAACCCAATGTTGAAATCTAAATTTGTATTTAACAACGTCTAGCTCTGGCAGAACACCTTCAAGACTCTATCCACTCAGATCGTGGTATGATTTGATCATTAACCCAACAAACAATTGTATCAGGAGAAGGAATTGGTCTATATCTAATGCTACCTACTGAAAGCAAAGATTGCATTGTAAAAGAAATGAATTTATTATATAAAACAAGTATAGCAAAATTAATAATAATAAGTATAAAATTTAAATTGGAGCGTTGCGATTTTAATATTACCGATAGAAAATTACGTGAAAACGGAGTCTGATAAATTGATTTTACTCTTATTTCCAAGCTATGAAGTTACTGAAATTTGAAATGTAAAACAAAGAAAAATGAGAGATTGCGTATTTCTGCGTCATTTGCGCTTACCACTGGAAATTGCTAAAGCATTCCCCTCGTACTGGATGATGCTGTGTGCTTCCCACAGTCTCCTGGACGTCGCCATCTTCTTCGTTATTTGATGATATTCTGGTAGATTAGAAAATTCTATGGTCCGTACCTCGGACCCAAACACTCGTATAACCCCACTGGTTAAGTTTCACAAAGATAGTCGCTAACTCCAGTGAACATCGGAGCGACTCCCGCGTAAACCATACTCGGGAAGTTCTATACAGATAGTCACTAACTCCACTGAACATCGGAGCGACTCGCACGCGCACCCATACTCCTCAAGTATTTCACAGATTGTCGCTAACTCCACTGAACATCGGAGCGACTCCCGCGTAAACCATACTCGGGAAGTTCTATACAGATAGTCACTAACTCCACTGAACATCGGAGCGACTCGCACGCGCACCCATACTCCTCAAGTATTTCACAGATTGTCGCTAACTCCACTGAAATTCGGAGCGACTCCCGCGTAAACCATACTCGGGAAGTTCTATACAGATAGTCACTATCTCCACTGAACATCGGAGCGACTGGCACGCGCACCCATACTCCTCAAGTATTTCACAGATTGTCGCTAACTCCACTGAACATCGGAGCGACTCCCGCGTAAACCATACTCGGGAAGTTCTATACAGATAGTCCTCGTCCCACGGAACATCGGAGCGATATATCCACACGTTGGCTCCCCCACCATGGTACCGTCTTCCAGCTTACGTTGTCTCCACTGATTGGCTGAGCACGCCGCTAGTTCCCCTCCTCTGGTTCATTACACACGGCGCGCGAGAGGGAGAAGTCGATTTCCGTCCCAACAATTCGCCTTTTCTAGACCTTGCGACCCAGCCTTGCGTAATACTTCTCGACAGGAATCAGCTTGTATTTGAATTCCCAGTGAGTCATCTCTCTCAAATACCCTAACTGACAAAACTCCGTAAAATTCCGTAATCAGATAATTTTCTATGATATCGTCGTTCGTAATAATTTGCTTGATAGCGTTTTCTAATACATAGAAAACCTATCTGAATGCTAATAATTTTTATAAAATGCTCCGAAAATATCTTAATAATAATTATAATAAATTAATAATAATAATAAATTAACATGAAAAATTCTCTTGGCTGAACAATTTGCCTCGTAAATAAATATAGAATGGCTTCCTACTGACTTATGCCAGTTGCATAAAAACCCCTCGAAAAACACGTTACAACAGGGTTATCAACATACTATTAGTGCCAGTACAAGATAAGAACAATACAGCAATTCAGTGATACACAGGGTGATCAGCATACTATTAGTGCCAGTACAAGATAAGGACAATACAACAATTCAATGATACACAGGGTGATCAACATACTATTAGTGCCAGTACAAGATAAGAACAATACAACAATTCAATGATACACAGGGTGATCAACATACTATTAGTGCCAGTACAAGATATGCACAATACAGCAATTCAATGATACACAGAGTGATCAACATACCATTAGTGCCAGTACAAGATAAGAACAATACAGCAATTCAATGATACACAGTTTTATCAACATACTATTAGTGCCAGTACAAGATAAGAACAATACAGCAATTCAATGATACACAGAGTGATCAACATACTATTCGTGCCAGTACAAGATAAGAACAATACAACAATTCAATGATACACAGAGTGATCAATGGTGCCAGTTCAAGATGAGAACAATACAGCAATTCAATGATACACAGGGTGATCAACATACTATTAGTGCCAGTACAAGATAAGAACAATACATCAATTCAATGATACACATGGTGATCAACATACCATTAGTGTCAATACAAGATCAGAACAATACAACAATTCAAAGATACACAGGGTGATCAACATACCATTAGTGTCAGTACAAGATATGAACAATACAGCAATTCAATGATACACAGGGTGATCAACAAACCATTAGTGCCAGTACAAGATAAGGTCAATACAGCAATTCAATGATACACAGGGTGATCAACATACTATTAGTGCCAGTACAAGATAAGAACAATACAGCAATTCAATGATACACAGAGTGATCAACATACCATTTGTGCCAGTACAAGATAAGACCAATACAGCAATTCAATGATACACAGAGTGATCAACGTACCATTAGTGCCAGTACAAGATAAGAACAATACAACAATTCAGTTTTACACAAAGTGATCAACATACCATTAGTGCCAGTAAAAGATAAGAACAATACAGCAATTCAATGATACACAGGGTGATCAACATACCATTAATGCCAGTACAAGATAAGAACAATACAGCAATTCAATGTTACACAGAGTTATCAACATACCATTAGTGCCAGTACAAGATAAGAACAATACAGCATTTCAATGTTACATAGAGTAATCAACATACCATTAGTGCCAGTACAAGATAAGAACAATACCACAATTCAATGATACACAGGGTGATCAACATACCATGAGTGCCGGTACAAGATAAGAGCAATACAGCAATTCAATGATACACAGGTTGATCAACATACCATTAGTGCCAGTACAAGATGAGAACAATACAGCAATTCAATGTTACACAGAGTGATCAACATACCGTTAGTGTTGGTACAAGATAAGAACAATACAACAATTCAATGATACACACGGTGATCAACATACCATTAGTGCCAGTACAAGATAAGAACAATACAGCAATTCATTGATTCTCAGGGTGATCAACATACTATTAGTGCCAGTACAAGATAAGAACAATACAGCAATTTAATGATACACAGGGTGATCAACATACCATGAGTGCCGGTACAAGATAAGAGCAATACAGCAATTCAATGATACACAGGTTGATCAACATACCATTAGTGCCAGTACAAGATGAGAACAATACAGCAATTCAATGTTACACAGAGTGATCAACATACCGTTAGTGTTGGCACAAGATAAGAACAATAAAACAATTCAATGATACACAGGTTGATCAACATACCATGAGTGCCGGTACAAGATAATAGCAATACAGCAATTCAATGATACACAGGTTGATCAACATACCATTAGTGCCAGTACAAGATAAGAACAATACAGCAATTCAATGGTATACAGGGTGATCAACATACCATTAGTGCCAGTACAAGATAAGAACAATACAGCTATTCAATGATACACAGAATGATCAACATACCATTAGTGCCAGTACAAGATAAGAACAATAAAACAATTCAATGATACACAGGGTGATCAACATATTATCAGTGCCAGTACAAGTTAAAAACAATACAGCAATTCAATGATACACAGGGTGATCAACATACTACTAGTGCCAGTACAAGATAAGAACAGTACAGCAATTCAATAATACACAGAGTGATCAATGGTGCCAGTACAAGACAAGAACAATACAGCAATTCTGTGTTACACAGGGTGATCAACATACCATTAGTGCCTGTACAAGATAAGAACAATACAGCAATTCAATGATACACAGAGTGATCAACATACCATTAGTGCCAGTACATGATAAGAACAATACAGCAATTCAATGATACACAGGGTGATCAACATAACATTAGTGCCAGTACAAGATAAGAACAATACAGCAATTCAATAATACACAGAGTGATCAATGGTGCCAGTACAAGATAAGAACAATACAACAATTCAATGTTACACTGGGTGATCAACATACTATTAGTGCCAGTTCAAGATAAGAACAATACAGCAGTTCAATGATACACAGAGTGATCAACATACTATTACTGCCAGTACAAGATAAGAACAATACAACAATTCAATGATACACAGGGTGATCAACATACCATAAGTGCCAGTACGAGATAAGAACAGTGCAGCAAATCAATGATAGACAGGGTGATCAACATACCATTAGTGCCAGTACAAGATAAGAACAATACAGCTATTCAATGATACTCACGGTGATCAACATACCATTAGTGCCAGTACAAGATAAGGTCAATACAGCAATTCAATGATGCACAGGGTGATCAACATACTATTAGTGCCAGTACAAGATAAGAACAATACAGCAATTCAATGATACACAGAGTGATCAACATACTATTAGTGCCAGTACAAGAGAAGACCAATACAGCAATTCAATGTTACACAGGGTGATCAACATACTATTAGTGCCAGTTCAAGATAAGAACAATACAGCAGTTCAATGATACACAGGGTGATCAACATACTATTAGTGCCAGTACAAGATAAGAACAATACAGCAATTCAATGATACACAGGGTGATCAACATACTATTAGTGCCAGTACAAGATAAGAACAATACAGCAATTCAATGTTACACAGGGTGATCAACATACTATTAGTGCCAGTACAAGATAAGAACAATACAGCAATTCAATGATGCACAGAGTGATCAACATACTATTAGTGCCAGTACAAGATAAAAACAATACAGCAATTCAATGATACACAGGGTGATCAACATACCATTAGTGCCAGTACAAAATAAGAACAATACAAGAATTCAATGATACACAGAGTGATCAACATACCATTAGTGCCAGTACATGATAAGAACAATACAGCAATTCAATGATGCACAGAGTGATCAACATACTATTAGTGCCAGTACAAGATAAAAACAATACAGCAATTCAATGATACACAGGGTGATCAACATACTATTAGTGCCAGTACATGATAGGAACAATACTGCAATTCAATGATACACAGAGTGATCAACATACTATTAGTGCCAGTACAAGATAAGAACAATACAACAATTCAATGATACACAGGGTGATCAACATACTATTAGTGCCAGTACAAGATAGGAACAATACAGCAATTCAATGATACACAGAGTGATCAACATACCATTAGTGCCAGTACAAGATAAGAACAATACAACAATTCAATGATACACAGAGTGATCAACATACTATTAGTGCCAGTACAAGATAAAAACAATACAGGAATTCAACGATACACAGGGTGATCAACATACTATTAGTGCCAGTACAAGATAAGAACAATACAGCAATTCAATGATACACAGAGTGATCAACATACTATTAGCGCCAGTACAAGATAGGAACAATACAACAATTCAATGATACACAGGGTGATCAACATGCCATTGGTGCCAGTACAAGATAAGAACAATACAGCAATTCAATGTTACACAGGGTGATCAACATACTATTAGTGCCAGTACAAGATAAGAACAATACAGCAATTCAATGATGCACAGAGTGATCAACATACTATTAGTGCCAGTACAAGATAAAAACAATACAGCAATTCAATGATACACAGGGTGATCAACATACCATTAGTGCCAGTACAAAATAAGAACAATACAAGAATTCAATGATACACAGAGTGATCAACATACCATTAGTGCCAGTACATGATAAGAACAATACAGCAATTCAATGATGCACAGAGTGATCAACATACTATTAGTGCCAGTACAAGATAAAAACAATACAGCAATTCAATGATACACAGGGTGATCAACATACTATTATTGCCAGTTCATGATAGGAACAATACTGCAATTCAATGATACACAGAGTGATCAACATACTATTAGTGCCAGTACAAGATAAGAACAATACAACAATTCAATGATACACAGGTTGATCAACATACTATTAGTGCCAGTACAAGATAGGAACAATACCGCAATTCAATGATACACAGAGTGATCAACATACCATTAGTGCCAGTACAAGATAAGAACAATACAACAATTCAATGATACACAGGGTGATCAACATACCATTAGTGCCAGTACAAGATAAGAACAATACAGCAATTCAATGATACACAGGGTGATCAACATACCATTAGTGCCAGTACAAGATATGAACAATACAGCAATTCAATGATACACAGGGTGATCAACATACCATTAGTGCCAGTACAAGATAAGAACAATACAGCAATTCAATGATACACAGAGTGATCAACATTCTATTAGTGCCAGTACAAGATAAGAACAATTCAAGAATTCAATGATACACAGGGTGATCAACATACCATTAGTGCCAGTACAAGATGAGAACAGTATTGCAATTCAATGATACACAGAGTGATCAACATACCATTAGTGCCAGTACAAGATATGAACAATACAGCAATTCAATGATACACAGAGTGATCAACATACCATTAGTGCCAGTACAAGATAAGAACAATACAGCAATTCAATGATACACAGGGTGATCAACATACCACTTGTGCCAGTACAAGGTAAGAACAATACAGCAATTCATTGATACACAGAGTGATCAACATTCTATTAGTGCCAGTACAAGATAAGAACAATACAGCAATTCAATGATACACAGGGTGATCAACATACCATTAGTGCCAGTACAAGTTAAGAACAATACAGCAATTCATTGATACACAGAGTGATCAACATTCTATTAGTGCCAGTACAAGATAAGAACAATACAGCAATTCAATGATACACAGAGTGATCAACATAACTTTAGTGCCAGTACAAGATAAGAACAATACAGCAATTCAATGATACACAGAGTGATCAACATACTATTAGTGCCAGTACAAGATAAGAACAATACAGCAATTCAATGATACACAGAGTGATCAACATTCTATTAGTGCCAGTACAAGATAAGAACAATACAGCAATTCAATGATACACAGGGTGATCAACATACCATTAGTGCCAGTACAAGTTAAGAACAATACAGCAATTCATTGATACACAGAGTGATCAACATTCTATTAGTGCCAGTACAAGATAAGAACAATACAGCAATTCAATAATACACAGGGTGATCAACATACCATTAGTGCCAGTACAAGATAAGAACAATACAGCAATTCAATTATACACAGAGTGATCAACATACTCTTAGTGCCAGTACAAGATGAGAACAGTATTAAAATTCAATGATACACAGAGTGATCAACATACCATTAGTGCCAGTACAAGATAAGAACAATACAGCAATTCAATGATGCACAGAGTGATCAACATACCATTAGTGCCAGTACATGATGAGTACAGTATTGCAATTCAATGATACACAGAGTGATCAACATACCATTAGTGCCAGCACAAGATAAGAACAATACAGCAATTCAATGATACACAGAGTGATCAACATACTATTAGTGCCAGTACAAGATAAGAACAATACAACAATTTAATGATACACAGGATGATCAACATTCCATTAGTGTCAGTACAAGATCAGAACAATACTGCAATTCAATGATACACAGAGTGATCAACATACTATTAGTGCCAGTACAAGATAAGAACAATACAACAATTCAATGATACACATGATGATCAACATTGCATTACTGCCAGTACAAGATAAGGACAATACAACAATTCAATGATACACAGAGTGATCAACATACTATTAGTGCCAGTACAAGATAAGAACAATACAGCAATTCAATGATACATAGGGTGATCAACATACCATTAGTGCCAGTACAAGATAAGAACAATACAGCAATTCAATGATACACAGGGTGATCAACATACCATTAGTGTCAGTACAAGATCAGAACAATACAGCAATTCAATGATACACAGGGTGATCAACATACCATTAGTGCCAGTACAAGATATGAACAATACAGCAATTCAATGATACACAGGGTGATCAACATACCATTAGTGCCAGTACAAGATAAGAACAATACAGCAATTCAATGATACACAGGGTGATCAACATACCACTTGTGCCAGTACAAGGTAAGAACATTACAGCAATTCAATGATACAAAGAGTAATCCACATTCTATTAGTGCCAGTACAAGATAAGGACAATACAGCAATTCAATGATACACAGGGTGATTAACATACTATTAGTGCCAGTACAAGATAAGAACAATACAACATTTCAATGATTCTCAGGGTGATCAACATACTATTAGTGCCAGTACAAGATAAGGACAATACTGCAATTCAATGATACACAGGGTGATTAACATACTATTAGTGCCAGTACAAGATAAGAACAATACAGCAATTCAATGATACACAGGGTGATCAACATACCATTAGTGCCATTACAAGATAAGAACAATACAGCAATTCAATGATACACAGAGTGATCAACATACCATTAGTGCTGTAATGGTTTCCTTTGCCCTCACGTTTAGCGACAAATGTAATGGTTAGACTGCCCTTCACGTTGAGCGACAAGTGTGACGTTAATTATTGCCCCATCTGTTGGTAGCGACAAATGTAGCAGTTTCGCTGCCCCTAACTGTTGGGTGATAAATGTAACTGTTTACCTTTGCCTAAGCTATGTTGTTTTAATGGGCGCCGAGACCTCAATGCAATGCTGAAATCTAAATTTGTATTTAACAACGTCTAGCTCTGGCAGAACACCTTCAAGACACTATTCACTCAGATCGTGGTATGATTTGATCATTAACCCAACAAACAATTGTATCAGGAGAAGGAATTGGTCTATATCTAATGCTACCTACTGAAAGCAAAGATTGCATTGTAAGAGAAATGAATTTAATATATAAAAAACAAGTATAGCAAAATTAATAATAATAATAATAAGTTTGAATTTAAATTGGAGCGTTGCGATTTTAATATTACCGATAGAAAATTACGTGAAAACGGAGTCTGATCAATCATTGATTTTACTCTTATTCCCAAGCTATGAAGTTACTGAAATATGAAATATAAAACAAAGAAAAATGAGAGATTGCGTATTTCTGCGTCATCTGCGCTTACCACTGGAAATTGCTAAAGCATTTCCCTCGTACTGGATGATGCTGTGTGCTTCCCACAGTCTCCTGGACGTCGCCATCTTCTTCGTTATTTGATGATATTCTGGTAGATTAGATAATTCTATGATCCGTACCTCGGACCCAAACACTCGTATAACCACACTGGTTAAGTTTCACAAAGATAGTCGCTTACTCCACTGAACATCGGAGCCACTCGCACGCGCACCCATACTCGTCAAGTATTTCACAGATTGTCCTCGTTTCACGGCGCGTCGAACGATATATGCACACGTTGGCTCCCCCACCATGGTACCGACTTCCAGCTTACGTGGTCTCCACTGATTGGCTGAGCACGCCGCTACTTCCCCTCCTCTGGTTCATTACACACGGCGCGCGAATCGAGAAGTCGATTTCCGTTCCAACAATTCACCTTTTCTTGACGATGCGACCCAAGATTGCGTCATGCTTCTCGACAGGAATCAGCTTGTATTTGAATTCCCAGTGAGTCATCTCTCTCAAATACCCTAACTGACAAAAACTCCGTAAAATTCCGTAATCAGATAATTTTCTATGATATCGTCGTTCGTAATAATTTGCTTGATAGTGTTTTCTAAGACATAGAAAACCTATCTGTATGCTTATAATTTTTATAAAATGCTCCGAAAATACCTTAATAATAATTATAATAAATTAATAATAATAATAAATTAATTTGAAAAATTCTCTTGGCTGAACAATTTGCCGCGTAAATAAATATAGAATGGCTTCCTACTGACTTATGCCAGTTGCATAAAACCCCTCGAAAAACACGTTACATATTCGCCTCGGATCATCGGATGATTTACCGTGACGACGGTCCATTATCCGATTATCCCAGACACGTTAATAAACCCCACCCAAAATACATATTACATAAATGAAATCACCATAAATCACAGATATATATACACTCATAAATTTTCTTCACGCACTTTGCGTCAAAGTTTGTTGTCTCTATGGATTGCACTTTGCAACCAGTCCAATGTTTTACATATAGAATAGTGTTCCACGGATATTTCCGCCTCTCAAATTTCTCTATGTTGGAGAAATAGACATAATTAATGTGTGAGCACTATGTATTTATGATGTCATATCACACGCATTGAGGGTGTTCTGATAAATTTATATCTCCATAGAACTTCCTAATTTCACTGGAGGTCCCTTCCTTATGGTGAAATTTAATCTCACTTATCACTGAGCACACGATCACACTATTGTGGCAGCGCCTCGTGACCATAATACTTAATCTCTCTTTAAAGTAGATTAAATTAATATTGACTTCTGAAAAAAAAACAGTAAATGTGCATTACATATAACACCAAATATTTCTGTGCCGTAATCGCCCTGTTTTGTTAAGTTCTCGTAGACCATATTCTACTTAATTCTAGTTCTCAACACAGACCCGTTCTCCTCACACAAATAATACCATTATACAAATTGCCTTAAATTACACACTTACAAATCTTACATGGCGAGGCCGTAAACAGAAATCACGTGTGCTGATATGTATGAGTTTCATGAAGCACTGTCTCGCATTCTGATGGCCCATCTTTTGCCTCGTGGACGCCTTAAGCAAAAATACCCTGTTCAAGCGCTCACCCATCTCTTGGAGGCAAATGGGAATTCACCAGCGCTACCAAATTCTGGCCTTGGTGTATCGAGACATTTTAGTGCTCAAGAGAATCCGACAATCCCGTCATATTACCCTGTACCTTAAAAATTCTCATTTACGTACATACTACCCCCCTGTGTGACTTCTGATACGCCTGCCTGGAAGACCAGATCTTCCACGCACCAAATACCACACTTACTCATTTGATAGGCTGGTTCGCCAGCTAAACACACTCACTTTATGACACATATTTTCGTAGACTATGTATATTATACGTCCCGTATAATCTGTTTCCCTTACTATCCTCCAGCACATATGCTGTTTTTCCAATACGTTTGGAAACTATAAATGGTTACTCCGTCACCTGCTTCCAACCTTGCAAGTGGTTCCCTTTAAATGAACGTCATCACGCTGCTCTACCTAGCATATTTCTCAGTGTCTGTAACGATGCCCTGTTGCTACTGTCCACACATGCACATATTAAAATACCGTCCTCTGCTTTAACCACAGGATAATCCCTACATAAATTAGTGTCCCTTGATAGCATGTCTGCTAGAATGTTATCTTTACCTTTAATATATTTTACTGTGAATTCGTATTCCTGCAGAGCAAGAATCCACCTACTAACTCTGTTAGAACTGAGTTTACAAGTCTACATATACAGTAATGCATGGTGATCTGTGTGGATCTCAAATTTCCCCCCTACTAAATACATTCTAACTTTCCCTAAACTGAAAACAATACCTAAAAGCTCTAACTCAGTAATCGTGTATCTTTTCTCTGCTGCTGTCAGTCCTCGCGAGGCTAAAGACGCAATGCACAGATTACCCTCATCATCTCTCTGACATAATACTCCAGCAATGCCTATATGTGAAGCATCTGTCATAACCACATATTCCTTATCTTTTAACGGATATTTCAGCACTACAGCTTTCTCAAAACCTTCCTTCAGCGCTCTAAAAGCCTGTTCATGCTTGGACACCCATCTTCACCGAGTCCCACTTTTAAGCAATTCCCTGAATGGTTCTACCAACCCTGAGTATTTAAGAACGAACCTCCTGAAAAAGTTGCAAATTCCCAGGTACGTTTTTAACTGTTTAACATTCTGTGGCACCTCTGCGTTAAGTATCTTATTAACCCTACTTTCTTCTGGTGTTACACCTCTACTCGACACTCTATGACCTAAAAATGTCACTTCTGACTGACAGAATGACGACTTAGACAGCTTCAAAGTGAACCCTGCCTGATCTAACTTCTGAAAAACTATATCTAAATGACGTAGATGCTCCTCAAAACTGCGTGACCTAATTACCATATCATCTATGTAAATGGTTACAAACTCTCCTGTGTCATCCCCTAATGCGATGTTTAAAGCCCTAATTAAAGCTGCTGAACTACTCTTTAACCCATAAGGTGTTCTACAAAATTGATAAAGGTTATATTTATGACTAAAAGCTGTAAATGGTCTATCTTCGTACATAAGTGGCACTTGCCAAAAACTGGAACTCAAATCTACACAAGTGAAATACTTCTTCCCCTCAAATGTTTGCATTAATTCCTCTATTGACATAGATTTCAGCTGATCTGAACTAATTCTACTGTTAACCAAACGAGCGTCTAAACAAATACGAACAGTGCCGTCGGTCTTGGGTACCGTGATCAAAGAATTAACATACGGACTGTTAGAGTGCTCAATAATCCCATCTTCAAGCATCTGATTAATTTGTGCCTCAACTGCACTCTGATAAGCGAAAGGTACAGGATATCTATGTCCTGTGAATACTGACCTATCAATAACGTTCAATGAATGTGTATAGCAATTGGCCATACCAATGCGATCCTCAAACACTCTCCTATTACACAATAACTCATCATAGAGCCGAACACATTGTTCCACCTCTATATTACCCTGAAATGCAGCCTCACGAACGAGTCCTCTAGACTTCCGTTCGTAATCACACTGCCCACAAAACATGGAGAACCCCGCTCTACGGCTGGCGATATCTCATTTAAAGTACAAATCACACCTACAACACTACTCCTCTGAATATGGTCATTGAACGCTACTTCTACTTCAGAATCTCCCCATTTAAATTCCAAACTCCCTACATCATAACATAAGTTACCAGACACTCTACTTAGCCACTCTGAACCCAAGATAACACTGAATACTAAATTTGGAATTACAAGGCAAATCTGCTTCTCTATATGATTATTAATTTTAATGTCTACTAAAACTTGCTTAGAAATTACTTTAGACCTCTTCCCAACAGCTGTGATAACAAAAGTGTTTTTAATTGGCATCTCCTCAAAATTTACTCCAGTTCCTTTCATTTTATCATAAAATGCACTACTTATGCAACTCTTCATACAACCACTATCAATTAAAACATCTGTGTACGCCTCGGACACGTTAAATTTAACTATGGGGCTCTTACTAACCACTTCCTGAATAATACCTTCATCATTTAGTTCATGTAATAATTCATTTCTTACATTTAGGTCATAGGGTTCCTGTATAATTGTATGGACAGGGCATGCTACAGACTGAGATTCTGACCTTACTTCGCAGCCTGGTTCGCGTTTAAAGAACCGCTACAGCTGGCCGTAGTACTACTAACTACTAAACTGGTCTGGTTGTTCTGGGCTGTGTTGTCATTGTTTGGCTGTATATTACTACCACTAGGCTGTCCTCTTCCTTGACCCCTATTCTGGTTGTAATTATTGTCATTATAATTTCCCCCTTGATTTCCCCTGAAATCCTTGTTTCTCCCTTGATTTCCCCTGTAATCATTGTTCCTCCCTTGATTTCCCCTGAAATCATTGTTCCTCCCTTGATACTGATTACCATAGCCATTTCCTCTGTTCTGATTTAGCTGATTATTATTATTATTTCTATTTTGAGCGTTGGCCCCTTCGCCACCGTTCCCTTGAACTCCTTGATGCCTGGCTTCATTAGGTCTATTATTATTACTACCCTGGTTCCTATTGAAATTGTCCTCATAACCCCCTCTCCCTAGTGCATCAAATGTGCTTAACAAATTTTCTACTTGTGATATTGTCTTTACATTCTGGATACAAGCAGCCTCCTTGATCCTATAGGGAAAGTGCCTAAGTAGCAACCTTACCACATCACTTTCCTCCTTCAAGCCATCCAGATATTTACACACAAATACCTGCCCTAAAAAGTATTCGGTCATGGTGGAGCTTCCTTTAGGGTTATATTTACCATACACTACTCCCTCACGATGCTGCGACTGTATAACCTCATTCCAGAACTTTTCACAGAATTTCATTTTAAAATCATTGATATCAGTAAACGTGTCTCTGTAGACAGCAAACCAATTCCTCGTTTCCCCCACAAACACTTGTTCTAAAATTTCAACTACCTGGCACCACTCAATACTACCATTTTCCAACCTTTCCCCGAATTTATTTTCTATAGTGCTCATGAACTCCATTGGGCACCCCTGTCGATTGCCGAACTTACCCAGTTCTACCTCCCTGTGTGTGCTATTCACAAAAACTGGCCTATTCTGACTATTTTCTTGCCTGATCCTAGCTTTTAATTTTAACTCTAATTCTGTGATTTTCTCCTCAGCGTTGCTCTCAATACTGTTTTCTGTTAATTTAATGTTTCCTTCTGATTCTTCTACTTTATCATATAGCTTTGCTTGTTTCTCCTCAATCTTGCTAATGTTCTCTCTATTACTCTCTCTTAAATCATTTACTTCTGCAACTATTTGTGAGTGGACTTTCTCAATTCTACCCCCCAGCTGTTCCTTAACCTCTTTGGTAGCTACCTGAATTTTGTCAATTTCTCCCCCCAATTGCTTTTTGACCTGCTGTGTTTCCAGTTGCACTAGTTCTTTTAAATTTTCAGCCTGTGTACTGATTCTAATTTCCAACTCCTCCTGTACTTTTCCTAATTTTCTGTCTACATCTGCAATAATCTCTTTAGCCTTTTCTTCCATCACCCCCCTGATCTCACCTCTAATCAGTTCAAATTTGTCACTCATTTCCCTACTGTTTTGTTCTAATTTAGCATTTAAAGTTTCAGTACTCTCTCTATTTTCCTTACTGTTTTGTTCTAATCTGGCGTTTAAAGTTTCATTACTCTCTCTATTTTCCCTACTGTTTTGTTCTAATTTAGCATTGTTTTGTTCCAGTTTTGAGTTTAAAGCGTCTGTACTTTCTTTATTTTCCCTACTCTTTTGTTCTAATTTGGCATTTAAGGCATCTGTACTTTCTTTATTTTCCCTACTGGTTTGTTCTAATTTTGCAATTAAGGCATCACTACTAACTTTGTTCTGATACATGAACTCAAGAAGTAAAGTTTTTAATTCTGGTTGGCCTCCTACACTCCCTGTTTCAGTATCGGGATTTACCTCCGCTACCCCGGTACTACCATCACTCGACATACTGCTCGTATCATCACTCTCCAGTTGATGACCACTACGTAACCTCATCTGTCATTCTTTCTCATCCCCCATAATGATATACACTGATAAAGACAAATAACCCCCAAAATACAGGCACAGAAATATATATCCTTCTCCCTCCACAAATGTTATTAGGTTTTCAGCACCAAGTTGTCGGCGACAAATGTAATGGTTTCCTTTGCCCTCACGTTGAGCGACAAATGTAATGGTTAGACTGCCCTTCACGTTGAGCGACAAGTGTAACGTTAATTATTGACCCATCTGTTGGTAGCGACAAATGTAGCAGTTTCGCTGCCCCTAACTGTTGGGTGATAAATGTAACTGTTTACCTTTGCCTAAGCTATGTTGTTTTGATGGGCGCCAAGACTTCAATGCAATGCTGAAATCTAAATTTGTATTTAACAACGTCTAGCTCTGGCAGAACACCTTCAAGACTCTATTCACTCAGATCGTGGTATGATTTGATCATTAACCCAACAAACAATTGTATCAGGAGAAGGAATTGGTCTATATCTAATGCTACCTACTGAAAGCAAAGATTGCATTGTAAGAGAAATGAATTTAATATATAAAAAACAAGTATAGCAAAATTAATAATAATAATAATAAGTTTGAATTTAAATTGGAGCGTTGCGATTTTAATATTACCGATAGAAAATTACGTGAAAACGGAGTCTGATCAATCATTGATTTTACTCTTATTCCCAAGCTATGAAGTTACTGAAATATGAAATATAAAACAAAGAAAAATGAGAGATTGCGTATTTCTGCGTCATCTGCGCTTACCACTGGAAATTGCTAAAGCATTTCCCTCGTACTGGATGATGCTGTGTGCTTCCCACAGTCTCCTGGACGTCGCCATCTTCTTCGTTATTTGATGATATTCTGGTAGATTAGATAATTCTATGGTCCGTACCTCGGACCCAAACACTCGTATAACCACACTGGTTAAGTTTCACAAAGATAGTCGCTAACTCCACTGAACATCGGAGCCACTCGCACGCGCACCCATACTCGTCAAGTATTTCACAGATTGTCCTCGTTTCACGGCGCGTCGAACGATATATGCACACGTTGGCTCCCCCACCATGGTACCGACTTCCAGCTTACGTGGTCTCCACTGATTGGCTGAGCACGCCGCTACTTCCCCTCCTCTGGTTCATTACACACGGCGCGTGAATCGAGAAGTCGATTTCCGTTCCAACAATTCACCTTTTCTTGACGATGCGACCCAAGATTGCGTCATGCTTCTCGACAGGAATCAGCTTGTATTTGAATTCCCAGTGAGTCATCTCTCTCAAATACCCTAACTGACAAAAACTCCGTAAAATTCCGTAATCAGATAATTTTCTATGATATCGTCGTTCGTAATAATTTGCTTGATAGTGTTTTCTAAGACATAGAAAACCTATCTGTATGCTTATAATTTTTATAAAATGCTCCGAAAATACCTTAATAATAATTATAATAAATTAATAATAATAATAAATTAATTTGAAAAATTCTCTTGGCTGAACAATTTGCCGCGTAAATAAATATAGAATGGCTTCCTACTGACTTATGCCAGTTGCATAAAAAAAACGAAAAACACGTTACAGTGCCAGTACAAGATAAGAAGAATACAGCAATTCAATGATACACAGAGTGATCAACATACCATTAGTGCCAGTACAAGATAAGAAAAATACAGCAATTCAATGATACACAGAGTGATCAACATACCATTAGTGCCAGTACAAGATAAGAACAATAGAGCAATTCAATGATACACAGGGTGATCAACATACAATTAGTGCCAGTACAAGATGAGAACAATACAACAATTCAATGATACACAGGGTGATCAACATACCACTAGTGCCAGTACAAGATAAGAACAATATAGCAATTGAATGATACACAGGGTGATCAACATACCATTAGTGCCAGTACAAGACAAGAACAATACAGCAATTCAATGATACACAGAGTGATCAACATACTATTAGTACCAGTACAAGATAAGAACAATACAGCAATTCAATGATACACAGAGTGATCAACATACCATTAGTGCCAGTACAAGATAAGAACAATACAGCTATTCAATGTTACACAGAGTGATCAACATACCATTAGTGCCAGTACAAGATAAGAACAATACAGCAATTCAATGATACACATGGTGATCAACATACCATTAGTGCCAGTACAAGATAAGAACAATACAGCAATTCAATGATACACAGGGTGATCAACATACCATTAGTGCCAGTACAAGATAAGAACAATACAGCAATTCAATGATACACAGGGTGATCAACATACCATTAGTGCCAGTACAAGATAAGAACAATACAGCAATTCAATGATACACAGGTGATCAACATACTATTAGTGCCAGTACAAGATAAGAACAATACAGCAATTCAATGATACACATGGTGATCAACATACCATTAGTGCCAGTACAAGATAAGAACAATACAGCAATTCAATGATACACAGAGTGATCAACATACTATTAGTGCCAGTACAAGATAAGAACAATACAGCAATTCAATGATACGCATGGTGATCAACATACCATTAGTGCCAGTACAAGATAAGAACAATACAGCAATTCAATGATACACATGGTGATCAACATACCATTAGTGCCAGTACAAGATAAGAACAATACAGCAATTCAATGATACACAGGGTGATCAACATACTATTAGTGCCAGTACAAGATAAGAAGAATACAGCAATTCAATGATACACAGAGTGATCAACATACCATTAGTGCCAGTATAAGATAAGAACAATACAGCTATTCAATGTTACACAGAGTGATCAACATACCATTAGTGCCAGTACAAGATAAGAACAATACAGCAATTCAATGATACACATGGTGATCAACATACCATTAGTGCCAGTACAAGATAAGAACAATACAACAATTCAATGATTCTCAGGGTGATCAACATACCATTAGTGCCAGTACAAGATAAGAACAATACAGCAATTCAATGATACACAGGGTGATCAACATACCATTTGTGCCAGTACAAGATAAGAACAATACAACAATTCAATGATACACAGGGTGATCAACATACCATTAGTGTCAGTACAAGATAAGAACAATACAGCAATTCAATGATACACAGGGTGATCAACATACCATTAGTGCCAGTACAAGATAAGATCAATACAGCAATTCAATGATACACAGGGTGATCAACATACTATTAGTGCCAGTACAAGATAAGAACAATACTGCAATTCAATGATACACAGAGTGATCAACATACCATTAGTGCCAGTACAAGATAAGAACAATACATCAATTTAATGATTCTCAGGGTGATCAACATACCATTAGTGCCAGTACAAGATAAAAACAATACAACAATTCAATGATTCTCAGGGTGATCAACATATTATTAGTGCCAGTACAAGATAAGAACAATACAGCAATTCAATGATACACAGGGTGATCAACATACCATTAATGCCAGTACAAGATAAGAACAATACAACAATTCAATGATACACATGGTGATCAACATACCATTAGTGCCAGTACAAGATAAGAACAATACAGCAATTCAATGATACACATGGTGATCAACATACTATTAGTGCCAGTACAAGAAAAGAACAATACAGCAATTCAATGATACACATGGTGATCAACATACCATTAGTGCCAGTACAAGATAAGAACAACACAACAATTCAATGATTCTCAGGGTGATCAATATACTATAAATGCCAGTACAAGAAAAGAATAATACAGCAATTCAATGTTACACAGAGTGATCAACATACCATTAGTGCCAGTACAAGATGAGAACAATACAGTAATTCAATGACACACAGAGTGATCAACATACTATTAGTTTCAGTACAAGATAAGAACAATACAACAATTCAATGATACACAGGATGATCAACATTCCATTAGTGCCTGTACAAGATAAGAACAATACAGCAATTCAATGATACACAGAGTGATCAACATACCATTAGTGCCAGTACAGGATAAGAACAATACAACAATTCAATGATACACAGGATGATCAACATACCATTAGTGCCAGTACAAGATAAGAACAATACAGCAATTCAATGATACACAGAGTGATCAACATACTATTAGTGCCAGTACAAGATAAGAACAATACAGCAATTCAATGATACACAGAGTGATCAACATACCATTAGTGCCAGTACAATATAAGAACAATACAACAATTCAATGATACACAGGATGATCAACATTCCATTAGTGCCTGTACAAGATAAGAACAATACTGCAATTCAATGATACACAGAGTGATCAACATACCATTAGTGCCAGTACAAGTTAAGAACAATACAGCAATTCAATGATACACAGGGTGATCAACATACTATTAGTGCCAGTACAAGATATGAACAATACAAGAATTCAATGATACACAGAGTGATCAACATACTATTAGTGCCAGTACAATATAAGAACAATACAACAATTCAATGATACACAGGATGATCAACATTCCATTAGTGCCAGTACAAGATAAGAACAATAGAGCAATTCAATGATACACAGGGTGATCAACATACCATTTGTGCCAGTACAAGATAAGAACAATACAACAATTCAATGATACACAGGGTGATCAACATACCATTAGTGCCGGTACAAGATAAGAACAATACAGCAATTCAATGATACACAGGTTGATCAACATACCATTAGTGCCAGTACAAGATGAGAACAATACAGCAATTCAATGTTACAGAGAGTGATCAACATACTATTAGTGCCAGTACAAGATAAGAACAATACAGCAATTCAATGATTCTCAGGGTGATCAACATACTATTAGTGCCAGTACAAGATAAGAACAATACAGCAATTCAATGATACACAGAGTGATGAACATACTATTAGTGCCAGTACAAAATAAGAACAATACAACAATTCAGTGTTACACAGGGTGATCAACATACCATTAGTGCCAGTACAAGATAACAATACAGAAATTCAGTGTTACACAGGGTGATCAACATACCATTATTGCCAGTACAAGATAAGAACAATACAGCAATTCAATGATACACAGGGTGATCAACATACCATTAGGCCAGTACAAGATAAGAACAATAGAGCAATTCAATAATACACAGGGTGATCAACATACCATTAGGCCAGTACAAGATAAGAAAAATACAGCAATTCAATGATACACAGGATGATCAACATACTATTAGTGCCAGTACAAGATAAGAACAATACAGCAATTCAATGATACACAGGCTGATCAACATACCATTAGTGCCAGTACAAGATAAGAACAATACAACAATTCTATGATACACAGGGTGATCAACATACCATTAGTGCCAGTACAAGATAGGAACAATACAACAATTCAATGATACACAGAGTGATCAACATACCATTAGTGCCAGTACAATATAAGAACAATACAACAATTCAATGATAGACAGGATGATCAACATTCCATTAGTGCCTGTATAAGATAAGAACAATACTGCAATTCAATGATACACAGAGTGATCAACATACCATTAGTGCCAGTACAAGATAAGAACAATACAGCAATTCAATGATACACAGAGTGATCAACATACCATTAGTGCCAGTACAATATAAGAACAATACAACAATTCAATGATACACAGGATGATCAACATTCCATTAGTGCCTGTACAAGATAAGAACAATACTGCAATTCAATGATACACAGAGTGATCAACATACCATTAGTGCCAGTACAAGATAAGAACAATACAGCAATTCAATGATACACAGGGTGATCAACATACCATTAGTGCCAGTACAAGATAGGAACAATACAACAATTCAATGATACACAGAGTGATCAACATACCATTAGTGCCAGTACAATATAAGAACAATACAACAATTCAATGATACACAGGATGATCAACATACCATTAGTGCCAGTACAAGATAAGAACAATACAGCAATTCAATGATACACAGAGTGATCAACATACTATTAGTGCCAGTACAAGATAAGAACAATACAGCAATTCAATGATACACAGAGTGATCAACATACCATTAGTGCCAGTACAATATAAGAACAATACAACAATTCAATGATACACAGGATGATCAACATTCCATTAGTGCCTGTACAAGATAAGAACAATACTGCAATTCAATGATACACAGAGTGATCAACATACCATTAGTGCCAGTACAAGATAAGAACAATACAGCAATTCAATGATACACAGGGTGATCAACATACTATTAGTGCCAGTACAAGATATGAACAATACAAGAATTCAATGATACACAGAGTGATCAACATACTATTAGTGCCAGTACAATATAAGAACAATACAACAATTCAATGATACACAGGATGATCAACATTCCATTAGTGCCTGTACAAGATAAGAACAATACAGCAATTCAATGATACACAGGGTGATCAACATACCATTTGTGCCAGTACAAGATAAGAACAATACAACAATTCAATGATATACAGGGTGATCAACATACCATTAGTGCCGGTACAAGATAAGAACAATAGAGCAATTCAATGATACACAGGTTGATCAACATACCATTAGTGCCAGTACAAGATGAGAACAATACAGCAATTCAATGTTACAGAGAGTGATCAACATACTATTAGTGCCAGTACAAGATAAGAACAATACAGCAATTCAATGATTCTCAGGGTGATCAACATACTATTAGTGCCAGTACAAGATAAGAACAATACAGCAATTCAATGATACACAGAGTGATGAACATACTATTAGTGCCAGTACAAAATAAGAACAATACAACAATTCAGTGTTACACAGGGCGATCAACATACCATTAGTGCCAGTACAAGATAACAATACAGAAATTCAGTGTTACACAGGGTGATCAACATACCATTATTGCCAGTACAAGATAAGAACAATACAGCAATTCAATGATACACAGGGTGATCAACATACCATTAGGCCAGTACAAGATAAGAACAATAGAGCAATTCAATAATACACAGGGTGATCAACATACCATTAGGCCAGTACAAGATAAGAAAAATACAGCAATTCAATGATACACAGGGTGATCAACATACTATTAGTGCCAGTACAAGATAAGAACAATACAGCAATTCAATGATACACAGGCTGATCAACATACCATTAGTGCCAGTACAAGATAAGAACAATACAACAATTCTATGATACACAAGGTGATCAACATACCATTAGTGCCAGTACAAGATAGGAACAATACAACAATTCAATGATACACAGAGTGATCAACATACTATTAGTGCCAGTACAATATATGAACAATACAACAATTCAATGATACACAGGATGATCAACATTCCATTAGTGCCTGTACAAGATAAGAACAATACTGCAATTCAATGATACACGGAGTGATCAACATACCATTAGTGCCAGTACAAGATAAGAACAATACAGCAATTCAATGATTCACAGGGTGATCAACATACCACTTTTGCCAGTACAAGATAAGAACAATACAGCAATTCAATGATACACAGAGTGATCAACATACTATTAGTGCTAGTACAAGATAAGAACAATATGTTGTTAACTAATCTTCAAGTTTCAGTGGAAATAACGAGAGTTTGCTAACGAAATAGTAGATCGTATATTTACACGTCCATCACGCTACAAGGCACAAACAACACAAGGAATACTAAAATATAAAATCAATGCTGCCAACTTAAATTGTTAACTACCAACTCCAACACTTCCCCTGGTAGTTAACCTCAAACAATGACAATCCTTTAATTCAACAAAAATACCAAAAAATTCAGTTCCTGTTATAAACTAAACCAAATTGAGGATCTTTATGAAACTCTGGGTCTTTGGCCCATTCAATGACTTCGTATACAAGTCTGCAACATTATTGTTACTTGGAACATATTCGAAAATAATGTTCCTCTTACCTACATGGTCCCTACAAAACTGATACTTAATATCAAAGTGCTTTGTCAATTCAGAATCACCACTGTTTCTGGTGAGCTTAATGGCACTTTGATTGTCACCTCTGATGACAATTGGTTTAGGCAAAACCGATTCCTGACCCAACTCGTTTATTATTTGTCCTAGCCATAATGCCTCCTTAGCAGCATGGAACATAGAATCATACTCTGACTCGGTTGTAGATGTGGCAACCGTGTCACGTTTCTTTGGTAACCTCGTGTTCCAGCTAATTGGTGCATTTGCTAAGATTGCAACATATCCACTCACAGATTTCCTGTCTTTGGCATTAGCAAAATCTGCATCACAATACATTCGGACATGTACATCAGATTTTTCAAAAAACAATTTTACATTACATGTTTTCTTCAAGTACAACATAATGTGCTTTACATCTTGCCAATCTCTCTTTGTAGGCGAACAATTTTTCTTGCTCACTTTACACACTGCAAAAGTTATGTCTGGCCTAGTCGTTGTAGCCAGATATAGTAACATACCTACTGCTTTTCTGTACTCGTACTCATCATGTTTCTCATCACCTGACAATTTTCCGTCATCTCTATTTATTTCTAAAGGAGCTGACCTGCCCTTCCCATCTTCAAGTTTGAATTCTTTCAATACCCTTTTAATGTAGTCAGTTTGATGAACAGACATTACTCCTTCCCTGTACTCCACATTCATAGAAAGAAAGTTGGTCATATTTCCTAACTTCTTAATCTCCAATCTAATGTCCAACTCTTCTTTGAACCATTCAACCCGTTCTCTTTTTCCCCAGCATGCCAAGTCATCAACATAAACACCAATGAACAGATCCTTATCTTTGTTAACAAACACACATGGATCCTTCACCCGAGGTTTCAAACCTAATTCTGACAAATTCATATACAAGGTCGAATGCCATTCCATAGCACTTTGTTTCAGCCCATACAAGCTTTTGAGCAATTTACACACTTTATTTTTATCCACCTCAAAATATTTAGGTTGTTCCATGAAAACTTCCTCATTCAACTCACTGTGCAAATATGCTGTGAGCACATCAATATGTTCCTGAACCCACCCATTAATGACAGTTATGGCCATCATCAGTCGAATCGTTTTTCTTTTAATTACTGGAGCATAAGTTTCATTAAAGTCTACCCCTGGCACTTGGGAAAAACCTTGTGCTACCAATCTCGCCTTAAATCTATTAACAGTGCCATCTGGATTTCTCTTAAGTTTCAAAACCCACTTACAACCCAACACATTTCTACCAGAAGGCCTGTCAACCAAAATAAATGTCCCTTTACGTTGGATACTGTCTAATTCGCTTTTCATTGCACCTCTCCATTCATCAGAGAACTCCCCATTCAATGCCTCACTCACACTCAACGGTTCTTCGATATAATCAGCAACATATACCGACAAATTACAGCAAGAACATTCTTTACGCTTCCTTAACCTTTCACTCCTTCTCAAAACGTTCTCATTATTTTCAGCCTCAAACACATTTTTATCATTCTCTTGGACATTGCTTTCAATCTCAATCTCTGACTCATCACTACAATAATTTCTTATCATAACATCAGTTTGAACATGCTTAATAGTAGGCCTAACCTGTTCTACCATGGGAAATATACTTTCATCAAATTTTACATGATATCCAATCACAAATGATTTAGTCTCAAGATTAAACAATTTATACCCTTTCACATTGTTTTCATAACCTATGAATACACATCTCACTGCTCGGGGCTGAAATTTACCTACTTTATGAAATAACCAAGCTTTACAACCAAATGCACGTAACCTTGGATATTCTTTTTCAGCACTCTCTCCCTTCCACATTTCATATGGGATCTGATTCCCAATAGCCCTAGATGGACATAGATTCCTAGTAAGGCAAGCAGTGTTGGCTGCTTCAGCCCAAAACGAATCTGACAAACCTGACTGCACTAACAAACACCTTATCTTATCTTCTGCAATCCTATTAAACCTCTCAGCTATACCATTTTGTTCTGGAGTATAAGCTACCGTCTTTCTATGACCTATCCCATTCGCTTTCAAATAGGTCTCGAATTTATTACCACAATATTCGCCACCTCCATCTGTTTGAAAGCATTTAAGTTTCAAGTCATGCATTTTTTCTACTTCAGCTTGATACTCCAAAAACTTTGAGAAAGCCTCACCTTTACTTTTCAAGAATTTAACAACTGTAAATCTGGAATAATCATCCACAAAACTCATCATGTATTTATGACCACCATTTGATTTAACAGGAGATGTTAACAAATCACTATGTACCAATTCCAGTGGTTTACTGCATTGGCGTTCACTCTTCTGCGGGAAACTACATCTAGTCATCTTCCCCAGAACACACACATCACAACTCTTATTCTCACTCTTTAAACCTGACAAATATGGAATTTTCTGCATAGCAGCTTCATGTGGATGCCCTAACCTTACATGCCACAAATCTGAACTCACTGCTCGCAAGGCTACAGCTTGAATTTCATCACTGATCTCATCTTCACTGACATCAGCATTCGATATACAAGCTACACTGTGATTAGGTTCCAACAAATACAACCCATTTGATTCTAGACTTGTAAACACGCACTCATCATTATACATACCTTTAGCACCTTCTTTGTTAAAGTGAACAAATACATCATTCTTGGCTAAGCGCCCAACTGAAATCAAATTGAATGCTAAATCTGGAACGTGCAAAACATTTCTCATCTCAAGCACATTACCACCACACTTATCAGATAATGCAAGTTTGACAATACCTTTTCCACTAACTGGGAGTTGCCATTGTACAATCTTAACATTGCCCTTACACTCTGAATAGGAGGAAAACAACTCTCTTTTAGACGTCATATGTTCTGACGCTGCCGAGTCAAGGTACCAAACATCAGAACTGTTCATTGACACCATTGCGAACACACTGATACAGGCTATAGTCTTCCCCGTTTTATTGGAATTTCCATTGTCGTCCCTTTTTCCATTATTTGATTTCATTTTGGTACAATCTGATGCCCAATGACCATACTCGTGACAGTTAAAACATTTAACTTCTGGACAAAACTTGCTAATATGCCCTAACCTCTGACATTTGTAACATTTAACACTATTACTATCACCACTTTTTCCACTCGGCACACTATTCTTCTTACTGTTTTTGTACACTAACTTGTCATTCTTGCCTTTCTTGGAGATGAGTGCACTTGATGCGGAAGTCTCCTGCGCGGCTTCTAACTGGGTCCGGCGTCGCTCCTCGTCTAGAAGTCGTCCTTTAACCTTCCGTGTTGTAAGATCCGGCTCCCTCAGTAGATTTTGGACGAAGGTCTCGTACTCCTCCATCGGTAGCCCGACTAGCAGGAAGTTGGCCATCATCTCGTCGTCGAATATTATGCCACCCCTGGCAATTTTTTTGTTCAATCTCTGGATACTGGCCGCATACTCTTGCATCGACATATTTGGGGTCTTCGAAATATTTGTCATTTCTTTCAAGGACTGAAGTGCATTAAACTTGGTAGAAGAGACGTGAATCTCTTCCAGAATTTCCCAAGCATGCTTCGCTCTAATACAATCTTCCACATCTAACAAGAAATCATCCCCAACGGATTTGTATAATACCGACAAAGCTTTCCTATTTAAGCGTGCCTGATCCACATTCAACTCGTTCTCATCGAAGCCTGGTTCAATCGCCACCCAACAGTTCTTATCGATCATATGCGCCTTCACTCTCAGTTTCCAGGCGAAGTAGTTTCCATTTGCTAGCTTTGGAATGGAAACGAGGTCTTTGTCATCTCCGTCAGCCATCTTGGTACTGTTGCTGTAACGTTCGCCGGTTCAGTCACAAAAACTCACAATCTGTTTTTAAAATTCAGATTACATCTCAATCTCAACAATCCGTAATTCACGCTCTGATCTACGTACTTCACACTGCTCTGGGCTCATAACCTGTTGTTAACTAATCTTCAAGTTTCAGTGGAAATAACGAGAGTTTGCTAACGAAATAGTAGATCGTATATTTACACGTCCATCACGCTACAAGCAAGACCAACTACTACAAGGCATACTAAAATATAAAATCAATGCTGCCAACTTAAATTGTTAACTACCAACTCCAACACAATACAGCAATTCAGTGATACACAGGGTGATCAACATACCATAGTGCCAGTACAAGATAGGAACAACACAGAAATTCAATGATACACAGAGTGATCCACATACTATTAGTGCCAGTACAAGATAAGAACAATACAATAATTCAATGATACACAGGGTGATCAACATACTATTAGTGTCAGTACAAGATAAGAACAATACAACAATTCAATGATACACAGAGTGATCAACATACCATTAGAGCCAGTACAAGATAAGAACAATACAGCAATTCGATGATACACAGGGTGATCCACATACTATTAGTGCCAGTACAAGATCAGAACAATACAGCAATTCGATGTTGCACAGAGTGATCAACATACCATTAGTGCCAGTACAAGATAAGAACAATACAGCAATTCAATGATACACAGAGTGATCAACATACCATTAGTGCCAGTACAAGATAGGAACAATACAGCAATTCGATGATTCACAGAGTGATCAACATACTATTAGTGCCAGTACAAGATAAGAACAATACAACAATTCAATGTTACACAGGGTGATCAACATACTATTAGTGCCAGTACAAGATAAGAACAATACAGCAATTCAATGATACACAGGGTGATCAACATACTATTAGTGCCAGTACAAGATAAGAACAATACAGCATTTCAACGATACACTGGCTGATCAACATACTATCAGTGCCAGTACAAGATAAGAACAATACAGCAATTCAATGATACACAGGGGGATCAACATACCATTAGTGCCAGTACAAGATAAGAACAATACAACAATTCTATGATACACCGGGTGATTAACATACCATTAGTGCCAGTACAAGATAGGAACAATACAGCAATTCCATGATACACAGGGCGTTCAACATACTATTAGTGCCAGTACAAGATAAGAACAATACAGCAATTCAATGATACACAGGGTGATCAACATACTATTAGTGCCAGTAACAGGTGAGAACAATACAACAATTCAATGTTACACAGGGTGATCAACATACTATTAGTGCCAGCACAAGATAAGAACAATACAGCAATTCAATGATACACAGGGTGATCAACATACCATTAGTGCCAGTACAAGATAAGAACAATACAACAATTCAATGATACACAGGGTGATCAACATACCATTAGTGCCAGTACAAGTTAAGAACAATACAGCAATTCAATTATACACAGGGTGATTAACATACCATTAGTGCCAGTACAAGATAAGAACAATACAACAATTCAATGATACACAGGGTGATCAACATACCATTAGTGTCAGTACAAGATAAGAACAATAGAGCAATTCAATGATACACAGGGTGATCAACATACCATTAGTGCCAGTACAAGATAAGAACAATACAGCAATTCAATGATACACAGAGTGATCAACATACCATTAGTGCCAGTACAATATAAGAACAATACAACAATTCAATGATACACAGGATGATCAACATTCCATTAGTGCCTGTACAAGATAAGAACAATACTGCAATTCAATGATACACAGAGTGATCAACATACCATTAGTGCCAGTACAAGTTAAGAACAATACAGCAATTCAATGATACACAGGGTGATCAACATACTATTAGTGCCAGTACAAGATATGAACAATACAAGAATTCAATGATACACAGAGTGATCAACATACTATTAGTGCCAGTACAATATAAGAACAATACAACAATTCAATGATACACAGGATGATCAACATTCCATTAGTGCCAGTACAAGATAAGAACAATAGAGCAATTCAATGATACACAGGGTGATCAACATACCATTTGTGCCAGTACAAGATAAGAACAATACAACAATTCAATGATACACAGGGTGATCAACATACCATTAGTGCCGGTACAAGATAAGAACAATACAGCAATTCAATGATACACAGGTTGATCAACATACCATTAGTGCCAGTACAAGATGAGAACAATACAGCAATTCAATGTTACAGAGAGTGATCAACATACTATTAGTGCCAGTACAAGATAAGAACAATACAGCAATTCAATGATTCTCAGGGTGATCAACATACTATTAGTGCCAGTACAAGATAAGAACAATACAGCAATTCAATGATACACAGAGTGATGAACATACTATTAGTGCCAGTACAAAATAAGAACAATACAACAATTCAGTGTTACACAGGGTGATCAACATACCATTAGTGCCAGTACAAGATAACAATACAGAAATTCAGTGTTACACAGGGTGATCAACATACCATTATTGCCAGTACAAGATAAGAACAATACAGCAATTCAATGATACACAGGGTGATCAACATACCATTAGGCCAGTACAAGATAAGAACAATAGAGCAATTCAATAATACACAGGGTGATCAACATACCATTAGGCCAGTACAAGATAAGAAAAATACAGCAATTCAATGATACACAGGATGATCAACATACTATTAGTGCCAGTACAAGATAAGAACAATACAGCAATTCAATGATACACAGGCTGATCAACATACCATTAGTGCCAGTACAAGATAAGAACAATACAACAATTCTATGATACACAGGGTGATCAACATACCATTAGTGCCAGTACAAGATAGGAACAATACAACAATTCAATGATACACAGAGTGATCAACATACCATTAGTGCCAGTACAATATAAGAACAATACAACAATTCAATGATAGACAGGATGATCAACATTCCATTAGTGCCTGTATAAGATAAGAACAATACTGCAATTCAATGATACACAGAGTGATCAACATACCATTAGTGCCAGTACAAGATAAGAACAATACAGCAATTCAATGATACACAGAGTGATCAACATACCATTAGTGCCAGTACAATATAAGAACAATACAACAATTCAATGATACACAGGATGATCAACATTCCATTAGTGCCTGTACAAGATAAGAACAATACTGCAATTCAATGATACACAGAGTGATCAACATACCATTAGTGCCAGTACAAGATAAGAACAATACAGCAATTCAATGATACACAGGGTGATCAACATACCATTAGTGCCAGTACAAGATAGGAACAATACAACAATTCAATGATACACAGAGTGATCAACATACCATTAGTGCCAGTACAATATAAGAACAATACAACAATTCAATGATACACAGGATGATCAACATACCATTAGTGCCAGTACAAGATAAGAACAATACAGCAATTCAATGATACACAGAGTGATCAACATACTATTAGTGCCAGTACAAGATAAGAACAATACAGCAATTCAATGATACACAGAGTGATCAACATACCATTAGTGCCAGTACAATATAAGAACAATACAACAATTCAATGATACACAGGATGATCAACATTCCATTAGTGCCTGTACAAGATAAGAACAATACTGCAATTCAATGATACACAGAGTGATCAACATACCATTAGTGCCAGTACAAGATAAGAACAATACAGCAATTCAATGATACACAGGGTGATCAACATACTATTAGTGCCAGTACAAGATATGAACAATACAAGAATTCAATGATACACAGAGTGATCAACATACTATTAGTGCCAGTACAATATAAGAACAATACAACAATTCAATGATACACAGGATGATCAACATTCCATTAGTGCCTGTACAAGATAAGAACAATACAGCAATTCAATGATACACAGGGTGATCAACATACCATTTGTGCCAGTACAAGATAAGAACAATACAACAATTCAATGATATACAGGGTGATCAACATACCATTAATGCCGGTACAAGATAAGAACAATAGAGCAATTCAATGATACACAGGTTGATCAACATACCATTAGTGCCAGTACAAGATGAGAACAATACAGCAATTCAATGTTACAGAGAGTGATCAACATACTATTAGTGCCAGTACAAGATAAGAACAATACAGCAATTCAATGATTCTCAGGGTGATCAACATACTATTAGTGCCAGTACAAGATAAGAACAATACAGCAATTCAATGATACACAGAGTGATGAACATACTATTAGTGCCAGTACAAAATAAGAACAATACAACAATTCAGTGTTACACAGGGCGATCAACATACCATTAGTGCCAGTACAAGATAACAATACAGAAATTCAGTGTTACACAGGGTGATCAACATACCATTATTGCCAGTACAAGATAAGAACAATACAGCAATTCAATGATACACAGGGTGATCAACATACCATTAGGCCAGTACAAGATAAGAACAATAGAGCAATTCAATAATACACAGGGTGATCAACATACCATTAGGCCAGTACAAGATAAGAAAAATACAGCAATTCAATGATACACAGGGTGATCAACATACTATTAGTGCCAGTACAAGATAAGAACAATACAGCAATTCAATGATACACAGGCTGATCAACATACCATTAGTGCCAGTACAAGATAAGAACAATACAACAATTCTATGATACACAAGGTGATCAACATACCATTAGTGCCAGTACAAGATAGGAACAATACAACAATTCAATGATACACAGAGTGATCAACATACTATTAGTGCCAGTACAATATATGAACAATACAACAATTCAATGATACACAGGATGATCAACATTCCATTAGTGCCTGTACAAGATAAGAACAATACTGCAATTCAATGATACACGGAGTGATCAACATACCATTAGTGCCAGTACAAGATAAGAACAATACAGCAATTCAATGATTCACAGGGTGATCAACATACCACTTTTGCCAGTACAAGATAAGAACAATACAGCAATTCAATGATACACAGAGTGATCAACATACTATTAGTGCTAGTACAAGATAAGAACAATATGTTGTTAACTAATCTTCAAGTTTCAGTGGAAATAACGAGAGTTTGCTAACGAAATAGTAGATCGTATATTTACACGTCCATCACGCTACAAGGCACAAACAACACAAGGAATACTAAAATATAAAATCAATGCTGCCAACTTAAATTGTTAACTACCAACTCCAACACTTCCCCTGGTAGTTAACCTCAAACAATGACAATCCTTTAATTCAACAAAAATACCAAAAAATTCAGTTCCTGTTATAAACTAAACCAAATTGAGGATCTTTATGAAACTCTGGGTCTTTGGCCCATTCAATGACTTCGTATACAAGTCTGCAACATTATTGTTACTTGGAACATATTCGAAAATAATGTTCCTCTTACCTACATGGTCCCTACAAAACTGATACTTAATATCAAAGTGCTTTGTCAATTCAGAATCACCACTGTTTCTGGTGAGCTTAATGGCACTTTGATTGTCACCTCTGATGACAATTGGTTTAGGCAAAACCGATTCCTGACCCAACTCGTTTATTATTTGTCCTAGCCATAATGCCTCCTTAGCAGCATGGAACATAGAATCATACTCTGACTCGGTTGTAGATGTGGCAACCGTGTCACGTTTCTTTGGTAACCTCGTGTTCCAGCTAATTGGTGCATTTGCTAAGATTGCAACATATCCACTCACAGATTTCCTGTCTTTGGCATTAGCAAAATCTGCATCACAATACATTCGGACATGTACATCAGATTTTTCAAAAAACAATTTTACATTACATGTTTTCTTCAAGTACAACATAATGTGCTTTACATCTTGCCAATCTCTCTTTGTAGGCGAACAATTTTTCTTGCTCACTTTACACACTGCAAAAGTTATGTCTGGCCTAGTCGTTGTAGCCAGATATAGTAACATACCTACTGCTTTTCTGTACTCGTACTCATCATGTTTCTCATCACCTGACAATTTTCCGTCATCTCTATTTATTTCTAAAGGAGCTGACCTGCCCTTCCCATCTTCAAGTTTGAATTCTTTCAATACCCTTTTAATGTAGTCAGTTTGATGAACAGACATTACTCCTTCCCTGTACTCCACATTCATAGAAAGAAAGTTGGTCATATTTCCTAACTTCTTAATCTCCAATCTAATGTCCAACTCTTCTTTGAACCATTCAACCCGTTCTCTTTTTCCCCAGCATGCCAAGTCATCAACATAAACACCAATGAACAGATCCTTATCTTTGTTAACAAACACACATGGATCCTTCACCCGAGGTTTCAAACCTAATTCTGACAAATTCATATACAAGGTCGAATGCCATTCCATAGCACTTTGTTTCAGCCCATACAAGCTTTTGAGCAATTTACACACTTTATTTTTATCCACCTCAAAATATTTAGGTTGTTCCATGAAAACTTCCTCATTCAACTCACTGTGCAAATATGCTGTGAGCACATCAATATGTTCCTGAACCCACCCATTAATGACAGTTATGGCCATCATCAGTCGAATCGTTTTTCTTTTAATTACTGGAGCATAAGTTTCATTAAAGTCTACCCCTGGCACTTGGGAAAAACCTTGTGCTACCAATCTCGCCTTAAATCTATTAACAGTGCCATCTGGATTTCTCTTAAGTTTCAAAACCCACTTACAACCCAACACATTTCTACCAGAAGGCCTGTCAACCAAAATAAATGTCCCTTTACGTTGGATACTGTCTAATTCGCTTTTCATTGCACCTCTCCATTCATCAGAGAACTCCCCATTCAATGCCTCACTCACACTCAACGGTTCTTCGATATAATCAGCAACATATACCGACAAATTACAGCAAGAACATTCTTTACGCTTCCTTAACCTTTCACTCCTTCTCAAAACGTTCTCATTATTTTCAGCCTCAAACACATTTTTATCATTCTCTTGGACATTGCTTTCAATCTCAATCTCTGACTCATCACTACAATAATTTCTTATCATAACATCAGTTTGAACATGCTTAATAGTAGGCCTAACCTGTTCTACCATGGGAAATATACTTTCATCAAATTTTACATGATATCCAATCACAAATGATTTAGTCTCAAGATTAAACAATTTATACCCTTTCACATTGTTTTCATAACCTATGAATACACATCTCACTGCTCGGGGCTGAAATTTACCTACTTTATGAAATAACCAAGCTTTACAACCAAATGCACGTAACCTTGGATATTCTTTTTCAGCACTCTCTCCCTTCCACATTTCATATGGGATCTGATTCCCAATAGCCCTAGATGGACATAGATTCCTAGTAAGGCAAGCAGTGTTGGCTGCTTCAGCCCAAAACGAATCTGACAAACCTGACTGCACTAACAAACACCTTATCTTATCTTCTGCAATCCTATTAAACCTCTCAGCTATACCATTTTGTTCTGGAGTATAAGCTACCGTCTTTCTATGACCTATCCCATTCGCTTTCAAATAGGTCTCGAATTTATTACCACAATATTCGCCACCTCCATCTGTTTGAAAGCATTTAAGTTTCAAGTCATGCATTTTTTCTACTTCAGCTTGATACTCCAAAAACTTTGAGAAAGCCTCACCTTTACTTTTCAAGAATTTAACAACTGTAAATCTGGAATAATCATCCACAAAACTCATCATGTATTTATGACCACCATTTGATTTAACAGGAGATGTTAACAAATCACTATGTACCAATTCCAGTGGTTTACTGCATTGGCGTTCACTCTTCTGCGGGAAACTACATCTAGTCATCTTCCCCAGAACACACACATCACAACTCTTATTCTCACTCTTTAAACCTGACAAATATGGAATTTTCTGCATAGCAGCTTCATGTGGATGCCCTAACCTTACATGCCACAAATCTGAACTCACTGCTCGCAAGGCTACAGCTTGAATTTCATCACTGATCTCATCTTCACTGACATCAGCATTCGATATACAAGCTACACTGTGATTAGGTTCCAACAAATACAACCCATTTGATTCTAGACTTGTAAACACGCACTCATCATTATACATACCTTTAGCACCTTCTTTGTTAAAGTGAACAAATACATCATTCTTGGCTAAGCGCCCAACTGAAATCAAATTGAATGCTAAATCTGGAACGTGCAAAACATTTCTCATCTCAAGCACATTACCACCACACTTATCAGATAATGCAAGTTTGACAATACCTTTTCCACTAACTGGGAGTTGCCATTGTACAATCTTAACATTGCCCTTACACTCTGAATAGGAGGAAAACAACTCTCTTTTAGACGTCATATGTTCTGACGCTGCCGAGTCAAGGTACCAAACATCAGAACTGTTCATTGACACCATTGCGAACACACTGATACAGGCTATAGTCTTCCCCGTTTTATTGGAATTTCCATTGTCGTCCCTTTTTCCATTATTTGATTTCATTTTGGTACAATCTGATGCCCAATGACCATACTCGTGACAGTTAAAACATTTAACTTCTGGACAAAACTTGCTAATATGCCCTAACCTCTGACATTTGTAACATTTAACACTATTACTATCACCACTTTTTCCACTCGGCACACTATTCTTCTTACTGTTTTTGTACACTAACTTGTCATTCTTGCCTTTCTTGGAGATGAGTGCACTTGATGCGGAAGTCTCCTGCGCGGCTTCTAACTGGGTCCGGCGTCGCTCCTCGTCTAGAAGTCGTCCTTTAACCTTCCGTGTTGTAAGATCCGGCTCCCTCAGTAGATTTTGGACGAAGGTCTCGTACTCCTCCATCGGTAGCCCGACTAGCAGGAAGTTGGCCATCATCTCGTCGTCGAATATTATGCCACCCCTGGCAATTTTTTTGTTCAATCTCTGGATACTGGCCGCATACTCTTGCATCGACATATTTGGGGTCTTCGAAATATTTGTCATTTCTTTCAAGGACTGAAGTGCATTAAACTTGGTAGAAGAGACGTGAATCTCTTCCAGAATTTCCCAAGCATGCTTCGCTCTAATACAATCTTCCACATCTAACAAGAAATCATCCCCAACGGATTTGTATAATACCGACAAAGCTTTCCTATTTAAGCGTGCCTGATCCACATTCAACTCGTTCTCATCGAAGCCTGGTTCAATCGCCACCCAACAGTTCTTATCGATCATATGCGCCTTCACTCTCAGTTTCCAGGCGAAGTAGTTTCCATTTGCTAGCTTTGGAATGGAAACGAGGTCTTTGTCATCTCCGTCAGCCATCTTGGTACTGTTGCTGTAACGTTCGCCGGTTCAGTCACAAACACTCACAATCTGTTTTTAAAATTCAGATTACATCTCAATCTCAACAATCCGTAATTCACGCTCTGATCTACGTACTTCACACTGCTCTGGGCTCATAACCTGTTGTTAACTAATCTTCAAGTTTCAGTGGAAATAACGAGAGTTTGCTAACGAAATAGTAGATCGTATATTTACACGTCCATCACGCTACAAGCAAGACCAACTACTACAAGGCATACTAAAATATAAAATCAATGCTGCCAACTTAAATTGTTAACTACCAACTCCAACACAATACAGCAATTCAGTGATACACAGGGTGATCAACATACCATAGTGCCAGTACAAGATAGGAACAACACAGAAATTCAATGATACACAGAGTGATCCACATACTATTAGTGCCAGTACAAGATAAGAACAATACAATAATTCAATGATACACAGGGTGATCAACATACTATTAGTGTCAGTACAAGATAAGAACAATACAACAATTCAATGATACACAGAGTGATCAACATACCATTAGAGCCAGTACAAGATAAGAACAATACAGCAATTCGATGATACACAGGGTGATCCACATACTATTAGTGCCAGTACAAGATCAGAACAATACAGCAATTCGATGTTGCACAGAGTGATCAACATACCATTAGTGCCAGTACAAGATAAGAACAATACAGCAATTCAATGATACACAGAGTGATCAACATACCATTAGTGCCAGTACAAGATAGGAACAATACAGCAATTCGATGATTCACAGAGTGATCAACATACTATTAGTGCCAGTACAAGATAAGAACAATACAACAATTCAATGTTACACAGGGTGATCAACATACTATTAGTGCCAGTACAAGATAAGAACAATACAGCAATTCAATGATACACAGGGTGATCAACATACTATTAGTGCCAGTACAAGATAAGAACAATACAGCATTTCAACGATACACTGGCTGATCAACATACTATCAGTGCCAGTACAAGATAAGAACAATACAGCAATTCAATGATACACAGGGGGATCAACATACCATTAGTGCCAGTACAAGATAAGAACAATACAACAATTCTATGATACACCGGGTGATTAACATACCATTAGTGCCAGTACAAGATAGGAACAATACAGCAATTCCATGATACACAGGGCGTTCAACATACTATTAGTGCCAGTACAAGATAAGAACAATACAGCAATTCAATGATACACAGGGTGATCAACATACTATTAGTGCCAGTAACAGGTGAGAACAATACAACAATTCAATGTTACACAGGGTGATCAACATACTATTAGTGCCAGCACAAGATAAGAACAATACAGCAATTCAATGATACACAGGGTGATCAACATACCATTAGTGCCAGTACAAGATAAGAACAATACAACAATTCAATGATACACAGGGTGATCAACATACCATTAGTGCCAGTACAAGTTAAGAACAATACAGCAATTCAATTATACACAGGGTGATTAACATACCATTAGTGCCAGTACAAGATAAGAACAATACAACAATTCAATGATACACAGGGTGATCAACATACCATTAGTGTCAGTACAAGATAAGAACAATAGAGCAATTCAATGATACACAGGGTGATCAACATACCATTAGTGCCAGTACAAGATAAGAACAATACAACAATTCAATGATACACAGGGTGATCAACATACCATTTGTGCCAGTACAAGTTAAGAACAATACAGCAATTCAATTATACACAGGGTGATCAACATACCATTAGTGCCAGTACAAGATAAGAACAATACAACAATTCAATGATACACAGGGTGATCAACATACCATTAGTGTCAGTACAAGATAAGAACAATACAGCAATTCAATGATACACAGGGTGATCAACATACCATTAGTGCCAGTACAAGATAAGTACAATACAGCAATTCAATGATACACAGGGTGATCAACATACCATTAGTGCCAGTACAAGATAAGAACAATACAACACTTCAATGATACACAGGGTGATCAACATACCATTAGTGCCAGTACAAGTTAAGAACAATACAGCAATTCAATTATACACTGGGTGATCAACATACCATTAGTGTCAATACAAGATAAGAACAATACAACAATTCAATGATACACAGAGTGATCAACATACCATTAGTGCCAGTACAAGATAAGAACAATACAACAATTCAATGATACACAGAGTGATCAACATACCATTAGTGTCAGTACAAGATAAGAACAATACAGCAATTCAATGATGCACAGAGTGATCAACATACTATTAGTTCCAGTACAGGGTAAGAACAATACAACAATTCAATGTTACACAGGGTGATCAACATACTATTAGTGCCAGTACAAGATAAGAACAATACAGCAATTGAATGGTACACAGGGTGATCAACATACCATTAGTGACAGTACAAGGTAAGAACAATAGAGCAATTCAATGATACACAGGGTGATCAACATACTATTAGTGCCAGTACAAGATAAGAACAATACAGCAATTCAATGATACACAGAGTGATCAACATACTATTAGCGCCAGTACAAGATAAGAACAATACAGCAATTCAATGATACACAGGGTGATCAACATACCATTAGTGCCAATACAAGATAAGAACAATACAACAATTCAATGATACACAGGGTGATCAACATACCATTAGTGCCAGTACAAGTTAAGAACAATACAGCAATTCAATTATACACAGGGTGATCAACATACCATTAGTGCCAGTACAAGGTAAGAACAATACAACAATTCAATGATACACAGGGTGATCAACATACCATCAGTGTCAGTACAAGATAAGAACAATAGAGCAATTCAATGATACACACGGTGATCAACATACCATTAGTGCCTGTACAGGATAAGAACAATACAACAATTCAATGATACACAGGGTGATCAACATACCATTAGTGCCAGTACAAGATAAGAACAATACAACAATTCAATGTTACACAGGGTGATCAACATACTAATAGTGCCAGTACAAGAAAAGAACAATACAGCAATTCAATGATACACATGGTGATCAACATACCATTAGTGCCAGTACAAGATAAGAACAACACAACAATTCAATGATTCTCAGGGTGATCAATATACTATATGTGCCAGTACAAGAAAAGAATAATACAGCAATTCAATGTTACACAGAGTGATCAACATACCATTAGTGCCAGTACAAGATGAGAACAATACAGTAATTCAATGATACACAGAGTGATCAACATACTATTAGTTTCAGTACAAGATAAGAACAATACAACAATTCAATGATACACAGGATGATCAACATTCCATTAGTGCCTGTACAAGATAAGAACAATACAGCAATTCAATGATACACAGAGTGATCAACATACCATTAGTGCCAGTACAAGATAAGAACAATACAACAATTCAATGATACAAGGGATGATCAACATACCATTAGTGCCAGTACAAGATAAGAACAATACAGCAATTCAATGATACACAGAGTGATCAACATACTATTGGTGCCAGTACAAGATAAGAACAATACAGCAATTCAATGATACACAGAGTGATCAACATACCATTAGTGCCAGTACAATATAAGAACAATACAACAATTCAATGATACACAGGATGATCAACATTCCATTAGTGCCAGTACAAGATAAGAACAATACAACAATTCAATGATACACAGAGTGATCAACATACCATTAGTGCCAGTACAATATAAGAACAATACAACAATTCAATGATACACAGGATGATCAACATTCCATTAGTGCCAGTACAAGATAAGAACAATACAACAATTCAATGATACACAGGATGATCAACATACCATTAGTGCCAGTACAATATAAGAACAATACAACAATTCAATGATACACAGGATGATCAACATTCCATTAGTGCCTGTACAAGATAAGAACAATACTGCAATTCAATGATACACAGGCTGATCAACATACCATTAGTGCCAGTACAAGATAAGAACAATACAACAATTCTATGATACACAGGGTGATCAACATACCATTAGTGCCAGTACAAGATAGGAACAATACAACAATTCAATGATACACAGAGTGATCAACATACCATTAGTGCCAGTACACGATAAGAACAATACAGCAATTCAATGATACACAGGGTGATCAACATACCATTAGTGCCAGTACAAGATAAGAACAATACAGCAATTCAATGATACACAGGGTGATCAACATACCATTAGTGCCAGTACAAGATAGGAACAATACAGCAATTCCATGATACACAGGGTGTTCAACATACTATTAGTGCCAGTACAAGATAAGAACAATACAGCAATTCAATGATACACAGAGTGATCAACATACTATTAGTGCCAGTACAAGATAAGAACAATACAGCAATTCAGTGATACACAGGGTGATCAACATACCATTAGTGCCTGTACAAGATAAGAACAATACAGCAATTCAATTATACACAGAGTGATCCACATACTATTAGTGCCAGTACAAGATAACAACAACACAGAAATTCAGTGATACACAGGGTGATCAACATACCATAGTGCCAGTACAAGATAGGAACAACACAGAAATTTAATGATACACAGAGTGATCCACATACTATTAGTGCCAGTACAAGATAAGAACAATACAATAATTCAATGATACACAGGGTGATCAACATACTATTAGTGTCAGTACAAGATAAGAACAATACAACAATTCAATGATACACAGAGTGATCAACATACCATTAGTTCCAGTACAAGATAAGAACAATACAGCAATTCGATGATACACAGGGTGATCCACATACTATTAGTGCTAGTACAAGATCAGAACAATACAGCAATTCGATGTTGCACAGAGTGATCAACATACCATTAGTGCCAGTACAAGATAAGAACAATACAGCAAGTCAGTGATACACAGGGTGATCAACATACCATTAGTGCCAGTACAAGATAGGAACAATACAGCAATTCGATGATTCACAGAGTGATCAACATACTATTAGTGCCAGTACAAGATAAGAACAATAAAACAATTCAATGTTACACAGGGTGATCAACATACTATTAGTGCCAGTACAAGATAAGAACAATACAGCAATTCAATGATACACAGGGTGATCAACATACTATTAGTGCCAGTACAAGATAAGAACAATACAGCATTTCAACGATACACTGGCTGATCAACATACTATCAGTGCCAGTACATGATAAGAACAATACAGCAATTCAATGATACACAGGGGGATCAACATACCATTAGTGCCAGTACAAGATAAGAACAATACAACAATTCTATGATACACCGGGTGATTAACATACCATTAGTGCCAGTACAAGATAGGAACAATACAGCAATTCCATGATACACAGGGTGATCAACATACTATTAGTGCCAGTACAAGATAAGAACAATACAGCAATTCAATGATACACAGGGTGATCAACATACTATTAGTGCCAGTACAAGATAAGAACAATACAACAATTCAATGTTACACAGGGTGATCAACATACTATTAGTGCCAGTACAAGATAAGAACAATACAGCAATTCAATGATACACAGGCTGATCAACATACCATTAGTGCCAGTACAAGATAAGAACAATACAACAATTCAATGATACACAGGGTGATCAACATACCATTAGTGCCAGTACAAGTTAAGAACAATACAGCAATTCAATTATACACAGGGTGATCAACATACCATTAGTGCCAGTACAAGATAAGAACAATACAACAATTCAATGATACTCAGGGTGATCAACATACCATTAGTGTCAGTACAAGATAAGAACAATAGAGCAATTCAATGATACACAGGGTGATCAACATACCATTAGTGCCAGTACAAGATAAGAACAATACAACAATTCAATGATACACAGGGTGATCAACATACCATTTGTGCCAGTACAAGTTAAGAACAATACAGCAATTCAATTATACACAGGGTGATCAACATACCATTAGTGCCAGTACAAGATAAGAACAATACAACAATTCAATGATACACTGGGTGATCAACATACCATTAGTGTCAGTACAAGATAAGAACAATACAGCAATTCAATGATACACAGGGTGATCAACATACAATTTAATGCCAATACAAGATAAGTACTATACAGCAATTCAATGATACACAGGGTGATCAACATACCATTAGTGCCAGTACAAGATAAGAACAATACAACACTTCAATGATACACAGGGTGATCAACATACCATTACTGCCAGTACAAGTTAAGAACAATACAGCAATTCAATTATACACTGGGTGATCAACATACCATTAGTGTCAGTACAAGATAAGAACAATACAACAATTCAATGTTACACAGAGTGATCAACATACCATTAGTGCCAGTACAAGATAAGAACAATACAACAATTCAATGATACACAGAGTGATCAACATACCATTAGTGTCAGTACAAGATAAGAACAATACAGCAATTCAATGATGCACAGAGTGATCAACATACTATTAGTTCCAGTACAAGGTAAGAACAATACAACAATTCAATGTTACACAGGGTGATCAACATACTATTAGTGCCAGTACAAGATAAGAATAATACAGCAATTGAATGGTACACAGGGTGATCAACATACCATTAGTGCCAGTACAAGGTAAGAACAATAGAGCAATTCAATGATACACAGGGTGATCAACATACTATTAGTGCCAGTACAAGATAAGAACAATACAGCAATTCAATGATACACAGAGTGATCAACATACTATTAGCGCCAGTACAAGATAAGAACAATACAGCAATTCAATGATACACAGATTGATCAACATACTATTAGTGCCAGTACAAGATAAGAACAATACAGCAATTCAATGATACACAGAATGATCAACATACCATTCGTGCCGGTACAAGATAGGAACAATACAGCAATTCGATGATTCACAGAGTGATCAACATACTATTAGTGCCAGTACAAGATAAGGACAATACAACAATTCAATGTTACACAGGGTGATCAACATACTATTAGTGCCAGTACAAGATAAGAACAATACTGCAATTCAATGATACACAGGGTGATCAACATACCATTAGTGCCAGTACAATATAAGAACAATACAACAATTCAATGATACACAGGGTGATCAACATACCATTAGTGCCAGTACAAGTTAAGAACAATACAGCAATTCAATTATACACAGGGTGATCAACATACCATTAATGCCAGTACAAGATAAGAACAATACAACAATTCAATGATACACAGGGTGATCAACATACCATTAGTGTCAGTACAAATTAAGAACAATAGAGCAATTCAATGATACACACGGTGATCAACATACCATTAGTGCCAGTACAGGATAAGAACAATACAACAATTCAATGATACACAGGGTGATCAACATACCATTAGTGCCAGTACAAGATAAGAACAATACAACAATACAATGTTACACAGGGTGATCAACATACTATTAGTGCCAGTACAAGATAAGAACAATACAGCAATTGAATGGTACACAGGGTGATCAACATACCATTAGTGACAGTACAAGGTAAGAACAATAGAGCAATTCAATGATACACAGGGTGATCAACATACCATTAGTGCCAGTACAAGATAAGTACAATACAGCAATTCAATGATACACAGGGTGATCAACATACCATTAGTGCCAGTACAAGATAAGAACAATACAACACTTCAATGATACACAGGGTGATCAACATACCATTAGTGCCAGTACAAGTTAAGAACAATACAGCAATTCAATTATACACTGGGTGATCAACATACCATTAGTGTCAGTACAAGATAAGAACAATACAACAATTCAATGATACACAGAGTGATCAACATACCATTAGTGCCAGTACAAGATAAGAACAATACAACAATTCAATGATACACAGAGTGATCAACATACCATTAGTGTCAGTACAAGATAAGAACAATACAGCAATTCAATGATGCACAGAGTGATCAACATACTATTAGTTCCAGTACAGGGTAAGAACAATACAACAATTCAATGTTACACAGGGTGATCAACATACTATTAGTGCCAGTACAAGATAAGAACAATACAGCAATTGAATGGTACACAGGGTGATCAACATACCATTAGTGACAGTACAAGGTAAGAACAATAGAGCAATTCAATGATACACAGGGTGATCAACATACTATTAGTGCCAGTACAAGGTAAGAACAATACAGCAATTCAATGATACACAGAGTGATCAACATACTATTAGCGCCAGTACAAGATAAGAACAATACAGCAATTCAATGATACACAGATTGATCAACATACCATTAGTGCCAGTACAAGATAAGAACAATACAGCAATTCAATGATACACAGAATGATCAACATACCATTCGTGCCGGTACAAGATAGGAACAATACAGCAATTCGATGATTCACAGAGTGATCAACATACTATTAGTGCCAGTACAAGATAAGAACAATACAACAATTCAATGTTACACAGGGTGATCAACATACTATTAGTGCCAGTACAAGATAAGAACAATACAGCAATTCAATGATACACAGGGTGATCAACATACCATTAGTGCCAGTACAAGATAAGAACTATACAACAATTCAATGATACACAGGGTGATCAACATACCATTAGTGCCAGTACAAGTTAAGAACAATACAGCAATTCAATTATACACAGGGTGATCAACATACCATTAGTGCCAGTACAAGGTAAGAACAATACAACAATTCAATGATACACAGGGTGATCAACATACCATCAGTGTCAGTACAAGATAAGAACAATAGAGCAATTCAATGATACACACGGTGATCAACATACCATTAGTGCCTGTACAGGATAAGAACTATACAACAATTCAATGATACACAGGGTGATCAACATACCATTAGTGCCAGTACAAGGTAAGAACAATACAACAATTCAATGTTACACAGGGTGATCAACATACTAATAGTGCCAGTACAAGAAAAGAACAATACAGCAATTCAATGATACACATGGTGATCAACATACCATTAGTGCCAGTACAAGATAAGAACAACACAACAATTCAATGATTCTCAGGGTGATCAATATACTATATGTGCCAGTACAAGAAAAGAATAATACAGCAATTCAATGTTACACAGAGTGATCAACATACCATTAGTGCCAGTACAAGATGAGAACAATACAGTAATTCAATGATACACAGAGTGATCAACATACTATTAGTTTCAGTACAAGATAAGAACAATACAACAATTCAATGATACACAGGATGATCAACATTCCATTAGTGCCTGTACAAGATAAGAACAATACAGCAATTCAATGATACACAGAGTGATCAACATACCATTAGTGCCAGTACAAGATAAGAACAATACAACAATTCAATGATACAAGGGATGATCAACATACCATTAGTGCCAGTACAAGATAAGAACAATACAGCAATTCAATGATACACAGAGTGATCAACATACTATTGGTGCCAGTACAAGATAAGAACAATACAGCAATTCAATGATACACAGAGTGATCAACATACCATTAGTGCCAGTACAATATAAGAACAATACAACAATTCAATGATACACAGGATGATCAACATTCCATTAGTGCCAGTACAAGATAAGAACAATACAACAATTCAATGATACACAGAGTGATCAACATACCATTAGTGCCAGTACAATATAAGAACAATACAACAATTCAATGATACACAGAATGATCAACATTCCATTAGTGCCAGTACAAGATAAGAACAATACAACAATTCAATGATACACAGGATGATCAACATACCATTAGTGCCAGTACAATATAAGAACAATACAACAATTCAATGATACACAGGATGATCAACATTCCATTAGTGCCTGTACAAGATAAGAACAATACTGCAATTCAATGATACACAGGCTGATCAACATACCATTAGTGCCAGTACAAGATAAGAACAATACAACAATTCTATGATACACAGGGTGATCAACATACCATTAGTGCCAGTACAAGATAGGAACAATACAACAATTCAATGATACACAGAGTGATCAACATACCATTAGTGCCAGTACACGATAAGAACAATACAGCAATTCAATGATACTCAGGGTGATCAACATACCATTAGTGCCAGTACAAGATAAGAACAATACAGCAATTCAATGATACACAGGGTGATCAACATACCATTAGTGCCAGTACAAGATAGGAACAATACAGCAATTCCATGATACACAGGGTGTTCAACATACTATTAGTGCCAGTACAAGATAAGAACAATACAGCAATTCAATGATACACAGAGTGATCAACATACTATTAGTGCCAGTACAAGATAAGAACAATACAGCAATTCAGTGATACACAGGGTGATCAACATACCATTAGTGCCTGTACAAGATAAGAACAATACAGCAATTCAATTATACACAGAGTGATCCACATACTATTAGTGCCAGTACAAGATAAGAACAACACAGAAATTCAGTGATACACAGGGTGATCAACATACCATAGTGCCAGTACAAGATAGGAACAACACAGAAATTCAATGATACACAGAGTGATCCACATACTATTAGTGCCAGTACAAGATAAGAACAATACAATAATTCAATGATACACAGGGTGATCAACATACTATTAGTGTCAGTACAAGATAAGAACAATACAACAATTCAATGATACACAGAGTGATCAACATACCATTAGTTCCAGTACAAGATAAGAACAATACAGCAATTCGATGATACACAGGGTGATCCACATACTATTAGTGCTAGTACAAGATCAGAACAATACAGCAATTCGATGTTGCACAGAGTGATCAACATACCATTAGTGCCAGTACAAGATAAGAACAATACAGCAATTCAATGATACACAGGGTGATCAACATACCATTAGTGCCAGTACAAGATAGGAACAATACAGCAATTCGATGATTCACAGAGTGATCAACATACTATTAGTGCCAGTACAAGATAAGAACAATAAAACAATTCAATGTTACACAGGGTGATCAACATACTATTAGTGCCAGTACAAGATAAGAACAATACAGCAATTCAATGATACACAGGGTGATCAACATACTATTAGTGCCAGTACAAGATAAGAACAATACAGCATTTCAACGATACACTGGCTGATCAACATACTATCAGTGCCAGTACATGATAAGAACAATACAGCAATTCAATGATACACAGGGGGATCAACATACCATTAGTGCCAGTACAAGATAAGAACAATACAACAATTCTATGATACACCGGGTGATTAACATACCATTAGTGCCAGTACAAGATAGGAACAATACAGCAATTCCATGATACACAGGGTGATCAACATACTATTAGTGCCAGTACAAGATAAGAACAATACAGCAATTCAATGATACACAGGGTGATCAACATACTATTAGTGCCAGTACAAGATAAGAACAATACAACAATTCAATGTTACACAGGGTGATCAACATACTATTAGTGCCAGTACAAGATAAGAACAATACAGCAATTCAATGATACACAGGCTGATCAACATACCATTAGTGCCAGTACAAGATAAGAACAATACAACAATTCAATGATACACAGGGTGATCAACATACCATTAGTGCCAGTACAAGTTAAGAACAATACAGCAATTCAATTATACACAGGGTGATCAACATACCATTAGTGCCAGTACAAGATAAGAACAATACAACAATTCAATGATACTCAGGGTGATCAACATACCATTAGTGTCAGTACAAGATAAGAACAATAGAGCAATTCAATGATACACAGGGTGATCAACATACCATTAGTGCCAGTACAAGATAAGAACAATACAACAATTCAATGATACACAGGGTGATCAACATACCATTTGTGCCAGTACAAGTTAAGAACAATACAGCAATTCAATTATACACAGGGTGATCAACATACCATTAGTGCCAGTACAAGATAAGAACAATACAACAATTCAATGATACACAGGGTGATCAACATACCATTAGTGTCAGTACAAGATAAGAACAATACAGCAATTCAATGATACACAGGGTGATCAACATACAATTTAATGCCAATACAAGATAAGTACTATACAGCAATTCAATGATACACAGGGTGATCAACATACCATTAGTGCCAGTACAAGATAAGAACAATACAACACTTCAATGATACACAGGGTGATCAACATACCATTACTGCCAGTACAAGTTAAGAACAATACAGCAATTCAATTATACACTGGGTGATCAACATACCATTAGTGTCAGTACAAGATAAGAACAATACAACAATTCAATGTTACACAGAGTGATCAACATACCATTAGTGCCAGTACAAGATAAGAACAATACAACAATTCAATGTTACACAGGGTGATCAACATACCATTAGTGTCAGTACAAGATAAGAACAATAGAGCAATTCAATGATACACAGGGTGATCAACATACCATTAGTGCCAGTACAAGATAAGAACAATACAACAATTCAATGATATACAGGGTGATCAACATACCATTAGTGCCGGTACAAGATAAGAACAATAGAGCAATTCAATGATACACAGGTTGATCAACATACCATTAGTGCCAGTACAAGATGAGAACAATACAGCAATTCAATGTTACAGAGAGTGATCAACATACTATTAGTGCCAGTACAAGATAAGAACAATACAGCAATTCAATGATTCTCAGGGTGATCAACATACTATTAGTGCCAGTACAAGATAAGAACAATACAGCAATTCAATGATACACAGAGTGATGAACATACTATTAGTGCCAGTACAAAATAAGAACAATACAACAATTCAGTGTTACACAGGGCGATCAACATACCATTAGTGCCAGTACAAGATAACAATACAGAAATTCAGTGTTACACAGGGTGATCAACATACCATTATTGCCAGTACAAGATAAGAACAATACAGCAATTCAATGATACACAGGGTGATCAACATACCATTAGGCCAGTACAAGATAAGAACAATAGAGCAATTCAATAATACACAGGGTGATCAACATACCATTAGGCCAGTACAAGATAAGAAAAATACAGCAATTCAATGATACACAGGGTGATCAACATACTATTAGTGCCAGTACAAGATAAGAACAATACAGCAATTCAATGATACACAGGCTGATCAACATACCATTAGTGCCAGTACAAGATAAGAACAATACAACAATTCTATGATACACAAGGTGATCAACATACCATTAGTGCCAGTACAAGATAGGAACAATACAACAATTCAATGATACACAGAGTGATCAACATACTATTAGTGCCAGTACAATATATGAACAATACAACAATTCAATGATACACAGGATGATCAACATTCCATTAGTGCCTGTACAAGATAAGAACAATACTGCAATTCAATGATACACGGAGTGATCAACATACCATTAGTGCCAGTACAAGATAAGAACAATACAGCAATTCAATGATTCACAGGGTGATCAACATACCACTTTTGCCAGTACAAGATAAGAACAATACAGCAATTCAATGATACACAGAGTGATCAACATACTATTAGTGCTAGTACAAGATAAGAACAATATGTTGTTAACTAATCTTCAAGTTTCAGTGGAAATAACGAGAGTTTGCTAACGAAATAGTAGATCGTATATTTACACGTCCATCACGCTACAAGGCACAAACAACACAAGGAATACTAAAATATAAAATCAATGCTGCCAACTTAAATTGTTAACTACCAACTCCAACACTTCCCCTGGTAGTTAACCTCAAACAATGACAATCCTTTAATTCAACAAAAATACCAAAAAATTCAGTTCCTGTTATAAACTAAACCAAATTGAGGATCTTTATGAAACTCTGGGTCTTTGGCCCATTCAATGACTTCGTATACAAGTCTGCAACATTATTGTTACTTGGAACATATTCGAAAATAATGTTCCTCTTACCTACATGGTCCCTACAAAACTGATACTTAATATCAAAGTGCTTTGTCAATTCAGAATCACCACTGTTTCTGGTGAGCTTAATGGCACTTTGATTGTCACCTCTGATGACAATTGGTTTAGGCAAAACCGATTCCTGACCCAACTCGTTTATTATTTGTCCTAGCCATAATGCCTCCTTAGCAGCATGGAACATAGAATCATACTCTGACTCGGTTGTAGATGTGGCAACCGTGTCACGTTTCTTTGGTAACCTCGTGTTCCAGCTAATTGGTGCATTTGCTAAGATTGCAACATATCCACTCACAGATTTCCTGTCTTTGGCATTAGCAAAATCTGCATCACAATACATTCGGACATGTACATCAGATTTTTCAAAAAACAATTTTACATTACATGTTTTCTTCAAGTACAACATAATGTGCTTTACATCTTGCCAATCTCTCTTTGTAGGCGAACAATTTTTCTTGCTCACTTTACACACTGCAAAAGTTATGTCTGGCCTAGTCGTTGTAGCCAGATATAGTAACATACCTACTGCTTTTCTGTACTCGTACTCATCATGTTTCTCATCACCTGACAATTTTCCGTCATCTCTATTTATTTCTAAAGGAGCTGACCTGCCCTTCCCATCTTCAAGTTTGAATTCTTTCAATACCCTTTTAATGTAGTCAGTTTGATGAACAGACATTACTCCTTCCCTGTACTCCACATTCATAGAAAGAAAGTTGGTCATATTTCCTAACTTCTTAATCTCCAATCTAATGTCCAACTCTTCTTTGAACCATTCAACCCGTTCTCTTTTTCCCCAGCATGCCAAGTCATCAACATAAACACCAATGAACAGATCCTTATCTTTGTTAACAAACACACATGGATCCTTCACCCGAGGTTTCAAACCTAATTCTGACAAATTCATATACAAGGTCGAATGCCATTCCATAGCACTTTGTTTCAGCCCATACAAGCTTTTGAGCAATTTACACACTTTATTTTTATCCACCTCAAAATATTTAGGTTGTTCCATGAAAACTTCCTCATTCAACTCACTGTGCAAATATGCTGTGAGCACATCAATATGTTCCTGAACCCACCCATTAATGACAGTTATGGCCATCATCAGTCGAATCGTTTTTCTTTTAATTACTGGAGCATAAGTTTCATTAAAGTCTACCCCTGGCACTTGGGAAAAACCTTGTGCTACCAATCTCGCCTTAAATCTATTAACAGTGCCATCTGGATTTCTCTTAAGTTTCAAAACCCACTTACAACCCAACACATTTCTACCAGAAGGCCTGTCAACCAAAATAAATGTCCCTTTACGTTGGATACTGTCTAATTCGCTTTTCATTGCACCTCTCCATTCATCAGAGAACTCCCCATTCAATGCCTCACTCACACTCAACGGTTCTTCGATATAATCAGCAACATATACCGACAAATTACAGCAAGAACATTCTTTACGCTTCCTTAACCTTTCACTCCTTCTCAAAACGTTCTCATTATTTTCAGCCTCAAACACATTTTTATCATTCTCTTGGACATTGCTTTCAATCTCAATCTCTGACTCATCACTACAATAATTTCTTATCATAACATCAGTTTGAACATGCTTAATAGTAGGCCTAACCTGTTCTACCATGGGAAATATACTTTCATCAAATTTTACATGATATCCAATCACAAATGATTTAGTCTCAAGATTAAACAATTTATACCCTTTCACATTGTTTTCATAACCTATGAATACACATCTCACTGCTCGGGGCTGAAATTTACCTACTTTATGAAATAACCAAGCTTTACAACCAAATGCACGTAACCTTGGATATTCTTTTTCAGCACTCTCTCCCTTCCACATTTCATATGGGATCTGATTCCCAATAGCCCTAGATGGACATAGATTCCTAGTAAGGCAAGCAGTGTTGGCTGCTTCAGCCCAAAACGAATCTGACAAACCTGACTGCACTAACAAACACCTTATCTTATCTTCTGCAATCCTATTAAACCTCTCAGCTATACCATTTTGTTCTGGAGTATAAGCTACCGTCTTTCTATGACCTATCCCATTCGCTTTCAAATAGGTCTCGAATTTATTACCACAATATTCGCCACCTCCATCTGTTTGAAAGCATTTAAGTTTCAAGTCATGCATTTTTTCTACTTCAGCTTGATACTCCAAAAACTTTGAGAAAGCCTCACCTTTACTTTTCAAGAATTTAACAACTGTAAATCTGGAATAATCATCCACAAAACTCATCATGTATTTATGACCACCATTTGATTTAACAGGAGATGTTAACAAATCACTATGTACCAATTCCAGTGGTTTACTGCATTGGCGTTCACTCTTCTGCGGGAAACTACATCTAGTCATCTTCCCCAGAACACACACATCACAACTCTTATTCTCACTCTTTAAACCTGACAAATATGGAATTTTCTGCATAGCAGCTTCATGTGGATGCCCTAACCTTACATGCCACAAATCTGAACTCACTGCTCGCAAGGCTACAGCTTGAATTTCATCACTGATCTCATCTTCACTGACATCAGCATTCGATATACAAGCTACACTGTGATTAGGTTCCAACAAATACAACCCATTTGATTCTAGACTTGTAAACACGCACTCATCATTATACATACCTTTAGCACCTTCTTTGTTAAAGTGAACAAATACATCATTCTTGGCTAAGCGCCCAACTGAAATCAAATTGAATGCTAAATCTGGAACGTGCAAAACATTTCTCATCTCAAGCACATTACCACCACACTTATCAGATAATGCAAGTTTGACAATACCTTTTCCACTAACTGGGAGTTGCCATTGTACAATCTTAACATTGCCCTTACACTCTGAATAGGAGGAAAACAACTCTCTTTTAGACGTCATATGTTCTGACGCTGCCGAGTCAAGGTACCAAACATCAGAACTGTTCATTGACACCATTGCGAACACACTGATACAGGCTATAGTCTTCCCCGTTTTATTGGAATTTCCATTGTCGTCCCTTTTTCCATTATTTGATTTCATTTTGGTACAATCTGATGCCCAATGACCATACTCGTGACAGTTAAAACATTTAACTTCTGGACAAAACTTGCTAATATGCCCTAACCTCTGACATTTGTAACATTTAACACTATTACTATCACCACTTTTTCCACTCGGCACACTATTCTTCTTACTGTTTTTGTACACTAACTTGTCATTCTTGCCTTTCTTGGAGATGAGTGCACTTGATGCGGAAGTCTCCTGCGCGGCTTCTAACTGGGTCCGGCGTCGCTCCTCGTCTAGAAGTCGTCCTTTAACCTTCCGTGTTGTAAGATCCGGCTCCCTCAGTAGATTTTGGACGAAGGTCTCGTACTCCTCCATCGGTAGCCCGACTAGCAGGAAGTTGGCCATCATCTCGTCGTCGAATATTATGCCACCCCTGGCAATTTTTTTGTTCAATCTCTGGATACTGGCCGCATACTCTTGCATCGACATATTTGGGGTCTTCGAAATATTTGTCATTTCTTTCAAGGACTGAAGTGCATTAAACTTGGTAGAAGAGACGTGAATCTCTTCCAGAATTTCCCAAGCATGCTTCGCTCTAATACAATCTTCCACATCTAACAAGAAATCATCCCCAACGGATTTGTATAATACCGACAAAGCTTTCCTATTTAAGCGTGCCTGATCCACATTCAACTCGTTCTCATCGAAGCCTGGTTCAATCGCCACCCAACAGTTCTTATCGATCATATGCGCCTTCACTCTCAGTTTCCAGGCGAAGTAGTTTCCATTTGCTAGCTTTGGAATGGAAACGAGGTCTTTGTCATCTCCGTCAGCCATCTTGGTACTGTTGCTGTAACGTTCGCCGGTTCAGTCACAAACACTCACAATCTGTTTTTAAAATTCAGATTACATCTCAATCTCAACAATCCGTAATTCACGCTCTGATCTACGTACTTCACACTGCTCTGGGCTCATAACCTGTTGTTAACTAATCTTCAAGTTTCAGTGGAAATAACGAGAGTTTGCTAACGAAATAGTAGATCGTATATTTACACGTCCATCACGCTACAAGCAAGACCAACTACTACAAGGCATACTAAAATATAAAATCAATGCTGCCAACTTAAATTGTTAACTACCAACTCCAACACAATACAGCAATTCAGTGATACACAGGGTGATCAACATACCATAGTGCCAGTACAAGATAGGAACAACACAGAAATTCAATGATACACAGAGTGATCCACATACTATTAGTGCCAGTACAAGATAAGAACAATACAATAATTCAATGATACACAGGGTGATCAACATACTATTAGTGTCAGTACAAGATAAGAACAATACAACAATTCAATGATACACAGAGTGATCAACATACCATTAGAGCCAGTACAAGATAAGAACAATACAGCAATTCGATGATACACAGGGTGATCCACATACTATTAGTGCCAGTACAAGATCCGAACAATACAGCAATTCGATGTTGCACAGAGTGATCAACATACCATTAGTGCCAGTACAAGATAAGAACAATACAGCAATTCAATGATACACAGAGTGATCAACATACCATTAGTGCCAGTACAAGATAGGAACAATACAGCAATTCGATGATTCACAGAGTGATCAACATACTATTAGTGCCAGTACAAGATAAGAACAATACAACAATTCAATGTTACACAGGGTGATCAACATACTATTAGTGCCAGTACAAGATAAGAACAATACAGCAATTCAATGATACACAGGGTGATCAACATACTATTAGTGCCAGTACAAGATAAGAACAATACAGCATTTCAACGATACACTGGCTGATCAACATACTATCAGTGCCAGTACAAGATAAGAACAATACAGCAATTCAATGATACACAGGGGGATCAACATACCATTAGTGCCAGTACAAGATAAGAACAATACAACAATTCTATGATACACCGGGTGATTAACATACCATTAGTGCCAGTACAAGATAGGAACAATACAGCAATTCCATGATACACAGGGCGTTCAACATACTATTAGTGCCAGTACAAGATAAGAACAATACAGCAATTCAATGATACACAGGGTGATCAACATACTATTAGTGCCAGTAACAGGTGAGAACAATACAACAATTCAATGTTACACAGGGTGATCAACATACTATTAGTGCCAGCACAAGATAAGAACAATACAGCAATTCAATGATACACAGGGTGATCAACATACCATTAGTGCCAGTACAAGATAAGAACAATACAACAATTCAATGATACACAGGGTGATCAACATACCATTAGTGCCAGTACAAGTTAAGAACAATACAGCAATTCAATTATACACAGGGTGATTAACATACCATTAGTGCCAGTACAAGATAAGAACAATACAACAATTCAATGATACACAGGGTGATCAACATACCATTAGTGTCAGTACAAGATAAGAACAATAGAGCAATTCAATGATACACAGGGTGATCAACATACCATTAGTGCCAGTACAAGATAAGAACAATACAACAATTCAATGATACACAGGGTGATCAACATACCATTTGTGCCAGTACAAGTTAAGAACAATACAGCAATTCAATTATACACAGGGTGATCAACATACCATTAGTGCCAGTACAAGATAAGAACAATACAACAATTCAATGATACACAGGGTGATCAACATACCATTAGTGTCAGTACAAGATAAGAACAATACAGCAATTCAATGATACACAGGGTGATCAACATACCATTAGTGCCAGTACAAGATAAGTACAATACAGCAATTCAATGATACACAGGGTGATCAACATACCATTAGTGCCAGTACAAGATAAGAACAATACAACACTTCAATGATACACAGGGTGATCAACATACCATTAGTGCCAGTACAAGTTAAGAACAATACAGCAATTCAATTATACACTGGGTGATCAACATACCATTAGTGTCAATACAAGATAAGAACAATACAACAATTCAATGATACACAGAGTGATCAACATACCATTAGTGCCAGTACAAGATAAGAACAATACAACAATTCAATGATACACAGAGTGATCAACATACCATTAGTGTCAGTACAAGATAAGAACAATACAGCAATTCAATGATGCACAGAGTGATCAACATACTATTAGTTCCAGTACAGGGTAAGAACAATACAACAATTCAATGTTACACAGGGTGATCAACATACTATTAGTGCCAGTACAAGATAAGAACAATACAGCAATTGAATGGTACACAGGGTGATCAACATACCATTAGTGACAGTACAAGGTAAGAACAATAGAGCAATTCAATGATACACAGGGTGATCAACATACTATTAGTGCCAGTACAAGATAAGAACAATACAGCAATTCAATGATACACAGAGTGATCAACATACTATTAGTGCCAGTACAAGATAAGAACAATACAGCAATTCAATGATACACAGGGTGATCAACATACCATTAGTGCCAATACAAGATAAGAACAATACAACAATTCAATGATACACAGGGTGATCAACATACCATTAGTGCCAGTACAAGTTAAGAACAATACAGCAATTCAATTATACACAGGGTGATCAACATACCATTAGTGCCAGTACAAGGTAAGAACAATACAACAATTCAATGATACACAGGGTGATCAACATACCATCAGTGTCAGTACAAGATAAGAACAATAGAGCAATTCAATGATACACACGGTGATCAACATACCATTAGTGCCTGTACAGGATAAGAACAATACAACAATTCAATGATACACAGGGTGATCAACATACCATTAGTGCCAGTACAAGATAAGAACAATACAACAATTCAATGTTACACAGGGTGATCAACATACTAATAGTGCCAGTACAAGAAAAGAACAATACAGCAATTCAATGATACACATGGTGATCAACATACCATTAGTGCCAGTACAAGATAAGAACAACACAACAATTCAATGATTCTCAGGGTGATCAATATACTATATGTGCCAGTACAAGAAAAGAATAATACAGCAATTCAATGTTACACAGAGTGATCAACATACCATTAGTGCCAGTACAAGATGAGAACAATACAGTAATTCAATGATACACAGAGTGATCAACATACTATTAGTTTCAGTACAAGATAAGAACAATACAACAATTCAATGATACACAGGATGATCAACATTCCATTAGTGCCTGTACAAGATAAGAACAATACAGCAATTCAATGATACACAGAGTGATCAACATACCATTAGTGCCAGTACAAGATAAGAACAATACAACAATTCAATGATACAAGGGATGATCAACATACCATTAGTGCCAGTACAAGATAAGAACAATACAGCAATTCAATGATACACAGAGTGATCAACATACTATTGGTGCCAGTACAAGATAAGAACAATACAGCAATTCAATGATACACAGAGTGATCAACATACCATTAGTGCCAGTACAATATAAGAACAATACAACAATTCAATGATACACAGGATGATCAACATTCCATTAGTGCCAGTACAAGATAAGAACAATACAACAATTCAATGATACACAGAGTGATCAACATACCATTAGTGCCAGTACAATATAAGAACAATACAACAATTCAATGATACACAGGATGATCAACATTCCATTAGTGCCAGTACAAGATAAGAACAATACAACAATTCAATGATACACAGGATGATCAACATACCATTAGTGCCAGTACAATATAAGAACAATACAACAATTCAATGATACACAGGATGATCAACATTCCATTAGTGCCTGTACAAGATAAGAACAATACTGCAATTCAATGATACACAGGCTGATCAACATACCATTAGTGCCAGTACAAGATAAGAACAATACAACAATTCTATGATACACAGGGTGATCAACATACCATTAGTGCCAGTACAAGATAGGAACAATACAACAATTCAATGATACACAGAGTGATCAACATACCATTAGTGCCAGTACACGATAAGAACAATACAGCAATTCAATGATACACAGGGTGATCAACATACCATTAGTGCCAGTACAAGATAAGAACAATACAGCAATTCAATGATACACAGGGTGATCAACATACCATTAGTGCCAGTACAAGATAGGAACAATACAGCAATTCCATGATACACAGGGTGTTCAACATACTATTAGTGCCAGTACAAGATAAGAACAATACAGCAATTCAATGATACACAGAGTGATCAACATACTATTAGTGCCAGTACAAGATAAGAACAATACAGCAATTCAGTGATACACAGGGTGATCAACATACCATTAGTGCCTGTACAAGATAAGAACAATACAGCAATTCAATTATACACAGAGTGATCCACATACTATTAGTGCCAGTACAAGATAACAACAACACAGAAATTCAGTGATACACAGGGTGATCAACATACCATAGTGCCAGTACAAGATAGGAACAACACAGAAATTTAATGATACACAGAGTGATCCACATACTATTAGTGCCAGTACAAGATAAGAACAATACAATAATTCAATGATACACAGGGTGATCAACATACTATTAGTGTCAGTACAAGATAAGAACAATACAACAATTCAATGATACACAGAGTGATCAACATACCATTAGTTCCAGTACAAGATAAGAACAATACAGCAATTCGATGATACACAGGGTGATCCACATACTATTAGTGCTAGTACAAGATCAGAACAATACAGCAATTCGATGTTGCACAGAGTGATCAACATACCATTAGTGCCAGTACAAGATAAGAACAATACAGCAAGTCAGTGATACACAGGGTGATCAACATACCATTAGTGCCAGTACAAGATAGGAACAATACAGCAATTCGATGATTCACAGAGTGATCAACATACTATTAGTGCCAGTACAAGATAAGAACAATAAAACAATTCAATGTTACACAGGGTGATCAACATACTATTAGTGCCAGTACAAGATAAGAACAATACAGCAATTCAATGATACACAGGGTGATCAACATACTATTAGTGCCAGTACAAGATAAGAACAATACAGCATTTCAACGATACACTGGCTGATCAACATACTATCAGTGCCAGTACATGATAAGAACAATACAGCAATTCAATGATACACAGGGGGATCAACATACCATTAGTGCCAGTACAAGATAAGAACAATACAACAATTCTATGATACACCGGGTGATTAACATACCATTAGTGCCAGTACAAGATAGGAACAATACAGCAATTCCATGATACACAGGGTGATCAACATACTATTAGTGCCAGTACAAGATAAGAACAATACAGCAATTCAATGATACACAGGGTGATCAACATACTATTAGTGCCAGTACAAGATAAGAACAATACAACAATTCAATGTTACACAGGGTGATCAACATACTATTAGTGCCAGTACAAGATAAGAACAATACAGCAATTCAATGATACACAGGCTGATCAACATACCATTAGTGCCAGTACAAGATAAGAACAATACAACAATTCAATGATACACAGGGTGATCAACATACCATTAGTGCCAGTACAAGTTAAGAACAATACAGCAATTCAATTATACACAGGGTGATCAACATACCATTAGTGCCAGTACAAGATAAGAACAATACAACAATTCAATGATACTCAGGGTGATCAACATACCATTAGTGTCAGTACAAGATAAGAACAATAGAGCAATTCAATGATACACAGGGTGATCAACATACCATTAGTGCCAGTACAAGATAAGAACAATACAACAATTCAATGATACACAGGGTGATCAACATACCATTTGTGCCAGTACAAGTTAAGAACAATACAGCAATTCAATTATACACAGGGTGATCAACATACCATTAGTGCCAGTACAAGATTAGAACAATACAACAATTCAATGATACACTGGGTGATCAACATACCATTAGTGTCAGTACAAGATAAGAACAATACAGCAATTCAATGATACACAGGGTGATCAACATACAATTTAATGCCAATACAAGATAAGTACTATACAGCAATTCAATGATACACAGGGTGATCAACATACCATTAGTGCCAGTACAAGATAAGAACAATACAACACTTCAATGATACACAGGGTGATCAACATACCATTACTGCCAGTACAAGTTAAGAACAATACAGCAATTCAATTATACACTGGGTGATCAACATACCATTAGTGTCAGTACAAGATAAGAACAATACAACAATTCAATGTTACACAGAGTGATCAACATACCATTAGTGCCAGTACAAGATAAGAACAATACAACAATTCAATGATACACAGAGTGATCAACATACCATTAGTGTCAGTACAAGATAAGAACAATACAGCAATTCAATGATGCACAGAGTGATCAACATACTATTAGTTCCAGTACAAGGTAAGAACAATACAACAATTCAATGTTACACAGGGTGATCAACATACTATTAGTGCCAGTACAAGATAAGAATAATACAGCAATTGAATGGTACACAGGGTGATCAACATACCATTAGTGCCAGTACAAGGTAAGAACAATAGAGCAATTCAATGATACACAGGGTGATCAACATACTATTAGTGCCAGTACAAGATAAGAACAATACAGCAATTCAATGATACACAGAGTGATCAACATACTATTAGCGCCAGTACAAGATAAGAACAATACAGCAATTCAATGATACACAGATTGATCAACATACTATTAGTGCCAGTACAAGATAAGAACAATACAGCAATTCAATGATACACAGAATGATCAACATACCATTCGTGCCGGTACAAGATAGGAACAATACAGCAATTCGATGATTCACAGAGTGATCAACATACTATTAGTGCCAGTACAAGATAAGGACAATACAACAATTCCATGTTACACAGGGTGATCAACATACTATTAGTGCCAGTACAAGATAAGAACAATACTGCAATTCAATGATACACAGGGTGATCAACATACCATTAGTGCCAGTACAATATAAGAACAATACAACAATTCAATGATACACAGGGTGATCAACATACCATTAGTGCCAGTACAAGTTAAGAACAATACAGCAATTCAATTATACACAGGGTGATCAACATACCATTAATGCCAGTACAAGATAAGAACAATACAACAATTCAATGATACACAGGGTGATCAACATACCATTAGTGTCAGTACAAATTAAGAACAATAGAGCAATTCAATGATACACACGGTGATCAACATACCATTAGTGCCAGTACAGGATAAGAACAATACAACAATTCAATGATACACAGGGTGATCAACATACCATTAGTGCCAGTACAAGATAAGAACAATACAACAATACAATGTTACACAGGGTGATCAACATACTATTAGTGCCAGTACAAGATAAGAACAATACAGCAATTGAATGGTACACAGGGTGATCAACATACCATTAGTGACAGTACAAGGTAAGAACAATAGAGCAATTCAATGATACACAGGGTGATCAACATACCATTAGTGCCAGTACAAGATAAGTACAATACAGCAATTCAATGATACACAGGGTGATCAACATACCATTAGTGCCAGTACAAGATAAGAACAATACAACACTTCAATGATACACAGGGTGATCAACATACCATTAGTGCCAGTACAAGTTAAGAACAATACAGCAATTCAATTATACACTGGGTGATCAACATACCATTAGTGTCAGTACAAGATAAGAACAATACAACAATTCAATGATACACAGAGTGATCAACATACCATTAGTGCCAGTACAAGATAAGAACAATACAACAATTCAATGATACACAGAGTGATCAACATACCATTAGTGTCAGTACAAGATAAGAACAATACAGCAATTCAATGATGCACAGAGTGATCAACATACTATTAGTTCCAGTACAGGGTAAGAACAATACAACAATTCAATGTTACACAGGGTGATCAACATACTATTAGTGCCAGTACAAGATAAGAACAATACAGCAATTGAATGGTACACAGGGTGATCAACATACCATTAGTGACAGTACAAGGTAAGAACAATAGAGCAATTCAATGATACACAGGGTGATCAACATACTATTAGTGCCAGTACAAGGTAAGAACAATACAGCAATTCAATGATACACAGAGTGATCAACATACTATTAGCGCCAGTACAAGATAAGAACAATACAGCAATTCAATGATACACAGATTGATCAACATACCATTAGTGCCAGTACAAGATAAGAACAATACAGCAATTCAATGATACACAGAATGATCAACATACCATTCGTGCCGGTACAAGATAGGAACAATACAGCAATTCGATGATTCACAGAGTGATCAACATACTATTAGTGCCAGTACAAGATAAGAACAATACAACAATTCAATGTTACACAGGGTGATCAACATACTATTAGTGCCAGTACAAGATAAGAACAATACAGCAATTCAATGATACACAGGGTGATCAACATACCATTAGTGCCAGTACAAGATAAGAACTATACAACAATTCAATGATACACAGGGTGATCAACATACCATTAGTGCCAGTACAAGTTAAGAACAATACAGCAATTCAATTATACACAGGGTGATCAACATACCATTAGTGCCAGTACAAGGTAAGAACAATACAACAATTCAATGATACACAGGGTGATCAACATACCATCAGTGTCAGTACAAGATAAGAACAATAGAGCAATTCAATGATACACACGGTGATCAACATACCATTAGTGCCTGTACAGGATAAGAACTATACAACAATTCAATGATACACAGGGTGATCAACATACCATTAGTGCCAGTACAAGGTAAGAACAATACAACAATTCAATGTTACACAGGGTGATCAACATACTAATAGTGCCAGTACAAGAAAAGAACAATACAGCAATTCAATGATACACATGGTGATCAACATACCATTAGTGCCAGTACAAGATAAGAACAACACAACAATTCAATGATTCTCAGGGTGATCAATATACTATATGTGCCAGTACAAGAAAAGAATAATACAGCAATTCAATGTTACACAGAGTGATCAACATACCATTAGTGCCAGTACAAGATGAGAACAATACAGTAATTCAATGATACACAGAGTGATCAACATACTATTAGTTTCAGTACAAGATAAGAACAATACAACAATTCAATGATACACAGGATGATCAACATTCCATTAGTGCCTGTACAAGATAAGAACAATACAGCAATTCAATGATACACAGAGTGATCAACATACCATTAGTGCCAGTACAAGATAAGAACAATACAACAATTCAATGATACAAGGGATGATCAACATACCATTAGTGCCAGTACAAGATAAGAACAATACAGCAATTCAATGATACACAGAGTGATCAACATACTATTGGTGCCAGTACAAGATAAGAACAATACAGCAATTCAATGATACACAGAGTGATCAACATACCATTAGTGCCAGTACAATATAAGAACAATACAACAATTCAATGATACACAGGATGATCAACATTCCATTAGTGCCAGTACAAGATAAGAACAATACAACAATTCAATGATACACAGAGTGATCAACATACCATTAGTGCCAGTACAATATAAGAACAATACAACAATTCAATGATACACAGAATGATCAACATTCCATTAGTGCCAGTACAAGATAAGAACAATACAACAATTCAATGATACACAGGATGATCAACATACCATTAGTGCCAGTACAATATAAGAACAATACAACAATTCAATGATACACAGGATGATCAACATTCCATTAGTGCCTGTACAAGATAAGAACAATACTGCAATTCAATGATACACAGGCTGATCAACATACCATTAGTGCCAGTACAAGATAAGAACAATACAACAATTCTATGATACACAGGGTGATCAACATACCATTAGTGCCAGTACAAGATAGGAACAATACAACAATTCAATGATACACAGAGTGATCAACATACCATTAGTGCCAGTACACGATAAGAACAATACAGCAATTCAATGATACTCAGGGTGATCAACATACCATTAGTGCCAGTACAAGATAAGAACAATACAGCAATTCAATGATACACAGGGTGATCAACATACCATTAGTGCCAGTACAAGATAGGAACAATACAGCAATTCCATGATACACAGGGTGTTCAACATACTATTAGTGCCAGTACAAGATAAGAACAATACAGCAATTCAATGATACACAGAGTGATCAACATACTATTAGTGCCAGTACAAGATAAGAACAATACAGCAATTCAGTGATACACAGGGTGATCAACATACCATTAGTGCCTGTACAAGATAAGAACAATACAGCAATTCAATTATACACAGAGTGATCCACATACTATTAGTGCCAGTACAAGATAAGAACAACACAGAAATTCAGTGATACACAGGGTGATCAACATACCATAGTGCCAGTACAAGATAGGAACAACACAGAAATTCAATGATACACAGAGTGATCCACATACTATTAGTGCCAGTACAAGATAAGAACAATACAATAATTCAATGATACACAGGGTGATCAACATACTATTAGTGTCAGTACAAGATAAGAACAATACAACAATTCAATGATACACAGAGTGATCAACATACCATTAGTTCCAGTACAAGATAAGAACAATACAGCAATTCGATGATACACAGGGTGATCCACATACTATTAGTGCTAGTACAAGATCAGAACAATACAGCAATTCGATGTTGCACAGAGTGATCAACATACCATTAGTGCCAGTACAAGATAAGAACAATACAGCAATTCAATGATACACAGGGTGATCAACATACCATTAGTGCCAGTACAAGATAGGAACAATACAGCAATTCGATGATTCACAGAGTGATCAACATACTATTAGTGCCAGTACAAGATAAGAACAATAAAACAATTCAATGTTACACAGGGTGATCAACATACTATTAGTGCCAGTACAAGATAAGAACAATACAGCAATTCAATGATACACAGGGTGATCAACATACTATTAGTGCCAGTACAAGATAAGAACAATACAGCATTTCAACGATACACTGGCTGATCAACATACTATCAGTGCCAGTACATGATAAGAACAATACAGCAATTCAATGATACACAGGGGGATCAACATACCATTAGTGCCAGTACAAGATAAGAACAATACAACAATTCTATGATACACCGGGTGATTAACATACCATTAGTGCCAGTACAAGATAGGAACAATACAGCAATTCCATGATACACAGGGTGATCAACATACTATTAGTGCCAGTACAAGATAAGAACAATACAGCAATTCAATGATACACAGGGTGATCAACATACTATTAGTGCCAGTACAAGATAAGAACAATACAACAATTCAATGTTACACAGGGTGATCAACATACTATTAGTGCCAGTACAAGATAAGAACAATACAGCAATTCAATGATACACAGGCTGATCAACATACCATTAGTGCCAGTACAAGATAAGAACAATACAACAATTCAATGATACACAGGGTGATCAACATACCATTAGTGCCAGTACAAGTTAAGAACAATACAGCAATTCAATTATACACAGGGTGATCAACATACCATTAGTGCCAGTACAAGATAAGAACAATACAACAATTCAATGATACTCAGGGTGATCAACATACCATTAGTGTCAGTACAAGATAAGAACAATAGAGCAATTCAATGATACACAGGGTGATCAACATACCATTAGTGCCAGTACAAGATAAGAACAATACAACAATTCAATGATACACAGGGTGATCAACATACCATTTGTGCCAGTACAAGTTAAGAACAATACAGCAATTCAATTATACACAGGGTGATCAACATACCATTAGTGCCAGTACAAGATAAGAACAATACAACAATTCAATGATACACAGGGTGATCAACATACCATTAGTGTCAGTACAAGATAAGAACAATACAGCAATTCAATGATACACAGGGTGATCAACATACAATTTAATGCCAATACAAGATAAGTACTATACAGCAATTCAATGATACACAGGGTGATCAACATACCATTAGTGCCAGTACAAGATAAGAACAATACAACACTTCAATGATACACAGGGTGATCAACATACCATTACTGCCAGTACAAGTTAAGAACAATACAGCAATTCAATTATACACTGGGTGATCAACATACCATTAGTGTCAGTACAAGATAAGAACAATACAACAATTCAATGTTACACAGAGTGATCAACATACCATTAGTGCCAGTACAAGATAAGAACAATACAACAATTCAATGATACACAGAGTGATCAACATACCATTAGTGTCAGTACAAGTTAAGAACAATACAGCAATGCAATGATGCACAGAGTGATCAACATACTATTAGTTCCAGTACAAGGTAAGAACAATACAACAATTCAATGTTACACAGGGTGATCAACATACTATTAGTGCCAGTACAAGATAAGAATAATACAGCAATTGAATGGTACACATGGTGATCAACATACCATTAGTGCCAGTACAAGGTAAGAACAATAGAGCAATTCAATGATACACAGGGTGATCAACATACTATTAGTGCCAGTACAAGATAAGAACAATACAGCAATTCAATGATACACAGAGTGATCAACATACTATTAGCGCCAGTACAAGATAAGAACAATACAGCAATTCAATGATACACAGATTGATCAACATACTATTAGTGCCAGTACAAGATAAGAACAATACAGCAATTCAATGATACACAGAATGATCAACATACCATTCGTGCCGGTACAAGATAGGAACAATACAGCAATTCGATGATTCACAGAGTGATCAACATACTATTAGTGCCAGTACAAGATAAGGACAATACAACAATTCAATGTTACACAGGGTGATCAACATACTATTAGTGCCAGTACAAGATAAGAACAATACAGCAATTCAATGATACACAGGGTGATCAACATACCATTAGTGCCAGTACAATATAAGAACAATACAACAATTCAATGATACACAGGGTGATCAACATACCATTAGTGCCAGTACAAGTTAAGAACAATACAGCAATTCAATTATACACAGGGTGATCAACATACCATTAATGCCAGTACAAGATAAGAACAATACAACAATTCAATGATACACAGGGTGATCAACATACCATTAGTGCCAGTACAAATTAAGAACAATAGAGCAATTCAATGATACACACGGTGATCAACATACCATTAGTGCCAGTACAGGATAAGAACAATACAACAATTCAATGATACACAGGGTGATCAACATACCATTAGTGCCAGTACAAGATAAGAACAATACAACAATACAATGTTACACAGGGTGATCAACATACTATTAGTGCCAGTACAAGATAAGAACAATACAGCAATTGAATGGTACACAGGATGATCAACATACCATTAGTGCCAGTACAAGTTAAGAACAATACAGCAATTCAATTATACACAGGGTGATCAACATACCATTAGTGCCAGTACAAGATAAGAACAATACAACAATTCAATGATACACAGGGTGATCAACATACCATTAGTGCCAGTACAAGTTAAGAACAATTCAGCAATTCAATGATACACAGGGTGATCAACATACTATTAGTACCAGTACAAGATAAGAACAATACAGCAATTCAATGATACACAGGGTGATCAACATACTATTAGTGCCAGTACAAGATAAGAACAATACAACAATTCAATGTTACACAGGGTGATCAACATACTATTAGTGCCAGTACAAGATAAGAACAATACAGCAATTCAGTGATACACAGGGTGATCAACAAACCATTAGTGCCAGTACAAGATAAGAACAATACAACAATTCAATGATACACAGGGTGATCAACATACCATTAGTGCCAGTACAAGTTAAGAACAATACAGCAATTCAATTATACACAGGGTGATCAACATACCATTAGTGCCAGTACAAGATAAGAACAATACAACAATTCAATGATACACAGGGTGATCAACATACCATTAGTGTCAGTACAAGATAAGAAAAATACAGCAATTCAATGATACACAGAGTGATCAACATACCATAAGTGCCAGTACAAGATAAGAACAATAGAGCAATTCAATGATACACAGGGTGATCAACATACTATTAGTGCCAGTACAAGATGAGAACAATACAACAATTCAATGATACACAGAGTGATCAACATACCACTAGTGCCAGTACAAGATAAGAACAATAGAGCAATTGAATGATACACAGGGTGATCAACATACCATTAGTGCCAGTACAAGATAAGAACAATACAGCAATTCAATGATACACAGAGTGATCAACATACTATTAGTGCCAGTACAAGATAAGAACAATTCAGCAATTCAATGATACACAGAGTGATCAACATACCATTAGTGCCAGTACAAGATAAGAACAATACGGCTATTCAATGTTACACAGAGTGATCAACATACCATTAGTGCTAGTACAAGATAAGAACAATACAGCAATTCGATGATACACATGATGATCAACATACCATTAATGCCAGTACAAGATAAGAACAATACAGCAATTCAATGATACACAGGGTGATCAACATACCATTAGTGCCAGTACAAGATAAGAACAATACAGCAATTCAATGATACACAGGGTGATCAACATACTATTAGTGCCAGTACAAGATAAGAAGAATACAGCAATTCAATGATACACAGAGTGATCAACATACCATTAGTGCCAGTACAAGATAAGAACAATACAGCAATTCAATGATACACAGGGTGATCAACATACCATTAGTGCCAGTACAAGATAAGAACAATACAGCAATTCAATGATACACAGGGTGATCAACATACCATTAGTGCCAGTACAAGATAAGAACAATACAGAAATTCATTGATACACAGGGTGATCAACATACTATTAGTGCCAGTACAAGATAAGAAGAATACAGCAATTCAATGATACACAGAGTGATCAACATACCATTAGTGCCAGTACAAGATAAGAACAATACAGCAATTCAATGATACACATGGTGATCAACATACCATTAGTGCCAGTTCAAGATAAGAACAATACAACAATTCAATGATTCTCAGGGTGATCAACATACCATTAGTGCCAGTACAAGATAAGAACAATACAGCAATTCAATGATACACAGGGTGATCAACATACCATTTGTGCCAGTACAAGATAAGAACAATACAACAATTCAATGATACACAGGGTGATCAACATACCATTAGTGTCAGTACAAGATAAGAACAATACAGCAATTCAATGATACACAGGGTGATCAACATACCATTAGTGCCAGTACAAGATAAGATCAATACAGCAATTCAATGATACACAGGGTGATCAACATACTATTAGTGCCAGTACAAGATAAGAACAATACTGCAATTCAATGATACACAGAGTGATCAACATACCATTAGTGCCAGTACAAGATAAGAACAATACAACAATTCAATGATTCTCAGGGTGATCAACATACCATTAGTGCCAGTACAAGATAAAAGCAATACAACAATTCAATGATTCTCAGGGTGATCAACATATTATTAGTGCCAGTACAAGATAAGAACAATACAGCAATTCAATGATACACAGGGTGATCAACATACCATTAATGCCAGTACAAGATAAGAACAATACAACAATTCAATGATACACATGGTGATCAACATACCATTAGTGCCAGTACAAGATAAGAACAATACAGCAATTCAATGATACACATGGTGATCAACATACTATTAGTGCCAGTACAAGAAAAGAACAATACAGCAATTCAATGATACACATGGTGATCAACATACCATTAGTGCCAGTACAAGATAAGAACAACACAACAATTCAATGATTCTCAGGGTGATCAATATACTATAAGTGCCAGTACAAGAAAAGAATAATACAGCAATTCAATGTTACACAGAGTGATCAACATACCATTAGTGCCAGTACAAGATGAGAACAATACAGTAATTCAATGATACACAGAGTGATCAACATACTATTAGTTTCAGTACAAGATAAGAACAATACAACAATTCAATGATACACAGGATGATCAACATTCCATTAGTGCCTGTACAAGATAAGAACAATACAGCAATTCAATGATACACAGAGTGATCAACATACCATTAGTGCCAGTACAAGATAAGAACAATACAACAATTCAATGATACACAGGATGATCAACATACCATTAGTGCCAGTACAAGATAAGAACAATACAGCAATTCAATGATACACAGAGTGATCAACATACTATTAGTACCAGTACAAGATAAGAACAATACAGCAATTCAAAGATACACAGAGTGATCAACATACCATTAGTGCCAGTACAATATAAGAACAATACAACAATTCAATGATACACAGGATGATCAACATTCCATTAGTGCCTGTACAAGATAAGAACAATACTGCAATTCAATGATACACAGAGTGATCAACATACCATTAGTGCCAGTACAAGATAAGAACAATACAGCAATTCAATGATACACAGGGTGATCAACATACTATTAGTGCCAGTACAAGATATGAACAATACAAGAATTCAATGATACACAGAGTGATCAACATACTATTAGTGCCAGTACAATATAAGAACAATACAACAATTCAATGATACACAGGATGATCAACATTCCATTAGTGCCAGTACAAGATAAGAACAATACAGCAATTCAATGATACACAGGGTGATCAACATACCATTAGTGCCAGTACAAGATAAGAACAATACAACAATTCTATGATACACCGGGTGATTAACATACCATTAGTGCCAGTACAAGTTAGGAACAATACAGCAATTCCATGATACAGAGGGTGATCAACATACTATTAGTGCCAGTACAAGATAAGAACAATACAGCAATTCAATGATACACAGGGTGATCAACATACCATTAGTGGCAGTAAAAGATAAGAACAATACAACAATTCAATGATACACAGGGTGATCAACATACCATTAGTGCCAGTACAAGTTAAGAACAATACAGCAATTCAATTATACACAGGGTGATCAACATACCATTAGTGCCAGTACAAGATAAGAACAATTCAACAATTCAATGAGACTCAGGGTGATCAACATACCATTAGTGTCAGTACAAGATAAGAACAATAGAGCAATTCAATGATACACAGGGTGATCAACATACCATTAGTGCCAGTACAAGATAAGAACAATACAACAATTCAATGATACACAGGGTGATCAACATACCATTTGTGCCAGTACAAGTTAAGAACAATACAGCAATTCAATTATACACAGGGTGATCAACATACCATTAGTGCCAGTACAAGATAAGAACAATACAACAATTCAATGATACACAGGGTGATCAACATACCATTAGTGTCAGTACAAGATAAGAACAATACAGCAATTCAATGATACACAGGGTGATCAACATACCATTAATGCCAGTACAAGATAAGTACTATACAGCAATTCAATGATACACAGGGTGATCAACATACCATTAGTGCCAGTACAAGATAAGAACAATACAGCAATTCAATGATACACAGGGTGATCAACATACTATTAGTGCCAGTACAAGATAAGAAGAATACAGCAATTCAATGATACACAGAGTGATCAACATACCATAAGTGCCAGTACAAGATAAGAACAATAGAGCAATTCAATGATACACAGGGTGATCAACATACTATTAGTGCCAGTACAAGATGAGAACAATACAACAATTCAATGATACACAGAGTGATCAACATACCACTAGTGCCAGTACAAGATAAGAACAATAGAGCAATTGAATGATACACAGGGTGATCAACATACCATTAGTGCCAGTACAAGATAAGAACAATACAGCAATTCAATGATACACAGAGTGATCAACATACTATTAGTGCCAGTACAAGATAAGAACAATTCAGCAATTCAATGATACACAGAGTGATCAACATACCATTAGTGCCAGTACAAGATAAGAACAATACGGCTATTCAATGTTACACAGAGTGATCAACATACCATTAGTGCCAGTACAAGATAAGAACAATACAGCAATTCGATGATACACATGATGATCAACATACCATTAATGCCAGTACAAGATAAGAACAATACAGCAATTCAATGATACACAGGGTGATCAACATACCATTAGTGCCAGTACAAGATAAGAACAATACAGCAATTCAATGATACACAGGGTGATCAACATACTATTAGTGCCAGTACAAGATAAGAAGAATACAGCAATTCAATGATACACAGAGTGATCAACATACCATTAGTGCCAGTACAAGATAAGAACAATACAGCAATTCAATGATACACAGGGTGATCAACATACCATTAGTGCCAGTACAAGATAAGAACAATACAGCAATTCAATGATACACAGGGTGATCAACATACCATTAGTGCCAGTACAAGATAAGAACAATACAGAAATTCATTGATACACAGGGTGATCAACATACTATTAGTGCCAGTACAAGATAAGAAGAATACAGCAATTCAATGATACACAGAGTGATCAACATACCATTAGTGCCAGTACAAGATAAGAACAATACAGCAATTCAATGATACACATGGTGATCAACATACCATTAGTGCCAGTTCAAGATAAGAGCAATACAACAATTCAATGATTCTCAGGGTGATCAACATACCATTAGTGCCAGTACAAGATAAGAACAATACAGCAATTCAATGATACACAGGGTGATCAACATACCATTTGTGCCAGTACAAGATAAGAACAATACAACAATTCAATGATACACAGGGTGATCAACATACCATTAGTGTCAGTACAAGATAAGAACAATACAGCAATTCAATGATACACAGGGTGATCAACATACCATTAGTGCCAGTACAAGATAAGATCAATACAGCAATTCAATGATACACAGGGTGATCAACATACTATTAGTGCCAGTACAAGATAAGAACAATACTGCAATTCAATGATACACAGAGTGATCAACATACCATTAGTGCCAGTACAAGATAAGAACAATACAACAATTCAATGATTCTCAGGGTGATCAACATACCATTAGTGCCAGTACAAGATAAAAGCAATACAACAATTCAATGATTCTCAGGGTGATCAACATATTATTAGTGCCAGTACAAGATAAGAACAATACAGCAATTCAATGATACACAGGGTGATCAACATACCATTAATGCCAGTACAAGATAAGAACAATACAACAATTCAATGATACACATGGTGATCAACATACCATTAGTGCCAGTACAAGATAAGAACAATACAGCAATTCAATGATACACATGGTGATCAACATACTATTAGTGCCAGTACAAGAAAAGAACAATACAGCAATTCAATGATACACATGGTGATCAACATACCATTAGTGCCAGTACAAGATAAGAACAACACAACAATTCAATGATTCTCAGGGTGATCAATATACTATAAGTGCCAGTACAAGAAAAGAATAATACAGCAATTCAATGTTACACAGAGTGATCAACATACCATTAGTGCCAGTACAAGATGAGAACAATACAGTAATTCAATGATACACAGAGTGATCAACATACTATTAGTTTCAGTACAAGATAAGAACAATACAACAATTCAATGATACACAGGATGATCAACATTCCATTAGTGCCTGTACAAGATAAGAACAATACAGCAATTCAATGATACACAGAGTGATCAACATACCATTAGTGCCAGTACAATATAAGAACAATACAACAATTCAATGATACACAGGATGATCAACATACCATTAGTGCCAGTACAAGATAAGAACAATACAGCAATTCAATGATACACAGAGTGATCAACATACTATTAGTACCAGTACAAGATAAGAACAATACAGCAATTCAAAGATACACAGAGTGATCAACATACCATTAGTGCCAGTACAATATAAGAACAATACAACAATTCAATGATACACAGGATGATCAACATTCCATTAATGCCTGTACAAGATAAGAACAATACTGCAATTCAATGATACACAGAGTGATCAACATACCATTAGTGCCAGTACAAGATAAGAACAATACAGCAATTCAATGATACACAGGGTGATCAACATACTATTAGTGCCAGTACAAGATATGAACAATACAAGAATTCAATGATACACAGAGTGATCAACATACTATTAGTGCCAGTACAATATAAGAACAATACAACAATTCAATGATACACAGGATGATCAACATTCCATTAGTGCCAGTACAAGATAAGAACAATACAGCAATTCAATGATACACAGGGTGATCAACATACCATTAGTGCCAGTACAAGATAAGAACAATACAACAATTCTATGATACACCGGGTGATTAACATACCATTAGTGCCAGTACAAGTTAGGAACAATACAGCAATTCCATGATACAGAGGGTGATCAACATACTATTAGTGCCAGTACAAGATAAGAACAATACAGCAATTCAATGATACACAGGGTGATCAACATACCATTAGTGGCAGTAAAAGATAAGAACAATACAACAATTCAATGATACACAGGGTGATCAACATACCATTAGTGCCAGTACAAGTTAAGAACAATACAGCAATTCAATTATACACAGGGTGATCAACATACCATTAGTGCCAGTACAAGATAAGAACAATTCAACAATTCAATGAGACTCAGGGTGATCAACATACCATTAGTGTCAGTACAAGATAAGAACAATAGAGCAATTCAATGATACACAGGGTGATCAACATACCATTAGTGCCAGTACAAGATAAGAACAATACAACAATTCAATGATACACAGGGTGATCAACATACCATTTGTGCCAGTACAAGTTAAGAACAATACAGCAATTCAATTATACACAGGGTGATCAACATACCATTAGTGCCAGTACAAGATAAGAACAATACAACAATTCAATGATACACAGGGTGATCAACATACCATTAGTGTCAGTACAAGATAAGAACAATACAGCAATTCAATGATACACAGGGTGATCAACATACCATTAATGCCAGTACAAGATAAGTACTATACAGCAATTCAATGATACACAGGGTGATCAACATACCATTAGTGCCAGTACAAGATAAGAACAATACAACACTTCAATGATACACAGGGTGATCAACATACCATTAGTGCCAGTACAAGTTAAGAACAATACAGCAATTCAATTATACACAGGGAGATCAACATACCAATAGTGCCAGTACAAGATAAGAACAATACAACAATTCAATGATACACAGGGTGATCAACATACCATTAGTGTCAGTACAAATTAAGAACAATAGAGCAATTCAATGATACACACGGTGATCAACATACCATTAGTGCCAGTACAGGATAAGAACAATACAACAATTCAATGATACACAGGGTGATCAACATACCATTAGTGCCAGTACAAGATAAGAACAATACAACAATTCAATATTACACAGGGTGATCAACATACTATTAGTGCCAGTACAAGATAAGAACAATACAGCAATTGAATGGTACACAGGGTGATCAACATACCATTAGTGCCAGTACAAGTTAAGAACAATAGAGCAATTCAATGATACACAGGGTGATCAACATACCATTAGTGCCAGTACAAGATAAGAACAATACAACAATTCAATGATACACAGGGTGATCAACATACCATTAGTGCCAGTACAAGTTAAGAACAATACAGCAATTCAATTATACACAGGGTGATCAACATACCATTAGTGCCAGTACAAGATAAGAACAATACAACAATTCAATGATACACAGGGTGATCAACATACCATTAGTGCCAGTACAAGTTAAGAACAATACAGCAATTCAATGATAAACAGGGTGATCAACATACCATTAGTGCCAGTACAAGATAAGAACAATACAGCAATTCAATGATACACAGGGTGATCAACATACCATTAGTGCCAGTACAAGATAAGAACACTACAACAATTCAATGATACACAGGGTGATCGACATACCATTAGTGTCAGTACAAGATAAGAACAATAGAGCAATTCAATGATACACAGGGTGATCAACATACCATTAGTGCCAGTACTAGATAAGAACAATACAACAATTCAATGATACACAGGGTGATCAACATACCATTAGTGCCAGTACAAGATAAGAACAATACAACAATTCAATGATACGCAGGGTGATCAACATACCATTAGTGTCAGTACAAGATAAGAACAATACAGCAATTCAATGATACACAGGGTGATCAACATACCACTAGTGCCAGTACAAGATAAGTACAATACAGCAATTCAATGATACACAGGGTGATCAACATACCACTAGTGCCAGTACAAGATAAGTACAATACAGCAATTCAATGATACACAGGGTGATCAACATACCACTAGTGCCAGTACAAGATAAGAACAATACAACAATTCAATGATACACAGGGTGATCAACATACCATTAGTGCCAGTACAAGATAAGAACAATACAACACTTCAATGATACACAGGGTGATCAACATACCATTAGTGCCAGTACAAGTTAAGAACAATACAGCAATTCAATGATACACAGGGTGATCAACATACCATTAGTGCCAGTACAAGATAAGAACAATACAACACTTCAATGATACACAGGTGATCAACATACCACTAGTGCCAGTACAAGATAAGTACAATACAGCAATTCAATGATACACAGGGTGATCAACATACTATTAGTGCCAGTACAAGATATGAACAATACAAGAATTCAATGATACACAGAGTGATCAACATACTATTAGTGCCAGTACAATATAAGAACAATACAACAATTCAATGATACACAGGATGATCAACATACCATTAGTGCCAGTACAAGATAAGAACAATACAACACTTCAATGATACACAGAGTGATCAACATACCATTAGTGCCAGTACAATATAAGAACAATACAACAATTCAATGATACACAGGATGATCAACATTCCATTAGTGCCTGTACAAGATAAGAACAATACTGCAATTCAATGATACACAGAGTGATCAACATACCATTAGTGCCAGTACAAGATAAGAACAATACAGCAATTCAATGATACACAGGGTGATCAACATACTATTAGTGCCAGTACAAGATATGAACAATACAAGAATTCAATGATACACAGAGTGATCAACATACTATTAGTGCCAGTACAATATAAGAACAATACAACAATTCAATGATACACAGGATGATCAACATTCCATTAGTGCCAGTACAAGATAAGAACAATACAGCAATTCAATGATACACAGGGTGATCAACATACCATTAGTGCCAGTACAAGATAAGAACAATACAACAATTCTATGATACACCGGGTGATTAACATACCATTAGTGCCAGTACAAGTTAGGAACAATACAGCAATTCCATGATACAGAGGGTGATCAACATACTATTAGTGCCAGTACAAGATAACAACAATACAGCAATTCAATGATACACAGGGTGATCAACATACCATTAGTGGCAGTAAAAGATAAGAACAATACAACAATTCAATGATACACAGGGTGATCAACATACCATTAGTGCCAGTACAAGTTAAGAACAATACAGCAATTCAATTATACACAGGGTGATCAACATACCATTAGTGCCAGTACAAGATAAGAACAATACAACAATTCAATGAGACTCAGGGTGATCAACATACCATTAGTGTCAGTACAAGATAAGAACAATAGAGCAATTCAATGATACACAGGGTGATCAACATACCATTAGTGCCAGTACAAGATAAGAACAATACAACAATTCAATGATACACAGGGTGATCAACATACCATTTGTGCCAGTACAAGTTAAGAACAATACAGCAATTCAATTATACACAGGGTGATCAACATACCATTAGTGCCAGTACAAGATAAGAACAATACAACAATTCAATGATACACAGGGTGATCAACATACCATTAGTGTCAGTACAAGATAAGAACAATACAGCAATTCAATGATACACAGGGTGATCAACATACCATTAATGCCAGTACAAGATAAGTACTATACAGCAATTCAATGATACACAGGGTGATCAACATACCATTAGTGCCAGTACAAGATAAGAACAATACAACACTTCAATGATACACAGGGTGATCAACATACCATTAGTGCCAGTACAAGTTAAGAACAATACAGCAATTCAATTATACACAGGGAGATCAACATACCAATAGTGCCAGTACAAGATAAGAACAATACAACAATTCAATGATACACAGGGTGATCAACATACCATTAGTGTCAGTACAAATTAAGAACAATAGAGCAATTCAATGATACACACGGTGATCAACATACCATTAGTGCCAGTACAGGATAAGAACAATACAACAATTCAATGATACACAGGGTGATCAACATACCATTAGTGCCAGTACAAGATAAGAACAATACAACAATTCAATGTTACACAGGGTGATCAACATACTATTAGTGCCAGTACAAGATAAGAACAATACAGCAATTGAATGGTACACAGGGTGATCAACATACCATTAGTGCCAGTACAAGTTAAGAACAATAGAGCAATTCAATGATACACAGGGTGATCAACATACCATTAGTGCCAGTACAAGATAAGAACAATACAACAATTCAATGATACACAGGGTGATCAACATACCATTAGTGCCAGTACAAGATAAGAACAATAGAGCAATTCAATGATACACAGGGTGATCAACATACCATTAGTGCCAGTACAAGATAAGAACATTACAACAATTCAATGATACACAGGGTGATCAACATACCATTAGTGCCAGTACAAGTTAAGAACAATACAGCAATTCAATTATACACAGGGTGATCAACATACCATTAGTGCCAGTACAAGATAAGAACAATACAACAATTCAATGATACACAGGGTGATCAACATACCATTAGTGCCAGTACAAGTTAAGAACAATACAGCAATTCAATGATAAACAGGGTGATCAACATACCATTAGTGCCAGTACAAGATAAGAACAATACAGCAATTCAATGATACACAGGGTGATCAACATACCATTAGTGCCAGTACAAGATAAGAACACTACAACAATTCAATGATACACAGGGTGATCGACATACCATTAGTGTCAGTACAAGATAAGAACAATAGAGCAATTCAATGATACACAGGGTGATCAACATACCATTAGTGCCAGTACTAGATAAGAACAATACAACAATTCAATGATACACAGGGTGATCAACATACCATTAGTGCCAGTACAAGTTAAGAACAATACAGCAATTCAATTATACACAGGGTGATCAACATACCATTAGTGCCAGTACAGGATAAGAACAATACAACAATTCAATGATACACAGGGTGATCAACATACCATTAGTGCCAGTACAAGATAAGAACAATACAACAATTCAATGATACGCAGGGTGATCAACATACCATTAGTGTCAGTACAAGATAAGAACAATACAGCAATTCAATGATACACAGGGTGATCAACATACCACTAGTGCCAGTACAAGATAAGTACAATACAGCAATTCAATGATACACAGGGTGATCAACATACCACTAGTGCCAGTACAAGATAAGTACAATACAGCAATTCAATGATACACAGGGTGATCAACATACCACTAGTGCCAGTACAAGATAAGAACAATACAACAATTCAATGATACACAGGGTGATCAACATACCATTAGTGCCAGTACAAGATAAGAACAATACAACACTTCAATGATACACAGGGTGATCAACATACCATTAGTGCCAGTACAAGTTAAGAACAATACAGCAATTCAATGATACACAGGGTGATCAACATACCATTAGTGCCAGTACAAGATAAGAACAATACAACACTTCAATGATACACAGGTGATCAACATACCACTAGTGCCAGTACAAGATAAGTACAATACAGCAATTCAATGATACACAGGGTGATCAACATACCATTAGTGCCAGTACAAGATAAGAACAATACAACACTTCAATGATACACAGGGTGATCAACATACCATTAGTGCCAGTACAAGTTAAGAACAATACAGCAATTCAATTATACACAGGGTGATCAACATACCATTAGTGTCAGTACAAGATAAGAACAATACAACAATTCAATGATACACAGAGTGATCAACATACCATTAGTGTCAGTACAAGATAAGAACAATACAGCAATTCAATGTTACACAGGGTGATCAACATACTATTAGTGCCAGTACAAGATAAGAACAATACAGCAATTCAGTGATACACAGGGTGATCAACAAACCATTAGTGCCATTACAAGATAAGAACAATACAACAATTCAATGATACACAGGGTGATCAACATACCATTAGTGCCAGTACAAGTTAAGAACAATACAGCAATTCAATTATACACAGGGTGATCAACATACCATTAGTGCCAGTACAAGATAAGAACAATACAACAATTCAATGATACACAGGGTGATCAACATACCATTAGTGTCAGTACAAGATAAGAAAAATTCAGCAATTCAATGATACACAGAGTGATCAACATACCATTAGTGCCAGTACAAGATAAGAACAATAGAGCAATTCAATTATACACAGGGTGATCAACATACTATTAGTGCCAGTACAAGATGAGAACAATACAACAATTCAATGATACACAGAGTGATCAACATACCACTAGTGCCAGTACAAGATAAGAACAATAGAGCAATTGAATGATACACAGGGTGATCAACATACCATTAGTGCCAGTACAAGATAAGAACAATACAGCAATTCAATGATACACAGAGTGATCAACATACCATTAGTGCCAGTACAAGATAAGAACAATACGGCTATTCAATGTTACACAGAGTGATCAACATACCATTAGTGCCAGTACAAGATAAGAACAATACAGCAATTCAATGATACACATGATGATCAACATACCATTAGTGCCAGTACAAGATAAGAACAATACAGCAATTCAATGATACACAGGGTGATCAAAATACCATTAGTGCCAGTACAAGATAAGGACAATACAGCAATTCAATGATACACAGGGTGATCAACATACTATTAGTGCCAGTACAAGATAAGAAGAATACAGCAATTCAATGATACACAGAGTGATCAACATACCATTAGTGCCAGTACAAGATAAGAACAATACAGCAATTCAATGATACACAGGGTGATCAACATACCATTAGTGCCAGTACAAGATAAGAACAATACAGCAATCCAATGATACACAGGGTGATCAACATACCTTTAATGCCAGTACAAGATAAGAACAATACAGAAATTCAATGATACACAGGGTGATCAACATACTATTAGTGCCAGTACAAGATAAGAAGAATACAGCAATTCAATGATACACAGAGTGATCAACATACCATTAGTGCCAGTACAAGATAAGAACAATACAGCAATTCAATGATACACATGGTGATCAACATACCATTAGTGCCAGTTCAAGATAAGAACAATGCAACAATTCAATGATTCTCAGGGTGATCAACATACCATTAGTGCCAGTACAAGATAAGAACAATACAGCAATTCAATGATACACAGGGTGATCAACATACCATTTGTGCCAGTACAAGATAAGAACAATACAACAATTCAATGATACACAGGGTGATCAACATACCATTAGTGTCAGTACAAGATAAGAACAATACAGCAATTCAATGATACACAGGGTGATCAACATACCATTAGTGCCAGTACAAGATAAGATCAATACAGCAATTCAATGATACACAGGGTGATCAACATACTATTAGTGCCAGTACAAGATAAGAACAATACTGCAATTCAATGATACACAGAGTGATCAACATACCATTAGTGCCAGTACAAGATAAGAACAATACAACAATTCAATGATTCTCAGGGTGATCAACATACCATTAGTGCAAGTACAAGATAAAAGCAATACAACAATTCAATGATTCTCAGGGTGATCAACATATTATTAGTGCCAGTACAAGATAAGAACAATACAGCAATTCAATGATACACAGGGTGATCAACATACCATTAATGCCAGTACAAGATAAGAACAATACAACAATTCAATGATACACATGGTGATCAACATACCATTAGTGCCAGTACAAGATAAGAACAATACAGCAATTCAATGATACACATGGTGATCAACATACTATTAGTGCCAGTACAAGAAAAGAACAATACAGCAATTCAATGATAGATAGATAGATAGATAGATAGATTTTTATTAATTCCATTTGATCAAATACATGCATTCAATACATTTTTGATATAGGACACGTCAGAATTTACATGCATAAAATAAAAGAACTAACAGGTATATATTACTAAGATTATAACTATTTATAACTTATTATAATAGCAAATCTTAATAGATACAATCTTATTGCACAACTATTTACACCTCACTCTATTATCATAATATGAAAACTTAATTCTATAAATACAACAACATACAGCTAGGTATTAAAATTAAATTAAAAAAGTAAAATATAGTTATAGATTCCATCACTCCTATACGCTAAAATATTCAACTACTGAGTAAAAACAATGGCACTGCAGATAAGCTTTCAACATTCTATCAAAGGTTTTTATTTTTGGGGCCAGTTTTATATACTGGGGTAGTTTATTGTATAATTTAACTCCAGTGTGAAAAGTTCCTTTTTGATATATGCTTGTGTGTGTGTGAAATATGAATGTTTTGATTTTGTCTTGTGTTATGCCTATGAACATCATTGTTTGTTTTAAGAAAAACATCTTTATTCATTAAATTCTTTTTAAAAAACATAATACTTTCAAAGATATATATGCAGGGCAGTGGGAGAATGTTTAAATCTTTAAACAGAGGTCTACATGATTCTCTAGAGTTTACATTTGCCATAATTCTAATCGCTCTCTTTTGTATCCTAAACGTGCTTAGTACATCTGGCGACATACCCCAAAATATGATCCCATATCTTAAGTATGAATGGAAATAAGCAAAATAAGTATTTCTTAATGTGTGCATGCTAGTGCAGGTTTTCAAAATACGTAACGCAAAGCACATCGAGTTCAGTTTAGTATTCAGATATTGTATATGTTTATTCCATTTCAAGTCTTGTTGTATCCATAGTCCTAAAAACTTTGTTTCTGATTTATTTTCTATTTGATGACCATTTAATGTTATATTGGGCATCGCAGGATTCCTATTCTGTATAGTGTGGAAATTTAGACATACTGACTTTTTATAGTTTATTATGAGGCGATTATCTTGTGACCATTTGGTTAACTCTCCTGTAACGGAGTCAGCAGACTGCTGTATGACCTGTTTAGTTTCACCTTTTATTACGAGTGTTGTATCGTCCGCAAACAAAATTTCCTTATGTGAATGAACGTTCTGTGTTATATCATTGATATATAGAAGAAAGAGTAGTGGGCCCAAAACCGATCCCTGGGGTACTCCAAATTCAATAATTCCCTCATTGGACAATGTTTCATTAAGTAATTTGGTTCCATCATCCTTGTGTCTCAAGCTTACTATTTGTTTACGCCCTGTTAAGTAAGACTCTATCCATTTATTAGCTAGACCTCTAACACCATATTGATTTAGTTTGGTAAGGAGGATTTTATGGTCAACTACATCAAATGCTTTCGATAAATCCAAGAATAGGCCAGTTACATGTTCCTTATTGTCAATTAATTTCAGTATACTATTACTACATTCGTAAATTGCTGTCTGTGTAGATTTTTCCGTTCTAAATCCATGTTGTGAGTTTGATAATATTTTATTTTTTTCTATGAAACTTATCAGTCTCTTATACATAATTTTTTCCACAATTTTTGCAATACCAGTTGGTAAGGTAATAGGACGATAGTTATCTAATTCATCTTTTGAACCGTTTTTGTGCACTGGAATTACTTTTGATAACTTCAAAATATCCGGGTAAGTTCCTGAGAGAATTGAACTGTTTATTAAGTGCGTAAGTGGATTTATTATATTTTCTGCACATTTCTTTAAAATTGCATCAGGGATGCCATCAATGCCAGCACAGAATTTATTTTTTAGCTCTTTTATAACTATTCTTACCTCTTCACTTGTGACATGATTTATAAATAAAGAATCACTGCATATATTTATTTTATTATTAGAATTTAGTGTATTTACCTGTGATTTATTTAATAATTTTTGCGGAATTTCCAGAAAATAGTCATTAAAAGTGTTTGCTATTTCCTCTGGATTATTAATCACTTTATTATTTCTGGTCAGTGTAATGTTCCTTTGTATTTTAGCAGATTTTCCAGTTTCTTTCTTTATTACGGACCACATAGCCCTGTTTTTATTAGATGATTGGGAAATAAAATTATCATTATGCATTTTCTTTGCTAGTCTTATTACCTTATTTAATATGCTATTGTATTTTTTGTAGTATAAATTGAATTCAGGTGTTGTGTGGTATTGTTTATATAATTTGTGTAGAAATTTCTTTCTTTGACATGAATTTATAATCCCTGTTGTTATCCAATTGCTAGTTTTGTTATTTTGAACAGTTCTTCGTTTAAAGGGGAATGCTATTTCAAAATAGTGTTTTAGGGTACTGTTAAATGCATTAAATTTATCATTTACATTTTCTAGTTCATAAATTTCTGACCATGTTTCCTTATTTAATAAGTCATTGAAATATGTAACATTTGATTCAGTGAATGACCTGCACTTTGATTTTACTCCATTATCATTATTATTGATTACTTCGGATACTTCAAAACTCAGTATTTGTCCATGGTGGTCACTAAAACCCGGACAATAGACTTCTATTGAATGGTGATATTTATCTGTATTTATAAAAATTTGATCAGGAGTGGTTTTACTAAATTTTGTTATTCTTGTTGGTGTATTTACTGTAGGTTTCAGTCCATAGGAAATTAGTAACTGGTTTAATAATTCACAATTTCTATCAAGTTTTAAGAAATCCACATTTACATCCCCACAAATTATTATATCGAAATTTACTTTGCTCATGTTATTGAGTAACAATTCTAGTTTATCTATAAATAGAGGAAACTTTCCTGACGGAGAACGGTATACGCATACAATTATTAACTTAGACTGCTGAATTTTTACGGCAGAGAATTCAAAATCCTGTTCCATAATTAGATAATCATAAGCTGTTATCTGTTCATGATCTAAATTATTTCTTAAGAAGATGCAAGTACCACCATGGCTAATATTAGATCTAGAGTATTTACTAGCTTGTATAAACCCTGGGAATTGAATTAATTCGAGTTGTTCCTCTTTCAGCCAATGTTCTGAAATACATAGTGCTGAGATGTCTTTAAGTTCATTTTTAAGCATTAGATTTATGTAATCAATTTTATTATAAAGAGACTGGACATTCTGGTGGTAAATTTTAAATTTGTTACTTTTGCAAGCTTGTGTTGGTGATTTATTTACATTATTATTATCATAATTGTTATTATTATTGTTGCTAGACAAATCCGAAATACCATTGTTGCACTCCGTTAAATTTGACTTCAAAAGATGTGAATGCCAAACCTCACGTTTGGCTTCTTCTACCAGTTTCCCTGCTTCCACTCTAATGATATTACTGTTGAATTATTCTTACCATTTGAATTTACAATTTTGCAGATTTCATCACTAAGATACTCTTTTCCTAATCTATTTAAGTGTAGGCCATGCCGAGTGTGGAACTTCCTGTCTAATTTACTTACATCTACAATTTGGACATTTGGAAAACTCTTACAAATTTTATGAATTTTTCCATTTGTAGCCTCTATTTCTACATTTACACATGACTTGGGAATTAAATCGTGTCTCTGCGGAATGTTTACAATAATGACATTTGTTTTTTGCATGGATGGCAATGTACCCTTTAAATCTTTGATTACCTTTTTACTCTCATTTCTATAGACGTCGTTTGCTCCAGCGATGATCACTGCGTAGTCCTTTGCAGTAAGGGACGCACACTCTCCTATCATCCCGTTCGTGACTTCTGCAATCTGAGCTCCTGGCTTCACTGTCGAAGTGACCTCCATTTCTCGGCTTCTCTCCAAAACGCTTGCTGCTACATCTCGCCCGTGGCTATCCGCAAATATCCGCATCTTCCTGGATTTTCTCTTTATCACTTTCTTCTTTTCTTCTTGAGGAAAGTCATCATTTTCTTCGACAAGCACTCCAAATGAATTTGAGACGGGAATTTCAGTTACATGTACTCCATTTATAGGCCTAGGCTTATTCAATCTTACCTTACCAGCAATCACTGTCGACCAAGTTTCCTTGCTTTCCTCTCTGTTTCCTTTTAATTTATTCAACTCTTCCATTAACTTAGCAATATCTTCCTTTAGCAGCTTTATAATTTCGTCTTTTGAGGACAGTTCGTTTCTCAGGTTATGGCATTCGCATGACGATAGCGGTAGGCCTACATTACGACAATCGGTTTCACTTTTCTCCTCATTCAATTTTACCTGAGATCTTGTGATGATTTTATTTGCATTTTTTACTTTTATTTTGCACGACGAGCATAAATCCGTTACGGTTACACAACCTGACGAGATACTAACACTGTTTACTGTCGTCATACTAGAGATCTAAGTGAGCCTAGATGTTTACACCAAATTACACTAAATTTAATTTAATTATTACTACCTAATAGAATTAATCTAATAACCTACCAATAAAGAAGAATGTGAAATACGTATATCTTCCAATCGGGTGAAGTCTCGTAAAAGCACCACTGCTCTACTTGGTTCAAACAGTGATTGAAGAAGTCACCGAATCTTTGGATACACGTTCCCACAACTTAGTTTAAGTTTATTAAATTATCAACAAGAATTTCTAAATACTATCAATATTCCGTATTACACTTGATCTAAGGAAAGTAACTTTATAGATTTTAAGCCTCTGTTATAATATTTTACCACTTTTATCAAATATTTACACTAGCTGCTATTTCACTACACTTTCACTGTGACGCCATCTTTGAACTCCATGGATTTTGATGCGGATTTCACCATTCTGTAAAGGATATCTCGGTGATTATTTCTGTAGAAAATAATTTATTTATGATCATAGGAAGCCGAGCAGTAACGATTTCAGTGGAAAAGTAGAAAAAAAAATTGGCGTCCGAGCCCTTTGTAAGCTTACGCTGGGCAAACCGTTAAAAATATCTAAATACTATGAGTGTAAGAATTGTTTAGCATGAAAAGTTCTACAAAAACACATGGTGATCAACATACCATTAGTGCCAGTACAAGATAAGAACAACACAACAATTCAATGATTCTCAGGGTGATCAATATACTATAAGTGCCAGTACAAGAAAAGAATAATACAGCAATTCAATGTTACACAGAGTGATCAACATACCATTAGTGCCAGTACAAGATGAGAACAATACAGTAATTCAATGATACACAGAGTGATCAACATACTATTAGTTTCAGTACAAGATAAGAACAATACAACAATTCAATGATACACAGGATGATCAACATTCCATTAGTGCCTGTACAAGATAAGAACAATACAGCAATTCAATGATACACAGAGTGATCAACATACCATTAGTGCCAGTACAAGATAAGAACAATACAACAATTCAATGATACACAGGATGATCAACATACCATTAGTGCCAGTACAAGATAAGAACAATACAGCAATTCAATGATACACAGAGTGATCAACATACTATTAGTACCAGTACAAGATAAGAACAATACAGCAATTCAAAGATACACAGAGTGATCAACATACCATTAGTGCCAGTACAAGATAAGAACAATACAGCAATTCAATGATACAGAGGGTGATCAACATACCATTAGTGCCTGTACAAGATAAGAACAATACTGCAATTCAATGATACACAGAGTGATCAACATACCATTAGTGCCAGTACAAGATAAGAACAATACAGCAATTCAATGATACAGAGGGTGATCAACATACCATTAGTGCCAGTACAAGATAAGAACAATACAACAATTCTATGATACACCGGGTGATTAACATACCATTAGTGCCAGTACAAGTTAGGAACAATACAGCAATTCCATGATACAGACGGTGATCAACATACTATTAGTGCCAGTACAAGATAAGAACAAAACAGCAATTCAATGATACACAGGGTGATCAACATACCATTAGTGGCAGTACAAGATAAGAACAATACAACAATTCTATGATACACCGGGTGATTAACATACCATTAGTGCCAGTACAAGTTAGGAACAATACAGCAATTCCATGATACAGACGGTGATCAACATACTATTAGTGCCAGTACAAGATAAGAACAAAACAGCAATTCAATGATACACAGGGTGATCAACATACCATTAGTGGCAGTACAAGATAAGAACAATACAACAATTCAATGATACACAGGGTGATCAACATACCATTAGTGCCAGTACAAGATAAGAACAATACAGCAATTCAAAGATACACAGAGTGATCAACATACCATTAGTGCCAGTACAATATAAGAACAATACAACAATTCAATGATACACAGGATGATCAACATTCCATTAGTGCCTGTACAAGATAAGAACAATACTGCAATTCAATGATACACAGAGTGATCAACATACCATTAGTGCCAGTACAAGATAAGAACAATACAGCAATTCAATGATACAGAGGGTGATCAACATACCATTAGTGCCAGTACAAGATAAGAACAATACAACAATTCTATGATACACCGGGTGATTAACATACCATTAGTGCCAGTACAAGTTAGGAACAATACAGCAATTCCATGATACAGACGGTGATCAACATACTATTAGTGCCAGTACAAGATAAGAACAAAACAGCAATTCAATGATACACAGGGTGATCAACATACCATTAGTGGCAGTACAAGATAAGAACAATACAACAATTCAATGATACACAGGGTGATCAACATACCATTAGTGCCAGTACAAGTTAAGAACAATACAGCAATTCAATTATACACAGGGTGATCAACATACCATTAGTGCCAGTACAAGATAAGAACAATACAACAATTCAATGATACTCAGGGTGATCAACATACCATTAGTGTCAGTACAAGATAAGAACAATAGAGCAATTCAATGATACACAGGGTGATCAACATACCATTAGTGCCAGTACAAGATAAGAACAATACAACAATTCAATGATACACAGGGTGATCAACATACCATTTGTGCCAGTACAAGTTAAGAACAATACAGCAATTCAATTATACACAGGGTGATCAACATACCATTAGTGCCAGTACAAGATAAGAACAATACAACAATTCAATGATACACAGGGTGATCAACATACCATTAGTGTCAGTACAAGATAAGAACAATACAGCAATTCAATGATACACAGGGTGATCAACATACCATTAGTGCCAGTACAAGATAAGTACTATACAGCAATTCAATGATACACAGGGTGATCAACATACCATTAGTGCCAGTACAAGATAAGAACAATACAACACTTCAATGATACACAGGGTGATCAACATACCATTAGTGCCAGTACAAGTTAAGAACAATACAGCAATTCAATTATACACAGGGTGATCAACATACCAATAGTGCCAGTAGAAGATAAGAACAATACAACAATTCAATGACCCACAGGGTGATCAACATACCATTAGTGTCAGTACAAATTAAGAACAATAGAGCAATTCAATGATACACACGGTGATCAACATACCATTAGTGCCAGTACAGGATAAGAACAATACAACAATTCAATGATACACAGGGTGATCAACATACCATTAGTGCCAGTACAAGATAAGAACAATACAACAATTCAATGTTACACAGGGTGATCAACATACTATTAGTGCCAGTACAAGATAAGAACAATACAGCAATTGAATGGTACACAGGGTGATCAACATACCATTAGTGCCAGTACAAGGTAAGAACAATAGAGCAATTCAATGATACACAGGGTGATCAACATACCATTAGTGCCAGTACAAGATAAGAACAATACAACAATTCAATGATACACAGGGTGATCAACATACCATTAGTGCCAGTACAAGATAAGAACAATACAGCAATTCAATGATACACAGGGTGATCAACATACCATTAGTGCCAGTACAAGATAAGAACATTACAACAATTCAATGATACACAGGGTGATCAACATACCATTAGTGCCAGTACAAGTTAAGAACAATACAGCAATTCAATTATACACAGGGTGATCAACATACCATTAGTGCCAGTACAAGATAAGAACAATACAACAATTCAATGATACACAGGGTGATCAACATACCATTAGTGCCAGTACAAGTTAAGAACAATACAGCAATTCAATGATACACAGGGTGATCAACATACCATTAGTGCCAGTACAAGATAAGAACAATACAGCAATTCAATGATACACAGGGTGATCAACATACCATTAGTGCCAGTACAAGATAAGAACACTACAACAATTCAATGATACACAGGGTGATCGACATACCATTAGTGTCAGTACAAGATAAGAACAATAGAGCAATTCAATGATACACAGGGTGATCAACATACCATTAGTGCCAGTACTAGATAAGAACAATACAACAATTCAATGATACACAGGGTGATCAACATACCATTAGTGCCAGTACAAGTTAAGAACAATACAGCAATTCAATTATACACAGGGTGATCAACATACCATTAGTGCCAGTACAGGATAAGAACAATACAACAATTCAATGATACACAGGGTGATCAACATACCATTAGTGCCAGTACAAGATAAGAACAATACAACAATTCAATGATACACAGGGTGATCAACATACCATTAGTGTCAGTACAAGATAAGAACAATACAGCAATTCAATGATACACAGGGTGATCAACATACCACTAGTGCCAGTACAAGATAAGTACAATACAGCAATTCAATGATACACAGGGTGATCAACATACCACTAGTGCCAGTACAAGATAAGTACAATACAGCAATTCAATGATACACAGGGTGATCAACATACCACTAGTGCCAGTACAAGATAAGAACAATACAACAATTCAATGATACACAGGATGATCAACATACCATTAGTGCCAGTACAAGATAAGAACAATACAACACTTCAATGATACACAGGGTGATCAACATACCATTAGTGCCAGTACAAGTTAAGAACAATACAGGAATTCAATGATACACTGGGTGATCAACATACCATTAGTGCCAGTACAAGATAAGAACAATACAACACTTCAATGATACACAGGTGATCAATATACCACTAGTGCCAGTACAAGATAAGTACAATACAGCAATTCAATGATACACAGGGTGATCAACATACCATTAGTGCCAGTACAAGATAAGAACAATACAACACTTCAATGATACACAGGGTGATCAACATACCATTAGTGCCAGTACAAGTTAAGAACAATACAGCAATTCAATTATACACAGGGTGATCAACATACCATTAGTGCCAGTACAAGATAAGAACAATACAACAATTCTATGATACACCGGGTGATTAACATACCATTAGTGCCAGTACAAGTTAGGAACAATACAGCAATTCCATGATACAGAGGGTGATCAACATACTATTAGTGCCAGTACAAGATAAGAACAATACAGCAATTCAATGATACACAGGGTGATCAACATACCATTAGTGGCAGTACAAGATAAGAACAATACAACAATTCAATGATACACAGGCTGATCAACATACCATTAGTGCCAGTACAAGTTAGGAACAATACAGCAATTCAATTATACACAGGGTGATCAACATACCATTAGTGCCAGTACAAGATAAGAACAATACAACAATTCAATGATACTCAGGGTGATCAACATACCATTAGTGTCAGTACAAGATAAGAACAATAGAGCAATTCAATGATACACAGGGTGATCAACATACCATTAGTGCCAGTACAAGATAAGAACAATACAACAATTCAATGATACACAGGGTGATCAACATACCATTTGTGCCAGTACAAGTTAAGAACAATACAGCAATTCAATTATACACAGGGTGATCAACATACCATTAGTGCCAGTACAAGATAAGAAGAATACAACAATTCAATGATACACAGGGTGATCAACATACCATTAGTGTCAGTACAAGATAAGAACAATACAGCAATTCAATGATACACAGGGTGATCAACATACCATTAGTGCCAGTACAAGATAAGTACTATACAGCAATTCAATGATACACAGGGTGATCAACATACCATTAGTGCCAGTACAAGATAAGAACAATACAACACTTCAATGATACACAGGGTGATCAACATACCATTAGTGCCAGTACAAGTTAAGAACAATACAGCAATTCAATTATACACAGGGTGATCAACATACCAATAGTGCCAGTACAAGATAAGAACAATACAACAATTCAATGATACACAGGGTGATCAACATACCATTAGTGTCAGTACAAATTAAGAACAATAGAGCAATTCAATGATACACACGGTGATCAACATACCATTAGTGCCAGTACAGGATAAGAACAATACAACAATTCAATGATACACAGGGTGATCAACATACCATTAGTGCCAGTACAAGATAAGAACAATACAACAATTCAATGTTACACAGGGTGATCAACATACTATTAGTGCCAGTACAAGATAAGAACAATACAGCAATTGAATGGTACACAGGGTGATCAACATACCATTAGTGCCAGTACAAGGTAAGAACAATAGAGCAATTCAATGATACACAGGGTGATCAACATACCATTAGTGCCAGTACAAGATAAGAACAATACAACAATTCAATGATACACAGGGTGATCAACATACCATTAGTGCCAGTACAAGATAAGAACAATACAGCAATTCAATGATACACAGGGTGATCAACATACCATTAGTGCCAGTACAAGATAAGAACATTACAACAATTTAATGATACACAGGGTGATCAACATACCATTAGTGCCAGTACAAGATAAGAACAATACAGCAATTCAATTATACACAGGGTGATCAACATACCATTAGTGCCAGTACAAGATAAGAACAATACAACAATTCAATGATACACAGGGTGATCAACATACCATTAGTGCCAGTACAAGTTAAGAACAATACAGCAATTCAATGATACACAGGGTGATCAACATACCATTAGTGCCAGTACAAGATAAGAACAATACAGCAATTCAATGATACACAGGGTGATCAACATACCATTAGTGCCAGTACAAGATAAGAACACTACAACAATTCAATGATACACAGGGTGATCGACATACCATTAGTGTCAGTACAAGATAAGAACAATACAGCAATTCAATTATACACAGGGTGATCAACATACCATTAGTGCCAGTACAGGATAAGAACAATACAACAATTCAATGATACACAGGGTGATCAACATACCATTAGTGCCAGTACAAGATAAGAACAATACAACAATTCAATGATACACAGGGTGATCAACATACCATTAGTGTCAGTACAAGATAAGAACAATACAGCAATTCAATGATACACAGGGTGATCAACATACCACTAGTGCCAGTACAAGATAAGTACAATACAGCAATTCAATGATACACAGGGTGATCAACATACCACTAGTGCCAGTACAAGATAAGTACAATACAGCAATTCAATGATACACAGGGTGATCAACATACCACTAGTGCCAGTACAAGATAAGAACAATACAACAATTCAATGATACACAGGGTGATCAACATACCATTAGTGCCAGTACAAGATAAGAACAATACAACACTTCAATGATACACAGGGTGATCAACATACCATTAGTGCCAGTACAAGTTAAGAACAATACAGCAATTCAATGATACACAGGGTGATCAACATACCATTAGTGCCAGTACAAGATAAGAACAATACAACACTTCAATGATACACAGGTGATCAACATACCACTAGTGCCAGTACAAGATAAGTACAATACAGCAATTCAATGTTACACAGGGTGATCAACATACCATTAGTGCCAGTACAAGATAAGAACAATACAACACTTCAATGATACACAGGGTGATCAACATACCATTAGTGCCAGTACAAGTTAAGAACAATACAGCAATTCAATTATACACAGGGTGATCAACATACCATTAGTGTCAGTACAAGATAAGAACAATACAACAATTCAATGATACACAGAGTGATCAACATACGTTCATTCACATAAGGAAATTTTGTTTGCGGACGATACAACACTCGTAATAAAAGGTGAAACTAAACAGGTCATACAGCAGTCTGCTGACTCCGTTACAGGAGAGTTAACCAAATGGTCACAAGATAATCGCCTCATAATAAACTATAAAAAGACAGTATGTCTAAATTTCCACACTATACAGAATAGGAATCCTGCGATGCCCAATATAACATTAAATGGTCATCAAATAGAAAATAAATCAGAAACAAAGTTTTTAGGACTATGGATACAACAAGACTTGAAATGGAATAAACATATACAATATCTGAATACTAAACTGAACTCGATGTGCTTTGCGTTACGTATTTTGAAAACCTGCACTAGCATGCACACATTCAGAAATACTTATTTTGCTTATTTCCATTCATACTTAAGATATGGGATCATATTTTGGGGTATGTCGCCAGATGTACTAAGCACGTTTAGGATACAAAAGAGAGCGATTAGAATTATGGCAAATGTAAACTCGAGAGAATCATGTAGACCTCTGTTTAAAGATTTAAACATTCTCCCACTGCCCTGCATATATATCTTTGAAAGTATTATGTTTTTTAAAAAGAATTTAATGAATAAAGATGTTTTTCTTAAAACAAACAATGATGTTCATAGGCATAACACAAGACAAAATCAAAACATTCATATTTCACACACACACACAAGCATATATCAAAAAGGAACTTTTCACACTGGAGTTAAATTATACAATAAACTACCCCAGTATATAAAACTGGCCCCAAAAATAAAAACCTTTGATAGAATGTTGAAAGCTTATCTGCAGTGCCATTGTTTTTACTCAGTAGTTGAATATTTTAGCGTATAGGAGTGATGGAATCTATAACTATATTTTACTTTTTTAATTTAATTTTAATACCTAGCTGTATGTTGTTGTATTTATAGAATTAAGTTTTCATATTATGATAATAGAGTGAGGTGTAAATAGTTGTGCAATAAGATTGTATCTATTAAGATTTGCTATTATAATAAGTTATAAATAGTTATAATCTTAGTAATATATACCTGTTAGTTCTTTTATTTTATGCATGTAAATTCTGACGTGTCCTATATCAAAAATGTATTGAATGCATGTATTTGATCAAATGGAATTAATAAAATCTATCTATCTATCTATCTACCATTAGTGTCAGTACAAGATAAGAACAATACAGCGATTCAATGTTACACAGGGTGATCAACATACTATTAGTGCCAGTACAAGATAAGAACAATACAGCAATTCAGTGATACACAGGGTGATCAACAAACCATTAGTGCCAGTACAAGATAAGAACAATACAACAATTCAATGATACACAGGGTGATCAACATACCATTAGTGCCAGTACAAGTTAAGAACAATACAGCAATTCAATTATACACAGGGTGATCAACATACCATTAGTGCCAGTTCAAGATAAGAACAATACAACAATTCAATGATACACAGGGTGATCAACATACCATTAGTGTCAGTACAAGATAAGAAAAATACAGCAATTCAATGATACACAGAGTGATCAACATACCATTAGTGCCAGTACAAGATAAGAACAATAGAGCATTTCAATGATACACAGGGTGATCAACATACTATTAGTGCCAGTACAAGATGAGAACAATACAACAATTCAATGATACACAGAGTGATCAACATACCACTAGTGCCAGCACAAGATAAGAACAATAGAGCAATTGAATGATACACAGGGTGATCAACATACCATTAGTGCCAGTACAAGATAAGAACAATACAGCAATTCAATGATACACAGAGTGATCAACATACCATTAGTGCCAGTACAAGATAAGAACAATACGGCTATTCAATGTTACACAGCATGATCAACATACCATTAGTGCCAGTACAAGATAAGAACAATACAGCAATTCAATGATACACATGATGATCAACATACCATTAGTGCCAGTACTAGATAAGAACAATACAGCAATTCAATGATACACAGGGTGATCAACATACCATTAGTGCCAGTACAAGATAAGAACAATACAGCAATTCAATGATACACAGGGTGATCAACATACTATTAGTGCCAGTACAAGATAAGAAGAATACAGCAATTCAATGATACACAGAGTGATCAACATACCATTAGTGCCAGTACAAGATAAGAACAATACAGCAATTCAATGATACACAGGGTGATCAACATACCATTAGTGCCAGTACAAGATAAGAACAATACAGCAATTCAATGATACACAGGGTGATCAACATACCATTAGTGCCAGTACAAGATAAGAACAATACAGAAATTCAATGATACACAGGGTGATCAACATACTATTAGTGCCAGTACAAGATAAGAAGAATACAGCAATTCAATGATACACAGAGTGATCAACATACCATTAGTGCCAGTACAAGATAAGAACAATACAGCAATTCAATGATACACATGGTGATCAACATACCATTAGTGCCAGTTCAAGATAAGAACAATACAACAATTCAATGATTCTCAGGGTGATCAACATACCATTAGTGCCAGTACAAGATAAGAACAATACAGCAATTCAATGATACACAGGGTGATCAACATACCATTTGTGCCAGTACAAGATAAGAACAATACAACAATTCAATGATACACAGGGTGATCAACATACCATTAGTGTCAGTACAAGATAAGAACAATACAGCAATTCAATGATACACAGGGTGATCAACATACCATTAGTGCCAGTACAAGATAAGATCAATACAGCAATTCAATGATACACAGGGTGATCAACATACTATTAGTGCCAGTACAAGATAAGAACAATACTGCAATTCAATGATACACAGAGTGATCAACATACCATTAGTGCCAGTACAAGATAAGAACAATACAACAATTCAATGATTCTCAGGGTGATCAACATACCATTAGTGCCAGTACAAGATAAAAGCAATACAACAATTCAATGATTCTCAGGGTGATCAACATATTATTAGTGCCAGTACAAGATAAGAACAATACAGCAATTCAATGATTCACAGGGTGATCAACATACCATTAATGCCAGTACAAGATAAGAACAATACAACAATTCAATGATACACATGGTGATCAACATACCATTAGTGCCAGTACAAGATAAGAACAATACAGCAATTCAATGATACACATGGTGATCAACATACTATTAGTGCCAGTACAAGAAAAGAACAATACAGCAATTCAATGATACACATGGTGATCAACATACCATTAGTGCCAGTACAAGATAAGAACAACACAACAATTCAATGATTCTCAGGGTGATCAATATACTATAAGTGCCAGTACAAGAAAAGAATAATACAGCAATTCAATGTTACACAGAGTGATCAACATACCATTAGTGCCAGTACAAGATGAGAACAATACAGTAATTCAATGATACACAGAGTGATCAACATACTATTAGTTTCAGTACAAGATAAGAACAATACAACAATTCAATGATACACAGGATGATCAACATTCCATTAGTGCCTGTACAAGATAAGAACAATACAGCAATTCAATGATACACAGAGTGATCAACATACCATTAGTGCCAGTACAAGATAAGAACAATACAACAATTCAATGATACACAGGATGATCAACATACCATTAGTGCCAGTACAAGATAAGAACAATACAGCAATTCAATGATACACAGAGTGATCAACATACTATTAGTACCAGTACCAGATAAGAACAATACAGCAATTCAAAGATACACAGAGTGATCAACATACCATTAGTGCCAGTACAATATAAGAACAATACAACAATTCAATGATACACAGGATGATCAACATTCCATTAGTGCCTGTACAAGATAAGAACAATACTGCAATTCAATGATACACAGAGTGATCAACATACCATTAGTGCCAGTACAAGATAAGAACAATACAGCAATTCAATGATACACAGGGTGATCAACATACTATTAGTGCCAGTACAAGATATGAACAATACAAGAATTCAATGATACACAGAGTGATCAACATACTATTAGTGCCAGTACAATATAAGAACAATACAACAATTCAATGATACACAGGATGATCAACATTCCATTAGTGCCAGTACAAGATAAGAACAATACAGCAATTCAATGATACACAGGGTGATCAACATACCATTAGTGCCAGTACAAGATAAGAACAATACAACAATTCTATGATACACCGGGTGATTAACATACCATTAGTGCCAGTACAAGTTAGGAACAATACAGCAATTCCATGATACAGAGGGTGATCAACATACTATTAGTGCCAGTACAAGATAAGAACAATACAGCAATTCAATGATACACAGGGAGATCAACATACCATTAGTGGCAGTACAAGATAAGAACAATACAACAATTCAATGATACACAGGGTGATCAACATACCATTAGTGCCAGTACAAGTTAAGAACAATACAGCAATTCAATTATACACAGGGTGATCAACATACCATTAGTGCCAGTACAAGATAAGAACAATACAACAATTCAATGATACTCAGGGTGATCAACATACCATTAGTGTCAGTACAAGATAAGAACAATAGAGCAATTCAATGATACACAGGGTGATCAACATACCATTAGTGCCAGTACAAGATAAGAACAATACAACAATTCAATGATACACAGGGTGATCAACATACCATTTGTGCCAGTACAAGTTAAGAACAATACAGCAATTCAATTATACACAGGGTGATCAACATACCATTAGTGCCAGTACAAGATAAGAACAATACAACAATTCAATGATACACAGGGTGATCAACATACCATTAGTGTCAGTACAAGATAAGAACAATACAGCAATTCAATGATACACAGGGTGATCAACATACCATTAGTGCCAGTACAAGATAAGTACTATACAGCAATTCAATGATACACAGGGTGATCAACATACCATTAGTACCAGTACAAGATAAGAACAATACAACACTTCAATGATACACAGGGTGATCAACATACCATTAGTGCCAGTACAAGTTAAGAACAATACAGCAATTCAATTATACACAGGGTGATCAACATACCAATAGTGCCAGTACAAGATAAGAACAATACAACAATTCAATGATACACAGGGTGATCAACATACCATTAGTGTCAGTACAAATTAAGAACAATAGAGCAATTCAATGATACACACGGTGATCAACATACCATTAGTGCCAGTACAGGATAAGAACAATACAACAATTCAATGATACACAGGGTGATCAACATACCATTAGTGCCAGTACAAGATAAGAACAATACAACAATTCAATGTTACACAGGGTGATCAACATACTATTAGTGCCAGTACAAGATAAGAACAATACAGCAATTGAATGGTACACAGGGTGATCAACATACCATTAGTGCCAGTACAAGGTAAGAACAATAGAGCAATTCAATGATACACAGGGTGATCAACATACCATTAGTGCCAGTACAAGATAAGAACAATACAACAATTCAATGATACACAGGGTGATCAACATACCATTAGTGCCAGTACAAGATAAGAACAATACAGCAATTCAATGATACACAGGGTGATCAACATACCATTAGTGCCAGTACAAGATAAGAACATTACAACAATTCAATGATACACAGGGTGATCAACATACCATTAGTGCCAGTACAAGTTAAGAACAATACAGCAATTCAATTATACATAGGGTGATCAACATACCATTAGTGCCAGTACAAGATAAGAACAATACAACAATTCAATGATACACAGGGTGATCAACATACCATTAGTGCCAGTACAAGTTAAGAACAATACAGCAATTCAATGATACACAGGGTGATCAACATACCATTAGTGCCAGTACAAGATAAGAACAATACAGCAATTCAATGATACACAGGGTGATCAACATACCATTAGTGCCAGTACAAGATAAGAACACTACAACAATTCAATGATACACAGGGTGATCGACATACCATTAGTGTCAGTACAAGATAAGAACAATAGAGCAATTCAATGATACACAGGGTGATCAACATACCATTAGTGCCAGTACTAGATAAGAACAATACAACAATTCAATGATACACAGGGTGATCAACATACCATTAGTGCCAGTACAAGTTAAGAACAATACAGCAATTCAATTATACACAGGGTGATCAACATACCATTAGTGCCAGTACAGGATAAGAACAATACAACAATTCAATGATACACAGGGTGATCAACATACCATTAGTGCCAGTACAAGATAAGAACAATACAACAATTCAATGATACACAGGGTGATCAACATACCATTAGTGTCAGTACAAGATAAGAACAATACAGCAATTCAATGATACACAGGGTGATCAACATACCACTAGTGCCAGTACAAGATAAGTACAATACAGCAATTCAATGATACACAGGGTGATCAACATACCACTAGTGCCAGTACAAGATAAGTACAATACAGCAATTCAATGATACACAGGGTGATCAACATACCACTAGTGCCAGTACAAGATAAGAACAATACAACAATTCAATGATACACAGGGTGATCAACATACCATTAGTGCCAGTACAAGATAAGAACAATACAACACTTCAATGATACACAGGGTGATCAACATACCATTAGTGCCAGTACAAGTTAAGAACAATACAGCAATTCAATGATACACAGGGTGATCAACATACCATTAGTGCCAGTACAAGATAAGAACAATACAACACTTCAATGATACACAGGTGATCAACATACCACTAGTGCCAGTACAAGATAAGAACAATACAACAATTCAATGATACACAGAGTGATCAACATACGTTCATTCACATAAGGAAATTTTGTTTGCGGACGATACAACACTCGTAATAAAAGGTGAAACTAAACAGGTCATACAGCAGTCTGCTGACTCCGTTACAGGAGAGTTAACCAAATGGTCACAAGATAATCGCCTCATAATAAACTATAAAAAGACAGTATGTCTAAATTTCCACACTATACAGAATAGGAATCCTGCGATGCCCAATATAACATTAAATGGTCATCAAATAGAAAATAAATCAGAAACAAAGTTTTTAGGACTATGGATACAACAAGACTTGAAATGGAATAAACATATACAATATCTGAATACTAAACTGAACTCGATGTGCTTTGCGTTACGTATTTTGAAAACCTGCACTAGCATGCACACATTCAGAAATACTTATTTTGCTTATTTCCATTCATACTTAAGATATGGGATCATATTTTGGGGTATGTCGCCAGATGTACTAAGCACGTTTAGGATACAAAAGAGAGCGATTAGAATTATGGCAAATGTAAACTCGAGAGAATCATGTAGACCTCTGTTTAAAGATTTAAACATTCTCCCACTGCCCTGCATATATATCTTTGAAAGTATTATGTTTTTTAAAAAGAATTTAATGAATAAAGATGTTTTTCTTAAAACAAACAATGATGTTCATAGGCATAACACAAGACAAAATCAAAACATTCATATTTCACACACACACACAAGCATATATCAAAAAGGAACTTTTCACACTGGAGTTAAATTATACAATAAACTACCCCAGTATATAAAACTGGCCCCAAAAATAAAAACCTTTGATAGAATGTTGAAAGCTTATCTGCAGTGCCATTGTTTTTACTCAGTAGTTGAATATTTTAGCGTATAGGAGTGATGGAATCTATAACTATATTTTACTTTTTTAATTTAATTTTAATACCTAGCTGTATGTTGTTGTATTTATAGAATTAAGTTTTCATATTATGATAATAGAGTGAGGTGTAAATAGTTGTGCAATAAGATTGTATCTATTAAGATTTGCTATTATAATAAGTTATAAATAGTTATAATCTTAGTAATATATACCTGTTAGTTCTTTTATTTTATGCATGTAAATTCTGACGTGTCCTATATCAAAAATGTATTGAATGCATGTATTTGATCAAATGGAATTAATAAAATCTATCTATCTATCTATCTACCATTAGTGTCAGTACAAGATAAGAACAATACAGCGATTCAATGTTACACAGGGTGATCAACATACTATTAGTGCCAGTACAAGATAAGAACAATACAGCAATTCAGTGATACACAGGGTGATCAACAAACCATTAGTGCCAGTACAAGATAAGAACAATACAACAATTCAATGATACACAGGGTGATCAACATACCATTAGTGCCAGTACAAGTTAAGAACAATACAGCAATTCAATTATACACAGGGTGATCAACATACCATTAGTGCCAGTTCAAGATAAGAACAATACAACAATTCAATGATACACAGGGTGATCAACATACCATTAGTGTCAGTACAAGATAAGAAAAATACAGCAATTCAATGATACACAGAGTGATCAACATACCATTAGTGCCAGTACAAGATAAGAACAATAGAGCATTTCAATGATACACAGGGTGATCAACATACTATTAGTGCCAGTACAAGATGAGAACAATACAACAATTCAATGATACACAGAGTGATCAACATACCACTAGTGCCAGCACAAGATAAGAACAATAGAGCAATTGAATGATACACAGGGTGATCAACATACCATTAGTGCCAGTACAAGATAAGAACAATACAGCAATTCAATGATACACAGAGTGATCAACATACCATTAGTGCCAGTACAAGATAAGAACAATACGGCTATTCAATGTTACACAGCATGATCAACATACCATTAGTGCCAGTACAAGATAAGAACAATACAGCAATTCAATGATACACATGATGATCAACATACCATTAGTGCCAGTACTAGATAAGAACAATACAGCAATTCAATGATACACAGGGTGATCAACATACCATTAGTGCCAGTACAAGATAAGAACAATACAGCAATTCAATGATACACAGGGTGATCAACATACTATTAGTGCCAGTACAAGATAAGAAGAATACAGCAATTCAATGATACACAGAGTGATCAACATACCATTAGTGCCAGTACAAGATAAGAACAATACAGCAATTCAATGATACACAGGGTGATCAACATACCATTAGTGCCAGTACAAGATAAGAACAATACAGCAATTCAATGATACACAGGGTGATCAACATACCATTAGTGCCAGTACAAGATAAGAACAATACAGAAATTCAATGATACACAGGGTGATCAACATACTATTAGTGCCAGTACAAGATAAGAAGAATACAGCAATTCAATGATACACAGAGTGATCAACATACCATTAGTGCCAGTACAAGATAAGAACAATACAGCAATTCAATGATACACATGGTGATCAACATACCATTAGTGCCAGTTCAAGATAAGAACAATACAACAATTCAATGATTCTCAGGGTGATCAACATACCATTAGTGCCAGTACAAGATAAGAACAATACAGCAATTCAATGATACACAGGGTGATCAACATACCATTTGTGCCAGTACAAGATAAGAACAATACAACAATTCAATGATACACAGGGTGATCAACATACCATTAGTGTCAGTACAAGATAAGAACAATACAGCAATTCAATGATACACAGGGTGATCAACATACCATTAGTGCCAGTACAAGATAAGATCAATACAGCAATTCAATGATACACAGGGTGATCAACATACTATTAGTGCCAGTACAAGATAAGAACAATACTGCAATTCAATGATACACAGAGTGATCAACATACCATTAGTGCCAGTACAAGATAAGAACAATACAACAATTCAATGATTCTCAGGGTGATCAACATACCATTAGTGCCAGTACAAGATAAAAGCAATACAACAATTCAATGATTCTCAGGGTGATCAACATATTATTAGTGCCAGTACAAGATAAGAACAATACAGCAATTCAATGATTCACAGGGTGATCAACATACCATTAATGCCAGTACAAGATAAGAACAATACAACAATTCAATGATACACATGGTGATCAACATACCATTAGTGCCAGTACAAGATAAGAACAATACAGCAATTCAATGATACACATGGTGATCAACATACTATTAGTGCCAGTACAAGAAAAGAACAATACAGCAATTCAATGATACACATGGTGATCAACATACCATTAGTGCCAGTACAAGATAAGAACAACACAACAATTCAATGATTCTCAGGGTGATCAATATACTATAAGTGCCAGTACAAGAAAAGAATAATACAGCAATTCAATGTTACACAGAGTGATCAACATACCATTAGTGCCAGTACAAGATGAGAACAATACAGTAATTCAATGATACACAGAGTGATCAACATACTATTAGTTTCAGTACAAGATAAGAACAATACAACAATTCAATGATACACAGGATGATCAACATTCCATTAGTGCCTGTACAAGATAAGAACAATACAGCAATTCAATGATACACAGAGTGATCAACATACCATTAGTGCCAGTACAAGATAAGAACAATACAACAATTCAATGATACACAGGATGATCAACATACCATTAGTGCCAGTACAAGATAAGAACAATACAGCAATTCAATGATACACAGAGTGATCAACATACTATTAGTACCAGTACCAGATAAGAACAATACAGCAATTCAAAGATACACAGAGTGATCAACATACCATTAGTGCCAGTACAATATAAGAACAATACAACAATTCAATGATACACAGGATGATCAACATTCCATTAGTGCCTGTACAAGATAAGAACAATACTGCAATTCAATGATACACAGAGTGATCAACATACCATTAGTGCCAGTACAAGATAAGAACAATACAGCAATTCAATGATACACAGGGTGATCAACATACTATTAGTGCCAGTACAAGATATGAACAATACAAGAATTCAATGATACACAGAGTGATCAACATACTATTAGTGCCAGTACAATATAAGAACAATACAACAATTCAATGATACACAGGATGATCAACATTCCATTAGTGCCAGTACAAGATAAGAACAATACAGCAATTCAATGATACACAGGGTGATCAACATACCATTAGTGCCAGTACAAGATAAGAACAATACAACAATTCTATGATACACCGGGTGATTAACATACCATTAGTGCCAGTACAAGTTAGGAACAATACAGCAATTCCATGATACAGAGGGTGATCAACATACTATTAGTGCCAGTACAAGATAAGAACAATACAGCAATTCAATGATACACAGGGAGATCAACATACCATTAGTGGCAGTACAAGATAAGAACAATACAACAATTCAATGATACACAGGGTGATCAACATACCATTAGTGCCAGTACAAGTTAAGAACAATACAGCAATTCAATTATACACAGGGTGATCAACATACCATTAGTGCCAGTACAAGATAAGAACAATACAACAATTCAATGATACTCAGGGTGATCAACATACCATTAGTGTCAGTACAAGATAAGAACAATAGAGCAATTCAATGATACACAGGGTGATCAACATACCATTAGTGCCAGTACAAGATAAGAACAATACAACAATTCAATGATACACAGGGTGATCAACATACCATTTGTGCCAGTACAAGTTAAGAACAATACAGCAATTCAATTATACACAGGGTGATCAACATACCATTAGTGCCAGTACAAGATAAGAACAATACAACAATTCAATGATACACAGGGTGATCAACATACCATTAGTGTCAGTACAAGATAAGAACAATACAGCAATTCAATGATACACAGGGTGATCAACATACCATTAGTGCCAGTACAAGATAAGTACTATACAGCAATTCAATGATACACAGGGTGATCAACATACCATTAGTACCAGTACAAGATAAGAACAATACAACACTTCAATGATACACAGGGTGATCAACATACCATTAGTGCCAGTACAAGTTAAGAACAATACAGCAATTCAATTATACACAGGGTGATCAACATACCAATAGTGCCAGTACAAGATAAGAACAATACAACAATTCAATGATACACAGGGTGATCAACATACCATTAGTGTCAGTACAAATTAAGAACAATAGAGCAATTCAATGATACACACGGTGATCAACATACCATTAGTGCCAGTACAGGATAAGAACAATACAACAATTCAATGATACACAGGGTGATCAACATACCATTAGTGCCAGTACAAGATAAGAACAATACAACAATTCAATGTTACACAGGGTGATCAACATACTATTAGTGCCAGTACAAGATAAGAACAATACAGCAATTGAATGGTACACAGGGTGATCAACATACCATTAGTGCCAGTACAAGGTAAGAACAATAGAGCAATTCAATGATACACAGGGTGATCAACATACCATTAGTGCCAGTACAAGATAAGAACAATACAACAATTCAATGATACACAGGGTGATCAACATACCATTAGTGCCAGTACAAGATAAGAACAATACAGCAATTCAATGATACACAGGGTGATCAACATACCATTAGTGCCAGTACAAGATAAGAACATTACAACAATTCAATGATACACAGGGTGATCAACATACCATTAGTGCCAGTACAAGTTAAGAACAATACAGCAATTCAATTATACATAGGGTGATCAACATACCATTAGTGCCAGTACAAGATAAGAACAATACAACAATTCAATGATACACAGGGTGATCAACATACCATTAGTGCCAGTACAAGTTAAGAACAATACAGCAATTCAATGATACACAGGGTGATCAACATACCATTAGTGCCAGTACAAGATAAGAACAATACAGCAATTCAATGATACACAGGGTGATCAACATACCATTAGTGCCAGTACAAGATAAGAACACTACAACAATTCAATGATACACAGGGTGATCGACATACCATTAGTGTCAGTACAAGATAAGAACAATAGAGCAATTCAATGATACACAGGGTGATCAACATACCATTAGTGCCAGTACTAGATAAGAACAATACAACAATTCAATGATACACAGGGTGATCAACATACCATTAGTGCCAGTACAAGTTAAGAACAATACAGCAATTCAATTATACACAGGGTGATCAACATACCATTAGTGCCAGTACAGGATAAGAACAATACAACAATTCAATGATACACAGGGTGATCAACATACCATTAGTGCCAGTACAAGATAAGAACAATACAACAATTCAATGATACACAGGGTGATCAACATACCATTAGTGTCAGTACAAGATAAGAACAATACAGCAATTCAATGATACACAGGGTGATCAACATACCACTAGTGCCAGTACAAGATAAGTACAATACAGCAATTCAATGATACACAGGGTGATCAACATACCACTAGTGCCAGTACAAGATAAGTACAATACAGCAATTCAATGATACACAGGGTGATCAACATACCACTAGTGCCAGTACAAGATAAGAACAATACAACAATTCAATGATACACAGGGTGATCAACATACCATTAGTGCCAGTACAAGATAAGAACAATACAACACTTCAATGATACACAGGGTGATCAACATACCATTAGTGCCAGTACAAGTTAAGAACAATACAGCAATTCAATGATACACAGGGTGATCAACATACCATTAGTGCCAGTACAAGATAAGAACAATACAACACTTCAATGATACACAGGTGATCAACATACCACTAGTGCCAGTACAAGATAAGTACAATACAGCAATTCAATGATACACAGGGTGATCAACATACCATTAGTGCCAGTACAAGATAAGAACAATACAACACTTCAATGATACACAGGGTGATCAACATACCATTAGTGCCAGTACAAGTTAAGAACAATACAGCAATTCAATTATACACAGGGTGATCAACATACCATTAGTGTCAGTACAAGATAAGAACAATACAACAATTCAATGATACACAGAGTGATCAACATACCATTAGTGTCAGTACAAGATAAGAACAATACAGCAATTCAATGATGCACAGAGTGATCAACATACTATTAGTTCCAGTACAAGGTAAGAACAATACAACAATTCAATGTTACACAGGGTGATCAACATACTATTAGTGCCAGTACAAGATAAGAACAATACAGCAATTGAATGGTACACAGGGTGATCAACATACCATTAGTGCCAGTACAAGGTAAGAACAATAGAGCAATTCAATGATAGACAGGGTGATCAAGATACTATTAGTGCCAGTACAAGTTAAGAACAATACAACAATTCAATGATACACAGAGTGATCAACATACTATTAGTGCCGGTACAAGATAAGAACAATACAGCAATTCAATGATACACAGAGTGATCAACATACTATTAGCGCCAGTACAAGATAAGAACAATTCAATGATACACAGAATGATCAACATACTATTAGTGCCAGTACAAGATAAGAACAATACAGCAATTCAATGATACACAGAATGATCAACATACCATTCGTGCCGGTACAAGATAAGAACAATACAGAAATTCAATGATACACAGGGTGATCAACATACTATTAGTGTCAGTACAAGATAAGAACAATACAGCAATTCAATGATACACAGGGTGATCAACATACTATTAGTGCTAGTACAAGATAAGAACAATACAACAATTGAGTGTTACACAGGGTGATCAATGGTGCCAGTACAAGATAAGAACAGTACAACAAACAGCTAGAGAGAACAAGTACTCGCCCAACACTGTAGATCAAATATTAAGTAAGCAATGGAAGAAATTATAAGAATGATTCCTTCCCAATTTTGTGAACAAAAACAATTACAAAATTACAAATTTATTTAAAGCAGGGAATAATAGCAGCATTGAGAACTATTAATATGCCAGACATGTACATAGTATTTAGCAAAACAATTCACAGTCAGGGGGAGTCTTGTTATCTTGCTAAGAATCATGTTTAAGCTCAATGTGTGACAGAGTTGTAGGAAATTTGCTTCTAGATACAAGGATAGAAAACATTACATGTCCCATGTGCTGCTTGTTTATTTCACCCAGCTGAGTGTGTTAAGTAATGAATGTTTGTGTGCTGTTTTTATTTGCTAGACGCTCGAGCCAGCAGATCTACAATGTGACTCTTTTCTTCCTCTTCTTCATGTCGCTGTATGGGCTGTTGGGAGTTCAGTTCTTTGGGGAATTGAAGAACCACTGTGTTTTAAATAACACAGATCCCACGTAAGTGACTTCTGTGTCTGAAATATGAAAGGCAGCATTATTGAAACGTATAATTACATTTCAGAACATTTGAGACAAACATGTAGTTTACTTAAATTCTCCATTTCACAGTTCACATAGAGCAGGTAGCACTTCGTCACACACTCAAGTGTAGCACCACTCTCAATGCGCACAGCAAGTTGGTTTTCAGCAGAGTTCTGACAGGTAACAATAACAATGTGAACATGGGAGTACAGTCTGGGGATATAATGACTTTACCAATTTAGTAGGCAGTGAAGTAATTTGTTTTAAACTGTCTTTCATGCACATGTGGTTTGCTCTTGTTACTTCAGCTTCAATTACTATTTTCAGGTATGTGACAATCAACAGTCTAGCTATTCCTGACACATTCTGCTCAGTGGATCCCGACTCAGGCTATCAGTGTCCTGTCGGCATGAAGTGTATGAAACTTGAGTTTTCAAGGTACACCATGGGTTTCAATGGATTTGATGAATTTGGTGAGTAAAGCTTGAAAAATATATATTGGATTTAGGAACTGATCCAGTCAATGGGTCAGAAGGGGTAGTGATTTTATAGGTACCGGTGCCAAGATCTTGCCCTGGAGGGCTTTATCATCATACCAGCAAATCTACTGATAGGCTTATAAGTTTCCCAAGTGTGCCTTTGGCAATGTAGTTGGAAGTCTTACCAACTTCACCAAAGAGTATGATGGTTGAGATCTTTGCCAATGTGTGAGCTAGACACATTTGATGCTCATAAATTTGATAGTAAGCATGAATATTAACCATAGTGTTTTTTTCCATATTGACTTACAATTGTCAAGTAAAGGGAATTTTATCCATCAATCAAATACTTTAACGTCAAAACATGGAAAGATTTGGACATGTTTCGAACTTTTCTAAGTTCTTCATCAGCAAATTAAAATAGTAGCCTACATCATCACGACGAAATTCGACATGCAAGCTACCCTCTGGGTGTCGATTTACAAAGCTTGCACCAGGCACCCGAGGCCATACGATATTATTATTATTATTACATCATCATCATCATCATCATTTCCCCTTATCCAGCTCCTGCCGGGTCAGGGTATTTATGGCACTTCTCCACTTTCCTCTTTCCTTCCACCATTCTTCTTCCACGATCTTGTCCCAGTCCAGATTTCTTTTTCTCACGCTGTTCTTCACTGAATTGATCCACCTTGTTCTAGGTCTTCCCCTTGCTCTCTTACCCTTGCACTTGGCCTCCAGCATCTGTCTTGGTATTCTATTTTCCTCCATCCTCTTTACATGTCCAAACCACCTTCGTTTATTCTTCTCAATTCTCTCATTTAGTTTACCCATCCCAACTTCCTTCCTAACATCTTCATTCCTCACTCTGTCTTTCCTTGTCTTTCCTATCATACTTCTTAGGAATTTCATTTCACTGGCTTGGATTCTACTCTCTTGCCTGCTTGTCAGGGTCCAAGTCTCAGCTGCATAAGTTAATATGGGAACATAGTACTCTTTATACATTACCTCCTTGCTTTTCCTTGGTACTTCCTTATCCCAAACAAGTTTTCTTACACTTTGATAGAATGCATTGCTCTGCTGTACTCTTCTGCCAATCTCCATGTCCAACCTACCAGTTTGCATCAATTCACTTCCTAGGTATTTGAACGTGTCCACAATTTCCAAACTCTGACTTCCAATTTTCACAGTTCCCTTTCCTTGTCTACCTTAATACATAAATAATCCTTATGGCTATAATCTGTATTACGAATGAAGAATGCTGACAGCTGTCAAAGCCAGCACGTTGGGGAATGTCGCATTGCCACTGTGACAGGTTATCTCACCTTTTGCGTTATGTACGTGTACCTCAAGAATCACTGACCCGATTTTTATGTGATTTTCATTCTTACCTATAGGACCTTCCAAGAAAGGATTTTATGTATTAAATGTCAAACTGTGATCAAGAGAAACCGAGCAGTAATGGTTTATGCAAAATAACTCGATACAATTTTAAACCTTGCAAACACTTCCTGGGCTATGTTGCCAAAACCATTTAAGATATCCACATACTATTTGACTAATATGGAGCATAAGACACTCTACAAAATGTGCACAGGACCACATGACTATCCTTAAAGGGCAGCCTTGTTTGAAGGTCTTATCTTGTGCGCGAGGTGCATCATGATATTCCAAGAAGCTTGGAGGGAGATACAACTACACAACTACCCTGCCTGACGATCAGTGGTGAGTCAGACGTATTAGTGTGGAAGGCCATGATACTGAGAATCCTTCCAAGTGAATTTTTTTTTACAAAGCAGTGTCGCTAATGTCTATTTTCTCACGAGTGCTTGAATCAATTGTTCGGGAGAACCCAATAAGTTATAATTATAATAATAAGTCTAAATCTGTTACTGTTACTTCCAGTGGCGGATTCAGAGGGGGGGAGCTCAATCCCCCCCCCTTTGACCTAGGTTTACCAAACTATTTAAAGTATGATGAACAAACCGAATTCAACTGAATTAATATTGTTAATATTTTTTTATTTGCTGATATAATTACATCTCGAACATAAGGCACTTAGGCTCTCATTCCTTATTACAACCTTATTATAAAACCACTGTAACACACTCAATTTGGGTTTGAACTGCTATCGCCGTGAGCATCCGTAGTAGACCGCGAACCGTGCCGTTATTTTGTGTTGCCGATTGGCAGTCATGCGAGTCGCAGTTGTTTAATGCGCATTCCTTCTTCTTCTTGGCGTCTTGGCCCCGCTTGTTGCTTCTTTGCTTCTGCTTCACCAGAGTAAGCTGAAGTTGATGTTCACATTAGTGGCTAATAACTATTTTGGTTACTGTTACCAATAATCACAACTGAAACTGATATATAATTGTGTTAGTGAGTGTTTTATGTGGAAGTCAAATACTAGAATTGACAGTAGAAGATGTTGAATCTGGGAATCATGGAGTTTTTAAATGTCTTTTAGCATTCAGAATTGATGCTGGTGATGAGGATTTAAAACATCACTTGAGCACTTGCGGACATAATAATACTATGATTAGTAAAACTATACAAAATGAGGATAATAGAATGCATTAGGGATAACATAAGGGAAAAAATAGCCTTCGATGTCAAAAAAGCTAAATTTTTTGCAATCTTTTGTGACGAGACAACTGATGAAAGTACAAAAGAGCTCATGTCATTTTCTATTAGGTATGTTAATACCAAGACGTATCATACAAAAGAGGAATTTGTTGGTTTCTCAGAACTTAAATCAGCAACGGGAAGTTCAATCAAGCGCAATTGAAAATGAGTTGAAAAACCTTGGTTTAACATTTGAATTTCTCTGCGGACAAGGCTATGACGGGGTTTCAAATATGTCCAGAAAGTTCAAAGGTGTTCAAGCCCTCATACTAGCTGAACAACCATTGGCGATGTATACGCATTGTTTTAGCCATTCGCTAAATTTATGCATATCAAAACCGTGTGAGCTACCTCATGTCAGAAACATCATGGGTACTGTTGCCACAGTTTGTGTTTTTTTTGTCAGCGTCGGCCAACAGAGCAAATGCTCTTAAGATTGTGATCTCAAACTGTAACATGTCAGAGACAAAAAATTGACGGCTATGTGCCCTACAAGATGGGTGGAAAGACCTGATACACTCCTGACCTTTAAAGAGTTGTACCTGCCTATCGTGACACTTTTAGAAGACATGGCAACTAGTGCTGAATACGACTCTGATGCTTCAACAAAGGCATGTATGTATAGCGCTGCAATGAAGAAGGGGGATTTTATTGTAGCACTGGAAGCAACAGCTTACTGCCTATCAATAACGCATGACTTTAGTGAAAGTTTGCAGTCCCTTAACCAAGACTTGTCATCATCAATGAGAAACATTAGAGATGTTCTGGAAGTTTTTCGAAACCTCAGAAGAGAAGCTGAACTAGAATTTGGGAGCATTTTTGAAGACTCTACAAAAATTGCTGAAGATATTGGATGTGAGATAGTTATTCCAAGGACTTGTAGTAAACAAACAGCAAGGGCCAATATTCCTGCCAGTAATCCTGAGGAATATCATAGGCGAGTAACGTTTTTGCCTCTCGTAGACCAATTCATATCAGAACTTGAATCAGGATTTAATCGTGACTTTGAGGGTATTTTACCACTTGAAAGTCTGATACCTGCAATGAAATCAATTTACAGTTTAAATTAAAAAGCAAAGAAGAATGGCAATGGCCAACTGGAATGAAGAAGATTAAAGAAACATGATGTAGCTATTGTCGAAGATTTAGTTTGTATTTATGTAATAAACGAAGGTTTTTTTCATAAAGCCTTTATTTGCATCACCCTGGTACCTGATTATTTTTATATATTGGAATGAGAGTGAGAGGGTCCCAGAGAGCCTAAAAACCCACCATTTAACACCTAGATTTTAAAAAAAATCTGGGGGAGAATCCCTCGGACAACCCTTCTGCTGGGGGGTATACCATACCCCCCAGACCCCATGGAATTCCCCCCCAAAATTACAAGGTATTAGCCCCCCCCCTTTACCCAATCCTAGATCTGCCCCTGGTTACTTCCGGTCTCCCTCAGGTTTCTGTACTTGGCCCTCTATTCTTTATACTTTTTGTGAACGATATTCCACTTATAATTCATAATTCTAGGTGCCTGATGTACATTGGCGACCTTAAACTTTATATGCTGATCAGTACTATAAATGGCTGTGTATCATTGCAAGAAGACGTACACCTACTCTGAAACTGAATATTGACCAGTGTAAAGTTTTATCAGTTTTATTGAAACGTAACCTCCAACTCAGGTTTAATTATTATGTAAAAAATAAAAACGCTAGGTAGAGTTTCTTGCATTAGGGATCTAATCTCAAATAATTTTTCGTTTGATGAGTTCATTTCAAAAATATTAGTGAAAGGTTTCAGACCCTTGGATTATTCAAAGAGAAAAGTTTATATATATATCTGGTGGTAATAAGTAGATAATGGACGTAACATCCAGGTCATTTGCCCCTAACGATAATGATAATTAAAACTCAGGAATCCTTCTAGGTTTGTGCCGTGTCTTGTGTGGGGTTTCGCCTAGGACACCAAGCTGGCTCATCGGCGGGTTCTTGGTGTTCCAGCCCGGACCCCCACAGGAGTGACGAACTGCACGCCACCTCCCTTTATATTAGGTGCAACTGCACCACTTTACTGCGAGAACTAAAAGCTCAAGCAGCCTTAACTTCCCTATGAAGGCTTCCAAAAAGATGGTATATTGGCTTTCATGGCCGGTGAATTTATACTCAGCAATTCTTCTAGGTTTGTGCCGGCAACTCACGCCGGAAGCTTGTCCCTTGGTGGACACCAAGAGCCCCCCGTTGAGCCAGCTTGGTGTCCTAGGCGAAACCCCACACAAGACACGGCACAAACCTAGAAGAATTGCTGAGTTTTTATTCACCGGCTGTGAAAGCCAATATAGCATCTTTTTGGAAGCCTTCATAGGGAGGTTAAGGCTGCTTGAGATTTTAGTTCTCGCAGTCAAGTGGTGCAGTTGCACCTAATATAAAGGGAGGTGGCGCGCAGTTCGTCACTCCCGTGGGGGTCCGGGCGGGGACACCAAGAGCCAGCTTGGTGTCCTTGGCAAAAACCCACACAAGACACAGCGCAAACCTAGAAGAATTGCCGAGTTTTAATTCACCGGCCGTGAAAATCAATATACCATCTTTTTGGAAGCCTTCATAGGGAGGTTAAGGCTGCTTGAGATTTTAGTTCTCGCAGTCAAGTGGTGCAGTTGCACCTAATATAAAGGGAGGTGGCGCGCAGTTCATCACTCCTGTGGTGGTCCGGGGGGGGGGGGGGGACACCAAGAGCCCGCCAATAAGCCAGCTTGGTGTCCTAGGCAAAACCCCACACAAAACACGGCACAAACCTAGAAGAATTGCTCAGTTTTAATTCACCGGCCGTGAAAGCCAATATACCATCTTTTTGGAAGTCTTCATAGGAAGGTTAAGGCTGCTTGAGCTTTTAGTTCTCGCAGTCAAGTGATGCAGTTGCACCTAATATAAAGGGTGGTGGCGCGCAGTTCGTCACTCCTGTGGGGGTCCGGGCGGGGACACCAAGAGCTCCCCGTTGAACCAGCTTGGTGTCCTAGGCGAAACCCCACACAAGACACGGCACAAACCTAGAAGAATTGCTGAGCTTTAATTCACCGGCTATGAAAGCCAATATACCATCTTTTTGGTAGCCTTCATAGGAAGGTTAAGGCTGCTTGAGCTTTTAGTTCTCACAGTCAAGTGGTGCAGTTGCACCTATTGTAAAGGGAGGTGGCGCGCAGTTCGTCACTCCCGTGGGGGTCCGGGCGGGGACACCAAGAGCCAGCTTGGTGTCCTTGGCAAAAACCCACACAAGACACGGCACAAACCTAGAAGAATTGCTCAGTTTTAATTCACCGGCCATGAAAGCCAATATACCATCTTTTTGGAAGCCTTCATAGGAAGGTTAAGGCTGCTTGAGCTTTTAGTTCTCGCAGTCAAGTGATGCAGTTGCACCTAATATAAAGGGAGGTGGCGAGCTGTTAGTTACTCCTGTGGGGGTCTGGGCAGGAACTCCAAGAGCCCGCCGATGAGCCAGCTTGGTGTCCTAGGCGAAACCCCACACAAGACACGGCACAAACCTAGAAGAATTGCTGAGTTTTAATTCACCGGCCGTGAAAGCCAATATACCATCTATTTGGAAGCCTTCATAGGGAGTTTAAGGCTGCTTGAGCTTTTAGTTCTCGCAGTCAAGTGGTGCAGTTGCACCTAATATAAAGGGAGGTGGCGCGCAGTTCGTCACTCCTGTGGGGGTCCGGGCGGGGACACCAAGAGCTCCCCGTTGAACCAGCTTGGTGTCCTTGGCGAAACCCCACACAAGACAGGGCACAAACCTAGAAGAATTGCTGAGTTTTAATTCACCGGCTGTGAAAATCTATATACCATCTTTTAGGAAGCCTTCTTCGGGAGGTTAAGGCTGCTTGAGCATTTAGTTCTCGCAGTCAAGTGGTGCAGTTGCACCTAATATAAAGGGAGGTGGCGCGCAGTTCGTTACTCCTGTGTGGGTCCGGGCGGGGATACCAAGAGCCCGCCCCGATGAGCCAGCTTGGTGTGCTAGGCGAAACCCCACACAAGACACGGCACAAACCTAGAAGAATTGCTGAGTTTTAATTCACCGGCTGTGAAAATCTATATACCATCTTTTAGGAAGCCTTCTTCGGGAGGTTAAGGCTGCTTGAGCATTTAGTTCTCGCAGTCAAGTGGTGCAGTTGCACCTAATATAAAGGGAGGTGGCGCGCAGTTCGTCACTCCTGTGGGGGTCCGGGCAGGGTCACCAAGAGCCCGCCGATGAGCCAGCTTGGTGTCCTAGGCGAAACCCCACACAAGACACGGCACAAACCTAGAAGAATTGCTGAGTTTTAATTCACCGGCCGTGAAAGCCAATATACCATCTTTTTGGAAGCCTTCATAGGGAGTGTTGGAGACAGTAAGTGAACAGTGTTATGGGAAGGAACAAGACGTTTAATTGGTGATGGTGATGCTTGGCAACACTGCGTCATTCTATTGTCCACCCCCAGCCCTCTACCTGGTCTTTGGGTGACGCACTGTTAAGTCGTGCCTTACTGGCAGCACGCACAAGCCGCAGCTTCTCGCAGCACAATAACGAAATAATGTCAATATGTTGTGTATATAGTTGTGTGTATAGTACTGTTATAAATGTATATAATTTAAATGCATACGTGGATTAATTGTTTGTGCGCACGCGATTCTCGTTCCGGCAAATTATTCGCCCCAAGTGTTTCTTTCGGGTCCGAATACGTTTCGAGACGTGGCTCGAAACATTGGTCCTCCGAGCCGGGTGATATACTGTATTACGTTTACTCGCATACATGGTTATCACGTGTGTTAATATAACTTCTACGGATTCGTGAATGCTATTACTGCATCTAAACAGGCAAGATCAGCAGCAAGGCCGTACCATCGGTGACACAGGAGGGGGACCCAGGTAGCGACAGCAAGGCAATCCTATCGCCTGAAGCCCAGCCCAGTGGGAGACTAGACACAGGCAGCGGCGAAGACAATACTAGTGAGGCTATTTCAAACAGCTCAGAATTCCTTTCTGTATTTCCCTTCTCACTCGACCCTTTCCTCACCATGGAACCCAATGAAAAGAAATTACTAGTTAAACAGAGAGCGATAGTTAAAGCAAGCTTAACTCGAACAAGTAAATTTCTTGAGAAATGTCAAGCATGCCAAGGAACTGATGTAACTACCGTACGGCTTCGATTAAATGATCTTAGTGCAATTAGAAATAGGTACGAGGAACCGCAAAGCAAATTAGAGCTTCATGGCGATGATGATCATAGTCACGCAGCAGATCGTGAAGAGTTTGAAACACAATACTTTGACTTAGAAGCAGCACTGACTAAATTAGTTGAGAGAGGCACTGGGAACACCCGATCCCTTAGTGACAATAGCATAGGGTGCCTAACAAGTAACGTCAGACTTCCAGTGATCAACATCCCTACTTTCACCGGAGCATGGATAGCATTCAGATACACCTTTAATGGGTTAGTAACACAAAATTCAGACATTCCTAATGTACAGAAATTGCATTATCTGTTATTAGCCTTAAAAGAGGAGCCTTTAGAATTGATAAGCAACCTGCCGATATCAAATGAAAACTTTGACGTAGCATGGGAACTGATTTGTAGTAGATATACTAATAACCGCTTAATAGCCACTAAGCATATCAGGTAGCTATTATCTTTACCATCTTGCAGCAAGGACTCGGCAGCCGATATTAGGCACCTAACTAACCAGTTAATATCTAATCTGAATGCCATTAAGGCTCTGAAGTTAAAAACACCGCTAGAAGAGATTCTCCTATCGCAGCTAGTACTGGATAAACTAGATCCCTTAACTAGAAAGGAATACGAGATTAATGCTAAAGGACAGGACTTCCAAGAATGATCCAAATTGCAATCTTTTCTAGAAAGCAGATGTCAGGCATTAGAATTAGCTACATCCAGCCGTGACGCAAAATTGACCACTACAGTTCAAAAGGCAAGTCATTCTAAGACCACATCATCCAAGTCACCATATTCAAATGTGTCTGTATCTAGCATGAGTGCATGTCCATTTTGTGAATCCCAGCATGCCCTTCATAAATGTCAGCCATTCATTAATCGCAGTGTTGTGTAACGCTATGCATTTGTTAAGAGTAAAGGATTGTGCTTCAATTGCTTTCGGCCGCACAATGTCCGACAATGCATTGCAGGCTATTGCAAGAGTTGTGGCAGGAAACATCACACCCTGTTGCATTCTGACATAGCACCCAATCCGAACGTCACAAGGAATAGCGGAAGAGACGCGAGGCGTGAACCGGGGTCTGGATCACAAGAATCACCCAATAGAAGAACTGATGACAACAATGAACTGCAACAATCAGGCTCTTACTGTTCTTTAAAATTTCGCTCACAAGCACAGGTCCTGCTGTCCACTGCCTTGGTGAAAGTGAGGGACAACAATGGTGAACTACAACAATGCCCAGTTCTACTTGACAGTGGATCGCAGTCTAACTTCATAACGGAGGCGATGGCGCAACGTTTAAGACTGAAACGACGTAGAAATCCAATGCCTTTTAGAGGGATAAGCAATAGGACTGTAAATTCGGATCATAGCGTCGATGTTGAAGTCTATTCTAACGTTACCAATTACAAGGTTATTATTACATGCTCAGTACTTCCTAGGATCACAGGGGAAATGCCTGGAGCCTATATCAATTGCAGAAGTTGGAACAAACCGACCGGTATACAACTAGCTGACCCGCAGTTCAACATACCAGGCAACATCGATATGTTAATTGGCGCGGAACTCTTCATGGAACTCCTGGCCGAGGGAACGTTCAAGTTACACAGCGACCTGCCTGTAATGAAGAACACGCAGCTAGGCTGGATTTTCTCTGGCTCTATACACTCAGAGTCCCAGAGGAATCAGCTTCAATCAAGTTCATCATTCTTCCTGAGGGATGGCGACGACCTACACCGTCAAATCGAGAAAATCTGGGAAATAGAAGAGCTTCCAATGATTATGCCACTCACCAAAGAAGAACGATATTGTGAAGACCATTTTCAGCGCAACACAAAACGTGATAAGTCTGGAAGATTCATTGTAAGTTTGCCTAACAATGCAGATAAAAGGTTACTTCAGATCGAGCGAAGGTTACAGAAGAACCATGAATTACAGCAAGAATACGTCAATTTCATGTACGAGTACGAACACCTGGATCATATGCAGCTTGCGGTGGACCGACCTCCCAGGAACACCTGCTTTGTATCTTTCACACCATGTAGTTGAAAAGGAAGGTAGCACCACAACCAGGACACGAGTCGTTTTCGACACATCTTGCAAATCGGATAACAATGTCTCATTGAACAAACAACAATCTTCACGGCCTTGTTCAACCTACAACTCCCTGGAGATTGATGAAATTCCTGAGAAACGAAAGACGCAATGCATGGTGACTCATGAGGAGCAAGAAGACATTTCCCGTCGCTTCTCGTCACTTCGGCAAATGCAGAAGGTCATCGCCTACTGCATTAGGTTTGCCCACAATACAAGGAATCCAAGCACCAAGCGAACTGGTCCATTGACGCCTATGGAACTTGAAGGAGCCTTGAAGGTGTGCATCAAACAAGCGCAGCGGTTCAGCTACATGGTGGAGGTGGAAGAGCTTAAAGGAAATCAAGTGTAGCGACTAAAAGTACGTTGAGAAGTCTCAACCCATTCCTCGACGGAGAAGACCTCCTCAGGGTGGGCGGAAGATTAGAAAACTGTCCAATGCCTTTCGGTGAACGTCATCAGATCATTCTTCCCCCTAAGCACAACTTGACAAAATTGATCATAGAATCTGAACACCTACGCTTACTACATGCTGGTGAACAATTGCTGATCGCCTCTCTACAGCAAAAATATTGGATTGTAAACGCCAGGCGAACAGTACGGCCGCTAATCCACAAGTGTTTACGTTGCTTTAGGTTGAAGGCATCTGCTTCGAAGCAACTAATGGGTCAACTACCAGCTCCTCGGGTGACAGCAGCGCGTCCATTTATGAACTCTGGAATGGATTTTGCTGGGCCAATATTTATAAAGCAATGATCAACAAGAAGCAAGGTGAAGGTGAAGTGTTACATTGCAGTATTCGTATGCCTCTGCACTAAGGCAATACATCTGGAAGTAGTTCGCGATCTCACCTCAGAAGCCTTCATTGCAGCTCTGCGACGCTGTACCGCGAGGAGGGGAAAGTGTCTTAACCTCTACTCGGACAATGCAACAAACTTTGTGGGAGCGCGAAATGAGTTGAACGAATTGCACCGCCTCTTCAAATCCGAACACTGCGTGGAAGAACTTCAAGAGTTTGGTAGTAAAGAAGGCTTCACGTGGCATTTCATTCCTCCAGATGCCCCTCATTTCGGTGGCCTCTGGGAAGCTGGGGTTAAGTCAATGAAACATCATATGAGAAGGGTGGTTGGCAACACCTGCTTGACATACGACGAACTACAGACGTTAGCTTGCCAAATAGAAGCTTGTCTTAATTCTAGGCCTATCTCTCGTCTTTCTGACAATCCCTATGATCCCTCTTATCTCAGTCCCGGTCATTTCCTAATCGGCTCCCCATTGATGTCAATCCCTGAACCAAATCTGACAGAGGTAGCCTCCAGCCGTCTATCCAGGTGGCAGCATCTGCAGAAAATGCAGCAGAACTTTTGGAGCAAGTGGTCAAAGGACTATCTCAACAGTCTACAACAAAGATCCAAATGGATTAACAAGGAGGTGAACATTCAGCCCGGCAACATCGTCCTTGTAAAGGAGGACAATCTCCCACCCACAGCATGGAGGCTTGCAGTGGTCGAAGACGTGATATCCGGCAAGGATGGATTGGTCCGAGTAGCCATCGTCCGTACCAGCAACGGAACTCTGAAGAGACCAATCCAGAAACTGTGCCCCCTACCTGCACCGTGACGTGTGCTCTTGTGACTGTATATATTTTTGTTGTGTAATTTTCTTTTGTGTTAGTGTTGTTTTCTCAGTGAACTTTTGGTGTGCCCATCATTCATGTTTGTGTTTAAATGTAGTACATTTAGGTGGGCGGTATGTCGGAGACAGTAAGTGAACAGTGTTATGGGAGGGAACAAGACGTGACAACATGGTGATGGTGATGCTTGGCAACACTGTGTCATTCTATTGTCCACCCCCAGCCCTCTACCTGGTCTTTGGGCGACACTCTGTTAAGCCGTGCCTTACTGGCAGCACGCACAAGCCGCAGCTCCTCGCAGCGCAATAACGAAATAATGTCAATATGTTGTGTATATAGTTGTGTGTATAGTACTGTAATAAATGTATATAATTTAAATGCATACGTGAATGAATTGTTTGTGCGCGCGCGATTATTGTTCCGGCAAATTATTTGCCCCAAGTGTTTCATTCGGGTCCGAATACGTTTCGAGACGTGGCTCAAAACAGGGAGGTTCAGGCTGCTTGAGCATTTAGTTCTCGCAGTCAAGTGGTGCAGTTGCACCTAATATAAAGATAGGTGGCGCGCAGTTCGTCACTCCTGTGGGGATCCGGGCGGGGAATCCATGAGGCCGCCGATGAGCCAGCTTGGTGTCCTAGGCGAAACCCCACACAAGACACGGCACAAACCTAGAAGAATTGCTGAGTTTTAATTCACCAGCCGTGAAAGCCAATATACCATCTTTTTGGAAGCCTTCATAGGGAGGTTAAGGCTGCTTGAGATTTTAGTTCTCGCAGTCAAGTGGTGCAGTTGCACCTAATATAAAGGGAGGTGGCTCGCAGTTCGTCACTCCTGTGGCGGTCCCGACGGGGACACCAAGAGCTCGCCGATGAGCCAACTTGGTGTCCTAGGCGAAACCCCACACAAGACACGGAACAAACCTAGAAGATTTGCTGAGTTTTAATTCACTGGCCGTGAAAGCCAATATACCATCTTTTTGGAAGCCTTCATAGGGAGGTTAAGGCTGCTTGAGCTTTTGGTTCTCGCAGTCAAGTGGTGCAGTTGCACCTAATATAAAGGGAGATGGCGCGCAGTTCATCACTCCTGTGGGGTCCGGGGAATCCATGAGGCCTGTGGGGGTCCAGGCGGGGACACCAAGAGCCCGCCGATTAGCCAGCTTTGTGTACTGGGCGAAACCCCACACAAGACACGGCCCAAACCTAGAAGAATTGCTGAGTTTTAATTCACCGGCAGTGAAAGCCAATATACGGTAATGATAATGATACAGTAATAATGAACATGGAAAGGGCTATTTACTAACTATTGACAAATGTAGTCTACTAACGAATTGATCAAAAAAAAGTATAAGAAAGAGGAACAAGTGAAATAAAAGACGCTGCCTTTATCTCATTAGCTGTTAGAAAAGTAGATAGCCGGTGTCGTCTTTTGCCGCATAGCGCTGTAGAAAAATAATGAGAGCAGTTTGGAATTCTTCGGCTGTCCCGAACTCCTAAGGGAGTAATAGTGACATTTTTCGTCACATGACATTGTTAAATATTTCACTCATGTGCCAAATGGCCTAAATCTAGGGAATGGAGGGGGCTATCCAAATTTCTAGTAGACAGCATTACCTACAGTGTTCCAAACGGTATGTGCGTAAAATTTGGTTCAGTTCGGTGTGTAATGGTTTCCTTTGCCCTCACGTTGAGCGACAAGTGTAGCGGTTATTAATGCCCCATGCTGTTGGGTGATAATTGTAACTGTTGACCTTTGCCTAAGCTATGTTGTTTTAATGGGCGCCAAGACCTCAATGCAATGCTGAAATCTAAATTTGTATTTAACAACGTCTAGCTCTGGTAGAACACCTTCAAGAATCTATTCACTCAGATCGTGGTATGATTTGATCATTAACCCAACAAACAATTGTATCAGGAGAAGGAATTGGCCTATATCTAATGCTACCTACTGAAAGCAAAGATTGCATTGTAAAAGAAATGAATTTATTATATAAAACAAGTATAGCAAAATTAATAATAATAATAAGTATAAAATTTAAATTGGAGCGTTGCGATTTTAATATTACCGATAGAAAATTACGTGAAAACGGAGTCTGATAAATTGATTTTACTCTTATTTCCAAGCTATGAAGTTACTGAAATATGAAATATAAAACAAAGAAAAATGAGAGATTGCGTATTTCTGCGTCATTTGCGCTTACCACTGGAAATTGCTAAAGCATTTCCCTCGTACTGGATGATGCTGTGTGCTTCCCACAGTCTCCTGGACGTCGCCATCTTCTTCGTTATTTGATGATATTCTGGTAGATTAGATAATTCTATGGTCCGTACCTCGGACCCAAACACTCGTATAACCACACTGGTTAAGTTTTACAAAAGTTAGTCGTCCACTCCACGGAACATCGGAGCGACTCCCGCGTCCAACCGTACTGCTTTCGTCTTACACAGAATGTCTCACAGAATGTCCACGTTCCACGCCGCGCCGAACGATATATGCACACGTTGGCTCCCCACTCTAGTCTCAACTTCCAGCTTACGTGGTCTCCAATGATTGGCTGAGCACGCCGCTACTTCCCCTCCTCTGGTTCATTACACTCGGCGGGAGGGTTCCGTTCCAACAATTCGCCTTTTCTTGTTGATGCGACCCAGCCTTGCGTAATACTTCCTGACAAGATTAAGCTTGTATTTGAATTTCCAGTGAGTCATGTCCCTCAAATACCCTAACTGACAAAACTCCGTAAAATTCCGTAATCAGATAATTTTCTATGATATTGTCGTTCGTAATAATTTGCTTGATAGCGTTTTCTAATACATAGAAAACCTATATGTATGCTTATAATTTTTATAAAATGCTCCGAAAATATCTAAATAATAATTATAATAAATTAATAATAATAATAAATTAACATGAAAAATTCTCTTGGCTGAACAATTTGCCGCGTAAATAATTATAGAATGGCTTCCTACTGGCTTATGCCAGTGGCATAAAAAACCCTCGAAAAACACGTTACATATTCGCCTCGGATCATCGGATGATTAACCGTGACGACGGTCCATTATCCGATTATCCCAGACACGTTAATAAACCCCATCCAAAATGCATATTACATAAATGAAATCACCCTAAATTACAGATATATACACTCATAATTTTTCTTCACGCACTTTGCGTCAAAGTTTGTTGTCACTATGGATTGCACTTTGCAACCAATCCAATGTTTTACATATAGAATAGTGTTCCACGGATATTTCCGCCTCTCAAATTTCTCTATGTTGGAGAAATAGACATAATTAATGTGTGAGCACTATGTATTTATGATGTCATATCACACGCATTGAAGGTGTTCTGATATATTTATATCACCATAGAACTTCCTAATTTCACTGGAGGTCCCTTCCTTATGGTGAAATATAATCTCACTTATCACTGAGCACACGATCACACTATTGTGGCAGCGCTTCGTGACCATAATACTTAATCTCTCTTTAAAGTAGATTAAATTAATATTGACTTCTGAAAAAAAAACAGTAAATGCGCATTACAAATAACACCAAATATTTCTGTGCCGTAATCGCCCTGTCTTGTTAAGTTCCCGTTAACCATATTCTACTTAATACTAGTTCTCAACACAGACTCGTTCTCCTCACACAAATAATACCATTATACAAATTGCCTTAAATTACACACCTACAAATCTTACATGGCGAGGCCGTAAACAGAAATCACGTGTGCTGATATGTATGAGTTTCATAAAGGACTGTCTCGCATTCTGATGGCCCATCTTTTGCCTCGTGGACGCCTTAAGCAAAAATACCCTGTTCAAGCGCTCACCCATCTCTTGGAGGCAAATGGGAATTCACCAGCGCTACCAAATTCTGGCCTTGGTGTATCGAGACATTTTAGTGCTCAAGAGCATCCGACAATCCCGTCATATTTCCCTGTACCTTAAAAACTCTCATTTACTTACATACTACCCCCCTGTGTGACTTCTGATACGCCTGCCTGGAAGACCAACTCCTCCCACGCACCAAATACCACACTTACTCATTTGATAGGCTGGCTCGCCAGCTAAACACACTCACTTTATGACACCTATTTTCGCAGACTATGTATATTATACGTCCCGTGTAATCTGTTTCCCTTACTATCCTCCAGCATATATGCTGTTTTTCCAATACGTTTGGAAACTATAAATGTTTCCGCGTCACCTGCTTCCAACCTTGCAAGCGACTCCCTTAAATGAACGTCATCACGTTGCTCTACCTAGCATATTTCTCAGTGTCTGTAACGATGCCCTGTTGCTACTGTCCACACATGCTAACCCTACTTTCCTCTGGTGTAACACCTCTACTCGACACTCTATGACCTAAAAATGTCACTTCTGACTGACAGAATGACGACTTAGACAGCTTCAAAGTGAACCCTGCCTGATCTAACTTCTGAAAAACTATATCTAAATGACGTAGATGCTCCTCAAAACTGCGTGAACTAATTACCATATCATCTATGTAAATGGTTACAAACTCTCCTGTGTCATCCCCTAATGCGATGTTTAAAGCCCTAATTAAAGCTGCTGAACTACTCTTTAACCCATAAGGTGTTCTACAAAATTGATAAAGGTTATATTTATGACTAAAAGCTGTAAATGGTCTATCTTCGTACATAAGTGGCACTTGCCAAAAACTGGAACTCAAATCTACACAAGTGAAATACTTCTTCCCCTCAAATGTTTGCATTAATTCCTCTATTGACATAGATTTCAGCTGATCTGAACTAATTCTACTGTTAACCAAACGAGCGTCTAAACAAATACGAACCGTGCCGTCGGTCTTGGGTACCGTGATCAAAGAATTAACATATGGACTGTTAGAGTGCTCAATACTCCCATCTTCAAGCATCTGGTTAATTTGTGCCTCAACTGCACTCTGATAAGCGAAAGGTACAGGATATCTATGTCCTGTGAATACTGACCTATCAATAACGTTCAATGAATGTGTATAGCAATTGGCCATACCAATGCGATCCTCAAACACTCTCCTATTACACAATAACACATCATAGAGCCGAACACATTGTTCCACCTCTATATTACCCTGAAATGCAGCATCACGTAACGAGTCCTCTAGACTTCCGTTCCTAATCACACTGCCCACAAAATATGGAGAACCCCGCTCTACGGCTGACGATATCTCATTTAAAGTACAAATCACACCTACAATACTACTCCTCTGAATATGGTCATTGAACGCTACTTCTACTTCAGAATCTCCCCATTTAAATTTCAAACTCCCTACATCATAACATAAGTTACCAGACACTCTACTTAGCCACTCTGAACCCAAGATAACACTGAATACTAAATTTGGAATTACAAGGCAAATCTGCTTCTCTACATGATTATTAATTTTAATGTCTACTAAAACTTGCTTAGAAATTACTTTAGACCTCTTCCCAACAGCTGTGATAACAAAAGTGCTTTTAATTGGCATCTCCTCAAAATTTACTCCAGTTCCTTTCATTTTATCATAAAATGCACTACTTATGCAACTCTTCATACAACCACTATCAATTAAAACATCTGTGTACGCCTCGGACACTTTAAATTTAACTATGGGGCTCTTACTAACCACTTCCTGAATAATACCTTCATCATTTAGTTCATGTAATAATTCATTTCTTACATTTAGGTCATAGGGTTCCTGTATAATTGTATGGACAAGGCATGCTACAGACTGAGATTCTGACCTTACTTCGCAGCCTGGTTCGCGTTTAAAGAACCTCTACAGCTGGCCGTAGTACTACTAACTACTGAACTGGTCTGGTTGTTTTGGGCTGTGTTGTCATTGTTTGGCTGTATATTACTACCACTAGGCTGTCCTCTTCCTTGACCCCTATTCTGGTTGTAATTATTGTCATTATAATTTCTCCCTTGATTTCCCCTGTAATCATTGTTTCTCCCTTGATTTCCCCTGTAATCATTGTTCCTCCCTTGATTTCCCCTGCAATCATTGTTCCTCCCTTGATACTGATTACCATAGCCATTTCCTCTGTTCTGATTTAGCTGATTATTATTATATCTATTTTGAGCGTTGGCCCCTTCGCCACCATTCCCTTGAACTTCCTAATGCCTGTCTTCATTAGGCCTATTATTATTATTACCCTGGTTCCTATTGAAATTGTCCTCATAACCCCCTCTCCCTAGTGCATCAAATGTGCTTAACAAATTTTCTACTTGTGATATTGTCTTTACATTCTGGATACAAGCAGCCTCCTTGATCCTATAGGGAAAGTGCCTAAGTAGCAACCTCACCACATCACTTTCCTCCTTCAAGCCATCCAGATATGTACACAGTAATACCTGCCCTAAAAAGTATTCGGTCATGGTGGAGCTTCCTTTAGGATTATATTTACCACACACTACTCCCTCACGATGCTGCGACTGAATAACCTCATTCCAGAACTTTTCACAGAATTTCATTTTAAAATCATTGATATCAGTAAACTTGTCTCTGTAGACAGCAAACCAATTCCTCGTTTCCCCCACAAACACTTGTTCTAAAATTTCAACTACCTGGCACCACTCAATACTACCATTTTCCAACCTTTCCCCGAATTTATTTTCTATAGTGCTCATGAACTCCATTGGGCACCCCTGTCGATTGCCGAACTTACCCAGTTCTACCTCCCTGTGTGTGCTATTCACAAAAACTGGCCTATTCTGACTATTTTCTTGCCTGATCCTAGCTTTTAATTCTGCGATTTTCTCCTCAGCCTTCCTCTCAATGCTGTTTACTGTTAATTTAATGTTTCCTTCTGATTCTTCTACTTTATCATATAGCTTTGCTTGTTTCTCCTCAATCTTGCTAATGCTCTCTCTATTACTCTCTCTTAAATCATTTACTTCTGCAACTATTTGTGAGTGGACTTTCTCAATTCTACCCCCCAGCTGTTCCTTAACCTCTTTAGTAGCTACCTGAATATTGTCAATTTCTCCCCCCAATTGCTTTTTGACCTGCTGTGTTTCCAGTTGCACTAGTTCTTTTAAATTTTCAGCCTGTGTACTGATTCTAATTTCCAACTCCTCCTGTACTTTTCCTAATTTTCTGTCTACATCTGCAATAATCTCTTTAGCCTTTTCTTCCATCACCCCCCCTGATCTCACCTCAAATCAGTTCGAATTTGTCACTCATTTCCCTACTGTTTTGTTCTAATTTAGCATTTAAAGTTTCAGTACTCTCTCTATTTTCCTTACTGTTTTGTTCTAATCTGGCGTTTAAAGTTTCATTACTCTCTCTATTTTCCCTACTGTTTTGTTCTAATCTGGCGTTTAAAGTTTCATTACTCTCTCTATTTTCCCTACTGTTTTGTTCTAATCTGGCATTTAAAGTTTCATTACTCTCTCTATTTTCCCTACTGTTTTGTTCTAATTAAGCATTTAAGGCATCTGTACTTTCTTTATTTTCCCTACTGTTTTGTTCTAATTTAGCATTTAAGGCATCACTACTAACTTTGTTCTGATACATGAACTCGAGAAGTAAAGTTTTTAATTCTGGTTGGCCGCCTACACTCCCTGTTTCAGTATCGGGATTTACCTCCGCTACCCCGGTACTACCATCACTCGACATACTGCTCGTATCATCACTCTCCCATTGATGACCACTACGTAACCTCATCTGTCTTTCTTTCTCATCCCCCATAATGATATACACTGATACAGACAAATAACCCCCAAAATACAGGCACAGAAATATATACCCTTCTCCTTCCACAAATGTTATTAGGTTTTCAGCCCCAAGTTGTCGGCGACAAATGTAATGGTTTCCTTTGCCCTCACGTTGAGCGACAAGTGTAGCGGTTATTAATGCCCCATGCTGTTGGGTGATAATTGTAACTGTTGACCTTTGCCTAAGCTATGTTGTTTTAATGGGCGCCAAGACCTCAATGCAATGCTGAAATCTAAATTTGTATTTAACAACGTCTAGCTCTGGTAGAACACCTTCAAGAATCTATTCACTCAGATCGTGGTATGATTTGATCATTAACCCAACAAACAATTGTATCAGGAGAAGGAATTGGTCTATATCTAATGCTACCTACTGAAAGCAAAGATTGCATTGTAAAAGAAATGAATTTATTATATAAAACAAGTATAGCAAAATTAATAATAATAATAAGTATAAAATTTAAATTGGAGCGTTGCGATTTTAATATTACCGATAGAAAATTACGTGAAAACGGAGTCTGATAAATTGATTTTACTCTTATTTCCAAGCTATGAAGTTAATGAAATATGAAATATAAAACAAAGAAAAATGAGAGATTGCGTATTTCTGCGTGATTTTCGCTTACCACTGGAAATTGCTAAAGCATTTCCCTCGTACTGGATGATGCTGTGTGCTTCCCACAGTCTCCTGGACGTCGCCATCTTCTTCGTTATTTGATGATATTCTGGTAGATTAGATAATTCTATGGTCCGTACATCGGACCCAAACACTCGTATAACCACACTGGTTAAGTTTTACAAAAGTTAGTCCTCCACTCACGGAACATCGGAGCGACTCCCGCGTGCATCCGTACTCGTTAAGTATTTCACAGATTGTCCTCGTTTCACGGCGCGTCGAACGATATATGCACACGTTGGCTCCCCCACCATGGTACCGACTTCCAGCTTACGTGGTCTCCACTGATTGGCTGAGCACGCCGCTACTTCCCCTCCTCTGGTTCATTACACACGGCGCGCGAATCGAGAAGTCGATTTCCGTTCCAACAATTCACCGTTTCTTGACGATGCGACCCAAGATTGCGTCATGCTTCTCGACATGAATCAGCTTGTATTTGAATTCCCAGTGAGTCATCTCTCTCAAATACCCTAACTGACAAAAACTCCGAAAAATTCCGTAATCAGATAATTTTCTATGATATCGTCGTTCGTAATAATTTGCATGATAGCGTTTTCTAAGACATAGAAAACCTATCTGAATGCAAATAATTTTTATAAAATGCTCCGAAAATACCTTAATAATAATTATAATAAATTAATAATAATAATATTAAATTAACATGAAAAATTCTCTTGGCTGAACAATTTGCCGCGTAAATAAATATAGAATGGCTTCCTACTGACTTATGCCAGTTGCATAAAAAAAAAACGAAAAACACGTTACAGTATTATCCAGGAGGTGGCTAGTAAAAGCCCCATTATTAAACTTAACGTGTCCGAGGCGCACACCGATGTTTTAATTGATAGTGGTTGCATGAAGAGCTGCATAAGTAGTACATATTACGATAAAATGAAAGGAACTGGTGTAAATTTTGAGGAGATACCAATTAAAAGCACTTTTGTTATCACAGCTGTAGGGAAGAGGTCTAAAGTAATTTCTAAGCAAGTTTTAGTGAACATTAAAATTAATAATCACATCGAAAAGCAGATTTGTCTTGTAATTTCAAACTTAGTTTTCAGTGTTATTTTGGGTTCAGATTGGCTAAGTAGAGTGTCTGGTAACTTATGTTATGAAGTAGGTAGTTTGAAATTTAAATGGAATAATTCTGAAGTAGAGGTAGCGTTCAACGACAATGTTCAGGGGAGTAGTGTTGTAGGAGTGATTTGTTCTTTAAGTGAGATATCACCAGCCGAAGAGCGGGATACTCAAATTTTTGTGGGCAGTTTGATTACGAACGGTAGTCTGGAGGACTCGTTACGCGATGCTGCATTTCAGGGGCATATAGAGGGAGACAGGAAGTCAAGGAAGAATTCCAGAAGATAATAAGGGAAAAGATGCCAACAGACAATCCTAAAACAGGGGAAGAGGAATGGAAGCAATTCAAAAACACAATGGTAGAAGCTGCAGTGGCAGTATGTGGAAGAACAAGCAACAGAAAGCGGTGTAAAGAGACACCATGGTGGAATGAGAGAGTAAAAGAAGCTGTGAGAAGGAAGAACAAGGCTTTCAGAGTGTGGTTCCAGGAAAGAACTGATCTGGCAAGGGAAGATTATAAGATAAAGAAGAAAGAAGCAAACAAGATTGTCGCAGAGGAGAGGAAGAAGTGGATGGTAAAGTGGACAGAGATGAAGGGTGAAGACAGCAGAGGAAATAAGAAAGTTCTTTATGGGATGGTCAAAAGTAAGAGAAGAGGTCTGCGAGAGGATGTGGTAATGATGGACAAAAACGGAAATGAGGTACACAACAAAGAGACACTCAAGACAGTGTGGAAAGAGTACTTTGAGGATTTCCTGAATCCAAATGGTCATAGGGAGGAAGACAATGTATTGGAAGACGGAGAAGACAACACAGGAATGGAAAAGGACCTGACTTGGAGAGAACTGGAAATGGCTATAGACAAGATGAAAGGAGGAAGGGCACCAGGTGTGGATGAAGTGAGTGTTGAAATGGTAAAGGCAGCAGGGGAGGTTGGGAAACAGTGGCTGTACCGTGTGATGAGGGTGATATGGAAGGAGAAAAAGACCCCAGAAGATTGGAAGAAAGGATTAATTGTCCCAATATTTAAGAAAGGAAGCAGAAAGGAGTGCAGAAATTACAGGGGTGTCACACTCATACCTCACTGTGCCAAGATATATGAAAAGATATTAGAAAGTAGAATACGAGCCAAAGTGGAGAGAAAATTGAGAGAGGAACAGTATGGATTCAGACCTGGGAGATCAACAGTGGATCTCATATTTTCAGTGAGACAGCTCCAGGAACACCACTACGAATTTGGAGAGGATCTGTTGATGGCCTTCCTGGACATCGAAAAGTCCTATGATAGTGTGTGTAGGGAGAAGGTTTGGAAAGCAATGGAAAACATGGGAGTGGAAAAAGAGACTGTAGGCAGAGTGAAGGAGATGTATTGTGGAAGTGTGAGTTGTGTGAAAGTTGGAGGGGAAAGAACAGACTGGTTCAGACAAATGAGTGGCCTGAAACAGGGTAGTGCGCTGTCACCCCTTCTCTTTATTGTGGTTATGGACGAGGTAATGACACGGATAGCAGGAAAGATAGGAGAAGATAAGAGGAAAGCAATGGTGTTTGCAGATGATCTCATGGTCTGGGGAAACAAGGAGGAGGAAATTCAGGAGCAACTGAAAGCTTGGGAAGAAACAGTGGGAGAGTACGGATGGAAGTTCAACATCAGTAAATGTGAGATCCTGTTAACGACCAGGAAAAAGGACAGACCAATGAGTGGGATAACACTTGGAGGTGGACAGCTGAAGAAGGTGGAAAGTCTCAAGTACTTGGGAAGTATAGTGGAGGAAAATGGGAGAAATGACAAAGAGATTACGGAACGTGGCAGACAGGCAGAAGCATTTCTGAGAAGCATTAGGAGCTTAGTGTGGAATAAAGATGTCCCACGAAAAAGCAAGGAAGTGTTATACAGAAGCTACTATATCCCGATACTGACCTATGCTTCAGAAACGTGGACAATGAAGAAAAGAGATATAAGCAGAATACAGGCAGGTGAAATGAAGTTCCTGCGAAGTAGGATCGGAGTAACAAGAATAGACAGGGTGAGGAATGACAAGGTCAGGGAAATGGTGAAAGAGGAGCCCTTGCAAGGTAGGATTGAGACATCAAGACTGAGGTGGTATGGACACTTAAAGAGAATTGATGAGAAGAAGATTCCCAAGAGGATACATGAGATGCAGATGCAGAAGAAACGACCAAGGGGAAGACCAAGAGATAGATGGCTGAAAGGAGTGGAGGAATGTGTGAAGAAGAGAGGCGAGGACTGGACCAGAGTGACAGCGGAGAGGTGGTGGGAAGAAAGGACAAAGTGGCGAGGCTTATGTTCCAAACAGACCCAGCCTGGGGCTGGAAACTGTGCAAGATGATGATGATAGAGGGAGACCAGTGTGTTCTGCTCTATGATGTGTTATTGTATAATAGGAGAGTTTTGAGGATCGCATTGGCATGGCCAATTGCTATACACATTCATTGAACGTAATTGATAGATCAGTATTCACAGGACATAGATATCCTATACCTTTCGCTTATCAGGGTGCAGTAGAGGCACAAATTAACCAGATGCTTGAAGATGGCATTATAGAGTACTCAAACAGTCAATATGTTAATCCTTTAATTACAGTACCGAAGGCCGACGGCCCAGTTCGTATTTGTTTAGACGCTCGTTTAGTTAACAGTAGAATCAGTTCAGATCAGCTGAAGTCCATGTCCATTGAAGAGTTGATGCAGACATTTGAGGGTAAAAAGTATTTCACATGTGTAGATTTAAGTTCCAGTTTCTGGCAAGTGCCACTTATGTATGAAGATCGGCCATTTACAGCTTTTAGTCATAAATATAACCTTTATCAGTTTTGCAGGGTACCTTATGGGTTAAAAAGTAGCTCAGCAGCTTTAATTAGGGCTTTAAACATTGCATTAGGAGATGACACGGGAGAGTTTGTAACTATTTACATCGATGATATGATAATCAGTTCACGCAGTTTTGAGGAGCATCTACGTCATTTAGACAGTGTATTTCAAAAGTTAGTTCAGGCAGGGTTCACTCTGAAACTGTCCAAGTCGTCATTCTGTCAAACAGAAGTGACATTTTTAGGTCATAAAGTGTCAAGTAGGGGTGTGACACCAGAGGAAAGTAGGGTTAATAAGATACTTAATGCAGAAGTACCACAGAATGTAAAACAGTTGAAAACATACCTTGGAATTTGCAATTTTTTTCGCAGGTTCGTTCTTAAATACTCAGGGTTAGTAGAACCATTTAGAGATTTGCTTAAAAGTGGTAATCGCTGGAGATGGGAGTACAAGCATGATCTGGCATTTCAAGCGCTGAAGGCAGGCTTTGAGCAAGCTGTGGTGCTGAAGTATCCTTTGAAGGATAAGGAATATGTGGTAATGACTGATGCGTCACATATAGGAATTGCAGGAGTATTGTGTCAGAGAGATGAAGAGGGTAATTTGTGCATCGTGTCTTTAGCATCACGAGGACTTACAGCAGCAGAGAAAAGATATACTATCACTGAGTTAGAGCTTTTGGGAATTGTTTTCAGTTTAGGAAAATTTAGGATGTATTTAGTTGGGGGTAAATTTGAGATTCATACAGATCACCATGCTTTATTATATATGAGGACATGTAAACTCAGTTCTAACAGAGTTAGTAGGTGGATTCTTGCACTTCAGGAATACGAATTCACGGTAAAATATATTAAAGGGAAAGATAACATTCTTGCAGATATGCTTTCTAGGGCCACAAATTTATGTAGGGATAATCCTGTTGTTAAGGCAGAGGACGGTATTCTGTTATGTGCATGTGTGGACAGTAGCAACAGGGCATCTTTACAGACACTGAGAAATATGTTAGTGGAGCAACGTGATGACGTAATTTTAAGGGAGCCTCCGGCTATATTAGAAGCAAGCGACGAGGAGTGTGTGAAAGTAGGGCGGTTCACATACAAGATGCAGGATGGGCTTCTTGCACGAAAATGTAGGAAGAATCGTTGGGCAATATGTGTTCCTGCCAGTTTACGGGAGGAACTAATTTGGTTCATTCATAAGGAACTAGGACACTTTGGTGCTACCAAAGTCTTCTATGAAATTGCACATAACTTTATTTGGAGTAAAATGGGAAGGGATGTTAGAAGGATCTTAGCTAGGTGTGACACCTGTCAGAGAAGCAAGTATCCAGTTAAATATTTAGTCGGGGAAAGATCGGCAGTTGTCACAAGTAGTCCCGGGGAACTCTGTGTGTGGATTTATTTAGCCCGATCGTTAAAGGACAGTACGGCTACGAATACATTTTTATAGTTATTGACGCTTTTAGTAAGTATGTCAAGCTATATCCGCTAAGGAAAGCCACCGGTCTAGCGTGTAGCCGACTGATCATTAATAGGTATATACCCGAGTTTGGCGTTCCTCTCAGGATATTATCTGACAGTGGACCACAGTTTGTTGCAAAGAAATGGAGAACCAGTATGCAAGAAGCTGGGGTTACACACGTTCATTCCTCTGTAAGGTACCCTCAGGGTAATTCTGCAGAGCGTCCATTAAGGGAAGTGGGTCGTCTTTTTTGGACTCTAGTGCATGATAAGCATTCGGCCTGGGTTGGACATCTTCCCAAAGTCGAGACTTGGCTGAATTCTGTCCCGCATGAGAGCACGAAACTGACGCCACATGAAGTACACTTCGGAAAAAGACCACAAAATGAACTTGGGGTTAAATGAGGGAAAGCAACCGGGGATGGATGTCATTGTCCAGTTGGCGAAACAGAATTTATCTAAGTCAGCTCAAAAGAGAATTTGCCAACAAAAAGAAACTAAATTTGACCTATTCGAGCCGGGAGACAAAGTCTTACTTAGAGTGCCGAAACAGTCAAATAAGCTAGAGAAAGTTATGTCCAAATTTTTCTACCTCTATGAGGGCCCATTTGTAGTGTCTAAACGTATTGGCAAAACAGCATATGTGCTGGAGGACGGTCAGGGAAAAAGGTTATACGGAACGTATAATATTCATAGCCTTAAGATATATGTGTCATAAAATAAGTGTGTTTAGCTGGCGAGCCAGCCTATCAAATGAGTAAGTGTGGTATGTGGTGAGTGGAAGATCTGGTCTTCAAGGCAGGCGTATCAGAAATCACACAGGGGGGTAGTATGTAAGTAAATGAGAGTTTTTCAGGTACAGGGAAAGATGAAGGGAGTGGTGGTTGCTGTTGAGCACTAAATTGTCTCGATGCACCAAGGCCATTTTGGCAGCGCTGATGGGTTCCCATTTATCTCCAAGAGATGGGGGAGCGCTTGTATAGGGCTTGTTAGCTTAAGGCGTCCACGAGATAAAAGATGGGCCATCAGAAGGCGGGACAGTCCCCCATGAAGCTCATACATATCAGCACACGTGATTTCTGCTTACGACCTAGCTATGTTAGATCAGGGTTGGATATAATTAAGGTAGTTTGTGTACAAGGTACTAGACTTCATGAGATGTTGTATATAAGTAACAGATAAAAAGTTGTGGCAACTAGGTCAGGTTCGATAGGTGGACTGGTCTGGGTTGTGAACTACAGGCTGAGCGAGGAATATGAGAAATTGTGATCTAGAGTAAGGTGGGTTTTTGTGTACATGTACTAAGTAAGATAGGGCACATACGGCACAGGAATATTTAAGTGTTATAAGTAATGGGTACTTACTGTTTTTTTTTTTCAGTCATGTCTTCCCTTTGAATTAAAAATTTTACAGAGAAGGTGGGAAGTACATCACTTTGCTCTACCGCGAGTGTGTGATCGTGTGTGACCGTGTGAGATCGTGTACCATGATATTGGTATCCGGTAGGTGTGGAGCACCTAATATTTCTACAAGAGTTCCGCAGTGGTTTTCTACTGAACACCACAAATGTGTGTGTAGTGAATTGTGGATATAGAGGGAACACATTTATGTATGTATTTTTTCCCACATAGAATGATGAGAGAGAGAGAGCTGTAGAATGAACATTCGTGAGAATGACAAACATTTTGAAGTGGACAAAATAAGAACACGTCATAACAAGACGAACATTAGCGCAAAGCGCATGATTGAGGGTTTATATGTGTTTATATGTGTAAAGGGTCATTTCACTTGTATAAGTTGTATTTTGGAGGTTTTTTTCTAACGTGTCTGGAATCATCAAGTGCTGTACCATATGCATGGTAAAGCACATGATTATTCGAGGCGAATGTAACATGTTTTTCTAGGGGGTTTTATGCCACTAACACAAGTTAGTTGGACTATATCATATTTGTTAAACGCGGCAATAATCCGGCCAAGTTAAATTATTTCAGTTTATTCAATTTCATATTTCATATTATTATTATTATTATTATTATTATTTATAACGTCATTTTTTGGAGCTTTTAAATTTGGAAGATTACAGATAGGATTTCTACTAGTAGAAATCCGTATCTATATTGGATGATTCCAATATATTGTTGCACGGCAAATCATTTCATACGTAAAGTCGGGATTTTATTCATTAGGGGTAAGAGAGAGTGGTGTGTGACTCACTGGGTATTTCAATACAAGAATAGATTGGAGTACAATAAAATTACGAAATCCGAGGGAACACTTCAAAGCAAGAAAACGTGTATGATCTACGTCTTGCCCGGATACGGAAATATAAATACGGGGAGGCAGCCTCATGGCGGGAATAGCCATGTGGGTGACCAGCCAATCAAGGAAGAAGAAGCAACGTAGCAGGGGCATGGGGAGATACGTGACGCACGCGGATTGGTCGAAGCAGCGAGGCCGCGGTGTTAAGCTAGACCCTGGTGGGAGAAGATAGAAGATATAGGGGACGCGCTGTGTGTAGGAGGACATTCATTAAGACATTACGCTTGGAGCAGTAAGGAGGTACTTTGTTCGTTAGTCCCAAGTGGGACAATTTTATTCACGCTGACTCCGCTGATCACATCAGATCATGAGTTCCACGCGTCTTGGAGTGTTTAGCCAGACGACGTGTTGTGGTTCATGGAATAGACTCCACCACAAGCTGTAACGATTACTTTTGATCAACGAGGAAGAATCTGACGCCGTCAACACCAATGCAGAGCATCCGACGCTACGAGACTTCAACCACGTGGAGACAATGTTTCCGTTGGTAAGCACAAGTAATCTACGACACACACTCTCTGTTTTTCAATAGGGCAATGGCAATGGCGTAAGGCGGTCGGGTCAGTTTGTGCTCCGTGTAAATAGAGTTGTTTCTGGTGAATTTTTAAGTGGAACGACTTAAACATGTGTCTACGAGTGCAGTAAGTTACTCAGGAATATTTAATATATAATGTAAACCGGTAGATATTCACATAATTACCAAATTGAGCAGTTTTTATAGTCGTTATGTGCATGTGAACACTAGAACACCAGTATTACCAACCTAATTCAACTGAAGTATAGGGGTATCCTCACTGTCACATCTTTGCCTTTCAAGTCGATACTGTATATCCAAAGAGTGTAGCGATGAGTACCTGCTTGGAATGTTCAAAGGCAGTGCCTAGACAAGACGTAACAGCCAAAATTCAGTGCAGTGAATGTAATAATTGGTTTCACAGTAAATGTGTGAATCTCAAAGAAGCGGATGTAGAGTATATGCGATCGCAGAGCCAATTATGGAGGTGTAAACAGTGCTATAGTAAGAGGCGTGAGAGTTTACATAGTGAAAACCAGCCCGCGTCCGTGGTGCCATCTGTTGGTGAAATATACAAACTATTACTATCTATGCAGGAGAAGTTGGACAGTGTAAACAAGTCTACTACTGACATTGAGAGGCAACTGGGGAAATCTATTGATGTATGTCATGACAGATTGGATGAAAGTAGCAAACTTATCAGTAAACAGCAGGAAATTATTGATAGACAACAAACAATCATAGACAATTTAGTATCAGAAAACAGACGTCTGACGAATGTAGCAAATAATCTTGCATCGAGGTGTGATGACCTTGAGCAATATTCAAGGTCAAACACTGTGGAAATATTTGGTGTTCCAGAGTCCCCTAATGAAGATGTCGTACAGACTGTCATTAATATAGGCAAGGCTTTAGATTAAATTTGAAGGAGGACATGATTGATGCCTGTCATCGTCTGAAAAAGGCTCACAATCGTCCCACTTCAGGAATTATTGTTAAATTTGTTAGAAGGACCCACAAGGAGCAATTTCTTGCCAAACGGAAGGTTAAGCGGACCCTTTCTACAACACACCTTGGTATGTCAACTTCCAGCCCAATATATATTAATCAATCACTTGCCCCAGCTAGAAGAGTTTTATTTGCAAAGGCTAAGCAACTGCAGCGGGAAAAGAGCTATAAATACCTATGGGTTAGTAGAAGTGGAAAGATCATGATTAGGAAATTAGAAGGGAGTCCAATTCATGTCATCAGTACTAACGAGGACCTGAGTAAGTTGTGATTTCGATGTACTGGCACAGAAATGTATTTAATAGTCCGTTGGCTCCTCTTAATACTTTGGTATGCATTATTGATTTATATTTAGTTATATCAGTTTTTTATTCACTATATTTTTTATTGTATACTAATGTCTGTAAATGAATTGTCCATTTATTATCAAAATGTTCGGGGCCTAAGGACAAAAACTGACGTGTTTCTTAAAAATCTACTTTGTTGTGACTATGATATAATTGTATTAACAGAGAGTTTCTTGGGTCAGGATATTATGGATAGTGAGTTATGCGATGATCGTTATGTAATGTTCAGAAATGATAGGGATATGTTTATATCTGGGAAGTCTAGAGGTGGAGGAGTAGCCGTAGCAGTCAAAAAGGGGTATAAATCCAAATTATGTTCTTTCTATAATGAACAACACTGCGAATCCTTAACTCTTTATATTCAGGGTCATACTCGTAAATTATTCATAAATGTTGTTTACATTACCCCCTCCTCTAAACTCTCTGTATATGAAGGATACTTTAATTACATTGAAAACGTTGATAGTCTTATAACATCTGACTGCCTGATTGTGGGCGATTTCAACGTACCTGAAATTAGCAACGCCGGTTATAATTTTAATGAAGGGTCCACGGTCTGTCGTCGTTTATTCCAGTTCATCTCGTATCTTGGATTAACATCGCACAACAATATTCAAAATTCTAATTTCAAGACATTGGATTTGGTTTTAGGTAATATTCAAATTGATTTAAAGCACGAAGAATTCCCGTTGGTACCTGAAGACTTACATCACCCTGCACTTTATTTAGCAATACCACCCATTAAAAAGGTTCCATTGCTTCCTAGAATTAATCGTGAATATTACAACTTCAAAAAGGCTGATTTTTTGAGACTCTATTGCAACATACGAGATTTAGACTGGAGTTTACTGTACACATTTAAGGATGTTGATCATGCTGTTGATTTCTTTTATTCTTCATTCTACAAATGTTTTGAAAATTGTGTACCTAAGCAGAAATTCATTCGAAAATCCAAATATCCAGTATGGTTCTCACGAGATATTATCCAAACCATAAAAATTAAGAAAAAGTGTGCTGCAAAAAGACGTTTTTCGAAATATTATGATGAAAGATTTAGACAGCTTAGATCGGAACTAAAAACAAAATTACGAATGGCTTATGCTGTTTACATTCATAGTCTGGAAAATGGAGTTAAGAATAACATTAATCAGTTTTGGACGTATGTTAAAAGCAAGCGGGAATCACGTACACGCGACTACACATTTATACTAAACGGAAATCATTATACAGCTGGAAGTATTGCAGATGGATTTGCTGAGTATTTCTCTTCAGTATATATCAAAACGAATTTTACTTATAACGTGGATCATTTGTCTTTGAATGAATTTCCTGTTTTGCCCAGGGTTGATATGCTGAACGTGACTCACATAACGGTGGATGAAGTAAGAACAACTAAAATAGAAAATTAAAGCCTAAGAAATCCTGTGGGCCTGATGGCATACCACCTTACATAATCAAGGGCTGTGTGGACTTATTGGTTTCTCAGTTGGCCTTCATCTTTAATCTTTCTTTAAAGACGTCAAGCTTTCCTGGAAAGTGGAAAATGTCTAGAATTATTCCAATCCTAAAGGGAGGCAACTCTGAAATGATATCGAACTACCGCCCTGTCTCAGTGATAAATGCTATAGCAAAAGTATTAGAGCACATTTTATATTCTAAGATTTACAATCATATTAAGGTTGAGCTCTCACAATATCAGCATGGCTTTATGCCCGGCAGATCAGTTATTACAAATTTTCTGGGTTTTACTCAAAAGGTTTACAATGCATTAGATACCAATAGAAGAACTGACGTGATATACATGGACTTAGAAAAGGCCTTCGACAAAGTAGACCATAAAATTCTGGTGACAAAGCTGTACCAGTTTGGTGTTGCTAAACCATAACTTCAATTGTTATGCTCCTACTTAAAATTTAGACAGCAATTTGTTTGTTTCAGAAGTGAAATTTCAGGTAATATTGTTAGTTCTTCTGGTGTCCCACAAGGATCTAATCTTGGGCCTCTTCTATTTCTAATTTTGGTTAATGATTTGCCTAATATTCTATGTTACTCTGACTGCTTATTGTTTGCTGACGATGTAAAGCTATATAAGACCATATACAACTTGAGAGACGAGAATGACCTTCAGAGGGATGTTAATAATATTGTAGCTTGGTGTGTTAGTAATAATTTAGTCCTTAATGTAAAAAAATGTAAAGTCATGGTATTTACAAGGAAGAAGGAGTATATAAATCCTAAATATTGTATTGGAGAAACAGCACTCGAAATTGTACCGTCGATAAATGATTTAGGAATTATTTATGACAGCAAATTAACCTTCAATAACCATATTGCAAATATAATTAGTTCGGCCAACAAGATGCTTGGTTTTGTCATTAGAAACTCCAAATTATTTACTAAAACTGGAGTAATTGTTAAGTTGTATGAAAGTTTAGTTCGAAGCAAGTTAGAATATTCAGCAGTAATCTGGGATCCCTTTTATAAAGATCAAATTCATCACATTGAGATTGTGCAAAATAAATTTCTAAGATACATGTATTATAAGACGTTCAATGTATTTTGTCCATTTGATACTTCGACTCAGTTTTTACGAAATTTGTTCAATTTCAAGTCCTTGAAAAGTAGAAGGTCGTTAAGTTCTTTGCAACTGCTGAGGAAAATTTTAACTGGAAAAGTTGACTGCCAAGAATTATTTCAATTCATCACTTTTCATGTACCACAAGTAAGATATCGACAGCAAGCACTCTTTCACATCCCAAGATCTAAAAGTGTTCACCATTCTAATTCGCCTTTAGTTAAAATATTATCATTTTATAATTCAATTGATGTTCAAGTAGATTTATTCGCTGGCGCTAACTTATTCAATAAACAAGTAAAAGCAGCTGTTCCTTGAATACTGGGTACTCTTTTCTCCTTTATTTTTTTATATTCTTTTTTTCTACTTCGTACAGTTTTGTTTTCATTTTATGGTTTATATTTTCATGATCTCCTTTGTAGTATTTATGTTCTGTTCTTCATTTGTGTAATTTGTGTAATCTGTTTTCTCTATTTTCCACTGATACATGTTGTTATTTAATCAGATAATGTCAAGAAGGAATGTATTTGGGCTGGTGCCTGTGTTCCTTCATATTGATAAATAAATAAATAAATAAATAAATTCTTTAAGCATTAATTTGGAAATAAGTTAAATTCACGTTATTCTCCCGACCGGCGTATTAAGTAATTTTGTTCATGGCAATGTTTAAAGTAGTGTGCTCCGTTAACAGTGTTAATTTTATTCATGTTGCCATCATGTTTTCTAAGTGTATTAAATTCAATTATTACCAAGTATGTAGCAGTAATTAGTTAGTGCCCCATGTTGGTAGCGACAAATGTAATGGTTTCGCTAGCCCACACTGTTGGGAGAGAAATGTAACTGTTTACCTTTGCCTAAGCTATGTTGTTTTAATGGGCGCCAAGACCTCAATGCAATGTTGAAATCTAAATTTGTATTTAACAACGTCTAGCTCTGGCAGAACACATTCAAGACTCTATTCACTCAGATCGTGGTATGATTTGATCATTAACCCAACAAACAATTGTATCAGGAGAAGGAATTGGTCTATATCTAATGCTACCTACTGAAAGCAAAGATTGCATTGTAAAAGAAATGAATTTATTATATAAAACAAGTATAGCAAAATTAATAATAATAATAAGTTTAAAATTTAAATTGGAGCGTTGTGATTTGAATATTACCGATAGAAAATTACGTGAAAACGGAGTCTGATAAATTGATTTTACTCTTATTTCCAAGCTATGAAGTTACTGAATTATGAAATATAAAACAAAGAAAAATGAGAGATTGCGTATTTCTGCGTCATTAGCGCTTACCCCTGGAAATTGCCAAAGCATTTCCCTCGTTCTTGATGATGCTGTGTGCTTCCCACAGTCTCCTGGACGTCGTCATCTCCGTCGAAATTTGATGATATTCTGGTAGATTAGATAATTCTATGGTCCGTACATCGGACCCAAACTCTCGTAAAACCGCACTGGTTACGTTTTACAAAAGTCCGTCGCTAACTCCACTGAACATCGGAGCGTCACGCACTTGCGAGCGTACACTGCAAGTTCTACACAGATTGTCCCTAACTCCACTGAACATCGGAGCCACTCGCACGCGCATCCATACTCGTCAAGTATTTCACAGATAGTCCTTGTCCCACGGCGCGCCGAACGATATATTCACCTGTCGGCTCCCCCACTCCGGAGCAGTCTCCTAGCTTACGTCGTCTCCCCTGATTGGCTGAACCACCACGCGATCTTCTCCTCCTCCGGGTCATTACACTCGGCGACAGGGTTCCGTTTCAACAATTCGCCTCTTCTTGACGATGCGACCCAAGATTGCGTCATGCTCCTCGACAGGAATCAGCTTGTATTAGAATTCCCAGTGAGTCACGTCTCTCAATATACCCTAACTGACGAAAACTCCGTAAAATTCCGTAATCGCATAATTTTCTATAATATTGTCGTTCGTAATAATTTGCTTGATAGCGTTTTCTAAGACATAGAAAACCTATCTGTATGCTTATAATTTTTATAAAATGCTCCGAAAATATCTTAATAATAATTATAATAAATTAATAATAATAATAAATTAACATGAAAAATTATCTTGGCTGAACAATTTGCCGCGTAAATAAATATAGAATGGCTTCCTACTGACTTATGCCAGTTGCATAAAAAACCCTCGAAAAACACGTTACAAGTAGATTCTTTAATTCCAGTAGGAAGCAATAGTTATAATACCTCATCCTTCTCCACAATCAAATGTTGTCTGGGTTGATGATTCAATCATCCCACGGCCTAGTCATTAAGAGTCTCTCATATGTTCTACTCACGCTAGGGGTCGATATTAAATATATAAATTTAGCTTGGAACACAGTGTATCCAGCTTGGCGCCCAACATAGATCAAACTTAGCAGTAGCATTTTCTGGCGAATAGTCCGCCCAGGTAGAAAACATTACATGTCGCTACCAACATGGGGCATTAATTAAAACGTTACATTTGTCGCTCAACGTGAGGGCAAAACCGTTACAATTGTCGCTCAACTTGAGGGAAAATACATTACATGGGCAGTATTAATAATGCACTGCATTAAAATGTTTGTCATTATTTAGTTTCCTGATAACATAGCAAAACCATAACAGATGTTTCTCTATTCCTAAACATAAAGAAAAACAGTTGAGCTGTTTGCCAGATCTTGACTTTCCATCTTGCTTTTGATCAAGTCATCTCAACAAGTGATGTGGAGGAGCCATTAAATATGTTTGTGTTCCAGCCACTAGCATCTTCACTGTGTACCAGGCAGCATCACAGGAGGGCTGGGTGTTCATTATGTACCGTGCCATCGATAGTCTGCCAGGCTGGCGAGCAGCCTTCTACTTTAGCACTATGATCTTCTTCCTGGCCTGGCTGGTAAAGAATGTTTTCATTGCTGTCATCACCGAGACCTTCAACGAAATCAGAGTCCAGTTCCAGCAGATGTGGGGTGTGCGGGGCCACATCACCAACAGCTCAGCCTCGCAGGTAACTTATTTAACACTTACCCTGCTGCTGCCTTAAATATTGCTCCTCACCCCTGTGCTGGCTGATTTCCAGAATTTATGGTTATGTTCAGAATGGCACAAACTGAATGTGCTTTGAGTTACAAATAAATTGAAAAGTCCGTTCGATTTCCAAACCCTTACACTACAAATTTAATAAAAATCCGACTCGATTGAAAAAAAAAACTATAATGTAAAAAATAAAAGAAAGCCCGTAAACAACTGTTGCGCACGCTCTCGTCCTGGAATGAGCGGGCACGCTGGCATAAGTAGAAGGGAAAACTGTCTCTTCGGTTGCATCAGATTCAGAATCTGTAATGCGAATTATATCCCCAAATATATATAATAGTCATAGAATAAACTCAACATTTTTGCGAGAGAAAAATCTGTCCACAAAGAATAAAAACATAGGAAAGGAAAACAGATTTGACCTACTTGAACTTGCATCGCATGCCTTCGAACAGATCGATATTCTTCCGCTGAACAGTGACGTGGTGCTATCTAGCGATAGTATGTGCAACTTCATGCTTACCGGCACCCACACGCGAGTGCTAGAGCTGTAATATTACGTTCGTCTCCAACACAAAGCGCGAGAAATCGATCAACGTAATATTACGCTCGCCGCAGTTTTACAAAGTTACCTTCGAACGTAATATTACGGCGCCCGCGCTCTGAGTGTTAACTGGACTTGGGAGAGACAAAAATTCTGACATGAAATATTACTTTTTTTTTTTTGTGACATATTGAAACTTCTATCAATTAATCTAGAAGAAGTGACTTACAAAAACAATGTAAGGTAAAATATATATAATATATATTACAGTATATTGAAAAGTGGAAAATACTTGAATATAATTACAAAGGCAAGATTGGGGTTGTGTACCTGCGTCAGGACCAAAATTTGGAATGCCATTTAAAAAATGGTAGAAGGCAGCAGAAAGACGGATATTTGGTTTAAAGTAGATTTAGATTCGGTTTCTGGTGTTATTTGGTGACAAGCTTCTGGTTTCTGTTATCTGAGTTGCAGGGGTTAAGTTCCATTTTAGGTTGTATAAGAACTACAGAAATGTAGCAGTAGATTATGTTGACTAGCATGTAGTGCTAATAGTTTCTCAAGGTGATTATGCCTAGTGTCAAGTCTATGCCCATTCTTTGTCTTCCCAAGGGTTTCAGTGGCTTGTTTCTACATACAGTCCTTGCACTGCAACTGGTTTATCAGGTTTTTGGATTGCCCTGGTAACAACAGCAAAGTATAGCCTCAGCCTCCAGATGGAGTTTGAGCCATTAAGGCCATTTTCTCTTTAATTTTGATCTGTTTTGATCTACCATCTGGTAGAGAAACTGGAACTCTATTGGGCTGAGATGTAATTAATATTGTGTTTTTAATGGGTAACAATCTCTCATGCTTGAGGAGTGTGGGCCCTTCTTAAGTATCTGATGTAAAATTTTCCACATCCCTCATTAAAAAAAATCAAAGATAAAAACTATTATTATTATTATTACCGGTATATTAATCTATTATTCTGTGGGGCGTGGTGGCTCAGCGGTCTAGCTGTATGCCTCTCACCAAGGCGGTCCGGGTTCGATTCCCGGTCAATGCATGTGAGATTTTCGAAGTGAAATGCCATGTCCTGTGGTTCGGATTCCACGTAAAAAGGAGGTCCCGTGGCTCATAATCACACGATTCACGGTCACGTAAAACTACAATCTTCCTTTTAATCTATTATTCTTCTACTTCTTCTTTCGCTTTAGCCAACTAAGAACCACACCATTTCAATTGTTTCCTTTTAGCTTTAAAATTATCCCAGTATTCCATCATTCGTAGACGGTGTTGTTCCTTTCTCTCTTTTGCCCACAATTTTCCAGTTTCTGCCTCGGCTTAGGTTGGAAACTCCGATGTTCGAAGAGTTTTCTCTTAAGCTGGTCACGCTCCTGGATATCTTCACATGAGATCCCAATCTCGTGCAGATCGTCTTGTATCTCACTGAACCAGGCTCCCTTTGTCTTTTTCTCTTGCAAAAAAGCGAAAATACAATAATTTAATCGTGTTATGTCATTCGGGCCACGTGCCCGAACTTGGAGTTGGAGTAAAAGAGGCTAGTTGGATTCTCTTGCTGAATCCAATAGTTTATTGTTACAGATGATTGTAACGACGCGCTACACTGTAATAAATATAATAATGCCCCTAATTTGGGCTACCATTGTCTATATAAAGCTCAAAGTTTGTCTGTCTATTTGTCTGTTATGTATACAAATCTACACCGTTTCACCAATCTGAACCAAAATGTGTATACTTACCCTTTGGAACCCTGCGGGTAACCCTGTCAACTTGAAATTTCGGACAGACCACCCCATTCCTTGCATTTAGGCCCTTTGACACAAATCTACACCGTTTCACCGATCAGAAACAAAATTCGTATACTTACCCTTTGGTACCCTGCGAGTAACATTGTCTGGTTGAAATTGCAGACAGACCACCCCATTCCCTGCATTTAAGCCCTTTGGCCCAAATCTACACTGTTTCACTGATCTCAACCAAAATTTGTATATTTACCCTTTCGAACCCTGCGACTAACACTGTCTGCTTGAAATTGCGGACAGACCACTCCATTCACTGCATTTAGGCCGTTTGGCACAAATCTACACCGTTTCACCGATCTGACCCAAACCCTTTGGAACCCGACAAGTAACACTGTTCACTTTAAATTTCAGACAGACCACTCCATTCCCCGCATTTAGGCCCTTTGGCACAAATCTACATCGTTTCACCGATCTGAAACAAAATTTGTATACTTATCCTTTGGAACCCGACGAGTTACACTGTCCACTTGAAATTTTGGACAGACTACTCTATTCCCTGCATTTAGGCCCTTTGGCACATATCTACATCGTTTCACTGATCTGAACCTAGATTTGTATACTTACCCTTTGGAACCCGACGAGTAACACTGTCCACTTAAAACTTTGGACAGACCACTGTACTCGGCGTTTTCTGATTACTTCCGTTATCGTGTGAATCTTTTGGTAGAGTTCGCTTTGAGGTCTCTTCATCCAAATACCGTTATTATTAACTGCCCCGTAAATCTTTCTGAGAATTTTCCTTTCCTGTTTTTCTATATCCTTAATTTTGGAATGACCGTCGATCACCATTGTTTCGGCTGCGTAAGTTGCTTCCGGAAGAATCATCGTTGTATAGTGCCTTAATTTTGCGTCTAACGAGATGCACTTCTTGTTGTACTGAGCCCATGTTAGCTTGTAGGCCTTCTGTTGTTTGGTGATTCTTTGTTCATTGGCAATTCGGTTTAGTCCCGAGGACTGTATGATTTCACCAAGATATTTAAAATGGGGGACTTGTGTTATTTTACCTTATTGTGTGATTAAAGATGAGTTATTTTCTGGCCGTCTTTCCATATAGTGGGTTTTTTCATAAGAAATTTGTAGTCCGGTTCTTTGCGCAATTTCATGTAATTTTTCCACTGCGTGTATGGCTTCATGTCTTGTGTTACTGATAATGGCAATATCGTCCGCAAAAGCGAGGCATTTGACTGTAAGACGGTTCTCTTTTTTATTCCAATTTGAATGCCTTTCACATGAGGTTCCCATTCCCTAATGATCTTTTCTAGAACAATATTAAAGAGCATTGGGGATAATCCGTCTCCCTGTCGAACTCCAGTTTTGATGAGAAAGGGCTCCGATATTTCTCCCATGAATTTCACTTTGGACATAGTTCCTGTAAGCGTCTGTTCAATGATTTTTCGGGTCTTTCTGTCTATCCCGAATTCTTCCATTACACAAAGGGTTTCACAGTCTACAGAGTCATACGCTTTTCTGAAGTCGACGAATGTTATTACTGTATTTCTACATTTTCTCATTTGTAATATTGTTTTTAAGCTCCACACCTGTTCAGCACATGATCGCCCTTTTCTGAATCCGGCTGGGTATTCACCAATTAGTGGATCCACCTGGGGTTCTAGCCTGTTTAAAAGTGCCTTGGAGAGGATTTTATAAGCAACTAGCTGAAGTACCCGTGCTTCGCTACGCGTCATAAATAAATTAAAATGTGAAGGTGACAGTTAAAACAGGGGATAGGCGAGATGCTGCGCAGAGGGATATTAAGGTTGGAACATTTTGTCCAACTACACCGCTCGGCGTTGACCGTGTTTTATAGCACAAATTTAGGTTTTTCTCGCTAACCGTTGGAGATACCTTTCGGATAGAAAATGTAATTTTAAACCTCGTATATGCCATCAAAAGTTTGCTATTTCTTAGCGTTCTCTTTTTATTTGAAATGGAAATATGAAAGTTTGAAACCAAAGGGTGTAGTGACGTCACTAAAATGGTCGCCATCTTTAAATAGTGCAAATTATTGAAATCAAAAGTAACCTATATGTTAACCAGGTAAATCAGCTACTTCCATGTAAAATTCATGTAAATCGGACCAGTGGTACTTGCGTGATTGAGTAATACACACACACCATCTCATTTTTTAGCCTCGCTTCGCTCGCGTCATAGTCGTGTCATATTGTTATTGAATGAAATGCAGGTTTAACCCCGTTAACACCCCTTTAGAACCTGAATATCCAAAAATCCCTCCTTAGTAGACATTTTCGACACACAACAAACATATCCCCAAAATATCATTCTTCTAACTTTAATAGTTTTGGTTGGTCGATGAGAGTGAACATCCAAAAATCCTTCCTTAGTGGACGTTTTTCTTCCAGAATTTCACCCCTCCCCATAGGCCCCTTAAATTGTATTTATGAAAAAACGGTCGAACACCTATTTATTTTATTTATTTATTTATTTATTTATTTATTTATTTATTTTTAAGCTGATTGATTTCCTCCGAGTTTCAAACACCTCGCTTATGTCGTTTAAGAAATACACGCTCCGTTAGGAATCTTTCAAACCCCACTTTTCATCCCTTTCACCTTATAATATACACTACATCGAAAAACCATTAGACATGTGTCAGCTTATTTTAATGATTAGAATATATGCCAAGTATCACATCCCCAAATAAAACCACTCGTGAGATATTGTTATTCAATGAAATGCACATTTACCCTTTAACACCTCTTTAGAACCTGAATATCCAAAACGCTTTCCTTAGTGGACGTTTTCGACATACAACGAACATATCCCCAAAATTTCATGTTTCTAACATCAATAATTTTGGCTGGGCGATGATGAGTGAGTGAGTCAGTCAGGACATTTTCTTTCAATTATTTTTGATAATTTCACCCCTCCCCATGAACCCCTTAAATTGGATTTATGAAACAAACGGTCGAACACCTATTTACTTATTTAAAGCTGTTTTCCCCCTGAGTTTGATGAGTGAGTAAGTGAGTCAATCAGTTAGGACACTTTCTTTCCTGTTTTTTTTTCCCCAGAATTTCACCCCTCTCCAAGGGCCCCTTAAATTGGATTTATGACAAAACGGTCGAACACCTCTTTACTTGTTTTTAAAGCTGTTTTTCCCGTCGAATTTCAAACTTCTCGCCTATGTCGTTTCAGAAATACACGCTCCGTTAAGAATCCTTCAACACCCAATTTTCACCCCTTTCACCTCATAATATACACCACATCGATAAACCCTTAGACATATGTCTGATTATTTTTAATGATTAGTTTATATACCGAATAACACATCCCCAAAGAAACAACTCATGAGATATCGTTATTCAATGAAATGCACGTTTACCCCCTTAACACCTCTTTAAACCCCGAATAAACAAAAATCATTTCTTAGTTGACGTTTTCGACATACAGCGAACATATTCCCAAAATTTCATGTATCCAACTTGAATAGTTTTCGTTGGGCGTGATGAGTGAGTGAGTCAGACAGGACATTTTCTTTCAATTATTTTTACCAGAATTTCACCCCTCCCCACGGGCCTCTTAAATTGGATTGATGAAAAAACGCTTGAACACCTATTAACTTGTTTTTTAAGCTGTCTTTTTTCCCTGAGTTTGATGAGTGAGTGAGTTAGTCAGTCAGTTAGGACACTTTCTCTCCTTTTTCCCCCCAGAATTTCACACCACCCCATTGGCCCCTTAAATTAATTTATGAAAAAACGGTCGAACACCGATTTACTTACTTTTTAAGCTGATTTTTTCGCTGAGTTTCAAATTTCTCGCTTATGCCGTTTAAGAGATAGGCCTACACGCTCCGTTAGGAATCCTTCAACCCCCACTTTTCACCCCTTTCACCGCATAACAATACACCACATCGAAAAACCCGTAGACACATGTCTGCTTATTTTTAATGATTAGTTTATATGCCGAGTATCACATCCACAAGTGAAACCACTCGTGAGATATTGTTATTCAATGAAATGCAGGCTTAACCCCCTTAAGACCCCTTTAGAACCTGAATATCCAAAAATCCTCCCTTAGTGTACGGATTTGACATACAACGAACATATCCCCAAACTGCCATGTTTCCAACTTCAATATTTTTGGCTGGGCGATGATGAGTGAGAGAATGAATCAGGACATTTTCTTTAATTTTTTTTCTTCAGAATTTCACCCCTCCCGATGAACCTCTTATATTTGATTGTTCAAAAAACTATCGAAAGGCTATTTACTTACTTTAAAGCAGTTTCCCCCCCCTAAGTTTGATGAGTGAGTGAGTCAGTCAATCAGTTAGGACACTTTCTTTTCTGCCCCCCCCCCCCCCCAGAATTTCACCCCTCCCCATGGGACCCTTAAATTGGATTTATGAAAAAACTGTCAAACACATATTTACTTACTTTTATCCTGATTTTTTCCCGCTGAGTTTCAAACTCTTCACCTATGTCGTTTAAGAGATACACGCTCCGTTAGGAATCTTTCAATCCCCACTTTTCACCCCCTTTCACCTCATAATATACACCACATCGAAAAACCCTCAGACAGGTGTCTTCTTACTTTTTAATGATGAGTTTATATGCCGTGTATCACATCCCCCAATGAAACCAATCGGGAGATATTGTTATTCAATGAAATGCAGGTTTAACCCCCTTAAGACCCCCTTTAGAACCTGATTATCCGAAAATCCTCCCTTAGTAGACGGTTTTGACAAACAATGAATATATCCCCAAACTGTCATGTTTCTAACTTCAATAATTTTGGCTGGGTGATGATGAGTGAGTGAGTGAGTCAGGACATTTTCTTTCAATTTTCTTTTTTCAGAAATTCACCCCTCCCCATGAACCCCTTAAATTTGATTTAAGAAAAAAACTGTCAAACAGCTATTTACTTACTTACTTACTTACTTAATTTTCCCCTGAGTTTGATGAGTGAGTCAGTCAGTCAATCAGTTAGGTAACTTTCTTTCCTGTCCCCCCCCCCCCCCCGAATTTCACCCCTCCCCGTGGGCCCCATAAATTGGATTTATGAAAAACCGGTCAAACACATATTTACTTCTTTTTTATGTTGATTTTTTTCGATGAGTTTCAAACTCCTCGCCTATGTCGTTTAAGAGATACACGCTCCGTTAGGAATCTTAATCCCCACTTTTCACCCCTTTCACCTCATAATATACACCACATCGGAAAACCCTCAGACACATGTATTCTTATTTTTAATGATTAGTTTATATGCCGAGTATCACATCCCCCAATGAAACCAATCGGGAGATATTGCTATTCAATGAAATGCAGGTCTACCCCCTTAACACCCCTTTAGAACCTGAATATGCAAAAATCCTCTCTTAGTGAGCATTTGCGTCCCTTGAGGAAGCTGCATACCAAATTTCATTCCAATCCGTTTGGTGGTTTCTGAGATTTCGTGATGAATGAATGAGTGAGTGAGTGAGTGGTATTTGACAAATATATAGTAGAAGATGGTGTCAAGTCTTTGTTATGCTAAACTCGGTTGACAGTGCTGTGTGAGTAGTTGAGTAACTAACGGGATTTCAAGTAAAGATCCTCATTTTCTATACCGGTAGTGCAGAGCGCGAATGGCATCCAGTCGGCCGTGTCTCGACTTGAGCTATGTTGCCATGGAAACTATCTGCCTTGCCATTCCTTCATGAGTATATTTTATGATTTGATTTGCCTGTGCTTGAGTGCAAAAGGGCCGAAATCAGAAGAATGAGAAAGACTATCGAAAATTCATGTAGCCAGTGGTTCGTTCTGGGTCCTAAACTATGTGTATGCAAAATTTGGTTGAGATTGGTGGAACGGTGTAGATTTGTATACGGAACAGACCCACCCACATACCCACATACATACAGACTTTCACTTTTATATACACACATCAAAAAAAGTTTTGCATCACCTCGGTTCCCAGATCTCCGGCATATAGACGTTGACTGTGTATATTGTATCCAAGATACAGTCCCTTTGACTGTTCATAGATGTCACTAAAACTGCTCAAAGATGTAAACAACCATGCATGAGCAGGGCCTATTAGACGGAGGGGGTACGACAGCCGATCAGTTCCAGTCATTCCACCAGGACGAAGGTACGCTGCTCATGTTGTCTGTAGTTCTACCATGCCTAGAAGGTCAATACCGCAGTTCGATTGCGTCCGCATTGTTACTTTGTGTCAAGAAGGGCTCTCAACAAGGGAAGTTTCCAGGCGTCTCAGAGTGAACCAAAGCGATGTTGTTCGGACATGGAGGAGGTACAGAGATACAGGAACTGTCGATGACAGGCCTCGCTCAGGCCGCCCAAGGGCTACTACTGTAGTGGATGACCGCTACTTACGGATTGCCGCTCGGAGGAACCCTGACAGCAATGCCACCATGTTGAATAATGCGTTTCGTTCAGCCACAGGACGTCGTGTTTCAACTCAAACTGTGCGCAATAGGCTGCATGATGCGCAACTTCACTCCCGACGTCCATGGCGAGGTCCAGCTTTGCAACCCCGACACCATGCAGCGCGGTACAGATGGGCCCAACAACATGCTGAATGGACCCCACGGAATTGGCATCACGTTCTCTTCACCGATGAGTGTCGCATATGCCTTCAACCAGACAATCGTCGGAGACGTGTTTGGAGGCACCCTGGTCAGGCTGAACGTCTTAGACACACTGTCCAGCGAGTGCAGCAAGGTGGTGGTTCCCTGATGTTTTGGGGTGGCATTATGTGGGGCCAACGTACGCCACTGGTGGTCATGGAAGGCTCCGAAACGGCTTTACGATACCTGAATGACATCCTCCGACCCATAGTGCAACCATATCGGCAGAATATTGGAGAGGCATTTGTCTTCATGGACGACAATTCTCGACCTCATCGTGCACATCTTGTGAATGCGTTCCTTCAAGATAACGACATCGCTCGACTACAGTGGCCAGCATGTTCGCCAGACATGAACCCTATCGAACATGCCTGGGATATGTTGAAAAGGGCTGTTTATGGACGTCTTGACCCACCAACCACTCTGAGAGATTTACGCCGAATTGTCGTTGAGGAGTGGGACAATTTGGACCAACAGTGTCTTGATGAACTTGTGGATAGTATGCCACGACGAATACAGGCATGCATCAATGCAAGAGGACGTGCTACTGGGTATTAGAGGTAGTGGTGTGTACTGCAATCTGGACCACAAATGCTGAAAGTCTAGCTGTATGATGGTACAACATGCAATGTGTGGGTCTCATGAGCAATAAAACGAGCTGAAATGTTGTTTGTGTTGATCTCTATTCCCTTTGTATTTAAAGGTTCCGGAACTCTTGGAACCGAGGTGATGCAAAACTTTTTTTGATGTGTGTATAAGATAGGGAGCAGAGACATTCCTCTGTAATACTGATGTCTGTTTTATCACCCTTTTTGTGTAATGGATGAATTAGAGCACATTTCCAGTCTTCTGGTATTCGCTCCATCATCCATATGTCTGAAATGACGTGATGAAGTTTCTGCGTAAGTGTAGGATCGTTCAGTTTCCAGAATTCAGTAATGATCCCATCTTCTCCTGGTGCTTTGTTATTTTTGAGGTTTTGGATGATATCCTGAATTTATTCTAGGTCAGGGGATTGTGAGTCCGGGTGTGTGGAAACCGGAGGAGTGAAGGCAAGTTTTTCTTGGGGTGGTTTGCAGTTAAGAAGGGAGTTGAAGTATTGGGCTAATATTTTACAGTTTTCTTTCGCGTTTGTTTTCAACGTGCCATCGGGTTTTTTGAAGCACAGGCTGGGCGCCTGATATCCCTTTAAGTTTTCTCTAAACGTCTTGTAGAAGTTTCTATTATTATGATGGGTGAAATCCTGCTGGATTTCATCGAGTCTGTTGTTGTCATATCCTCGTTTTTCTTTCCTAATAGTTTTGGAAGCGTATTTTTGGGTTTTAAGAAAGTTCTCCCAGTTTTCCTCAGTTTTGTGACTGTTAAACTTTTTCCACGCAGTCATTCGGTTATCAACTGCCCGATCGCAAATTGCATTCCACCAGCGATGTTTTCTTGTGCGAGGAGGTTGTCCTAGTTTCATGACTTCCTGAATTTTCTTCGTTATTTTCTGCCAGTCTGTTGATGTCTCCTGATTAATTTGCATTATGATTTCTTCTTTGTGGAGTTTCAAGTACTCTGGATCTGGTTTGATATTTTTGGGTGGGCCTTTTTGCTTCCTATTGGGTTGGAATTTCGTCTTAATTTGGAGAAGATGATCTGATTCAAAGGCACCTTTGTGAGCTCGGATGTTTAAAATTTCTTTTGTGTTTTTCTTGGAAATTGCGATATGGTCAATTTGGTATTCACCCTGTCTAATATTGGGTGATCTCCATGTGGTTAACTTGTGTGGAGGTTTTTGAAATTGTGTGCTCATGATCTAAAGTTCAAAGTTTCTGCAGAAGCCAATTAGTCTTTCACCATTCCCGTTGGTACGTTCGTGCTTAGTATGGGGGCCTGAGGTATCACTAAATTTTCTTTCCTTACCTAACTGGGCATTAAAATCGCCCAATAAGATCTTCACATGGTGCCTTGGTATTTTGTTGGTTGTTTCTTCGAGAGTTTCCCAGTAATTGTCCATAGTTTCAGGGTCGGATTTGTTGAGTTGATTTATGGGAGCGTGGACGTTGATCAGTGTGTAAGCTTTATGGGCTGACTTTACTGAGAGCAGAGATACTTTTTCGTTGGGAGAAGAGAAATCGATGACTGAGTCGAGTACGGAATTGTGTATGGCGAAACCGGTTCCCAGGAGTGGTAATTTGCCTCTAACTTTTATGGCAGGCTTGCCTTTATAGATTCTGAAATTCTCCGTATTAAAGTGTTCTTCATCCGTGAATCGTGTCTCTTGAAGTGCGGTGATTTTGAGGTCAAATTTTTCGAGGGCGTTAGTGAGTTGTTTTAATTTGCCTGTTTTAGTGAGGGTGTTCACATTAATTCTGCCAATAAAATTCTTGCGTCGAGTTTTGAGAGTGTGAAGAGTTCTTGAGAAGCTCCGATTCTTCTCCGCATGGTGTCCCTGATCCCCCAGAATCCGATGATCAGGTGAGTCCAGTCTATTGACTGGTGCCTGGGGTAGTGATTCTGTGATCGTCTTTTCCATCATGCGCTCCAGTTGAGTTTTGTTTTTTGTGGTGATCTCAGTTGGGACCACAGGTATACGACTCAATTTTTGAGTCCGAGAAGATTTTAGTGCAGCCGCCTCAATTAGAGAAACAGACGCTGACCACTTTGCCGCTTGTTTCAAGTCAGACGCAATGTGGATTTCGCAGAATGGTATGCCTCTTCCGCCAGTTCCGCCGTACCGAGATCCATTCTCTCCGCCTTCACTGTCGTTATTATTATTATTATTATTATTATTATTATTATTTATCATTAAGTTATTGTTGAGAATAAATGTTATGTTTCATCATTGTTTTGCATTGTAAAGCAGTTAGTTGTTTCTTATGTTTCTCCCAGATTCTAACTGGCAGTGACAATGGGTGGAAGTTGGTTACACTGGATGAAAACAAACATGGAGGTCTAGCTCCACAGTTCTGCCATATTATTCTGCGTTCAGCATCCTTCCGTTTGTTGGTGATGGGAGTTATACTGGCAAATGGTGTTGTTACCGCAACCATGCATTTTAAACATGATGAGAGACCCAGATACATTTTCTATGAAAAATATTATTACATTGAGGTGAGTACTTTATTCTTTTAATATTGTGTAGTGTTTGTAAATTATGTACCTCATTTGCCACCGAGGTTGACACCTCATTGCAAATAAAGTGATTTGATTTGATTTGTATGTTGGACAGATGAACTCAGTCAACTAATGAATCCACTTGCATGGCCGTGCTTACGGACAGAAAGTGTCTTGTTATTTTTTGTTTCAGATTTCAATGTTATTTTTATTTTTATGTTCAGTTATTGTTTCTTTAGCTGATGACTGGCAGCGTGACTCAGTGGTAATATTCTCACTTGCTGTGTCCAAGGTTGCAGGATCGAATCCTGGTGCAGCCAGTTGGCATTTGAGGGTGCACAAATGCGAGGGAGCCATGTCAGTAGATTTACTGGCATGTTAAAGATCCTCTTCGAGGCAAAATTCAGGCACCCTGGCGTCTCTAAAAGCCACAGTTGTTAAAAGGGGCGTAAAGCTAATAATATTATTATTATATCTTTAGCTGGGCCTCAGCAGCCAATCGCAAGCCAATGAAGACCCTGTCCTTATCATTGCTTACTGCATCAAAAGTGCTCAGTGTTTATTTTGGAGGTAAAAGGAATTTACAAATTAACTAATCTCCTTTTAAAAATTGAATATTTAGGATATTTTGTCACTAAAGGATTCACAAAATCATTAAATGCCAACATTGCAAAGGTACTTGTGTTAAGGTCAAACCATCAAGTTTTCACCAATCGTGAAATTTGTGGTCAGAAATACTGTTAAATGCTGCACAAGTTGTTGTTAATTCATCTTTGTCCTCAGGCCCATGTACTTGGGTGTGTTAAATTTGTCTGATAACCTGTGTTGACTGTGTGTAGCTGTATTAGGGATAGGGATGGGGCAGGTGCTCCGGGCATTTGCCTGGAGAGAGAGTGGAAAACCCTGGGGAAAACCACATTCAAGATAGGCACTGGAATTTGATTCTCATGTATAAGACTTATTACTCACCCATTGTCACGTATGGAGCAGAAACATGGACAATGATTGAAATGGACTGGAGCAGACTTCGAGCAGGTGAAATGAGGTTTCTCAGAGCAGTTAAAGGAAAAACAAGATTGGACTGAATAAGAAAAGTAGAAATTAGAAAAGAACTAAACAGGAAAGTATGAGAGAAGGGGTAGAGAAAAAGAGACTACGCTGGTATGGACATGTTAAGAGGATGAGTGGGAAAAGGTCACCAAAAATAATGGAAGAACTTAAGATTGATGGAAGAAGATCTTGAGGGCGTCCAGGAATGCGCTGGAGTACAGGAGTGAGAGTCTGTATAGAGAGAAGAGGAGTTAACTAGCATCAAGTGGAGGAAGAAAAGTGGTGGGAAGATAGAATAAGATGGAGAGGCCTCGTCAACATCCAGACCCGGCAATAGCTGAATAGGATTTGGATATGAATGTATGTAAACTTAATGCAACATGCACAAACTCTACAAGCATATCATGTGTTTTGAATGTTTTTACTGTTGATAACTTGTGCTGGTTACCTTCGGTCAAGAGAGGCTTGTATATTGTTATGTCATAGAGACAGTGGGATCCAGTCAATGTCTGAGTGTTAGAAACCTTCATGTTTGCATGCACATGAATACAAAGCTGAGGTGAAGTATATTTACAGGAAAATACGAGGTGGACATAGAAACAACGGGAAAAGGGGGATAGAAACCTGGAAAAATATCAAACATCCAGACTGGCAGAGAGGGAGATAAAAGGGAAAAACAAAAAAAAAGGGACTAGGACAATCTCCACAGCTTGACATTTATTGTTTCCTCTGTCACTCAAAATAGTTCATGAGATCTTCTGTCTTGAAGGGGATAGTGTAGGATGGAGTGAAAACCAGACATGTAAATAAATAGCAGCAAGAGGGACAAACAATGAACCATTGTTAGTTTATATAATCTGTATAGGAAAGTACAACAAGTTGGACATAAAATTATCATCCAACTGGAAAAGGAATTAAAAATATGGAAAAGGTCCAACACAATGAAGAGCAGGTGCAAGCAGACCACAGCTGGACACATTCACACCATCAATCCAATCAATAGTTTTTCAATGAAATAGCCCTCCTATTATTTTTCTCATGTTTCTATCGTATTTTTCCTGTTGAATGATTGTTTATTTATATAAGTGTGTAATTACTTGGACAGGGAATTTGAAACTTGGCAACATGGTAGGATGCTACCAGGGAATAGCTCAGACAGCACATAGGAACCGATACACAGCTAACTTTGCAATTACAAAATCTCTGTAAATATAGTCCTTATTTATTATTACTAATACACTTTTCTCTTCTTTTTCCATTTTGTATCAGTGTGTACTGTAGATATTAATTATAGGAACATTGAACATGACATGTACTGTCTGCTTTACTGCTCTTAACCTATCACGATTACTTGAGGATTACAGATGTTGGACCTTCTTATCAAGTGGCTCATTTCAATGTGGATTCTGTATTTGGTAAATTCTAACATAGGTTACAAATATCCTCTATAAATATTTCCTTTTTTTAATTTAATGTGTGAAATATGATGGCAACTTTCACATCCCGAGATGCTGGTGAGCAGAATGTGTCAGTGTAATCTTCTTCAAGACTGAAGATTCTTTGTAGATTTCCAACGGCAGCATAGTCGATGGAAGAAGCAAAGGAATGGGCTACCCCAAGGTAGTGTTCTGTCTCCAATTTTGTTCAATGTGTATATGAATGACCAACCTTTGCCACATGGAACCAGAAGTTTCATATATGCAGATGACCGTGCTATTGTCACCCAGGGGTGTCAGTTTGACACCGTAGAAAGGAAACTTACTGAAGCCTAAGCTGTTCTAAGTCCATACTACAGAGCAAACGAATTGAAACCTAATTCCTCAAAAACACAAGTCTGAGCTTTCCACCTGAAGAATAAGCATACAACAAGAAAAATGCAAGTTTCTTGGGAGGGTGTTCTCTTGGATCACTGGTCAACTCCTAAATATCTAGAAGTGACTCTGGATCATGCACTCGCATACGATAAACATTGTTTAATCATAAAACACAAGGTATCTACACGGAATTCCATTCCTCATAAATTATCTGGTACTAGCTGGGGGACACAAGCTCATACTATAAGAACTATACTATGAAACCTACACCATGTGATAAACTTGATCACTTAGCAGACATTGCACCCCTAGATACCAGACGTGAAATGGCAGCCAGATATGAAAGATAGAAAGTAGATATATCTGAAGCACATCCATTGAATGATTATCAACCTGCTCATCGGCGATTGAAGTCTAGGAGTAGTTTCCTGCATGCAACTGAATGCCTGAAGAATCCACCTCAATCATCAAGAGTAAATGCCTGGAGATCTAGAAGTCTTCATCTTGATGGGTGGGTAGACCCGTCTGAAAGTCTTCCAGCAGGGCATGAAGAGACATGGACTATATGGAAGAGTCTCGATAGGTTATGGTCTGGGGTTAGTAGATCCGGGACAAACATTAAGAAGTGGGGACTACCTTGTGAGTCGACCTGCTCAACTGCAATTTCTGCCCTCTCCAGTGCTCCATGGATGATCTAGTGAAGGCTACACCCAACGGCCGGGACATTGCAAAATATTGGTCGCACATTGTTTAGTAAAATACAGTATTCGTCTTTTTAATAGTCCTTTTTTAAAATTTATTGATTTAAATATGTTTCCTGACGCGAGTAAATAAATGAATTAGGTTTTAATAATGAATAAGCTTTTTATTTTATTTCAGGTAGCTTTTACAATTTTTTTAGATCTGGAAACTTTATTCAAGATCTGGTGTCTTGGTTTCCGTGGATATTATAAGCACTCTATCCATAAATTTGAACTGCTTTTGGCTGTAGGGACTACACTGCACATCATACCAACTCTCTACCTCTCAGGTCTCACATATTTCCAGGTAAGGTGGTTATGTGACTTTTACCTACTCAAGTTCTTTCTTTCAATAATATTCAATGACAATACAGTAAGTTATTAACACCTATTGCTATAGACATATCCAGATGACTTTAAAGATGGGGTGGTTACAAACAAGCTCTCTCCTACGTTGTTGGTCCAGGCTGGATTCCCTGCTTGGTCCCCTATTCACCACATCCTCTCTCAGTTGATGTAGCCAACTTTATTTTTTTTGTCCCCCACTGGCCTCTTCCAATATAACTTCCTTTCCATGTGGGTGCATGATGTTCAGGTGTTTAACCAAGACCGACTACAATATATCAGACCGTAACATCAAAACAAAGATGGTGGCAATCGTAGGGGAACAGTTGTTGACACTGGCGGGCATGGCACCATCGAAATAGTGGCAAATTTGAAGACAAACATTTGCATAATTCATTAAATTCTACCAGAAATTACAGGATTTTATGTAATACGGTAATAAATAATAATAAACCCTGACACTACAGCCCGTGAGGGGCCTAGGCCTACCAAGCGACCGCTGCCCCGCCATTTGGCCTGCAGATATTGGGGTGACGAGTGATCAGTGCATCGGGTTCCCTTGGCCGTTAATCTTGGTTTTCATGATCGGGGCGCTGCCTCACTGTCAGACAGCTACTCAATTGTCCTCACGAGGCTGAGTGCACCCTGTTCCAGCCCTCACATCAGTTTCTAAAATCCCTGACGGAGCCGGGAATCGAACCCGGAGCTTCCAGGTCAGAGGCAGGTGCGCTACCCCAACACCACGGGGCCAGCGAGGAGGCTGTTACAACCTTATCATATTGTCAGAGTGTACATTTTGCCATTAAGAATGATATTTGAGAAAACCCTATACCATCCTGTTAGAAACACATGTGTAATCTGTTCATTGTATTTCTTTGCTTTGACTGGTAGACTCTTGAGAATAGCCAATATTAAAAGCTCTAGCGAAGACTGGATTTCAGTTGCACGTAAACTTAGTTTTCATTATACCATTGTCACAATAAAGACACAAGGCTTCCCTTAAAGTATCTACCAACATTTGCATCATCTCAAAAGTAGGTATAGGTTATTGTAATTTGAAATATGACTCACCAAATCGTCTTGCTTGGTCCACCTGTCACTGCAGTATCCATTTAAACTTCTCCACACGAACATAGAGATTCTTGTAGAATGCACTTACGTCGAAAGAAACAGACACCTGGGGTAAGATCTTCCCTAACCATAAATGTATATTCAAACTGTCAAAAACACACACGACTATTGGCGCTTAAAATGCAAATGGTACCGGTATTTCTTATTATTCTCTATGTACTACACTACCTATGGTACACTATTAACATGATAAACAGTACGAGATCACTCGAGATATTGTGCCCTTGTAAAGAAGCGTGTAACAAGACTCTTTTTCGGGGTCGCGTACAGTCCTTGTTTGTAGCTAGTTGAAATAATAATTTGCTTCTATTAACAACAAGGTGACATAGAGGTATTTAAATTAGGAAAGAATGTGAACCAAAATTAAAACAACTTAACTGATCAAACATAAAATTCAAACAAATAAACACCTGCCTTCAACTTACTCCCTCTGAATAAAAGTGCAATAAACAGATATAAATCTCAGCCAGGAAAATGCTGAAAAACAAGGACATGAATTAAGTCCTAAAGCACTCCAAATCATTATGTGTGCATATGTGTAGCTGGTAGATGAAAAGACATGAGTACGGCAATTCGCTTCCATTTGAACAATCAGTAAGTTGCGAATCTGTATTTATGCATATTTAGACTTGGTTTCAGGGAAAACAGTAATTTACTGGCTCGACATAAATATAAATCAGTACCAACAACCTTACCCTTCTAAAATATATGCTTCAGACTTCCGCACTGAAATCTTAACAATGCACGGGGCACACAAAACAATTGCCTCAAATCAGGTCTTACACAAATCTATAGCAATACATGTGACTACACTAACATGAACACAATAGGCTGACCGACTGTTACCTCTAGAAACTAAACACTCAAACAAAAGAGTATACAAATACACAACACTAATTAAATAATAAATTCAAGGCCAACCGGCTAAATTTACAACAACAACAAAATTTCATATCAGCACGATACGTGAATTACAGATTCGGCGTGGATATCATCCCAATTTAAATAAAACTTCATTTAACCAAACAGGCTTATCTTCTTTAAACATCACAGGTCGCAGTCCACTTGGCTGGCCCTCCTAATTACCATAAGTCTTATCTCCAATCTGTGGGTGTATACGGTGGAATAACCTCGTCGCTCGCTATGTCATTAAGCCAGGTGTGTTTACCAAAATATCTCAATACAGCTCACTGCTGTTCAAGACCGCAGAACAAGTAGACTCAGCCATCTAAATAAAAACATGTGTGTCACCAAAATACCAATTATATCCTCAATAATTCTCCCTGGAATTATAAAACTCGACGAGATTCGAACAGAGCCTCCTTAGAGCACGTCTGTCGATCTATTATATTTGCTGCATACAGGACTTGGTCGCAATGTCAATCCCAGCGCATATTATACATACATGGACACAAAACACACTTCCTGGGCATGACAAAAATCCACATTCCACACCAAACTTCACGTGGCAGATCAAAACTCAATCAAACATAGTGTTCAAACACACTTCCTTCCATTTGTAATCATAATATTTCTTACTCAAAGAACAGACGGTTCTCCGCAATAAATGCAACAAGTCATAAATCAAACGGCCTGTTTAATTATATTTGCAAACAAAATCTATAAGTCCCCCAATATCTGTCATTACTTTTTACATTAACAAAGATCCACTTATCACCGAAACCGTAACTCTGCTCAAGTGGAATGAAACATCGCATAATACAACCGTACCCGATAGTACATGTAATCCTCATTTACTTGAATAATATACAAACACAAAATATCAACACAGTAGTCACGATGCATTACCGAAAAATAAATGGTTCTCGGTAAATTAAATTAGCAAAAGAATTTACATAAAACACACCAAAAAAAACACACACACTGTTCCCATTAACTACAATTGAATTAATTCAATATGGTACTCAGCCTTCCTCAAACATCCTTCAGATGATGTCACCGTGCATGACCCCAACTGATAGCTCACTCCATCTCAATCATCATGGTACTGAAAAGCATGGTCATCCTTCCTTCTGTATGACCGGATTCGATTATCTTGATGATTTCTTCTGCATGAGATAAATCGTTCAAATATAATAATAATTATTATTATTATTATCACAAAATGAATAAGGGGCACCTGCTACATTGCAACAAACTTGATGTGACTGCTAGAACTTCAGGATACCTCACACAACTCTATTGGACGCAAGAAAGTTGACGGATTGGAATCTGGGCTAGCCATAGGAAACAACAACAACATTATCACACGCACAATTACCTAACTAAATTGATGTTGAGTTACTAAATTTGCTCAAAGTCCTAAGCAATTAATTCGTAGACTTGCCCTAATTTATAGCATAGTAGCATCTAAAATCACACCCAGAAACTTGGTGATGTCCAACTTGACAAATATAATGCATTTCACGCAGTGAAAATGTTTTAAGTGTAATATTACAGTGTCCTAAGACCTGACAAATTTTTATAAGTCACAACGACTTCCAACGCAAATTTTATGAGTTCAAAACGTGTCATCGGACATGCCGAATATGACCGCAGTACATCAATCTCCTCGGAGACATAAATCAGAATAACAATCTCCACAGAGCACAAAATAAAATGTATTAGTTAGCTTCAGTAGCAGTATTTATATAAAACTGGGAAAATTTGAGTGAAGGGGACATACTCCAATGCTAAAATCCAAAGTAATTGAGCTGCAGACATGTGGATTACATCATAACACTCTTATAAAAGAGAAGTGCTAGATTCTGTTCTTCGGAAACAAATTCGATCCTACGTTAATTCATAATCATCTTCCCTCCAAATCTGTAATCAATCGGCTGTGACGCTCATTTCCCGGGCTGCAAGGCGTCATCACTTCCTATTTGCTGGTTCAGTTTCATTTTCAGCGCTCAAACCGTTAGCTCCTCCTATAAGGCGTTTCTGCAAAGTATTTCTGTTTCATAAAATACAGCAACCCTCTCGCTTCTCCGCTGGTGGACAATGACATATCTTCCCTCTGACTCACGGCACCAAGCCACGCGCTGTCGTACATTGACCCAAAAGTAACGGTACACCACCTTGCTTCTTGTTAGAAATAAATTCCTTCTACATTCCTCATCTCTTGTTCTAATGAATCTTGGGTCCTTAAGCCTTTCCATCCACTGGCTTGTACAACCACCTGATATTTCAATATCGACAGTACTTAAGCCTTTCTCAAACATTCCTTTCCAACAACATATATAAAATCATGAAACATTAATATAATAGCATCTTGTATTAAAGGTTCAATATATACTATTTATACGAAATCTTGGTAGTAGAAGCCACTCTATGTCTGATCAACAAAAGTAAACAAACAACTGTTACTCGATAGTTTCCCCCACAATTACCACCATTTTTGCTCAATCGATTGTCGTATTACGGTCTGATATATTGTAAGCGATCTTGGTTTAGCCTTTTTTTTTTTTTTTTTGTGTCCAAAATATAGTATTTGAGTCCTGATCACCTGATTAGACATCTGTAGGTTTCTTGTGTAATCCCGGCATGTTTTTGTTTTGTTTTTGTAAGGCACATCTAATACTGTGTACCCTTGTAGTAGTTTATTAAAATAAAATTGACTTTGCCTTAGTCAATACAAATTTATAATTAATAAATAAATAAATTAGTACCGTACATGTTTCAGTTTTTGGATAAACCTTCTTCAGCTAATAAAACTACTTAATGTTAGTCAGAAAAAGGTTGTGGGCATTCACTATTAGTAATCCTTATCTAATAATGAGTTGACAATGTGGATTTGAGGAATTAAACTTATAAATTCTAAAGAGGTTTTCAAAAATGTCTTCTTACACAATGACCTCAGACAATATCAGGATATAAAACCATTGAACTCCATTCTTCATCAAGTAGCAAGATTTTGTTCAAGAATAATCCAAGTTTCTGTGTATGGTATTCAATATGTATAAATATTGAAGAGCTTTAAAATAAACCATGCTGGTTTACTTTGGAAAATTGGTTCCATATTGACCTAGTCTATGCAATAAAATCTGTTAGTTCTGTGCACCCAGTCAATACAATTTCAATTTCCCTTATTTTATTTGTTGAACATGTTTCGAGTCATCTTTTTTAGTTCATCTCCAGCAATATTTCTTATCATTCTCACATTAAAATTCTAAATTATTTATATAAAAGTCCTAAGGTCTTCCTTATAAATTAAAAGAGTTAAAGAAAAGTCTTAAAGTCACAATCTTCATAACTTGAGATCTTGAATATTTAAAAACACTATTTATTTAAATGTTAGTCTTATGGTTAGCCAGCATGCCTACTTCAATTAAAATAGAACTTAATTTGTTTAATATTGTGTAATTTTATTGTTAGTTTCTGTTAACATATTTATTTGCCTGGAGTATTCTGGACAGTCTTATATTTATGTATATATATTTTTATTTTGCGAACAAGCTTATTTTTTCTTCTACTGCAGATGCAATTTTGTGGTTGATATTTTAGTTGTATGTTTGTATATTTTTGAATTTGCAAACAAGCTTATTATTTCTTCTACTGCAGGTTGTCAATTCGGATGCAATTTTGTAGTTGAAGTTGTCAACGACAGCAACTAGTTGCCGCAAGGCCAGGCACACGTAATAGGGTATTGAGGAAAATAAACAATTCAGTTAATTTTTAACAATATTTGTAAGTCAATACGAAAACGTAAAGTTATTAACCAACATGGTTAACTTTAAGAATGACTACCAGCGTTTTTAAATGATGCGGCAAACAGAAGTCAAAACAATGCATTATTGAAATCATAATTAGTGTAAATAAATTTTCCTTCCACATCAGTTGATCTATTTATTCCCCTGATAAAATTGATGTGCAAATTATATATTACATAATATATATCACAAATTTTCAGCAGAAATGATGCACAGACGGCTTGCAGAGATTTCAGACGAATTAAGAACACTGTGATTAGGACGAATGGAGAAGTACTGGCCAGATAATAAGAATCAAACAATACAACCTTCAAAGAAAAAGTGTACATGGAAGACTCAAGTGGTCCAATGTGGCCAATAAAGTTAATAATAATAATATTACAATATTACGTAATTCACCAATTCGGTGAATTCAGGTGGATTCAGAAAGGGATGGTGACATGCAGAACAAACTCTGAATTTGAGAAACATTATACAATATTTTTGTAATACAACTAACAAAAGTTATGGCATCACATTTGTTGATTTCAATAAGTCATGATAGTATAGTTTGCACCTCACTTCTTAATGTATAACACTATTTGGACGTGATCAAGACTTACTGAAACAAAAGCTAAAATAAAGTTTATGGGTGGATATAGTCATAAGTTTGAAATAAACGCAGGTGTCTGTCAAAGTGCTGGGCTCTCGCCAGTACTTTTCAATTGCGTTCTTGAAAAGTTTGTCAGAGAATGGAGAAAAGCAGGTGCTCCATCTCACCTTCTAGGGCCAAAGATTAAGGGTATTGTATTGGACTGTCTAGAATTACTATATTGGAAGAGCAAGCAGCAAAAGTAGGACTTCAAATCTCTTATGTAAAAACTACATGTGTGATGAACTTAAATTTGGTCCATGTGAACTTAGCATTGTGTTGTTTGAGTTTCAGTCTTTTGACTGGTTTGATGCAGCTCTCTATACCACCTGGCCCGAGCTAATCGTTTCATCCCTACGTAGCTACCTCACCTACCATCAGAGGCACTCAGTTGAACATGTTCTAACCTTGGTCTACCGCTACAGTTCTTGTCCTTGACCCTTACTTCCATAACTAAGTTTGCTATTCCCGGGTGTCTCAGTATGTGACCTCCCACTCGTCTTAATAAATCTTTACTTGTTACTCTATCTACCCATCTGATCTTCATCATTCTCCTGTAACACCACATTTCAAATGCTTGTATTCTCCTCTTTTTTGCTGGGGCGTGGTGGCTCAGCGGTCTAGCTGTATGCCTCTCACCAAGGCGGTCCGGGTTCGATTCCCGGTCAATGCATGTGAGATTTTCGATGTGAAATGCCATGTCCTGTGGTTCGGATTCCACGTAAAAAGGAGGTCCCGTGGCTCATAATCACAAGATTCACGGTCACGTAAAACTACAATCTTCCTTTTTTTTTCTTTTTTGCTCCACCAACAGTCCAAGTTTCACTTCAAACAAAGGCTTCCAAAAATGACTTCCCAATACCTAAATCTATATTTGATGTCAACAGATTTCCGTTCTGTAGAAATGCTTTCCTTGCCTGAGCCAACCTACTTTTTATATCCTCTTTGTCCATCACTGGTTATTTTACTACCTCAGTAGCAGAAGTCTCTACATCTTTAAGCTTCTCACCTGCCAATTTGATGCCTATAGGGGTTTCTGAGTTTTTTCAGCTGCATTATTTTTGTTTCTGTATAGATTTTAGATCACCCTCCTATCCCTGTACTTCTCCCCCCCATATTTTACGCCATCATTGGAACATTTTAATCAATGCAAATACAATTAAGTCTAACAACGGTATTTGGAGAATAGCGATTCCGCTACAGCTTCTTCTGCACCCAAAATGTCTTCATTCTATCTGACCTGGCTGCCCTTTGTTCATCTGTGATGGTGTAGTTTTTCCATTCAAATGTTGTTAATGTGAATCATAAGTATTTATTCCTTAAAATATTCTTCTCTTCTCTATTTTTAATTTGGAGCATCGTTAAATTTAATTCATCTAAATCGTACAGGATCTCTTTGAACCAGTTGTTCTATGTTTTACTCTTCCAGAAGTAACTAAAGAGCTGTTTTATAAGTCTGGTTTCTGGTAGGCGTGATATATGGCAGAAAAAAGAGATTCTCCTTTCCCGCATTGTACTTGATTACAATACTTTTCAAAATGTCAAACAACTTACTCCAATCGACATTATCAAAAGCCTTTTCTAAGTCTACAAAACCATGAAGGTTCCCTTGTTGTTGTTTGAGTCTTCAGTCTTTTGACTGGTTTGATGCAGCTCTCCATGCCTCCCTGTCCTGAGCTAATCTCTACGTAGCTACCACACCCTACATCCGAGGCAATCTGTTTAACATATTCTAACCCTGGTCTATCCCTACCGTTCTTGTTATCGACCCTTCTTTCCATAACTAAGCTTGCTATTCCTGGGTGTCTTAATATTTGTCCTACCAACCTATCTCTTCTCATTATTAGTAGTCGCCAGAAATATCTCTCCTCTCCCACTCGTCTTAATACCTATTCATTTGTTTCCATATCTACCCATCTGATCTTCATCATTCTCCTGTAACACCACATTTCAAATGCTTCAATTCTCCTCTTTTCTGCTGCATCAACAATCCAAGTTTCACTTCCATATAGTGCCACGCTCCAAACAAAGGCTTTCAAAAATTGCTTCCTAATACCCAAATCTATATTCGATGTCAACATATTATCTTTTCTTATTCTACCTTCCAAAATCAGCCCCAGACTTAGTATAGCTTCCCTTGTTCCTACATTTCTCCTGGAACCAAATCGGTCTTCACCCAACTCTGTTTCTGTCTGTCTTTCCATCCACTTGTAAATTATTCTAGTCTGTTTCTGTCTGTCTTTCCATCCACTTGTAAATTATTCTAGTCAGGATCTTTGAGGCATAAATGACCAAGCGGATTGTTTGGTAATCTTTACATCTGCCAGCTTCTGCTTTCTTCAGTGTAGGGATGATTACATCAGAAGTACCTTGCCTGTCTCATGAATCCTTCATACTACTGTAAGTGAAATAACCTGATCAGACCTTCATCGCCTATGCAACATAGCAACTCAATCTCATCTATGCCTGGTACTTTGTTCCTGCTTAAGTCTTCTAGTGCTCTATCAAATTCTGATCTAAGTGTTAAATCTCCTTTCTCATCATCAATTTCCTCTTCCCTTTCAATTACATGTTCTCAATCTCCTTACCTCTATACAAACGCTCTATGTAAGCTTCCCATCTCTCAACCCTTTCTTCTCTATCTGTTGGAGGTTTTCCATCCGTTACCTTAATATTACAGCACATAGTCTTCCTTTCCCTAAATTCACTATTAATTCTTTGATACACTGTATCTACTTTTCCTACATTCAGACAATTTTCTATACTTGAACATTTTTCTTTCAACCATTCTTCTTTAGCTTCCTTGCACTTCTTGTTAACCTCATTTTTCAGACGTCTGTATTCATTCTTGTACATTCGTCGTATATCCATACATCGATCCAAGGTTTCCTACCTATTCTTTCCTATGTACGAATGTTTTCATCTGCAGATTTTATTATTTCATTATTCAAAAGTGCCCATTCCTCTGCATTTGACATTTGTTCAGGGTTCTTCATTAGTCCTTCTTTTGTACTCCTCTTGAATCTTTCATTCACGTCCTTCTCTTTCAGATTGTCTATTACCCACCTTTTTGACTTTCGATATTTCTTCAGTTCCTTCAGCTTTAATCTGCATTATATAATAACCAGATTGTGGTCAGAGTTTATGTCAGTTCCGGGATATGTTTCGCAATCCAAAATCTAGTTTCAGAAACCCTGCTTGACCATAATGAAGTCTATTTGGAAGCATCCTGTATCTTCTGGTCTTCGAGGAATGATAATGATAAAGGTTGAATAGGAAGATTCACGAGACCACATAATTTGGTTGATGGACCTGGGAATACAAGGGTTCTGAAAATAATACGCAAAGGACAAAAGGATTAACTTTCTGTGGTCTCGAGTTACTCAAGGTCCTGGATTCGATTCCCAGCCCTACCATGAAATTTATTTCTGGTCTGTGGGTTAGAACAGGGAACACTCAGTCTTCTGAGGCAAAACCGAGAAGAAGTTGGTTTGACTCTTATCTTAGCTACCCAGGAAGTGATTTTATTTCCATGGTTTCCCACTTCAACTCAGGCATATGCTAGGATGGTTCCTAACATAAGGCCATGGCCGCCTGCTTCCCAATCCTAGCCTCAATAAACACACTTCTACAGACTCCACAATTTAAGGGCAGATGACCTCATAGTTCTGCCCCTTAAAACAACAATAACTATCTAAGAGACTCCACAATGTCACAGGTTATCAGACAAATTCTACACACACCCAAAATTACACAGCGCTGAAACCTAGATACTAAAAGAAACAACAAAGTGTATGCCATTTTCAGAAGCAAATGGTTTTAATATCGTCACCAGTATTTGAAATGAAATTCCTACGAAGTAGGATAGGAGTAACAAGAACAGACAGGGTGAGAAATGACAAGATCAGGGAAATAGGAAATAGCCCTTGCAGAGTAGGACACTTGAAGAGGATGGAAGAGAAGAGGATTCCCAATAGGACACTCAAAATGCAGATGCAGAAGAAACGACAAAGGGGAAGACCAAGGGATAGATGGCTGAAAGGAGTGGAGGAATGTGTCAAGAAGAGAGACGAGGACTGGACCAGAGTGACAACGGAGAGGTGGTGGGAGGAGAGAACTAAGTGGAGAGGCCTATGTTCCAAACAGACCCGGCCTGGGGCTGGAAACTGTGTATGATGATGATGATGATGATGATGATGACCAGTATTTGATCATAATTTCTAAGACACAATACTGAACTTAAGTTTTGTAGGTTGTTTTCCAGCTTTTTGTAAGTACAATTTATTTATGCAAAAGTAGTGAAATCTGAATGTCTCGCCGAGATCTGTGAGTCCTGGCACTTTGCTGTCGTCTTTTTACATGGCATTCATGCTGAATCCCTCAACAAGCCAGTGGCCGAGCTACTGTTGTCGTGTGTCACTGAGCTAACTTACATTACAGGGAATGCTAGTGCAGGTGATTGTACTGTATCATAGAAGAGCAATTGAATGCATTGAAGTGTAAATAGATTGACATGAATTTAATCATCCTTGTTATGGGTCTATTTTGTCGAGATAATTGGCAGTGTTAGTGGATTAAAACAAAGTTAATCATTAATTAAACATAAGTTACCACAGAAAGCAAACAAAACCATAAATGACACTGGAAAATGAAAAATGGTCAAGTTGGTCTAAAAGGAAGTCTTATGGTCTTGTGAAATAAACTCTTTGATGAGTCTTGAATACACTTGATAAGAACTTGGTGTTATGTTCTTCATAGTTCGTATTCACCAGGTGGAACAGAATTTCTCCCTCAGTTCCTGCAGGCATGTCCTTCTCTTACTGGCAAGCTATTGTTTGTGATAATTCATATACTTGTGCCAATGGAGAATATTAGCATTACCAAAATTCCTTAAAAACTATGCACATAGGAATCATTTAAGACTCTCAAAGTTCTACATGAACATCTTTACTTCAATTAAATTTACCTAAAATGAGCTTAAGTTTGTGATACATAGGATTTTTGGGTAATTCTGGTATCGTTTCATAAGGTTATTATTTTTATGGAATGTTACAAATTACTTCTTTTTTTTTTCTTCTTAAAATTAACGGAAGCTGCAAAATGATCGGGAAACTATTTCCATGTGTATCTGAATTATTTACAACTAACTTTGAAGAATGAATAGGGAAATGTCATGCTTCGATATTAAAAACTATAAGGGATACTAATTGCTTGATTTCTGCCCTTTATAATATGTTGAATTAGGTGCTCCGCATTGTACGCCTGATTAAAGCATCGCCGATGTTGGAAGACTTTGTGTACAAGATTTTTGGACCTGGTAAAAAATTAGGGAGCCTGATAATTTTTACTATGTGTTTACTCATCATCTCATCAAGCATCTCAATGCAGCTCTTCTGCTTCCTCTGTGATTTCACCAAATTTGAGAGTTTCCCTGAGGTAAGTTCCCACCTATGCTTGCTGCCGTAACTCCTTATCCCAATGTGCAATTTCTAATTGTGTCTGACAGTGTTAAGTGCTTGGGCACTGACGGAGTTAAGAGTCTAGCTCAGGCCTTCTCAATAAGCGGCCAGCTCTGCTAGTAATATAGTGGTGTGTAGTGTTTTATATTGTTGAGGAGCTAAAGCTACTCATGCAATCATGTCCTGCAGAACACAGAAGAAAATGGACACAGAAAACCACCAGTTTATGGAAGAGTGGACGGCACAGTTGTACCATGACGAATAGAAATAAACAGTGTCATTACTCCGCTACTTAAGCATTGTAGTTCATGGTCCAGCCAGTGTGTGGCGCCGAACCATAAGCACGTGTGACAGTAGCCCACGAGGTTAGTACTGTAATATCCTGTGCGCGAGAAGTCATATTATGCGAGGGAATTTGTTTCTTTGAACATAGAAAGTTTTTCCATTGTGAAGTTTTGTTGGACAGGCTGAGGAAGGGGGAGTATTTACCCCCGAAACTAGTCCCTGTAAGTAATAGAAATAAACAGTATTGAAGACGGAAAATCTATTATTCTTTCAAAGTTATAGTTTACGAATGTCTGTACAGTGCATTGTGTGTGCAAACAACTACATTTTCTGCTGTTTCGGGAAAATGTCGTATTGTTTCGTTCCTGGATGTAAATCGGGTTAGGAAGAAAAACTGATGGTAGACATTTCTTCACACTGCCAAAAGAAACAAATCTGTTTGCGAAATGGGCGAGAGTTATTCCGCGGAAAGATAAGCAATTGTCGATCAAGAATAGAATCTGTAACGTGCGTTTTTCTGAAGATTTAATTATTATAAAGGCGGACTGTTTCGTAGTGAACTATGAGAACATGGACATTCCTCGCGTGAAGTGGAAATTAAAACCAGGATCAGTACCTCACATTTTTCAAAATTTACCGAAATATCTATCTACTGATGTAAAATCACAAAAGGCGCCCAGTAGGATACGGAATGAAGGCAGCCTTCCATGGTTACTTGTTCTACTTCGTGCCATCCTTACCTAAAACGAAAAAATATATAATCCGTCTTAATAATAAAAGGCCTAAAATAATAATAGTTGTTGATTCTTTAGGGACTTAACGACATCGTGGGCATTTAGCCCCATGTGCTTGGGTGTGTTTAGAATTTGTCTGATAACCTGTGTCATTATGATGTCTGTAATAGTGTGTGTATTTGGAATTGAGGTAGGATTTGGGTAGGAAGCGGCCGTGGCCTTCATTTGGGTACCATCCCGGCATTTGCCTGGAGGAGAAGTGAGAAACCATGTAAAACCACTTCCAGGATAGCTGAGGTAGGAATTGAATGCGCCTCTTATCAGTTTTGCCTCTCGAGGCTGAGTGAACACCGTTCCAGCCATCAGACCAGTATTAAATGTTTTGGCAGAGCTGGGAATCGAACCCGAACCTCCGCGGTGATAGCCAAGAATGAGACGGACATATAATAATAATGGTCAACCTGCCAATAAAATAAACGGCCATCCAATTCTTCGCATCCGTTACCGTCCTCCTGATCTTCGGATCTTGTTTCAACTTTGTCTTCAGTACCAGAGTCACAAATTCCTTCCAAATTACTGAATCATGAACTAGCTATTCATTATCTTTCAGCTGATGGCGACATGCTTCATCTGCATCCTTACGTTTTCTTATGGCGCAATCTCCTTACTGATATTAACTAAGGCACCGTACTAAGTCAAATAAATTGTGCTCTGAAAGAAAAATTGCAGGTTTGGCATACTGGGGTCGATATGTTGATGACATTTTCATCATCATTGATAACACAATACAGAAAATTGACCAACATGTAGAGAAACTTAAGAGCATTGACAGCAATATACAGTTAGTTCCAGAATCTGCAGTCAATTACTCGATTAATTTTTTGGATACCACAGTTTCCACAAAGAACAATAGACTTTCCTATAAAATTTTCAGAAAGCGTACACAAACTCATACTACCATAAGCAATAGCTCTAATCATCCTGGCAACCACAAAAAGGCAGCCTTCTTCAGTATGATTCACAGAGCTTTCAACCTTCCCCTTTCAAAAAATGACCTCACCAGTGAAATAAAGACCATACGCCAAATAGCTAAGGTTAATGCTTTTAACTATCAATTCATCTCCAACATTATAAACAAAATAAGAAATAGACCTTCCACCCATTTAACACCAGAACATAAAGAAAAATCTGTATACGCGGTTTTCACTTTTTTAATGCACTTACATACAGCATCTCCAACATATTCAAAAAACACGGTTTAAAAATGGCCTATAAATCATCCAACACCAATGCCAATTTCTTGTTTAATTCGAACAAAGTAAATTCTATAGACAAATTCCATAGATCAGGCATTTATAGACTTAAATGTCCAGAATGCGACGCAAATTCTTTGGGACAAACGGGTAGATCATTCACAATCAGATATTACGAACATTTTAATGCCACAAAATACAGACGATTTTCAGCAATGGCAACACACATGGAGGAGTCACATCATAAATTCACCAACATCGATAAAGACCTAGAAATCCTCCATTTTAAAGGAAAGGGGACTACTATGAATGTACTAGAAGCGATAGAAATTAACACTGCGCAGAAACTATCTCCTCTTCATAATCTTAATGAAATAAATTTTGAAACGAATGTCCTGTACAACACCCTAACGGAATATATAAAGAATAAAATTGTTGACAACAACACCTTGAATTCCCCAACACAAACTCCCCCAATATTTTTACCCCCCCCCCCCCTCTCTCCCTTATAACCCCATCCACCTTTCTATGTTCCATTTATAACAATTCCAGGTCACAAAGATATAAAATCATATTACCTCACCTTATTTTAATTTAAATCTCATTTTTTTAATTTTTTTATTGTCATTATTTTTTAAATTTAATAATATATTATTAATGAGAGTACTGGATGAAGCAATGAAGGGGCCATGAAGTTTATGTAATTTTAATAAAGACAAGAAGCAGAGATGAGGCTTTGGTTGAAAAATATGATTTGAGATTCTGTGTATTAGATCAACAAAGAAAATGTTTAAGTTGGTCTAAGAAAGTATGTTTTTTCCACGCTTGGACGTCTCCTCATCATAAGTGATGTATTTCATCACATGACAATCTGTGTTTTTCCCTCGAATAAGAGACTATAAGCTCAGAACAGCAAGTTTCAGTCAACAGCATTGTAAATAACAGGCCATACATCCCAAGTGAAGTGATTTTCACACACACAAACATTAGGACAGTGCTAAATAAGTGTTTATTCACAAGAACCTAGCACTACCAATGGTGTTACATTTTACTGATGCGCACTCATGTTACTTCTCATGGTTAATATGTTCTTTTTCACCTCATTTCATCCATTCACTCATCATTTTATGTATTTTTTTATGATATCTTTAATTATGCTGGATTTTACATCTTAATTTATGGCTGAAGAAGGTACCAGTACTAGAGGCCCCGAAACATGTACCATATAATAACAAGTTTATAACTGGTTTTAAATAAATGTATTAACTAGGCGGAACAGTTTCTCTTTTGTTATATACTAAGCCAAATAATCGGTATAACAGCACAGCTGCTACTCACTGACAGAATGTTACATCATTGGGGGCGCTGGCTGGTACTATCAATCCCACGCTGACAAAATGTTACACGTGTAGAGTTATTTTTAGGCACGTCATTTCACAACTCTAGAAAAATGCTTACTAAAGGTACGATTTGGAACCTCGCCGCCATGGCGGCACTGCCTGGGCAGTTGTGGTGTTTTCGTTCCTCGCTGCCTGGGCAGCGCGGCAGAGGTTCAGTAGGCTATTTACATTGAGGAAATTTAATAGAGGTACGATCATCATGTGTAGTCTCGCTACCAAAACAGGAATTAGAAGATTATTGGAGGAAGAAGAAGACGATGACAACTTGATTCTAGCCCTATTGGTGCAAAAAAGAAAAAGAAAAGCCACTAAAGAGATCTATAAAACCCGAGAGAGCGAGGGGTGTTTTAAAATATTGATCGAAAGACATCTGAAAAAGGGACGAAGATCTTTTTAGACAATACTGCAGGCTCAACTATGACCAATTTGAGATGGTTTTGAGGTTGGTTTCCGAGGATTTGATGCCACTCCAATCCATACTTAATTTAGCCAGAGGACATATTTCCGTTCCATAGAATTGGTCAAAAATTAAATGAAATGTCATTTAAATGTTCTTTAGATACCTTATTATTTGAATAATTTACTTTTTCGGCCTTAAAAAAGGCAAAAGATACAATTATTTTCCAATAATTGGTACGGGCAAATTAGTGACAAGTCGAGACATCTAGCGGACTTTTATGAAACGCCATTTTGGATAGCAGTTTTATGCTCCATTCCGGGCTTTGTATAATTTCATTGCCAACGGTGCAGAGCCGCCAGACCGGTCCGGGCGCGGCGGCAGAGTTCGAACTGTATCCCGTCTAAATACATGTGGAGCCGCCATGGAGGCGAGGATCCAAATTGTACCTTTAGGTTTGGTGTAAGATGTCATGAGATGATAAGATCATAGCTTGAACTGTTGGCTTGATAGTGAAACTAAAACGAACCATGGAGTTGTCAGACTAACAGAGGGTTTTAATAGATAGTTCTACATGGGGACTGAGAATATTAATAATAACTTTTTGACAGTATTATTCATAAGTCTAAACAAACAATTTATTGTAATCAGCATAACCGCAGCCTTCGTAAAGAGGTTTACGTAGCCCAGCGCGTATCCCATTTTTGAACAGCTGACTGAGGCTGACCGTGTAGCGTTGGGGATATGCGCCGCTAGCGCCAGCCGAGCGGGGCGCCGTTGAACTCGGTCAGTGATAACACTATGTATTCTATTCGTCATGGTTGTACTTTGTTATTGCGACTTCAGTTAGATGTTTGACCTAAGTTCTGCATTCTTTTTTACACTTTCGGCCCCCTGAGTACCTTAAATAATCATAAAATTAAACTATGTGGCCCTCGATAAAATTGAATTGAGAAGGCCTGGTCTAGCTGGTTAATTCTTACCAGGTGGGCCTGGTCAATGCATGTGAGGTTTTTAAAAGAAAAGTTCTGCTTGGTAATTCCAATCTCATGGAAATAGGTCGTCTCATACTTTTGATTATGAGATTTCATCCCTGTGAAACTAACTTTCCTTCTCTCTTTCATAAACTGAAAATAATTCTAGAAAGTACGCAGGAGATGAGCTGGACTTAATCTATCCAGCTCGTGCATTTGTGGGCTATATATCTAAATTCTAGGAAGTACTTTTTGGGGGGAGGGGGGTACTCTGGTATTTTTTCCCTTCAAGGCTCAAAAATATTAGTTGTGAGTGTTTTAAAAATAAAATAGAACTTTTTATCTCTAGGATGGGAGGAAAGCTCCGATTTGAAGTACATGGATTAAGTTGCTGTCTAATTTTATCAACAATTTCTGGCTAATTAGTGTAAAAATTAGTTAAAAGGTATGTTACGATACTTTTGGAGATGTGCTTATATATCTGAGAATACTATCTTTGCTTAGTATAATTTTCTTCTGTTAAAACTGCCAAATTATAGCCAATTATTTACCAGGGCTGCCATCTTTATAATTTTCAAATCCTGGTTGGATACCTGAAAATCCACAAAAATGACGAATTTATAAAGAATATAGAAAGATACACCAGCCTCCGTGGCTTAGGCGGCAGCACGCCGGCCTCTCACCGCTGGGTCCGTGGTTCAAATCCCGGTCACTCCATGTGAGATCTGTGCTGGACAAAACGGAGGCAGACAGGTTTTTCTCCGGGTACTCCGGTTTTCCCTGTCAAAATTTCATTCCAGCAACACTCTCCACTATCATTTCATTTCATCTGTCATTCATTTAATCATTGCCCCAGAGGAGTGCGTCAGGCCTCGGCAGCCGGCATAGTTCATATCCTCGCCGCTAGATGGGGGCTTCATTCATTCCATTCCTGACCCGGTCGGAGACTGGAAGCAGGCTGTGCATTTTCATAGAAAGATACACCAATACGAACTTTAATGAGAAAAAAATCACAAATTTGTGTGTGTTAAGTTACCATTCTAAAGAACATGTTGTTCCTATGAACCATACCAAAATCTCTAATTTTCATTGTTCGTAGTTAGTAAAATAGTGAAACAGTGAATTTCCACAAGAAAAGGAATGCAAAATGATAAATGTATTTTTATTCATTACCATTATATCATATGCTTCAGTTTTACAGTGCACTAATTTTTTTTTAAATTCGATGAAATTTGGGGAAAAGAGATAATTTACTTGTGATGGTAATGCTGTGCGATTAGTAGTAAAACATGGTTAATTCAAACTATAAGTAAGACTAGTAACCTGTTTCACTTGCAATTTCTGGAAACCTGCTCAGGGAACAAACTAGTGAGTTGGTGGTCTTAGCCTCGTGAGTAGAAGGCATGCTTCATGCATGTATAAAGAAACATGATTGTCTGAAGTGCTTCTTCCATATGTAAAGAAACATGTTTGTATATGAGTGCTTCATGCATGTGAGAAGAAGATTGTTTGTTGTTTCAAGTCTTCTTCCATAATGATTTTGTCCTCATGTAAACTGCCCAGGCTGAGGGTGGGACCTCTTCTTCAAGGGACAAGATAGTACTGGTAGTTAAATTATGGCAAGAACAGTTTGCACTTTTTTAATAAATATTTGTGACTTGAAATTCACAAATTTATGGTATGCACCACCAATCCACCATATGCAATAACTAATGACATGGAACATCACTGGAGGAAGTTGTTAGCATTAGAAATGGATAATTAGTTCGTAAATCCTTGTTAAATGTACATTCAATCTTTGGTATCATGGTGCATGTAGAATAAAGAGCACTTTAAAACACTAAATATTATCTCAGTTTACTCTGAGTGAGTAGCAATGAACCTCTGCGCGAGCTGCACGTGAACGAGAACGAAAAATGCAGTACTGTCTTCTGTTGTTTGCCCTTCCTAATCAGCGAGTCAGAAATATTAGAAAATAAGAATGTGATATTGACAGTTGCAAGAAATATGAATCGATAATTTACTTGCCGCAAAGTGGGACTTTAAAGTGTCCCCAGAGTTTTTGAGGGGACAGCGGGTCTGTCACAACAAATATGGGACATCTAGTTAGTTACTCATGTGTGAAGAAATATGCCTTGTAACAAACCAACAGAAAATATAGAGAAATACAATTCAAGAGAACCTTATTCATAGATGGATTTTCAACTGGGCTACTCACAGTTTGTTCAAGTACTTTAGTTTTGTGAAATAAATATGATGTTGCTTTAAAAAACTGTTATCTTTCTTTCTTTCTTTCTTTCTTTCTTTCTCTGACTTCATACCTAATATACTCATCATTTATAAATTTCAGTACGGTATATTGATAATGATAATTGTATGTCTTTTCTGTAATCCTAAATTGATTTAAGGAAGGCATGGAAATGCAGTTCAAACCCCTGTACTGTAATTTGCCATTTGTATAATACTGTTCTATGAAACTTCTTGTGAAGAAAATCGATCGACAGAAACAAAGCAGAATGTTTTTCTCTGCTCTCCCATGTTTGAGTACAGTGTAAAATAATTTTTTGTTCGCAGGCTTTCATGTCCATGTTTCAAATCTTGACACAGGAAGCTTGGGTTGAGGTGATGGATGAAACCATGTTACGAACACAAGAAACCCTTGCTCCTCTCGTAGCTGTGTATTTCATTCTGTATCACCTGTTTGTTACATTGGTGAGTATATGAAAGACATGGGGAACTTCACTTCAATTCATGTTGCATGAGTGGTTGGAACTAATCCTCTTCATAATTTTATTTCAGATTGTATTGAGCTTGTTTGTCGCTGTCATTCTTGATAACCTGGAATTAGATGAAGATATTAAGAAGTTAAAACAGCTCAAGTTTCGTGAACAGAGTGCTGAAATCAAAGAAACTTTACCTTTCCGACTGCGGATCTTTGAAAAGTTTCCTGATAGTCCACAGATGACTTGCCTTCATAAAGTGCCTTCAGATTTTAATTTGCCAAAGGTATGAGATATACAGCCAAGGAAGTGTAGTGGAGAGATGTTAGATACATTCATTCATTCATTTTCATTTTGAGACTATTTTGTCTTTCAGCAGCCAGTGCAGTCTGCAAGCCTCTGTTTGCGAACGAGTCGCATCCATAATCGCATCCCCTGTTAGCACTGCGGCTTCCTCTACGTCTACACTTCTCATCTTGAAATCGTATACAATGAATCTAACCATCACCTCCTATCACCTCTACTTCAAATCAAAATCACTTTATTTGCAATGAGGTGTCAACCTCGGTGGCAAATGAGGTACATAATTTACAAACACTACACAATATTAAAAGAATACAGTAACTTAATGTACAAACACTACAGAATATTAAAAGAATAAAGTAACAAACACCCAAAAGAATACAGTAACAAACACTACACAATATTAAAAGAATACAGTAACTTAATGTACTATTCACACATTGATTGAATCCCCTCTCACAACTGCTGTAGGAATTACATAGCACATGTAATGTTTCTAGGAATACAGCTCTAAGTTATACCAGTTCTTCCTTTTCCCTGGTTTTGTCTACTCTGCTCTTGAATAACTGGACTGATTTTAAAAGGGATCAAACACCGCCCTTGGTAAATTGTTCCATTCCTTCACACCCTACCCAATGAATGAAAATTTACCCCAATCGCTTCTGCTAAAGTGCCGTCCAATTTTGAATTTGTGGTCTGCCCTGCCAATATAATTACTTTCCAATTGAAGCCTCTCACGGATATCCCCCCATGCTTCCTCTCCTGTAGACGCTCTATATAACCCTACAAGTCTGTTTTCTCCCTTCTCTTACTTAATGTTTCCCACCCAAGCTTCTCTAACATATCTGATACGCTGCTTCTTCTCCTAAAATCCCCTATCACAAATCTAGCTGCTTTCCTATGCACACTCTCAATTTCTTTTATTAGGTATTCCTGGTGCGGATCCCATACACTGCTTGAATATTACAATATTGGACGAACCAAACTTAGGTAACTTTTCTCTTTTATATCTTTGTTGCATCCTTTAACTAGTCGCATAATGACATGCAACGATCTGTATGCTTTCCCAACAATGTCTCCAACATGACCCTTCCAGTGCAATTTACTATCAAATCTCACACCTAAGTATTTGCACTTGTCATCTTTTGGTACGATTACCCCATCCAATGTATATTGAAATTCAGTTTTTAATCTCTTGTTTGTGAATATTGTGACAGTTGATTTACCTCCGTTAACCTTCATGTAGTTCTCTTCAACCAAATGTTGGATACTGTTGAGGTCCCTTTGTAATATTTTACAATCCTCTATATTATTTATTTCCCTATAGATGATAATGTCATCTGCATACAATCTTATTTTTGATGCTATATTGTTCCCTAAATCATTTGCATATATTAGGAAAAGCAATGGACCAATTTTACTACCCTGTGGAATTCCCTTCTTAACTTTCTCTTCCTGTGATACGTAATTCCCTACTCTGACTCTCTGAACCCTTGAATTTAGAAATGTTCCTATCCAACGTACAACCCTCGAGTCCAATCCCATTCTCTCCACTTTCTTTAATAATACTCCATGTTCCACTCTGTCAAAAGCTTTGGAAAGGTCTATAGCTATGCAGTTCAACTGTCCCCCTAGATCCAACCAATCTGATATGTCCTGCTGAAATCCCACCAGTTGTGCCTCACAAGAAAATTTCTTTCTAAATCCATACTGGCTCCTCAGGAACCAATTTTTATCTTCACATACCCCTCTAATATATTTTACTATTAAACTCTCAAAGATTTTACAAACTACACTGGTCAGACTTACTGGTCTGTAGTTCTCAGGTTTACTTCTATCTCCCTTTCCTTTATAAACTGGTATTATTATAGATTCCTTCCATTCCTTTGGTATTCTACTATTGTTCATGACATAGTCGAAAAGAAACTTTAAATAAGGCACTATGTACCACCCCATTGCCTTTATTAATTCCCCAGTAATTTGATCACACCCTGCTGCTTTTCCTTGCTGAAGCAGTTTGATTTCTCTAAAAATATCCTCATTTGTAAAGGTGAAGCTTCCTGTGTCCTTATGTGTTTCACCCTCTCCAGTCTCATTTACGGTTTCCAACTCCTGACAATCTTCCACTGAATCTATGAATTCCCTACTAAATAGGTTTGCTTTCTCATTATCTGCAAATAAATGCTCACCCTCTTCTCCCTCCATTGTGGGAATGTGGATTCCGTTTCCCTTTTGGTTTTTAATATATGGATACAGCTTTTTCCATTTCCCTATATGGTCTTTACCCTCATGAAGTATGCCATTCATGTAATTTTCCTTTGCTTCCTTTTTCAACCTATTGAGCTCCTTTATTAGCTGCTTTCTGGTTTCTCTGTTTCCCCTGCCCTCTTTGATTTGACTGTTTACCATTCTACATTTCCTTTTTAATTTTCGTATGTCCTTTGTATAGTAAACAGGGTCTGAGGTTGTTTTTCCCTTCTTAATAGGTACAAATATCTTCTCACCCTCCCAAATGATTTCCTTAAAATTTGCCCAGAGTGTATCCACATTACTCCCTTCACTTATCCAAGAATTAAATTTTGATTTCAGGTAAGCTCCAAATTCATCGAATTTAGTTTTTCTGTATAATTTCTTGTCCTGTGTGACCCTCCTATTAAGCCTTTTTGGTACCAGACCAACGTCCATTATTGCAGCCTTATGGTCACCTATTCCTTCAATTACGTGGGTTTTATCAACAAGTTCCCCTGGTTTTATCAGGAATACATCCAGGAAATTGCAGAGTCTAGTTGGTGCTTGCACTACTTGTGTAAATCCTCCCTCCCAAACTAATTTATTTGCAAGTTTCTGTTCATGGGCTTCTGTTGCAGCTCCATTCCAATCAACTTCTGGCAAGTTTAAATCCCCCCCAATTATTATCATGTCATTATTGTTTTTATGAGTGTAATCTATTAGTTTCTCAAATATTTCCATGTCTCGTTTCTCTCTCCCAGGCCTATATATTCCTATAATTCCCACCTCCTTCATATTGTCACAAACTAATTTTATCCCTAATATTTCATCCTTTTCGTCGGTAAACCATTCATGTGAGCAGTAAGTTTCCTTCACCAGTATAAACACCCCCCCTCCCTTCTTATTTCCTCGGTCTCTACGATAGACTACATACCCTTCTGGGAATACTTCTCTATTTCCTACCCCTTCTCTCAGCCATGATTCCACTCCTATCGCCACATCAATTTCATATGCTTCCATTGCTGTACTGAGTTTTATTTGCTTGTTTACTACACTTTGACAGTTTACCAAGAGCAATCTTAGACCCCCCTCCCCCTTCAAATTTTGATGTTGTGGGTGTGCAATTAGTAATCCCTTGCTCCCCTGACTCGAGTCCTGTTTTTCGTGGTACTGATTTACTGTATCTATTCCAGTGGACTCATTTACGCCCCCCATTTTCTGAATTAGTTTCCCGAAAGCATTTTCTTAGATATCCTGTTCAGCAGTTTACCGAACTTAGAGGTCCCTTTCCTATTGAGGTGTAACCCATCTGTACTAAAATCATAGTCATTAAGCCATCCATTTGCATCGACAAAAAGGACGTCTCCATTGCGACACAGCCAGTCTAGTGTGGAATTTACAGCATCCACATAGCGGTAGTCGACATCATTCCTATATAACACTTCACTGAGACAAAGCTTTGTCTCCGGAAACTTCACTTTTACTGTCGCAATAAGAGTATCAGCCTCGGCCATTATATCACTGGGTGTTGTTGAGTTTAGAATGCCATTTGTACCAACGTGGATAATTAACGTCTCGGGTGTTTCCTTTATTTTATTATTGTTCACATGTGCTGTCAGTTGTCCCACTTGCATGCCCGGATAGCAATATGTGATTCCTTCTTCAATTTCAGGCCCAACATTCCTCACCATAGAATCACCTATTATTACCGTACGGGCATGTTTACGCTTCGATCGCCGACGGGATTTCCTTTGACTTTCCGAAACCATAGGAAGGTTACATTCTGTGTTGACTACGTCATCTTCTGACCCTAAGATCTGAAATCTATTCGCTGTTGCGATGCCTTTATGTGAAGATCCATTGCCTGTTACATGAGGCCTGGTATGCCTAAGATTTTTTGACTTAACCTCTGTATAATCCCTACCATGTTCTCGCGGTATCTTAATATTTGCCCTACCTTCCTTTAAGCCCTTCAGTTCCAGGAGAGCATTTTCTAAATCAATTGATATCATCTTGATTATTTCGTCTTTTGAGAATAGCTCGAGCTCCAGAGATTTTATTCTGAACCGTAGATGCGATGCGGTCGAAGTGAGGTTATCTGAAACAACATCGTCTTCCGAATTTGGCACTTCACTTGCGAACGCATTCTTAAACACGCATGTTTCACAAACTTCAAGACTGGCCCTACTATCGTTTTTACATCCATTACACATCACACACACGTTATTTTCAAACTTTTCGCTCGGAGAAAAATCTCGACCGTTAACCGCCATGTTCTTGGCTTGGCGAACCACTTACCCTCTATAGCTGAGTTCATTAACCTCCTAGGTAACTTCTCCTCCCCAATTTTCATCGCATGACCTCACCTTCTGAGACAGCTCATATGAATAGCTTCATCTAAATTGTTCATTTCTTAGTCTTTATCTCTTCATTATGAGTACCCTCCTGCCATTACTCACATCTATTTTTCCCAATCATTCTTGCTTATCATATCAGTTTCCTCCAGCTTATGTATTACAGTAGATTATGGTGTTTGAAGCCATTTTCAGTGTTGCCTTAGTAAACAAAGTTTAATGTTTTTCAGTCGGTCAACACGATCGTACCCAATTGTGATGGGTTATTCCCTAATCCTGAAAAAAATTTACATGTGATTAATGAATTATAGTATATATTGTATTTATTAATCTCATGTACATTTTTTCAGGATTAGGGTATAACCCATCACAATTGGGTACAATTGTGTTGACCGACTGAAAAACATTAAATTTCGTTATGTATTAGATATTTGGAATCCACCCAGCTCTCACTCCCATACACTCTAAATACTTAGTGATGTAGAGAGAGTTTCGTCACTACACTAACTTTTAACAGAGTACAGTAAATTGCAACTGAGAATTCTCTGCTTCGGCTTTCTGGTCCTTGACTTTATCTCTTTCACTATACCATATTTTCTCGCATAATTAATGCACCTTTTTTTTTTTTAATGAAAAGTACATCGCAACCGGTACCGCGGTTGCTGCTGTTAACACTGCTCACATCTCTCCATAAGAAGTCATCTTCACTCCTGTCTAGTGCATTCGAGACTCCTGTTTTCTTAAAGCTATTTTCAATCATATCCCAAACACGCAATATCCCTCACAAAGAAGTTCCACAGGTGGTTTCCGAATCTTACCTGTTGGAGTGTCTGTGCACATTTTCCACCATCCAGCCTGATAAAGTTTTCACACACTGTCCTTGATGGTTTCTTGATCAATATGTCCTAGGGTTGAAGTACCAATGCCAATCCACTAGGAGACACTACCAAATCGGTTTTCATGGTTTCCAATAACTTCTTAGTATCTTCTGTCAGGTGACCACGAAAACTGGCCAACACGAGGAGGTCCGAGCATCGAAGGAGAGATCCCGCTCGATTTCCCTAAACTGTTCGTATCCAATCTTGTAAGAGTGAAGTGTCCTTCCACTCTTTTTCTTAATTAAAAATGTGGATCCCTCGTGAAAATTTTACTTTTGGCATTGTTTTTCATTTCAGAACAACGTAAGGTGCAAGCTTTCTTGCTTCCAGTTGTGCGTACGATAACACTCTGTCCCTTTTTATCCATTGTTCGATTTTGAGGCATATCGAAACTGATCGGCATCTACAGTAATTAGCATTTCCAATTTGGGAAAGCAAATATTTCTTCATTTTCTGCTTCCTAATCATGAAGTAATGTAAATTAATTACTTTATTGTTGTAATTATTCGGCATTCTTTGCGAGATGTGCTGGCCACTTGAAGTGCAGTTTTATGCTTTTATCAGTAGCGCGCGTTGCACTCGGCCACTGAATACTTGCTGCCTGCTGCTCTATTTCCATGTGTTTCGGTGTACCTAATCACTGCTAGTTCATGTGATGCAGTGTTTCTCGAATACTTGCTCTTTGTGAATTAATGAACAATTTTGAAATCTTAGAACATGCATGTACCTTATACACTCATAAAATATGTTTGTAACTGAAATAGGGCATCACGAGCCAGTGATACTTCCAAACAGGTGATAACAGGAAGTTGCAGTTTATTTGAAAAACCTGGTCTCACAATGGGAAGGCTGCTATTTGATATCTTCACTTAGAAATGCATTCTGTTGCACAATGAATCGTCGAGTAAATAGATGTGTCGTATATGCCAACATTTCTTTTTCCCAACTCTGAACCCAAAAAGTAAGGGTGCATAAATTATGTGTGGGTATAAATTATGCAAGAAAATATGTTACTACCTCCCTGATAGAATACACATCCCAAGTACTTAAAATGGTCCACCAACTCCACCAGCTCCTCTAGCAAAAGCCAGACTGCTTGCCTGGTTTCCACCTAACTGAATCCCATCCGACCATTTCTTTACCATTTGGCCAAATTTTATCTACCCCTGCTGCTTTGTGATAATGCAGTTTTTTCACCATCCTCAACTGTGATTCTGTTCCCACCCTAATCCCCCACCTGCATTATCTCAAAATCCACTACATTGCCAGAAGAGTTTCCATTTACATTTAGTGAGTTTTCAAAGTAATCCTGCCATATTCCCAGTGCTTCCTTGACATCTAAATTCATTTTCCCATTTATACTAAATACTGCTCGTTTCTATTTTTCTCAAAGATTCTTTATAATACTTCAAATAAGCTTTCATGCCACTTGGCCTAATGTTTCTAATTTATCTCCAAATTCCTCCCATGATGTCCTTTTAGATTCTGTTATTGTTTGTTTGGTTGTTTCCACTACATAATGTTCCCAGTCTACCAGATTCCTAGTTTGGAAACATTTCTGGTAAACTTTATTTTTACTTTTACAAGACAACTTCACTGTGTCATTCCACCAGGATGTGCACTTTGTTTTTCTGTTTTTACATACTCTTGTTCAAAGACATACCTTTGCTACTTCTAGAACTGCATCCTGTATCCTGACCACTCCCTTTAAGTGTCCTGAGTTTCTTTACCAACTGCACTTTGGAATTTCCCACTAATCATTTTGATGTATTCCTGCGTAAGTCCTGGAGATTTGCAACTCTAATCCGTCTTTTGCACTTTAGGTTGAACTATGCTCAATTCACAGCAGATCAGTTTGTAGTCCCCTGGATATCCTACAAATTCATGAATTTCAATACAGTTCAATAACCAGAAAAAAATACAGATTATATGGATGATGAGAGGGTTAAAAAAATAAATGATAGCATGAATACAGAGCATTTAATTATCATTGCAGGATGCTCCAAATCATTCACTACATAGAAAGAAATTGAGAGATCAACTAGTTGACCATAGCAATCAAATAAAAACAAGTGCCTTGCCTAAATTGTTGGATGAAATGAATATAAGTTTATTAATTAATATAGCAGTTAGCAGCAAATAATTAACCAAACTAGAATAAGGAATGGCCAGCCCTATTTTGTAGAATGGGGTGCACTTCACCTTTGAGGACAACTGAGTAGCAGTCTGATTTGAATGGCAGCAACCTCGGTCAAGAAAGCCAAAGTTAATGTCTAAGGAGACATATGTCACCCTACAAGCAGCAGTCACTTGGATGGTCAAGGGCTGTCAAGTGGAGGTTGGTAGAGGAAAACCACTCCCTGATAGCTTAGCTAAGTAATAAAAAAATGATAGGGCACTAAATAAGCATTGCCAACTGGAATTAAAGCTATGAAAATGGAAACCAAAAATAAATCTTACTTTGTCCTGGGCAAGGCTGCTGTTTTAACAGACTTTGTCTGCTTTAATGGATTTTTGCATGTTGTAATGGATTTTTAAAAAACATTCACAGATTTGCATATTTTAAAAATGTTATTGATTTATTTAGTACCGGTAACTGTATTCATTTTATTTATTTAATTAATTAATTAATTAATTAATTTATGAACACTTCAGACATTACAACATACAATTCGCCTACTCATTTCTAGAAGAAATATACAGTGAGTCAGTATATTATGCAAGAGATTGCTTAGACGGTGAGACGAGAAATGGGAATAATATTGTTGTCTGGCCCTTGTCCCTTGGTTTCAACTGTTTTTTTTAATAACTTTTTTGACTTATAATTTTCATAATGGTTTGCCCAGCCAATACACAAAAAGTTCAATGGGGACACTGTAATGGTTTCCTCTGCCCTCACGTTGAGCGACAAGTGCAGCGTTAATTATTGCCCCATCTGTTGGTAGCGACAAATGTAGCAGTTTCGCTGCCCCTAACTGTTGGGTGATAATTGTAACTGTTGACCTTTGCCTAAGCTATGTTGTTTTAATGGGCGCCAAGACCTCAATGCAATGCTGAAATCTAAATTTGTATTTAACAACGTCTAGCTCTGGTAGAACACCTTCAAGAATCTATTCACTCAGATCGTGGTATGATTTGATCATTAACCCAACAAACAATTGTATCAGGAGAAGGAATTGGTCTATATCTAATGCTACCTACTGAAAGCAAAGATTGCATTGTAAAAGAAATGAATTTACTATATAAAACAAGTATAGCAAAATTAATAATAATAATAAGTATAAAATTTAAATTGAAGCGTTGCGATTTTAATATTACTGATAGAAAATTACGTGAAAACGGAGTCTGATAAATTGATTTTACTCTTATTTCCAAGCTATGAAGTTACTGAAATATGAAATGTAAAACAAAGAAAAATGAGAGATTGCGTATTTCTGCGTCATTTGCGCTTACCACTGGAAATTGCCAAAGCATTTCCCTCGTACTTGATGATGCTGTGTGCTTCCCACAGTCTCCTGGACGTCGTCATCTCCGTCGAAATTTGATGATATTCTGGTAGATTAGATAATTCTATGGTCCGTACATCGGACCCAAACAGTCGTACAACCACACTGGTTAAGTTTTACAAAAGTTAGTCGTCCACTCCACGGAACATCGGAGCGACTCCCGCGTCCAACCGTACTGCTTTCGTCTTACACAGAATGTCCTCGTTCCACGGATCATCGGAGCGACTCCCGCGTATAACCACACTCGGCAAGAACTACACAGATTGTCCTCGTTTCACGGCGCGTCGAACGATATATGCACACGTTGGCTCCCCCCACCAGTCTCCACTTCCAGCTTACGTGGTCTCCACTGATTGGCTGAGCACGCCGCTACTTCCCCTCCTCTGGTTCATTACACACGGCGCGCGAGAGGGAGAAGTCGTTTTCCGTTCCGTATATTCGCCTTTACTTGACGATGCGACCCAAGCTTGCGTCATACTTCTTGACAGGAATCAGCTTGTATTTGAATTTCCAGTGAGTCATGTCTCTCAAATACCCTAACTGACAAAACTCCGTAAAATTCCGTAATCAGATAATTTTCTATGATATCGTCGTTCGTAATAATTTGCTTGATAGTGTTTTCTAAGACATAGAAAACCTATCTGAATGCTAATAATTTTTATAAAATGCTCCGAAAATACCTTAATAATAATTATAATAAATTAATAATAATAATAAATTAACATGAACAATTCTCTTGGCTGAACAATTTGCCGCGTAAATAATTATAGAATGGCTTCCTACTGACTTATGCCAGTGGCATAAAAACCCCTCGAAAAACACGTTACGTATTCGCCTCGGATCATCGGATGATTTACCGTGACGACGGTCCATTATCCGATTATCCCAGACACGTTAATAAACCCCATCCAAAATACATATTACATAAATGAGATCACCCTAAATTACAGATATATACACTCATAATTTTTCTTCACGCACTTTGCGTCAAAGTTTGTTGTCACTATGGATTGCGATTTGCAACCAGTCCAATGTTTTACATATAGAATAGTGTTCCACGGATATTTCCGCCTCTCAAATTTCTCTATGTTGGAAAAATAGACATAATTAATGTGTGAGCACTATGTACTTATGATGTCATATCACACGCATTGAAGGTGTTCTGATATATTTATATAACCATAGAACTTCCTAATGTCACTGGAGGTTCCTTCCTTATTGTGAAATTAATCCCATTTCTCACTGAGCACATGATCACACTATTGTGGCAGCGCCTCGTAACCATAATACTTAATCTCTCTTTAAAGTAGATTAAATTAATATTGACTTCTGAAAAAAAAACAGTAAATGCGCATTACATATAACACCAAATATTTCTGTGCCGTAATCGCCCTGTCTTGTTAAGTTCCCGTAGACCATATTCTACTTAATACTAGTTCTCAACACAGACCCATTCTCCTCACACAAATAATACCATTATACAAATTGCCTTAAATTACACACTTACAAATCTTACATGGCGAGGCCGTAAACAGAAATCACGTGTGCTGATATGTATGAGTTTCATGAAGGACTGTCTCGCCTTCTGATGGCCCATCTTTTGCCTCGTGGACGCCTTAAGCAAAAATACCCTGTTCAAGCGCTCACCCATCTCTTGGAGGCAAATGGGAATTCACCAGCGCTACCAAATTCTGGCCTTGGTATATCGAGACATTTTAGTGCTCAAGAGCATCCGACAATCCCGTCATATTTCCCTGTACCTTAAAAACTCTCATTTACTTACATACTACCCCCCTGTGTGACTTCTGATACGCCTGCCTGGAAGACCAACTCCTCCCACGCACCAAATACCACACTTACTCATTTGATAGGCTGGCTCGCCAGCTAAACACACTCGCTTTATGACACATATTTTCGTAGACTATGTATATTATACGTCCCATATAATCTGTTTCCCTCACTATTCTCCAGCACATATGCTGTTTTTCCAATACGTTTGGAAACTATAAATGGGCCCTCGTAGAGATAAAAGAACTTGGACATGACTTTCTCTAGCTTATTTGACTGTTTCGGCACTCTAAGTAAGACTGTCTCCCGGCTCGAATAGGTCAAATTTAGTTTCTTTTTGTTGGCGAATTCTCTTTTGTGTTGACTTAGATAAATTCTGTTTCGCCAACTAGACAATGTAATCCATCCCCGGTTGCTTACCCTCATTTAATCCCAACACCCTCGCTAGTTCATTTTGTGGTCTTTTTCCGAAGTGAACTTCGTATGGCGTCAATTTCGTGCTCTCATGCTGGACAGAATTCAGCCAAGTCTCGACCTTGGGATGATGTCCAACCCAGGCCGCATGCTTGTCATGCTCTAGAGTCCGAAAAAGACGAGCCACTTCCCTTAATGGACGCTCTGCAGAATTACCCTGAGGGTACCTTACAGAGGAATGAACGTGTGTTATACCAGCTTCCTGCATACTGGTTCTCCATTTCTTTGCAGTAAACTGTGGTCCACTGTCAGATAGTATCCTGAGAGGAAGGCCAAACTCAGGTACATACTTATTAATGATCAGACGGCTACACGCTAGTCCCGTGGCTTTCCTTAGCGGATATAGCTTGACATACTTACTAAAAGCGTCAATAACTATAAAAATGTACTCGTAGCCGTACTGTCCTTTAACGATCGGGCCAAATAAATCCACACACAGTAGTTCGCCGGGACTACTGGTGAGAACTGCAGATCTCTCCCCCACTAAATATTTAACTGCATATTTACTCCTTTGACAGGTGTCACACTTAGCTAAAATTCTCCTAACCTCCCTTCCCATTTTACTCCAAATGAAGTCACGACCAATTTCATAGAAGACCTTGGCAGCACCAAAGTGTCCTAATTCCCTATGAATGAACCAAATTAGCTCCTCCCGCAAAGTGGCAGGAACACATATTGCCCACCGATTATTCCTACATTTCCTTGCAAGAAGCCCATCCTGCATCTTGTACGTGAACCGTCCTACTTTCACATACTCTTCTTCACCTATTTCCAACCTAGCCAGTGGCTCCTTTAACTTAATGTCATCACGTTGCTCCACTAGCATATTTCTCAGTGTCTGTAACGATGCCCTGTTGCTACTGTCCACACATGCACATATTAAAATACCGTCCTCTGCTTTAACCACAGGATAATCCCTACATAAATTAGTGTCCCTCGATAGCATGTCTGCAAGAATGTTATCTTTACCTTTAATATATTTTACTGTGAATTCGTATTCCTGCAGAGCAAGAATCCACCTACTAACTCTGTTAGAACTGAGTTTACAAGTTCTCATATACAGTAATGCATGGTGATCTGTGTGGATCTCAAATTTCCCCCCTACTAAATACATTCTAAATTTCCCTAAACTGAAAACAATACCTAAAAGCTCTAACTCAGTAATCGTGTATCTTTTCTCTGCTGCTGTCAGTCCTCGCGAAGCTAACGATACAATGCACAGATTACCCTCATCATCTCTCTGACATAATACTCCAGCAATGCCTATATGTGAAGCATCTGTCATAACCACATATTCCTTATCTTTTAACGGATATTTCAGCACTACAGCTTTCTCAAAACCTTCCTTCAGCGCTCTAAAAGCCTGATCATGCTTGGACTCCCATCTCCACAGAGTCCCACTTTTAAGCAATTCCCTGAATGGTTCTACCAACCCTGAGTATTTAAGAACGAACCTCCTGAAAAAGTTGCAAATTCCCAGGTAAGTTTTTAACTGTTTAACATTCTGTGGCACCTCTGCGTTAAGTATCTTATTAACCCTACTTTCTTCTGGTGTTACACCTCTACTCGACACTCTATGACCTAAAAATGTCACTTCTGACTGACAGAATGACGACTTAGACAGCTTCAAAGTGAACCCTGCCTGATCTAACTTCTGAAAAACTATATTTAAATGACGTAGATGCTCCTCAAAACTGCGTGAACTAATTACCATATCATCTATGTAAATGGTTACAAACTCTCCTGTGTCATCCCCTAATGCGATGTTTAAAGCCCTAATTAAAGCTGCTGAACTACTCTTTAACCCATAAGGTGTTCTACAAAATTGATAAAGGTTATATTTATGACTAAAAGCTGTAAATGGTCTATCTTCGTACATAAGTGGCACTTGCCAAAAACTGGAACTCAAATCTACACAAGTGAAATACTTCTTCCCCTCAAATGTTTGCATTAATTCCTCTATTGACATAGATTTCAGCTGATCTGAACTAATTCTACTGTTAACCAAACGAGCGTCTAAACAAATACGAACAGTGCCGTCGGTCTTGGGTACCGTGATCAAAGAATTAACATGTGGACTGTTAGAGTGCTCAATAATCCCATCTTCAAGCATCTGATTAATTTGTGCCTCAACTGCACTCTGATAAGCGAAAGGTACAGGATATCTATGTCCTGTGAATACTGACCTATCAATAACGTTCAATGAATGTGTATAGCAATTGGCCATACCAATGCGATCCTCAAAACTCTCCTATTACACAATAACACATCATAGAGCCGAACACATTGTTCCACCTCTATATTTCCCTGAAATGCAGCATCACGTAACGAGTCCTCTAGACTTCCGTTCCTAATCACACTGCCCACAAAACATGGAGAACCCCGCTCTACGGCTGGCGATATCTCATTTAAAGTACAAATCACACCTACAATACTACTCCTCTGAATATGGTCATTGAACGCTACTTCTACTTCAGAATCTCCCCATTTAAATTTCAAACTCCCTACATCATAACATAAGTTACCAGACACTCTACTTAGCCACTCGGAACCCAAGATAACACTGAATACTAAATTTGGAATTACAAGACAAATCTGCTTCTCTACATGATTATTAATTTTAATGTCTACTAAAACTTGCTTAGAAATTACTTTAGACCTCTTCCCAACAGCTGTGATAACAAAAGTGCTTTTAATTGGCATCTCCTCAAAATTTACTCCAGTTCCTTTCATTTTATCATAAAATGCACTACTTATGCAACTCTTCATACAATCACTATCAATTAAAACATCTGTGTATGCCTCGGACACGTTAAATTTAACTATGGGGCTCTTACTAACCACTTCCTGAATAATACCTTCATCATTTAGTTCATGTAATAATTCATTTCTTACATTTAGGTCATAGGGTTCCTGTATAATTGTATGGACAGGGCATGCTACAGACAGAGATTCTGACCTTACTTCGCAGCCTGGTTCGCGTTTAAAGAACCGCTACAGCTGGCTGTAGTACTACTAACTACTGAACTGGTCTGGTTGCTCTGGGCTGTGTTGTCATTGTTTGGCTGTATATTACTACCACTAGGCTGTCCTCTTCCTTGACCCCTATTCTGGTTGTATTTATTGTCATTATAATTTCTCCCTTGATTTCCCCTGAAATCATTGTTTCTCCCTTGATTTCCCCTGTAATCATTGTTCCTCCCTTGATTTCCCCTGAAATCATTGTTCCTCCCTTGATACTGATTACCATAGCCGTTTCCTCTGTTCTGATTTAGCTGATTATTATTATTTCTATTTTGAGCGTTGGCCCCTTCGCCACCGTTCCCTTGAACTTCCTGATGCCTGGCTTCGTTAGGTCTATTATTATTATTACCCTGGTTCCTATTGAAATTGTCCTCATAACCCCCTCTTCCTAGTGCATCAAATGTGCTTAACAAATTTTCTACTTGTGATATAGTCTTTACATTCTGGATACAAGCAGCCTCCTTGATCCTATAGGGAAAGTGCCTAAGTAGCAACCTCACCACATCACTTTCCTCCTTCAAGCCATCCAGATATTTACACACTAATACCTGCCCTAAAAAGTATTCGGTCATGGTGGAGCTTCCTTTAGGGTTATATTTACCACACACTACTCCCTTACGATGCTGCGACTGAATAACCTCATTCCAGAACTTTTCACAGAATTTCATTTTAAAATCATTAATATCAGTAAACTTGTCTCTGTAGACAGCAAACCAATTCCTCGTTTCCCCCACAAACACTTGTTCTAAAATTTCAACTACCTGGCACCACTCAATACTACCATTTTCCAACCTCTCCCCGAATTTATTTTCTATAGTGTTCATGAACTCCATTGGGCACCCCTGTCGATTGCTGAACTTACCCAGTTCTACCTCCCTGTGTGTGCTATTCACAAAAACTGGCCTATTCTAACTATTTTCTTGCCTGATCCTAGCTTTTAATTTTAATTCTAATTCTGTGATTTTCTCCTCAGCCTTCCTCTCAATACTGTTTACTGTTAATTTAATGTTTCCTTCTGATTCTTCTACTTTATCATATAGCTTTGCTTGTTTCTCCTCAATCTTGCTAATGCTCTCTCTATTACTCTCTCTTAAATCATGTACTTCTGCAACTATTTGCGAGTGGACTTTCTCAATTCTACCCCCCAGCTGTTCCTTAACCTCTTTAGTTGCTACCTGAATTTTGTCAATTTCTCCCCCCAATTGCTTTTTGACCTGCTGTGTTTCCAGTTGCACTAGTTCTTTTAAATTTTCAGCCTGTGTACTGATTCTAATTTCTAACTCCTCCTGTACTTTTCCTAATTTCTTGTCTACATCTGCAATGATCTCTTAAACCTTCTCTTCCATTACTCCTCTGATTTCTCCTCTAATCTGCTCCATTTTCACACTAATTTCCTTGTTGTTCTTATCTAATTTTGCATTATTCTGTTCTAATTTTTTATTTAAAGCTTCTGTACTTTCTTTATTTTCCCTACTGTTTTGTTCTAATTTTGCATTATTCTGTTCTAATTTTGCATTTAAGGCATCACTACTATCTTTGTTCTGATACATGAACTCGAGAAGTAAAGTTTTTAATTCTGGTTGGCCGCCTACACTCCCTGTTTCAGTATCGGGATTTACCTCCGCTACCCCGGTACTACCATCACTCGACATACTGCTCGTATCATCACTCTCCAGTTGATGACCACTACGTAACCTCATCTGTCTTTCTTTCTCATCCCCCATAATGATATACACTGATAAAGACAAATAACCCCCAAAATACAGGCACAGAAATATATACCCTTCTCCCTCCACAAATGTTATTAGGTTTTCAGCCCCAAGTTGTCGGCGACAATTGTAACATTTTTGCTGCCCACACGTTGAGCGTAAAAATGTAACAGTTTTGCTCGGGCCCCACGTTGGGCGCCAAATGTAATGGTTTCCTCTGCCCTCACGTTGAGTGACAAGTGCAAAGTTAATTATTTCCCCATCTGTTGGTAGCGACAAATGTAGCAGTTTCGCTGCCCCTAACTGTTGGGTGATAATTGTAACTGTTGACCTTTGCCTAAGCTATGTTGTTTTAATGGGCGCCAAGACCTCAATGCAATGCTGAAATCTAAATTTGTATTTAACAACGTCTAGCTCTGGTAGAACACCTTCAAGAATCTATTCACTCAGATCGTGGTATGATTTGATCATTAACCCAACAAACAATTGTATCAGGAGAAGGAATTGGTCTATATCTAATGCTACCTACTGAAAGCAAAGATTGCATTGTAAAAGAAATGAATTTATTATATAAAACAAGTATAGCAAAATTAATAATAATAATAAGTATAAAATTTAAATTGGAGCGTTGCGATTTTAATATTACCGATAGAAAATTACGTGAAAACGGAGTCTGATAAATTGATTTTACTCTTATTTCCAAGCTATGAAGTTACTGAAATATGAAATGTAAAACAAAGAAAAATGAGAGATTGCGTATTTCTGCGTCATTTGCGCTTATCACTGGAAATTGCCAAAGCATTTCCCTCGTACTTGATGATGCTGTGTGCTTCCCACAGTCTCCTGGACGTCGTCATCTCCGTCGAAATTTGATGATATTCTGGTAGATTAGATAATTCTATGGTCCGTACGTCGGACCCAAACAGTCGTACAACCACACTGGTTAAGTTTTACAAAAGTTAGTCGTCCACTCCACGGATCATCGGAGCGACTCCCGCGTCCAACCGTACTGCTTTCGTCTTACACAGAATGTCCTCGTTCCACGGATCATCGGAGCGACTCCCGCGTATAACCACACTCGGCAAGAACTACACAGATTGTCCTCGTTTCACGGCGCGTCGAACGATATATGCACACGTTGGCTCCCCCCACCAGTCTCCACTTCCAGCTTACGTGGTCTCCACTGATCGGCTGAGCACGCCGCTACTTCCCTTCCTCTGGTTCATTACACACGGCGCGCGAGAGGGAGAAGTCGTTTTCCGTTCCGTATATTCGCCTTTTCTTGACGATGCGACCCAAGCTTGCGTCATACTTCTTGACAGGAATCAGCTTGTATTTGAATTTCCAGTGAGTCATGTCTCTCAAATACCCTAACTGACAAAACTCCGTAAAATTCCGTAATCAGATAATTTTCTATGATATCGTCGTTCGTAATAATTTGCTTGATAGCGTTTTCTAAGACATAGAAAACCTATCTGAATGCTAATAATTTTTATAAAATGCTCCAAAAATACCTTAATAATAATTATAATAAATTAATAATAATAATAATAAATTAACATGAACAATTCTCTTGGCTGAACAATTTGCCGCGTAAATAATTATAGAATGGCTTCCTACTGACTTATGCCAGTGGCATAAAAACCCCTCGAAAAACACGTTGCAACACAGGAAATGTAGTTCCATATCCCTAGGGTTTCGTCATCTCATGTGTAGAACTGAAGATGTCCATGAAGTAACTATCAAACCCATGATTCTATTAGACCTCTGGTATGGTTCAGTAAGAGTCTGTGCAGTCTGTTACCCTAAACCAAGAGGAGTAATTTTCCTTACCAATTCAGGTGATAGGATGTTTTAGAATCGAAGGCTCACCATACAGTACTTGTCGGGCTTAGATGGTGTATACTGTTGGAAGGACACTTTCCTCTGAAGGGAATGAGTTGCTCATCATTGTGATCAGTTTAAATTAGAATTCACCATGTCCCAGGAGCAAGCTTGTCCGTCTGATGATGGATCGATCTTGTTGTTTTGTCATCAAATGACTTCAATCGCTTCAATCCCATCCTGGCCATGAATCTTTTGAAGAATGGTCTCACTTTGGTTGGAACAGTAGGACAATGTTTTATCCATCTTCGTTTGAATCATATAAGAGCCGAGAAGAATTGTTGTCTGTTTTTAGTTTTATCAGCACCAGTTCCTTAAGGTTCTATGTTCCAAAACTTAGAAAATCAACTTTTTTCAACTATGCATTTCTTCTAGGAAGCCATAGGAGAACAAAGAAGAAGTTGGTAACTATACTCCACACTAAACACAAAAGGTAGATTGGATGGCACAGTCATATGTGTGGAAAAGATGCACAATTTAGTTTTGTCTGGATATGATCGGTAATGCTGCCTTTGTTATGCAGAAACACTTAATCCAAAATGGAGTTTTGGAAGCATGCCATTAGACGGCTGTTCCTTGTAAATATAGTCAACAACTTCATCTAACCATAAGACTTCAGAAGGAAATCTGACGAGTGCTGTAATTCAATTCAGAAATGAACACCCACCATCCCAACCATAAGTAGTTCAGCAACAGAGGTTTGACATGTGTCCTTGGGCTAAGGCTAGGTATGGTGGAGCCGTTTGTAATGGACATGGAGAATAAAGCCATGTGTGTAACAATTGCAAATCCAAGAAATTGTATTTTTGAAAGTATGCCATTTATGCACAGAATGAATTTGGCACTTGATTTGAAAGACATGACATGTGTAAAACAAAGACATATACAATGTGTAAATTTGTTTATAATGTACTTAAAATTTGACTTCATTGACTATTACTGTATCTTATTAATGTTACCATTTATGTAGTGGTATTGTAATGTAAGGAATTCTCTCAACAATTGAATATGGGTATGGTACCCAATATTACCACCAAATAACTCAATGGTCCTCTGGGTCCAATGGACTGTACCACAAGAAAGGCTTGCCCAGAATAACCTGAACTATGTGAGTCATCTACTTAATTAATGGCATAGTAATGATCCAACACAATAGGAAACCCACGCACACATTTCCCCAAATCAAATTGCTCAACAGCTTCTGGAAAATGGTAAAACAGACAAAAAAGGGAAAGGGCCTAAGTTTCAGAGGCAAGAACATCTAAAAACTAACGAGCTCTCAAATTTGTTTTGTGAAAACGAGCTACAGAAAGCTATACAACAATGCAAGAATAGCAAGGCAGCGGGCATGGACGACATGCGGATAGAACAGATAAAGAATTTTGGACCTACAACACTGAAATGGCTTCTGGAACTCTACAATAACTGCTTCAGACAGAACAAGATTCCAAAGATATGGAGGAAAGCCAAGATAATTTCTATCTTGAAACCTGGGAAAGAGCCTTCTGACCTTCAGAGCTATCGACCTATCTCATTATTATGTCATCTTTATAAGATATTTGAAAGGTTGCTGTTGAACCGGTTATCACCAATGATTGATAGTCTACTCATACCTGAACAGGTAGGTTTTAGACCACAAAGGAATTGTACAGTGCAAGTAACTCACTTAACTCAACACATAGAGGATAGGTTTGAAAGGGGGAAGATCACAGCGGTGGCATTTATCGACCTTTCATCAGCTTATGATACAGTCCAACACCGCATAATGGTGCACAAGATCTATAGATTAACCAAGGATTATGGTTTCACCAGAATAATTGCCACCTTACTACACAATCGAAGATTCTATGTTGAATTCCAAGGAAGACACAGTTGATGGAGAAACCAAAGAAATGTTCTACCCCAAGGGAGCGTATTGTCACCGATACTCTTCAACATCTACACAAACGATCAGCCAAGACCTCTTCCATGCAAAAGTTTCATATATGCAGATGACCTTTCCTTGACACTACAGACAGATGATTTTGAAGATGCAGAACAGTTGCTTACAACAGCTCTAAGAACTTTACCTCATTACAACAAGAACGCGCTGAAGCGAAACCCACAGAAAACTCAGGTCTGCGCTTTTCACCTTCGAAATCGGCAGACAGGAAGGAAACTGAAAGTCATTTGTGAGGGCTCTGAATTAGAGCATTGTTTTACCCCCAAATACCTTGGAGTTGCCCTAGATAGATTGTTAACCTATCGGTGGCACTGCCTTAACACTAAACAGAAGGTGGCAGCCCGAAATAACATCATTTGGAAGCTCATTGGTAATAATTGGGGTGCCACCACCTGGTGTTGGTCCGTACTTCTGCAATGGCACTCTGTTTCTTTGCCGGTGAATATGCCTGCCCTGTATGGCAGAAATCAGCCCATGCAAAACAAGTTGACGTAGCTCTTAATGAAACTGCAAGGCTTATTATAGGATGCCTGAAACCGACTTCCGTCGACTAGCTGTACTACATGGCAGGCATTGCTCCCCCTGAAATACATCAGGAAGTAGCCGCAAATGCCGAAAGAAAGAAAGTGGAAGAAAATGAGCTACACCCGCTGCACGGATATACTCCTCCAAGACATAGATTGAAATCTAGGAAGAGCTTTTTACAGTCAACATCTTCACTTACCACATCCTCCAACAAAGCCAGAGAAGAACTGTGGGCAGCCCAAATCAATCATCTTCCAACAGGGGTAACACCAGCAGAATGCCTACCAGCCGGACACAACGTGGACTGGACCACTTGGAAATCACTAAACAGAGCAGGTGTTGGCAAAACTAAGGATAACCTAATGAAATGGGGATACCTACAAGAATCAACATTTTGTGAATGTGGAGAGGTACAGACAACAAAGCATCTGTGTCAGTGCTTATGCTGCCCCGATTCTTGTAGTGAGGAGGAGTTGTTTAAGGCACAAGAAAATGCTATAGCAATTGCTTGTTTGTGGGCAAAGACAGTTTGATTACAATTATTAATCATCATCATCATCTTGCACAGTTTCCAGCCACTGGCCGGGTCTGTTTGGAACACAAGCCTGTCCAACGTCTTCTGTCTTCCCACCATCTCTCAGCCTCCACCCTTGACCAGTCTTCTCCTCTCTTCTTCACGCTTTCTTCCACCCCCTTCAGCCACCTGTCTCTCGGTCTTCCTCTCGGTCTCTTTCCTTCCCACTTCGTCTCGTGTACTCTCCTGGGTATCCTCTTCTCCTCCATTCGTTTTACATGTCCATACCATCTAAGTCTAGATTTCTCTATACCATCCTGTAATGGTTCCTCCTTCATTAATTCTCTGGTCCTCTCATTTCTTATTCTGTCCATCTTTGTAGCTCCAATACTGCTTCTCAAGAACCTCATCTCACTGGCCTGTATTTTGCTCTTCTCCCTTCCTTTCATAACCCAGGTCTCCGAGGCATACGTCAGGATAGGGACATAGTAGTCCGATATATGATCCTTTTGCTGTTCCGAGGGACATCCTTGCTGCATAACATGCTTCTCACACTCCTCCGAAATGCTTCTGCCTGCCTCCCCCGCTCATTTATTTCTCTATCGTTTCTTCCATTATCTTGTATCAGGCTTCCCAGATACTTGAAACTCTCCACTTTCTTCAGCTGTTCCCCACCAATTGTTATTCCCGTTGTGGTTCTTTCCTTCTTCCTTGTTGTGATCACCATTTCACTCTTATTTATGCTAAATTTCATCCCATATCCTTGTATTATTCCTTCCCACACGCCCAACTGTTCCTGTACCTCCTCCTCCTTGTTTCCCCAAATCATCAAATCATCTGCAAACACCATTGCTTTCATCTTTTCTTCCCCAATTATTTGTCCCACTCGGGTAATTATGTCATCCATCACCACAATGAAAAGTAACGGTGACAGTGCACTTCCTTGTTTCAGGCCGTTCCTCTGTTCCAACCTGTCTGATCTCTCTCCTCCCACTTTCACACAGCTCACGCTCCCTTTGTACATCTCCTTTATCCTCTTTATAGTCCATTTTTTTACTCCTCTATCCTCCAGGGACTTCCATACTTTGTTTCTGCATACACCGTCATATGCTTTCTCAATGTCCATGAAGGCCATCAGTAGATCTGTTCCATACTCATAGTGCTGTTCTTGTAACTGCCTTACAGCAAAAATCAAATCCACTGTGGACCTTCCTGCTCTGAAGCCATGTTGTTCTTCCCTCATCCCTCCTTCTATCCTTGTCCTAATTCTCTTTTCCAAAACTTTCTCGAAGATCTTTGCACAATGACTCTTCAGTGTTATTCCCCGATAGTTTCTGCAATCTGTTCTACTACCTTTCTTGAAGATCGGGACAATTATTCCTTTTTTCCAGTCCTCTGGGGTCTTCCTTTCCTTCCATGCTGTCCTCACCTCTCCTGCTGCTCTCACCATCTCCACACTCAACTCATCCACACCCGGTGCCTTCCCTCCTTTCATCTTGTTCACTGCATCTTCCACTTCTTTCCATGTTAATTCCTTTTCTCTTTGCAGTTCATCTTCCTCTTCCCCGATTTCTTCCTCCTCACCATCTTTTCCATTTGGTTTCAGAAGTTCTTCAAAATATTCTTTCCACATTTCTTCAGTTCTTCCCTATTTTCTATCTCTTGTCCCCTTTTGTTCACCATTCTAACATAATCCGTAGGATCCTTCCGCCTCTTATTTTTTACCATCCCATACAGGACCTTTTTTGTACCTTCACTATCCTCCTTCATCATCTTTGTCCACTCGTCCAGCCACTTTCTTCTCTCCTCAGCCACTACTCTCTTCGCCTCCTTCTTTCTTTCCTGGTACTCTTCCCTTGTCTCTACCGTCCTATTTTGATACCAGCTCCTAAAGGCTCTATTCTTTTCCCTTACTATATCTTTTGTCTTCTCATTCCACCATGGTGTTTCCTTCCACCTCTTCTTACTACTTCTCCTCCCACATACTGCTTCAGCTGCACCTACTAGTGTCTTCTTAAATCTAGCCCATTCCTCTTCCACCCCTCGTTCTTCATCTGTTGGAATTCCTTCCTTTACCATTTTGAGGTACTGGACCCTTCTATCCCTTTCTTTCAGTTTCCATATCCTTATACGTCTTTCCTGGTTCTCAGTCCCTTTCTTCTCCTTACTCCCTCTCAGGTTCATTACCAGTAATCGATGGTCGCTAGCCAGGTTCTCCGACGGTATAACCTTGATGTCCGTGATGTTCTTATTCAGTTCTTTCTCATACAGTATATAGTCGACCACCGACTTCCTGGTCAAGTCTTCACTGTACCATGTGATTGTGTGGCTCTCTCTTTTCTTAAACCAGGAGTTCCCAACTAGCAGGCTGTTCCTCCGGCAGAAGTCCAACAGTCTCTTTCCTTCCTCATTTCTTCCGCCCCAACCCTCTGGTCCTAGAACACTCTCACAACCTTGTCTTTCTCTTCCTACATGGGCATTCAGATCCCCCATAACAATCATATTTCTTCCTACCAGCTGCTTCTGCAATTCCTCTTCAAACACCTCCTTCTCTTCAGAGGCGCAGCCTACTTGTGGAGCATACACTTGCACTATTTCTACGGTCTCTCCCCTCAGTGCTACTTTCACTTTCATCATCCTATCACTTATTCTCCTCACTTCTTCTTTTAAACCATCTCGTACTACTACTCCCACTCCATTCCTCTTTCCCTCTTCGTTCCCACTCCAGTACAGTCTATAGCCTTTTCTCAGTTCTCTCCTTCCTTCTCCTTTCCACTTTGTTTCTGTCAATCCAATAAATCCAACTTCCTTCTTTCCATCATATCCACTATCTCCTCCACCTTCCCCGTCAGCGTTTTTAGGTTTAAAGTTCCAAATCTTAGTCTGTGTGTACAGCCGTGTCGTCGTCTATTAAATCCATCATGTCCGAGGCTCGTTCCATTTTTGAAAGCATTTGGTTTCATCCACTACTTGCTTGCTGGGCCTATCGTAGCTTCACCAGAGCCCCGTTAGCTGTCACTTTTCAGGGTTCCTGTAGGACCTTCACAGCTACCGTAACGGTCCCGGGGCACACGAAGTCCCCACTGTACTTCGCCCCTACAGGCGATCCCCTACTTTGTGCCGTTGCCCGTCTCCCACGACGTGGACGAGGGGTTGGACTTATGGGAGACTACAATTATTAATATATATGTATAATTCCATGTTTCTCCTTTGCTTTTGTATGTACAATATTATTTATCCGCCTCTGATTCAAGTAAATAAATAAATAAATGGCATAGTATCATTTTTTGGATCCCATTACTTTGGCTAACTTTATGATGACAATTTCTTGTCAAAATAAAGTATTCATCTATAAGCAATTGCAGAAATTTCTGGTGCTGTGCTTGATTACGGTTACCATTAAGTTATCCAGTCCTACCCATTACTATCATTTTGACCCTTTTAAGAATTCAGGTGTTGGCAAAAGAGGGGAAGTGAGTTGAATATTAAGTTCCATTGTGATTCAACCTCTACAAGTCTTGCAAGTTGTGAGCTCACAGGGGAAGAACTTGCATATTATTATGATCTGCAATTATGTAATTTAGATTATAACTCACCCTAAAATATATACAGTACCGTTACCAGGCAAAATAGTGACCTCAGCCAGGTTTGTGATTTGGTCAATGATGGGTTAGCAGACCTCAGTGGGGGGTCATAGCAATGTGCAGCAATAAGGTTTTGTCTTATGTATACTTTACAGCAACTGGTGAAAATGGTCACCACAAGTAAATCATGTACAAGCTGCCAGAAAGTTTTAAAAATCTTGTTGCAGTTCTCAAATATTTTTAGTGTCACTGTGATTTAAATTTCGATATGAAGGTGAACAGTTGCTGTAAAATACGGGTAAAACAAAACCCTCAAACTAGGTTATTGATGCATTTTGTGTTATGGATCCTGTGCTCAGTCATTAGCGACAACACCAGCACTGACTGATACACAGACCTGGCTGCAGACACTAAATTTCCCAGTGTGTTTGGTGTTATTCAGCCTGTATATATCCTTCAAGTAAATGAAGGTAAGTTTATTTCGGAAAGAGAAGCATTAATGTATATACCTAGGTCTTCTTCATATGCCAAACATTTTTTTAATGTAAACATTTTCAGCACTTAAGTCTATTATGGGCATGTGGGCTTTTAAAGAAAAAGAGTCACAGTTTCCTCAAACAGGAGTGGTAAAGTGGTGTTTTCATGTTACAGGTGAGAGAGAGTTTCATGCGCCAGTTTGTGTACGAGGTGGAGGAAGATGAGACAGAAGGCGTCAAGAAAGTGAATGAAGTATTTGACTCTAAAATAGTCTATCGCAAACAAAAGCCTGTCAAAATTTTGAACAATCCGCCGAAAGTTCGTAACATAAGCACCAATTTGAGAAAAGCAGCTATTGCTTACATTATCAAGTAAGTTAATGTAATTTCTGTCTGCTCCATTCTTAGACTTTATAATTTTCTTGCAAATTTTTCTCTCTTGTTTGTTGAGTATATTTGAATGTGTGAATTAAACTGTATGTTACTGCAGTACTTTGTAGCAAACTGCCATGTCTCGCCCTACACTTGTACAGTTTAACAGTTCATAGAATTCTGTCTGTACACCACTACTACTGTCCATGACATTTACTTGTTTCTACAGTTTCTATCTGCACACCTCTACTGCTATCCATGGCATTTACTTGTCTGGCCCTACAGTTCATAGGATTTTGTATGTCTGTCTGTACACCACTGCGCAGCTGCTATCCATGGCATTTACATGTCTGGCCCTACAATTCATAGGATTCTGTCTGTACACCACTACTGCTATCCATGACATTTACTTGTCTGGCTCTACAATTCATAGGATTCTGACTGTACACCATGTAGTTAGGTTGTATTAGACAGTGGAATAAAGACCGAATTGTTAATGTTAACAGATATTTAATTTGAATAAATAGACACTGATACACTGGCACACTCCATTATCACAACGGTTCGCAACACATCACCGAACAAGAACGTGTGGTTGCGCCACAGTCGCACCAACGGGCCAATCACAATAAGCAAAACAAAGGAACATTATAACACTGAAATTGCTGACAACCTACCAGCAATAACAACACCTCCCCTTTGGCAGTCATTTCAGTGCTCAAACTGCACACCAATACACAGAAGAACAACACATTTAAATGACTAAATTCAACCAACCAATCAAACAAACATAAATCAACACTTCCAAACACTAATCAGACATGCCAAGCATTTCAACACATTCTGCAGTCCTTCGTCCACTCAAAGATTTCGTAAATAAATCGGCCAAATTCTCATTTGATGGAACATACTTGAACAGAATCATCCCACTCTTAACATAGTGCTGTAAAAACCATAACTTTACATCAATGTGTTTGGATCGCTCCGAATCCAAACCATTTTCACTCTGAAATATCGAACCCTGATTGTCGCACTTAATAACAATTGATTTACTCATAAACTTAAATTGCCCTAACTCTCTCAGGACCATGTCTAACCATAACACCTCTCGAGTTACCTCACACATGGCATTGTACTCAGCTTCAACTGTAGAGAGTGCAGGACATGTTTCTTTCTTAGTACGCCTAATAACTGGACCATTAGCAAATTTAATTACATATCCTATAATTGACAGCCTCTCTGACTTGGTATTAGCAAAATCTGCTTCACAAAATATGTCTACTTTACAATCGCTTTGGTCTCTAGTAGAATATACAATTTTCATTTCCTCTATTTCTTAAATATCTCATGATATGCGTTACATTATTCCAGTCTTGTTTATTAGGCTCCTTACATCTCCGACTTACTTTACATACTGCAAAACTGAGATCTGGTCTTGTTGATGTCGACAAATATAGTAACTTCCTACTGCATTTTGAAACATTTTTTCATCTACTTTCTCCTCCCCTAATCCTGTTTTATCATCACTACTGATAGCTAAGGGTGCTGAACTCCCTTTTGCAGAACTTAACTTACAACTCAACAGTATTTCTTTAGTGTATTTACTTTGATCAATACAATTTTTTTCTCTGTCTCGTATTACATTCATTCGAAATATAGTGAGCAAAAAGTTTCCGCCCAATCAATACCTTTCACACTATAAATTTAATGTTTCTTTCTCATACTAGGGACATGTTTCGAACAATATTTGTTCTTCTTCAGCCTTATACAATTTATCAACATTGTAACTTATCTAAGACATTTGCATAATTAAAACACATGCACAATAGACAATTCATTATAGAGCATACAACTAAAAATCGTAATGTTTTTTTTTTTTTTTTTTTAAGCGTATGGATTTTAGTGCCGGGAGTGTCCAAGGACATGTTCGGCTCGCCAGTTTTTGTAGCTGCTTCGAGACGGACACCCAATGGGTGAGCTACAAGTACCGTTGGGGAGGATTGTTGGATGGGAGGGTCGAGGAGTTGGAAGGTAGCGGCTGTGGCCTATAGTTAGCGACCAACCCCGGCATTTGCCTGGAAGGAAGATGGGAAACCACAGAAGACCATCTTCAAGGTTGCCGGCGGGGGGATTCGAACCTCCTCGCCTCCCGGATGTGAGCGACTGCCAACAGTCATGCCGCAACGACCTCGGCTAACTCACCCGGTAACGTAATGTTAAAAAACTTGGATAACACATTAAAACATTTGGAACTTCTTATTCCCATTTGTACTATATTCAGTTCTGAATGGCCTTGCTATGAAGGCTTAATTTAACAGTGATAAGCAGTAGGTCAGTAAGAAGCTCAGAGTCATCTCCCTCTGGCTTATGCTTGCAGGTGATGTATTGATGGGCTACACATGGCCTTTGGTTAAGTTGCTTTAACAGCTGCGTCATACGGATTGTTGGTGTTAGCTTGGTAAGGCGATCCTGCCGTGGGGTGTTTATTGTGGAGTAAACTGTAAAGATACGAAATTTAAATAAACTGAAAAGTGCGTCTGAGAAGAAGAATAGATAGAGTTGAAGGGGCTAAACGGTAACTTACTGGGTGACGTCTTGAATGTAACTTTCGGGGTTAACTGAGTTGAAACCCTCCTGCCTGGTTGCTGTAATGAGCCAAAGATCTAATATTAGTATGTATGTGTGGGAGAGGGAACTGTTGCCGAATGATGTTGCATTAAGCGGCTTACCTGTTCTGGCTTGTGAGACGTGTAGCGTGGAGCCGTGTTACACTGAGTGACCTGCTATGCGCTGGGCTGAAGCGATTGTTTGCGGTAGTGTGTGGAGGGGAGGGTAAAGAGAGGGAAACCGGTCTTGGCTGAGTGGAAACAGGTGTGTGGGTGCGACGCGTGACGTCATATGTTTTGAATTAGTAACTTCATGGGGGGTGCAGGGTTAGTGCTGATGCGGGAGGTTGATTGGTTTGGGTGTTATTCGGAAACATTTGTTTATGCCGTTTAGAGTCGGGAAAAAATTTGTTGATGTTCTCATACAGAATGTTTACTTCGAAGTTGATTTCATTGAGATTGTGTGTTGGGTTAGTGCGTTGCGCATTATCAATTTCTATTTGTTCAAGTACGTTCATTATTGCTCCCTTCTTGGCATAGTGGATGATCTCCATATCATTCTGGATATTTGTAAATTTATGTTTGGTGTCCTGCATGTGCTGTCCCATGGCCGAAAATTTTCTGTGTTTTATGGCGTTAACTTGTTCGTAATATCTTGTTGTGAAGCTGCGTCCGGTCTGTCCTAGGTAATCTGCTCTACATTGTTGTCATTTAAGTTTATAAATGCCCGACGAATGATATCTATTTGACTCACTGATTTTCTTGGAGTTGAATATTAGTTTGTGGTTGTTATTATTGGTTCTAAAGGCGATTTTAGTGTTGAATTTCTTGAAAATACTTGTTACATCGTAGGTGTATTGGTTGATATAAGTGAAGGCGGCAAAATGTGTTTTCTCTTTCCTTAAAGGGGTTTTATCATGTTTTTCTAGGGGTTTTTATGCCACTAACACAAGTTAGTTGGACTATATCATATTTGTTAAACGTGGCAATAATCCGGCCAAGTTAAATTATTTCAGTTCATTCAATTTCATATTATTATTATTATTATTAAGATTTATTACGTCATTTTTTTGGAGCTTTTAAATTTGGAAGATTACAGATAGGATTTCTACTAGTAGAAATCCGTATCTATATTGGATGATTCCAATATATAATGTTGCACGGCAAATCATTTCATACGTAAAGTCGGGTTTTTATTCATTAGGGTTAAGAGAGAGTGGTGTGTGACTCACTGGGTATTTCAATACAAGAATAGATTGGAGTACAAGAGAATTACGAAATCCGAGGGAACACTTCAAAGCAAGAAAACGTGTATGATTTACGTCTTGCCCGGAAACGGAAATTATAAAAACGGGGAAGGAGTCTCATGGCGGGAAGAGCCACGTAAGGTGACCAGCCAATCAAGGGAGAAGAAGCAACGTAGCAGGGGCATGGCGAGATACGTGACGCACGCGGATTGGTCGAAGCATCGAGGCCGGGGTGTTAAGCTAGACCCTGGTGGGAGAAGATTGAAGCATATAGTGGACGCTGGGTGAGAGAAGAGATTGATTAAGACTTTACGCTTGGTACAGTAAGGCGTACTTTGTTCGTTTGTCCCAAGTGGGACAATTTTATTCACGCTAACTCCGCTGATCACATCAGATCATGGGTTCCACGCGTCTTGCAGTGATTAGGCAAGCGACGTGTTGTGGTTCATGGAATAGACTCCACCACAAGCTGTAACGATTACTTCTGATCAACGAGGAAGGGGCTGACGCCGTCAACAGCAATGCAGAACATCCAACACTACGAGACTTCAAGCACGTGGAGACAATGTTTCCGTGGGTGAGCACAAGTAATCTACGACACACACTCTCTGTTTTTCGATAGGGCCAGTATAAATTCTTTAAGCATAAATTTGGAAATAAGTTAAATTCGCGTTATTCTCCCGACCGGCATATTAAGGAATTTTGTTCGTGGCAATGGTTAAAGTTGTATGCTCCGTTAACAGTGTTCATTTTATTCAAGATGCTGACATATTTTCTAAGTGTATTAAATTCAATTATTACAAAGTAGATTCTTTAATTCCAGTAGGTAGCAATAGTTATAATACCACATCCTTCTCCACAATCAAATGTTGTCTGGGTTGATGATTCAATCATCCCACGGCCTAGTCATTAAGAGTTTCTCATATGTTCTACTCACGCTAGGGGTCGATATTAAATATATAAATTTAGCTTGGAACACAGTGTATCCAGCTTGGCGCCCAACATGGATCAAACTTAGCAGTAGTATTTTCTGGCGAATAGTCCGCTCAGGTAGAAAACATTACATTAGTACGCTACCAACTAGGAGCGATAGGAACCATTACAATTGTCGCTGACAACGTTGGGCCGAAAACCCAGGAACATTTGAGGAAGGAGAAGGAGACATATTTCTGTGCCGGTATTTTGGGGGTTATTTGTCTTTATCAGTGTATATCATTATGGGGGATGAGAAAGAAAGACAGATGAGGTTACGTAGTGGTCATCAACTGGAGAGTGATGATACGAGCAGTATGTCGAGTGATGGTAGTACCGGGGTAGCGGAGGTAAATCCCGATACTGAAACAGGGAGTGTAGGCGGCCAACCAGAATTAAAAACTTTACTTCTCGAGTTCATGTATCAGAACAAAGTTAGTAGTGATGCCTTAAATGCAAAATTAGAACAGAATAATGCAAAATTAGAACAAAACAGTAGGGAAAATAAAGAAAGTACAGAAGCTTTAAATGCAAAATTAGAACAGAATAATGCAAAATTAGAACAAAACAGTAGGGAAAATAAAGAAAGTACAGAAGCTTTAAATAAAAATAAGAACAGAATAATGCAAAATTAGATAAGAACAACAAGGAATTTAGTGTGAAAATGGAGCAGATTAGAGGAGAAATCAGAGGAGTAATGGGAGAGAAGGTTAAAGAGATCATTGCAGATGTAGGCAGGAAATTAGGAAAAGTATAGGAGGAGTTGGAAAGTAGAATCAGCACACAGGCTGAAAATTTAAAGGAATTAGTTAAATTAGAAACACTGCAGGTTAAAAAGAAATTGGGGCGGGGGGATATTGACAAGATTCAAGTATCAACTAAAGAGGTTAAGGAACAGCTGGGGGGGTAGAATTGAGAAAGTCCACTCGCAAATAGTTGCAGAAGTAAATGATTTAAGAGAGAGTAATAGAGAGAGCATTAGCAAGATTGAGGAGAAACAAGCAAAGCTATATGATAAAGTAGAAGGATCAGAAGGAAACATTAAATTAACAGTAAACAGTATTGAGAGGAAGGCTGAGGAGAAAATCGCAGAATTAGAATTAAAATTAAAAGCTAGGATCAGGCAAGAAAAGAGTCAGAATAGGCCAGTTTGTGTGAATAGCACACACAGGGAGGTAGAACTGGGGAAGTTCAGCAATCGACAAGGGTGCCCAATGGAGTTCATGAATTCTATAGAAAATAAATTTGGGGAGAGGTTGGAAGATGGTAGTATTGAGTGGTGCCAGGTAGTTGAAATTTTAGAACAAGTGTTTGTGGGGGAAACGAGGAATTGGTTTGCTGTCTATAGAGACAAGTTTACTGATATTAATGATTTTAAAATGAAATTCTGTGAAAAGTTCTGGAATGAGGTTATTCAGTCGCAGCATCGTAAGGGAGTAGTGTGTGGTAAATATAACCCTAAAGGAAGCTCCACCATGACCGAATACTTTTTAGGGCAGGTCATCATCATCATCATCATCATCATTTCCCCTTATCCAGCTCCTGCCGGGTCGGGGTATTTATGGCACTTCTCCACTTTCCTCTTTCCTTCCACAATTCTTCTTCCACGATCTTGTCCCAGTCCAGATTCCTTTTTCTCACGCTGTTCTTCACTGAATCGATCCACCTTGTTCTAGGTCTTCCCCTTGCTCTCTTACCCTTGCACTTGGCCTCCAGCACCTGTCTTGGTATTCTATTTTCCTCCATCCTCTTTACATGTCCAAACCACCTTAGTTTAATCTTCTCAATTCTCTCATTTAGTTTTCCCATCCCAACTTCCTTCCTAACATCTTCATTCCTCACTCTGTCTTACCAATCATACTTCTTAGGAATTTCATTTCACTGGCTTGGATTTTACTCTCATGCCTGCTTGTCAGGGTCCAAGTCTCAGCTGCATAAGTTAATATGGGTACATAGTACATTTTATACATTACCTCCTTGCTTTTCCTTGGTACTTCCTTATCCCAAAACAAGTTTTCTTACACTTTGATAGAATGCATTGCTCTGCTGTACCCTCCTGCCAATCTCCATGTCCAACCTACCAGTTTGCATCAATTCACTTCCTAGGTATTTGAACGTGTCCACAATTTCCAAACTCTGACTTCCAATTTTCACAGTGCCCTTTCCTTGTCTTTCCCCTCTTGTCATCACCATGGTCTTGCTTTTCTCTATACTGATTTTCAGGCCATACTTCTGAATATTTTCGTTCAGTGCATCTAGTTGTTTTTGCACTTCTTCGGTGTTCCTTCCCCAGACCACAATATCATCTGCAAATAACAGTAACTTCATTTCTTTATGTCCATATGCTTCCTTTGTTTCCTTTACAATTTCATCCATTACCATTATGAATAAAAGAGGTGACAGCACACTCCCCTGTCTTAGTCCAGTCTTGTTCCTAAACCAATCTGTCTTTCCAACTGGGGTCAGTACCCTGCTAACACAGTTGCTGTACATTGCTTGCACCATTTCCAACATTTCTCTTCCCAGTCTCTTCTTAACCATGGTTTCCCATACCTTCTCTCTGGGGACACTATCATATGCCTTTTCTAGATCTATGAAAGTCATGATCAAATCCTCTCCATATTCCCAGTTCTTTTCCATCACCTGCCTCAAGCTAAAGATTGGGTCCACTGTGGATCTTCCACTCCTGAAGCCATACTGTTCCTCTTGCAACTCTCCTTCCACCTTTCTTCTCATTCTTCTTTCTAATATCCTTTCCAGTATTTTTACTATCTGTGATATGAGGGTGATCCCTCTATAGTTATCACACACTTTCTTGTCCCCTTTCTTAAACACTGGTATTATTAGCCCTTTCTCCCAGTCTTCTGGTACACATTTCCGTTTCCACACACACTTTAGCAGTCGATACAGCCATTGCATACCAACAGGTCCAGCAGCCTTTATCATTTCTACACTGATTTCATCCACCCCTGTTGCTTTTCCCATCTTCATTTTCTGTACTGCTACTTCCACCTCCAGCATTGTTAGGGCAGGTATTAGTGTGTAAATATCTGGATGGCTTGAAGGAGGAAAGTGATGTGGTGAGGTTGCTACTTAGGCACTTTCCCTATAGGATCAAGGAGGCTGCTTGTATCCAGAATGTAAAGACAATATCACAAGTAGAAAATTTGTTAAGCACATTTGATGCACTAGGGAGAGGGGGTTATGAGGACAATTTCAATAGGAACCAGGGTAATAATAATAATAGGCCTAATGACGCCAGGCATCAGGAAGTTAAAGGGAACGGTGGCGAAGAGGCCAACGCTCAAAATAGAAATAATAATAATAATCAGCTAAATCAGAATAGAGGAAATGACTATGGTAATCAGTATCAGGGGAGGAACAATGATTTCAGGGGGAATCAAGGGAGAAACAATGATTTCAGGGGAAATCAAGGGAGAAACAATGATTTCAGGGGAAATCAAGGGAGAAATTATAATGACAATAATTACAACCAGAATAGGGGTCAAGGAAGAGGACAGCCTAGTGGTACTAATATACAGCCAAACAATGACAACACAGCCCAGAACAACCAGACCAGTGCCGTAGTTAGTAGTACTACAGCCAGCTGTAGAGGTTCTTTAAACGCGAAACAGGCTGCGAAGTAAGGTCAGAATCTCAGTCTGTAGCATGCCCTGTACATACAATTATACAGGAACACTATGACCTAAATGTAAGAAATGAATTGTTGCATGAATTAAATGATGAATGTATTATCCAGGAGGTGGCTAGTAAAAGCCCCATTATTAAACATAACGTGTCCGAGGCGCACTCCGATGTTTTAATTGATAGTGGTTGTATGAAGAGCTGCATAAGTAGTACATATTACGATAAAATGAAAGGAACTGGTGTAAATTTTGAGGAGATACCAATTAAAAGCACTTTTGTAGGGAAGAGGTCTAAAGTAATTTCTAAGCAAGTTTTAGTGGACATTAAAATTAATAATCATATCGAAAAGCAGATTTGTCTAGTAATTCCAAACTTAGTTTTCAGTGTTATTTTGGGTTCAGATTGGCTAAGTAGAGTGTCTGGTGACTTATGTTATGAAGTAGGTAGTTTGAAATTTAAATGGAATAATTCTGAAGTAGAGGTAGCGTTCAACGACAATGTGCAGGGGAGTGGTGTTGTAGGAGTGATTTGTTCTTTAAGTGAGATATCACCAGCCGAAGAGCGGGATACTCAAATTTTTGTGGGCAGTTTGATTACGAACGGTAGTCTGGAGGATTCATTACGTGATGCTGCATTTCAGGGGCATATAGAGGGAGACCAGTGTGTTCTGCTTTATGATGTGTTATTGTATAATAGGAGAGTTTTTGAGGATCGCATTGGCATGGCCAATTGCTATACACATTCATTGAACGTTATTGATAGATCAGTATTCACAGGACATAGATATCCTATACCTTTCGCTTATCAGGGTGCAGTAGAGGCACAAATTAACCAGATGCTTGAAGATGGCATTATAGAGTACTCAAACAGTCAATATGTTAATCCTTTAATTACAGTACCGAAGGCCGACGGCACAGTTCGTATTTGTTTAGACGCTCGTTTAGTAAACAGTAGAATCAGTTCAGATCAGCTGAAATCAATGTCAATAGAGGAATTAATGCAAACATTTGAGGGGAAGAAGTATTTCACTTGTGTAGATTTGAGTTCCAGTTTTTGGCAAGTGCCACTTATGTACGAAGATAGACCATTTACAGCTTTTAGTCATAAATATAACCTTTATCAGTTTTGCAGGATACCTTATGGGTTAAAAAGTAGCTCAGCAGCTTTAATTAGGGCTTTAAACATCGCATTAGGAGATGACACGGGAGAGTTTGTAACTATTTACATCGATGATATGGTAATCAGTTCACGCAGTTTTGAGGAGCATCTACGTAATTTAGACAGTGTATTTCAAAAGTTAGTTCAGGCAGGGTTCACTCTGAAACTGTCCAAGTCGTCATTCTGTCAGACAGAAGTGACATTTTTAGGTCATAAAGTGTCAAGTAGGGGTGTGACACCAGAGGAAAGTAGGGTTAATAAGATACTTAATGCAGAAGTACCCCTGAATGCAAAACAGTTGAAAACATACCTTGGTATTTGCAATTTTTTCGCAGGTTCGTTCTTAAATACTCAGGGTTAGTAGAACCATTTAGAGATTTGCTTAAAAGTGGTAATCACTGGAGATGGGAGTCCAAGCATGATCTGGCATTTCAAGCGCTGAAGGCAGGCTTTGAGAAAGCTGTGGTGCTGAAGTATCCTTTGAAGGATAAGGAATATGTGGTAATGACTGATGCGTCACATATAGGAATTGCAGGAGTATTGTGTCAGAGAGATGAAGAGGGTAATTTGTGCATCGTGTCTTTAGCATCACGAGGACTTACAGCAGCAGAGAAAAGATATACTATCACTGAGTTAGAGCTTTTAGGAATTGTTTTCAGTTTAGGAAAATTTAGGATGTATTTAGTTGGGGGTAAATTTGAGATTCATACAGATCACCATGCTTTATTATATATGAGGACATGTAAACTCAGTTCTAACAGAGTTAGTAGGTGGATTCTTGCACTTCAGGAATACGAATTCACAGTAAAATATATTAAAGGGAAAGATAACATTCTTGCAGATATGCTTTCTAGGGACACAAATTTATGTAGGGATAATCCTGTTGTTAAGGCAGAGGACGGTATTTTGTTATGTGCATGTGTGGACAGTAGCAACAGGGCATCGTTACAGACACTGAGAAATATGTTAGTGGAGCAACGTGATGACTTAATTTTAAGGGAGCCTCTGGCTATATTAGAAGCAAGCAACGAGGAGTGTGTGAAAGTAGGGCGGTTCACGTACAAGATGCAGGATGGGCTTCTTGCACGAAAATGTCGGAAGAATCGGTGGCAATATGTGTTCCTGCCAGTTTACGGGAGGAACTTATTTGGTTCATTCATAAGGAACTAGGACACTTTGGTGCTACCAAAGTCTTCTATGAAATTGCACATAACTTTATTTGGAGTAAAATGGGAAGGGATGTTAGAAGGATCTTAGCTAGGTGTGACACCTGTCAGAGAAGCAAGTATCCAGTTAAATATTTAGTCGGGGAAAGATCGGCAGTTCTCACAAGTAGTCCCGGGGAACTACTGTTTGTGGATTTATTTGGCCCGATCGTTAAAGGACAGTAAGGCTACGAATACATTTTTATAGTTATTGACGCTTTTAGTAAGTATGTCAAGCTATATCCGCTAAGGAAAGCCACCGGTCTGGCGTGTAGCCGACTGATCATTAATAGGTATATACCTGAGTTTGGCGTTCCTCTCAGGATGTTATCTGACAGTGGACCACAGTTTGTTGCAAAGAAATGGAGAACCAGTATGCAAGAAGCTGGGGTTACACACGTTCATTCCTCTGTAAGGTACCCTCAGGGTAATTCTGCAGAGCGTCCATTAAGGGAAGTGGGTCGTCTTTTTCAAACTCTAGTGCATGCTAAGCATTCGTCCTGGGTTGGACATCTTCCCAAAGTCGAGACTTGGCTGAATTCTGTCCAGCATGAGTGCACGAAACTGACGCCACACGAAGTACATTTCGGAAAAAGACCACAAAATGAACTTGCTAGAGTCTTGGGGTTAAATGAGGGAAAGCAACCGGGGATGGATGTCATTGTCCAGTTGGCGAAACAGAATTTATCTAAGTCAGCTCAAAAGAGAATTCGCCACAAAAAGAAACTAAATTTGACCTATTCGAGCCGGGAGATAAAGTCTTACTTAGAATGCCGAAACAGTCAAATAAGCTAGAGAAAGTTATGTCCAAATTTTTCTACCTCTATGAGGGCCCATTTGTAGTGTCTAAACGTATTGGCAAAACAGCATATGTGCTGGAGGACGATCAGGGAAAAAGGTTATACGGAACGTATAATATTCATAGCCTTAAGAAATATGTGTCATAAAATAAGTGTGTTTAGCTGGCGAGCCAGCCTATCAAATGAGTAAGTGTGGTATGTGGTGAGTGGAAGATCTGGTCTTCAAGGCAGGCGTATCGGAAATCACACAGGGGGGTAGTATGTAAGTAAATGAAAGTTTTTAAGGTACAGGGAAAGATGAAGGGAGTGGTGGATGCTGTTGAGCACTAAATTGTCTCGATGCACCAAGGCCATTTTGGCAGCGCTGATGGGTTCCCATTTATCTCCAAGAGATGGGGGAGTGCTTGTATAGGGCTTGTTAGCTTAAGGCGTCCACGAGATAAAAGATGGGCCATCAGAAGGCGAGACAGTCCTCCATGAAGCTCATACATAACAGCGCACGTGATTCCTGCTTACGACCTAGCTATGTGAGATCGGGGTTGGATATAATTAAGGTAGTTTGTGTACAAGGTACTAGACTTCATGAGATGTTGTATATAAGTAACAGATAAAAAGTTGTGGCAATTAGGTCAGGTTCGATAGGTGGACTGGTCTGGGTTGAGAACTACTGGCTGAGCGACGAATATGAGAAATTGTGATCTAGAGTAAGGTGGGTTTTTGTGTACATGTACTTAGTAAGATAGGGCACATACGGCACAGGAATATTTAAGTGTTATAAGTAATGGGTACTTACTGTTTTTTTTTACAGTCATGTCTTTTCTTTTAATTAAAAATTTCACAGAGAAGGTGGGAAGTAGATCACTTTGCTCTACCGCGAGTGTGTGATCGTTTGTGATCGTGTGAGATCGTGTACCATGATATTGGTATCCGGTAGGTGTGGAGCACCTAATATTTCTAGAAGAGTTCCGCAGTGGTTTTCTACTGAACACCATAAATGCGTGTGTAGTGAATTGTGGATATAGAGGGAACACACTTATGTATGTATTTTTTTTCCACATAGAATGATGAGAGAGAGAGCGGTAGAATGAACATTCGTGAGAATGACAAACATTTTGAAGTGGACAAAATAAGAACACGTCATAACAAAACGAACATTAGCACAAAGCGCATGATTGAGGGTTTAAATGTGTTTATATGTGTAAAGGGTCATTTCACTTGTATAAGTTGTATTTTGGAGGGATTTTTCTAACGTGTCTGGAATCATCATGTGCTGTACCATATGCATGGTAAAGCACATGATTATTCGAGGCGAATGTAACATGTTTTCTAGGGGGTTTTATGCCACTAACACAAGTTAGTTGGACTATATCATATTTGTTAAACGCGGCAATAATCCGGCCAAGTTAAATTATTTCAGTTTATTCAATTTCATATTTCATATTATTATTATTATTATTAAGATTTATTAGCCTCCGTGGCTTAGGCGGCAGCACGCCGGCCTCTCACCGCTGGGTCCGTGGTTCAACTCCCGGCCACTCCATGTGAGATCTGTGCTGGACAAAACGGAGGCAGACAGGTTTTTCTCCGGGTACTCCGGTTTTCCCCGTCTAAATTTCATTCCAGCAACACTCTCCGCTATCATTTCATTTCATCTGTCATTCATTTAATCATTGCCCCAGAGGAGTGCGTCAGGCCTCGGCAGCCGGCACAGTCCATATCCTCGCCGCTAGATGGGGGCTTCATTCATTCCATTCCAGACCCGGTCGGAGACTGGAAGCAGGCTGTGGATTTTCATTTCATTTTCATTATTAAGATTTATTACGTCATTTTTTGGAGCTTTTAAATTTGGAAGATTACAGATAGGATTTCTACTAGTAGAAATCCATATCTATATTGGATGATTCCAATATATAATGTTGCACGGCAAATCATTTCATACGTAAAGTCGGGTTTTTATTCATTAGGGTTAAGAGAGAGTGGTGTGTGACTCACTGGGTATTTCAATACAAGAATAGATTGGAGTACAAGAGAATTACGAAATCCGAGGGAACACTTCAAAGCAAGAAAACGTGTATGATTTACGTCTTGCCCGGAAACGGAAATTATAAAAACGGGGAAGGAGTCTCATGGCGGGAAGAGCCACGTAAGGTGACCAGCCAATCAAGGGAGAAGAAGCAACGTAGCAGGGGCATGGCGAGATACGTGACTCACGCGGATTGGTCGAAGCATCGAGGCCGGGGTGTTAAGCTAGACCCTGGTGGGAGAAGATTGAAGCATATAGTGGACGCTGGGTGAGAGAAGAGATTGATTAAGACTTTATGCTTGGTACAGTAAGGCGTACTTTGTTCGTTTGTCCCAAGTGGGACAATTTTATTCACGCTAACTCCGCTGATCACATCAGATCATGGGTTCCACGCGTCTTGCAGTGATTAGGCAAGCGACGTGTTGTGGTTCATGGAATAGACTCCACCACAAGCTGTAACGATTACTTCTGATCAACGAGGAAGGGGCTGACGCCGTCAACAGCAATGCAGAACATCCAACACTACGAGACTTCAAGCACGTGGAGACAATGTTTCCGTGGGTAAGCACAAGTAATCTACGACACACACTCTCTGTTTTTCGATAGGGCCAGTATAAATTCTTTAAGCATAAATTTGGAAATAAGTTAAATTCGCGTTATTCTCCCGACCGGCGTATTAAGTAATTTTGTTCGTGGCAATGGTTAAAGTTGTATGCTCCGTTAACAGTGTTCATTTTATTCAAGATGCTGACTTATTTTCTAAGTGTATTAAATTCAATTATTACAAAGTAGATTCTTTAATTCCAGTAGGTAGCAATAGTTATAATACCACATCCTTCTCCACAATCAAATGTTGTCTGGGTTGATGATTCAATTATCCCACGGCCTAGTCATTAAGAGTTTCTCATATGTTCTACTCACGCTAGGGGTCGATATTAAATATATAAATTTAGCTTGGAACACAGTGTATCCAGCTTGGCGACCGACATAGATCAAACTTAGCAGTAGTATTTTCTGGCAAATAGTCTGCTCAGGTAGAAAACATTACATTTGTACGCTACCAACGAGGAGCGATAAGAACCATTACAGGGTGAGCTGAGATTGAGGTTTGTTTTTTATTTTGTTGATGATTTTTACGATGTCTGGTCGAGTGTATCCATTAGCTTCAGCGATTTGAAAGATTGTGGCTATTTCTTGTTGGTAATCTTGTTCTGACATGGGAATGCTGATTGCTCTGTTGATGTAGCTAACGAACGCTGCCCTTTTGTGACCTTGGGGGTGATTGGAATTCTTTCTGATTACAGTGCTTGTTTGTGTTGGTTTTCTATAGATGCTGTATTGTATTTTTTCGTTCTTAGTGGTTATGTTGAGATCTAGGTAATTGATTAAGTTGTTGACTGAGGAGTCACCTGTAAATTTAATGTTGGCATCAATGCTATTCAGTTTGTTGAGTAATTGTTCGAAATCAATGGTGTTTGTATCCAGAATTACAAAGATGTCATCCACATACCTCCCCCAAAAAAGAATATTTTATTAATGATATCATTGGCTTCAAGATGGTCGATGTAAATGTTGGCAAGGATGCCTGAGGCTGGGGAGCCCATCGCCAAACCTTGGTTTTGTTGATATATTTTGTCGTTAAACTTGAAATAGTTGTTGTTAAGCGTGAAGCTAAGGATCTCAATGAATTCATCTATTTCTACTTTCGATAGTTTCTCGTTGTCTTGAAGGTTCTTTCTGATTATTTCAATTGTTGTTTGGACCGGCATGTTAGTATACATGTCCTTAATGTCTATGGTGTGAATGGAATGTGTGGGCTTGATATTTAGTTTCTTGGTTCTCTCGCAGAATTGGAGGGAGTTCTTGAAAGATTTGTTAGCTTTGAAAGCATAGTTGGTACGAAGGAATTTTTGTATAAATTGAGCTGTTCTGTAGATTGGACTGTTTATACTAACATGCCGGTCCAAACAACAATTGAAATAATCAGAAAGAACCCTCAAGACAACGAGAAACTATCGAAAGTAGAAATAGATGAATTCATTGAGATCCTTAGCTTCACGCTTAACAACAACTATTTCAAGTTTAACGACAAAATATATCAACAAAACCAAGATTTGGCGATGGGCTCCCCAGCCTCAGGCATCCTTGCCAACATTTACATCGACCATCTTGAAGCCAATGATATCATTAATAAAATATTCTTTTTTGAGGGAGGTATGTGGATGACATCTTTGTAATTCTGGATACAAACACCATTGATTTCGAACAATTACTCAACAAACTGAATAGCATTGATGCCAACATTAAATTTACAGGTGACTCCTCAGTCAACAACTTAATCAATTACCTAGATCTCAACATAACCACTAAGAACGAAAAAATACAATACAGCCTCTATAGAAAACCAACACAAACAAGCACTGTAATCAGAAAGAATTCCAATCACCCCCAAGGTCACAAAAGGGCAGCGTTCGTTAGCTACATCAACAGAGCAATCAGCATTCCCATGTCAGAACAAGATTACCAACAAGAAATAGCCACAATCTTTCAAATCGCAGAAGCTAATGGATACACTCGACCAGACATCGTAAAAATCATCAACAAAATCAAAAACAAACCTCAATCTCAGCTCACCCCTTTAAGGAAAGAGAAAACACATTTCGCCGCCTTCACGTATATCAACCAATACACCTACGATGTAACAAGTATTTTCAAGAAATTCAACACTAAAATCGCCTTTAGAACCAATAATAACAACCACAAACTAATATTCAACTCCAAGAAAATCAACGAGTCAAATAGATATCATTCGTCGGGCATATATAAACTTAAATGACAACAATGTAGAGCAGATTACCTAGGACAGACCGGACGCAGCTTCACAACAAGATATTACGAACATGTTAACGCCATAAAACACAGAAAATTTTCGGCCATGGGACAGCACATGCAGGACACCAAACATAAATTTACAAATATCCAGAATGATATGGAGATCATCCACTATGCCAAGAAGGGAGCAATAATGAACGTACTTGAACAAATAGAAATTGATAATGCGCAACGCACTAACCCAACACACAATCTCAATGAAATCAACTTCGAAGTAAACATTCTGTATGAGAACATCAACAAATTTTTTCCCGACTCTAAATGGCATAAACAAACGTTTCCGAATAACACCCAAACCAATCACCCTCCCGCATCAGCGCTAACCCTGCACCCTTTTTGACTTTTAAAGTCGCACATTTTTCCGTATTGACAGAATGTAATAATAAACAAAGTTTTTACGGTTCCGCCTAGTCAATACTTGTTTTATTAGAGATTTTATCGTGACATAATCACTTGTCTTTACGTATGTTGGGACATGTTTCGGTGTCTAGTAACATTGACACCTTCATCAGCCTACGGTTATTGGCATCACTCAATGACATTAAAATAATTATTAAAACAACACACAGATGACTAAAATAACACTTTAAAAAGTTTTTAAAGCACTGTCATAATGAAAGTTCAAATTAAAAGTCTTTTAAAAAAGGCTTGGTGCACTGTTTTGGTTTCCAATGTCCTGCTTCCGATAATAACCTCCGAAATCCAGCAAGAGGTGACCATACATAAAGAGGGCGACTCCTATCTCTGGAAAAATACCATCAACGATGCCTTAGGAGAATTCTTGGTATTAAATGGCAGGACCGGCGCACTAATGCGAGTGTATTAGAGGAAGCTAATGTCCTGCAGGACATCGTTGATGGTATTTTTCCAGAGATAGGAGTCGCCCTCTTTATGTATGGTCACCTCTTGCTGGATTTCGGAGGTTATTATCGGAAGCAGGACATTGGAAACCAAAACAGTGCACCAAGCCTTTTTTAAAAGACTTTTAATTTGAACTTTCATTATGACAGTGTTTTAAAAAACTTTTTAAAGTGTCATTTTAGTCATCTGTGTGTTGTTTTAATAATTATTTTAATGTCATTGAGTGATGCCAATAACCGTAGGCTGATGAAGGTGTCAATGTTACTAGACACCGAAACATGTCCCAACATACGTAAAGACAAGTGATTATGTCACGATAAAATCTCTAATAAAACAAGTATTGACTAGGCGGAACCGTAAAAACTTTGTTTATTATAACCCTGCACCCCCCATGAAGTTACTAATTCAAAACATATGACGTCACGCGTCGCACCCACACACCTGTTTCCACTCAGCCAAGACCGGTTCCCCTCTCTTTAACCTCACCTCCCCGCCACACACTACCGCAAACACTCGCTTCAGCCCAGCGCATAGCAGGTCACTCAGTGTAACACGGCTCCACGCTACACGTCTCACAGGCCAGAACAGGTAAGCCGCTTAATGCAACATCATTCGGCAACAGTTCCCTCTCCCACACATACATACTAATATTAGATCTTTGGCTCATTACAGCAACCAGGCAGGAGGGTTTCAACTCAGTTAACCCCGAAAGTTACATTCAAGACGTCACCCAGTAAGTTACCGTTTAGCCCCTTCAACTCTATCTATTCTTCTTCTCAGACGCACTTTTCAGTTTATTTAAATTTCGTATCTTTACAGTTTACTCCACAATAAACACCCCACGGCAGGATCGCCTTACCAAGCTAACACCAACAATCCGTATGACGCAGCTGTTAAAGCAACTTAACCAAAGGCCATGTGTAGCCCATCAATACATCACCTGCAAGCATAAGCCTGAGGGAGATGACTCTGAGCTTCTTACTGACCTACTGCTTATCACCGTTAAATTAAGCCTTCATAGCAAGGCCATTCAGAACTGAATATAGTACAAATGGGAATAAGAAGTTCCAAATGTTTTAATGTGTTATCCAAGTTTTTTAACATTATGTTTTTTAGTTGTATGCTCTATAATGAATTGTCTATTGTGCATGTGTTTTAATTATGCAAATGTCTTAGATAAGTCACAATGTTGATAAAATGTATAAGGCTGAAGAAGAACAAATATTGTTCGAAACATGTCCCTAGTATGAGAAAGAAACATTAAATTTATAGTGTGAAAGGTATTGATTGGGCGGAAACTTTTTTACTCACTATTTCGATTGTAAGCGTCAATACGGACTTAAAAATGGAAAACCCTCCAGTTAATCTTCATTACATTCATTGACAGAAAATTGGTAATTTTCCCTAAGTCTCTTAACTCTAACCTTTTCTTCATCTCAGATTTCACCCAATTCACATTTTCAGCATTGCCCCAAATACCCAAATCATCCACATACACTCCTACAATCAAATCTTTTGTCTTATTGATATAAACACACTGGTGCTTTTTAAGAGCAATTAGACCCAGCTCATTCAGCACATTATTAATTTTATGGAACCTCTCTTTAGCACTCTTCTTCAGTCCATATAGACTTTTCACTAATTTCCACACTTTATTTTTTCCTTCTTCAACAAAACCTTCTGGCTGTTCACAATACACTGATTCATTAAGAGGGCTATTAAGATATGCGGTCAGAATATCCACATGATGCACTTCCCACCCATTGACTGCTGCTAATGACAATAAAATTCTAATTGTTTTCTTGTGCATTACAGGCAAGTATGTTTTATCATAATCTACCCCTTGTATCTGGGAGAAACCTCTAGCTACTAACCTGGCCTTAAACCTTTCTACTGTACCATCCTGGTTTTGTTTCAGTTCAAACACCCACTTATTTCCCAGTACATTGTGGTTCTTCGGTCTGTCTACCAATACAAAAACACCTTTTGCCTTCAGCTGACACATCTCTTCCTCCATGGCTGAATACCATGAGCTTGCATTTGGACTTTCTAAAGCTTCTTTGACAGTCTTTGGTTCATGAGAAACATTTAACAAATTGGCATCACAAACACAGTCAGTACTAAACATGACAAGACTACACTTTGTACATTCCTTTCCTTTTCTTATTCTTTGTGATCTACACAACTCCATCTCATATGTGTCAACAGGTACATTCACATGCATAACATTTTCCAACTTGTTACTATCCCAACCTAGGAATGGTTCATTATCGCTACTCTCAGTAATGCTACTCATATCAATGTCTTCTTCCTCAAATAACTCATTATGAAAATCAAAATTTGGGGTTTCATCATCAATATTAATGGGTACATTATCCTTCAACGGTACTTTAGATCTGGCTCCAAGATCTAAAAGAGATGGGGTTGTCTCGCTAACACTATACTGAACGTAAGGGAACACCTTTTCTTCAAATTGCACACTGTTTGCTATCTGGAACTTTCTTTCTGATGGAATCCACATTTTATAACCCTTAACATTGTCCCCATACCCAACAAATACACTTTCAACAGCTCTCTCATCGAACTTTGATCCCTTATTACGGTAGATCCACCCTCTACATCCAAACGGCTTAAGATAATCGTAGTCTTTTACATTTACTGGAGTGCCCCTCCATAGGGCAAGTGGTACCTGATTACCTACAGCCTTAGAAGGAGACAGGTTCCTAAAATGACATGCTACATTCATTGCCTCTGCCCAGAAACTGGTTGGAAGATTAGAATGAATTAGCACACACCTCACACTATTGGTCAACGTTCTATTCTGCCTCTCTGCTATGCCATATTGAGCAGGTGAGTAACTTACAGTTTTTCTATGTGTAATACCATACTTGCTCAGAAATTCATCAAACTCCTTGCTCACATATTCTCCTCCACCATCTGTCTGCAAAGCCTTTATTTTTCTTTCATGAAACACTTCTACCTTTTCTTTGAATCGTTTAAAGACTTCAAACACATCACTTTTCTTGCTCAAGAAATACACAAATACAAATCGAGAATAATCGTCAATAAAAGTGACTACATATTGTGAACCTCCCAGCGAAACTGGTAGTTTGCCCATCACATCACTATGAATAAGTTCTAATGGTTTGCTGGACACCCTATCACTAGCCTTAGGAAAACCTTTCTCTGTTGACTTCCCTTTAAAACATGCTATACAAGGCTCTTCCAAGCTACCTTGAACTTTGATAGGAATTATTTTCTGTATTGCTTCTTCATGTAAGTGCCCTAGTTTCAAATGCCAATCCGACACACTCTTAAGAGCTACAGAATCTACAACAGTGTTTAAATCACTTTCAGTCACAACAGTATCCAAAAACTATAATCCCTCTCTTACATAACCTCTGAAGATTATTTCTTTCCAATTATTCTCATCTCGGCCAACACAACTCTCTTTACGAAACTCACACACAACTCCTTTGGAACTAAGTCTTGAACATGATATCAAGTTACATCTAAATGAGGGCACATATAATACATCTGACAAACCCAATGTCCATTCTCCGCACTTGTTTTTCATTTTAATCTCTACTGTGCCAATACCCAGGACTTCTACATTGCCTACTCCCATTTCTACTTGACCACTTGCAGGGTGTATATTTTTAAACTTCTCTTTCTCCACACAAATGTGATCGCAAGCTCCTGAATCTATAACCCATTCTTGCATTGACGAAGTAATGAATGATTTAGCTCCGACACATGCTCTGTAATTATTCTGGCTTTGACTAATCTTACCTTTGTATGTTTTACTTTCACTTATCTGCTCTGTACAATCTCGTGCTAGATGTACTGGCTTTGTACACCGGTAACATCACATATTGTCACACATCTTGGCTATGTGACCCCACTGATCACATCTGTAGCACTTCTGTTGATCTTGTTGATAAACAGTCGCTCCCCTGGAGTAGCATGTTCTGCTTGGTTACTGCCGCTGTTACTGCCTCGTCCTCTGTCGCCACATCGACCCCCTCGTCCACGGAAAACTTCTCTGGAATCGCTGCGTCCTCGACCAGCTCCTGATGATGACGTAAGCGCCCCGCTTACTGATCCAGGCGTCGGAACAAAATCTTCTCTCAGGAGAGCAGCCTTCACTTTTTCGGTCGTTAGTCCCCTCACCACCGAGCAGCGCTATTGTTACTTTATATTTATCTCTGGGTAAATCATTGAGCAATTGTCCAGCAAGTTGAGTGTCATTAAATCCAAGTCCACAGTTTGCGCTCTTAATCTCTCTGTTGAGGGATTGTACTTTAGCCATGTATTGATGCATTGACATGTCACTCATCTTCACCACGTTCACCATTTCCTTCAATTTATCCAAACACTGAGGTAGGGTATATGTGGAATGAATGTTCTTCAATTTTATCCAAGCTGCTCTTGCTGTTGCTTCCTCTCCAATGTCTTCCAAGTATGCATAGGTCACATACTTGAGAAGAAATGCTAAGGCCTTTCTGTTCGTTCTCGCTTGAATTTCATTATAGTTCTCCACTTCCACGTTGAAACCAGGTTCTATTAGCGGCTTCGGTGGCGTAGTCGGTAGCATGCTGAGCTTCTATGCCCAAGATAGCGGGTTCAAACTCGGCCGAAGCCGTCGGATTTTTTAAGAGCGTTAAAATCCCTCAGTATGCCTTCCTTCGGAGGGGAAGTATAGCTGGCGGTCCCATGTCATAGATTTATGGCATGTTAAAGAACCTTCCACTAATTGCACCTGTGTGAAGCTAAATTGGGTAGGTTAAGAATGTAAACAACTCTCTTAGGTTTCTACGTTCGTTGCCAAGAGCTGACTGGGGTGGTGTCTAGTAGCTAAGTTCTGAACTTGGCCTAGTAGTCGTTGACGGTATTGTTGGCGGCAAAACTAGGAACTATTTGAAAAATTCTAAGTTGCAGTACTTAAATTTAAAAAAACAGATAACACACACTAATACAGTCATCACAATTAACACCGGTTATCAGACAGATTCTACACACACCCAAAGTACACAGGGCTACATGACCGCATTGTCGCAGACCCTAAACTTAAGAACCAACCAACCAGGTTCTATTGCATTCCAGCAATTTCTTTCAATAAGTTCTGCTTGCGCTCTTCTTGACCATGCATAGCAATTATCACTTCTCAATCGCGGCACACCCTCACTTCGTTTGTCGTCTGCCATTTTGGATATCGGCCTACTTCACACTCACTGCTCTCGACTTTCTTCATTCAACTTTCACACATTCTCTTTCACTTCTCTTCATTATTCGGACTTTAACTGTGATCTGGGCTCCATAACCTGTAGTTAGGTTGTATTAGACAGTGGAATAAAGACCGAATTGTTAATGTTAACAGATATTTAATTTGAATACACAGACACTGATACACTGGCACACTCTATTATGACAACGGTTCGCAACACATCGCCAAACAAAAACGTGTGGTAGCACCACAGTCGCACCAACAGGCCAATCACAATAAGCAAAACAAAGGAACATTATAACACTGAAATTGCTGACAACCTACCAGCAATAACAACACAGCACTACTGCTATCCATGACATTTACTTTTCTGGCCCTACAATTCATAGGATTCTGTGTGTCTGTACACCACTGCTGCTATCCATGGCATTTACTTGTCTGGCCCTACAGTTCATAGGATTCTGTCTGTCTGTACACCACTACTGCTATCCATGACATTTACTTGTCTGACCCTACAATTCATAGATTCTGTCTGTACACCACTACTGCTATCCATGGCATTTACTTGTCTGGCCCTACAATTCATAGATTCTGTCTTGTTAATATTTGAAAGAAAAATAGCACAGTAGCACCGCACCTGGTGAAATAGACATGTACAATAAAGAAGAGAACAAAAGACGAGTCAGTGCAAAGTCTGTGCGTGTTCGCGTGACATGTGACAAGCATCTCAAAAGATGATTTGTATTTTGTATTGTATTTCTCACTTGATAAATAAAGATTTACATTAAAACTAACAGGTTATGGGCCCAGGCCACGTGTAAATGGTATTATCTCGTGAGTGGATCCGAAGATGAGCGCCTGTGGAACACGTGCTGTATTTTTTTGTGAGTAAGGATAACCTCAAAATGGCAACCGGGAGTGACTATAAAGTTCAAGTGGATAAACTTGAAGGACCTGAAGACTGGGCAAAGTGGAAATGGCATGTGTTGATGGTTTTGCGGTCGTATGAACTGGAAAATATTGTTGATGGTTCGAAAAAGTGTCCTGTGTTGCCGGCAGATGCAACTGCGCAACAAAAAGCGGCATATAAGCAGTGGTTGAAAGAATACGCGAAAGCGGCCAGTTTGCTAGCAAGTACGCAAGGAAAATCTGTTGCCGAGCTCGTGTTGACGTGCACCAATGCCAATGAAATTTGGACAAAATTGAGCGCACGGTTCGAACGAAGCAGTACGCAGCGACTGAATATGTTGATCGAGTCATTCTTCCGAGTGACACGTGACGACAAGGAGGACATCAGCACCCATGTCGCGAAGTTACAGAAGCTTTATCAGGATCTGAACGACGAACTACAAAAGCACAACGAAAACACGTTATCTGAAAGGTTATTGAACGGTCGAATTTTATCCATGCTGGGAAAAGAATATGATAATTTCAAGGATGTGTGGGACACGATTCCGACGAAAAATCAAACTGTGAACTTGTTGATTGAAAAATTGTGCACGATTGAACTGCGTGACCAAGGAAACGTGAAATCGACTGCGTTTGTGGTACGTAGTGCTCCCAAGAAGCATTCCCAGTATGGCAGTGGCAAAGGCAGCACTGATGACAAGTCTAAGAAAAATGTTCAACAAGTAAAGCAGAAGTTTCCATGTTTCAAATGTAAGGAATTGGGCCATTGGGCAAGTGAATGTCCAGTGAAGAAGAAAGAGGGTGACACTAGAAACAAAAATAAGGAGAACAATGCTTCGTTTCTGACACATGTGACGAGTGCGTTAGACGGCGACTTTGTTCAAGCCGACGAGTGGTACTGCGACAGTGGCGCCACAAATCACATCACCGCGAACAAACAGTATTTTACAACATACGTCAAATTTGCTGCTCCAGAGAAGATTTTGCTAGGAAAACGAGGTGTGAGCATGCTAGCTCACAGCAAAGGAACTGTAAACATTCAAGTGCGGCTGAACAACGCTTGGTTGAGTGCTGAGATAACTGAAGTTTTGTATGTTCCCGATGCAATGGCTCATCTGTTTTCTGTGAAAGCTGCTGCAAGGAAAGGTTTTTGTGCAAGACTTGACGACCTAACTGTTAGAATTGAAGACAAGGTTACTGGAAAGGCGATGATGGCTGGACGTGTGAGTCATGGTCTGTATGTACTTGACATGCGCGTCGTGAAACCTTCGCAACCCATTCAAGTGAATTTAGCTACATTGTCGGACAAACTGCAGATCTACCATGAACGATTTGGTCATCAACACAAAGCGCATGTCAAGAATGTACTGAAGCAGATGAACATCAATGTAGGCATGTGTAAAGAGGATTTCTGCGATGGATGTGCACTGGGAAAAATTCATCGACTGTCATTCAAGACACGAATGAATCGACCAACAGCCACCGGTGAACAAATCCACGCCGATGTGAATGGACCAATGTCTACTGAATCTCTTGGAAAGGCATGCTACTACGTATGTTTCAAGGATGATTTCAGCAAGTTTCGACGAGTTTTCTTTTTAAAGCACAAAATTGAAGTGTACACCGTTCTGGAACAGTTCCTGAATGAAGCCAAAACAAATGGACACGTTGTGAAGCTGTTCAGGTGTGATGGAGGAAAAGAATTTGATAACAAGAAGGTTTCTGAACTACTCGCAAGCAGAGGCATAGAACACAGCATTACTAAGCCGTACACACCACAACAAAACGGAGTTGCGGAACGTGAAAATCGGACGATTGTGGAGTGCGCAAAATCTATGCTGAATCCCAGCAAGTTAACGAAACAACTTTGGGCTGAAGCCTGCAACACTGCGGTGTACCTCCTGAATCGCACTGGGAAGTCATCCATTGAAAACAAATCTCCCTATGAATTGTGGTATGGACGACCAGTGGGAAGTCTCAGTCATCTGAAGATCTTCGGAACAGAATGCTACGCGCATATCGACAAGAATTTTCGCTCAAAGTTCGACGACAAAGCTGTTTTTGGACATCTGGTTGGGTACGTGAACGACAGGGATGGATTTAGAGTCTGGATTCCAACTCAGGGAGAGGTTGTACTAAGCCATGATGTGAAATTCAAACCTGAAGTTGTCTGCAATCTGCGCGCCAACGCCGGAAAGGTTGAAGTCACGCTTGAAGAACGTGTGGAGAGGAATCAGTCTAATTCATCGTCTGATGTAGGCCTACAGAGGAGGTCAGAGTCAGATGAGAACTTAAGCGAAATTGAAGATTTTTCTTCGGCATCCAGTTCCGGAGGAAGCGAAGATTAGGAAGAAGGAGAGACTGAAGAAAGAAGGAAAAGCAAACGTGAAAGTAAGAAGCCATCGTGGATGATCAGTGGAAATTACATGTACATGGCTGGACCATCTATCGCTGAAAAGAATCCTGACTCATACTCTGAAGCGCTGCAGTCTAGTGATAAAAATCAGTGACTGAAAGCAATTAATGAAGAATTGGAGTCCTTAAAAAAAAATGATACCTGGAAATTGGTTGAGCGTCCAAATGGTGCACGGGTCGTGAAAAATCGGTGGTTTCTTCGACAGAAGACAACGGACAGTGGAGAAGTTCGCTTCAAGGCACGATTGGTAGCCAAAGGCTATGTGCAACAGCAAGGAATCGATTATGAAGAAACATTCAGCCCTGTTGCACGGTATGATACCATTCGAGCTCTGTTGGCAGTAGCTGTTGAAAAGGAGATGAAACTTGGTCAATTTGATGTCAAGACAGCCTTCTTGAACGGCGAGCTTGAAGAAGATGTGTTCATGGAACAGCCAGAAGGTCATCAGGACGGTACTGGCCGAGTGTGTCATCTAAAGAGAAGCTTATATGGTTTAAAACAGGCTCCACACTGCTGGAACAAGCGTTTCAAGAAATTCGGGAGAAAGCTGGATTCAAAAACAGCAAAGTTGATCCTTGTCTCTTTTACAGCAACAAAAATGGAAAGTGGTTGGCTGTTGTAATCTTTGTGGATGATGGTCTGGTAATTGGCAACGAAGAAGACATCGAGCAGTTCATGGAAAAACTTCAGCAGGAATTTCACACGACCAGAGGATCTCTCAACAATTTCCTGGGCATGAAGATACAACAAAACCATGATGGATCAATTGCAATCAGTCAAGAGGATTACACGAGGAAAATCCTAGAAAAATTTGGGATGGCCGAGTCAAATGGAGTGTCTACCCCAGTTGGACGCGAAGAAAGTGAAGACGGAGAAAAGGTTTCGGCCAGGGTTCCTTATCGTGAGGCGGTGGGATCCTTGATGTACCTGACTACAGGTACTCGTCCAGATATCGCATTCGCGGTCAACAAAGCTGCTCGAGCCATGGAGAATCCTACAGTTCAAGACTGGAGTCAAGTGAAACGGATATTTCGATATTTAAAGAGCAAAGTGAACCATGGAATCGTCTATAGGAAAGAGGACGTTTTGAAGGTCTACAGTGATGCTGACTACGCCGGTGACAAGAGGACGAGACGTTCAACGACGGGTGTCATTTCGACCTACAATCATGGAGCTGTATCGTGGAGAAGTCAGTTACAGAAGTCTGTGTCAACATCGACAACTGAAGCTGAAATTGTGTCTGCAAGTGAAGGAGCAAAGGAGTTGATTTGGTTGAAAAGACTGTTTTCTGAATTACTGGGAACTGCTGAAAAGTGTTCAATAGTTCATCTTGTTTATTTTTTTATTTGTATTTGATTTTTCTTTGGAGGAAGTGTTAATATTTGAAAGAAAAATAGCACAGTAGCGCCACCTGGTGAAATAGACATGTACAATAAAGAAGAGAACAAAATACGAGTCAGTGCTAAGTCTGTGCGTGTTCGCGTGACATGTGACAAGCTTCTCAAAAGATGATTTGTATTTTGTATTGTATTTCTCACTTGATAAATAAAGATTTACATTAAAACCAGCATGTCTGTACACCACTACTGCTATCCATGATATTTACTTGTCTGGCCCTACAGTTCATAGGATTCTGTCTGTCTGTCTGTCTGTACACCACTGCTGCTATCCATGATATTTACTTGTCTAGCCCTACAGTTCATAGGGTTCTGTCTGTACTCCACTACTGCTATCCATGACATTTACTTGTCTGGCCCTACAGTTCATAGGATTCTGTCTGTACACAACTACTGCTATCCATGATATTTACTTGTCTGGCCCTACAGTTCATAGGATTCTGTCTGTCTGTCTGTACACCACTGCTGCTATCCATGATATTTACTTGTCTGGCCCTACAGTTCATAGGATTCTGTCTGTCTGTCTGTCTGTACACCACTGCTGCTATCCATGATATTTACTTGTCTGGCCCTACAGTTCATAGGGTTCTGTCTGTACTCCACTACTGCTATCCATGGCATTTACTTGTCTGGCCCTACAGTTCATAGGGTTCTGTCTGTACTCCACTACTGCTATCCATGACATTTACTTGTCTGGCCCTACAGTTCATAGGATTCTGTCTGTACTCCACTACTGCTATCCATGACATTTACTTGTCTGGCCCTACAGTTCATAGGATTCTGTCTGTACACCACTACTGCTATCCATGATATTTACTTATCTGGCCCTACAGTTCATAGGATTCTGTCTGTACACCACTACTGCTATCCATGATATTTACTTGTCTGGCCCTACAGTTCATAGGATTCTGTCTGCCTGTGTGTACACCACTGCTGCTATCCATGACATTTACTTGTCTGGCCCTACAGTTCATAGGATTCTGTCTGTACACCACTGCTGCTATCCATGATATTTACTTGTCTAGCCCTACAGTTCATAGGATTCTGTCTGTCTGTCTGTCTGTACACCACTGCTGCTATCCATGATATTTACTTGTCTGGCCCTACAGTTCATAGGGTTCTGTCTGTACACCACTGCTGCTATCCATGATATTTACTTGTCTGGCCCTACAATTCATAGGATTCTGTCTGTACTCCACTACTGCTATCCATGGCATTTACTTGTCTGGCCCTACAGTTCATAGGATTCTGTCTGTACTCCACTACTGCTATCCATGGCATTTACTTGTCTGGCCCTACAATTCATAGGGTTCTGTCTGTACTCCACTACTGCTATCCATGGTATTTACTTGTCTGGCCCTACAGTTCATAGGATTCTGTCTGTACTCCACTACTGCTATCCATGGCATTTACTTGTCTGGCCCTACAGTTCATAGGATTCTGTCTGTACACCACTACTGCTATCCATGGCATATACTTGTCTGGCCCTACAATTCATAGAGTCTGTCTGTACTCCACTACTGCTATCCATGGCATTTACTTGTTTCTACAGTTTCTATCTGTACTCCACTACTGCTATCCATGACATTTACTTTTCTGGCCCTACAGTTCATAGGATTCTGTCTGTTTGTCTGTATACCACTACTGCTATCCATGACATTTACTTGTTTCTACAGTTTCTATCTGTACACCACTACTGCTATCCATAACATTTACTTTTCTGGCCCTACAGTTCATAGGATTCTGTCTGTTTGTCTGTACACCACTGCTGCTATCCATGACATTTACTTGTCTGGCCCTACAGTTCATAGAATTCTGTCTCTACACCACTACTGCTATCCATGACATATACTTTGTGGAAAACTGTGTTCCTCAATGAATCTTCTGGATTTGACATAGCACCAGTCTTGTGTTGTCCAATTGTGCCATGCCTATAAAGGTGATACAGACAAGTAATTTAGATATATATTGTGTCCAAAATATGGGATAAAATAGTTGGAATAATAATGAAGGTTGTTTTGAGGGGCAGAGCAGTGAGGTCATCTGCCCCATAAATAAGGCTGATTGATTGATTGAATGTGTTCATGTGTGTGTCTGTAGAAGCTTTCTTGTACATATCCCTCAGATTTATGGCTTATCCCTATGCATTTACAAACAGAGCATGCATTCTCTTAATGAAAGGTTATGATAATTTTCTGGGATAAATGTTGACACTTCATATAGTTTTAAGGTTCTGATAAAATAAAATGACTTTTCATTTTCAGTGATTCAAACAATCAGCGTCTTCTTTTAGGAGATTCTGCAGTGATTCCAATTCCTGGGAAAGGGCCACTCAAGCCTCAAGGCACTATTAGTAGTGCAAAACAGTTACGCATTGACCAAAAAAAGTGAGTGTCTTACTTTTGTTCAATGTGCCTGTTTTACTGTGCATAGCGACCAACATCACTGTTCTTGAGTGAATATGAACTGTGGTAATGTTGCCTTAGCTTCACCTTCATCTTATGGATTTGAATTCCCTCTTGTGTTTTCCAACTAACTGTTGAGAAATAATGTAAGGAAACTGATTATCATTGTTGTGTAAATACTCCTAGGAGTTGGTAGCATTTCCATTAATTTTGTGTTATATTTGCTTTGGAATTAAGATACTAGAGGGGTCTGTTCATGAGTCTCCTGGCATTTCATTGCAATTTTTGCAAACATTTTTAGCACCTATTATAGGTTGGGATTCAATTTCTGGCTTTAAGAAAAATGTTTATACATTTTGGTGCCCTGGTCCTTACAGTCTACAGTGCTGCTTTACCTCCTGTACCTCTGTTGTTCTTCCCGACTGACAAAGGAAAACGAGAAACAAATTTTCTGCCTTAGCCGATGCTTATTATTGAAAGTTATTTAAGATAGGCTCAATCATGTTTTGAACCATCTTAGGTCCTTTCTCAGCAAAAATAATCAATTATTGATTACATATATTTTATGCCAATAAAAACTGCAGCCACCGGCAAGGGGTGGTGGGGGTGTTACACGCAAAGAATTACGAGAAGGTGTTGAAAACAACAAGGTGTGACGTCAGGCGCACACCCACCATGCCATACTCACCTCTCCGTCGGCCTTAATATATAAAGTGGAGATGAATGCTGAACCAACTGCTACCTGGTTGAAGAAGTCCATTTGTGGTGTCACGGCAGCCTCCCAATTCTTGATGTTAATAACCCTGAAAAGTGTGAGGATGGGCAAATAGGAAATCCCATAAGCTTGCTAACCAGATCACTTCCCAAGCCCTGACCAAACCTGCTCAATGAAATGTGACCAGATTGTTTGGTAAGATAAAATTTAATTTAAATGAAAATCATAAGCAATTAAATTACAAGGATCAAATAATAAAACCAAATAATTAAGTGAACCTCACCGTTTGCAAAGAAAAAAAACTAAAAGCAGACTCACTGGCGCCACAGGCCTGAGCTTAGGGCTCCAACAATTTGAGCCGATTGGTTAATAGTCTCAATTACTTCGGCCCCTGCGGCACCAGCCCTGTGCCCCTTCGTCACCACGGTGCCCAGCCCCGTGCCCCTTGGACGCCCTGGAGTCTCTGCTCAGAGCCCGGTGGTTGTCATTGTGTGACGACGAGAAGTTGATTAAGAAGAAATAAACTTTATTGCATTGACCATTTGGGGGACCGAGTCCCGGTACCCTCGGTCACATAACTGTGGACGACGACAATTGACATCCTAAAATGGGACATTGTTGGAAAACTCCCACATATTTCATGTACTCAACTGTACCTGAAATCTGCGCAATTTGAACTTAATAAAGCTAAACTGAATGAACCTATCACAGCAATGCTTTATAGCACGATATTTAATGCCAACTAAATATTGACAAGCGTGGAAACCACCAAACCACGCACACAGTCGATGGCGAGACAGGGGAACTTAAAAGAGCTCTCCTCGTATGCGCAGAGTGGGGACAGGCCCCAAAGAATGTGGACCCTAACCTACTGTATGTTGAGTCTTTTATCGCATCAAGAATTAGATGGAGAATCAACCATGAAATGACAACACGTTTCAAGTAAAGGTTGTATATGGATAAAATTTAATATCAAAGAACATGGTAAATCATAAGGGGAACAAGGGGCGCATGAAATGGTGTATGGGGATGATAATGGGACTGGAATAAAATATACATATTATCAAAAGGTAAAACATAAAATATAAAACACACAATAAAGAACTATAAAAGGAGAAGAGGATCTTGACGTAGAGAAGCCTAAGTTACTATAGTACTGGAGCTTGTTCAATAGGAAACAAAAGGGGCAGAAGGATAACAAATTAACAATAATCACCAAACAAATTGAGGCATTTGTCATAACGTGTGATGAGTTTTTGTATTCCAGCATCATAGTCCTCCGCCGCCAGCGTATTGAGATACGTAGTCACGCCTCATTTAAGTTCTTCATCGCTGTCAAATCTTTTTCCCGCCAGAAAGTCTTTAAGCTTCGCAAAGAGATGAAAATCCGAAGAGGCCAAGTCCGGGTTATACGGTGGAGGGCGGAAGGTTTCCCACTTGAATTGCTGCAAAAGTTGTTGTGTTATCGTAGCTGCACGAAGCCTGGCATTGTCATGAAGGAGAATGACGCCTGTAGACAATAGATCTCGCCGTCGATTTTGTATTGCCCGCCGTAATTTCTTTAATGTTTCACAATACGCATTAGCATTGATTGTGTCTCCATGGGCCATAAAATCAATGAGCAGTACACCTCGTCGATCCCAGAAAATGGTTGCCATGAGTTTCCTGGTGGACAGAACTGTCTTGAATTTTTTTGGTTTGGTTGGTGAATGAGGATGATGCCACTCCATTGACTGTCGTTTACTCTCAGGTGATGCTTAACAAACCCATGTTTCGTCTCCAGTAATGATGCGAGTCAGGAAAGAGTCTCCTTTATGGGAATAACGTCCCGTAAACGTCAGTGCTGCAGCCATACGCTTGGTTTTGTGCTCATCTGTAAGCATGCGAGGGACCCACCTTGCACAGACTTTTGAATAATGCAGATGGTCTTTGACAATTTCTTGAACAATTGTTCGAGACACATTAGGAAAATGTTCACAGAGTTCATCAATTGTGACGCGCCGATTGTTCCTCACGCATTCGTCTACTGAGCTCAGCAGTTCGTCTGTAATGACAGATGGTCTCCCTGAGCGCTCCTTGTCGTGTGCATTCCCCCTCCCCAGGTTGAAGTTGCGACACCAGCGCTGAACAGACGACTCGTCCATCACATTGTCTCCATACACCTCCTTTAATTGGCGATGAATATCACAAGGTCGAACGTTTCGTGCATTAAGAAATTTAATCACGGCCCTCACTTCACAACTGGCGGGATTCTCAATTTGTTTAAACATTATAAACGATCACAGACACAGCACAGGCAATGCTAGCGCCACGCAACCTCGCACATAGCAGGCAGACAAGCCACTGACGCGGCCTGACCTTGCCCAGCAGCTACCCGAGTCGTCAGCGCTTCATGCAACGCTAATGGGTACTACTTTCCGGATGGCCCTCGTATATATTGTAGACAACCCCTCCTCGGGGAAAGGCCAGTCGACTTCCCCCGGGAAGGGAACACCAAACACATCCGTTTACTTCAAAAACGTAGTCAGTAATGCATTGTGCCAAGATGGCTACTAATTACAACAGCAAAGTTATTCACGGGTTATAATAACAATAATAATAATAAATGGCCTTTCAAATCACATAAGGGCTATGGCCTCCTGCTTTGCAGGGAATTGCTCAGTTTTAACTCATCAGGTGAGCAAGTCCTGAGTTTAAATCCGCCAATCATCTATTAAGGTGGTTAGAACAACAATAGTAAATGTTAGTTTCTGCACACGACCCAATTAGTAATTATGGGCGGGAATTTCATTAATCGATATTAAGTAGATTAGTTTACTGACGTCATGACATCCGGGACAATGATAGTTCAGTTATTGAGCTTCCATGCACGCAGCTCTGCATGCTGGTGCCACCTGTCGTCAACACAAGAACTGCTTCAACGCATAAACGGCGATGCCAGGAGCAGCGCGCCAGTTCAAACATACTATTCATAATTTGCAGAATTCATCCAGTTAGCCCCTTAGGCCGGCTATTTAATCCGGAGGGGATCACTTCTCCGGCAGTATTTAAATTGAAGCTCAGCAGAGGTTTAGACACCAACAAGTTAAAAAATTAATAATGCTATATCTACGAAACTAATGTAATGAAAATTTTAAGATTACTTACTGAGATCATGTCCAATGTTTCTCAGTAATACCGGTATATGTGACGACTGCTTTTCAGGGTTTTCCATGATCACTCACAATATTTACAAAAATATAATAATTTGATAAGTTCCACTTTTGGTATTTGTTTCAGATATATTTACAATGAAAGAAAGATATTTACATGATAATGCTCAATCTATATATATACATAATTATTGGGTATAATTTCCAGGAAAAGCTGAATTTTGAAAAGCTTTTTAGGCACCGTATATGTATCCCATGTAGAATTGTCAACAAAATGTAAATATCGCAATTTTAGTTCAAACCTGTCTCTTGGCATTGTTTGAGGGAATATAGGGGTTTCTAAAAATTCATCTCTGGTGAAATAGCTATTTAGGGTAGGTTTCTGCATTATCCCCATCAATATTACAAGCCCCAAGAACACATAAATGTTGTCCCCTGTCACTGGCTCCCACTTCCTGGTGCACGACCTTGGTTTCTGCGACTGAGTAGCTTCTAGTCTGTGGAGCAAAAAATTATCTGCGAAGTATTTGCTTCCGGTGCTTCCCCTTCATAAGTGGCAAGAATTTTAAAGTTAGATATAGTTCACAAAACATTCTCGAGATGGCAGGAAAGGATGTGGTACCTTCTCAAGCAACTAACTTGAAACACAATACAGCTTGTTTCATGTTCTTTCCCTGATCAATATGAGTCGTCAAAAGCAACGGATATCGATCAATTTCGTATTAGTTCTAATTATGAAACAGAGAAGGCATGAAAGTACATAACTTCTCGGTTCATAACATGAAAAAAGATCCCGCGATGCAGCAGTGTTTCATGTGTAATAGGCATTCTAACTTCCGCCTGCATCGGCCGTTTGTGGTATGTCGAACTGGCTGAATGAGTAGAGTCCAGCGGACATACAGTGTACAGCAAACCAGCTTGAGGGGTTAATAAGTCTTGAGCCGAATTCACGGCTCAAAAACTATCAGAGATACATGATGAAGAAATTAACATCTGGAATAGTGAAATACAATTACGTCAAAGCCTGTATATTAAAAATGGCCGAGGGACCCGATGCGCTGACCATGCGTCACCCCACATTCTGCAGGCCAAATGGCTGGGCAGCGGTTGCTTGGTAGGCCTAGGTCCTTCATGGGCTGTTATGTCACAGGGTATGGTTTGGTTCTGTATGTTAAAGAATCTTTGTTTATGGTTGCATTAAACTTTGAATATACACTTCCAATATTTCTTATCTATAACATATTTAAGAACATCCTGCAAAGTGAAGGCATTTAAAAGATGGAAAGATTGTGATGTTGAATTAATTCTTACAGTAGTTCAGTTTAGCCAAGTCTGGTTGGTTCCTCAGTTTAGGGGCTGCGACAACGCGGTCATGTAGCCCCGTGTACTTTGGGTGTGTGTAGAATCTGTCTGATAACCGGTGTTAATTGTGATGGCTGTATTAGTGTGTGTATCTGTTGTTTAATTCAAGTAAGGACTGCAATTTGGAATTTATCAAATAGTTCCTACTTTTGCCGCCAAACTCCACCGTCAACGACTACTAGGCCTAGTTCAGAACTTAGCTACTAGACGCCATCACAGTCGGCTCTTGGCAACGAAACGTAGCAACCTAAGAGCGTTGTTTACATTCTTAACCTATACAATTGAGCTTCACACAGGTGTAATTAGTGGAAGGTTCTTTAACATGCCATAAATCTATGAGATGGGACCGCCGGCTTTACTTCCCCTCCGAAGGAAGGCATACTGAGGGATTTTTAATGCTCTTAAAAAATCCGACGGCTTCGGTTGGGTTTGAACCCGCTATCTTGGGCATTGAAGCTCAGCATGCTACCAACTACGCCACCGAAGCCGCCTTAGCCAAGTCTATTGAGTTAAAATTGCTTGTGTTGTGTCCTAGACCATAAGTAAAATGGAAGAAAAACAAAATTATTGTGAAAAGTCCCGAAAAAAAGTTAATCTTACTGGTGAGGAAAAAAAAAACTTTTGAATGACTTGCCCTATTGAAAGTGAAATACGCTCATTGTCAATGCCAGTTAATTAAGGTTAAAACATTCCGTAGGTTAAGAACATTTAAAGCTCCATTATAAAGTGGGGACGGTAATTAAAAAATTAAGAACCACAGCTGAAGAAATTGCTCCCGTTAAAGAAAGAAAGAAACGTGCATGGTGGAATGAGGAGTGTGACGCCGCAATTCAAAAAAGACACAAGCCATGGTTGAATGATAAGAACAGAAAAATCACGTGAGGAACTAATTAATGTTAGAAGACAAACAGCCAAGGAAATCAGGAGTGTTATAAGAAATTATCACAAAGAATCATTAAAATGTTTAGATGAAGCATTCACTCAACATAAGACAAGGGATTATTACAAAAGGTTTAAACAATATTATTCAAAATATACTCCAGCAACACTTATGATAAGACAAGGGATTATTACAAAAGGTTTAAGCAATATTAATCAAAATATATTCCAGCAACACTTATGATGAGAGATCACTGATCTCTATACATGGATCGCTGATGGCAGCTCTCCGCTGCACGAGAAAGTGCGCCAGGTTGAGCACGCGGTCCGCCATGTTGGTCTACCCATTCTCGACCCCTCCTAATGGGCAAGCAATGATAATCTAGTCAATTTTAAATCGTAATTAATGGTGCTTTGGAGCACATCAAAATATAGAGATATGTTCACTCATAGCATAAGAGCATTGGGATCACTGACACGTCATTCCAAGGTCAGTAAATCTCCGGAATATCAATAAAAATGAATGTATAATAACGGCTGACAAATATCAACTTAGGTGCTGAGTACACGCAATTAGCGATCAGTAACAGAGTAACGTGTGAAAAACAATTTCTGGAAACATTCTTGTAAATTGTATATACGGTATACATGTATATATGCCACAAAATTATGCATTCTTCAAATGATGTACCTATAGGCCTAAACGTAGCTCACTATACCGGCCTAGATTCGACATATCGTAATCGGTAATGGGTAATGAATTCCTGTTTCCATGAAATAACCAACACTTCCTCCAAGTAATCCCAGCACTCTACATCAAATACTACAGCTTTTAATCACGCTAGCAGCACAATAAACTTAATAATAACGGGAAGTAGATCAAAGCCAAAAATGCACTTGAAGCCAAACCAATTTCACTCCTCAGCTCCACATAAAACTTAACACAACTAAAAACCTACTCAAAATATACTCTCCCCACCGTTTTACAACTATTAAGCGAACTATTCGCACCCAGAACCGAAAAACCCTGAAATAGGATCAAATTTAAACACGCAATAGCCTAGCCCGATCACGTCTGCTTCAGCACCACCGCATATGTATACTTCAGCACCACCGCATATGTATACTTAACTTCACAATAACTTCAAAATTACGGCTAAGCGACCTATCTGCCTGAGAAGTAAAGGTATTACCGGCTTGCCTGGGATGATGGGTCACCAAACCGGTACTTAAAACTAAGATTTTACGCTTTAAATAACCAAATTCAGCCCATTTTATAACTACAAGAAACACAAAATATTTACTGCCAGTATAAATACATGTATAACATCAAACTACCAGTAACCAATCACAGAGCCGGATTCGCAATATTGTACCTTGCGCTATACCTGTCATCGTCTATTCGGCTTACTGCTGCCTTAGCTACCAGCCATCCATGTATAGAGATCAGTGTGAGAGATACAAATGGAAAACTGCCACATAATAATCAAGATAATGCTGAATTTCAGCGAAATACTTCAAAGAAATACTTAATTGCGAGGAGCCAACACAATACCTACAGTATGACCTTTATCCAAAAAATAAAACACCTTTAGAAAAGGTTATACCACCAGATTACAATGAAGTGGTAACAGCAATTGATTCGCTTAAGAATTAAAAGACAGCAGGAGAGAATCAATTAGTTGTGGTAATATGGAAGAATGCAAATGAAGAAACCATTCAGAATTTACTGTAGCCTACATAGACACCTCATAGACATTTGGAATACTGAAACAATGCCCAAAGAATGGAACAAGGCAATAATATACCCATTACATTAAAGAGTTGATAGATCCAAACAATTCGGGAGATGTATCTGCTGTATGTCACTTACAAGATTGTCTCTAAGATTGTGTATACAAGAATTCAGGAACAGCTTGACTGCGAACTTGGAGAATATCAAGGAGGATTTTGTCCAGGAAGAAGTTGTCCAGATAAAATTATCAGTTTAAAGTGGATTATGAAACATCATCGAGTTAGAAACAAAAATTTAGTCATCACTTCTATTGATTTTGAAAAGGTGTATGATAGTTTCCATCGTGAGTCATTATTGAATATATCCGTAAGGAATTTGGTTTATATCAAAAACTTATTAGCCTTATTGGAATCACCCTTAAGAATACTGAATCTAAAGTTAGATTCAGAAATGAATTCTCTGAACCATTTGAAATTAAAACTGGACTTTGACGGGGAGATTGGCTCCAACCATTATTGTTTAATTGTGTGTTGGAAAAAATCATGCGAGAATGGACAATGATGCCAACCACACATCAAGATTAGCAAAGATATAAAACTAAATTGCTTAGCATTCACAGATGATATTGCACTACTTGCAAGAAGAAGCTAAATATCAACTAGAAGAACTTGAAAGCATAGCAAAAAAAGTTAGATTACACATTTCATATGAGAAAACAGAAATAATGCCAACCTTCAAAGTTACAGCACCAGCTATTCAATTATACAATAACAAACAAGTTAAAATTGTAAATAAATTTAAATATCTTGGTGAAATTCTCACTTGGAACTCCAATGTAAAATCGTCAATAGAAAGTAGTCATCATCGGCTTTAACTCGAATCCGAGTATAAATCTTCTTCCTTCAGTTCAGTTTGTGGATGTGTTTACGGTTCCAATCCTGGCATGGAACAAGCGACCACACAAGTCACATAGTATTGGTGGAGGAGGACGTGGTTGGGCTGCTCGAAGTTTCCTAGCTTGACGCTTGGCCTCTTCATGTGTGCGTCGATCCCTTTCAAACGTCTTTACAGTATCCGAGATGGTACGGTGCCAAGTTGAGCGGTCTTCAGCCTGCATGTCCCAGGTTTGTGAATCAAGACCTGTCAATTTCAGGGTCTGCTTAAATTGGTCCTTGTAGCGCCTTGTAGGTCTGGTGCCATAGCATAACTCACCATATAGCATTTGACGAGGTAATCTCACATCATCCATCCGATGGACAAGACCAATCCATCTAAATTGGTGACCTATTATGGATGATAATATGCTGTTGATTTGAGCCTTTTCCAGAACAGCAATATTGGTAATGCGGTCTTCCCATTTAATCCTCAGGATTGATCGAAGTTTTTGTAGGTGGTAACGCTCAAGCTTCCTGAGATCACGTCGGTAAAGGGTCCACGTTTCACAGCCATACAACAATGTAGAAATGACTATTGCTTTGTACACCATAAGCTTTGTACTCATGGACAGATCTTTATTCATGAAGACCCGGTGCGCTAATCGTCCATATGCTGCATGGGCTGGGCCAATTCTCTTATCCACATCCTGCTCACAGGTACAGCTCACAGAAATGGTACTGCCCAGGTACGAGAAGTGGTCTACCTGTTCTAATGGCAAATTTGAGATGGAGTTATTGAACTGAGGAAGAGGTGTGCCTGGTGAAGGTTGTGCCAAGACTTTAGTCTTATTGACATTTATGGTAAGACCAAAGCGATCACATGCACTTTTGTAACAATTAACTGATTCTTGCAGCTCTTCTGGTGTGAGAACTGGCAACGCAGCATCATCTGCATACAACATGTTTGTAACCTTAGTAACCTGAGTTTTCGTCAAGGAGCGGAGACGAGTTAGGTTGAAAAGCCCTCCATCAAAACGATACTTGACCTCCACACCTGGGATGTTTGTGGGTGAATCATAAAGCATTGCAGCCAAGTGCAGCGTGAAAAGCGTTGGAGCCAGTACACATCCTTGTTTCAGTCCATGGGTAATAGGAAATTCATCGGACATCTTATTCTGATGGCAAACCTGACCTGTCATGCCATCATGGAGAGCCTTGATTAGATCTACAAATCGCTGAGGGCAACCAAACCGCTTCAGCACCGCCCACATGGCTGATCTTGGAACCGAATCAAATGCCTTTTCCAAGTCATAAAAGACTAAGAATGTAATGGTTATTAACTCCCCATGTTGGTAGCGACAAATGTAATGGTTTCTTTCGCCCTCTCGTTGAGCGACAAGTGTAACGTTTTGCTAGCCCCTAACGTTGAGCGTACAATGTGGCAGTTTGGCTAGCCCACACTGTTGGGAGATAAATGTAACTGTTTACCTTTGCCTAAGCTATGTTGTTTTAATGGGCGCCAAGACCTCAATGCAATGTTGAAATCTAAATTTGTATTTAACAACGTCTAGCTCTGGCAGAACACATTCAAGAATCTATTCACTCAGATCGTGGTATGATTTGATCATTAACCCAACAAACAATTGTATCAGGAGAAGGAATTGGTCTATATCTAATGCTATCTACTGAAAGCAAAGATTGCATTGTAAAAGAAATGAATTTATTATATAAAACAAGTATAGCAAAATTAATAATAATAATAAGTTTAAAATTTAAATTGGAGCGTTGTGATTTGAATATTACCGATAGAAAATTACGTGAAAACGGAGTCTGATAAATTGATTTTACTCTTATTTCCAAGCTATGAAGTTACTGAATTATGAAATATAAAACAAAGAAAAATGAGAGATTGCGTATTTCTGCGTCATTAGCGCTTACCCCTGGAAATTGCCAATGCATTTCCCTCGTTCTTGATGATGCTGTGTGCTTCCCACAGTCTCCTGGACGTCGTCATCTCCGTCGAAATTTGATGATATTCTGGTAGATTAGATAATTCTATGGTCCGTACATCGGACCCAAACTCTCGTAAAACCGCACTGGTTACGTTTTACAAAAGTTCGTCGCTAACTCCACTGAACATCGGAGCGTCACGCACTTGCGACCGTACACTGCAAGTTCTACACAGATTGTCCGCGTTCCACGGAACATCGGAGCTACTCCCGCGTATAACCACACTCCTCAAGTTCTATACAGATTGTCCTCGTTTCACGGCGCGTCGAACGGTATATTCACCTGTGGGCTCCCCCACCATGGTACCGACATCCAGCTTACGTTGTCTCCGCTGATTGGCTGAGCACGCCGCCACTTCCCCTCCTCCGGTTCATTACACTCCGCGGGCGAGAGGGAGAAGTCGTTTTCCGTTTCAACAATTCGCCTCTTCTTGACGATGCGACCCAAGATTGCGTCATGCTTCTCGACAGGAATCAGCTTGTATTAGAATTCCCAGTGAGTCATGTCTCTCAAATACCCTAACTGACAAAACTCCGTAAAATTCCGTAATCAGATAATTTTCTATGATATCGTCGTTCGTAATAATTTGCTTGTTAGCGTTTTCTAAGACATAGAAAACCTATCTGTATGCTTATAATTTTTATAAAATGCTCCGAAAATATCTTAATAATAATTATAATAAATTAATAATAATAATAAATTAACATGAAAAATTATCTTGGCTGAACAATTTGCCGCGTAAATAATTATAGAATGGCTTCCTACTGACTTATGCCAGTTGCAAAAAAAAACCTCGAAAAACACGTTACATATTCGCCTCGGATCATCGGATGATTTACCGTGACGACGGTCCATTATCCGATTATCCCAGACACGTTAATAAACCCCATCCAAAATACATATTACATAAATGAAATCACCCTAAATTACAGATATATACACTCATATTTTTTCTTCACGCACTTTGCGTCAAAGTTTGTTGTCACTATGGATTGCACTTTGCAACCAGTCCAATGTTTTACATATAGAATAGTGTTCCATGGATATTTCCGCCTCTCAAATTGCTCTATGTTGGAGAAATAGACATAATTAATGTGTGAGCACTATGTATTTATGATGTCATATCACACGCATTGAAGGTGTTCTGATATTTTTATATCATCATTGAACTTCCTAATTTCACTGGAGGTCCCCTCCTTATGGTGACATTTAATTCCACTTATCACTGAGCACACGATCACACTACTGTGGCAGCGCCTCGTGACCATAATACTTAATCCCTCTTCAAAGTAGATTAAATTAATATAGACTTCTGAAAAAAAACCAGTAAATGTGCATTACATATAACACCAAATATTTCTGTGCCGTAATCGCCCTGTCTTGTTAAGTTCCCGTACACCATATTCTACTTAATACTAGTTCTCAACACAGACCATTTCTCCTCACACAAATAATACCATTGTACAAATTATCTTAAATTACACACTTACAAATCTTACATGGCGAGGCCGTAAACAGAAATCACGTGTGCTGATATGTATGAGTTTCATGAAGGACTGTCTCGCATTCTGATGGCCCATCTTTTATCTCGTGGACGCCTTAAGCTAACAAGCCCTATTCAAGCGCTCCCCCATCTCTTGGAGATAAATGGGAACCCATCAGGGCTGCCAAAATGGCCTTGGTGCATCGAGACAATTTAGTGCTCAACAGCATCCGACAATCCCGTCATATTTCCCTGTACCTTAAAAACTCTCATTTACTTACATACTACCCCCCTGTGTGACTTCCGATACGCCTGCCTTAAGACCAGATCCTCCACGCACCAGATACCACACTTACTCATTTGATAGGCTGGCTCGCCAGCTAAACACACTCACTTTATGACACATATTTTCGTAGACTATGTATATTATACGTCCCGTATAATCTGTTTCCCTCACTATTCTCCAGCACATATGCTGTTTTTCCAATACGTTTGGAAACTATAAATGTTTCTCCGTCACCTGCTTCCAACCTTGCAAGTGGCTCCCTTAAATGAACGTCATCACGTTGCTCCACTAGCATATTTCTCAGTGTCTGTAACGATGCCCTGTTGCTACTGTCCACACATGCTAACCCTACTTTCCTTTGGTGTAACACCTCTACCCGACACTCTATGACCTAAAAATGTCACTTCTGACTGACAGAATGACGACTTAGACAGCTTCAAAGTGAACCCTGCCTGATCTAACTTCTGAAAAACTATATCTAAATGACGTAGATGCTCCTCAAAACTGCGTGAACTAATTACCATATCATCTATGTAAATGGTTACAAACTCTCCTGTGTCATCCCCTAATGCGATGTTTAAAGCCCTAATTAAAGCTGCTGAACTACTCTTTAACCCATAAGGTGTTCTACAAAATTGATACAGGTTATATTTATGACTAAAAGCTGTAAATGGTCTATCTTCGTACATAAGTGGCACTTGCCAAAAACTGGAACTCAAATCTACACAAGTGAAATACTTCTTCCCCTCAAATGTTTGCATTAATTCTTCTATTGACATAGATTTCAGCTGATCTGAACTAATTCTACTGTTAACCAAACGAGCGTCTAAACAAATACGAACAGTGCCGTCGGTCTTGGGTACCGTGATCAAAGAATTAACATATGGACTGTTCGAGTGCTCAATAATCCCATCTTCAAGCATCTGATTAATTTGTGCCTCAACTGCACTCTGATAAGCGAAAGGTAGAGGATATCTATGTCCTGTGAATACTGACCTATCAATAACGTTCAATGAATGTGTATAGCAATTGGTCATACCAATGCGATCCTCAAAAACTCTCCTATTACACCATAACACATCATAGAGCCGAACACACTGTTCATCCTCTATATTTCCCTGAAATGCAGCCTCACGTAACGAGTCCTCTAGACTTCCGTTCGTAATCACACTGCCCACAAAACATGGAGAACCCCGCTCTACGGCTGGCGATATCTCATTTAAAGTACAAATCACACCTACAATACTACTCCTCTGAATATGGTCATTGAACGCTACTTCTACTTCAGAATCTCCCCATTTAAATTTCAAACTCCCTACATCATAACATAAGTTACCAGACACTCTACTTAGCCACTCTGAACCCAAGATAACACTGAATACTAAATTTGGAATTACAAGGCAAATCTGCTTCTCTACATGATTATTAATTTTAATGTCTACTAAAACTTGCTTAGAAATTACTTTAGACCTCTTCCCAACAGCTGTGATAACAAAAGTGCTTTTAATTGGCATCTCCTCAAAATTTACTCCAGTTCCTTTCATTTTATCATAAAATGCACTACTTATGCAACTCTTCATACAACCACTATCAATTAAAACATCTGTGTACGCCTCGGACACGTTAAATTTAACTATGGGGCTCTTACTAACCACTTCCTGAATAATACCTTCATCATTTAGTTCATGTAATAATTCATTTCTTACATTTAGGTCATAGGGTTCCTGTATAATTGTATGGACAGGGCATGCTACAGACTGAGATTCTGACCTTACTTCGCAGCCTGGTTCGCGTTTAAAGAACCGCTACAGCTGGCCGTAGTACTACTAACTACTGAACTAGTCTGGTTGTTCTGGGCTGTGTTGTCATTGTTTGGCTGTATATTACTACCACTAGGCTGTCCTCTTCCTTGACCCCTATTCTGGTTGTAATTATTGTCATTATAATTTCTCCCTTGATTTCCCCTGAAATCATTGTTTCTCCCTTGATTTCCCCTGTAATCATTGTTCCTCCCTTGATTTCCCCTGAAATCATTGTTCCTCCCTTGATACTGATTACCATAGCCATTTCCTCTGTTCTGATTTAGCTGATTATTATTATTTCTATTTTGAGCGTTGGCCCCTTCGCCACCGTTCCCTTGAACTTCTTGATGCCTGGCTTCATTAGGTCTATTATTATTATTACCCTGGTTCCGATTGAAATTGTCATCATAACCCCCTCTCCCTAGTGCATCAAATGTGCTTAACAAATTTTCTACTTGTGATATAGTCTTTACATTCTGGATACAAGCAGCCTCCTTGATCCTATAGGGAAAGTGCCTAAGTAGCAACCTTACCACATCACTTTCCTCCTTCAAGCCATCCAGATATTTACACACTAATACCTGCCCTAAAAAGTATTCGGTCATGGTGGAGCTTCCTTTAGGGTTATATTTACCACACACTACTCCCTCACGATGCTGCGACTGAATAACCTCATTCCAGAACTTTTCACAGAATTTCATTTTAAAATCATTGATATCAGTAAACTTGTCTCTGTAGACAGCAAACCAATTCCTAGTTTCCCCCACAAACACTTGTTCTAAAATTTCAACTACCTGGCACCACTCAATACTACCATTTTCCAACCTCTCCCCGAATTTATTTTCTATAGTGTTCATGAACTCCATTGGGCACCCCTGTCGATTGCTGAACTTACCCAGTTCTACCTCCCTGTGTGTGCTATTCACAAAAACTGGCCTATTCTGACTATTTTCTTGCCTGATCCTAGCTTTTAATTTTAATTCTAATTCTGCGATTTTCTCCTCAGCCTTCCTCTCAATACTGTGTAACGTGTTTTTCGAGGGGTTTTTATGCAACTGGCATAAGTCAGTAGGAAGCCATTCTATATTTATTTACGCGGCAAATTGTTCAGCCAAGAGAATTTTTCATGTTAATTTATTATTATTAATTTATTATAATTATTATTAAGATATTTTCGGAGCATTTTATAAAAATTTAGCATTCAGATAGGTTTTCTATGTCTTAGAAAACGCTATCAAGCAAATTATTACGAACGACGATATCATAGAAAATTATCTGATTACGGAGTTTTTGTCAGTTAGGGTATTTGAGAGAGACGTGACTCACTGGGAATTCTAATACAAGCTGATTCCTGTCGAGGAGCATGACGCAATCTTGGGTCGCATCGTCAAGAAGAGGCGAATTGTTGAAACGGAACCCTGTCGCCGAGTGTAATGACCCGGAGGAGGAGAAGATCGCGTGGTGGTTCAGCCAATCAGGGGAGACGACGTAAGCTAGTTGGGACTGAAGAGTGGGGAGCCGGCATGTGGATATATCGTTCGACGCGCCGTGAAACGCGGACTATCTGTGTAGAACTTGCGGTGTACGGTCGCAAGTGCGTGTCGCTCCGATGTTCAGTGGAGTTAGCGACAAACTTTTGTAAAACGTAACCAGTGCGGTTTTACGCGAGTTTGGGTCCGAGGTACGGACCATAGAATTATATAATCTACCAGGATATCATCAAATTTCGACGGAGATGACGACGTCCAGGAGACTGTGGGAAGCACACAGCATCATCAAGAACGAGGGAGATGCTTTGGCAATTTCCAATGGTAAGCGCACATGACGCAGAAATACGCAATCTCTCATTTTCTTTGTTTTATATTTCATATTTCAGTAACTTCATAGCTTGGAAATAAGAGTAAAATCAATTTATCAGACTCCGTTTTCACGTAATTTTCTATCGGTAATATTCAAATCACAATGCTCCAATTTAAATTTCAAACTTATTATTATTATTAATTTTGCTATACTTGTTTTATATAATAAATTCATTTCTTTTACAATGCAATCTTTGCTTTCAGTAGGTAGCATTAGATATAGACCAATTCCTTCTCCTGATACAATTGTTTGTTGGGTTAATGATCAAATCATACCACGATCTGAGTGAATAGAGTCTTGAATGTGTTCTGCCAGAGCTAGACGTTGTTAAATACAAATTTAGATCTCAACATTGCATTGAGGTCTTGGCGCCCATTAAAACAACATAGCTTAGGCAAAGGTAAACAGTTACATTTCTCACCCAACAGTGTGGGCTAGCGAAACCATTACATTTGTCGCCGACAACTTGGGGCTGAAAACCTAATAACATTTGTGGAAGGAGAAGGGTATATATTTCTGTGCCTGTATTTTGGGGGTTATTTGTCTTTATCAGTGTATATCATTATGGGGGATGAGAAAGAAAGACAGATGAGGTTACGTAGTGGTCATCAACTGGAGAATGATGATACGAGCAGTATGTCGAGTGATGGTAGTACCGGGGTAGCGGAGGTAAATCCCGATACTGAAACAGGGAGTGTAGGCGGCCAACCAGAATTAAAAACTTTACTTCTCGAGTTCATGTATCAGAACAAAGTTAGTAGTGATGCTTTAAATGCAAAATTAGAACAGAATAATGCAAAATTAGAACAAAACAGTAGGGAAAATAAAGAAAGTACAGATGCTTTAAATGCAAAATTAGAACAGAATAATGCAAAATTAGAACAAAACAGTAGGGAAAATAAAGAAAGTACAGAAGCTTTAAATGCAAAATTAGAACAGAATAATGCAAAATTAGAACAGAATAATGCAAAATTAGAACAAAACAGTAGGGAAAATAGAGAGAGTAATGAAACTTTAAACGCCAGATTAGAACAAAACAGTAAGGAAAATAGAGAGAGTACTGAAACTTTAAATGCTAAATTAGAACAAAACAGTAGGGAAATGAGTGACAAATTCGAACTGATTAGAGGTGAGATCAGGGGGGTGATGGAAGAAAAGGCTAAAGAGATTATTGCAGATGTAGACAGAAAATTAGGAAAAGTACAGGAGGAGTTGGAAATTAGAATCAGTACACAGGCTGAAAATTTAAAAGAACTAGTGCAACTGGAAACACAGCAGGTCAAAAAGCAATTGGGGGGAGAAATTGACAAAATTCAGGTAGCTACTAAAGAGGTTAAGGAACAGCTGGGGGGTAGAATTGAGAAAGTCCACTCACAAGTAGTTGCAGAAGTAAATGATTTAAGAGAGAGTAATAGGGAAAGCATTAGCAAGATTGAGGAGAAACAAGCAAAGCTATATGATAAAGTAGAAGAATCAGAAGGAAACATTAAATTAACAGTAAACAGTATTGAGAGGAAGGCTGAGGAGAAAATCGCAGAATTAGAATTAAAATTAAAAGCTAGGATCAGGCAAGAAAATAGTCAGAATAGGCCAGTTTTTGTGAATAGCACACACAGGGAGGTAGAACTGGGTAAGTTCAGCAATCGACAGGGGTGCCCAATGGAGTTCATGAACACTATAGAAAATAAATTCGGGGAGAGGTTGGAAAATGGTAGTATTGAGTGGTGCCAGGTAGTTGAAATTTTAGAACAAGTGTTTGTGGGGGAAACGAGGAATTGGTTTGCTGTCTACAGAGACAAGTTTACTGATATCAATGATTTTAAAATGAAATTCTGTGAAAAGTTCTGGAATGAGGTTATTCAGTCGCAGCATCGTGAGGGAGTAGTGTGTGGTAAATATAACCCTAAAGGAAGCTCCACCATGACCGAATACTTTTTAGGGCAGGTATTAGTGTGTAAATATCTGGATGGCTTGAAGGAGGAAAGTGATGTGGTAAGGTTGCTACTTAGGCACTTTCCCTATAGGATCAAGGAGGCTGCTTGTATCCAGAATGTAAAGACTATATTACAAGTAGAAAATTTGTTAAGCACATTTGATGCACTAGGGAAAGGGGGTTATGAGGACAATTTCAATCGGAACCAGGGTAATAATAATAATAGACCTGATGAAGCCAGGCATCAGGAAGTTCAAGGGAACGGTGGCGAAGGGGCCAACGCTCAAAATAGAAATAATAATAATCAGCTATATCAGAACAGAGGAAATGGCTATGGTAATCAGTATCAAGGGAGGAACAATGATTACAGGGGAAATCAAGGGAGAAACAATGATTTCAGGGGAAATCAAGGGAGAAATTATAATGACAATAATTACAACCAGAATAGGGGTCAAGGAAGAGGACAGCCTAGTGGTAGTAATATACAGCCAAACAATGACAACACAGCCCAGAACAACCAGACTAGTTCAGTAGTTAGTAGTACTACGGCCAGCTGTAGCGGTTCTTTAAACGCGAACCAGGCTGCGAAGTAAGGTCAGAATCTCAGTCTGTAGCATGCCCTGTCCATACAATTATACAGGAACCCTATGACCTAAATGTAAGAAATGAATTATTACATGAACTAAATGATGAAGGTATTATTCAGGAAGTGGTTAGTAAGAGCCCCATAGTTAAATTTAACGTGTCCGAGGCGTACACAGATGTTTTAATTGATAGTGGTTGTATGAAGAGTTGCATAAGTAGTGCATTTTATGATAAAATGAAAGGAACTGGAGTAAATTTTGAGGAGATGCCAATTAAAAGCACTTTTGTTATCACAGCTGTTGGGAAGAGGTCTAAAGTAATTTCTAAGCAAGTTTTAGTAGACATTAAAATTAATAATCATGTAGAGAAGCAGATTTGCCTTGTAATTCCAAATTTAGTATTCAGTGTTATCTTGGGTTCAGAGTGGCTAAGTAGAGTGTCTGGTAACTTATGTTATGATGTAGGGAGTTTGAAATTTAAATGGGGAGATTCTGAAGTAGAAGTAGCGTTCAATGACCAAATTCAGAGAAGTAGTGTTGTAGGTGTGATTTGTACTTTAAATGAGATATCGCCAGCCGTAGAGCGGGGTTCTCCATGTTTTGTGGGCAGTGTGATTACGAACGGAAGTCTAGAGGACTCGTTACGTGAGGCTGCATTTCAGGGAAATATAGAGGATGAACAGTGTGTTCGGCTCTATGATGTGTTATGGTGTAATAGGAGAGTTTTTGAGGATCGCATTGGTATGACCAATTGCTATACACATTCATTGAACGTTATTGATAGGTCAGTATTCACAGGACATAGATATCCTGTACCTTTCGCTTATCAGAGTGCAGTTGAGGCACAAATTAATCAGATGCTTGAAGATGGGATTATTGAGCACTCGAACAGTCCATATGTTAATTCTTTGATCACGGTACCCAAGACCGACGGCACTGTTCGTATTTGTTTAGACGCTCGTTTGGTTAACAGTAGAATTAGTTCAGATCAGCTGAAATCTATGTCAATAGAGGAATTAATGCAAACATTTGAGGGGAAGAAGTATTTCACTTGTGTAGATTTGAGTTCCAGTTTTTGGCAAGTGCCACTTATGTACGAAGATAGACCATTTACAGCTTTTAGTCATAAATACAGGGTCCGGCAAAAAAAACTCCCTGATTTCAATAGGCATTTGCAAAAAGAATAAGAAACATACAGAACAATTACTTATATTTGTGAATAGCCTATATGATGCCATTTGACATCACTTAGTACACTTTATTTGGTTTTGAAAATTATGTCCGATAAATGATGTCCCCCATTGTTAAGACATTCACGAAGTCTTTCCCTGAAGTTGTCCATAGTTCTTCGTGTAACTTCCCTTGGAATGGCTGCCACTTCCTGCCTAATGGCATCTTTTAGTTCTTGCAGAGTTCTGGGGCAATGTTTGTACACTTCAGCCTTTAGGTAGCCCCACAGAAAGAAATCGCAAGGTGATAAGTCGGGTGACCTTGGGGGCCAGGAAATGTCTCCTCTTGAAGAAACAAGACGTCCAAGGAACAACTCTCTTAACATTCCCATGGACCACCGAGCAGTGTGAGCTGTGGCTCCGTCCTGTTGGAACCAAACTTCTTCTTCCTCATGGTCTAAAACAAACTGGTTTATCTTGGGTCGGAGAAATGTCTCTATCATGTGACAATGGCGATCGGCAATGATCGTTACTGTTTGTCCATCTTCTTCAAAAAAGTACGGTCCCCACACACCAAATTCCGCAACGGCGCACCAAACTGTGACTTTTGGGCTGTGTAGTGGTTGTTGGTGGAGTTCCGTAGGATTTTCTGCAGCCCAGTAGCGGAAATTCTGTTTGTTAACAGTTCCACACAAGTGGAAGTGGGCTTCATCAGAAGAAATGAAGACAGCATCTGGGGGAATGTTCTGCAAAATGTCATCACATGCAGCCCTGCGAGTTTCATAATCTGCTTCAAACAACTTTTGGGCAACCATTATTTTGTAGGGATGCCGGTGAAGTTCTTTATGCAGAATTCTCCTTACACTCCTTTCTGACAATCCCAGGGCAGCTGCATGTTTAACCGCTGAACGCTTTGGAGACTGTTGGATGGATGTTCTCACTCGCGCCACATTCTCCGGTGTTATTGCAGTACGAGGTCGGCCAGTTGGCTTTCTTTTTAGTGCTGACCCTGTTTGCCTAAAGTTTGACACCCACAGTCTAATCGTTTTCGCGTCAGGAACACTATCACGTCGGCCAAGTTCGAATCGAATCCGAAACGCTCGTTGAGTAGAAATCACAGAACCGCCATTTTTAATAAACTCCTCCACAACAAACGCCCGATGCTCACCGAGCCAAGCCATGGCGAACACTGAAAATGGCACGTACGCCGCTGCGGAACAATACCCCCTCCACATCTCTACCCCCACTACAACTCACGCGGTGGCTTGCTCAAACCGGGGAGGTTTTTTTGCCGGACCCTGTATAATCTTTATCAATTTTGTAGAACACCTTATGGGTTAAAGAGTAGTTCAGCTGCTTTAATTAGGGCTTTAAACATCGCATTAGGGGATGACACAGGAGAGTTTGTAACCATTTACATAGATGATATGGTAATTAGTTCACGCAGTTTTGAGGAGCATCTACATCATTTAAATATAGTTTTTCAGAAGTTAGATCAGGCAGGGTTCACTTTGAAGCTGTCTAAGTCGTCATTCTGTCAGTCAGAAGTGACATTTTTAGGTCATAGAGTGTCGAGTAGAGGTGCAACACCAGAAGAAAGTAGGGTTAATAAGATACTTAACGCAGAGGTGCCACAGAATGTTAAACAGTTAAAAACTTACCTGGGAATTTGCAACTTTTTCAGGAGGTTCGTTCTTAAATACTCAGGGTTGGTAGAACCATTCAGGGAATTGCTTAAAAGTGGGACTCGGTGGAGATGGGAGTCCAAGCATGATCAGGCTTTTAGAGCGCTGAAGGAAGGTTTTGAGAAAGCTGTAGTGCTGAAATATCCGTTAAAAGATAAGGAATATGTGGTTATGACAGATGCTTCACATATAGGCATTGCTGGAGTATTATGTCAGAAAGATGATGAGGGTAATCTGTGCATTGTATCTTTAGCCTCGCGAGGACTGACTGCAGCAGAGAAAAGATACACGATTACTGAGTTAGAGCTTTTAGGTATTGTTTTCAGTTTAGGGAAATTTAGAATGTATTTAGTAGGGGGGAAATTTGAGATCCACACAGATCACCATGCATTACTGTATATGAGGACTTGTAAACTCAGTTCTAACAGAGTTAGTAGGTGGATTCTTGCTCTGCAGGAATACGAATTCACAGTAAAATATATTAAAGGTAAAGATAACATTCTTGCAGACATGCTATCGAGGGACACTAATTTATGTAGGGATTATCCTGTGGTTAAAGCAGAGGACGGTATTTTAATATGTGCATGTGTGGACAGTAGCAACAGGGCATCGTTACAGACACTGAGAAATATGCTAGTGGAGCAACGTGATGACGTTAAGTTAAAGGAGCCACTGGCTAGGTTGGAAATAGGTGAAGAAGAGTATGTGAAAGTAGGACGGTTCACGTACAAGATGCAGGATGGGCTTCTTGCAAGGAAATGTAGGAATAATCGGTGGGCAATATGTGTTCCTGCCACTTTGCGGGAGGAGCTAATTTGGTTCATTCATAGGGAATTAGGACACTTTGGTGCTGCCAAGGTCTTCTATGAAATTGGTCGTGACTTCATTTGGAGTAAAATGGGAAGGGACGTTAGGAGGATTTTAGCTAAGTGTGACACCTGTCAAAGGAGTAAATATCCAGTTAAATATTTAGTGGGGGAGAGATCTGCAGTTCTCACCAGTAGTCCCGGCGAACTACTGTGTGTGGATTTATTTGGCCCGATCGTTAAAGGACAGTACGGCTACGAGTACATTTTTATAGTTATTGACGCTTTTAGTAAGTATGTCAAGCTATATCCGCTAAGGAAAGCCACGGGACTAGCGTGTAGCCGTCTGATCATTAATAAGTATGTACCTGAGTTTGGCATTCCTCTCAGGATACTATCTGACAGTGGACCACAGTTTACTGCAAAGAAATGGAGAACCAGTATGCAGGAAGCTGGTATAACACACGTTCATTCCTCTGTAAGGTATCCTCAGGGTAATTCTGCAGAGCGTCCATTAAGGGAAGTGGCTCGTCTTTTTCGGACTCTAGTGCATGACAAGCATGCGGCCTGGGTTGGACATCTTCCCAAGGTCGAGACTTGGCTGAATTCTGTCCAGCATGAGAGCACGAAATTGACGCCATACGAAGTTCACTTCGGAAAAAGACCACAAAATGAACTAGCGAGGGTGTTGGGATTAAATGAGGGTAAGCAACCGGGGATGGATTACATTGTCCAGTTGGCGAAACAGAATTTATCTAAATCAGCACAAAAGAGAATTCGCCAAAAAAAAGAAACTAAATTTGACCTATTCGAGCCGGGAGACAGAGTCTTACTTAGAGTGCCGAAACAGTCAAATAAGCTAGAGAAAGTCATGTCCAAGTTCTTTTATCTCTACGAGGGCCCATTTATAGTTTCCAAACGTATTGGCAAAACAGCATATGTGCTGGAGAATAGTGAGGGAAACAGATTATACGGGACGTATAATATACATAGTCCACGAAAATATGTGTCATAAAGTGAGTGTGTTTAGCTGGCGAGCCAGCCTATCAAATGAGTAAGTGTAGTATCTGGTGCGTGGAGGATCTGGTCTTAAGGCAGGCGTATCGGAAGTCACACAGGGGGGTAGTATGTAAGTAAATGAGAGTTTTTAAGGTACAGGGAAATATGACGGGATTGTCGGATGCTGTTGAGCACTAAATTGTCTCGATGCACCAAGGCCATTTTGGCAGCGCTGATGGGTTCCCATTTATCTCCAAGAGATGGGGGAGCGCTTGTATAGGGCTTGTTAGCTTAAGGCGTCCACGAGATAAAAGATGGGCCATCAGAATGCGAGACAGTCCTTCATGAAACTCATACATATCAGCACACGTGATTTCTGTTTACGGCCTCGCCATGTAAGATTTGTAAGTGTGTAATTTAAGATAATTTGTACAATGGTATTATTTGTGTGAGGAGAAATGGTCTGTGTTGAGAACTAGTAGTAAGTAGAATATGGTTAACGGGAACTTAACAAGACAGGGCGATTACGGCACAGAAATATTTGGTGTTATATGTAATGCGCATTTACTGTTTTTTTTTTTCAGAAGTCAATATTAATTTAATCTACTTTAAAGAGAGATTAAGTATTATGGTCACGAGGCGCTGCCACAATAGTGTGATCGTGTGCTCAGTGATAAGTGGAATTAAATGTCACCTTAAGGAGGGGACCTCCAGTGAAATTAGGAAGTTCTATGGTGATATAAATATATCAGAACACCTTCAATGCGTGTGATATGACATCATAAATACATAGTGCTCACACATTTATTATGTCTATTTCTCCAACATAGAGAAATTTGAGAGGCGGAAATATCCGTGGAACACTATTCCCTATGTAAAACATTGGACTGGTTGCAAAGTGCAATCCATAGTGACAACAAACTTTGACGCAAAGTGCGTGAAGAAAAAATATGAGTGTATATATCTGTAATTTAGGGTGATTTCATTTATGTAATATGTATTTTGGATGGGGTTTATTAACGTGTCTGGGATAATCGGATAATGGACCGTCGTCACGGTAAATCATCCGATGATCCGAGGCGAATATGTAACGTGTTTTTCGAGGGGTTTTTATGCAACTGGCATAAGTCAGTAGGAAGCCATTCTATATTTATTTACGCGGCAAATTGTTCAGCCAAGAGAATTTTTCATGTTAATTTATTATTATTATTAATTTATTATAATTATTATTAAGATATTTTCGGAGCATTTTATAAAAATTTAGCATTCAGATAGGTTTTCTATGTCTTAGAAAACGCTATCAAGCAAATTATTACGAACGACGATATCATAGAAAATTATCTGATTACGGAATTTTACGGAGTTTTTGTCAGTTAGGGTATTTGAGAGAGACGTGACTCACTGGGAATTCTAATACAAGCTGATTCCTGTCGAGGAGCATGACGCAATCTTGGGTCGCATCGTCAAGAAGAGGCGAATTGTTGAAACGGAACCCTGTCGCCGAGTGTAATGACCCGGAGGAGGAGAAGATCGCGTGGTGGTTCAGCCAATCAGGGGAGACGACGTAAGCTAGTTGGGACTGAAGAGTGGGGAGCCGGCATGTGGATATATCGTTCGACGCGCCGTGAAACGCGGACTATCTGTGTAGAACTTGCGGTGTACGGTCGCAAGTGCGTGTCGCTCCGATGTTCAGTGGAGTTAGCGACAAACTTTTGTAAAACGTAACCAGTGCGGTTTTACGCGAGTTTGGGTCCGATGTACGGACCATAGAATTATATAATCTACCAGGATATCATCAAATTTCGACGGAGATGACGACGTCCAGGAGACTGTGGGAAGCACACAGCATCATCAAGAACGAGGGAGATGCTTTGGCAATTTCCAATGGTAAGCGCACATGACGCAGAAATACGCAATCTCTCATTTTCTTTGTTTTATATTTCATATTTCAGTAACTTCATAGCTTGGAAATAAGAGTAAAATCAATTTATCAGACTCCGTTTTCACGTAATTTTCTATCGGTAATATTCAAATCACAACGCTCCAATTTAAATTTCAAACTTATTATTATTATTAATTTTGCTATACTTGTTTTATATAATAAATTCATTTCTTTTACAATGCAATCTTTGCTTTCAGTAGGTAGCATTAGATATAGACCAATTCCTTCTCCTGATACAATTGTTTGTTGGGTTAATGATCAAATCATACCACGATCTGAGTGAATAGAGTCTTGAATGTGTTCTGCCAGAGCTAGACGTTGTTAAATACAAATTTAGATTTCAACATTGCATTGAGGTCTTGGCGCCCATTAAAACAACATAGCTTAGGCAAAGGTAAACAGTTACATTTCTCACCCAACAGTGTGGGCTAGCGAAACCATTACAACTGTTTACTGTTAATTTAATGTTTCCTTCTGATTCTTCTACTTTATCATATAGCTTTGCTTGTTTCTCCTCAATCTTGCTAATGCTTTCCCTATTACTCTCTCTTAAATCATTTACTTCTGCAACTACTTGTGAGTGGACTTTCTCAATTCTACCCCCCAGCTGTTCCTTAACCTCTTTAGTAGCTACCTGAATTTTGTCAATTTCTCCCCCCAATTGCTTTTTGACCTGCTGTGTTTCCAGTTGCACTAGTTCTTTTAAATTTTCAGCCTGTGTACTGATTCTAATTTCCAACTCCTCCTGTACTTTTCCTAATTTTCTGTCTACATCTGCAATAATCTCTTTAGCCTTTTCTTCCATCACCCCCCTGATCTCACCTCTAATCAGTTCGAATTTGTCACTCATTTCCCTACTGTTTTGTTCTAATTTAGCATTTAAAGTTTCAGTACTCTCTCTATTTTCCTTACTGTTTTGTTCTAATCTGGCGTTTAAAGTTTCATTACTCTCTCTATTTTCTCTACTGTTTTGTTCTAATTTTGCATTATTCTGTTCTAATTTTGCATTATTCTGTTCTAATTTTGCATTTAAAGCTTCTGTACTTTCTTTATTTTCCCTACTGTTTTGTTCTAATTTTGCATTATTCTGTTCTAATTTTGCATTTAAAGCATCACTACTAACTTTGTTCTGATACATGAACTCGAGAAGTAAAGTTTTTAATTCTGGTTGGCCGCCTACACTCCCTGTTTCAGTATCGGGATTTACCTCCGCTACCCCGGTACTACCATCACTGGACATACTGCTCGTATCATCATTCTCCAGTTGATGACCACTACGTAACCTCATCTGTCTTTCTTTCTCATCCCCCATAATGATATACACTGATAAAGACAAATAACCCCCAAAATACAGGCACAGAAATATATACCCTTCTCCTTCCACAAATGTTATTAGGTTTTCAGCCCCAAGTTGTCGGCGCCAATTGTAATGGTTATTAACGCCCCATGTTGGTAGCGACAAATGTAATGGTTTCTTTCGCCCTCTCGTTGAGCGACAAGTGTAACGTTTTGCTAGCCCCTAACGTTGAGCGTACGATGTGGCAGTTTGGCTAGACCACACTGTTGGGAGATAAATGTAACTGTTTACCTTTGCCTAAGCTATGTTGTTTTAATGGGCGCCAAGACCTCAATGCAATGTTGAAATCTAAATTTGTATTTAACAACGTCTAGCTCTGGCAGAACACATTCAAGAATCTATTCACTCAGATCGTGGTATGATTTGATCATTAACCCAACAAACAATTGTATCAGGAGAAGGAATTGGTCTATATCTAATGCTATCTACTGAAAGCAAAGATTGCATTGTAAAAGAAATGAATTTATTATATAAAACAAGTATAGCAAAATTAATAATAATAATAAGTTTAAAATTTAAATTGGAGCGTTGTGATTTGAATATTACCGATAGAAAATTACGTGAAAACGGAGTCTGATAAATTGATTTTACTCTTATTTCCAAGCTATGAAGTTACTGAATTATGAAATATAAAACAAAGAAAAATGAGAGATTGCGTATTTCTGCGTCATTAGCGCTTACCCCTGGAAATTGCCAATGCATTTCCCTCGTTCTTGATGATGCTGTGTGCTTCCCACAGTCTCCTGGACGTCGTCATCTCCGTCGAAATTTGATGATATTCTGGTAGATTAGATAATTCTATGGTCCGTACATCGGACCCAAACTCTCGTAAAACCGCACTGGTTACGTTTTACAAAAGTTCGTCGCTAACTCCACTGAACATCGGAGCGTCACGCACTTGCGACCGTACACTGCAAGTTCTACACAGATTGTCCGCGTTCCACGGAACATCGGAGCTACTCCCGCGTATAACCACACTCCTCAAGTTCTATACAGATTGTCCTCGTTTCACGGCGCGTCGAACGGTATATTCACCTGTGGGCTCCCCCACCATGGTACCGACATCCAGCTTACGTTGTCTCCGCTGATTGGCTGAGCACGCCGCCACTTCCCCTCCTCCGGTTCATTACACTCCGCGGGCGAGAGGGAGAAGTCGTTTTCCGTTTCAACAATTCGCCTCTTCTTGACGATGCGACCCAAGATTGCGTCATGCTTCTCGACAGGAATCAGCTTGTATTAGAATTCCCAGTGAGTCATGTCTCTCAAATACCCTAACTGACAAAACTCCGTAAAATTCCGTAATCAGATAATTTTCTATGATATCGTCGTTCGTAATAATTTGCTTGTTAGCGTTTTCTAAGACATAGAAAACCTATCTGTATGCTTATAATTTTTATAAAATGCTCCGAAAATATCTTAATAATAATTATAATAAATTAATAATAATAATAAATTAACATGAAAAATTATCTTGGCTGAACAATTTGCCGCGTAAATAATTATAGAATGGCTTCCTACTGACTTATGCCAGTTGCATAAAAAACCCTCGAAAAACACGTTACAAGAAGATTGGATTCTGTTGTTCTCTACATTTTTCTTGTAGCTGTCTCGCACAGAAAATCAAGTCAATTGTGCTTCTGGAAGCTCTAAATCCACATTGTGACTCTGAGAGGATCTTCTCCGAGATAACCTTGAGGCGGTTAAGTAGAATTCTTGCAAGAATCTTCCCCACAATTGATAGCAGTGATATACCACGGTAGTTGCCACAAACACTGCGATCACCCTTTTTAAAGATAGTGATGATAGTGGCATTCTTTAGGTCTCCAGGTACCTTTCTTGATTCCCATATTCTGAGGATAAGGGTGAAAATCCTTGTTTTGAGGGATGTTATCTGGGCCAGGTGCTTTTCTGGGTTTCAATTGGGTGAGAGCTGCACTGAAATCATGGTAAGTAGGAGGTACTGGCAACCACAGTTGTTCAGGTTGTTGCGGTACATCACAAAGGAAGTCTTCAGCAGCTGCTGATGGACGATTTAGGAGATTGGAGAAGTGCTCCTTCCAGCGTTCCAAGATTTCTTGACTATCAGTAAAGGTAGTGGAATTATCAGCACTTATCAGTGTACCTGATGATGAGCGAGATGGTCCATATTTTTCCTTGAGTACTGCATAGAAGTTCCTCAAGTCTCGAGCATCCGATAGTCTCTGCAGTTCCTGAGCCTTCTGTTTCCACCAAGTATTTTTAATCTGCCTTATCTGCGTCTGGCATTTACCCTTGAGTTCCAGTAGTTTATCTCTCTTTGTGTTGGAAGTTGGGTCTTGAAGATGGGCAAGATAGGCATTCCTTTTGGCATTGATGAGAGACAGAATTTCCTCATTGTTGTCATCAAACCAGTCTTGTCTTTTCCGCACTATAAAACCAATGGTTTCCTCAGCTGACTGTGTGATAACCTTCTGTAGTGTGGCCCATTCTTGCTGAATGTCATTTGTTACTGGGTTTTCTGATAACTGGGTGACGATCCTGTTTCCAAAATGTTTATACATGAATTCATCCTGAAGTTTGGATGTATTAAACTTCTTTCTGGGCAAATTATTGATGTTCCTAGATGGTTTAGGTCTGATGGATATCCTGAGCTTACATATAAGAAGTTTATGATCTGTCCAACAATCGAATAGAAAGTAGTACATTTAAATTGAAAGAAGCAACAAACTACTTGGCCAACATACAAGAAAATATCTCTTTCGATAAATGCTAAATTTCAACATTACTGTTCCGTTGTTAAACTTGAAGCGACTTACGCTTGTGAAACACTATTTAAATTAAATACCAAATAAATGACAGATCAACTGCAGAAGGTTGACAGAAGTTTAATCAGAACAATCATCAAGGAAATGGAATGTGAATCGTATGTCAATATGAAGAGAACTGCTGAAGACCGTAAGAAATGGCTGCAACGACAAGGCTTTTAGCCTTTAGAAGCTGATGATGATGATGAATCATTAATAAAAACACCTGGCGGATGGACAATGGAGATTGCTGCCTAATGCAGTTGTCTACCGAGAACGTGATTCAATAATAGACAGGATGAGAAAAGCGGGAATTGCCTTTTTCTGTCATTTATCGAGATTGATAGCAAACACTCGTCTCGATTAGGTTGGCCTTCCAATGCCGAATGGCTCTTCATCGATGAGTCCGGAGGTGACTATCAAGCCCAATGCGGAAGACACACAGTTTTCTGCAGTGATGGCTGGTAGTATCAGGTTCAGGTGAGACATCCGCATTCATTCCCTGTCTTCTAATGAATGAATGAATGTCTTCTTTCTGCGCTGCCTCTGATATTCTGCCATACGTCGACGGTTTTCTTAAAAATGTATCGTACCACGATGAACAAGTGATCTCCAGGATGAGCGATCAAGGGCTAAGGTCTCCCAGTTGTTGATATCAATGTGGCACATTTGCATATTAGCCTTTAGTACGTCTTTGAATCGCTTCCTCGGACCTCCCACACAGTGCTTGCCCTCAGTTAGTTCAGAGCAAAACACCTGCTTGGGAATGATATTATTGGGTATGCGGATTACGTGTCCTGTCCATCGCAGCTGACGTTTTAAAAGCATGGCTTCAACACTGGTAGTCTGTGCTTTTTCGAGAATGCTGGTGTTTGTGCGCTTGTCTTGCCATGTCACACAAAGAATTCTCCTCAAAAATCGCTGGTGATATTGCTCCAGCTTTTTAAAATTACGTCTGTAACATGTCCAGGATTCAGATCCGTAAAGTAAGGTGGGAACTACAACTGAGTTGTACACAAGGATCTTCGTTGCAGCATTGATATCATGGTTGTCAAAAACTTTAGACCTTAATCTTGCAAAGGATGCCCCAGCACGGTTAATCCTGTGTTGGATTTCGGAATCTATATTTGCACTTGATGACAGGGTACTGCCAAGATAAGGGAAGGTGTTAACTTCTAGAAGCTTCGCTCCATCGATGGTGACATTGATGTTTCTTTGTCTTTGTCCAGGGTCTGGTTGGTAGAGGACTTGGGTTTTACTGGTGTTAAGTTTTAGCCCAATCTTTTTGTATGCTGAAGAAAAAGCATTCAGGATTTTCCTTAGTTCGTCCTCTGATTGAGCTACTACTGCATTGTCATCAGCGTACTGTAACTCAACCAATGCAGCAGGAGATGTTCGAGTCCTTGCCTTTAGAGGGCTCAAATTAAAGATCTTCCCATCCATCCTGTAAGTTATCTGTATGCCTGAAGGAAGATCATCTTTGACTAACTGCATGGCAGTGGCAACGTACAGAGAAAACAATGTAGGGGCTAAACACACAGCCTTGTTTAACGCCGGTACTTATATGAAATGGTTCTCCAATAGAGTCGTTACCAATGACATTTGCCTTATTGAGATTACATGACAAAAGAGTAGTAAAACAACTATTTAACTACTTTTGGAAAAATAAATGGTTCAAAGAAGTTCAAAATGATTTAAATGAGTTGAATATTACAATGCAACAAACTGCAAAGAGAGAAGAAAATCAGATTCTGAAGAACAAACATTAAGACTTACTCTCAAAATAATCAACAGTAATATCTGATGAGGAGGTTTTGGGAGAGTAGGAAGATAGCAGCTAAATTCCCTGTTAATCCATAGATGACTTAAATGTATGGAGTTTGATTTAAGTGCTCCAATGTGGGCGTAAACCACTGTATGTGAGTGACTGTCATTCCCATGGCGGGAAGGAAATATTGCATAGAGTTGTATATTCAAATAGTTAATTTCCGTCATTTTGTGCTTTGGCAAAATATAAAAGGAAGAAGACTATAATAGACCTCATAGAAAGTGGAAAGCGAGTGTGAAGGAAGCTTTGAGATGTGGGCAACAGATACACCAGTAGGGGGGGGATAGACATGGTGGGTGGGATAACTTTACATATGCGTGACTGATTTGAATTATTTCATAATATAGGAAATGATTGGTAATGGAGATTTCATTTAAATACAACTAGGCCTACATTGGTCAATATATATTTCCCACCCAGGTGCTCACAACTTGTGGGACGTGGGTTGGCGACCACGGGATCCCAGCTGAGTCTGGCTTTGTGTCCACTTACTTGTTCTGAGCTCATCTCTATTATCTTTTCTGTCGACCTTCCTTGGTCAACTCTTGTTCTCTTCCGACCCCGACGGTATTAGGGTATCCGAGGCCTAGGAAGTCTTTCACTTTGCCACTTTAATTGGCCCGTGTGACATCTTTCCTGATCCCTCATTCTTCGAGGGGTCAAACCTCCTTTTTTTCTTTTCGTGCTAACTCCTGCCTTCTGCTCAAGACTCAAAAGGAGGCCAGGTGTTTGTAGCCCGACCACTTCAGGTGCACCCTGGATAATACTACACTCTGAACGGCTCATGGCTATTGAGCTCGGGAGTGCGACCCCGAGGGATTCCCGAGCTGGGTCCAGTTTTTCCCCTTTTCCCATTGCCTTTGGGGCGGGCCCTCTCCTCTTTCCCTTTCCTATCTGCCTTTCATGGCTCGCCTTACTTCCAAGTCCCTCAATTCTCATTCTTCGAGGATTGAGGGCATTTCTTTTCCTCCTGTCTTTTATTTCCCATATTCCTTTTTTCCCCCTATTTTTCCTTCCTGTATGTAAGTCTGGTTGGTTCCTTAGTTTAGGGGCTGCGACAACGCGGTCATGTAGCCCCGTGTACTTTTGGTGTGTGTAGAATCTGTCTAATAACCGGTGTTAATTGTGATGACTGTATTAGTGTGTGTATATGTTTTTTTAATTCAAGTAAGGACTGCAACTTTGAATTTTTCAAATAGTTCCTACTTTGGCCGCCAAATGCCACCGTCAACGACTACTAGGCCTAGTTCAGAACTTAGCTACTAGACGCCACCGCAGACGGCTCTTGGCAACGAACGTAGCAACCTAAGAGCGTTGTTTACATTCTTAACCTATACAATTTAGTTTCACACAGGTGTAATTAGTGGAAAGTTCTTTAACATGCCATAAATCTATGAGATGGGACCGCCGGCTTTACTTCCCCTCCGAAGGAAGGCATACTGAGGGATTTTTAACGCTCTTAAAAAATCCGACGGCTTCGGCCAGGTTTGAACCCGCTATCTTGGGCATAAAAGCTCAGCATGCTACCAACTACGCCACCGAAGCTTTAAAAATGTTTTTTGTTTTTGTTTTATCAGTTTTTTATTTATTTTCTATTTATAATTTCATAAAATAGACAGTATTTAAGTGAAAACATCTTGGAAAATTATCAGTTATCGTCATCTGATTGAATGTGATCATCCAAAGTAAAATGTTGTGTGACCTCATCCTCACTAAGATTTGTTCAAATCAATTATTAGGGATTCGATTTGAGGTATTTCTTTTCACAGTAGTAATTTTCAATTTTTATAGCGTGCCCGATACATTTCTTCCATAACTCAGCTGGTACCGATGCTAGAGCCTCATCACAAATATCTTTCAGCACCTTCTCCATGTTTCCTTTCAGTTCAGCATTTGCCCGGTTTACTTTAGCCACTATTTTTTACATAGGCCCATATCAACTCAATTGCATTAAGTTCACAATGGGCAACTGGTAACCATACCAATTCACATCAGTTTGTAATTCCTTCGTAATTTGGTCCAATTTTCTTTCTGGCATTTTGAAGTGAGGTTTGGAGTTTTCAATGAGCGCGGCTTTTGTTATAGACTCGAAGTTATCTGCATCTTCAGGGAGGAGAATATTTCTTTCAACTATCCATGATATGATGTTGGCCTTCAACCAGCTCATCGTTGGATTTTTTGTATCGGGATCCGGCATAGTGTGATATGGAGCCTGATCGATAACAATTGCGCACTCTTTTGGAATTATGGTTAAAACCCTCCTAAACCATTCTTCAAAATGAATAGCGTTCATCTCCTGATGATAGTCGCCCGTCCCCTTTTTTCCCAACAAAACACAAACCCGCACCTTGTAAGAAGCCATTCTCACTTCCTTATGTAGAATTATAGTCCGTTTACTGGCGCGGGAAGGAACTTTCAAGCCACCTCGCCAACCAAACACTTCTTGAAGCTGCCCTTGATATTGGTCGTAATTTGAAAATTCGCAGTTCAATGCTTCAGTAACGTTTTCTTGCCAAGCGAATTGACCGCACCAGGTTTTGTCCGTGTAAAAGATTTTGTAGCCTTAATTTCGCAGTCGTTGCATTCTTCTGAGAAATGTGTGGTGAGATGCAGCAATGGTAGTCGATTCCATCAAAATTGGCTTCTTATTCAATTATTTGAACCGAAATCCAATGTACTTAACGGCTTCTCGATGTTTAGTATTTGACATTTTTGGAAAGTCTGTTAAACACTCCTCCAATTTAGTTTTCAGTTTTCCGATAGTTGGAAATAACTTTTCTAAATAAGAACTATGAATAGATTTACATATAACTCCAATTGTAAATTGGTCAATGTGAATGGACGGTCGCCCTGCCGATAATCTTTTCCTCTTGGCTGGTCCTGGATTTTCATCCCTGACATTCTCAGCATTCACCTTTTTAACCGAGCGAAGGGACACTCCAAGACAATCAGCAACTCGCTGGAGATTCGGATATCGCTTATCACCAATTTTCTCTAACTTGAAGAAACGTATAGCACTCAAAATCATAGTAATCTAGCATTCCGTAAACGGGGTTCTAGGAGGCATTGTGAAGGTATCTATTCCACAATATCCTGAGTGAAACTGGAAATTACACATTAAGACAATGCCAGAGATACTAAGATAAACAGTGACTCACTGATGTGTATAAATACTTCCTTTGACACATCTTAAGGGCAGAGTTGAACAGTGGATGTTGACACTGGCAAAGAATGCGATCCTTCCGTCATTCAAGGCCACTCATCCAAGGATGAAAAAATATGTCTTTGATATAATTTATTTATTTTGTTTTAATTTGTACAAGCTAAATATTCAGAGTTTGTTTGAATTAAATTGCTTCCTTTACTAATCACTAATAAATAATTGTGTTATGAACAGACATGCTACAATATAATAACATATAATTTCCTTTTCTTATTCATTTTGTTACGAACTTGTGAATTAATTAGTGTATGCATGTCTACCCCTTACTATTCCCGTTTCCAACGGAGTCTGGGATGAGATGCGATGAAATTATATGTGGTGGATGGTTTTTGCTACACACGATGGGTACAAGATTAAGTAAATAAAACAAACCTTTAAATAAATAAAATATAAGATGACAAATCCCACCATAGTATTGGTGAGTGGAAGGACTGAACAAAGCTACCATACCCAGAACTAATTTATATTGAGAGAAATAGCACTAAGTCTAAACTTGAAGAAAAACACAAATAACATTTTATAACATATAATTTGAGTATAAGTCAACTTTACATGCATGTTAAAATAAAAACAAGAATAAGAGAAATAATATCTAGTACAATAAAATAAATCCCAAAGAAACAAGGAATCTCGAAAACCAAAGGAAGATAAGGAAATAAATTACCTAGGGTAAAATCACGAAGTACAATTACGAATGAAAATACTCCACTTCAGGAGAAATAGAATAAGAAAATAATTAATTACTATCAAATATACCCAAGGTATGACAACGTTAAACGTTTAAGAGCGACCCACATTCAAATCAATTGGAAATATTTTAAAATAATTAAAATAAGTGTGATCACGTTTGAATTCAAGATGAGAGACCTTTTATCGACACCAAAAAAAAATCATGAACATTGTTTCATAGAAAAATTGAATGATTGACAATCCCGAGATCGTTCCCAAGCAAAGGACTTACAATAGATAAAATACATATCATAAGCAGCGATATAATATACAGAACCTTTAATAGGTTACACTACATTGAGACAAGGAAGAAGATAAAGAAAAAAGAAAATTAAAATATTAAGAGATCTATTAAGGTTAATAAAATCCTTGCTCTTACTAAATGAGGTCTGATCACTACACTGTTCGACAGTTCAGATATTAAAATAAGGAAAAGAAGACATCCCCCAAAATTCACATATTTAGATTAAAAGTAACTATTTTTCAACCAGCGTATGAATCTATACACATCACCTTCTTCGCAACAAGACAAACCACATGTCCCGTGAAGACTTCTCAACAGTATTTCACTGTAAAAATAATATTTAAGAGAAGTATAATACACAACTTTTCACATAAACAACAGATCCAACATATCAGCATATGATAAAATAATTCCAAGCCTTTTACATAGATTTACAAACCTTGTAGCGAAGTATATCTGTAGCCATAGTTTCCCAAGTATAAATTTTTTTAGATCTTCATATTTAAATACGTCGTAAATGTTTTCCAACCGGCGGACGATAATATAATGACCCTGCAGACACATGTTACATACCTGGCCAACAGGCCAGATATCCCCGGTTTTCACCAGAACTTTAGACTCTACATCTTTCTTTCTCTTTCAAGAATCCTCTACTGATTCTTGTTTACAAACAAACGTATCTATAGAAACTTGATCGGCGAGGTTCGGCCGGGTTCGTGCTGACACGAAAGTAGTTGTTACTAGTATTCGTCACCAGACTGAGCCAGGTACTGGGTATAGAGTATAGTTTTCCAATTTCTTCCCATTTATGGGACATTTGTAGAACGACGAAAATTGCAAGTTAATGTAATTAACGGGTCAGTTTTTAAGGACGGATGGCCTTCCTGATGCCAAACTCATGAGAGGAGTTAATAAGAGCTGAAATGAATGAAGATGAATGTAACTGGGCAAGGATGTGGAAGGAAGCGGCCATGGCCTGTCAGAAGGTACCGTCCCAGCATTTGCTTGGAGTTGAAAATGGGGAAACTTGTGAATTAATTATTAGTTCTTAATTATTATCAATATTATTATTATTATTATTATTACATTATTATTATCAATATTTTTATTTATTTATGTATTAAATCATTCATTTATTGATTAATTGCCAAGATAAGTTCCTGGGACTGGCTTTCTCTGTTTTTCTTGTATTTTATTACCGCCGAGATTCATCTTAATAGTAATTAATGTACAGTATACCAAATTAAAATTTTAAATGACTCTCCGCCACTAAAATCCACGGAACACAAAGACCAACTGAAAAGGTATACCGCCAGACACCATTTCACAAAACGTCCTACAGGTGGTGCAGTACAAGTATTTTCATCTACTTAATATAAATGTATGTACAGTACTACATTCCGAAAGATTCACTGCATGACGAAGCAGAGTGAACCAAGTGCTGATCAGTCAGTGACATTCTCGGGTGGGTCAGAGCAAGCTAATGTGGCAACACAGCAAACACTTTCCTGTGGACCTCACCTGCCAACAACAGTCACCAAAATCATAATAAATATCAATCCATATAAACTAAACGCATTTATTTAGATCACGGATAGTTACATATCGCAACCGCTTATTATATGTGGATTATAACGCACCCAAGAACAAACTTCTGCGGAAGTCCAGTTTCGAAATACAAGCCTTTCACATAATTGATTGTTTCGTTGTTTATGTCGGAGATCAAATTTTGAAACTCCACATATACACAGAAAACATATCTGATTAACACATTGTAGCAGTTTAGCTAGCCCACACGTTGAGCGACAATTGTAACGTTTTCACTTTGCTCCACGTTGAGCGTACAAGTGTAATCTTAATAAATTAATGCCCCATGTTGGTAGCGACAAATGTAACGGTTTGGCTGCCCCAAACTGTTGGGTGATAAATGTAACTGTTTACCTTTGCCTTAGCTATGTTGTTTTAATGGGCGCCAAGACCTCAATGCAATGCTGAAATCTAAATTTGTATTTAACAACGTCTAGCTCTGGTAGAACACCTTCAAGAATCTATTCACTCAGATCGTGGTATGATTTGATCATTAACCCAACAAACAATTGTAGCAGGAGAAGGAATTGGTCTATATTTAATGTTACCTACTGAAAGCAAAGATTGCATTGTAAAAGAAATGAATTTATTATATAAAACAAGAATAGCAAAATTAATAATAATAATAAGTTTAAAATTTAAATTGGAGCGTTGCGATTTTAATATTACCGATAGAAAATTACGTGAAAACGGAGTCGGATAAATTATTGATTTTACTCTTATTCCCAAGCTATGAAGTTATTGAAATATGAAATATAAAACAAAGAGAAATGAGAGATTGCGTATTTCTGCGTCATTCGCGCTTACCACTGGAAATGGCCGAAGCCTTTCCCTCGTACTGGATGATGCTGTGAGCTTCCCACAGTCTCCTGGACGTCGTCATCTTTGTCGATATTTGATGATATTCTGGTAGATTAGATAATTCTATGGTCCGTACATCGGACCCAAACACTCGTACAACCACACTGGTTAGGTTTTACAAAAGTTAGTCCTCCACTCCACGGAACATCGGAGCGACTCCCGCGTGCACTATACTCGGCAAGTTCTACACAGATTGTCCTCGTTCCACGGCGCGCTGAACGATATATGCACCCGTCGCATCCCCACTCCAGTCCCGACTTCTAGCTTACGTGGTCTCCACTGATTGGCTGAGCACCCCGCTACTTCCCCTTCTCCGGCTCATTACACACGGCGGGAGGGCGAAGTCGTTTTCCGTTCCATACATCCGCCTTTTCTTGACGCTGCAACCCAAGCTTGCGTAATACTTCGTGACAAGAGTCAGCATGTATCTGAATTTCCAGTGAGTCATGTCTCTCATAATATCTTAACTGACGAAACTCCGTAAAATTCCGTAATCACATAATTTTCTATGATATTGTCGTTCGTAATAATTTGCTTGATAGCGTTTTCTAAGACATAGAAAACCTATCTGTATTTTTATAAAATGCTCCGAAAATATCTTAATAATAATTATAATAAATTAATAATAATAATAAATTAACATGAAAAATTCTCTTGGCTGAACAATTTGCCGCGTAAATAAATATAGAATGGCACCTACTGACTTATGCCAGTGGCATGAAAATCCCTCAAAAAACACGTTACATATTCGCCTCGGATCATCGGATGATTTACCGTGACGACGGTCCATTATATCCCAGACACGTTAATAATCCCCATCCAAAAATACATATTACATAAATGAAATCACCCTAAATTACAGATATATACACTCATAATGTTTCTTTACGCACTTTGCGTCAAAGTTTGTTGTCACTATAGATTGCACTTTGCAACCAGTCCAATGTTTTTCACATAGACTAGTGTTCCACGGATATTTCCGCCTCTCAAATTTCTCTATGTTGGAAAAATAGACATAACTAATGTGTGAGCACTATGTATTTATGATGTCATATCACACGCATTGAAGGTGTTCTGATATATTTATATCACCATAGAACTTCCTAATGTCACTGGAGGTTCCTTCCTTATTGTGAAATTAATCCCATTTCTCACTGAGCACACGATCACACTATTGTGGCAGCGCCTCGTGACCATAATACTTAATCTCTCTTTAAAGTAGATTAAATTAATATTGACTTCTGAAAAAAAAACAGTAAATTCGCATTACATATAACACCAAATATTTCTGTGCCGTAATCGCCCTGTCTTGTTAAGTTCCCGTAGACCATATTCTACTTAGTACTAGTTCTCAACACAAACCAGTTCTCCTCACACAAATAATACCTTTGTACAAATTACCTTAAATTACACACTTACAAATCTTACATGGCGAGGCCGTAAACAGAAATCACGTGTGCTGATATGTATGAGTTTCATGAAGGACTGTCTCGCCTTCTGATGGCCCATCTTTTGCCTCGTGGACGCCTTAAGCAAAAATACCCTGTCCAAGCGCTCACCCATCTCTTGGAGACAAATGGGAATTCACCAGCGCTACCAAATTCTGGCCTTGGTGTATCGAGACATTTTAGTGCTCAAGAGCATCCGACAATCCCGTCATATTTCCCTGTACCTTAAAAACTCTCATTTACTTACATACTACCCCCCTGTGTGACTTCTGATACGCCTGCCTTGAAGACCAGATCTTCCATGCACCAAATACCACACTTACTCATTTGATAGGCTGGCTCGCCAGCTAAACACACTCACTTTATGACACATATTTTCGTAGACTATGTATATTATACGTCCCGTATAATCTGTTTCCCTTACTATCCTCCAGCACATATGCTGTTTTGCCAATACGTTTGGAAACTATAAATGTTTCTGCGTCACCTGCTTCCAACCTTGCTAGTGGCTCCCTAAAATGAACGTCATCACGTTGCTCTACCTACCTATTTCTCAATATCTGTAACGATGCCCTGTTGCTACTGTCCACACCTGCTAACCCTACTTTCCTCTGGTGTCACACCTCTACTCGACACTCTATGACCTAAAAATGTCATTTCTGACTGACAGAATGACGACTTAGACAGCTTCAAAGTGAACCCTGCCTGATCTAACTTCTGAAAAACTATATTTAAATGACGTAGATGCTCCTCAAAACTGCGTGAACTAATTACCATATCATCTATGTAAATGGTTACAAACTCTCCTGTGTTATCCCCTAATGCGATGTTTAAAGCCCTAATTAAAGCTGCTGAACTACACTTTAACCCATAAGGTACCCTGCAAAATTGATAAAGGTTATATTTATGACTAAAAGCTGTAACTGGTCTATCCTCGTACATAAGTGGCACTTGCCAAAAACTGGAACTCAAATCTACACAAGTGAAATACTTCTTCCCCTCAAATGTTTGCATTAATTCCTCTATTGACATAGATTTCAGCTGATCTGAACTAATTCTACTGTTAACCAAACGAGCGTCTAAACAAATACGAACCGTGCCGTCGGTTTTGGGTACAGTGATCAAAGAATTAACATACGGACTGTTAGAGTGCTCAATAATCCCATCTTCAAGCATCTGGTTAATTTGTGCCTCAACTGCACTCTGATAAGCGAAAGGTACAGGATATCTATGTCCTATGAATACAGACCTATCAATAACGTTCAATGAATGTGTATAGCAATTGGCCATACCAATGCGATCCTCAAAAACTCTCCTATTACACAATAACACATCATAGAGCCGAACTCACTGTTCCACCTCTATATTTCCCTGAAATGCAGCATCACGTAACGAGTCCTCTAGACTTCCGTTCGTAATCACACTGCCCACAAAACATGGAGAACCCCGCTCTACGGCTGGCGATATCTCATTTAAAGTACAAATCACACCTACAATACTACTCCTCTGAATATGGTCATTGAACGCTACTTCTACTTCAGAATCTCCCCATTTAAATTTCAAACTCCCTACATCATAGCATAAGTTACCAGACACTCTACTTAGCCACTCTGAACCCAAGATAACACTGAATACTAAATTTGGAATTACAAGGCAAATCTGCTTCTCTACATGATTATTAATTTTAATGTCTACTAAAACTTGCTTAGAAATTACTTTAGACCTCTTCCCAACAGCTGTGATAACAAAAGTGCTTTTAATTGGCATCTCCTCAAAATTTACTCCAGTTCCTTTCATTTTATCATAAAATGCACTACTTATGCAACTCTTCATACAACCACTATCAATTAAAACATCTGTGTACGCCTCGGACACGTTAAATTTAACTATGGGGCTCTTACTAACCACTTCCTGACTAATACCTTCATCATTTAGTTCATGTAATAATTCATTTCTTACATTTAGGTCATAGGGTTCCTGTATAATTGTATGGACAGGGCATGCTACAGACTGAGATTCTGACCTTACTTCGCAGCCTGGTTCGCGTTTAAAGAACCGCTACAGCTGGCCGTAGTACTACTAACTACTGAACTGGTCTGGTTGTTCTGGGCTGTGTTGTTATTGTTTGGCTGTATATTACTACCACTAGGCAGTCCTCTTCCTTGACCCCTATTCTGGTTGTAATTATTGTCATTATAATTTCTCCCTTGATTTCCCCTGAAATCATTGTTTCTCCCTTGATTTCCCCTGTAATCATTGTTCCTCCCTTGATTTCCCCTGAAATCATTGTTTCTCCCTTGATACTGATTACCATAGCCATTTCCTCTGTTCTGATTTAGCTGATTATTATTATTTCTATTTTGAGCGTTGGCCCCTTCGCCACCGTTCCCTTGAACTTCTTGATGCCTGGCTTCATTAGGTCTATTATTATTATTACCCTGGTTCCGATTGAAATTGTCCTCATAACCCCCTCTCCCTAGTGCATCAAATGTGCTTAACAAATTTTCTACTTGTGATATTGTCTTTACATTCTGGATACAAGCAGCCTCCTTGATCCTGTAGGGAAAGTGCCTAAGTAGCAACCTCACCACATCACTTTCCTCCTTCAACCCATCCAGATATTTACACACTAATACCTGCCCTAAAAAGTATTCGGTCATGGCGGAGCTTCCTTTAGGGTTATATTTAACACTCACTACTTCCTCACGATGCTGCGACTGAATAACCTCATTCCAGAACTTTTCACAGAATTTCATTTTAAAATCATTGATATCAGTAAACTTGTCTCTGTAGACAGCAAACCAATTCCTCGTTTCCCCCACAAACACTTGTTCTAAAATTTCAACTACCTGGCACCACTCAATACTACCATTTTCCAACCTTTCCCCGAATTTATTTTCTATAGTGTTCATGAACTCCATTGGGCACCCCTGTCGATTGCTGAACTTACCCAGTTCTACCTCCCTGTGTGTGCTATTCACAAAAACTGGCATATTCTGACTATTTTCTTGCCTGATCCTAGCTTTTAATTTTAATTCTAGTTCTGCGATTTTCTCCTCAGCCTTCCTCTCAATACTTTTACTGTTAATTTAATGTTTCCTTCTGATTCTTCTACTTTATCATATAGCTTTGCTTGTTTCTCCTCAATCTTGCTAATGCTCTCTCTATTACTCTCTCTTAAATCATTTACTTCTGCAACTATTTGCGAGTGGACTTTCTCAATTCTACCCCCCAGCTGTTCCTTAACCTCTTTAGTTGCTACCTGAATTTTGTCAATTTCTCCCCCCAATTGCTTTTTGACCTGCTGTGTTTCCAGTTGCACTAGTTCTTTTAAATTTTCAGCCTGTTTACTGATTCTAATTTCTAACTCCTCCTGTAATTTTCCTAATTTCCTGTCTACATCTGCAATGATCTCTTTAACCTTCTCTTCCATTACTCCTCGGATTTCTCCTCTAATCTGCTCCATTTTCACACTAATTTCCTTGTTGTTCTTATCTAATTTTGCATTATTCTGTTCTAATTTTTTATTTAAAGCTTCTGTACTTTCTTAATTTCCCCACTGTTTCGTTCTAATTTTGCATTATTCTGTTCTAATTTTGCATTATTCTGTTCTAATTTTGCATTTAAAGCTTCTGTACTTTCTTTATTTTCCCTACTGTTTTGTTCTAATTTTGCATTATTCTGTTCTAATTTTGCATTTAAAGCTTCTGTACTTTCTTTATTTTCCCTACTGTTTTGTTCTAATTTTGCATTATTCTGTTCTAATTTTGCATTATTCTGTTCTAATTTTGCATTTTAGGCATCACTACTAACTTTGTTCTGATACATGAACTCGAGAAGTAAAGTTTTTAATTCTGGTTGGCCGCCTACACTCCCTGTTTCAGTATCGGGATTTACCTCCGCTACCCCGGTACTACCATCACTCGACATACTGCTCGTATCATCACTCTCCAGTTGATGACCACTGCGTAACCTCATCTGTCTTTCTTTCTCATCCCCCATAATGATATACACTGATAAAGACAAATAACCCCCAAAATACAGGCACAGAAATATATACCCTTCTCCTTCCACAAATGTTATTAGGTTTTCAGCCCCAAGTTGTCGGCGACAATTGTAGCAGTTTAGCTAGCCCACACGTTGAGCGACAATTGTAACGTTTTCACTTTGCTCCACGTTGAGCGTACAAGTGTAATCTTAATTAATGCCCCATGTTGGTAGCGACAAATGTAACGGTTTGGCTGCCCCAAACTGTTGGGTGATAAATGTAACTGTTTACCTTTGCCTAAGCTGTTGTTTGAGTCTTCAGTCTTTTGACTGGTTTGATGCAGATCTCCATGCCTCCCTGTCCTGAGCTAATCGTTTCATCTCTACATAGCTCCGACACCCTACATCGGAGGCAATCTGTTTAACATATTCCAACCTTGGTCTACCCCTACAGTTTTTGTCCTCGACCCTTCCTTCCATAACTAAGCTTGCTATTCCTGGGTGTCTTAGTATGTGTCCTACCAACCTATCTCTTCTCTTCATTAGCAGTCGCCAGAAACATCTCTCCTCTCCCACTCGTCTTAATACCTCTTTGTTTGTAACCCTATCTACCCATCTGATCTTCATCATTCTCCTGTAACACCACATTTCAAATGCTTCAATTCTCCTCTTTTCTGCTGCACCAATAGTCCAAGTTTCACTTCCATAGAGCGCCACGCTCCAGACAAAGGCTTTCAAAAATGACTTCCTAATACCTAAATCTATATTCGATGTCAGCAGATTCCTAAGCTATGTTGTTTTAATGGGCGCCAAGACCTCAATGCAATGCTGAAATCTAAATTTGTATTTAACAACGTCTAGCTCTGGTAGAACACCTTCAAGAATCTATTCACTCAGATCGTGGTATGATTTGATCATTAACCCAACAAACAATTGTAGCAGGAGAAAGAATTGGTCTATATTTAATGCTACCTACTGAAAGCAAAGATTGCATTGTAAAAGAAATGAATTTATTATATAAAACAAGAATAGCAAAATTAATTATAATAATAATAAGTTTAAAATTTAAATTGGAGCGTTGCGATTTTAATATTACCGATAGAAAATTACGTGAAAACGGAGTCGGATAAATTATTGATTTTACTCTTATTCCCAAGCTATGAAGTTATTGAAATATGAAATATAAATCAAAGAGAAATGAGAGATTGCGTATTTCTGCGTCATTCGCGCTTACCACTGGAAATGGCCGAAGCCTTTCCCTCATACTGGATGATGCTGTGAGCTTCCGACAGTCTCCTGGACGTCGTCATCTTTGTCGATATTTGATGATATTCTGGTAGATTAGATTATTCTATGGTCCGTACATCGGACCCAAACACTCGTACAACCACACTGGTTAGGTTTTACAAAAGTTAGTCCTCCACTCCACGGAACATCGGAGCGACTCCCTTGTGCACCATACTCGGCAAGTTCTACACAGATTGTCCTCGTTCCACGGCGCGCTGAACGATATATGCACCCGTCGCATCCCCACTCCAGTCCCGACTTCTAGCTTACGTGGTCTCCACTGATTGGCTGAGCACCCCGCTACTTCCCCTTCTCTGGCTCATTACACACGGCGGGAGGGCGAAGTCGTTTTCCGTTCCATACATCCGCCTTTTCTTGACGCTGCAACCCAAGCTTGCGTAATACTTCGTGACAAGAGTCAGCATGTATCTGAATTTCCAGTGAGTCATGTCTCTCATAATATCTTAACTGACGAAACTCCGTAAAATTCCGTAATCACATAATTTTCTATGATATTGTCGTTCGTAATAATTTGCTTGATAGCGTTTTCTAAGACATAGAAAACCTATATGTATGCTTATAATTTTTATAAAATGCTCCGAAAATATCTTAATAATAATTATAATAAATTAATAATAATAATAACTTAACATGAAAAATTCTCTTGGCTGAACAATTTGCCGCGTAAATAAATATAGAATGGCTTCCTACTGACTTATGCCAGTGGCATGAAAATCCCTCGAAAAACACGTTACAACATATCCAAATTTGGGTGTTGTAGCACAACTGAGTTAAGAGTTATGAATCTCTCAAGTCGACACTTTGCTCGGACCCCGCAAAAAAAGGTACTTTTTACGTTATACCTGCCATAAAGGATATTAAAATAAGTTTCTAAAAACTACCTTTATCATCAATCAATGCAGAAATAAACAAGGAAAAAGGTGTTATTACTTGTTTTTCTGCAGGCCTTTCGGTTTGCTATTTATCTCCAAACTTGGGTGCACATCATTTCTGCATTGACAGTAGATGTTAGGCCCCTTAAAACAACAATTATCATCATCATCATCATAAATATATATTTCAATTTGTTTGAGATTGTTCATCATTTAGCTTTGACAAGAAAGTATAACAGTCTCACATCCTTTGAGTGTTGGCGAACAAATGCATGTTTTCTTCCATATGAGCTCCCATAGCCAGAGCCGTGGAAAGCAGCAATGGGCCCTGGGGCTGGAATCTCCCGGGCCCCCTTTATTAAAAAGAAAATGGATTATTAAGTAATATTACAGAACTATTACTTTATAATCCCCTTGAAGCTTCGAAAACTGATAATGTGAATTTTTATGGACAGTTGTTCTGCACAAGTTTTTCATCACGAAATCAATTATAAGGACATTAAAGAGAAACCAGCAATCAATAACAATATTCTGATAAGTTTATATTGCACTAAATCTACGTGCTAAAATACCAGAGTGAAGGTAGGTTGCTGGTTTTTTTTTTTTTTTTTCAACAGATCTAAATTTGTCCTGATGAGGCAACACTGTAAACCAGAGCTGTTTGTTAAGATGCTCAGTGTTAAATTTAAAGTTCTGCCGACCCTCAGTGTTAAAGAAAAATATGCTCATTTAACGTACCGTTACGCAAATTTTGAGAAAATATGTTCACTTTGCATAATATACGGTAAATGGAATTTCATCACTTTTACAGTATTTAGCTTCGAATGGTAGCCACTGCCCATGGACTCGGGGAAATAAGTGGATTCGAATTCCACTGTCACGTCGGTCACCCTAAGCTTATTTTCCGTGGTTTGTTGTTTTAACTATGGTGTAGCCAAAGGCTGGGATTGCACCATTGTCAAGATCCACACTCGCTTCCTCGTCAATCCTGTCTCAATTAATTAAAAATACATGGTTTACTTGAGTCATCAGTTGTCTGATCGACTTAATATGCACAGGAAGTATATTGGACAAATGAGCACTATGTTCCAACTCCCAAAAATTAATTAACAGAAAGTTCAATTCTCTGAACCGCATGTCGGAAAATGTGGAAAGGATACTGAAAGGGTATTCATTCCTATAGAAACCATGATTTACACTTACACAAAAAACAAAAAAAATGTAATTTGTGATTGTTTAGTAAAACCCCTTTCTCCATGTAGTATAATAATGCTGAAGTTCTTAAAAATTGCTGTCCGTGAAGAATCACGTCCTTAGGTTTGAGCCTGAATCCTGTCCTAATCATTGAGCTGAAGAGGTGCTGCAATGTGATGTTTTCACTGAACGGCATCACACAGATTTCTACTTTACAAGACATAATGGTATGTTATTGAATGTCTATAATTAATTATAAAATAACCACAGATATTCCCGTGGGGTTTTGCCTGTTCCTCTATCGGGCGCGTCCCAGGTGGCGGATAGGAGGGCTCGCCGGACTTGTCCGGAGGGTTTGAGGAAAATAAAATACCTCTCGCGGACCAAAAACAGGCCCCTTGCCAGGGTTATGGTGAAGCTACGTTAGGCCTAGCAAGCCAGTAGTGGATATGAAACTGCTTTTAAAACGGGAACGGGCCTCGGAAAGGACAGATCTAAAGGAAGCAGACCTGGCTATGGAAATGGACTACGAATCGGAACTTTGAATATAACTACATTGACGGGAAGAGTGGAGGAGGTTGTGGATATGATGGAGAGGAGAAAACTGGATGTACTCGGACTGGCAGAGACCAGATGGAGAGGGGAAGGAAGAAAAGAACTGAGAAATGGCTTGCAGCTATACTGGATAGGAAATGAGGAGGAGAAGAGAAATGGAGTGGGAATGGTGGTGAGAGAAGGGCTGAGGGAGGAAGTAAAGAGGGTAAGTGATAGAATAATTAGAGCCAGAATCACTGTGAAAGGTAGAAACCTGGACATTCTGCAAGTCTATGCACCACAGGTGGGATGCACAGAAGGCGAGAAGGACGAGTTTGAAGAAGAGTTGCAGAAGCAGTTAGTGGGGAGAGACCTGATAGTCATGGGAGACCTAAATGCCCATGTCGGAACTGATAGAAGAGGTTTTGAGGAAGTGATTGGTGGTGAAGGATGGGGAAACAGGAATAAGGAAGGAGAGAGATTGTTGGAACTGTGCAAGATAAATGGGCTAATGGTTGGAAACACATGGTACAAGAAGAGAGAGAGCCATAAAATTACTTGGTACAGCAGGGATTTGACTAGGAAATCAGTGGTGGACTATATTCTATGCGGGAAGGAGACAAAGAAGAGTATCACGGATATAAGGGTAATACCTTCAGAAGCCCTGGACAGTGACCACCGTCTGCTGGTCGCCAAGGTGAGAGGACTGAAGGAAGAGAGGAGAACTGAGAACCAAGAAAGAAGAATAAGGACATGGAAGCTGAAGGAGGATGGAAATAAGGAGAAGTTCCAGATATTAGTGAGGAACAAATTACCGAAGGATGATCCGAAAACAGGTGAAGAAGAATGGAATAGGTTCCAGGACGTGTTGGTAGAAGCAGCGGAAGTCGTGTGTGGCAGAACTAGTGGAAAGAAAAGGTGGAAGGAAACACCATGGTGGAACCCCAGAACTAAGGAAGCAGTGAAAAAGAAAAATGAAGCATTCAGGAAATGGTTCCAACAGAGGACAGACAGAACAAGAGAAGAATACCAAGAGCGGAAGAAAGAAGCAGGAGAAGTAGTGAAGGAAGAGAAAAAGAAATGGCTGGAGAAAAGGACAGAAATGATGGAGGAGGACTGTGATGGCAGTAAGAAAGTGTTGTATGGAATGATAAAGGCAAAGAGAAGAGATACAGGGGAAAATGTCAGAATGGTGGTCAGGAATGGAAAGGAGGTCGAAAATATGGAAGAAGTAAAGGTTATCTGGAGAGAATACTTCAAGGAACTCCTAAATCCAACTAAAACCAGCGTAGTGGACATTGTGGAGGAAGAAACAGACAGTGACCAAGACATTTCAGAGAAGGAATTGACATGGAAAGAAGTGGAGGAAGCATTAAAGAAGATGAAAGGGGGAAAGGCACCGGGAATAGACGAAGTGAGTGTGGAGATGGTGAGAGCAGCAGGGGTGATAGGAACACAGTGGCTCTTTCGAGTAATGAAAGTGATATGGAGGGAGAAGAAAATACCAGAGGACTGGAAAAGAGGGATAATAATACCCATATTTAAAAAGGGAAGTAGGAAGGAATGCAAGAACTACAGGGGAATTACACTCATGTGCCACTGCGCCAAAATATTTGAGAAGGTACTGGAGAGAAGAATTCGGACAGAAGTTGAAGATGGGCTGAGGGAAGAACAGTATGGATTCAGGCCAGGAAGGTCAACAGTTGACCTCATCTTTGCAGTAAGACAGCTACAAGAACACCATTATGAATATGGGAAAGATCTGGTGATGACCTTCTTGGATATTGAGAAAGCATATGATAGTATTAATAGAAACAAGGTATGGGAAGCAATGAGAGCAAAAGCAGTGAACAAGGAGACAGTGGCAAGAGTGAAAGCAATGTACGAGGTAAGCAAAAGCTGTGTAAAGGTGGGAAGAGAGAGAATGGAATGGTTTCAACTGGAGAGTGGTCTGAAACAGGGAAGTGCCCTCTCACCCCTGTTATTTATAGTGGTGATGGATGAAATCATACGAAAAGTGGTAAATAGCATTGGGGAAAGGAAAATGAAGGCAATGTTGTTTGCTGATGACCTTCTGGTATGGGGAGAGGATGAGGAAGAAGTACAAGAGCAATTAGATGAGTGGGAGAAGGTAGTGTTATCATATGGGATGAAGTTCTCAGCACAAAAGAGTGAAGTGGTCATCACAACGAGGAAGAAGAACAGACTGGATATGGGCATAACACTTGGAGGACAGCAGTTGCAGAAAGTAGAATGCTTCAAGTACTTGGGAAACATAATTGAAGAAAAGGGAGGCAATAGGATGGAAATAAATGAGAGGGGAAGGTGCGCAGATGGATTTTTCAAGAGTGTTAGGGGGATGATATGGAATAAAGATGTACCACAAAAATGTAAAGGAATCATCTACAAAACCTACTTTGTGCCAATTTTGACATATGGTTCAGAAACATGGGTGATGAAGGAAAGGGACAAGAATAAAATACGAGCAGTGGAGATGAAGTTCCAGAGGAGTAGGGTAGGAGTGACAAGAATGGACAGAGTAAGGAATGAGAGAGTCAGGGAGATGGTAAGAGAGGAACCATTGCAAAATAGAATAGAGAGATCTAGGCTACAATGGTATGGACATGTGAGGAGGATGCAAGAGGAGAGGATACCGAAGAAGATGTTTGGAATGGAAATGACGGGAAGGAGGCCAAGGGGAAGACCAAGGGACAGATGGACAAAAGTAGTTAAGAAGAGTGTGGAGGAAAGAGGAGTGTGCTGGGACACAGTAAATGACGAGAGATGGTGGATGGACAGGAAACGATGGAGAGGCTTATGTTCCAAGCAGACCCGACCAGCGGTTGGAAACTGCTCAAGATGATGATGATGATGATGATATTCTTACGTATGTCAAAATATGTGCAAACAGTGGATTCAGAAAGTTTGCAGGTCACATAGCTTAACCCTCCTTCCTTCAAGTTAGCAGCCCAGAAAATGACAAACTGTTATCTGATATTTTAATGCTTGCAGTTCAGAAGCATTTTTTACGATACTGATGAAGGCAGAGTGTTTTCAGTGTTAGGTAATTTCCAAATATGCCTTTGCTTACTTTGGCTGAAAGCCAGAAACTTGTTTCGGGTGACCGATTATATTTTAGTTTTGAAACATAATAAATGTCCATAATTCATACTGAAGTGAAAACTACTTGTTGGAACATTCAGAAATGAAATAGATATATGGAAACTTCATGATGTAGGCTAATCGCCAAAAGAATCGTGGGAATCTGTTTTTTGTCGTAAGTTTGTGCAAGCTAACATCATCACTTTTAGTCTTGAATGTCTTAAATGTTAATATTTAATCATAGTGTTATTAACTGTTAAGTAAGACCGCAATCAGGTACTCGAATCTCCTGCTTTCGGGGCAGGATTACTCTACCACTGCTTCGTCATGACCCTGACTCATTTCTAAGTCTTGGATGAAAAAAGTAACGAGTTGGATATTTAACAGCACTAGGATGCCAAACCATTTCCCGAAAGCGATCTATTCCCAGGATAAAACATATCTTGGCATCCTGAACAGCGTGCTTCTCTTTGGATTAAACTGCTTAGAAATGTTCAATTATAACAGCCGCTACTCCAGCTAAAAACTATAAAACAGCGAGAAAAAAATCTGGAATGATTTACATTAATATTTGACAATACCTCATCTTTATTTTCTGCTAAATTAAGTGGAGTTAAAATATTTCGGTCCTAGGAAAGGAAAATCTTATATGTTTGCCTTAAACCAATATAGCCTATAAATCCCTAGTGACCTCCATGGCCATGCATACCATTGACGTTCCATGAAAGGAATCAAAAAACAAAGTTGAGTAGTTCAGTGCCTCTCCTACAGTATTGTTTTTCCCCTAGTTTATCATTTCAAGTTACGTCCACACAATGCAAGAATGTTACCTAGTTTCCGTCCCAGTTTAATTTTCCCATTCTAGTACCAATAGTAATATAGGTATTTTAATGTAACACGGATAATCGGACAGAGTTCACACACGGATTCAAGTACCTAGGGCTGTAGATTGTTTTAAATTGAACCATCAATAATAATGATGATGTTAAAGAAGATAAGGAAAAGAAAAATGAATTGGATTGGACACTGCCTAAGAGGCGATGGTTTGGGGAAAAGTGCATTAGAAGGGACAGTCCAAGGGAAAATCCGAAGAGGAAGAAGAAGGTTTCAGATGCTGGATTCCATCAAGATTGATAAATCTTATGAGCTGATGAAACGTGCTGCTGAAGACCAGATAAGGTGGAGAGACTGACCATGAGGAAACCTGCCATCAGGCATATAAACTGATGATGATGATGATGATTATGATGATGATCAATAATAATAATATGTTATATTTACACTCATTTTTGGCTATTATTATGATGAGTTGGCCACATCCAAAGGCATTTTAGAGCTACTGCCAGCATTCATTTTAGGCCGCCCCTAACATGGAGAACAGACGCCATTTGTAGCTGCTTCTCTGGAGTACAGACGTCACAGGATTTCAGTAGCATTGCTGAAACAAGTGATGGAGAGAGGGATAATTGGAAAGAGAGTATGAGGAAGAACTAGAGTATGGTGGATGGATTTTGTGAAGGACAGTGTGAGAGAACGAAACCTGAAGTGGAGTTCAGTGGTTGAGGAAGGATGATGGACTGACAAAGTAAAGTGGAAGGTGTCATTTTCTGCGACCCGGTCCAAGCTGGAAAACGGAAATTGATGAATAATAATAATAATACATTTACATACATTTTCATTTGAGACTGTTTTTCCTTCCAGCATCCAGTCTAGTCTGCAAGTCTTTTTATTATTTTGTGAACAAGTCTCCTCCATGATCCCCTATTAGCAGTTAGTGCTACAGCCTCCTCTGCTTCTACACCTCTCACTTTGAAATCGTTCAACACTGAATCTAACAATCACATCGTATGCCTACCTCTGCTTCTGTTACCCTATACAGCCAAACTCATTAACCTCTTAGGTAATCTCTCCTCCTCGATTCTCTTCACATGACCCCACCATCTCAGTTTGCTCATACGAACAGCATCATCTAGCATGTTTATTTCTAACTTAAGCCTTTATCTCTTCATTACGAGTACCTTCCTGCCATCTATTTGTCCCAGAAATCATTCGTGCTACTTCATATAAGTTACCTCCAGCTTACGTATTCTGAATCAACCAAGCTCTCACTTCAATACAGCAAGAGTGGTCTAAATACTGAGCAATGTAGGGAGAGTTTTGTCGCTACACTAACTTCTTCCTTGCAGAATACTGTAGATCGCAAGTGAAAACTCACAGTATTGACATCTCGACTCTATTTCCTTCCCCATATTACCATCCAGTAATACACAGCCTAAGTATTTTAAATGTTCCACCTGCTCCAATTTAGTTCCAGCTACCTAGCATTCTATTTTCTTGTGTTTCTTCCCTACCGACAAAACCTTCATCTTTGAAATGCTGATATTCTTACCATACTCCCTACTTTTCTGTTCAAGTTCTAACATGTTGACTTGCAAGCTTTCGACGCAGTCCATCATTACAACCAGTTGATGTATTCTGTAGTAACACAGGCACTGTAAATATGCGAGACCACCTCATTGTGCAGTGGTTTGTTTTCTTGGCTGTTTGATTCTCATCTCAGCCATCCTAGAAGTGGTTTTCTGTGGTTTCCCACTTCTACTTCAGGCAAATCCTGGGATGATTCCTAACTTAAGGCGATGGCCACCTCCTTCCCAAATCTAGCCTCAATTACAAACACACACACTACTACAGATTCCACAATAATACAGGTTATCAGACAAATTCTACTCGTCCGCACACACATCCAAGTATACAGAAAAAACAACAGCAACAATATGTGTTTGTGTGGCCATTATGTTTTGGCCAAAAGGTACAGTACTCAGTAGACTAATTTATTTCTCTAGATCTATACGTCGCAGCGTTCGCAGTGGATCAATCAAACTCAAACAGACCTATGAACATCTCATGGAAAATGGTGACATAGGAGCCATGAATCGTGTCAGTTCATCTCGCAGCAGACCCCACGACTTAGACATAAAACTTCTACAGGCAAAACGGCAACAAGCTGAGATGAGAAGGTATGAATTACTATACTTTTCTGTTAAAAGTGGTTATGTTGCATGTTATGAAATGGTATCAGTGGAGAGAAATCAGGTTTAGTTTAGAAAGCTCTGAAGCCAGTGTTGCCATACTAACAATTGAATGCTAACTTTGAGTGGGTCAACACGATTGTACCCAATTGTAAAGGGTGTTTCCTAAAACTGAAACAAATTTACAGGAGATTAATAAATAAATTCACTTCCATGACTAGGTTCCATCATCAAGCGATCATCATCAGATCCTTTACACTTAGGCTCTTAAATCTATGTCTACAAGTATGTGGGTGCTTGTATTTACATTATGTACATTTATGTGGTATCTACAATATGTACATTTATGTGTATGATGGTATTTACAATATGTAATGTACATTTATGTGGGTGATGGTATTTACAAAATGTACAGGGTCATTATGTATGTGCGCGCCAGTAAACACGGCAAGCCAAGCCGGCTGTAACTGGCGCAGATCGCAGGCGCGCGTAAGTGGTTCAGCCAGTGGTTGGCGCGCTCCGCTGACTCATATCGTTAGTTCACACGTGTTTTGTCATACATATGGGCGTGTATCTGCAAAGCTTAGACATTAGTGTTGCACATTTAGTGAGTATTGTGATTACTGTGATTGTTGGTCATGCCTAGAAACCAATTCACATTCCGCGAACGTGTGTATATCCATAATTCGTATATGAAAAGCAGAAAATCTTGTTCTGAAACAAGACGAAAATTTCGAATCAAGTTTCCAGGAAGATCCGTGCCTAATGCCAGTACATTAGGAGGCTCGCTAAACGATTCCAGTAAACAGGCTCCGTAAATAATAAAAGAGTTGACAGACAATGTTGGGTTCTTACAGAAAAAAATTAGACGATATTGGTGAAAGATTAGAACATCTCAAAAATCTTTAAAATGTATAGTGCAAGAAACGGGCATATCTGCATCTTCCACAAGAAATGCAACTAAATGATTGAAACTGAAGCCATATTAACTTCCAGTTGTGCACTCGCTAAATTAACCAGATCACACAATAAGAGGTTGCGATTTTGTAACTGGGTGCTAGAAAAGGTACTCAGGGGAATTAGATCCTGAATTAATTTTTTTTAGTGATGAAGCGTGGTTTTATTTATATTGGCCATGTTACGTCGCCAAATTTCCGTTACTACAGTGACAGAAGCCAGACATTGTTCTTGAAAAACCCTTACATGATGAGAAGATTGCGGTGTGGTGTGCGATTAATGGACACCGCATTATTGGGCCATTTCCCCACGAGGGTACGATAAACAGTGAGCAGTATGTCAGTGACATCCTTTACCCCTTCTGCGACGAACTTACTTATGCTGAACAGCTGACCAATTATTTTCAACTGGATTCCGCCACTCTTCATACAGCCCAAATGTCAATGATGGAATTGTGGCATATTTTTGGTGGTATCATAAGTAAGAATTTGTGGCCTCCACGAAGCCCGGATTTGACAATCTGTGACTTTTATTTGTGGGAAACACTAAAAGGTAGGGGGTATAGAAAAAAATCCACATTCGATTGAAGAACTTAAACAGTGCATAAGAGATGAAATCGAAGCCATCACTGCTGTGGAACTTCAGAATGTTGTCCATTCGTTCATCAAAAGATGGCAGGTGTGTGTAATAAGAGAGGGAGGACATTTTCAGCATCACCTATGAGCACTGTAAGTACACATTATTGAACATGTTTGGTAAAAGTGTGAAAGTGCGCACCCACCTCCGACTGTACAGTGTACGTGCGCCCGCGATCTGCGCTAGTCACAGCCGGCTTGGCTTGCCCTGTTTACTGGTGTGCACATATATAATGACCCTGTACATTTATGTGGGTGATGGTATTTACAATATGTACATTCATGTGAGTGATGGTATTTACAATATGTACATTTATGTGGGTGAATAATACAAGGATATGGGATGAAATTTAGCATAAATAAGAGTGAGATGGTGATCACAACAAGGAAGAAGGAAAGAACCACAACGGGAATAACAATTGGTGGGGAACAGCTGAAGAAAGTGGAGAGTTTCAAGTATCTGGGAAGCCTGATACAAGAGAATGGAAGAAACGATAGAGAAATAAATGAGCGGGGGAGGCAGGCAGAAGCATTTCGGAGGAGTGTGAGAAGCATGTTATGGAGCAAGGATGTCCCTCAGAACAGCAAAAAGATCATATATCGGACGTACTATGTCCCTATCCTGACGTATGCCTCGGAGACATGGGTTATGAAAGGAAGGGAGAAGAGCAAAATACAGGCCAGTGAGATGAGGTTCTTGAGAAGCAGTATTAGAGCAACAAAGATGGACAGAATAAGAAATGAGAGGACCAGAGAATTAATGAAGGAGGAACCATTACAGGATGGTATAGATAAGTCTAGACTTAGATGGTATGGACATGTAAAACGAATGGAGGAGAAGAGGATACCCAGGAGGATACACGAGACGAAGTGGGAAGGAAAGAGACCGAGAGGAAGACCGAGAGACAGGTGGCTGAAGGGGGTGGAAGAAAGCGTGAAGAAGAGAGGAGAAGACTGGACAAGGGTGGTGGCTGAGAGATGGTGGGAAGACAGAAGACGTTGGAGAGGCTTGTGTTCCAAACAGACCCGGCCAGTGGCTGGAAACTGTGCAAGATGATGATGATGATGATGTGGGTGATGGTATTTACAATATGTACATTTATGTGAGTGATGGTATTTACAATATGTACATTCATGTGAGTGATGGTATTTACAATATGTACATTTATGTGGGTGATGGTATTTACAATATGTACATTCATGTGAGTGATGGTATTTACAATATGTACATTCATGTGAATGATGGTATTTACAATATGTACATTTATGTGGGTGATGGTATTTACAATATGTACATTCATGTGAGTGATGATATTTACAATACCCCCCCTGTGGGTGGGGGGTTTAGAATACATCCACGGTATCCCCTGCCTGTCGTAAGAGGCGACTAAAAGGGGCGACCTTGGCTATACTTTAAGGACTCCGCGTTGTTTTGTGACTTGGACCCCCAGTGGGTGGGAGGGAGCGAATACATCCACGGTAATCCCTCCCCGTCGTAAAAGGCGACTAAAAGGGCTTCTCGGATCGGTCCCTTTTCGAGGGTTTGACAGTCAGCTCTAAAAGACATACACCCGTGCGGTATAACTCTCATTAGGTTATATCGCACTTCTTTCCGTTACTGCTTTCAGGGTCTGGCAACCAAAATTTCTATATGTGCGTGCTGTTAGGGGATGGGCCACTTACGCTTGCGACTACGCTCGAAAGTCTGTTCCGGTCTTGGCCGCGCCGACAGGTGGGTGTGCCATGTACCCGTGCAGTAGTATCCGCCTGACTACGCAGGTCCCCGCACAGCCAAATGTCAGAGCTGTAAAATCCAGTATATGCCAAGGGGTACATGCCGATACGGCATTGCAAAACATCGGACCCCCGGGCAATGCCTTCAAAGCTAGGCGGGCCTTGCCCTGGCTGGGTAGCGCCTACTGTGACGGCCCGTGATCGGATGTCGGTGGCATTCGGGGAGGATGATCTGGCCATGGGTTCAAAAGGAAAAATTCCCAAACTGGGTGGTCCTACACCCAAGTCTTTAACATTTGATTCCCTACGGGGATCAACCCTTGGGAACAATCTGTGTGTGAAAATCTGGGTGCTAACACCCCCAAGTTTCTGGTAGCTACCAGAACAGATGGGGGTGATTTCAAGCTGGTAAAGAGTATTTTGTGTTCTCCCCACATAGAAGGTGTCTATGGTGAGCTTGAGAAAGTACAAAAGATGAGGAACGGTAGCTTGTTGCTCAAGACTAGGACTGGTGAGCAAGTTGAACAACTTTTGCAATGTGACCACTTTGGCGAAATTCCCGTCAAAGTGGAAAAGCACACGTCCCTGAATCTGGTCCGAGGAGTTATTTTCCACCGGGACCTGATTCTGAACACTGACGAGGAGCTCAAGGAGGATATGCAGCACCGTCACGTGACTGATGTCCGGCGCATTAAGCGCAAGGTCAATGGTCAAATCGTGGATACTGGTGCTTTCGTTATTTCCTTTGAGCTTTCGGTGCTCCCGGAGAAAGTCAAGGTTACAAGTTACCGTTGTGATGTACGGCCTTACATCCCTCCACCAAGTGCCAGAAGTTCGGGCACATGTTATCCCGATGCTCGAGCCCAGAAATCTGTGGAACGTGCGGTAAGGTACCACACGAAGCGGAAGAGTGCACAACACCTTATCAGTGCACTAATTGCTCTGGATTTCATTCTCCTCGGGACAGGAACTGCCCTGTCTTCCTGAGTGAGAAGAAAATCCAGGAGATCAAAACCCTGGATGGTCTCACCTACCAGGAAGCCCGCAAGAAGTACCATACCGCGATTGCTCCTTCGCCTACCATTGATTATCGAGTTATAATACCCTCCGTCTACATCATCTTTTGTCCCAGCTGTGAAACCTGCAACTGAGTTTCCTATTCCGAAACCAGCACCTATGATTATAACGAAAAGCCCGAAGGTGACTTCAACTCCACCTTCGGCCACCACGAAGGCTGTGCGAGCGAAGGCTGCTCCGCCCGCACAGCAGGGGAGGAAGTTGAACACTTACTCCCCACTCGGGATTCGACTTCCTCCCCACTCGAACGGTCGGCGAAAGCCGCGCCGTCGACCAGGGTCAGGAATTCGGCTCCTGACCCGTCTATATATCTTAAAGAGGCGGGGAAGAAGGGAACCCGCACTACGCATTCCCTTTCTCCAAAAAAGGGGAAGCCATCCGCCCCACCACCTGCGGATGCTTCTGCGCCTGGGGACGTTTCGGGCCCCAGATCTGCGCGCTCCCCACGGAGATCCCCCCGCCGCCGAACTGCGTCTAGGATATCTTCCACCGAGTCGATTCACTCCATGACCTCGCCTGAGGACATGGAGATTATAGTCGACGTAGTGGCTGATGATCCTCCAGAGGATAAGTTGTAGCTTGCTGCTCCAACTTATTCCCTAGTTTATAAGTTCACACAATGGCACTGTTACAGTGGAATTGTAACAGTTATGACAGGCATTTGACGGAGCTCCGTCAGCTTATTGCACAATACGCAGCGAGTATAGTCTGTCTACAGGAAACAAACCTCAGACCTGATCACGAGACTGTTCTGAGAGGTTTCCGACTATACTCTAAAGAGCGACAAGACACCGCCCGGGCTTCCGGGGGCGTTTGTACCTTCCTTCACTCTGACTGCTATAGTGAGGAGTTTCCACTCGCCACTCCTCTGGAAGCTATTGCAGTTCGCGTGTCCTTGCCTGCTATGACGACTGTTTGTAACGTGTACCTTCCACCGAACCAGCCCTTTGATATTAATGACGTCTTTGATCTTGTTAATCAACTTCCAGTCCCTTTCCTACTCGTGGGTGATTTCAACTCTCATCACCCCCAATGTGGATCACCATCTTCCTGCCCCAGAGGAAGGGACATGGAGGGCTTAATTCAAGGGTTGGATTTATCTCTATTAAATACAGGGGAAGCTACACATTTTAGCTTAGCACACGGCACGTACTCACACATTGACTTGAGTGTGTGTAGCCGTGCACTGGTCCCCCTATTTGGTTGGTATGTACACGACGACCTGTGTGACAGTGACCATTTCCCGATTGTTCTTACCCTTCTGAACCAGACGCCCGTGGAGTTCCCCAGTCGTTGGGTGCTTAAGCTGGCAAATTGGCTCTCGTTTCAAGAACGAGCTGTGTTCATTGATCTTGGTTGCCGGAGCGCCGATGACGAGGTACAGCACATCACCGATGTGCTTCTTGCTGCCGCCGAAGAGTCCATTCCATCCTTTTCTGGTACTCCTCGTCGCAAACTCGTCCCTTGGTGGACAGAGGATTTTGCAGCGGCAATAAGAGACCGTCGTCGAGCTCATAAGCTCTACCGTCGGCGTCCAACCATGGCCAATTTGGTGGCGTTTAAGAAATTTCGTTCCAAGGCACGGATTCTTATTCGCCAGAGTAAGAAACAATCCTGGGAACGGTATGTGTCTTCTATTACGGCACATACCCCCTCCTCTCAAGTGTGGACTAAACTACGACGCATTTCGGGACTTCAGACATCTTCTACTGTACCGGGAATTTCCATTGATAATGAATTGGTTACAGATCCTTATCGCGTTGCAAACCATCTCGCCTCGTATTTTGCGGATATATCCGGTTCCCATAACTATGACCCTGCCTTCGTGGCCCTGAAGCGCGAAGCGGAACGTTTCCAGCTTAGTTTTGCTTCCCGCGCTTCGGAGGAGTACAACGTGCCCTTTACGGAGTGGGAACTCCGCGGAGCGCTGGCGCTCTGCTGGGACACATCTCCCGGCCCGGATAATATTCACAACCAGATGCTTAAGCACCTTAACGATGAGAGCATTCGTTATTTGCTCAGGGTGTTTAACCGAATCTGGTTGGAAGGTGTGTTTCTAGCGCAATGGCAGGAAGGTATCATTATACCTATCCTGAAGCCCGATAATAATCCCAATTTGACAGGGAGTTACAGGCCTATTTGTCTCACTAACGGTCTGTGCAAGCGCTTTGAGAGGATCGTCAATCCGCGCCTGGTGTGGGTCCTGGAGAAACGGGGACTCCTGTCTGAATACCAGTGTGGTTTCAGGGCGTCTCGGTGTACCTAAGACCATCTGGTATGCCTGGAGACAGCCATACAGGACGCTTTTCTCCGGAGACAGCACCTAGTCGCTGTTTTCTTTGACCTCGAGAAGGCCTATGACACCACTTGGCGTTACGGCATCCTCTCTACCCTGCATCAATGGAAATTCCGAGGTAACCTGCCGGTTTTTATTGCGAATTTTCTGTCCCTTCGCCTGTTCCGTGTCCGAATTACTAACCTAACTAACCCCGTGGCACTACAGCCCTTGAAGGGCCTAGGCCTACCAAGCGACCCCTGCCCAGCCCATTGGCCTGCAGATATTGGGGTGACGTGTGGGTCAGCGCGTTGGGTCCCCTCGGCCGTTAATCTTGGGTTTCGTGACCGGGACACTGTCTCACTGTCAGACAGCTACTCAATTGTCCTCACGAGGCTGAGTGCACCCCGTTCCAACCCTCACGTCAGTTTTTAAAATCCCTGACGGAGCCGGGGATCGAACCCGGGGCCTCCGGGTGAGAGGCAGGCGCTTTACCCCAACACCACGGGGCTGGCCTCCGTGTCCGAATAGGGGGGACATATTCGCAATATCATATACAGGAAAACGGAGTCCCACAGGGATCGGTGCTTAGCGTAACATTATTTGCGATTGCCATAAACAGTGTAGTCGCTGCTGCTGGTTCAGCAGTGGTACCGTCGCTATATGTAGACGACTTCGCTCTACATTATAGTGCGCAAAATATGGCGGTCGCTGAACGACAGCTACAACAAGCTATTCGGAGAGTGGAACGCTGGACACTAGAGCATGGCTTTCGATTCTCAACCGCTAAGTCCTCGGTTGTCCATTTCTGCCGAAAGCGCACTCTCCATCCTGATCCTGAGCTTTATCTGGGCAATGTAGCTTTGCCTGTTGTTGCTGCGTACCGGTTCCTTAGGCTTCTTTTTGATCAGAAATTGACGTTGGAGCCACACGTGCGGTGTTTGAAAACTGCCTGTGCTAAGAAACTCAACATGTTGCAGTATCTTAGCGGCACATCATGGGGGACGGACCGCGCGGTGTTCCTACGCTTTTATAAGGCACTGATTTTATCTAGATTAGATTATGGCAGTGTAGCATATGGTTCGGCCCGTAAGTCAGTGCTTGTTAAACTGGACAGTGTCCACCACGGCGGTGTGAGGCTGGCGACGGGTGCCTTTCGGACGAGCCCAGTCGTCAGCTTGCTCGCCGAGGCTGGCGTACCTCCTTTACACCTGAGGCGCCAACAAGTACTGCTGACCTATGCTGCAACTATTCGACAGATGCCACTTCATCCAAGCTATCCATGTTTGTTTTCCAATCCGAATCGCCGGCTGTAAGATGCCAGGGTGTCTACCGGTAATGAAAGTAACGAAAAAGTAACGAATTTTACAAACGGGTAACGAAAGTAACGAAAAAGTAACGAATTTTACTAACGGGTAACGAAAATTTGAATCATTTAAACTCGCGCGCGCTAAGATGGCCAGTTTCAAGCTCGCATGTTCGCCGATCCCACTATTCAATGACTCGTACTTTCGTCAACAGGTAGCGCGCCACCCGCGTCTGCTATCTCTTGGCGAGTGTTGGAATCAGCTGTAGCTCAATCTTCCACCAATCATAAGCCGGCGCTTAGTACCTATGCCTTATGTGAGACTAAACGATATAGGTGGAGAAAATGATGCGTAGGCTTCAGTCCCCTATATTCTTTGGTCCGCTTCAGTCACCGAAGAACAGCGGAGAGAGCCGAATGACTTCAGTGGCAACTAATATAAAAAATAGCTCTGAAATGGCCGTTAATGCTTAGCCTCCAATAAAGATTGTCCACTCACCGTGTTCTTTTCAAACACGTTGTTTGCATCCTAATGTACCTGTGTATTTAGGCCTACTGTTTACTTAACCATATATGTTTACTGTACGTTATAACACAAGGAGTTCGACGTCAATGTAACATGGAAAAATAAACACTTCATCTTACAACTAATGTTGAAATGAGATCCGCAAATATGCCTCACACCGGCAAATGTTTGATATTGTCTACCTGTAACTCAATAGATTCTGGGACATGAAGAGAGTACGATTTCGGCTGTTGCGCAGTCACGAAGGTGGTACCGGTAACTGATTTCGTGTTTGAATTTTCCCTCTTGTTTTGTCTCTTCGTATAGTACATCCATGATTGTCGTACGAAGAAAGAGTGATAAACCTCGGAATTCGAAGTTATCCTAACCTAACTTAATTGCAAAGGGATATTTGGATGGATTTGCTCCACAGCATACGGTATGTACAGTAGTTGTGTTGCTTCAGATACCATTTCCGTTATTGCTTTCGGTACGTGTGGTGATGGCTATCTTGACTTCTTCGTCAATTCTATTTCTGGCGAGTTGTTGGCATCAGTGTTGCCAACCTGGGGATTTCCCCATAAATTTAGGGAGATTCAGTTGTCCCAGAGGGAAAGTTGGAAGGACACAAGTGTCGGGGAATTTTAGGGGGAAAATTGTTTCTTGGGGATTTAGGGGATATTTAACTAACTTAGGCCTAAGTATTAATTTTATTGGTATAAGATGCTTGGCCTTACTGCAGTGTTAATGTTATCTTACTTTTACTGTTGGCTAGCTTGACACAAACACTTAACTTAATCATGCTATTAACGTATGATCCCGTGAGCCTGCATGTGGTGGGGATTCCCATCTTCTCGTCTTTTGTGAATGCGGTGGCCGCTCGGGTACTTAATTATTTTCACTGATTATTACCGCCTCCCATCGGATAGTGTTTTAAATTATAAGAATTACTACTGTTACATCAAAATAAAACGGACGTGCGTATCGCTTTCTGTCTCCCTCTTCCCATCGGAAAACGTACCAGCATTTACATCTTATTGCCATTTGTAGATGTTAAGGGGAATCACACATTTCATATCTAGCACATAGCTCATTGATCCGTTTGAACAGTAATTGCAACGTTCGGGAATCTGAGGGATTCCCTGCAGTAATTGACTGTAGCTATCTTGATAGGTTGGAGAGGCAGTTTGCACTGTGAGTTCGACAGTTGTACTTTGCATCGGTCTGTATTCTTACTTTGTTTGTGGTGTGTATTTCATATATTGGTTCAGCATGTGTTTTCGTCATCGAGAAGAGTTTGTGGTTTTATGTGAATAGTTTTTGTATTAGTGAATGTACAAATTTTAATCTGACGTAGTTTACAGTGTTTTTTTTTTCATATTTTAAATTCTTATTTATTATCACCGCAATTACTGACGTAGCCATGCCGGGAAGGAATTCGTTTCAAGACGTATGGTTGAAAAAGGATGTATTCAGATTTTGGCTTAGACCTGTTGAGAAAAATAAGCACAATGCATATTGTCTTTTGTGCAAGAAGGAATTTGATGTTGGGAAATCGGGAATTTTTAATGTCCGCTTACATGCTAAAGGGGAGAAACATGCAGCATTAGCAAAACCAATTGAATCTGGTGAACAGTCAAAACTAAAAGAACATTTTATTAGTTCCAAGATAGATGTACCGGTAGCCAGTCTTAATTCTGGTACCACTTCGGCAATATCCAGCGCTACTCAGTCTGAGCCCCCACCAAATTTTGTGCCCAGCACAATACAAAATTGTGATGAACCTAGACCTAGCTCAAGTAACCTTTCGGGCTATTTAAAATCCAGCTCTGTAACCCAGGCAGAGATTATGTGGGCTACTCACAGTGTTATGTCAAACATGTCACTGCGAACTGCAGCTACTTCTGTTGATCTTTTCCCCGTTATGTTCCCAGACAGCCTCATAGCGCAGAAAATGAAACTCCAAAAAGACAAGGTGGCTTATAGTGTCGCCTATGGTCTAGGTCCTCATTTTCATGATGCTCTTATGAGGAATGTCAAGAAGAGCCCTTTTTTTTTGCTATATCAATAGACGAAAGTTTAAATGATATAGCTCAGAAGGAACAGATGGATATCATTATAAACTTTTGGGATGCTGATTCTAATGTAGTCAGCACAAGGTACTTAGCGTCTCTTTTCTTAGAGAAGTCCACTGCTGCCAATATTTTGGACCATTTGATAAAGTTATTGGCAGAAAATGACCTTTCGCTGGAGAAACTCGTGCAAGTTTCCACAGATGGTCCCAATGTTAACCTCAAATTACTCTTCGATTTGAGAACTTACATGAAGGGCCAATTGCCATCAGAGAGGGAAATTCTCGACATTGGGACCTGCTCGCTCCACACATTAAATGGAGCCTATAAAACGGCTTTGAAGAAAACTGGTTGGGGTATTGATGGTTTTTTGAAGTCGTTGTACCAGTTTTTTAAGAACCAAGTTGACGTGCATCATTTATTCATCTCACTGGATCATCAAACTTCCCCCAAAAGTTCTGCCCCATCAGGTAGACTGAGAACTCTGAAGTCATTGGACGAAGTTTGGAAATGCTGCCGTATCTGAAGAAATTTGTGGAGAAATGGTCAAAGGAATCACATCATTTTTCGGTAATAAAGGCTGCGTTCACTGATGAAACATTGACTGCCAAGTTGCATTTTGCAATGTTGGTTGCCAGAGAATTGGAGGAGTTCCTGACAAACTTCCAGTCGAATAGGCCTCTTCTCCCGTTTCTTCACATGGAAGTGCTGCTACTAATGAAAAACCTTGGGGGGAGAATCATTAGAAAAGGCATTATGGAAACCATAACAAGTGTCAAGCACTTCCGTGATCTGGATCTCAAGTCCAATGACACTTTCAAAAGAATTGAAGACATCGATTTAGGCTTTGGTGCAAGCTGCTGCCTAAAACAGCGAAAGCAAGTGCGAGCTATGCTCGTGAAGAGTGAATGCAAAACCTTCCTCGTAGATCTGATCAGTGAGGCACTATTGAAGAGTCCTCTGGAGAAGAAATTTGTACTGGGTGCATCATGCTTGTCACCTGCTGTTCTACAGTCAACTAAACTGCTAGAGAAAAGGGCAAAAATTGCAATTGAACAATTAATTATTCATAAGCAAATGTCTCCTGCAGATGGTGATACTGTACTTCGAGAGTACAAAACATTCTGTGACAATGAAGTTGTGAAATGTAAGGTCATTCTTGAAAACTTTAACTGGAAGAAAGATCGTTTAGATGCTCTTCTGGGTGAAATGGTGTTGAACTTCGGCGAGTGCTACAGTCGGCAGTTTCAAAACTTTTTGAAGATCATCCTGATATGTTTTCATGGGAATGCTGCAGAGGAAAGGAGTTTTTCCTACAATAAGAACTTTTTGGTGGAAAATCTCCAAGAGAAATCTGCGCAGAGATCTCTCCATGATGCAGTTTCTTCACTTCCAAGTAAGTAATATTCTGAATATCCTGCAGTATAACAATTTGTTTATCGATTTAATTTTATAATTTAAAACTGCTTAGTTGTAATAGTCAAATGAAGATCTTAATTTTTATGAACCACAAAACTTGTTTGATTGCTATTAAATACTATAGTCGTGAATATTATGATCACCCACATTTGATGATACTTAAGAATGCTACGTAATCCATTGCCCTTTCTTGCTATCAAATAGAATAGGTGGGTATGGGCTAATCACTGGAGACTATTCTAGCGCAGATATCTTATTTATTTTAGGAGGTGTTCTTGACCTGAAAGTAGAGCGGAAGATGATAGCCGACTTCCAGAATTCGTCGTCCAGACGTAAGGAGGACTTGGCTTGTAAGCGGGAGAAAGAAGAAGCTGCTCAGCAAGCGAAGAAAAAGGCTAAGCTAGAATTACTGCAGCTTCAGCTGAAGAAGCAAACAGTATTGGAGGAGAAAGCGCAAGAGTTACTATCGATCGACACAAAGATCAAGCAACTCAAGTCGCAAGCCAGTAGTTCTTAATAGTGATTGTGATTGGGCTTGGAATACTTTTAGCTCTTCAGTTGGTCAACACGAATTTGCCCAAAGACTTGGCGGGGTACAATGTATATAATATATGAACTATAAGTAAATAACACTCCTGGAAAAAATTACATGTATTAGTTATGTTCACTATTATAATGGGACAATTTTAGGATTAGGTGTTTCGACCTTCAAGCGGCATCATCAGATCCTGATCGCGTGAGTTGAGGTTTAAATTCATATACAATGTTATCTAACTACATAAACGTTGTAGTGCATACAATTGGTGTTTATATTTCGATTCGCTGTTTGAATCTCGGTATGTCAGGTTAGTTAGTTTTATTTATACGGGCTCTTGAATTACGTATGGATATTATGTGCTTGTGTAAAAATCAGAACAACACAATATAAAATAATAAAATAAACAGAAAACATGCACTTGAATTCTATTATGGAATGTGGTTACTTATGTTAGCAGAACTATCGGTCGTAGCCGCAGCAACCCTCTCGCCTGCCCACTCTCCACTTGAAATTGAAACACATTCTGGTTGAGTGTGCCCCTAAGCAATTCAGCTATTTCTTCCGTTTCTCTTTTGGAGTTATCCTGTTTTAGATTGTCCCCTATTACCCTTATTGTTTCTTTTACTGGTATTTTTGTGTACATGTTCGTTATGTCGAACGAAATAATTCTCATGCTTGGTTTTATGTTTACGGACCATATTTTATTGATTAATTTGTTTGTGTTTTCTACTGATACAGTATGTCGTTCATGATAATTAACCTATTCATCAGAATTTTTAGTATTTGCTACTGAGAATTAAACAAGTGTACCAGTGATGTGTGCCTAGTACAGCTAGTTTGTCAGTGTTGGTATTATGTTCCTAATACTCTGAGGTCCGGATGTTAAGGGATGCAGTACCATCGATGCTGTCCATGCCACACGCCTTTTAATGGAAAAGCACAGAGAGAAGCAGCGGAGTGTACACCTGGCATTTCTCGATTTAGAGAAAGCTTTTGCCCGTATCCCTCATGATCTTATTTGGAGAGCTCTTCGTTGCCATGGAGTCCCTGAGGAATATGTAAGCTGGGTGCAACTTCTGTATCGCAATGCCACTAGTGTAGTTCGGAGTCCAGCTGGAGTCTCCCCACCTTTTGAAATCACTGTGGGTGTTCATCAGGGTTCTGCTCTATCACCACTGTTATTCATCCTCTGCATGGATACAGCAACGGTGACATACAGACCTCACATCCCTGGACCCTTCTCTATGCGGATGATGTGGTACTTGCCCAAAAAACCCGCCCTGAACTCCAGCACAGGGTTCAAACGTGGAACGACAGACTGGCTGAAAATGGACTACACCTCAATATCCAGAAGACAGAATACCTGGAATGTGGCCCCCAAACTAGAGGTACCATCAGTATCAGCACAGAAAATCTGCAGAAGACCATGCATTTTAAGTACTTAGGGTCCACTGTCACTTCAAATTGTGACGCCACTCCTGATACTCGGATGAGGGTAAACGCAGCCTGGCTCAAGTGGAGACAAGTCACTGGAGTTCTCTGTGATAAAAAGATGCCTCTGCATTTAAAGGCAAAGGTCTATAAGTCTGTGGTACGCCCAGCAGCCATCTATGGGACCGAATGTCGCCCTATGACCAAACAACATGAGCAAATTTTGAATACGATGGAAATGAAGATGCTCCGATGGTCAATGGGGCTGACCCGATTTGACCACGCAAGGAACACAGACGTCCGGCGAAGATTTGGTATTGCACCAATTGTCGAGAAGGTGAGGGAGGCTCGTCTACGCTGGTACGGTCACGTCATGAGAAGACAGAACAACTCAGTTGCCAAAAGAGCACTCCACATCAACCCAGGTGGAACAAGACCACGTGGAAGACCTGCAAAGCGGTGGGCTGACAACATCAGGGCTGACATGCACGCTGTTGGTCTAACACCAGAAGATGTCAACGACCGAAAGAAGTGGAGGAGATGTAGCAAAGTAGCAGACCCCGCAAGGGATTAATGCTAGGAAGAAGAAGAAGACTCTGAGGTCTGGAATCATTGCAGACACTTATATGATTGTTTTTATAAATCAGTAACTGTTTAATTTGTTTAATTTCTAGTTAAGTGTGATATATTTTTAAACATTGTTTTGTCGTAAGGTTTTTAGAACTATCTTTGTGTTTTTGGGAAAATGAGTATTGAAAGGAATGTTAAATTTTGGTAGTTTTTAAAGAGAGGAATTCTATAGCCTAGGATGTTATTGTTTGCTCAGGATAAATACAAAGCTAATGTCTTATTTTCCCTCCTTTTAATTTCTTCGATTGTGCTGTACTGAAATTTAGCTTTATCTTCCCATCGGATACAACATTGGGCGGTCTAGATTTAACAGATAGGAAAATCAAGATGTTTAATTTTGCATTTATAATTTTATTGTTACTATCATGTGTCGAGGACAGTAGTAAAGTGAGACATTTTAGCATGTACTGTAAGTTCAAGGTTTCAACCATTATGAAAATGATGTTGGACACAATACCTGAACTCAAATAATCCAGTGAAATCATATTTAGTGCATTAATGTTTTCTTCCAGTGTGTTTTCATTTTCATCTGCCTCAATGAAAACTTCATTTGATCAACGTAGGCTTTCCTTACTAGTTATTGGCTTATAGAACGTGAACTAGGTCTGTTGTGAGTAAAATTTTGATCCAGATTTACACACTGCATATATTGGAAGATGAGTAATAACATTTTCTTTTCCTATCCAATATTGTTTAAGAGATGCAGGTCCAGTACCAATATTCAGCCTGTTCAGTATTTGTTGGCGTACGTCACTGCTTGCCATATCCTTGCTAATGTACTGTTGCATACTCGTCAATAAATGATAAGTTATTTGCAACAGCAATGCTTTGTTTACGCATTATCAGCTGCATTTCTTCATACCAGGGCTGAAATTCTCCATGGCAGAAATGGGATTTAAATAAGGGCCGTACGCACGATGAGCTTGTAACGTGTTTTTCGAGGGGTTTTTATGCCACTGGCATAAGTCAGTAGGAAGCCATTCTATATTTATTTACGCGGCAAATTGTTCAGCCAAGAGAATTTTTCATGTTAATTTATTATTATTATTAATTTATTATAATTATTATTTAGATATTTTCGGATCATTTTATAAAAATTATAAGCATACAGATAGGTTTTCTATGTCTTAGAAAACGCTATCATGCAAATTATTACGAACGACGATATCATAGAAAATTATATGATTACGGAATTTTACGGAGTTTTTGTCAGTTAGGGTATTTGAGAGAGATGACTCACTGGGAATTCAAATACAAGCTTAATCCTGTCGGGAAGTATTACGCAAGCGGGCTTGCATCGTCAAGGAAAGGCGAATTGTTGGAACGGAACCCTCCCGCCGAGTGTAATGACCCGGAGGAGGGGAAGATCGCGTGGTGGGTCAGCCAATCAGTGGAGACGACGTAAGCTAGATGTCGGCTGAAGAGTGGGGGAGCCGACAGGTGCATATATCGTTCGACGCGCCGTGAAACGAGGACTATCTCTGTAGAACTTGCCGAGTACGGTTGCAAGTGCGTGTCGCTCCGATGTTCAGTGGAGTTAGCGACTATCTTTGTGAAACTTAACCAGTGTGGTTATACGAGTGTTTGGGTCCGATGTACGGACCATAGAATTATCTAATCTACCAGAATATCATCAAATAACGAAGAAGATGGCGACGTCCAGGAGACTGTGGGAAGCACACAGCATCATCAAGTACGAGGGAAATGCTTTGGCAATTTCCAGTGGTAAGCGCAAATGACGCAGAAATACGCAATCTCTCATTTTTTTGTTTTACATTTCATATTTCAGTAACTTCATAGCTTGGAAATAAGAGTAAAATCAATTTATCAGACTCCGTTTTCACGTAATTTTCTATCGGTAATATTAAAATCGCAACGCTCCAATTTAAATTTTATACTTATTATTAATAATTTTGCTATACTTGTTTTATATAATAAATTCATTTCTTTTACAATGCAATCTTTGCTTTCAGTAGGTAGCATTAGATATAGACCAATTCCTTCTCCTGATACAATTGTTTGTTGGGTTAATGATCAAATCATACCATGATCTGAGTGAATAGAGTCTTGAAGGTGTTCTGCCAGAGCTAGACGTTGTTAAATACAAATTTAGATTTCAACATTGCATTGAGGTCTTGGCGCCCATTAAAACAACATAGCTTAGGCAAAGGTAAACAGTTACAATTATCACCCAACAGTTTGGGGCAGCCAAAACGTTACATTTGTCGCTCAACGTGAGGGCAAAGGAAACCATTACATTTGTCGCCGACAACTTGGGGATGAAAACCTAATAACATTTGTGGAAGGAGAAGGGTATATATTTCTGTGCCTGTATTTTGGGGGTTATTTGTCTTTATCAGTGTATATCATTATGGGGGATGAGAAAGAAAGACAGATGAGGTTACGTAGTGGTCATCAACTGAAGAGTGATGATATGAGCAGCATGTCGAGTGATGGTAGTACCGGGGTAGCGGAGGTAAATCCCGATACTGAAACAGGGAGTGTAGGCGGCCAACCTGAATTAAAAACTTTACTTCTCGAGTTCATGTATCAGAACAAAGTTAGTAGTGATGCCTTAAATGCAAAATTAGAACAAAACAGTAGGGAAAATAAAGAGAGTAATAGGGAATTGAGCGATAGTTTAAACGCCAAATTAGAACAAAACAGTAGGGAAAATAAAGAAAGTACAGACGCTTTAAATGCAAAACTGGAACAAAACAACGCTAAACTAGAACAAAACAGTAGGGAAAATAGAGAGAGTCCTGAAACTTTAAATGCTAAATTAGAACAAAACAGTAAGGAAATTAGTGTGAAAATGGAGCAGATTAGAAGGGAAATCAGAGGAGTAATGGAAGAGAAGGTTAAAGAGATCATTGCAGATGTAGACAAGAAATTAGGAAAAGTACAGGAGGAGTTGGAAAGTAGAATCAGCACACAGGCTGAAAATTTAAAGAAATTAGTTAAATTAGAAACACTGCAGGTTAAAAAGAAATTGGGGGGAGAAATTGACAAGATTCAAGTATCAACTAAAGAGGTTAAGGAACAGCTGGGGGTAGAATTGAGAAAGTCCACTCGCAAATAGTTGCAGAAGTAAATGATGTAAGAGAGAGTAATAGAGAGAGCATTAGCAAGATTGAGGAGAAACAAGCAAAGCTATATGATAAAGTAGAAGAATCAGAAGGAAACATTAAATTAACAGTAAACAGTATTGAGAGGAAGGCTGAGGAGAAAATCGCAGAATTAGAGTTAAAATTAAAAGCTAGGATCAGGCAAAAAAATAGTCAGAATAGGCCAGTTTTTGTGAATAGCACACACAGGGAGGTAGAACTGGGGAAGTTCAGCAATCGACAGGGGTGCCCAATGGAGTTCATGAACGCTATAGAAAATAAATTCGGGGAGAGGTTGGAAAATGGTAGTATTGAGTGGTGCCAGGTAGTTGAAATTTTAGAACAAGTGTTTGTGGGGGAAACGAGGAATTGGTTTGCTGTCTACAGAGACAAGTTTACTGATATCAATGATTTTAAAATGAAATTCTGAGAAAAGTTCTGGAATGAGGTTATTCAGTCGCAGCATCGTGAGGGAGTAGTGTGTGGTAAATATAACCCTAAAGGAAGCTCCACCATGACCGAATACTTTTTAGGGCAGGTATTAGTGTGTAAATATCTGGATGGCTTGAAGGAGGAAAGTGATGTGGTAAGGTTGCTACTTAGGCACTTTCCCTATAGGATCAAGGAGGCTGCTTGTATCCAGAATGTAAAGACTATATCACAAGTAGAAAATTTGTTAAGCACATTTGATGCACTAGGGAGAGGGGGTTATGAGGACAATTTCAATCGGAACCAGGGTAATAATAATAATAGACCTAACGAAGCCAGGCATCAGGAAGTTCAAGGGAACGGTGGCGAAGGGGCCAACGCTCAAAATAGAAATAATAATAATCAGCTAAATCAGAACAGAGGAAATGGCTATGGTAATCAGTATCAAGGGAGGAACAATGATTTCAGGGGAAATCAAGGGAGGAACAATGATTACAGGGGAAATCAAGGGAGAAACAATGATTTCAGGGGAAATCAAGGGAGAAATTATAATGACAATAATTACAACCAGAATAGGGGTCAAGGAAGAGGACAGCCTAGTGGTAGTAATATACAGCCAAACAATGACAACACAGCCCAGAACAACCAGACCAGTTCAGTAGTTAGTAGTACTACGGCCAGCTGTAGCGGTTCTTTAAACGCGAACCAGGCTGCGAAGTAAGGTCAGAATCTCAGTCTGTAGCATGCCCTGTCCATACAATTATACAGGAACCCTATGACCTAAATGTAAGAAATGAATTATTACATGAACTAAATGATGAAGGTATTATTCAGGAAGTGGTTAGTAAGAGCCCCATAGTTAAATTTAACGTGTCCGAGGCGTACACAGATGTTTTAATTGATAGTGGTTGTATGTAGAGTTGCATAAGTAGTGCATTTTATGATAAAATGAAAGGAACTGGAGTGAATTTTGAGGAGATGCCAATTAAAAGCACTTTTGTTATCACAGCTGTTGGGAAGAGGTCTAAAGTAATTTCTAAGCAAGTTTTAGTAGACATTAAAGTTAATAATCATGTAGAGAAGCAGATTTGTCTTGTAATTCCAAATTTAGTATTCAGTGTTATCTTGGGTTCAGAGTGGCTAAGTAGAGTGTCTAGTAACTTATGTTATGATGTAGGGAGTTTGAAATTTAAATGGGGAGATTCTGAAGTAGAAGTAGCGTTCAATGATCATATTCAGAGAAGTAGTATTGTAGGTGTGATTTGTACTTTAAATGAGATATCGCCAGCCGTAGAGCGGGGTTCTCCATGTTTTGTGGGCAGTGTGATTACGAACGGAAGTCTAGAGGACTCGTTACGTGATGCTGCATTTCAGGGAAATATAGAGGTGGAACAGTGAGTTCGGCTCTATGATGTGTTATTGTGTAATAGGAGAGTTTTGAGGATCGCATTGGTATGGCCAATTGCTATACACATTCATTGAACGTTATTGATAGGTCAGTATTCACAGGACATAGATATCCTGTACCTTTCGCTTATCAGAGTGCAGTTGAGGCACAAATTAATCAGATGCTTGAAGATGGGATTATTGAGCACTCTATCAGTCCATATGTTAATTCTTTGATCACGGTACCCAAGACCAACGGCACTGTTCGTATTTGTTTAGACGCTCGTTTGGTTAACAGTAGAATTAGTTCAGATCAGCTGAAATCTATGTCAATAGAGGAATTAATGCAAACATTTGAGGGGAAGAAGTATTTCACTTGTGTAGATTTGAGTTCCAGTTTTTGGCAAGTGCCACTTATGTACGAAGATAGACCATTTACAGCTTTTAGTCATAAATATAACCTTTATCAATTTTGTAGAACACCTTATGGGTTAAAGAGTAGTTCAGCAGCTTTAATTAGGGCTTTAAACATTGCATTAGGGGATGACACAGGAGAGTTTGTAACCATTTACATAGATGATATGGTAATTAGTTCACGCAGTTTTGAGGAGCATCTACGTCATTTAGATATAGTTTTTCAGAAGTTAGATCAGGCAGGGTTCACTTTGAAGCTGTCTAAGTCGTCATTCTGTCAGTCAGAAGTGACATTTTTAGGTCATAGAGTGTCGAGTAGAGGTGTAACACCAGAAGAAAGTAGGGTTAATAAGATACTTAACGCAGAGGTGCCACAGAATGTTAAACAGTTAAAAACTTACCTGGGAATTTGCAACTTTTTCAGGAGGTTCGTTCTTAAATACTCAGGGTTGGTAGAACCATTCAGGGAATTGCTTAAAAGTGGGACTCGGTGGAGATGGGAGTCCAAGCATGATCAGGCTTTTAGAGCGCTGAAGGAAGGTTTTGAGAAAGCTGTAGTGCTGAAATATCCGTTAAAAGATAAGGAATATGTGGTTATGACAGATGCTTCACATATAGGCATTGCTGGAGTATTATGTCAGAAAGATGATGAGGGTAATCTGTGCATTGTATCTTTAGCCTCGCGAGGACTGACTGCAGCAGAGAAAAGATACACGATTAATGAGTTAGAGCTTTTAGGTATTGTTTTCAGTTTAGGGAAATTTAGAATGTATTTAGTAGGGGGGAAATTTGAGATCCATACAGATCACCATGCATTACTGTATATGAGGACTTGTAAACTCAGTTCTAACAGAGTTAGTAGGTGGATTCTTGCTCTGCAGGAATACGAATTCACAGTAAAATATATTAAAGGTAAAGATAACATTCTTGCAGACATGCTATCGAGGGACACTAATTTATGTAGGGAATATCCTGTGGTTAAAGCAGAGGACGGTATTTAAATATGTGCATGTGTGGACAGTAGCAACAGGGCATCGTTACAGACACTGAGAAATATGCTAGGTAGAGCAACGTGATGACGTTCATTTAAGGGAGCCACTTGCAAGGTTGGAAGCAGGTGACGCAGTAACATTTATAGTTTCCAAACGTATTGGAAAAACAGCATATGTGCTGGAGGATAGTAAGGGAAACAGATTATACGGGACGTATAATATACATAGTCTACGAAAATATGTGTCATAAAGTGAGTGTGTTTAGCTGGCGAGCCAGCCTATCAAATGAGTAAGTGTGGTATTTGGTGTGTGGGAGGATCTGGTCTTCAAGGCAGGCGTATCAGAAGTCGCACAGGGGGGTAGTATGTAAGTAAATGAGAGTTTTTAAGGTACAGGGAAATATGACGGGATTGTCGGATGCTCTTGAGCACTAAAATGTCTCGATACACCAAGGCCAGAATTTGGTAGCGCTGGTGAATTCCCATTTGCCTCCAAGAGATGGGTGAGCGCTTTTACAGGGTATTTTTGCTTAAGGCGTCCACGAGGCAAAAGATGGGCCATCAGAAGGCGAGACAGTCCTTCATGAAACTCATACATATCAGCACACGTGATTTCTGTTTACGGCCTCGCCATGTAATTGTATTGTATTGTATTGTATTTTTTATTCATCCATTCAATCATTTAATGTACATTGTACAATGATATAGGACACGTCAATTCACAAATTATACTAATACTAATTTACAATCACAATAATAATATGGGCCTACACAAGGATAACGTTACATCATTTAGTCCTATGAATACATAAACATAACTATTGGTATTCTAAAAACTCTTTAACCGAGTAGAAGCAGTGCTCCAGCAAGAACTCTTTAGTTTTTATTTTGAACTTTATGTAATTTGCTGTACTTTTAATATTATTTGGCAAATGATTATACAGCGTTATAGCTGCATGGAATACACCATTTTTACATAGTGTTGTATTTGCAGCATGTACATGAAGATTGTTCTTTTGTCTGGTCCGGTAGTTATGTATATTTGAATTCATCTCAAAGATATCCTCATTTCCTAAGCTTTGTTTGGCAAATAATAGAAGTTCAAAGATGTAAATACATGGCAAAGGTAAAATTTTCAGTTGTTTAAACAGAGGCTCACATGTATGCAATCTAGTAGTTCCTTTCATTGTTCTAATTATTCTTTTCTGGATAATAAAGATTTGGTGAGCAGCAGGTGAATTTCCCCAAAATATGATTCCATATTTCATAAGCGAATAGCAATAAGCAAAATAAGTACTAAGAACAGTTCTCCAGCTAGTCGATTGTCTTAATACTCTTAATGCATAACAACTTGAGCTTAGTTTCTTGGCAAGTTTAGTGGTATGAGAGTTCCATTTTAGGTCATCCTGCAACCAAAGGCCTAAGAATTTAGTAGAAGAGGCGTTACCAATTTTAAGGTCATTTAAGATTATGGAGGGAGAATTAATACTTTTATTCTGAGCTGTGTGAAAGTTAAGAACCACTGTTTTACTAGTGTTGATAAGGAATCCATTATTGTTGAACCATAAGGACAGCTGACCTGTTACTTCCTCTACTGATTTTTGAAGTTCAGTGTCATTTTCACCCCTCATCAAAACACTTGTATCATCTGCGAATAGTACAGTTTTAAATGCAGGTATCTGAGATGGCAAGTCATTTACGTAAAGGAGAAAAAGTAGTGGCCCTAGAACGGACCCCTGCGGAATGCCATACTTCAAAAACATAGGATCTGAGTGGTAATATTTAAATATGTTTGTGGTATTTTCTAAACTTTTTTGTTCGACGATCTGTTGGCGATTATTTAAACATGACTGAAACCACTTACTAGCGTTACCCCTGATACCATATTGATGGAGTTTATCAATTAGTATCTGATGATTTATCACATCAAAAGCTTTAGACAGGTCCAAAAACAGGCCACATACTCTCTTCCTTTCATCAAGTGACTCAATAGCAGGATTTAAAAATTCATAAATTGCGGACATTGTTGATTTTCCTTCTCTAAAGCCATGTTGAGAGTCAGTTAACAATTTATATTTGTTTATGAAGCTAATTAGACGGTTGTACATTATCTTCTCTAAAATTTTTGAAAATATCGACAATAAAGAAATAGGTCTATAATTGGTTACGTTTTCTCTATCTCCCCCTTTAAATAATGGAATTACTTTTGCAATTTTAAAGATATCTGGAAATATTCCTGACATGAGAGATTGGTTACAGAGGTGTGTTAAGGGGGTAATTATATTTTGGATACATTTTTTAATTAGTATATCAAGAATGTTATCAACTCCTGAGCAATGTTTATTCTGTAGGTTCTTTACAATATTGAGGATTTCTGCTTCTGTAACATTTTCAACAAACATTGATTTTCCATTAAATGTTATATTCGCGAGTGTTGATTTTATTGCTTGTATATTGTTTACATTTAGTAGTTTTTCAGCTCATTAAAAATTCTTGAGACATTTTGTGGGTCATTGATCTTCTTGGAGTCTTCTGATAACGTTATGTTATTTACTGCCGGTTTTGTTTGCCTGGTTTCATTTTTTATGATATTCCACATAGTAAGATTTGTAAGTGTGTAATTTAAGATAATTTGTACAATGGTATTATTTGTGTGAGGAGAAATGGTCTGTGTTGAGAACTAGTATTAAGTAGAATATGGTCTACGGGAACTTAACAAGACAGGGCGATTACGGCACAGAAATATTTGGTGTTATATGTAATGCGCATTTACTGGTTTTTTTTTCAGAAGTCAATATCAATTTAATCTACTTTAAAGAGAGATTAAGTATTATGGTCACGAGGCGCTGCCACAATAGTGTGATCGTGTGCTCAGTGATAAGTGAGATTAAATGTCACCATAAGGAGGGGACCTCCAGTGAAATTAGGAAGTTCTATGATGATATAAATATATCAGAACACCTTCAATGCGTGTGATATGACATCATAAATACATAGTGCTCACACATTAATTATGTCTATTTCTCCAACATAGAGAAATTTGAGAGGCGGAAATATCCGTGGAACACTATTCAATATGTAAAACATTGGACTGGTTGCAAAGTGCAATCCATAGTGACAACAAACTTTGACGCAAAGTGCGTGAAGAAAAATTATGAGTGTATATATCTGTAATTTAGGGTGATCTCATTTATGTAATATGTATTTTGGATGGGTTTGGATGGGTTTATTAACGTGTCTGGGATAATCGGATAATGGACCGTCGTCACGGTAAATCATCCGATGATCCGAGGCGAATATGTAACGTGCTTTTCGAGGGGTTTTTATGCCACTGGCATAAGTCAGTAGGAAGCCATTCTATATTTATTTACGCGGCAAATTGTTCAGCCAAGAGATTTTTTCATGTTAATTTATTATTATTATTAATTTATTATAATTATTATTTAGATATTTTCGGAGCATTTTATAAAAATTATAAGCATACAGATAGATTTTCTATGTCTATGGCTTAGAAAACGCTATCATGCAAATTATTACGAACGACGATATCATAGAAAATTATATGATTACGGAATTTTACGGAGTTTTTGTCAGTTAGGGTATTTGAGAGACATGACTCACCGGGAATTCAAATACAAGCTTAATCCTGTCGGGAAGTATTACGCAAGCGGGCTCGCATCAAGGAAAGGCGAATTGTTGGAACGGAACCCTCCCGCCGAGTGTAATGACCCGGAGGAGGGGAAGATCGCGTGGTGGGTCAGCCAATCAGTGGAGACGACGTAAGCTAGATGTCGGCTGAAGAGTGGGGGAGCCGACAGGTGCATATATCGTTCGACGCGCCGTGAAACGAGGACTATCTCTGTAGAACTTGCCGAGTACGGTTGCAAGTGCGTGTCGCTCCGATGTTCAGTGGAGTTAGCGACTATCTTTGTGAAACTTAACCAGTGTGGTTATACGAGTGTTTGGGTCCGATGTACGGACCATAGAATTATCTAATCTACCAGAATATCATCAAATAACGAAGAAGATGGCGACGTCCAGGAGACTGTGGGAAGCACACAGCATCATCAAGTACGAGGGAAATGCTTTGGCAATTTCCAGTGGTAAGTGCAAATGACGCAGAAATTCGCAATCTCTCATTTTTTTGTTTTACATTTCATATTTCAGTAACTTCATAGCTTGGAAATAAGAGTAAAATCAATTTATCAGACTCCGTTTTCACGTAATTTTCTATCGGTAATATTAAAATCGCAACGCTCCAATTTAAATTTTATACTTATTATTATTAATTTTGCTATACTTGTTTTATATAATAAATTCATTTCTTTTACAATGCAATCTTTGCTGTCAGTTCCGATTTCCTTCTGTCTCCTGTATCGTCCGAGTGCCTAGCAAGGCCCCTCCGTGGATGGTCTCTCGCCCTGATATCATCCTGGATCTGCACACCGGCCCCAAGTTGGACACGGACTCCTCCGTCCATCGGAGGTTGTTCCAGTCCGTGGTGAGCCGGTATCCGGGATCAGGGCTTCTATTCACGGACGGTTCGAGGGTAAACGAGAAAGAGGCTGTGCATTTGTGGTTGAGGATCGTCGGTTTCTCTTTTCACTTCCCGAGGCCTGTGGCGTGTACACTGCGGAGCTCTATGCCATCTTAGAGGATCTGCGGTACACGTTATCAGACGATCACCAGCACTTTCTTGTGTGTACTGACTCTCTGAGTGCACTGCAGGCGATCGATGTGTGTTTCTCGAAGCACCCGTTGGTCCAGCGTGTGCAAGACGTGCTCGTCAGTTCGCGTAACGTTGGAACCGGGGTGACCTTTGTGTGGCTTCCTAGCCACATGGGTATTGCGGGAAACGAGCTTGCTGATCAGGCGGCGAGAGAGGCAGTCGCACTGCCCTCGCTACCGTATAAGGTGCCTGCTAGTGATGTGCGCTCTCAGTTGCGGCATTCGATCCTGTCGCATTGGGAGGAGGCATGGCGTGCCACGCCTCCACCCAACAAACTGAGAGGCATCAAGGAGACAACAAAGGTGTGGAAATCTTCCTTCCGATCTCTCCGGAAGGAAGCTGTGGTACTCTGTCGACTCCGGATCGGCCATGGGATTGCTACGCACTCCCACTTGCTAAAGAGAGAAGATCCTCCTGTGTGTACTTGCGGCGCCCATCTAACCGTGGCACACCTTCTCTTGGAGTGTGGGGATCTGGCCAATCTGCGAGGGACACTTAAACTGCCTAATACCCTCTCCCTTATTCTCCGTGATGACGGGCCGTCAGCTGACCTCGTCATCCGGTTCATGAGGGAGAGAGGTTACTTTTTAAAGTTTTAATGTGTAGTTACGACTTTTAATTCAGGTTAAATCTGTTTATGTTTTTTATTGTGTTCATCCATTTTATTGTTCACTATGCCTTATTTGTTTTATCCTTTTTACCATCCGCCTTTTATTCTTTTTATTCAAATAAGGCATAATTTTTGGGGCTCACTGTCTGTTTTATAAACACCATTTTCGTTTCATCCATGGCAGTGAGCTGTTTTTATCTACATTCTTTCATTTCATGGCATTTCATTTCATTAGGGGCCGATAACCTCGATGTTAGGCCCCTTAAGACAACAATTATCATCATCATCATGTATTTACAATGTGTACATTTATGTGAGTGATGGTATTTACAATATGTACATTCATGTGAGTGATGGTATCTACAATATGTACATTTATGTGGGTGATGGTATTTAGCCTACAATATGTACATTTATGTGAGTGATGGTATTTACAATATGTACATTTAGGTGAGTGATGGTATTTACAATATGTACATTCATGTGAGTGATGGTATTTACAATATGTACATTTTTGTGGGTGATGGTATTTATATAATGCTCATTCATGTGAGTGATGGTATTTACAATATGTACATTTATGTGAGTGATGGTATTTACAATATGTACATTTATGTGGGTGATGGTATTTATAATATGCTCATTCATGTGAGTAATGGTATTTACAATATCTACATTTATTTAGGTTATGGTATTTACAATATGTACATTCATGTGAGTGATGGTATTTACAATATGTACATTTATGTGGGTGATGGCATTTACAATATGTACATTTATGTGGGTGATGGTATTTACTATATGTACATTTATGTGGGTGATGGTATTTAGCCTACAATATGTACATTTATGTGAGTGATGGTATTTACAATATGTACATTTAGGTGAGTGATGGTATTTACAATATGTAGGCTACATTCATGTGAGTGATGGTATTTACAATATGTACATTCATGTGAGTGATGGTATTTACAATATGTACATTCATGTGAGTGATGGTATTTACAATATGTACATTTATGTGGGTGATGGTATTTAGCCTACAATATGTACATTTATGTGAGTGATGGTATTTACAATATGTACATTTAGGTGGGTGATGGTATTTACAATATGTACATTCATGTGAGTGATGGTATTTACAATATGTACATTTATGTGGGTGATGATATTTATAATATGCTCATTCATGTGAGTGATGGTATTTACAATATGTACATTTATTTGGGTTATGGTATTTACAATATGTAAATTCATGTGAGTGATGGTATTTACAATATGTACATTTATGTGCATGATGGTATTTACAATATGTACATTCATGTGAGTGATGGTATTTACAATACGTGCATTCATGTGAGTGAGGCGGACGTGGTGGCGCTGCGGTCAAGCTGCATGCCTCTCACCAAGGCGGACCGGGTTCGATTCCCGGTCAATGCATGTGAGATTTTCGATGTGAAATGCCATGTCCTGTGGTTCGGATTCCACGTAAAACGGAAGTCCCGTGGCTTATGATCGCGAGATTAACAGTCATGTTAAACTACAAGCTTCCTTTTCATGTGAGTGATGGTATTTACAATATGTACATTTATGTGGTGATGGTATTTACAATATGTACATTTATGTGGGTATTGGTATTTACAATATGTACATTCATGTGGTGATGGTATTTACAATATGTACATTCATGTGAGTGATGGTATCTACAATATGTACATTTATGTGAGTGATGGTATTTACAATATGTACATTCATGTGAGTGATGGTATTTACAATATGTACATTTATGTGGGTGATGATATTTATAATATGCTCATTCATGTGAGTGATGGTATTTACAATATGTACATTTATTTGGGTTATGGTATTTACAATATGTAAATTCATGTGAGTGATGGTATTTACAATATGTACATTTATGTGCATGATGGTATTTACAATATGTACATTCATGTGAGTGATGGTATTTACAATACGTGCATTCATGTGAGTGAGGGGGACGTGGTGGCGCAGCGGTCAAGCTGCATGCCTCTCACCAAGGCGGACCGGGTTCGATTCCCGGTCAATGCATGTGAGATTTTCGATGTGAAATGCCATGTCCTGTGGTTCGGATTCCACGTAAAACGGAGGTCCCGTGGCTTATGATTGCGAGATTAACAGTCACGTTAAACTACAAGCTTCCTTTTCATGTGAGTGATGGTATTTACAATATGTACATTTATGTGGTGATGGTATTTACAATATGTACATTTATGTGGGTGATGGTATTTACAATATGTACATTCATGTGAGTGATGGTATTTACAATATGTACATTCATGTGAGTGATGGAATTTACAATATACACATCATGTGAGTGATGGTATTTACAATATGTACATTCATGTGAGTGATGGAATTTACAATATGTACATTCATGTGAGTGATGGTATTTACAATATGTACATTTATGTGGGTGGTGGTATTTACAATATGTATATTCATATGAATGATGGTATTTACAATATGTACATTCATGTGAGTGATGGTATTTACAATATGTACATTCATGTGAGTGATGGTATTTACAATACGTGCATTCATGTGAGTGATGGTATTTACAATATGTGCATTCATGTGAGTGATGGTATTTACAATATGTACATTTATGTGGGTGATGGTATTTACAATATGTACATGTATGTGGGTGATGGCATGTATAATACGTACATTTATGTGAGTAATGGTATTTACAATATGTACATTCATGTGAGTGATGGTATTTACAATATGTACATTTATGTGTGTGATGGTATTTAAAATATGTACATTTATGTGAGTGATGGTATTTACAATATGTACATGTATGTGGGTGATGGCATGTACAATACGTACATTTATGTTAGTAATGGTATTTACAATATGTACATTCATGTGAGTGATGGTATTTACAATATGTACATTTATGTGGGTGATGGTATTTACAATATGTAAATTCATGTGAGTGATGGGATTTACAATATGTACATTTATGTGGGTGATGGTATTTACAATATGTACATTTATGTGGGTGATGGTATGTACAATACGTACATTTATGTGAGTAATGTTATTTACAATATATACATTCATGTGAGTGATGGTATTTACAATATGTACATTTATGTGGGTGATGGTATTTACAATATGTACATTCATGTGAGTGATGGTATTTACAATATGTACATTCATGTGGGTGATGGTATTTACAATATGTACATTTATGTGGGTGATGGTATTTACAATATGTACATTTATGTGGTGATGGTATGTACAATACGTACAATTATGTGAGTAATTTTATTTACAATATATACATTCATGTGAGTGATGGTATTTACAATATGTACATTTATGTGGGTGATGGTATTTACAATATGTACATTCATGTGAGTGATGGTATTTACAATATGTACATTCATGTGGGTGATGGTATTTACAATATGTACATTTATGTGGGTGATGGTATTTACAATATGTACATTCATGTGAGTGATGGTATTTACAATATGTACATTTATGTGGATGATGGTATTTACAATATGTACATTCATGTGAGTGATGGTATTTATAATATGTACATTCATGTGAGTGATGGTATTTACAATATGTACATTTATGTGGGTGATGGTATTTATAATATGTACATTTATGTGGGTGATGGTATTTACAATATGTACATTTATGTGGTGACGGTATTTACTATATGTACATTCATGTGAGTGATGGTATTTACAATATGTACATTCATGTGAGTGATGGTATTTACAATATGTACATTTATGTGGGTGATGGTATTTACAATATGTACATTTATGTGGGTGATGGTATTTACAATATGTACATTTATGTGGGTGATGGTATTTACGATATGTACATTTAGGTGAGTGATGGTATTTACAATATGTACATTCATGTGAGTGATGGTATTTACAATATGTACATTCACGTGAGTGATGGTATTTATAATATGTACTTTTATGTGGGTGTTGGTATTTACAATATGTACATTTATGTGAGTGATGGTATTTAAAATATGTACATTTATGTGAGTGATGGTATTTACAATACGTGCATTTATGTGGGAGATGGTATTTACAATATGTACATTTATGTGGGTGATGGTATTTACGATATGTACATTTAGGTGAGTGATGGTATTTACAATATGTACATTCATGTGAGTGATGGTATTTACAATATGTACATTCATGTGAGTGATGGTATTTATAATATGTACTTTTATGTGGGTGTTGGTATTTACAATATGTACATTCATGTGAGTGATGGAATTTACAATATGTACATCATGTGAGTGATGGTATTTACAATATGTACATCATGTGAGTGATGGTATTTACAATATGTACATTTATGTGGGTGATGATATTTGCAATATGTACATTCATGTGAGTGATGGTATTTACAATATGTACATTTATGTGGTGATGGTATTTACAATATGTACATCATGTGAGTGATGGTATTTACAATATGTACATTCATGTGAGTGATGGTATTTACAATAAGTACATTTATGTGGTGATGGTATTTACAATATGTATATTTATGTGGGTGATGGTATTTACAATATGTACATTCATGTGAGTGATGGTATTTACAATATGTACATTTATGTGGGTGATGGTATTTACAATATGTACATTTATGTGGGTGATGGTATTAAAATATGTACATTTATGTGGGTGATGGTATTTACAATATGTACATTTATGTGGGTAATGGTATTTACAATATGTACATTTATGTGGGTGATGGTATTTACAATATGTACATTCATGTGAGTGATGGAATTTACAATATGTACATCATGTGAGTGATGGTATTTACAATATGTACATTTATGTGAGTGATGATATTTAAAATATGTACATTTATGTGAGTGATGGTATTTACAATATGTGCATTTATGTGAGTGATGGTATTTACAATATGTACATTCATGTGAGTGATGGTATTTACAATATGTACATTCACGTGAGTGATGGTATTTATAATATGTACTTTTATGTGGGTGTTGGTATTTACAATATGTACATTCATGTGAGTGATGGAATTTACAATATGTACATTTATGTGGGTGATGGTATTTACAATATGTACATTTATGTGGGTGATGGTATGTACAATACGTACATGTATGTGGGTGATGGCATGTATAATACGTACATTTATGTGAGTAATGGTATTTACAATATGTACATTCATGTGAGTGATGGTATTTACAATATGTACATTTATGTGGGTGATGGTATTTACAATATGTACATGTATGTGGGTGATGGCATGTATAATACGTACATTTATGTGAGTAATGGTATTTACAATATGTACATTCATGTGAGTGATGGTATTTACAATATGTACATTTATGTGTGTGATGGTTTTTAAAATATGTACATTTATGTGAGTGATGGTATTTACAATATGTACATGTATGTGGGTGATGGCATGTACAATACGTACATTTATGTGAGTAATGGTATTTACAATATGTACATTCATGTGAGTGATGGTATTTACAATATGTACATTTATGTGGGTGATGGTATTTACAATATGTACATTCATGTGAGTGATGGTATTTACAATATGTACATTTATGTGGGTGATGGTATTTACAATATGTACATTTATGTGGGTGATGGTATGTACAATACGTACATTTATGTGAGTAATGTTATTTACAATATATACATTCATGTGAGTGATGGTATTTACAATATGTACATTTATGTGGGTGATGGTATTTACAATATGTACATTCATGTGAGTGATGGTATTTACAATATGTACATTCATGTGGGTGATGGTATTTACAATATGTACATTTATGTGGGTGATGGTATTTACAATATGTAGGCCTACATTTATGTGGTGATGGTATTTACAATATGTACATTCATGTGAGTGATGGTATTTACAATATGTACATTTATGTGGATGATGGTATTTACAATATGTACATTCATGTGAGTGATGGTATTTATAATATGTACATTCATGTGAGTGATGGTATTTACAATATGTACATTTATGTGGGTGATGGTATTTATAATATGTACATTTATGTGGGTGATGGTATTTACAATATGTACATTTATGTGGTAACGGTATTTACTATATGTACATTCATGTGAGTGATGGAATTTACAATATGTACATTTATGTGAGTGATGGTATTTACAATATGTACATTTATGTGGGTGATGGTATTTACAATATGTACATGTATGTGGGTGATGGCATGTATAATACGTACATTTATGTGAGTAATGGTATTTACAATATGTACATTCATGTGAGTGATGGTATTTACAATATGTACATTTATGTGTGTGATGGTATTTAAAATATGTACATTTATGTGAGTGATGGTATTTACAATATGTACATGTATGTGGGTGATGGCATGTACAATACGTACATTTATGTGAGTAATGGTATTTACAATATGTACATTCATGTGAGTGATGGTATTTACAATATGTACATTTATGTGGGTGATGGTATTTACAATATGTACATTCATGTGAGTGATGGTATTTACAATATGTACATTTATGTGGGTGATGGTATTTACAATATGTACATTTATGTGGGTGATGGTATGTACAATACGTACATTTATGTGAGTAATGTTATTTACAATATATACATTCATGTGAGTGATGGTATTTACAATATGTACATTTATGTGGGTGATGGTATTTACAATATGTACATTCATGTGAGTGATGGTATTTACAATATGTACATTCATGTGGGTGATGGTATTTACAATATGTACATTTATGTGGGTGATGGTATTTACAATATGTACATTCATGTGAGTGATGGTATTTACAATATGTACATTTATGTGGATGATGGTATTTACAATATGTACATTCATGTGAGTGATGGTATTTATAATATGTACATTCATGTGAGTGATGGTATTTACAATATGTACATTTATGTGGGTGATGGTATTTATAATATGTACATTTATGTGGGTGATGGTATTTACAATATGTACATTTATGTGGTGACGGTATTTACTATATGTACATTCATGTGAGTGATGGTATTTACAATATGTACATTCATGTGAGTGATGGTATTTACAATATGTACATTTATGTGGGTGATGGTATTTACAATATGTACATTTATGTGGGTGATGGTATTTACAATATGTACATTTATCTGGGTGATGGTATTTACGATATGTACATTTAGGTGAGTGATGGTATTTACAATATGTACATTCATGTGAGTGATGGTATTTACAATATGTACATTCACGTGAGTGATGGTATTTATAATATGTACTTTTATGTGGGTGTTGGTATTTACAATATGTACATTTATGTGAGTGATGGTATTTACAATACGTGCATTTATGTGGGTGATGGTATTTACAATATGTACATTTATGTGGGTGATGGTATTTACGATATGTACATTTAGGTGAGTGATGGTATTTACAATATGTACATTCATGTGAGTGATGGTATTTACAATATGTACATTCACGTGAGTGATGGTATTTATAATATGTACTTTTATGTGGGTGTTGGTATTTACAATATGTACATTCATGTGAGTGATGGAATTTACAATATGTACATCATGTGAGTGATGGTATTTACAATATGTACATTTATGTGAGTGATGATATTTAAAATATGTACATTTATGTGAGTGATGGTATTTGCAATATGTACATTCATGTGAGTGATGGTATTTACAATGTGTACATTTATGTGGTGGTGGTATTTACAATATGTACATCATGTGAGTGATGGTATTTACAATATGTACATTCATGTGAGTGATGGTATTTACAATATGTACATTTATGTGGTGATGGTATTTACAATATGTATATTTATGTGGGTGATGGTATTTACAATATGTACATTCATGTGAGTGATGGTATTTACAATATGTACATTTATGTGGGTGATGGTATTTACAATATGTACATTTATGTGGGTGATGGTATTTACAATATGTACATTTATGTGGGTGATGGTATTTACAATATGTACATTTATGTGGGTGATGGTATTTACAATATGTACATTTATGTGGGTGATGGTATTTACAATATGTACATTCATGTGAGTGATGGAATTTACAATATGTACATTCATGTGAGTGATGGTATTTACAGTATGTACATTTATGTGGGTGATGGTATTTACAATATGTACATTTATGTGGGTGATGGTATTTACAATATGTACATTCATGTGAGTGATGGAATTTACAATATGTACATCATGTGAGTGATGGTATTTACAATATGTACATTTATGTGAGTGATGATATTTAAAATATGTACATTTATGTGAGTGATGGTATTTACAATATGTACATTTATGTGGTGATGGTATTTACAATATGTACATCATGTGAGTGATGGTATTTACAATATGTAGGCTACATTCATGTGAGTGATGGTATTTACAATATGTACATTCATGTGAGTGATGGTATTTACAATATGTACATTTATGTGAGTAATGGTATTTACAATATGTACATTCATGTGAGTGATGGTATTTACAATATGTACATTTATGTGGTGATGGTATTTACAATATGTATATTTATGTGGGTGATGGTATTTACAATATGTACATTCATGTGAGTGATGGTATTTACAATATGTACATCATGTGAGTGATGGTATTTACAATATGTACATTCATGTGAGTGATGGTATTTACAATATGTACATTCATGTGAGTGATGGTATTTGCAATATGTACATTTATGTGGGTGATGGTATTTACAATATGTACATTTATGTGGGTGATGGTATTTACAATATGTACATTTATGTGGGTGATGGTATTTACAATATGTACATTCATGTGAGTGATGGAATTTACAATATGTACATCATGTGAGTGATGGTATTTACAATATGTACATTTATGTGAGTGATGGTATTTAAAATATGTACATTTATGTGAGTGATGGTATTTACAATATGTACATTTATGTGAGTGATGGTATTTACAATATGTACAAAACATCTAAGTGAATGTCCTACCTCAGAAGTCGCAGGTAACACATAAAAACCCTGTATGGACAAGAAGTACCACCGGCAAGAAACCAGTGACCTGCGCTAAATGCGGTAAAGCATTCTCCACGAATTGAAACCAGTGACCTGCGCTAAATGCGGTAAAGCATTATTCACGAATTGAAAGCCGTATGCAATAGCACAAAAGAAATACCTGTATCTGCGGTACGTACATCATTTCTGCTACCAAATAATAGAAAGAAAAAAAAAAATTATTGCGGACGAAGCGGAAACACTGATTGAATTCGCTCTGAAAGCGATAGAGAATATCACGGAAACCGGTGGTTACCTGAAAAAAGAAGCTAAAGAGGATCTGAAACAGGCGGTAAATGACATTAGAGAATGTTTCAGAACAGTCAAAAACGCATTAATGAAATATTATTCCGAAAAGAACACACAAAATCACATTAAAGGAGACCAAAATTCACCAATGCGTAACGAAGAAGACATCACCCATACAGGGATGGTGCCGACTCCTGTCGATGCCGACGCAGACATTCCAGCACCAAGCGGTCCTAGACAAGAAACACCACGTAGAGAGATCCAACTACTAACGAGCTGTGGTGGTCAAACGCGGGAGCAAATTCCAAAACCGGTCCACCAACACGAGAGCCCAAAGGGAAACGAACGTCAGTGTGAAAGTAACGACATAGCAGCTAACGAAGAGGTAAATCTTGAAAACATAAGAGCACACATAGAAAACATAATGGATTTTCTAAGAAATGAGCTAGACACGGTAATCGAAAACAAAATCAACCAGAAACTAAACAAAATACCGAAGGAAACAGAAACAACGGACGCACAAGAAACCCCAAATAGGAGTGGAGAATACCTTCCAGAAGTAGATACAGGAAATGAAAACCATATTCCAAGGGAGGAATGGAGGGAAGTGGTATTGAGGCCAAGTAAAGAAAGTAGGATGAACCATACGAGGGAGGAAGGAAATGTACCCAACAGAGCTTTCCACCATACAAACAAAGGTAGTGGTCTGCGAACAGCTTCGAGAAAAGGATTCCCGCCTCCGAAAACTGGCACAGGAGCCAAAATAGACAGACTAAAACCAACCAAGAAACTCAAATGGATGTCCATTGGAAGATTGGATGAATCCACTACGGTAGAAGATATCACAGGGTATATGAAAGACAAGGGTATAAAGTCAGTAAGTACCTGTGAAGAGATAAGAACCAGAAGCCGATCAAAGGCGTTTAGAATAGGAGTAACAGAGGATGAGGCAAACAAACTAGACTCGGAAGATTTATGGCCAGAGGAGGTCACTTTTCGCCCCTATCTCTTTCAATAAACCAAGTGAAGTACAAATCCAAACAATAGAACTAACTATATGGAATGTAGAAGGAATTAAATCAGCCCTGAGCATACTGCCAAACAACTCACTATTTATGCAAGACGTAATAATATTTTGTGAAACTTTCTTAACTGAACCCTTGAACATCACGGGATACTATGCGACTCACGCATTAGCAAAGCATCCCGGGAACGGGCGCCCCTCAGGTGGGATCACCTGCTTCCATAAGGCATCACTAGGACAGCCTATACAAACCCAAGTTACCGAAGATTCAGTTACAGTTCACCTCAAGGACATCACAATAATAGGAGTATACCTTCGCCCCCAGATATCATCTGAGGAAACGGTCGAAAGCATCACCAGAATTTTAGAACATATCGACCAGGAAAAATCAACCATAATGGCAGGTGACTTCAACTGCCGTCTGGATATACCAAACAGAAAAGGAAGAGCCCTAACGGAACTTATGCAAGAAGAGGGCTTCCAACTAATCAACAAGGAAGAAAGTCCCACATACATTGCACACAACGGAACCAGCACCATCGACTTAGTTTTCTATCGCGGAAGAAAGATAAAGCTAAAGGGACACGCAGTGCTGGGAAAGGATTCCTGGGATACTACCAGGAAACACTTACCAGTAAGAGCAACCTTCCAACTCCAAAAGAACCCAGGACGAGAGCCCAAGGAAACGCGAAGATGGACACCCAGACTATTAGACACAGAATCCCTCAGCCAGACCCTTGACCATGGCCAGGTCATGAAACTCATAGAAGAAGGAGAACTGGACACCGCCATGCGAATACTTCAGGACTGTCTATTGGAAGCAACTCCAGGCCCACCTCCAATAAGGAGAAGCAAGCCGTGGTTCGACACAGAATGTTATGAAATAAGAAATAACGCCCTAGGAAGACTTCACAACCTAAAGTGTAAACAGAGTCAGGAAAATCGAGAAAAGTATAATCAGGAAAGAAGGACTTATGTTAACCTACTTCGCGCAAAGAGGAAAGAATACGCACTCCGAAAAGAGCAGCAGCTACTGAGAGAAGCGGAAAATAAACCGTATAGAATCCTAGATGCAAGAAGAAGCACCTTGGTACCAAACATCCCACTGGAGACATGGGAAGCCCACTTTACAGAACTCCTACAACTGACTACCTTCGAGCAACAAGACGGACCAAGAGAGTGTACGGAAGGGGAAATGTCACCAACCATAACAGAAGAAGAAGTCTGGTCAGTAATACAGAGAAGCAAGCCTGGAAAAGCAGCAGGACCGGACAACATATCAAATGAAATCATCAAGGCATCACTCCCATACACAATACGAATATGGACAGCCCTATACAACAAATGTATAGAACTCCGAAATATACCGAACTCCTGGAGGAAATCAACAATCAAGATAATATACAAAGGCAGGGGACCACATGATGCACCCGACTCATACAGGGGGATTGCGCTTGAATGTGCAACCTTCAAGATGTTATCCAGCGTCATACGTGAAAGAATCTTCGAGCGATTAATGGAAGAGACACCAGAGGAACAACACGGATTCATACCAGGAAGATCGACAATCCAAGCAATAGAGAAAGTACTTGGATACATAGGTGAAGCACTAAGTCAACCCAAAGGCAGCGCATACGCGACCTTCGTAGATTATCAAAAAGCTTTTGATGGAGTGAACAGGAACATTCTCATCCAAAAACTGAAGACAGTTCTAGGACCAGAAGACCCTTTCCTTAGCCTCATAAAAAGCATACTGCACAGCAACGTAATAAGCATATGTGACGGTCAGCTAGAATCAAGGAACATAAAACAGACAAACGGAGTTCTACAAGGTGACCCTCTAAGCCCGATACTTTTCAACATGCTCACAAACGACGTAGTTCAAAAGATCACAACGGAAGGGGTAAAAATACTGCTCTATGCAGATGACATGGTGATCCTAAGCAAAAACAGGGAAGCGATGCAGCAAGCTATCAATCGGTTAGAGGAATGGACGAATGAAAACGAACTTAAAATAAACCAGAACAAGACAAAAGTAATGAAGTTTCGGAAAGGCGGACGAATATCCTCGAAGGATGTCTTCACATGTGGGGATCACACTTTAGGCATAGCGAAGGCGTACAAATATTTAGGGGTAACTCTGCAGGTCACCGGATTCACCTTCACAAGACATGTTGAGGAAAGATCAATCTCCGCAATAAAAGCCACAATGGAAATCAAAAGACTTCATAGCCTCTCACTAGAAACATCAATTTCACTGTTCAACCTGAAAATAGCCCCAATAGCATCATACGCAATTGAAATAATTTGGCCATACTTGAACTACAAAAACATCAAAGACCTGGATAGAGTTAAAGCCAGATACCTCAAGAAAACACTGTGCGTATCGAAGTACGCCCCAACCAGATTAGTTTATCAACTGGTGGGAACAAACACGTTTATAGAAGACCTAATATTAAAACACAACCTGATTCAAACACAAGCATGCATCAAGTTCCTGGAAGAAAGAGCCCAGAAATCAACAGAAATAGACCCCGAATTCTACCGCACCCCAGCCATGAAGGAGAAAGAATGGAAATCAGCCGGCTATGAACTACGACACCTTTACACCCGAGGAGCAATACACGGCTTCCACCATAAAATCTGCAACAGGAAAGTTTACCACAACGCCGACAGTCAATGCAGCTGTGAACTCTGCAACCAATGCTGCACACAGTATCACCTATTTGAATGTACAAAAAGAACAATGCCAATCTCGTACTATGCAAAGGACGAGTGTCAATGATATCTGTTATGTAATAATTCTGTACACATTGTGTTTAATTCCAATAATAATAATATGTACATTTATGTTAATGATGGTATTTACTTTATGTACATTTATTTGAGTGATGGTATTTATAATATGTACATTTATGTGGGTGATGGTATTTACAATATGTACATTTATGTGGGTGATGGAATGCACAATATGTACATTTATGTGGGTGATGGTATTTACAATATGTGAAATGAAATTCCACAGCCTGTTTCCAGTCTCCGACTGGGTCAGGAATGGAATGAATGAAGCACTCCTCTGGGGCAATGATTAAATGAATGACAAATGAAATGATAGTGGAGAGTGTTGCTGGAATGAAGTGTTGACAGGGAAAACCGGAGTACCCGGAGAAAAACCTGTCTGCCTCCGTTTTGTCCAGCACAGATCTCACATGGAGTGACCGGGATTTGAACCACGGACCCAGCGGTGAGAGGCCGGCGTGCTGCCGCCTAAGCCACGGAGGCTTCGGTATTTACAATATGTACTGTGCCCAAATCCAGTTGTCCAGATTTGAGAGCACAGGCCCATATGCTAAGTTCCGAGCGGAGGATTTGAATAGCGTGCTCCGAATGTTCTAAGAAGGAATTCGAAGCTTTATGCAGCCTACAGAACGGCAAGTGATGTAGCTGGTTGTCACAAGCGAGGCTATATTTTTGATGAAATATTTCCCGATTGATTGGAGACATGGGACTAATACCATACACTGGCACGGAAAAGGGAAGAAGAATGTGCTATATTTGAAGAAAATCGAACCAGCGGAAGTCGAGATATGAGAAGTAAGCTACAATTTGCATTATTTTTATGTGCAGTTAGCTGGAATTCTCATTTTTCTACAGTCTTGTCAACACAATATTTTTTCTTTGATAATTTGCTGTTGCAAATGTTTATGCGAGCCATGGGAAGCCTTGTTCTGAGTATTTTCTACACTCATCAGCCGTCATAACTGTAAATTTAAAAATAAATTTAAGTTGAGGAATGGATATTTTTCCATGTTTAAGAAATCAAGTTTGATCTTTCTCGAATAGTTTATTGAAGTTAAATCCAGTTGTGGAATTAATAATAATAATAATGATGATTTAATAATAATTATTATTATTTTTCTGAGATAATAATAATTATGATTTATATTTTCTAATACGGTAATCATATCTTGTAGTATGAATTTATAAAGTGGATATTTAAAACAGTTTGCTATATCGGATACTTGTTTTTCCGAAGGTTAGTGGTTAAACGCACGCCCACATTCTACTAACAGAGTAATTCATTGGAAGCATTTTACACTTGCATTATGCAGTCAAATCATGTAGAAGACACGGAAAGTGATGATACGGGAAACAAATAGAATGTATAAAACAGGGTTTTACTAGAGTTTATATAAATATAAATGATTTGGGTAACGTCTTTTTATAGAACGTTTGACCAGAAATAGACACGATGTGAAATTATTAATGTTTAATATGATGGTAAAATTACAGTAAACTCATTTGAAGGAGCTTACTAGCTTCTAAATCTTCCAGTTTGGATAACAAGCAAAGGCTTGATTATTATGTATAATTTGGGAAAGGATGCCAACAGACAATCCTAAAACAGAGGAAGAGGAATGGAAGCAATTCAAAAACACAATGGTGGAAGCTGCAGTGGCAGTATGTGGAAGAACAAGCAACAGAAAGCAGTGTAAAGAGACACCATGGTGGAATGAGAGAGTAAAAGAAGCTGTGGGAAGGAAGAACAAGGCTTTCAGAGTGTGGTTCCAGGAAAGAACTGATCTGGCAAGGGAAGATTATAAGATAAAGAAGAAAGAAGCAAACAAGATTGTCGCAGAGGAGAGGAAGAAGTGGATGGTAAAGTGGACAGAGATGAAGGGTGAAGACAGCAGAGGAAATAAAAAGTACTTTATGGGATGGTCAAAAGTAAGAGAAGAGGTCTGCGAGAGGATGTGGTAATGATGGACAAAAACGGAAATGAGGTACACAACAAAGAGAAACTCAAGACAGTGTGGAAAGAGTACTTTGAGGATTTGCTGAATCCAAATGGTCATAGGGAGGAAGACAATGCATTGGAAGATGGAGAAGACAACACAGGAATGGAAAAAAAGGACCTGACTTGGAGAGAACTGGAGATGGCTATAGACAAGATGAAAGGAGGAAGGGCACCGGGTGTGGATGAAGTGAGTGTTGAAATGGTGAAGGCAGCAGGGGAGGTTGGGAAACAGTGGCTGTACCGTGTGATGAGGGTGATACGGAAGGAGAAAAAGACCCCAGAAGATTGGAAGAAAGGATTAATTGTCCCAATATTTAAGAAAGGAAGCAGAAAGGAGTGCAGAAATTTCAGGGGAGTCACACTCATATCTCACTGTGCCAAGATATATGAGAAGATATTAGAAAGTAGAATACGTGCCAAAGTGGAGAGAAAATTGAGAGAGGAGCAGTATGGATTCAGACCTGGGAGATCAACAGTGGATCTCATATTTTCAGTGAGACAGCTCCAGGAACACCACTACGAATTTGGAGAGGATCTGCTGATGGCCTTCCTGGACATCGAAAAGGCCTATGACCAGTAAATGTGAAATCCTGTTAACGACCAGGAAAAAGGACAGACCAATGAGTGGGATAACACTTGGAGGTGGACAGCTGAAGAAGGTGGAAAGTCTCAAGTACTTGGGAAGTATAGTGGAGGAAAATGGGAGAAATGACAAAGAGATTACGGAACGTGGCAGACAGGCAGAAGCATTTCTGAGAAGCATTAGGAACTTAGTGTGGAATAAAGATGTCCCACAAAAAAGCAAGGAAGTGTTATACAGAAGCTACTATATCCCGATACTGACCTATGCTTCAGAAACGTGGACAATGAAGAAAAGAGATATAAGCAGAATACAGGCAGGTGAAATGAAGTTCCTGCGAAGTAGGATCGGAGTAACAAGAAGAGACAGGTTGAGGAATGAAAAGGTCAGAGAAATGGTGAAAGAGGAGCCCTTGCAAGGTAGGATTGAGACATCAAGACTGAGGTGGTATGGACACTTAAAGAGAATGGATGAGAAGAGGATTCCCAAGAGGATACATGAGATGCAGATGCAGAAGAAACGACCAAGGGGAAGACCAAGAGATAGATGGCTGAAAGGAGTGGGGGAATGTGTCAAGAAGAGAGGCGAGGACTGGACCAGAGTGACAGCGGAGAGGTGGTGGGAAGAAAGGACTAAGTGGCGAGGCTTATGTTCCAAACAGACCCAGCCTGGAGCTGGAAACTGTACAAGATGATGATGATGATGAATTTGGGAAGAAATTATTGTGTGTGGAAATAGTTAAATGTGCCATTCGGATTGTGCAATTAAGTCGCAGGAATGATTTTGTTGTTAAAATGAAGCATTGACCATTGTGAAGGTTGGATGACTTTGATAAATATGTTGGGAATTGAAAATATTGTTACAAGCCACACTTTCGACGAATTTATAACCAAGGGTTATTTTATGGAACCAACATAGTTAATTCACAGTTGATTCTCGTGTTCTATCAATTTTTCCTAGTACTTGACCCGGATATTGTTATTAACATTAAACCTTCATTGTGAGGAGACTTTACCATTGTCTAATGCTAATTATGATCATGTGATTTTTGACACATTTAAATAGAATGGGCCGATGCTATAAATAAATTAATACTGTCATTTCATGAACAGCCACAGCCTGCCACGGTGGGTGAGTGGTTATAGGGTCGGACTACCAACCCCAAGATTGCAGGTTCGCTCCTGGCCATGGTAAGTGATTTTTGAAAGGTGACAAAAATCACGACACTCATGTCATACGTTGTTGGCATGTTAAAGAACCCATTTGAATTCAGTAGGCGTGTTCAAAGGCAAAATTAATCTCGGGATTTTCTGCCAACACAAAGTTCCTCCATTCTCTACTAGAAAGCACTGTAATGTCAAGGAATTTAGATATCTAATCTCCTTGACTTTCATAGCGTTCAAAGGAACGACGAAATTCGACATGCAAGCTACCCTCTGGGTGTCACTTAACAAAGCTTGCCCCAGGCACCCGAGGCCATACTATATTATTATTATTATTATTATTATGAACAGCCACTACCATTTAAAGGATATTTGTGATCCTATTAAAAATATAAATATTATGTAAAATAATGAATTGATTAACATTTTCATATTCTGTCAAAGAATTGCAACTTTTGATAATAGTATTTGTTACTATTTTTGTAACAATTTTCTAAATAATATTTTCAAATATTTTATTTGAATGATTGAATGGTTAAATTAATATTTAAAGAATTGATGTTTTGTTAATATTAATTTTTGACCATAAATTGATAGTCGAGTCAAGCACTCAGAATACTTATTTTGGATCGAGAACAGATGGTATAATAAATTTTCTGTTTAATATCGAAGTTCTTCGAATCCATGCTCAGATGTCCATATAAGTTGATGTTGTGTTATACCCATTGTTATGACTTTAAAAATGAACCAATTTTTGGAATATTGGAAAGTGATAGTTATTTTCTACAACATTCGATACCAAAAACAAAGTTATTTTTCTACATCGATTGAAACCATTTAATTTCAACCAGTGAATGCTTATGATTTAGGAATCAGGCTGGACAATTTAATTTGCCCCGAAGGACCTACGACTGTAAATATTTTAATTTGAACAAAGTCAACAGGACTGACATTCTGGCTCTTGTTCAAATATTAAGTGTTCCTGTGTTGATAACCTTGTATATTTTGTGTACATAGATGTATGATTCGTCATGCATTCATAATGCTATTCTGGCATTATTTCAAGTCAATTTTAACATTTTAATAAAATGAGATTATTTTACGAATTGTGCTATTTTCAGAGTCTCCTTCTATCCTTACTGTTGCATCGAGCCGAAAATCAGTAAAGCAATTTTTTTTATTGTGTTATTGTTGTCACTTTAACCCATATGGCGCCCTGGGATGTTTTGATTCTCGTGCTGACTGATTCTTGGTGAAATGCATATGTGGTCATTGGACTTCGGTCTAAACGGGCACAGTACATTTATGTGGGTGATGGTATTTACAATATGTACATTTATGTGGGTGATGGTATTTACAATATGTACAGTCATGTGGGTGATGGAAGGCACAATATGTACATTTATGTGGGTGATCGTATTTACAATATATACATTTATATGGGTGATGATATCTACAATATGTACATTTATGTGGGTGATATTATTTACAACATATACTGTACATTTACCATCACCCACATACTTGTTGACATAGATTTAATAGTTTAAGTGTAAAGGATCTGATGATGATCACTTGACGATTGAAACTGATCATCCAAGTGTATTTATTTATTAATCTCATTCAAATTGTTTTCAGGTTTAGGAAAACACCCATTACAATTGGGTACAATCATGTTGACCGATTAAAAAGCATTAATTATGATTACTAAGGCAACAATGATCTATGCCCAATTAAATTGGGTGGTAAATTTCTGATTCCACCTTACATGTGATTAAAACTCCCGCCCCCTTGTAATCACAAGTGCCACTCAACTTACACAGTATTTTTGTAGACCAACTGAAAATTACCATTCAATTAAGTGTAGTAGGCTACTTAGTAGATTCACATTCATTTATTTCCAAACAAAAAGCTTGTAAAACATCAAAAGCAGTTTTCCATCAACTGTGAATTAAGTTACTTTGTACAGGGTGGTCCGGAATTGGACATACCCTACCCCCCTTTATTTTCAACACTATGGTAGTTATGGCTGAATGTTTGTTATACACAGATACCTTGAAGTCTTATGAGTCAAAAACATTGGTATGAGCACCATCCCTGTCGTAACACAGCTGAATTCTGCGCCATGTTCTCGCAGGTGTTTTGCGGAGATACTCCGGAGTCACGAGGGTGAAGGCGTGTTCCACAGCTGCTCGTAATTCCTGTGTTGAGTGATATCGAGTGTTTCTTACTTGTTGCTTTATGAAACCCTTGAGAGTATTGTCAGATCGGGACTTCTTGGAGGCCACGCAAAGGGAGCAGGTAAAGATGCAGAACCTCTTCCAATCCACCAGCCGGGAAAGGTCTGATTCAGATAATTGCGCAGGTGAATCGCAAAGTGCGCTGTAGCTCCATCCTCTTGTAAGACAAGTGTGTTTTCGATACCATTTTCATGCAGTTGTGGTACCAATCACTCATTAAGCATCTCTGGTAATAATGTCCATTAATATTGTCTTGGAAGAAAGGCCCAACAATGTGTGTTGAAATCAGTCCAGCTCACACCATCATATGTGGTGGGTTTCTCTCCAGCTCTTCATAAAACCAGGGGTTTTCCTTACACCACATGACAACGTTCCGAGAATGCATACGCTAGTAGATAGCACACTCGTCTGTGAAGAGGACTGCACCACTGGCCCGTTGGGACGGAATGCATTAAGAAGAGTTCCGCATGCCTCTTTCCGCGCATCCATGTCAGCGTCACTCAGTTCATTCACATGCATTGGACGGTAAACCTTCAATTTCAAATCATGTGAGTCATCATGGTGGTCCGAGGAATGCCAAGCTCCGCAGACCTTTTATGTGTTGATTTTAAAGGAGATTGCGGCACTGATGCCTCCACTTCACGGCACGTTTCCCTCCGTTTTTTCGGTCAGTCGCCTCGGGGGAGGTCTTTCACACTGCCCGTGGCAAATGCATGTTTTTCCCACCCCAACATTGTTGCTTTTCTTGGTGGATTAATACCAAAGCGATGTGTAAATTTCGCTTCAACGCTTTCAATGGTGTAGCATGTGGGATGTCGTTCGTGAAGTCAAACCACAACATGCTATATGAACTTTGATCACACATGGTTGATTAATTCCAACTTAACGGTCACCAAGGTTACCAAACTGAGACAGAAAACAAATGAGTAGAACATGGCAATTAATGTTACCAACCTGTAAAAATACATTTCCTCCACCGTCAAACAAACAAATATGGGGTATGTCCACTTCTGGACCACCCTGTATATGCCGCTGAATACAGAGAAGGAAAACATTTTTGTTCAAGATCATATTATTGGTTTGCCAGTGGGATTATTTCAACTCTTGCTTGGATCCATGCTTGGTTCCATTCATCATTGGTGATTCTACAGTACATAAATCTGCCACATAATAATAATAATAATAATATCGTATGGCCTCGGGTGCCGGGTGTAAGCTTTGTTATTTGACACCCAGAGGGTAGCTTGCACGTCGAATTTCGTTGTTTCTTGACTATGAAAGTCAAGGAGGTTAGATGTTAGATATCTAAGCTCCTTGAACACTATAGCGCTTTCTAGTAGAGAAATGAGCAACTTTGTGTTGGCGGAAACTCCCGAGATTAATTTTGCCATTATGAACTCGGCCTACTGAATTCAAATGGGTTCTTTGACATGCCAACATCGTATGACATACGTATCGTATTTTTGCCGCCTTTCAAAAATCACTTACCACGGCCAGGAGCGAACCTGCAATCTTGAGGTTAGTAGACCGACACATGATTTCATTTAATTATTCCTTCATATGTAGCCGAAATATTTCATATTAGACGATTATGGTGCTTTGTCCCCATTTAAATATCTTTCAATAAAGCCTTATGAAACACATGTAATTTGTTATTGGCAAAGCTCAGCTGGTATTGTTGAAATCATGCAAGGTTTCCTACAATTAAATTATATAATTAGCTTTATTACCATTTCAATATCTTTTTCAATTCAAGGTTTTTCATTGATCAAAAAACATTATTTTGGTTCCATGCATAGGATTACCATTTTAGATCTCCTTCAAATAATTTTCATTGGATCCCCTGAAGAGGGACTTTACTGTACTTTTGATTTGAACTATTTTGTGTTCAAAATATTAGCACCTTGGCATTTTTTGTCCCCTACTACTTGTCTTATTCTTTGACCACCGTTCAAAACATTTTCGTTTTGTTTTTAATCTTCAGCTGCCAAGACCTCTATCTCCAATGAATCATTTCATTCAGGAATACCAGATATTTTTTATTTTTCACATTTGGCTTAGCCTACTACTATAATTTCTTTAGGACAACATATGTGGTTCATCACCCAGACAGAACAATACCACCAGCATTTTTCCGGACCAACAAGCTGCGGCACACATCACCCATTCAGATATTAAACTACAGACCATTATTTTTAATTGTTATTTTACTTCAAATGCAATAAGAAGATACTCATTTTTGGACCTAAAGGCAATTTTCCACATAGACATAAAGCTTCCAAATCTACGAACACAACGCTTTCTCTCGTAATAAAGGACGATAGAATTCTCGTGAAGTTTCCACTCAAGTAGAGCAACCGTGGAGAAACACAACGCACTCCACAAGTACAAACACCCATTCCACAGCATAATGGGAACAATCAACCCTATAATATAAACAGGCAATATATTCACTCATAAAAGAAAAGATTTAACTTAACAATTTGTTGAATTTTAATTTTAAGAAAATTCTCACTGATTGCTGTCACTTTTAAATGAATCTATAGTTTTAAAAACCAAAAATAGTTTTAATTTCTTTAAACAATTTTTATCTCAAGGATCCCTTCAAATTAAAGTAATTTTGTTTGTGAGCTCGTCTTAAAGTCACTCGCCAAGCCTTAAATGAACTTTAAATGAATACCATTCATACTTGTGGGTGCATATTTCCCATAACTTTCTGTGAAAAAAACCTCATCATACACCGACCATACAGAAAAGTAGTACAAACAAATTTATTATGATCTAAACATAATATCCTCATATTCTTTGGGGGCCGATAACCTCGATGTTAGGCCCCTTAAAACAACAATTATCATCATCATTATCATATTCTTTGTACAGACTTCATAGACAGTTTCATTACATTTTATTTGAGTGGTGTTTGTTCCAACTGTTTGTTTGTGCTGACTGTGATTCGTTTCCCCATCTCTATGTTTGGAAGTGCTGCTAGTGTTTGCTATCTTACAGGAATCAGCGAGAAGAAGATCTGCGTGAAAATCATCCATTTTTTGATACTCCTCTGTTTGCTGTGCCAAGGGAGAGCAAGTTTCGTAAAGTTTGCCAGCTGATAGTGTATGCGAGATACGATGCTCGGCTCAAAGATCCGCTAACTGGCAAGGAGAGAAAAGTGCAATATAAGAGGATGCAGTAAGTAACAATCCTTTCTGGTGTTTGCTATGTCGTCAATGAAGAAGAGAATTTTAGGCACCTGTGTTCTATTGTATTAAAGACTTTGATAATATTTGCTAAAAGGCTCAAAATATTGTGTTGAATATCATTCAACTAATAGCATAATCTGAGTTAAATGAATGCCAGTGTTCACCAATTGAGGAGCCCAGTGGAAAAGAGGCACATGCCACAAAAGTGTGTTTTGTCAGGACGAAGGAATTAAGGAACTCTGATGTTGGATAGTAATTTGAACTCCTACTGTTCTACCAACAGTTGTTACAGTAACTAGATGGTGTATTGCAAATGCTATTAAATATTAGGCCATTTTATTCCAATATTAAAGTAAATTATGAACAGAAATCCTGGACATGGCACATTACATGGCACTTCATACAGAATGAATATCTATGACTTTAGTCATTTTTCCATACAGAGTCAAACTCTTCATCAATGTTTTCCAGTTCCAGCGGATCGTCACTACCATCACTACCGATGATACTAGATGGCATCGGCTGTCTTCCTGTACCAAAATCACAACATCACTGCACAGGTGCCTCTTTTCCACTGGACCCCTCAATTACAACTCTAGATTTGTTAATTGTAGCGAGCCTCACTCAACACTCGTATCCGAGTGTAAGTTTCTTCCACCAACGATACCTGAATAGAGGAGGTACAATGTAGTGGAAACTGGTCTAGCACTGAAGTTTTTCCTTGTACCTCCATATTCTGCCTCTTCTCTCATCTGCTTGTTTACGGTGTAGTAGTTGCAGTAGCAGTAGTAGTACGTTCAAGCTCTCAGCTGGTGGACCTATGAAGACAGCCATATCTACCAAAAAATCCACACCCACTTCTTAAAATATAAAAGAATCAACTATAAAGATATAAGTGGTGGAATCTGAACATCATCGTCACAGTCCGATTTGGATAGATAAATAAATCTCATCATCACTTGAATAATGAATAATGATCAAGATACGGTATTCAGTATAATATCACCTTCTCTATGTCGCACAAAATAAATGAACGACTAACCTAACTCTATTGAACAGTTCACTTACTAACGTTATGCACCTATTTTACCTAAGAAAACTTTTTATATCATAAACAAACTACAGGGCTTCCAACGATTTACTTTTATTTACTTTATTTACTTTTGTTTAAAAGACTTAGCCTACTTTTATTTACTTTTTTGAAAATTCATTTACTTTTTTCGGAATTCATTTACTTTTTTTCTTTTTTGCCAGTAGGGGGGTAGTGGGTGTTCTGCTTAGTGTCATGGCCGCCGCGTGAGTCCAAGCCAATATCTCGTGAACCCATGGTCCGATTTTGACAAATGAGGTGTCGTTGGACTCGGGTTGATGCCCTCTTTCCTATGGACCATGTATTATATTTTTCAAAAATTCTTTGAATTTTTTTGTTTTCGAAAGTTGGTGATAGCTTGAAAACTAAACATGATAGAACGTTGTGCCATGGCTCAAACGAATGGTCTTTATGCCCTTTATTTTCTATAATGAAACTTTTTTACTTTTATGTTTTTTTTGAAAACACTCGAATTTTGAAAATCCTATATTTTGGAAACTAGGAACTCTACAAAAACGTTTATTTGACATAAATGAAAGGTCCCTATGCCCTCTACCCCCAAAATAAATTTCAAGTCTCTAGAGAAAAAAATTGTGTGTAGTAGTGTGGTAGTGACAGAGCTGCTTCCAAAAGCAAGTGGTGAGCCCCTGCGACCTTGGAATGGAAGGAGTGATGCTAGGAGGGCGTGCTTGGATTCGTTTTTTTCGTCTCGTCGTGCTCTTTACGGGAATGTAGGTGTCGAAAATGTGAAAATCTGGAAACACAGTCTTTTTGGGGTAAAAACGTGATTTTAGACTTTTTGCTATATCTCGCGAACCAAGTATGCTAGAGGCATGTTCGACAGGTCCAAGGACTCGGGGTGACGTCCTCTCTGCTATGGACCACTCGTTATAATTTTTAAAAAATTTTGGAAACGCGATTTTGGGGTAAACACGTGTTTTTTGTGATTTTTGCCGATATCTCACGAACCAATAACGCTAGAGACGTGTACGAGGTGTCCTAGGACTCGGGCTAACGCCCCCTTTCAAATGTGGTAGATATTTTTTTTCCAAAAAGATAATTCACAAAGGGCCTAACGCCATACATGTTGAGAAAAAAAAATTCTTTACCGTTACCTGTTTATAATGTTTATGAAGCGTGGTGGTTGAGAGAGACGATACGGCTGGGTGTGTGTGTTTCAACGAACCTGTCGCTGACCACGGTGGCTATGTTCAATAGATCAATCGCTATTTCGACGGGTCGGTTTATGACAGAGCGAGGGTGCGTTTTTCTGATATTTTACCTTTGACGTATAAACGGTGATGAGAACTTGGTTCTATGTTGGTCGAAGCGAGTACAGAAAACAAACTTACAGGAGGTGAATGTCATTTGAGCTTATTGGAAGGCGTTGATCTGACTTGACAACAGGTGACGCTTGAAAGTGAAATAATCTGACCATTGTGCTGGCAGGGAAGTGCGAAAGGCGTGCACACATGTGTGAAACCACAGGCACGCTAAACCAGTGACATCCTGTCTTGCTTCGTACGTGACAAAATGCAAGTCCATGTGAAATTTGATCTACCGCAGGTGTTCACTTTGGACGTTATCTGTCCACGTGCATGATAACTGTTAACAAGTCACATCCTGTTTTGCTTCGTACGTGACAAAATGCAAGTTCATGTGAAATTTGATTCGGCACAGGTGTTCGCCTGGGACGTTAGCTGCCCACGTGCACGATAAGAGAATGTTCAAAGCGTGGGAAAAAAAAAAGATTATACATGCAATGTGATATATAAAGACACGTCGCTGACATTTCCACTCGCACTTATGTGACTACTTTTGAACACGCTACAGCGTTGTGTGAAACACTTGGCCTTGTTTAACAGTTTTGGTGTTGGTGGAAAATACTTATTCTTGTTGTGAGGTAGGTATATATTTATTCATTTATACATTTATTGATTTATATATAAATACATGCAATTATTTATTGATTAGGTAATTAATGATTTTATTTATTTATTTGTTTGCAGATAACCGGCATACCTTACATGTCTGAGGGAGAAGAAACCATTGCATTTTTGAGCCCACTAGAAGGGAAAAGCAACAAGTCACTGCAAGTAAAGGTGAGATGATTTTTTTAAACTAACTTGTTTCATTTTTTTTCTTTTATGTTTTATTTTATGAAATGTATGTATTAACCTGAATTTAGGTATTTATAGCGGTTTATTTTATTTATTTTTTAGAAACTTGGAAAGAATAGCCTTACCGCCGTAGCAGTCGCTGAAAAAAACCAGAAACGCACTAAAGCGAAACCACTGCCAAAGAGTGAACTGTTTAAAACTCAGGTAAGTCCAACTTAAAAATGCTATTCCATTTTACCACTACTGAAAACTCGTAGACAAAAAAAAAAATCATTACTTGTACATGACTGGGACAATGATTGCTTTCTCGATTAATGGCTATGTTGTTGTTGTTGACTGGGAAAAGTACAAGGCCATGTTGGATTTTCTAAAAATAAAAATAATAAATTTAATTTATGGGTGGTTCCCTATGGACTCAACGAATATCCACAGGTTTGAACATGATAATGTGAACAAAAATGACATGACATTCATTTTTGTTTATATATTGGTTAAAGGGAGGGTGGGGGAATGTAAATGACTGTAGCTTTATAAAAAAGAAAATAAGTACATGGGTTACTGTTAGTGCCAACATACAGTTTATTTTTAATGGTGTTTTGATATATTAATGCCAATTAACGTTAACGTTTTATTTACAAGTATTGATTGATTGATTGATTGATTGATTGAGTGATGGGTTATTTTGTTTGCTTTTAGGTGTCGTCATGTGCCATTAACGTAATGAACAGACAGTGAACAAGCATGCATTATGCTTTAAAGTACTCTGTGCAATGTTAATAACTTACAATAAGAAAAAGTTTTATTATAACACATGGCGTTAGTACCAAATACAACAAGTGAGCAAGTTGGTTTACCACGTGGGTTAAATTTAAAATCAGAACATTATCGATGGTTAACATTTGAATCCTGGCCTGTAGGCTTTTTATCGACGCATGAACTTGCAAAAGCCGGTTTTTTTTACTTGAACCTAGAAGATGTGGTGCGCTGTGTGTTTTGTCGTATTGAACTTTCACACTGGGAAGAAGGGGATGATCCCTTTAGAGACCATTTGCGATGGTCTCCTCACTGTCCTTACATGCTTGGAAAGCAAGTGGGTAACCTACCCGTGCATTCATTTTACCGAACCACAAGGCCTTTGGCCGCTACTTACGTTGCTGAATCACAAATAAATAATAATAATGATGTATTATCAGCCAACGGTAGTGTCGATATATGTGGTCCATATGCCATAGACAGTGTTGAATTGGCGTGTGCTTTTGAAAAATTGGGAGTTTGCAAGACTAAAGCACTAGCACACTCAGAGTACAGCTCTGTTGAAGAACGTTTCGAATCTTATAAAAATGTTTGGCCATTAATATTAAAACACCTTACCAAACAGCTAAGTGAAGCTGGATTTTTTTATACTGGTGAAGGGGATAAAACAATATGTTTTTATTGTGGATTTGCTTTAAAGGATTGGCAAATGACTGATGACCCTTTTGTGCAACACGCTCGTTGGTTACCAAACTGTAAATACATGGTGTTGCTTAAAGGTCAGGAATTTGTGAACACTATTCGTAAAGAAAAAGTGATTGCAGCACAAGACATAACAGTGCCTTTAGAGTTAGAGCACGCGGAGCAAATACATAAGGCTGAAAGAAAAGACTTGTGTTACGAACAGATACAAAAGTGTGACCAACAATTATGTAAAATTTGTTATCAAGATGAACTAGGTGTTGTATTTTTACCCTGTGGACACATGATAGCCTGTGTCAAGTGGGCATTAGAACTTAACACTTGTGCTATATGCAGAAAAGTAGTATCTGCTACAGTTAGGGCATTTCTTGCATAACTAGTATAATTTATTCGCCATGCATAGTGCAAAATCCCTAATTGCACAATATTATTAAAGCTGTTTTAGAGTGTAATAGATATGCTTTTGTTTTGTTTATAGACTACTACAATGAATGTTTTGAATGCTGTGGGACAATCATGTGGCTTAGAGACAAAGAAGCTCAGCGAATTGCCAACGCATATTCCATTCCGCATTATTAAGATTCGGAAATTGAAAACAGCATATGGTGATCGTGTACTTTGTGTATGTGAAAACTTTGAGACATTTCTGCCTATACGGTTTAATGATATGTCGGAGAGTGTTTTTGATGAAGTCAATAATGCTGTGCAACCTGTACACTTAATTTATGAAGGTTTTAAAAACAATAGGTGCATGATTCGTTTTAATTAAATAAAAAAAAAGTCAAATAATAATGGAAGATATAAGTCATGACAATGGACTGAAAGAAAAAATATGTGTATAGAATAATAATGTCTTAGTGTTTAGTATTGTCTTAAAAATATTATCATGAAACCAAAAAAAAATGTACATAAAGTTTGTAAATAAATGAAAATAATGGTACAATGTTGTTTTATTTTCTATAGAAGTCAGAATATTTAACATTGCAGAGTATACATGATTATGACAATAAAAAGCACACTTAATACAAGTCTTTGCCTTTACGATAGTGTGTTATAGTTTTAAAAACAAAGCTTGTTGTAGATCTTTTTTCTTCCACGGTAAACAATAGGCATGAAAACGTTATTGTCCTGTTTTGGATCATTATCACTATCATAATCATAAGCTGCATGATCTATATCATTATTATTATAATCACGATAATTATCCTCAACATTATCCTCAACATTACTAAAACCAGTTAAATATTCCTGGTCCTCTTCCTCTTCCTCTACAGTGTCCTCATGTAGAGTCTGCGTGGCTTTTGATAATGTTAAGGGTTTTTTGAACATTGAATTATTTTCAATAGTAGTATTGTTTTGTAGCACTTGCTTTTTAACATTTTCATGATTTTCTGTTGACAGAAACAGTGTTTCATGCAGTACACTACATTGATGATCACTGACACTTAAAACAACACTATTTTTGCTTTTTAGCTCACTGCGACATTGTTTTGAACGTTGTTTTGTACAACGCCAAATAACAGTTCCATTTTTATTGGTTCGTTTCACAATATATGAATATCCTTTATAGAATGCATGAGGCTTACCATACCTAGTCACAGATACTTCCATATCAACTGTCAAGCTTAGACTAAGCTCTAGTAAAGACAACTTGGTAATAAGAACAATAGATTAATGTGCGAGCATATATGGGTGCAAATGTGGGAGCAAAAAAAAGTGGGAGCAAAAAGTGGGAGCAAGAATTGGGAGCAAAAAAGTGGGAGCAAAAAAGTGGGAGAAAAATTGGGAGCAAAAAGTGGGAGCAAAAATTGAGAGCAAAAAGTGGGAGCAAAAGTGAGTGTAAAAGTGAGTGCAAACGTGGGTTCAAAAGTGAGTACAAAAGTGAATGTAAAAGTGGGTGCAAAAGTGGGTGCAAGAGTGGGTGCAAAAGTGGGTGCAAAAGTGGGTGCAAGAGTGGGTGCAAGAGTGGGTGCAAAAGTGGGTGCAAGAGTGGGTGCAAAAGTGGGTGAAAAAGTGGGTGCAAAAGTGGGGCAAAAGTGAGTGCACAAGTGGGCGCAAAAGTATATGCAAAAGTGGGTGCAAAAGTGGGAGCAAAAAGTGGGATCTGAAGAAAGTAGGAGCAATTATGAGAGTAAATGTGAAAGGAAAAGTGGGAGCAAGTATGGGAGCAAATGTGAAAGCAAAAGTGGGAGCAAAAAGTGAGAAAAAAAAAGTGAGAGCAAAAAGTGGGAGCAAATATGAGAGCAAAAAAAGTAGGAGCAAGTATGGGAGCAAATGTGAAAGCAAAAGGGGGAGAAAAAAGTGAGAGAAAAAAGTGGGACCAAAAAGTGTAAGCAAAAGTGGGAGCAAATATGAGAGCAAAAAAATGTGGGAGCAAAAAGTGGGAGCAAAACGTGTAAACAAAAGTGGGAGCAAACAAGTGTGAGCAAATGTGAAAGCAAAAGTGGGAGCAAAAAGAGCGAGCAAAAGTGAGTGCACAAAGGGGGAGCAAAATGTATGAGTAAAAAGTGGGGTCAAATGTGGTGTTTTACTAAAACAATCCCCCCTAACCTAACCTAACCTAACTTTACTCAACCTAATTTCACCTAACCTAACTTCACCTAACCTAACCTTCCAACTCTCAGATCAAAAATTAAATTCTGGCCATAGTCGCGTTGGAATCCAAAACCTCTGGGATAACACCCAAGTATACTAGCCACTACACCGCGAAATGGGCAAATTATCATGCAACACAACACAAAAATAAAAAGTTTTCTGTAGTGTAACTCATTGGCTGACAATCATAGTTGAGAATTCAAACCCAAGACCTCAGGACTTTAGTTTTGAACATTATCAGAAATATTATTCCATTTACATTTTGCTGTTGCTTATAGTTATAAGAGTTGGCATTAATATGGGAGCAAAAGTGAAAGCAAAAAGTGGGTGCAAGCATGGCTGGTTGTAGAGACTTTCATATCAACTAATACACATAAATTAAATTTTAGTAAAGTGACTTGGCTAATAATAATAATAATAATATTAACAGTTTAAAAAAAAATTCAAGGGGATTGATATTTTTCAGGGTGTAATTTCCAAAGTACTGTCAAGAATAATAATTACATGAACAGATTCCAAGAACTCTAGAGTGCTTTTAAGGTTAATGATTGGCTAGGAGTGAGATAGAGCTAGTTAACCTAAGTTAACCTCAGCTCAGTAAACCTAACCTTGTCACATGGCATGTTCTACAAGTATAGACTTGCTTTGAGACTGGCTATGACGTCACAGATGAATGGCGGTGGGAGGCTGGCAAAAAGGACAATGTTTTTGGGTAATAAAAAGTCGTGTCCAGCCTCCCACCGCCATTCATCTGTGACGTCATAGCCAGTCTCAAAGCAAGTCTATACTTGTAGAACATGCCATGTGACAAGGTTAGGTTTACTGAGCTGAGGTTAACTTAGGTTAGCTAGCTCTATCTCACTCCTAGCCAATCATTAACCTTAAAAGCACTCTAGAGTTCTTGGAATCTGTTCATGTAATTATTATTCTTGACAGTACTTTGGAAATTACACCCTGAAAAATATCAATCTCCTTGAATTTTTTTTAAACTGTTAATATTATTATTATTATTAGCCAAGTCACTTTACTAAAATTTAATTTATGTGTATTAGTTGATATGAAAGTCTCTACAACCAGCCATGCTTGCACCCACTTTTTGCTTTCACTTTTGCTCCCATATTAATGCCAACTCTTATAACTATAAGCAACAGCAAAATGTAAATGGAATAATATTTCTGATAATGTTCAAAACTAAAGTCCTGAGGTCTTGGGTTTGAATTCTCAACTATGATTGTCAGCCAATGAGTTACACTACAGAAAACTTTTTATTTTTGTGTTGTGTTGCATGATAATTTGCCCATTTCGCGGTGTAGTGGCTAGTATACTTGGGTGTTATCCCAGAGGTTTTGGATTCCAACGCAACTATGGCCAGAATTTAATTTTTGATCTGAGAGTTGGAAGGTTAGGTTAGGTGAAGTTAGGTTAGGTGAAATTAGGTTGAGTAAAGTTAGGTTAGGTTAGGTTAGGGGGGATTGTTTTAGTAAAACACCACATTTGACCCCACTTTTTACTCATACATTTTGCTCCCCCTTTGTGCACTCACTTTTGCTCGCTCTTTTTGCTCCCACTTTTGCTTTCACATTTGCTCCCACTTTCTGCTCCCATATTTGCTCACACTTGTTTGCTCCCACTTCTGTTTACACGTTTTGCTCCCACTTTTTGCTCCCACATTTTTTTGCTCTCATATTTGCTCCCACTTTTGCTTACACTTTTTGGTCCCACTTTTTTCTCTCACTTTTTTCTCCCCCTTTTGCTTTCACATTTGCTCCCATACTTGCTCCTACTTTTTTTGCTCTCATATTTGCTCTCACTTTTTGCTCTCACTTTTTTTTTCTCACTTTTTGCTCCCACTTTTGCTTTCACATTTGCTCCCATACTTGCTCCCACTTTTCCTTTCACATTTACTCTCATAATTGCTCCTACTTTCTTCAGATCCCACTTTTTGCTCCCACTTTTTGCTCCCACTTTTTGCTCCCACTTTTGCACCCACTTTTGCATATACTTTTGCGCCCACTTGTGCACTCACTTTTGCCCCACTTTTGCACCCACTTTTTCACCCACTTTTGCACCCACTCTTGCACCCACTTTTGCACCCACTTTTTCACCCACTCTTGCACCCACTTTTGCACCCACTTTTGCACCCACTCTTGCACCCACTTTTGCACCCACTTTTACATTCACTTTTGCACTCACTTTTGAACCCACGTTTGCACTCACTTTTACACTCACTTTTGCTCCCACTTTTTGCTCTCAATTTTTGCTCCCACTTTTTGCTCCCAATTTTTCTCCCACTTTTTTGCTCCCAATTCTTGCTCCCACTTTTTGCTCCCACTTTTTTTTGCTCCCACATTTGCACCCATATATGCTCGCACATTAATCTATTGTTCTTATTACCAAGTTGTCTTTACTAGAGCTTAGTCTAAGCTTGACAGTTGATATGGAAGTATCTGTGACTAGGTATGGTAAGCCTCATGCATTCTATAAAGGATATTCATATATTGTGAAACGAACCAATAAAAATGGAACTGTTATTTGGCGTTGTACAAAACAACGTTCAAAACAATGTCGCAGTGAGCTAAAAAGCAAAAATAGTGTTGTTTTAAGTGTCAGTGATCATCAATGTAGTGTACTGCATGAAACACTGTTTCTGTCAACAGAAAATCATGAAAATGTTAAAAAGCAAGTGCTACAAAACAATACTACTATTGAAAATAATTCAATGTTCAAAAAACCCTTAACATTATCAAAAGCCACGCAGACTCTACATGAGGACACTGTAGAGGAAGAGGAAGAGGACCAGGAATATTTAACTGGTTTTAGTAATGTTGAGGATAATGTTGAGGATAATTATCGTGATTATAATAATAATGATATAGATCATGCAGCTTATGATTATGATAGTGATAATGATCCAAAACAGGACAATAACGTTTTCATGCCTATTGTTTACCGTGGAAGAAAAAAGATCTACAACAAGCTTTGTTTTTAAAACTATAACACACTATCGTAAAGGCAAAGACTTGTATTAAGTGTGCTTTTTATTGTCATAATCATGTATACTCTGCAATGTTAAATATTCTGACTTCTATAGAAAATAAAACAACATTGTACCATTATTTTCATTTATTTACAAACTTTATGTACATTTTTTTTTGGTTTCATGATAATATTTTTAAGACAATACTAAACACTAAGACATTATTATTCTATACACATATTTTTTCTTTCAGTCCATTGTCATGACTTATATCTTCCATTATTATTTGACTTTTTTTTTTATTTAATTAAAACGAATCATGCACCTATTGTTTTTAAAACCTTCATAAATTAAGTGTACAGGTTGCACAGCATTATTGACTTCATCAAAAACACTCTCCGACATATCATTAAACCGTATAGGCAGAAATGTCTCAAAGTTTTCACATACACAAAGTACACGATCACCATATGCTGTTTTCAATTTCCGAATCTTAATAATGCGGAATGGAATATGCGTTGGCAATTCGCTGAGCTTCTTTGTCTCTAAGCCACATGATTGTCCCACAGCATTCAAAACATTCATTGTAGTAGTCTATAAACAAAACAAAAGCATATCTATTACACTCTAAAACAGCTTTAATAATATTGTGCAATTAGGGATTTTGCACTATGCATGGCGAATAAATTATACTAGTTATGCAAGAAATGCCCTAACTGTAGCAGATACTACTTTTCTGCATATAGCACAAGTGTTAAGTTCTAATGCCCACTTGACACAGGCTATCATGTGTCCACAGGGTAAAAATACAACACCTAGTTCATCTTGATAACAAATTTTACATAATTGTTGGTCACACTTTTGTATCTGTTCGTAACACAAGTCTTTTCTTTCAGCCTTATGTATTTGCTCCGCGTGCTCTAACTCTAAAGGCACTGTTATGTCTTGTGCTGCAATCACTTTTTCTTTACGAATAGTGTTCACAAATTCCTGACCTTTAAGCAACACCATGTATTTACAGTTTGGTAACCAACGAGCGTGTTGCACAAAAGGGTCATCAGTCATTTGCCAATCCTTTAAAGCAAATCCACAATAAAAACATATTGTTTTATCCCCTTCACCAGTATAAAAAAATCCAGCTTCACTTAGCTGTTTGGTAAGGTGTTTTAATATTAATGGCCAAACATTTTTATAAGATTCGAAACGTTCTTCAACAGAGCTGTACTCTGAGTGTGCTAGTGCTTTAGTCTTGCAAACTCCCAATTTTTCAAAAGCACACGCCAATTCAACACTGTCTATGGCATATGGACCACATATATCGACACTACCGTTGGCTGATAATACATCATTATTATTATTTATTTGTGATTCAGCAACGTAAGTAGCGGCCAAAGGCCTTGTGGTTCGGTAAAATGAATGCACGGGTAGGTTACCCACTTGCTTTCCAAGCATGTAAGGACAGTGAGGAGACCATCGCAAATGGTCTCTAAAGGGATCATCCCCTTCTTCCCAGTGTGAAAGTTCAATACGACAAAACACACAGCGCACCACATCTTCTAGGTTCAAGTAAAAAAAACCGGCTTTTGCAAGTTCATGCGTCGATAAAAAGCCTACAGGCCAGGATTCAAATGTTAACCATCGATAATGTTCTGATTTTAAATTTAACCCACGTGGTAAACCAACTTGCTCACTTGTTGTATTTGGTACTAACGCCATGTGTTATAATAAAACTTTTTCTTATTGTAAGTTATTAACATTGCACAGAGTACTTTAAAGCATAATGCATGCTTGTTCACTGTCTGTTCATTACGTTAATGGCACATGACGACACCTAAAAGCAAACAAAATAACCCATCACTCAATCAATCAATCAATCAATCAATCAATACTTGTAAATAAAACGTTAACGTTAATTGGCATTAATATATCAAAACACCATTAAAAATAAACTGTATGTTGGCACTAACAGTAACCCATGTACTTATTTTCTTTTTTATAAAGCTACAGTCATTTACATTCCCCCACCCTCCCTTTAACCAATATATAAACAAAAATGAATGTCATGTCATTTTTGTTCACATTATCATGTTCAAACCTGTGGATATTCGTTGAGTCCATAGGGAACCACCCATAAATTAAATTTATTATTTTTATTTTTAGAAAATCCAACATGGCCTTGTACTTTTCCCAGTCAACAACAACAACATAGCCATTAATCGAGAAAGCAATCATTGTCCCAGTCATGTACAAGTAATGATTTTTTTTTTTGTCTACGAGTTTTCAGTAGTGGTAAAATGGAATAGCATTTTTAAGTTGGACTTACCTGAGTTTTAAACAGTTCACTCTTTGGCAGTGGTTTCGCTTTAGTGCGTTTCTGGTTTTTTTCAGCGACTGCTACGGCGGTAAGGCTATTCTTTCCAAGTTTCTAAAAAATAAATAAAATAAACCGCTATAAATACCTAAATTCAGGTTAATACATACATTTCATAAAATAAAACATAAAAGAAAAAAAATGAAACAAGTTAGTTTAAAAAAATCATCTCACCTTTACTTGCAGTGACTTGTTGCTTTTCCCTTCTAGTGGGCTCAAAAATGCAATGGTTTCTTCTCCCTCAGACATGTAAGGTATGCCGGTTATCTGCAAACAAATAAATAAATAAAATCATTAATTACCTAATCAATAAATAATTGCATGTATTTATATATAAATCAATAAATGTATAAATGAATAAATATATACCTACCTCACAACAAGAATAAGTATTTTCCACCAACACCAAAACTGTTAAACAAGGCCAAGTGTTTCACACAACGCTGTAGCGTGTTCAAAAGTAGTCACATAAGTGCGAGTGGAAATGTCAGCGACGTGTCTTTATATATCACATTGCATGTATAATCTTTTTTTTTTCCCACGCTTTGAACATTCTCTTATCGTGCACGTGGGCAGCTAACGTCCCAGGCGAACACCTGTGCCGAATCAAATTTCACATGAACTTGCATTTTGTCACGTACGAAGCAAAACAGGATGTGACTTGTTAACAGTTATCATGCACGTGGACAGATAACGTCCAAAGTGAACACCTGCGGTAGATCAAATTTCACATGGACTTGCATTTTGTCACGTACGAAGCAAGACAGGATGTCACTGGTTTAGCGTGCCTGTGGTTTCACACATGTGTGCACGCCTTTCGCACTTCCCTGCCAGCACAATGGTCAGATTATTTCACTTTCAAGCGTCACCTGTTGTCAAGTCAGATCAACGCCTTCCAATAAGCTCAAATGACATTCACCTCCTGTAAGTTTGTTTTCTGTACTCGCTTCGACCAACATAGAACCAAGTTCTCATCACCGTTTATACGTCAAAGGTAAAATATCAGAAAAACGCACCCTCGCTCTGTCATAAACCGACCCGTCGAAATAGCGATTGATCTATTGAACATAGCCACCGTGGTCAGCGACAGGTTCGTTGAAACACACACACCCAGCCGTATCGTCTCTCTCAACCACCACGCTTCATAAACATTATAAACAGGTAACGGTAAAGAATTTTTTTTTCTCAACATGTATGGCGTTAGGCCCTTTGTGAATTATCTTTTTGGAAAAAAAATATCTACCACATTTGAAAGGGGGCGTTAGCCCGAGTCCTAGGACACCTCGTACACGTCTCTAGCGTTATTGGTTCGTGAGATATCGGCAAAAATCACAAAAAACACGTGTTTACCCCAAAATCGCGTTTCCAAAATTTTTTAAAAATTATAACGAGTGGTCCATAGCAGAGAGGACGTCACCCCGAGTCCTTGGACCTGTCGAACATGCCTCTAGCATACTTGGTTCGCGAGATATAGCAAAAAGTCTAAAATCACGTTTTTACCCCAAAAAGACTGTGTTTCCAGATTTTCACATTTTCGACACCTACATTCCCGTAAAGAGCACGACGAGACGAAAAAAACGAATCCAAGCACGCCCTCCTAGCATCACTCCTTCCATTCCAAGGTCGCAGGGGCTCACCACTTGCTTTTGGAAGCAGCTCTGTCACTACCACACTACTACACACAATTTTTTTCTCTAGAGACTTGAAATTTATTTTGGGGGTAGAGGGCATAGGGACCTTTCATTTATGTCAAATAAACGTTTTTGTAGAGTTCCTAGTTTCCAAAATATAGGATTTTCAAAATTCGAGTGTTTTCAAAAAAAACATAAAAGTAAAAAAGTTTCATTATAGAAAATAAAGGGCATAAAGACCATTCGTTTGAGCCATGGCACAACGTTCTATCATGTTTAGTTTTCAAGCTATCACCAACTTTCGAAAACAAAAAAATTCAAAGAATTTTTGAAAAATATAATACATGGTCCATAGGAAAGAGGGCATCAACCCGAGTCCAACGACACCTCATTTGTCAAAATCGGACCATGGGTTCACGAGATATTGGCTTGGACTCACGCGGCGGCCATGACACTAAGCAGAACACCCACTACCCCCCTACTTTTGCCTATCGCTGCTGTGCAATTATTATTTATACCTTGTGCCGCGTGTGCAGCGCGCTCTAGTTATAAATCAAGAAAGAGATTCTCCAGCCGGACTAAGGTTTTCGAATCTCTTCGGACCATGCCGCGCCATCTACCGGCCGGGTGTAGAATAGAGCTTGCGATCCTGGTTCAGACGGCGTTGCGTTTACCCTGCCGTGACGAGTCGTGTTGTATTTTCACCGAGCGCTGTGTGTGTTGTTGCACACGGAAAAGCGTGGTTTTGTGAGGTGGAAAGTGTGGGCGGCAAGTGCATTATCAACTCGGTAAGTGCTGTACTTAAGTGTAATTTATGTGAAACCTATTAGTGACTGATGTTTAGGACCAAAGACTTATGTTTAGGAAGATATGCTTCCAGTCGGTGAACAATCTAAGCCTGGGTCAAGATTAGGGCTACATTGCATGGGAATTCGCTTTAGTTGTTTAAATGTGGCGTTAGATACCATTTATTTTATAACACACCTTCGTGGTTTACAGTGGTTCAAAGGGCTTTTCGAGTATATGTTCGTTCTGTTTTCTAAATATTATAGCTGTAGAGGTGGGGGAGAAGAGGGGTCGTTATTTCGTTTTCTGTAAGAGCAACATTGTTGTGGCAATATGTAGTGATGCTTTGTGCACTTAGAATTTCTTAGTACAACACTACTCGGTACCTGAAATTACAGTATTCTCGAAGGGACACTTGGTCGGGTTTTATCCTATTTTCTAAGCATTGTAGCGTTGGAGTTGGGGAAGGGGGCGGGGGCGGGAGGAGTCACCGGTTCGTTTTCTGAACGAGAAATCCTGTTGGTGTAATATGTACTAAATATGGTTTGATTAAATTAATGTGGGGAAATTCTATCTAAAATTCTATTCTATTCTTGTAAGGGACACCTGGTCGGGTTTTAACCTGTTTTCTTAGCGTTGTCGCGTTTAGGAGAGGAGGGGTCATTGGTTCGTTTTCTGTTGGAAAAATGTTTTCCCATGGCTAGCCCGGATTCCAATCCATCAGCTTCTGTTGGAAAAATAATGGTGTGCAATATGTACTAGCGATGATTTGTGAAGTTGAAATTTCTTAGGAGTAGTATTATACTATCTAAAGTGACAGTATATTCCTTTCTTGTAACGAACACTAAAGATTGAATTCTTACCTGTTTTCTAAGTATTGTTGGAGGTGGGGAGGGGTCGTTGTTTCGCTTTCTGTGAGAGAGAAAATAGTGAAACAATAATGCGGTACAAACTATCCATGCTTATGTAACGTGCTTTTCGAGGGGTTTTATGCAACTGGCATAAGTCAGTAGGAAGCCATTCTATATTTATTTACGCGGCAAATTGTTCAGCCAAGAGAATTTTTCATGTTAATTTATTATTATTATTAATTTATTATAATTATTATTAAGATATTTTCGGAGCATTTTATAAAAATTATAAGCATACAGATAGGTTTTCTATGTCTTAGAAAACGCTAACAAGCAAATTATTACGAACGACGATATCATAGAAAATTATCTGATTACGGAATTTTACGGAGTTTTGTCAGTTAGGGTATTTGAGAGACATGACTCACTGGGAATTCTAATACAAGCTGATTCCTGTCGAGAAGCATGACGCAATCTTGGGTCGCATCGTCAAGAAGAGGCGAATTGTTGAAACGGAAAACGACTTCTCCCTCTCGCCCGCGGAGTGTAATGAACCGGAGGAGGGGAAGTGGCGGCGTGCTCAGCCAATCAGCGGAGACAACGTAAGCTAGGAGACTGCTCCGGAGTGGGGGAGCCGACAGGTGAATATATCGTTCGACGCGCCGTGAGACGAGGACTATCTGTGAAATACTTGAGGAGTATGGATGCGCGTGCGAGTCGCTCCGATGTTCAGTGGAGTTAGTGACAATCTGTGTAGGACTTGCAGTGTACGGTCGCAAGTGCGTGACGCTCCGATGTTCAGTGGAGTTAGCGACGAACTTTTGTAAAACGTAACCAGTGCGGTTTTACGAGAGTTTGGGTCCGATGTACGGACCATAGAATTATCTAATCTACCAGAATATCATCAAATTTCGACGGAGATGACGACGTCCAGGAGACTGTGGGAAGCACACAGCATCATCAAGAACGAGGGAAATGCTTTGGCAATTTCCAGGGGTAAGCGCTAATGACGCAGAAATACGCAATCTCTCATTTTTCTTTGTTTTATATTTCATAATTCAGTAACTTCATAGCTTGGAAATAAGAGTAAAATCAATTTATCAGACTCCGTTTTCACGTAATTTTCTATCGGTAATATTAAAATCACAACGCTCCAATTTAAATTTTATAGTTATTATTATTATTAATTTTGCTATACTTGTTTTATATAATAAATTCATTTCTTTTACAATGCAATCTTTGCTTTCAGTAGGTAGCATTAGATATAGACCAATTCCTTCTCCTGATACAATTGTTTGTTGGGTTAATGATCAAATCATACCACGATCTTAGTGAATAGAGTCTTGAATGTGTTCTGCCAGAGCTAGACGTTGTTAAATACAAATTTAGATTTCAACATTGCGTTGAAGTCTTGGCGCCCATTAAAACAACATAGCTTAGGCAAAGGTAAACAGTTACATTTCTCTCCCAACAGTGTGGGCTAGCGAAACCATTACATTTGTCGCTACCAACATGGGGCACTAACAAATAACCATTACATTTGGCGCCCAACGTGGGGATGAAAACCTAATAACATTTGTGGAAGGAGAAGGGTATATATTTCTGTGCCTGTATTTTGGGGGTTATTTGTCTTTATCAGTGTATATCATTATGGGGGATGAGAAAGAAAGACAGATGAGGTTACGTAGTGGTCATCAACTGGAGAATGATGATACGAGCAGTATGTCGAGTGATGGTAGTACCGGGGTAGCGGAGGTAAATCCCGATACTGAAACAGGGAGTGTAGGCGGCCAACCAGAATTAAAAACTTTACTTCTCGAGTTCATGTATCAGAACAAAGTTAGTAGTGATGCTTTAAATGCAAAATTAGAACAGAATAATGCAAAATTAGAACAAAACAGTAGGGAAAATAAAGAAAGTACAGAAGCTTTAAATGCAAAATTAGAACAGAATAATGCAAAATTAGAACAAAACAGTAGGGAAAATAAAGAAAGTACAGAAGCGTTAAATGCAAAATTAGAACAGAATAATGCAAAATTAGAACAAAACAGTAGGGAAAATAGAGAGAGTAATGAAACTTTAAACGCCAGATTAGAACAAAACAGTAAGGAAAATAGAGAGAGTACTGAAACTTTAAATGCTAAATTAGAACAAAACAGTAGGGAAATGAGTGACAAATTCGAACTGATTAGAGGTGAGATCAGGGGGGTGATGGAAGAAAAGGCTAAAGAGATTATTGCAGATGTAGACAGAAAATTAGGAAAAGTACAGGAGGAGTTGGAAATTAGAATCAGTACACAGGCTGAAAATTTAAAAGAACTAGTGCAACTGGAAACACAGCAGGTCAAAAAGCAATTGGGGGGAGAAATTGACAAAATTCAGGTAGCTACTAAAGAGGTTAAGGAACAGCTGGGGGGTAGAATTGAGAAAGTCCACTCACAAATAGTTGCAGAAGTAAATGATTTAAGAGAGAGTAATAGGGAAAGCATTAGCAAGATTGAGGAGAAACAAGCAAAGCTATATGATAAAGTAGAAGAATCAGAAGGAAACATTAAATTAACAGTAAACAGTATTGAGAGGAAGGCTGAGGAGAAAATCGCAGAATTAGAATTAAAATTAAAAGCTAGGATCAGGCAAGAAAATAGTCAGAATAGGCCAGTTTTTGTGAATAGCACACACAGGGAGGTAGAACTGGGTAAGTTCAGCAATCGACAGGGGTGCCCAATGGAGTTCATGAACACTATAGAAAATAAATTCGGGGAGAGGTTGGAAAATGGTAGTATTGAGTGGTGCCAGGTAGTTGAAATTTTAGAACAAGTGTTTGTGGGGGAAACGAGGAATTGGTTTGCTGTCTACAGAGACAAGTTTACTGATATCAATGATTTTAAAATGAAATTCTGTGAAAAGTTCTGGAATGAGGTTATTCAGTCGCAGCATCGTGAGGGAGTAGTGTGTGGTAAATATAACCCTAAAGGAAGCTCCACCATGACCGAATACTTTTTAGGGCAGGTATTAGTGTGTAAATATCTGGATGGCTTGAAGGAGGAAAGTGATGTGGTAAGGTTGCTACTTAGGCACTTTCCCTATAGGATCAAGGAGGCTGCTTGTATCCAGAATGTAAAGACTATATCACAAGTAGAAAATTTGTTAAGCACATTTGATGCACTAGGGAGAGGGGGTTATGATGACAATTTCAATCGGAACCAGGGTAATAATAATAATAGACCTAATGAAGCCAGGCATCAAGAAGTTCAAGGGAACGGTGGCGAAGGGGCCAACGCTCAAAATAGAAATAATAATAATCAGCTAAATCAGAACAGAGGAAATGGCTATGGTAATCAGTATCAAGGGATGAACAATGATTTCAGGGGAAATCAAGGGAGGAACAATGATTACAGGGGAAATCAAGGGAGAAACAATGATTTCAGGGGAAATCAAGGGAGAAATTATAATGACAATAATTACAACCAGAATAGGGGTCAAGGAAGAGGACAGCCTAGTGGTAGTAATATACAGCCAAACAATGACAACACAGCCCAGAACAACCAGACCAGTTTAGTAGTTAGTAGTACTACGGCCAGCTGTAGGGGTTCTTTAAACGCGAACCAGGCTGCGAAGTAAGGTCAGAATCTCAGTCTGTAGCATGCCCTGTCCATAAAATTATACAGGAACCCTATGACCTAAATGTAAGAAATGAATTATTACATGAACTAAATGATGAAGGTATTATTCAGGAAGTGGTTAGTAAGAGCCCCATAGTTAAATTTAACGTGTCCGAGGCATACACAGATGTTTTAATTGATAGTGGTTGTATGAAGAGTTGCATAAGTAGTGCATTTTATGATAAAATGAAAGGAACTGGAGTAAATTTTGAGGAGATGCCAATTAAAAGTACTTTTGTTATCACAGCTGTTGGGAAGAGGTCTAAAGTAATTTCTAAGCAAGTTTTAGTAGACTTTAAAATTAATAATCATGTAGAGAAGCAGATTTGCCTTGTAATTCCAAATTTAGTATTCAGTGTTATCTTGGGTTCAGAGTGGCTAAGTAGAGTGTCTGGTAACTTATGTTATGATGTAGGGAGTTTGAAATTTAAATGGGGGATTCTGAAGTAGAAGTAGCGTTCAATGACCATATTCAGAGAAGTAGTATTGTAGGTGTGAAACCCCACCAACCTGGACCCATTATTTTGGGCAGCCAGGCTCTGCCTGTCACAAGTCAGGACAAAGTGGGAGTGATAGAGGAGTAACACCTCTTAGAAAAAACCTTGGGCCAGCTGACCCGGCTGGTAGTACCATGTAAGGGTCCCTTGCCAGGGTTACGGTGAAGACCTCAACGGCAGCTACAGTGGAGGGGATATTCTCTGGTACAGTGTAGATGGCGGAAGGGGCAGCCCAGTGCTCGGGATTGAGTACAAGGTATCGTCCTCACTTGAGGGCAGATATCAGCTGTAGCGTCTGATCCGGAGCGGGCGGCTACAAACGGCGTCTGTACCCCATGTTAGGGGCGGCCGAATTATATGCTGGCAGTAGCGTTAAAATGCCCGATGACAGGCCCGGGCGACAGGCCGGTCGGTTTATCACCGTCGCAACTCATGGATCAATGGCACAAGTTGAAAATGCAGGAATGGAGACTCCGTTGGTATGGGCACGTTGTCCGTGCACCACAAAGTTCAGTCATCGGCTCGGCCTACCATCTAACGGTCGACGGCCAGAGACAGCGTGGGAGACCGAAATTGCGGTGGCTCGACACCATTAACGCCGATTTACGATCAAGAAACTTGAAATCACGCGAAGCATTAGATCGCAAGAAATGGCGTGCATTGATCCGAAAAGCGGACCCCGTTCCTACGGGATAACGCTAAGAAGAAGAAGAAGAAGAAGTATTGTAGGTGTGATGTGTACTTTAAATGAGATATCGCCAGCCGTAGAGCGGGGTTCTCCATGTTTTGTGGGCAGTGTGATTACGAACGGAAGTCTAGAGGACTCGTTACGTGAGGCTGCATTTCAGGGAAATATAGAGGATGAACAGTGTGTTCGACTCTATGATGAGTTATGGTGTAATAGGAGAGTTTTTGAGGATCGCATTGGTATGGCCAATTGCTATACACATTCATTGAACGTTATTGATAGGTCAGTATTCACAGGACATAGATATCCTGTACCTTTTGCTTATCAGAGTGCAGTTGAGGCACAAATTAATCAGATGCTTGAAGATGGGATTGTAACGGTAATTAGGCTGGGATGACAAGTGAAACGGTATTTACTTTGCTCCATGTTGGGCGCCAAATGTAATGGTTTCGCTAGCCCACACTGTTGGGAGAGAAATGTAACTGTTTACCTTTGCCTAAGCTATGTTGTTTTAATGGGCTCCAAGACCTCAATGCAATGTTGAAATCTAAATTTGTATTTAACAACGTCTAGCTCTGGCAGAACACATTCAAGACTCTATTCACTCAGATCGTGGTATGATTTGATCATTAACCCAACAAACAATTGTATCAGGAGAAGGAATTGGTCTATATCTAATGCTACCTACTGAAAGCAAAGATTGCATTGTAAAAGAGATGAATTTATTATATAAAACAAGTATAGCAAAATTAATAATAATAATAAGTTTAAAATTTAAATTGGAGCGTTGTGATTTGAATATTACCGATAGAAAATTACGTGAAAACGGAGTCTGATAAATTGATTTTACTCTTATTTCCAAGCTATGAAGTTACTGAATTATGAAATATAAAACAAAGAAAAATGAGAGATTGCGTATTTCTGCGTAATTAGCGCTTACCCCTGGAAATTGCCAAAGCATTTCCCTCGTTCTTGATGATGCTGTGTGCTTCCCACAGTCTCCTGGACGTCGTCATCTCCGTCGAAATTTGATGATATTCTGGTAGATTAGATAATTCTATGGTCCGTACATCGGACCCAAACTCTCGTAAAACCGCACTGGTTACGTTTTACAAAAGTTCGTCGCTAACTCCACTGAACATCGGAGCGTCACGCACTTGCGACCGTACACTGCAAGTTCTACACAGATTGTCCGCGTTTCACGGCGCGTCGAACGGTATATCCACATGCCGGCTCCCCACTCTTCAGTCCCAACTAGCTTACGTCGTCTCCCCTGATTGGCTGAACCACCACGCGATCTTCTCCTCCTCCGGGTCATTACACTCGGCGACAGGGTTCCGTTTCAACAATTCGCCTCTTCTTGACGATGCGACCCAAGATTGCGTCATGCTCCTCGACAGGAATCAGCTTGTATTAGAATTCCCAGTGAGTCACGTCTCTCAATATACCCTAACTGACGAAAACTCCGTAAAATTCCGTAATCGCATAATTTTCTATGATATCGTCGTTCGTAATAATTTGCTTGTTAGCGTTTTCTAAGACATAGAAAACCTATCTGTATGCTTATAATTTTTATAAAATGCTCCGAAAATATCTTAATAATAATTATAATAAATTAATAATAATAATAAATTAACATGAAAAATTATCTTGGCTGAACAATTTGCCGCGTAAATAAATATAGAATGGCTTCCTACTGACTTGTGCCAGTTGCATAAAAAACCCTCGAAAAACACGTTACATATTCGCCTCGGATCATCGGATGATTTACCGTGACGACGGTCCATTATCCGATTATCCCAGACACGTTAATAAACCCCATCCAAAATACATATTACATAAATGAAATCACCCTAAATTACAGATATGTACACTCATAATTTTTCTTCACGCACTTTGCGTCAAAGTTTGTTGTCACTATGGATTGCACTTTGCAACCAGTCCAATGTTTTACATATAGAATAGTGTTCCATGGATATTTCCGCCTCTCAAATTGCTCTATGTTGGAGAAATAGACATAATTAATGTGTGAGCACTATGTATTTATGATGTCATATCACACGCATTGAAGGTGTTCTGATATATTTATATCACCATAGAACTTCCTAATTTCACTGGAGGTCCCCTCCTTATGGTGACATTTAATTCCACTTATCACTGAGCACACGATCACACTATTGTGGCAGCGCCTCGTGAGCATAATACTTAATCTCTCTTTAAAGTAGATTAAATTAATATTGACTTCTGAAAAAAAAAAACAGTAAATGCGCATTACATATAACACCAAATATTTCTGTGCCGTAATCGCCCTGTCTTCTTAAGTTCCCGAGGACCATATTCTACTTAATAATAGTTCTCAACACAGACCATTTCTCCTCACACAAATAATACCTTTTTACAAATTACCTTAAATTACACACTTACAAATCTTACATGGCGAGGCCGTAAACAGAAATCACGTGTGCTGATATGTATGAGTTTCATGAAGGACTGTCTCGCATTCTGATGGCCCATCTTTTATCTCGTGGACGCCTTAAGCTAACAAGCCCTATACAAGCGCTCCCCCATCTCTTGGAGATAAATGGGAACCCATCAGCGCTGCCAACATGGCCTTGGTGCATCGAGACAATTTAGTGCTAAACAGCATCCGACAATCCCGTCATATTTCCCTGTACCTTAAAAACTCTCATTTACTTACATACTACCCCCCTGTGTGACTTCCGATACGCCTGCCTTAAGACCAGATCTTCCACGCACCAGATACCACACTTACTCATTTGATAGGCTGGCTCGCCAGCTAAACACACTCACTTTATGACACATATTTTCGTAGACTATGTATATTATACGTCCCGTATAATCTGTTTCCCTCACTATTCTCCAGCACATATGCTGTTTATCCCAATACGTTTGGAAACTATAAATGATCCTGCGTCACCTGCTTCCAACCTTGCAAGTGGCCCCTTTAAATGAACGTCATCACGTTGCTCCACTAGCATATATCTCAGTGTCTGTAACGATGCCCTGTTGCTACTGTCCACACATGCTAACCCTACTTTCCTCCGGTGTTACACCTCTACTCGACACTCTATGACCTAAAAATGTCACTTCTGACTGACAGAATGACGACTTAGACAGCTTCAAAGTGAACCCTGCCTGATCTAACTTCTGAAAAACTATATTTAAATGATGTAGATGCTCCTCAAAACTGCGTGAACTAATTACCATATCATCTATGTAAATGGTTACAAACTCTCCTGTGTCATCCCCTAATGCGATGTTTAAAGCCCTAATTAAAGCTGCTGAACTACTCTTTAACCCAAAAGGTGTTCTACAAAATTGATAAAGATTATATTTATGACTAAAAGCTGTAAATGGTCTATCTTCGTACATAAGTGGCACTTGCCAAAAACTGGAACTCAAATCTACACAAGTGAAATACTTCTTCCCCTCAAATGTTTGCATTAATTCCTCTATTGACATAGATTTCAGCTGATCTGAACTAATTCTACTGTTAACCAAACGAGCGTCTAAACAAATACGAACAGTGCCGTCGGTCTTGGGTACCGTGATCAAAGAATTAACATATGGACTGTTAGAGTGCTCAATAATCCCATCTTCAAGCATCTGATTAATTTGTGCCTCAACTGCACTCTGATAAGCGAAAGGTACAGGATATCTATGTCCTGTGAATACTGACCTATCAATAACGTTCAATGAATGTGTATAGCAATTGGTCATACCAATGCGATCCTCAAAAACTCTCCTATTACACCATAACACATCATAGAGCCGAACACACTGTTCATCCTCTATTTCCCTGAAATGCAGCCTCACGTAATGAGTCCTCTAGACTTCCGCTCGTAATCACACTGCCCACAAAACATGGAGAACCCCGCTCTACGGCTGGCGATATCTCATTTAAAGTACAAATCACACCTACAACACTACTCCTCTGAATATGGTCATTGAACGCTACTTCTACTTCAGAATCTCCCCATTTAAATTTCAAACTCCCTACATCATAACATAAGTTACCAGACACTCTACTTAGCCACTCTGAACCCAAGATAACACTGAATACTAAATTTGGAATTACAAGGCAAATCTGCTTCTCTACATGATTATTAATTTTAATGTCTACTAAAACTTGCGTAGAAATTACTTTAGACCTCTTCCCAACAGCTGTGATAACAAAAGTGCTTTTAATTGGCATCTCCTCAAAATTTACTCCAGTTCCTTTCATTTTATCATAAAATGCACTACTTATGCAACTCTTCATACAACCACTATCAATTAAAACATCTGTGTACGCCTCGGACACGTTAAATTTAACTATGGGGCTCTTACTAACCACTTCCTGAATAATACCTTCATCATTTAGTTCATGTAATAATTCATTTCTTACATTTAGGTCATAGGGTTCCTGTATAATTGTATGGACAGGGCATGCTACAGACTGAGATTCTGACCTTACTTCGCAGCCTGGTTCGCGTTTAAAGAACCGCTACAGCTGGCCGTAGTACTACTAACTACTGAACTAGTCTGGTTGTTCTGGGCTGTGTTGTCATTGTTTGGCTGTATATTACTACCACTAGGCTGTCCTCTTCCTTGACCCCTATTCTGGTTGTAATTATTGTCATTATAATTTCTCCCTTGATTTCCCCTGAAATCATTGTTTCTCCCTTGATTTCCCCTGAAATCATTGTTCCTCCCTTGATACTGATTACCATAGCCATTTCCTCTGTTCTGATTTAGCTGATTATTATTATTTCTATTTTGAGCGTTGGCCCCTTCGCCACCGTTCCCTTGAACTTCTTGATGCCTGGCTTCATTAGGTCTATTATTATTATTACCCTGGTTCCGATTGAAATGGTCATCATAACCCCCTCTCCCTAGTGCATCAAATGTGCTTAACAAATTTTCTACTTGTGATATAGTCTTTACATTCTGGATACAAGCAGCCTCCTTGATCCTATAGGGAAAGTGCCTAAGTAGCAACCTTACCACATCACTTTCCTCCTTCAAGCCATCCAGATATTTACACACTAATACCTGCCCTAAAAAGTATTCGGTCATGGAGGAGCTTCCTTTAGGGTTATATTTACCACACACTACTCCCTCACGATGCTGCGACTGAATAACCTCATTCCAGAACTTTTCACAGAATTTCATTTTAAAATCATTGATATCAGTAAACTTGTCTCTGTAGACAGCAAACCAATTCCTCGTTTCCCCCACAAACACTTGTTCTAAAATTTCAACTACCTGGCACCACTCAATACTACCATTTTCCAACCTTTCCCCGAATTTATTTTCTATAGTGTTCATGAACTCCATTGGGCACCCCTGTCGATTGCTGAACTTACCCAGTTCTACCTCCCTGTGTGTGCTATTCACAAAAACTGGCCTATTCTGACTATTTTCTTGCCTGATCCTAGCTTTTAATTTTAACTCTAATTCTGCGATTTTCTCCTCAGCCTTCCTCTCAATACTGTTTACTGTTAATTTAATGTTTCCTTCTGATTCTTCTACTTTATCATATAGCTTTGCTTGTTTCTCCTCAATCTTGCTAATGCTTTCCCTATTACTCTCTCTTAAATCATTTACTTCTGCAACTATTTGTGAGTGGACTTTCTCCATTCTACCCCCCAGCTGTTCCTTAACCTCTTTAGTAGCTACCTGAATTTTGTCAATTTCTCCCCCCAATTGCTTTTTGACCTGCTGTGTTTCCAGTTGCACTAGTTCTTTTAAATTTTCAGCCTGTGTACTGATTCTAATTTCCAACTCCTCCTGTACTTTTCCTAATTTTCTGTCTACATCTGCAATAATCTCTTTAGCCTTTTCTTCCATCACCCCCCTGATCTCACCTCTAATCAGTTCGAATTTGTCACTCATTTCCCTACTGTTTTGTTCTAATTTAGCATTTAAAGTTTCAGTACTCTCTCTATTTTCCTTACTGTTTTGTTCTAATCTTGCATTATTCTGTTCTAATTTTGCATTTAACGCTTCTGTACTTTCTTTATTTTCCCTACTGTTTTGTTCTAATTTTGCATTATTCTGTTCTAATTTTGCATTTAAAGCTTCTGTACTTTCTTTATTTTCCCTACTGTTTTGTTCTAATTTTGCATTATTCTGTTCTAATTTTGCATTTAAAGCATCACTACTAACTTTGTTCTGATACATGAACTCGAGAAGTAAAGTTTTTAATTCTGGTTGGCCGCCTACACTCCCTGTTTCAGTATCGGGATTTACCTCCGCTACCCCGGTACTACCATCACTCGACATACTGCTCGTATCATCATTCTCCAGTTGATGACCACTACGTAACCTCATCTGTCTTTCTTTCTCATCCCCCATAATGATATACACTGATAAAGACAAATAACCCCCAAAATACAGGCACAGAAATATATACCCTTCTCCTTCCACAAATGTTATTAGGTTTTCAGCCCCAAGTTGTCGGCGACAAATGTAACGGTTATTAGTGCCCCATGTTGGTAGCGACAAATGTAATGGTTATTAGTCTGGGATGACAAGTGAAACGGTATTTACTTTGCTCCATGTTGGGCGCCAAATGTAATGGTTTCGCTAGCCCACACTGTTGGGAGAGAAATGTAACTGTTTACCTTTGCCTAAGCTATGTTGTTTTAATGGGCGCCAAGACCTCAATGCAATGTTGAAATCTAAATTTGTATTTAACAACGTCTAGCTCTGGCAGAACACATTCAAGACTCTATTCACTCAGATCGTGGTATGATTTGATCATTAACCCAACAAACAATTGTATCAGGAGAAGGAATTGGTCTATATCTAATGCTGCCTACTGAAAGCAAAGATTGCATTGTAAAAGAGATGAATTTATTATATAAAACAAGTATAGCAAAATTAATAATAATAATAATTTTAAAATTTAAATTGGAGCGTTGTGATTTGAATATTACCGATAGAAAATTACGTGAAAACGGAGTCTGATAAATTGATTTTACTCTTATTTCCAAGCTATGAAGTTACTGAATTATGAAATATAAAACAAAGAAAAATGAGAGATTGCGTATTTCTGCGTCATTAGCGCTTACCCCTGGAAATTGCCAAAGCATTTCCCTCGTTCTTGATGATGCTGTGTGCTTCCCACAGTCTCCTGGACGTCGTCATCTCCGTCGAAATTTGATGATATTCTGATAGATTAGATAATTCTATGGTCCGTACATCGGACCCAAACTCTCGTAAAACCGCACTGGTTACGTTTTACAAAAGTTCGTCGCTAACTCCACTGAACATCGGAGCGTCACGCACTTGCGACCGTACACTGCAAGTTCTACACAGATTGTCCGCGTTTCACGGCGCGTCGAACGGTATATCCACATGCCGGCTCCCCACTCTTCAGTCCCAACTAGCTTACGTCGTCTCCCCTGATTGGCTGAACCACCACGCGATCTTCTCCTCCTCCGGGTCATTACACTCGGCGACAGGGTTCCGTTTCAACAATTCGCCTCTTCTTGACGATGCGACCCAAGATTGCGTCATGCTCCTCGACAGGAATCAGCTTGTATTAGAATTCCCAGTGAGTCACGTCTCTCAATATACCCTAACTGACGAAAACTCCGTAAAATTCCGTAATCGCATAATTTTCTATGATATCGTCGTTCGTAATAATTTGCTTGTTAGCGTTTTCTAAGACATAGAAAACCTATCTGTATGCTTATAATTTTTATAAAATGCTCCGAAAATATCTTAATAATAATTATAATAAATTAATCATAATAATAAATTAACATGAAAAATTATCTTGGCTGAACAATTTGCCGCGTAAATAAATATAGAATGGCTTCCTACTGACTTATGCCAGTTGCATAAAAAACCCTCGAAAAACACGTTACAGGATTATTAAGCACTCGAACAGTCCATATGTTAATTCTTTGATCACGGTACCCAAGACCGACGGCACTGTTCGTATTTGTTTAGACGCTCGTTTGGTTAACAGTAGAATTAGTTCAGATCAGCTGAAATCTATGTCAATAGAGGAATTAATGCAAACATTTGAGGGGAAGAAGTATTTCACTTGTGTAGATTTGAGTTTCAGTTTTTGGCAAGTGCCACTTATGTACGAAGATAGACCATTTACAGCTTTTAGTCATAAATATAATCTTTATCAATTTTGTAGAACACCTTATGGGTTAAAGAGTAGTTCAGCTGCTTTAATTAGGGCTTTAAACATCGCATTAGGGGATGACACAGGGGAGTTTGTAACCATTTACATAGATGATATGGTAATTAGTTCACGCAGTTTTGAGGAGCATCTACATCATTTAAATATAGTTTTTCAGAAGTTAGATCAGGCAGGGTTCACTTTGAAGCTGTCTAAGTCGTCATTCTGTCAGTCAGAAGTGACATTTTTAGGTCATAGAGTGTCGAGTAGAGTTGTAACACCAGAAGAAAGTAGGGTTAATAAGATACTTAACGCAGAGGTGCCACAGAATGTTAAACAGTTAAAAACTTACCTGGGAATTTGCAACTTTTTCAGGAGGTTCGTTCTTAAATACTCAGGGTTGGTAGAACCATTCAGGGAATTGCTTAAAAGTGGGACTCGGTGGAGATGGGAGTCCAAGCATGATCAGGCTTTTAGAGCGCTGAAGGAAGGTTTTGAAAAAGCTGTAGTGCTGAAATATCCGTTAAAAGATAAGGAATATGTGGTTATGACAGATGCTTCACATATAGGCATTGCTGGAGTATTATGTCAGAAAGATGATGAGGGTAATCTGTGCATTGTATCTTTAGCCTCGCGAGGACTGACTGCAGCAGAGAAAAGATACACGATTACTGAGTTAGAGCTTTTAGGTATTGTTTTCAGTTTAGGGAAATTTAGAATGTATTTAGTAAGGGGGAAATTTGAGATCCACACAGATCACCATGCATTACTGTATATGAGGACTTGTAAACTCAGTTCTAACAGAGTTAGTAGGTGGATTCTTGCTCTGCAGGAATACGAATTCACAGTCAAATATATTAAAGGTAAAGATAACATTCTTGCAGACATGCTATCGAGGGACACTAATTTATGTAGGGATTATCCTGTGGTTAAAGCAGAGGACGGTATTTTAATATGTGCATGTGTGGACAGTAGCAACAGGGCATCGTTACAGACACTGAGAAATATGCTAGGTAGAGCAACGTGATGACGTTAAGTTAAGGGAGCCACTTGCAAGGTTGGAAGCAGGTGACGCAGACACATTTATAGTGTCCAAACGTATTGGGAAAACAGCATATGTGCTGGAGAATAGTGAGGGAAACAGATTATACGGAAAGTATAATATACATAGTCTACGAAAATATGTGTCATAAAGTGAGTGTGTTTAGCTGGCGAGCCAGCCTATCAAATGAGTAAGTGTGGTATTTGGTGCGTGGAGGATTTGGTCTTAAGGCAGGCGTATCGGAAGTCACACAGGGGGGTAGTATGTAAGTAAATGAGAGTTTTTAAGGTACAGGGAAATATGACGGGATTGTCGGATGCTGTTGAGCACTAAATTGTCTCGATGCACCAAGGCCATTTTGGCAGCGCTGATGGGTTCCCATTTATCTCCAAGAGATGGGGGAGCGCTTGTATTGGGCTTGTTAGCTTAAGGCGTCCACGAGATAAAAGATGGGCCATCAGAATGCGAGACAGTCCTTCATGAAACTCATACATATCAGCACACGTGATTTCTGTTTACGGCCTCGCCATGTAAGATTTGTAAGTGTGTAATTTAAGATAATTTGTACAATGGTATTATTTGTGTGAGGAGAAATGGTCTGTGTTGAGAACTAGTATTAAGTAGAATATGGTTAACGGGAACTTAACAAGACAGGGCGATTACGACACAGAAATGTTTGGTGTTATATGTAATGCGCATTTACTGTTTTTTTTTTTCAGAAGTCAATATTAATTTAATCTACTTCAAAGAGAGATTAAGTATTATGGTCACGAGGCGCTGCCACAATAGTGTGATCGTGTGCCCAGTGATAAGTGGAATTAAATGTCACCATAAGGAGGGGACCTCCAGTGAAATTAGGAAGTTCTATGGTGATATAAATATATCAGAACACCTTCAATGCGTGTGATATGACATCATAAATACATAGTGCTCACACATTAATTATGTCTATTTCTCCAACATAGAGAAATTTGAGAGGCGGAAATATCCGTGGAACACTATTCCATATGTAAAACATGGGACTGGTTGCAAAGTGCAATCCATAGTGACAACAAACTTTGACGCAAAGTGCGTGAAGAAAAAATATGAGTGTATATATCTGTAATTTAGGGTGATTTCATTTATGTAATATGTATTTTGGATGGGGTTTATTAACGTGTCTGGGATAATCGGATAATGGACCGTCGTCACGGTAAATCATCCGATGATCCGAGGCGAATATGTAACGTGTTTTTCGAGGGGTTTTATGCAACTGGCATAAGTCAGTAGGAAGCCATTCTATATTTATTTACGCGGCAAATTGTTCAGCCAAGAGAATTTTTCATGTTAATTTATTATTATTATTAATTTATTATAATTATTATTAAGATATTTTCGGAGCATTTTATAAAAATTATAAGCATACAGATAGGTTTTCTATGTCTTAGAAAACGCTAACAAGCAAATTATTACGAACGACGATATCATAGAAAATTATCTGATTACGGAATTTTACGGAGTTTTGTCAGTTAGGGTATTTGAGAGACATGACTCACTGGGAATTCTAATACAAGCTGATTCCTGTCGAGAAGCATGACGCAATCTTGGGTCGCATCGTCAAGAAGAGGCGAATTGTTGAAACGGAAAACGACTTCTCCCTCTCGCCCGCGGAGTGTAATGAACCGGAGGAGGGGAAGTGGCGGCGTGCTCAGCCAATCAGCGGAGACAACGTAAGCTAGGAGACTGCTCCGGAGTGGGGGAACCGACAGGTGAATATATATCGTTCGACGCGCCGTGAGACGAGGACTATCTGTGAAATACTTGACGAGTATGGATGCGCGTGCGAGTCGCTCCGATGTTCAGTGGAGTTAGTGACAATCTGTGTAGGAATTGCAGTGTACGGTCGCAAGTGCGTGACGCTCCGATGTTCAGTGGAGTTAGCGACGAACTTTTGTAAAACGTAACCAGTGCGGTTTTACGAGAGTTTGGGTCCGATGTACGGACCATAGAATTATCTAATCTACCAGAATATCATCAAATTTCGACGGAGATGACGACGTCCAGGAGACTGTGGGAAGCACACAGCATCATCAAGAACGAGGGAAATGCTTTGGCAATTTCCAGGGGTAAGCGCTAATGACGCAGAAATACGCAATCTCTCATTTTTCTTTGTTTTATATTTCATAATTCAGTAACTTCATAGCTTGGAAATAAGAGTAAAATCAATTTATCAGACTCCGTTTTCACGTAATTTTCTATCGGTAATATTAAAATCACAACGCTCCAATTTAAATTTTATAGTTATTATTATTATTAATTTTGCTATACTTGTTTTATATAATAAATTCATTTCTTTTACAATGCAATCTTTGCTTTCAGTAGGTAGCATTAGATATAGACCAATTCCTTCTCCTGATACAATTGTTTGTTGGGTTAATGATCAAATCATACCACGATCTGAGTGAATAGAGTCTTGAATGTGTTCTGCCAGAGCTAGACGTTGTTAAATACAAATTTAGATTTCAACATTGCGTTGAAGTCTTGGCGCCCATTAAAACAACATAGCTTAGGCAAAGGTAAACAGTTACATTTCTCTCCCAACAGTGTGGGCTAGCGAAACCATTACATTTGTCGCTACCAACATGGGGCACTAACAAATAACCATTACACTTTGTGTAATTTCTTAAAGAAAGTGTTCCCTAAAATGTTAGTATTCTGGTAAGGAACATCAGGCCGGATTTTAACCTGTTTTCTGAGCATTGTAGCTTTGGAGGTGGGGGAGGGGAGGGATCGTTGGTTCGTTTTGGTGCGGTAGCCTTGTGTACAATAGTTTGAATATGTCTAGGGTAGTACTATTTAAATTTTATTATATTCTCGTTAAGAACATTAGGTCGAATTTTACATGCTGTCTTTTAAGCATTGTAACGTTGGAGGTGGGAGGGAAAAGGTGGGGTCGTTGGTTCGTTTCCGGTGAGAGAAATTATGGTGTGGCATACCTAGCGATGATTTGTGTAGTTTAATTTTATTACGAGGTAAGTACGCTTCTATCCTAAAATATATTCTAGTAACGATCACTTCCCTTCGTCGTGCTGTAACTTTATTTCCCCAACCACGCTAATCTTGTGGTGTAGGTGAGTGGGATGGGGGAGGAATTGATTTGGTTTAAAGATAAACGTGATAGTGTAGCATAGTCTCATTATGTTTCGTCAAAGCTTTTTCGTATTAGGGAAATCTAAAATTGTTTTAGAACTTCTTCCTTGAAAAACTTGTTCGTCAGCTAATCCCGCAATAGGCTACTTACTTCAATGGCTACCGATTTATTTACTAGTTGTCTAGGATGGAAAGGGGTGGGGAGTCAAAAAGTGACATTGTAGGCGTACATTATGAAAAAAAAAAGGGGGCTACGTGTCGAACTGCGACTTTTTAAACTGATTTTTCTAGCGTTGCGAATGACATGTTACAAATTTGAATGTGGTTTTCCAGAGACATTGTTATTTTTGTTTGACCTCTTTATGAGCTTTGGTATTCTCATAGCTATTTCTTGTTATTTTTTGGGTCATGACGTGCCACACAAAGAGCTCCTGGTTGGAGTTGGTTGATTCGATGGGATATAAGATGTCTCTGTGGTTATCGATCAAAGGGAAAACTACAGCTTTTTGTGAAATTTGCGAGTGCTCAATTGACTGTGCCAAGAAAGGAGTAAACGCTGTCAACCAACATGTGCTGACCGGATAAACACAAAAAAAATAATAATGCAGAGGCAAGATGGGATACAACCCAGCAACGATATATGAAGTGCTCAGCCACATCTTCAAGCTCTGGAATTCCGGCTTCAATGGGTATCTCGACTGAAAAATGTTATCAAGTGGGTGTGGTTTCCCTTAAGGACAGGACGTACAGGCAAGAGCTCCAATGGGTTATAAAATGTGTGGAGTCCAATTATTTCGCATCTTCTTGTGATCATATTTCGGACTTATTTAAACATATGTTTGGTTCGGGAGTAGGCGAGGATTTCAGTTTAGGTAGAAGTAAATAGGATATTTGATGACAGAAGCACTGGGTCCACACTTTAGAAAAATTATGTTATGATGATGCCATGCAATCTGACTACTCCCTGTGTTTTGACGAAACAACGAATATTGAAGGACTGAAAGAACTGCAGTCTTTGATTTGTTCCTGGTCGAAAATGGAAGATAGGATCGTAGGACGTCCTTTAGAGACTTTTTTTTATTGGCCATGCAACTGCAGAAATTATTGTTTAACACTTGGTAAAGGCTTTAGAAAATGCAGATCTAGCCATTTCTAGACTGTTAATGTTGAGCTGTGATGAACCTTTTGTTAATAAGACTGTTATAAGAAAATGGTTTTCGTGGTTTCCCATTTTCACCACCAGGCAAATGCCGGGACGGTTCCTTTCAATAGGTCCACGGCCGATTTCCTGCCAATATCCTTTCCCTGACCCGTCCTGAAAAGAAAAGTACATGGCCATTGGCTGCATTAATAAAATTATTATAAGACTAATGAACGAGCTTATAAAAAAAAGGGGGGAAAAAAGAACTTGTCGATATTGGAACTTGCAATCTGCATTTTTGAAAGACTTGAAAAATTCGGCATGGACATAAGTGATTTTGCAGTGAAAGTGTATTTGTTTTTTAATGACTTTCCTAGTCGCTGGGAAGACTTTGTGATGATCCAAACCAAGCTTCAGTTGTCAAATCACAGATTCATCAAGCACGTGGGATCGCGATGGCTCACTTTGGCACCGGCAGCAAAAAGGTTGATAGAACAGTGGGCTGCCCTCAAGGTTTATTTCATCGAGTTTTTGCCCAAAAACGGCAGCAAGCAGCTTCTAATGAGCACCCGCTATAGAATTATTTTATATGTCTTGAAAAGACCTCGTACGAAGGCAGAAGTCTGCTTTATTATTGAAAGTGCAGAAATCTTCGAAAGATTTTCATTACTTTTCTAGAGAGAAGAACCGTTAATCCACGTTCTGCACAAAGAGATACTGTCTCTTAACACTGTTCTGTTCGGAAAAGTAGTGAAGGGCCATGTCTTAAAAAGACCTGAAAAGCCTGACCAGTTCTTCAGGAAATCTCCTTTCGTTAGGAGACATTGTGTTGGACAAGGAAACACAACAAGCTCTGAAAAACGTCCCAGGTGTCGATGCCCTGCAATTCAAGAAGGATGTTCAGGAGCACTTCTTTGCTGCCGGTGAATATTTTAGACAGAAATCTGTACTCGCTTATGATGCCGCGAAACATTTCACATTTCTGAAACCTTCCGAGAGAACCAAATCCACTTCTCGTAGTATGGCTAAAGTTGCCCGCTGCATGCCATTTGAGGTGGCCGAAAGTCGCCTTGACGATGAATGGACGTTGCTGCAGGTAGAACAGCAAATTGATAATTCCGATGAACAATTACCTGTGGAGGAATATAGGAAGAAGGTATTTTCCCTTAAAAACGCATCAAGCGAAGTATCCAACGATTCAGCACCTTGTCAAAGCCTCATTGTCTTTAGCTCATGGCAGGAGTGGAGTGGGAAGAGGTTTTTCTCTGTCTGGCAAAGTTTTGTCTCCTGACCGTTCAGCAATGTTGTGCGCATCACTCAACGCCAAACTTAACATTTGCCACGGATTGAAACAGTTTGAGAACAAGCCACAGAACGTTCCCATAACTCCCGATTTGATCACCGCAGCCAAATTTGCTCATTCGAAGTACCAGGAAAAACTTGAGAAAGAGAGAAAAGCTAAAGAGGAATCAGAGAATCAGAAGAAACTTAAAGAAGAAAAGAGACTTGTAATCGAAGCAAACAAAGATGGAGGAAGGAAGATTGCAAATAAAAAAGCTGGAAAAAAGGTGAAACAAGCGAAGACTGAGGACGCAAAACAGGTAAAAGCGTCCGACACTCTTCTTGATGAAGCGACGAACAGATTAAAAGAAGCTATCAAGAAGAATGACTTGGAAGGAGAGAGAGTTGCACCAGGGCTTTTGGAAGGAGCACAAGCTCTGAAGAAGGAAGGGAAAAACAAGGAGACGAAGACAGAAGCTCTTCAAAAAAATTGGACAAGAGAAAGGCGTCACTCATATCATCATTTTTTTTCGAAGAAACCGAAGACTGACTAATGTCTAACTGATTACTAATTTTAGTCCAAAACCAGTGTTACTTTTTACTTTAATTCTGTCAGTATGAGACTACTCTCATGGTGTAAGATTGTAGTTGAGTTATTTTATTTTATTCCATTTTATTTTATATAATAAAATATGTATAACGTTTGAATGTGTGTTTTTTCCCCTCCGTTTTTTCATACCTTTTAACAAGGCGCCTTATTGTTTATCCAAGAATTGTGCATAAATATAGGTATATTTTGTTTTTGTTTTAAATAGAAAGAGTGTATTTTGCATACCACGCCGTTCAAATATTTGTTTATGTATGTACAGTGTATATACAGTAATTAAGAAATGTTTCAACTAGCTACGGAAAAAAATATGCAGCTACCGGTATTTTAAATCTTTGGAACAACTACAGTACTAATATGGCAGCGGTAAGCTGTAATGGGTCAGTTTTGTAATTTATAACTTGTCCAGCATGGTACTATCGCGATCGTAAGTAATGCGACACCCACGCTACTTCAAACGCGTGTAACTCTCAAACAGTAAGACGTACAAAATAATGTTAAGAATTAAAGTTGGAGATCTTACTAAGATGTGTTACTTGGATTCAGAGAACATTTTTGTGCCTCTTAACATATACAAGCGTTTGAAGTAGTGAGGGTATCCCATTACTTATGATCCCGAAAGTACTTATGGCCTTGTGACGAGTAACGGGAACATGCGTTTCTCTACTAAAGGTCTGTGCACTGCGTCGTTACCTCGAGGGAAGCTCGTATTTGAAGTTTTGCTTGTTTACTTTTCTTTACTTTTTCTTTGAAAAAATATTTACTTTTATTCACTATAAAAAACTGAATATTTACTTTTTGTACTTTTTTTGCTGCCGTACCTCGCTGGAAGCCCTGAAACTAGTTTGCCTATCGTCATCAGTGGCGGCCAATACGTGTACGTTTCTTCCTGCAATTCTAATAGTTTGTGTCCACTCAATGGAGATGTTGTTGGTGACTTACAGACCGACTCAACCGAACTACAGCACCACCAAACATTTTACAACCACACATCGGTATCACTGATACTTACGTAGGGATTCAGGCCATTTTATTGAGAAATTATAGAACATACGTCTGGAATCTGGAATAATTACCTCCATTTTATTGGTCAGTATTGAGCCCGTATGAGCTCATGCTGGTGATATATTCTTTGGGAACATGTCCAATTACGACGACTACGTGTAGAACACATCCGGAAGCTCGAGCTAGCTTCATCATGCTTCAGATACTATTTTGACTTTGGAGAGTTATTATAAATACTAGTGCGCCTGTGCGAGCTTTCGCAACGTGAATGTAGGTTTATGGGGTAGTAGAAGAGAATGTGGGAGAAGGAAGTTATAAATATTGAAGAAATGTATTTATTGTTGTTAAATGGCATATGTACATGAGAAGAATACAAAGAAATATGTATAACAGTGTTTTGTACTGGTTATAGCACCTCTTTGTAGACAATATTCGATGTTACAATGAATTCATCGGTTATTGTTTGTTCGGGAGTTACTTCTACAACAGTTTTTATATTTGCAAAGTGTTGAACCCTAGAGAAAATGACATATAATTGTCCATGTGAGAATACTGGATTTGGTAGGTAAATGCCTGCTTTATCTAGAGTTTGACCCTGGGCCTTGTTTGTTGTCATTGCGAAGGCAATCTTTACAGGGAACTGTTTTCTACATAGTTTGAATGGTATAGTTGGATCGGATGGCATCAATTTAATTCGAGGAATTATAACTAATTCATTGGAACCTACTGGTTTCGCGATAATATTGTGATCATTCAACTTGCTGCTTCAGCAAGGAAAAGCAGCAGGGTGTGATCAAATTACTGGGGAATTAATAAAGGCAATGGGGTGGTACATAGTGCCTTATTTAAAGTTTCTTTTGGACTATGTCATGAACAATAGTAGAATACCAAAGGAACAGAAGGAATCTATAATAATACCAATTTCACAAAGAAATTTATAATGTAAAAGTCCTTCGTGGTGTTGATGTTGATTCGGATCATTACATTTCCAAGATTAAAATCAAATTAACTCCTAAAAGGAAAAATAAACCTCAAAAATTCAATAGCAAAAGATTGTATGATCCTAGTTCAGTTATCAATAATCCAGTATATTTTGAGCAATCCATCACGCTTTTAAGTGACAACTTGGGGACCACTGTTAACAAATTAAAAGCCGTAGCGGAAGACGTTGCTCCCATTAAAAAACGAAAGAAACATGCATGGTGGAATGAGGATTGTGATATAGCAATTCTACGCCGGCATTCAGCTTGGTTGAAGGACCAACAACAAAAAACTGAAAGTTCTAGGGAAGAATTAAAAATGCTAGAAGGTTAACGGCCAAAGAAATCAGGAGGGTTAAAAGAGAATATCAGAAGGAAACCTTAAAATCTATTGATGAAGCTTTCAATCGCCATAAAACAAGAGACTATTATAGGACATTTAAACAATACCAATCAAAATTTACTCACCCTACTCTTTTGATGAAGGATACGAACGGGCAGGTGGCCCATAATGATTATGACAATGCAATAATTTTGGCCGATTACTTCATAAAATTACTTAATAGTGATGAACCTGAAGATTCTTTTGAATTCGATCCCTATCCTAGAAATAAAATACCCCTGGAAAAGATCATACCGCCGGTTTACGATGAAGTGCGTACAACGATTGATTCACTTAAGAATTTTAAAGCGGCAGGAGGGAATAAAGTAGTAGCAGAACTTTGGAAGAATGCTAATGTACAGACTATTCATAACCTACATAAACATCTTATTGACATTTGGAATACAGAAAAATTGCCTGAAGAGTGGAATATTGCAATTATACACCCCATACACAAAAACGGCGATTGATCAGATCCTAGCAATTATCGAGGGATATCGTTGCTGGATGTCACGTATAAGATTTTTTCAAAGATTTTATATTCCAGAATTCACGAACAACTTGGTAATGAACTTGGTGAATATCAGGGTGGTTTCCGTCCAGGACGAAGCTGTCCAGATCAAATTATCAGTCTCAAATGGATTATAAAACATCACAGGATTAGGAGCAAAGATTTAGTGATCACATTCGTTGATTTTCAAAACGCTTATGATAGTATCCATCGCGAATCTCTATTGAATGTCCTTACTGAATTTGGTTTACATCGAAAACTTGTTAACCTTATTGCGGTCACTCTTAAGAACACTAAATCTAGAGTTAGGTTTAGAAGTGAAACCTCTGAGTCATTTGAAATCCATACTGGTCTTCGGCAGGGAGATGGATTATCTCCATTGTTGTTTAATTGTGTGCTGGAAAAAGTTATGCGTCAATGGAATAAGGTTTGTCCACCAAATGTTAAGATTGGAAAAAATGCTTGATTAAATTTTCTCGCCTTTGCAGATGATCTAGCATTATTAGCAACTAGTATCGAAGAAGCTAAATTTCAGGTAGAGGAATTGGAACGATTAGCACCAAAGGTTGGGTTGAAAATTTCCTTTGAGAAATTATGCCATCTTATGACTGCATAATGCCCAGAAAATAAGGATTGTGAAAAAATTTAAATATCTTGGTGAGATCAACACTTGGAATGCCAATGAGAGAGCATCAATAGATAGTAGGACACTAAAATTGCGACGAGCACAACAGATTACCTGGCCAACATATAAGAAACAGTCTCTTTCGATTAATGCTAAACTTCGACATTATTTCTCCGTCGTTAAGCCAGAAGCAACATATGCAAGTGAAACTTTATTTAAACTAAACACCCGATCAACAATTGACAAACTACAGAAGGTTGATAGATGGATTCTTCGGACAATACTCAATAAAAAACACCCGGTTGAGGGCCAGTGGAGACTTTTGCCCAATTCAATACTTTACAAGGAAAATGAATCTATCATTGACACGCTGCGAAAACGAAGGATTGCGTTTTTTGGACACATATCCTGCTTGCCAAATAGTAGACTCTTGAAACAACTTTTTGACTTCTTTTGGAATAGTAAAACAAAAATCACGTGGTTTAAAGAAATACAAATGGATTTAGACGAATTGAAAATTACTAAGCATCAAATTGAACATAGAGAGGAGAAACGGCTTCTGAATAACAAATACACTCGACTAACATTCAAAATTTCACAGCGTAAGCAATATGTTATATCTGCCGAAGAACGGGCTGCAAGATCTTCCAGAAGGAAGAAGTGGGCGTAAACAGTGTAAATAAATAAATAAATAAATAAATACCAATTTATAAGGGAAAGGGAGATAGAAGTAAACCTGAGAACTACAGACCAGTAAGTCTGACCAGTGTAGTTGGTAAAATCTTGGAGAGTTTAATAGTAAAATATATTAGAGGGGTATGTGAAGATAAAAATTGGTTCCTGAGGAGCCAGTATGGATTTAGAAAGAAATTTTCTTGTGAGGCACAACTGGTGGGTTTCAGCAGGACATATCAGATCGGTTTGATCTAGGGGGACAGTTGGATTGCATAGCTATAGACCTTTCCAAAGCTTTTGACAGAGTGGAACATGGAGTATTATTAAAGAAACTGGAGAGAATGGGATTGGACTCAAGGGTTGTACGTTGGATAGGAACATTTCTAAATTCAAGGGTTCAGAGAGTCAGAGTAGGGAATTACGTATCACAGGAAGAGAAAGTTAAGAAGGGAATTCCACAGGGTAGTAAAATTGGTCCATTGCTTTTCCTAATATACGCAAATGATTTAGGGAACAATATAGCATCAAAAATAAGATTGTATGCAGATGACATTATCGTCTATAGGAAAATAAATAATATAGAGGATTGTAAAATATTACAAAGGGACCTCAACAGTATCCAACATTTGGTTGAAGAGAACTACATGAAGGTTAACGGAGGTAAATCAACTGTCACAATATTCACAAACAAGAGATTAAAAACTGAATTTCAATATACATTGGATGGGGTAATCGTACCAAAAGATGACAAGTGCAAATACTTAGGTGTGAGATTTGATAGTAAATTGCACTGGAAGGGTCATGTTGGAGACATTGTTGGGAAAGCATACAGATCGTTGCATGTCATTATGCGACTAGTTAAAGGATGCAACAAAGATATAAAAGAGAAAAGTTACCTAAGTTTGGTTCGTCCAATATTGTAATATTCAAGCAGTGTATGGGATCCGCACCAAGAATACCTAATAAAAGAAATTGAGAGTGTGCATAGGAAAGCAGCTAGATTTGTGATAGGGGATTTTAGGAGAAGAAGCAGCGTATCAGATATGTTAGAGAAGCTTGGGTGGGAAACATTAAGTAAGAGAAGGGAGAAAACAGACTTGTAGGGTTATATAGAGCGTCTACAGGAGAGGAAGCATGGGGGGATATCCGTGAGAGGCTTCAATTGGAAAGTAATTATATTGGCAGGGCAGACCACAAATTCAAAATTGGACGGCACTTTAGCAGAAGCGATTGGGGTAAATTTTCATTCATTGGGTAGGGTGTGAAGGAATGGAACAATTTACCAAGGGCGGTGTTTGATCCCTTTTAAAATCAGTCCAGTTATTCAAGAGCAGAGTAGACAAAACCAGGGAAAAGGAAGAACTGGTATAACTTAGAGCTGTATTCCTAGAAACATTACATGTGCTATGTAATTCCTACAGCAGTTGTGAGAGGGGATTCAATCAATGTGTGAATAGTACATTAAGTTACTGTATTCTTTTAATATTGTGTAGTGTTTGTACATTAAGTTACTGTATTCTTTTAATATTGTGTAGGGTTTGTTACTGTATTCTTTTGGGTGTTTGTTACTGTATTCTTTTAATATTGTGTAGTGTTTGTAAATTATGTACCTCATTTGCCACCGAGGTTGACACCTCATTGCAAATAAAGTGATTTGGATTTGATTTTTTGATTAGACGTAATCTGTTTACTAATCCGCGTTTGGAGTTAAGGTTTCTTATGCGTATAATTATGGTATTAATCTTAAGAGTCAATTTGTGTGGAGGCAGTCCTGAAGGGTCAATGCTGTTTAGGAACTCGGTCGGATATACCGTATTTGAACCGTATTTAAACTCAAAATGGCGGATATGTAAAAGGTTAATATTCTAAACGTAAGCAAAAATAAGAAATTACGCAGGTTTACCGAGGATTACGCGAGTGACTAAAGTGTTAAATATTGTGTGAACAGTGTAGGTAAAATACGTAAGAGAAATACAATACAATACAAAACTTGCTAAAAGAGAAGTCATATAACATTTAATATCATGACGGTCAACTGTGCTCCATGCGGCAAAAAGATCAAGAACAATCAGCAGGCTGTAGGATGTGATGGTGAGTGTGGACGCTGGTTTCATGTAACATGCATGAAAATGAGTAAAGACACGTACCAACAATTCCGGAAAGATGCTACTTTCAAATGGTCATGCAATCGGGAAGACTGCCTCCCGCAACCTAACCTCAAAGAGGTTATGGCATCTTTCTCCCAGAAACTTGAGGAATCCCTTTCGGCGATGAGAGAAGAAAACCACGAGGTAAGAAAACTAGCAACTTTCTTATCAGAAAAGTATGATGAACTCCACCGGGAAATTGAAACTCTGAAGAAAGAGAGAAAAACCGTCAAGGACGCAGAAATGGCAGCATCTAGAGCTATCAACGAATTGGAGGAACTAAAACAGTACCAGCGCAAGAACAACTTGATAGTGTATGGAATACCCACGGAAAGAGAGGAGGATGTATTTCACAAAATCTCGGACATTGGCAAGACGTTAGGAGTTGAAATCACCAGGGCAAACATAGACGCAGCTCACCGCCTCCCGTCAACAAAGCCTGGGCCTCAACCGATAATTGTGAAATTAAATAATAGGTGGAAGAAGGAAGAGATTCTCAGTAGCAGAAGACAAAAGAAGACCCTGAAGACGAGTGAAATTGGTTACAGTGATGGTGGTAATATATATATCAATGAACACCTGACCCCAAGAAATGAAACCATCGCCAAAAAGTGCCGTGAATTGAGACAACAGGGAAAAATCTTTGCAACTTGGGTCAGAGACTGCAAAATATACATTCGGAAAAATCAAAATGGACCCTCAAAGCTTATATCAAGTGCTGAAATACTGGATGAACTCGCCCTCTCAAACTAAAATCAATGTAATAGTAAGATATCTACTAAGTATTATCCCATATGGAACTAGAATTACAGAAATTAAATTTTTTAGGTAATGCTAATAATAATACACTAGAATTAACCGAGTGTAACTGTAATACACTTAGCGATTATTATAAGATTAAGGACAGTAAACAGATAATAACCGATACCAGTACACTAAAATGCGTACACATAAATGCACATAGCATAAAAAACAAGTTCGATGATATCCAAATAATGTTAGACAGAATCAAAGGTGTAGATGTCCTAGCAATCTCAGAAAATTGGTTAACAGAACAAACAAAAATGTTTTTCAATATTAAGAAATATGTTGCATATCACATAGTTAGAAAGCAAACTGGCGGGGGAGTATCTTTGTATATTTCAAACAAATGTAGCAGTACCCTTGTAAAGGAAATAAATTCCACCCACAGCATACTGCACATTACTGTGAGAAAAGGCCATCAAGAATACAATATAATCACTGCTTATAACCCTCATAAAAGCAACATTCCACACTTTCTAACTGATCTCGAAGTAATTATTAGTTCTTACTCAACGAATCCTGTTATAATACTAGGTGATATGAATATCGATCTATTATTTGGGGACAGATATACTAGTAGTTATATTAACCTAGTCAAATCATACGGTCTAGTCTTATGTAATACAAAATATCCAACTCGTGTAACACAAACTAGCTCTACTCTAATTGATCATGTATTGGCGAATGACTGTGACAAAATATGTAATGTCTATAATATTGATAATGATTTGAGTGATCACCATTTACTCATCTGTGAAATGAGAAACAAAAAGATAAACAGGAACTCAATATGTGATGATAGGCCAATAGAAAAGGATAAAATAAACTACAAAAAACTTAATAAATATTTAATAACTCAAGAATTTGTATGCAATGAAACTAACATCAATGACTACTACAATAAATTCTGTGATTTTATTAATAAAGGAATAGAAGCCTGTACTATGAAATATACGAATAAGGAGCCAAGTGCCCCACCAATAAAACCCTGGATCACACAAGATCTTTTAGCACTAATACACAGGAAAGATAAGATATATACAAAAACCAAAGTTAAAAATCCATCTGCAGAAATTTTAGAAGAATATAAAATTATTGGCAACCAAGTTACAAAACTTAAGAGAAACCTACAAAGAAACTACTTTGACCAAAAAATTCAAAATGCAAATAATCAGAGGGAAGTGTGGAGTGTTGTTAATGAGATGTTAAATAGACCAAAGAAGGGGAAAAATGAAATTGTCAAACTTATAGTCGACGGCACAAATGTCGAAAAAAAGGAAAATATATGTGATGAAATTAATAAATATTATGTCAATATTGCTAACAGTATATGGGAAAATCAAGGAAACGGTTCTACCTCGGGCATTACAAGCTATAAAAATACTACTAGCACTAAGACAATCTTTATGTTACCTACTGATGCTAATGAAATACAATCAATTATAAACTCCCTAAAACACAAAAACAATATAAGTGAGGACAACACTACTAATGTCATGCTACAATTGTGTCTTGAGGGCCTTACACCATATCTTGTCAAAATAATAAATCTTTCACTGATGACTGGTATATTCCCCGATGCCTGTAAAGTCTCTAGGGTGGTCCCGATCTACAAAAAAGGGGACAAAACCCACCCATCAAATTACAGACCCATTAATATTATATCTGCCATCAGCAAGGTTCTAGAAAGCGTTGTTAAACGAAGACTTATGAATTTCTTCATGAAAAATGATTACTTTGCAAACTGCCAATATGGGTTTATTCCAAATAGAGGAGCTGATAGTGCTATATTTGAAGTAGTAACTGATGTAGAAAAGGCATTAGATGAAAACAAACTAGCTGCTGGTGTGCTAATTGACCTTCAAAAAGCCTTCGATCTGGTTAACCATAAGATTCTCCTTAATAAACTAGAATTTGCAGGCATCAGAGGAGTGGCACATGATTGGTTCAAGAACTACCTCACTAACAGAAAACAATATGTTGCAATCGATAATGTAAAAGGATCTCAAATGAGAATTGACACAGGAGTACCTCAAGGTTCTGTCTTAGGACCAATTCTTTTCTTGGCCTATATTAATGATATAGTATTATTAGAATTGAAAGGCAAGCTTAAACTATTTGCAGATGATATTTTTATACTCTATCTGGGAACATCTGAACAGGAAATTATGCTAAATATTAATTATGATCTCAATAAGCTGGTGGATTGGTTGAGAGCACACAAAATGGTTATCAATATCACTAAAACAAAATATTTGTTCTTCCATAAACCATCATACAAGATTGAGACCACAAACATAGTCAACATAGCCAACAAAGAAATAGAAAGGGTTAAATCGGCAACATACTTAGGTATCACACTAGATAGTACACTAACCTGGGAAAATCATGTAGAAAATGTAAAACATAAAATCAGCCCTGTAATTGGTATTATTTTCAGATTAAGATATAGCTGTCTTACTAGCCAACAATTGAAAAATATATACTTTGCTCTGATACATTCACATCTAATGTACATGAATTTCATATGGGGATATTGTAAGAAGGAGCTGATAAAAGAACTTGAGATACTCCAGAAACGTGCTATAAAATCTATCTTTGGATTACCTTGGCTCACACCCTCAAATGAATTGTACTCAGGAACTAAAATTATGCCACTGCAAAAACAAATAGCTATGTCAGCAACAGTATTTGTATACAAATTAGAAAACAAATTGATACACACACACATCCATTTTACCCATGCAAATGACATTCATCACTATGCAACAAGAGGAGTAAATCAAATATTCACCAGCCATTCCCAATCCATTAAATTTGGAACTAAAGGAATTATGTCCTCTATAATAAAAGAATATAACTCGCTACCATTAGGCATAAGGGAAAGTTTCTCTATAAAAACATTTAAGAGGAAAACAAAAGACTTCCTATTAAGGAATGAATAGCCAATGTACAATAGCCTTAAGCAATGCAATGTATCATACCGTATTATCTCTGTAAAGTTAGTCACTAGCAATCTAAGTTACTATTAAACTAAACAATAATGTTACAAAAATTATATATATGCCATGCTGTAACTATGTTACTTGATTGTCCCTAACACGAGCTCAGGCTCATTGGGACCTATGTAAATAAATAAATAAATAAATAAATAAATAAACATCTAGTGGATCCTGTGTTTGAACTGAATCCAAGCTGAGGTAGGTTTTGCTTTCGGCGGTAAGTAAGTTCTGAACGATCTGATCATTGATTTTTCCGCAATCTTCATTTTTAGCGCAGAGGATTGCTGTACGTAATAAGGTGTGGATGTTGTCCGCATTGATTTGGCTTCCGAAAGTGTGTTGTACTAAGTCCTGAGGGGAGCAATAGCATTGCTTGGGTATTAGAATACTGGCGGGGTTGACGGTGTCGTGTGGTGGCAAGGCTCCATTTCCCATCTGGAGTAACCAATGAGAGAATTATTGGTCACCGGCTGCTCACATGTTGGTGGTGAGGCAGTGATGTGCTACTTGCGACCACAGTGGCGAGGACTTGACACACGCCTCTCGTCATCATCATCATCAAATTCCAGCTCCAGTCGCCCGGGTGCTGTTAACGAGCCCTCGCCACCTTTTCCTGTCCATGAATAGTTGGTCTTCATGGGTCCTTCTCCAGTCTAGCCCTTTGTCTTCAAGATCATCCTTGATTTGGTCCAACCATTTCTTCTTTGGTCTTCCTACTGGTCTTTTTTCTGGGATAATCTTGTTGAAGTAAGCTTTTGGTGTCCTCTCATCTCCCATTCTTTGAAGATGCCCATACCATCCTAATCGTTGCTTCTGCAAATATTTTGCAGCACTGATATCTATGCCAGCCTCTGTCCTGTTTGTTTCGTTCCTTACTTTGTCTCTCCTTGTCCTTTGAAGCATTGTTCTTATAAACTTCATTTCGGATGCCTGAATCCTACTTTCTTCTCTTCTGGACAGGGTGCATGTTTCTACTCCGTAAGTTAGAATTGGGATGTAGTATGTCTTAAACAGTATATGTTTACACTTCCTGGGCACTTTATTATCCCACAGTAGTGTTCTAACTTGTGCATATAAGCAGGCCTCTACGATGGTGATTCTATTTCCGCGCCTCACAACTGGAAGGACCTGCCGGAAATCCCCTCCAAAAACGATAATTTTTCCTCCGAAAAGAATGTTTAGCCCTGTGGTGTCCGTCAGGAGTCGATGCAATGAAGACAGTGCTTCCTTAGTGATCATTGAAACTTCGTCCCATATTATGATTGCTGCGTCTCTAATTGTCTGCGCCTCAATGGAATTAGGTCTGATTGAGGAGACAGACGTGTCCGTAATGGGAACGGGAAATTTGAAGATGGAATGGGCAGTGTGGCCATCTTCAAGCAACCTCGCCGCTATTCCAGTCCAAGCCACAGACAGAACAGTTTTTCCTTGGCCACGAAGTGTTTGTTTGAGGGTCTGGTAGACAAATGTTTTGCCAGTTCCGCCTGGACCATTGACGAAGAATGAATTGTGTGAGTCGCAATGAACGCTCGCTAGAACCTCATCGACAATTGCTTGTTGCTGGTCGTTTAATTGGTTGTACATGATGTGTCCCTTTTCTGCGTCGGCTTGACGGTTGATTGGGTCTGGATTGGGGAGCTCTTGAAGATGAGGCACTGGTAAGCCGTAGTCTTGACAGGAGCGTCCGTGAACCTGGAGGAATTGCTGAATTTGGAGCATAGCCAGGTTATGCGCAACGTCAGGTTCACAGTCCCTCAAGTAATCCTCCGCCAGATGTCCTTTGAAAGTGTCCCAAAGTTGCAGAGCATCTACAGGTGAACAGAACACGCAAATGGTACCGAAGCGATCCCGTAGTTGCCTCGGCATTTGAAACGTCGAAGCTTCCGCGAGACATTGAAACCACTCTCTGTCATTCTGCAGCAAGTTAATCGAGTTGCCGCCATTTAGAAAGATCACACCTTTGACGGTCCGGAGAGATTCGTAACTGGTGGGTCTCTTGACATGAAGGAGAAGAAGGCGCAAGCTGAAGCGCTCTTTATCGGCTGGATTGACTGTGTAGATTCTGCCCAGAGTTTTGGTGAACCCTTGCCTTGGCTTCCACTGGTTATTTCCCCAAACAAAGTGTTGTGGTATCTCCGAGTAGAAGTACTCCCTCGCGCAAACATTGTCTTGGCACAGTTGAAAGAATGCAGTCAAATTTGTGTTTCGCTCATTTCCCAAGTCAGGTATAGGATCATCGCCAACATGGAAGTACACTAACTGTTCCTATGGTAATTGGACAGGCAGCCGCTCTATTGTGTGCGATTTTTGGTACAAAGGACGTTCGTGGAGGCGCCACATTGCCTCGGGAGGACTTGCGTAGCGACAGTTGATAAATCTTTCGGCCTCGTCATGATTCAGCTGCTCCCCTGGATCCTGTGCTGCTGCCAAACGCAGGGCCACGCAATCGTGGCCTTTGTACATGTATTTGTACAGGTATTTAAACGAAGTGATCGTTGAACATATTTCTACATTAATGTGAGCATTATATTTTTTCGAAAACCATTTGTTGTAAGGTACAACCCACCTATTGTCTAGGGCGCAATCACCTTTTAGAACTGTATGAACGTCATTCCTCCTGCAGTACAGAGGATAACCGTTCACGTTCATGACTGTCTCTGATGTGAATTCTTTAGGGAAACCTTTAGTACATTTTTCACCATCCATGCAAGGTGCCTGTAAATTTAATAATAATAATAATAATAATAATTTAATAATATCAACTATTAACGACCAATCCCTTCCCCGCCTCACATAAACTAACGAGTCACTTTTAAGCGCTCCAGGTCTATATGGGGTTTCTTGAACTCGTTAAAACCTGCCTAATTTAGGGCTTGGTTTATTGAGAATGTGGTACAATGTACATCCTTCCTACTTAGCATTTTTTCCCATGTTATGCCCCATTTTTTAAATTTTTAAAATATTAAAATTTATATTTATTGCCTGGCTTCTTTCGTTATGTTCTTACATTTTTGTTTACGGGATTGTTGCCTAGTAGTACGAATAGCGGTGGACTCTCCAAGAATGTGTGCTCATTTAGATTATCTGGGTTGTTTAGTTTAGCTAAAAGAATTTCTATGACTTATTATATGTTTCATAGTGTATTATTTTTAGGTCTGTTTCTACATCTGTGAAGCTATGTCCGGTGTCTTAGTTACAAATTTAAAAATATTATTGCAAGTCTAAAAATCAAGTAGGCTACCATTAGATTACATTCTAAATGTTATAAAATAAAACTGTTGAGAAAGCCTCAAATCAATGTCTACTCCATGATAAAAAAAAGTTTCAACTAAGGAATCTATTTTGTTTGGGCAGCAAAGGTTCAATTTTATTCCACTAGGGGACCCGTGCGAGAAATCTCGCATGTTCATAAACCACACTTTCCCCAATAGGTTTATAATGAGAGACTTAGGGAGAAAGGTTGTTATGTTTTTATTTCAACCAGATGATTATATTATAGAACACCATTTACATTTCAGTTGGAATTCCAAGTTCTACATTCGCTAACTTAAGAAGGCAATCACTGAAAATTGGATCATCATAACACTCACTGGTTATTCGACATTTATGAAATTATACGATTTGAGTAGGCCTACTCATTCCTTTGATTTAATGTTTCTGAAATCCATGGAAAATGATAAAGGAAATACCTCAGAATGTTAAAAGAACATGAAACTGGCGTCACAGGGGCCAAAATGTGAAGTAGACAGCAATTATTGAGCGTATTTGCCTTCAGCAACAGTATTTACAAATCGCACACTTCGTACATTTTTTAAAGTTATTTTTTAAAGCAATGATTGATATTTGTGAAATTAGAGTGCAATTCGTCACTGCTAATGTCTATTCTCTTTCATTTGAATGCTCATTTGTCACGATCAGTCGCTTGTGAGTGCCGCAGGAGAGATCTATACTATTGAAATTGTAGGAGTATATGGCAGGAGAAAGACGTCTAGGCGTATATGCAGTATACATGTTTAATACGAACTGAACGACAAGGTTACATGCAGGCGTATATATACAAAAACAGACAAAAGAATCAACGAGAACATTCTCGTAACTAGAACCGCCACCAATGGCGTTGCGCTTCCTGGCGCTGTATTTAAACCACAGATCAGCTGTTGGGTTACATATTTCTAACACACCCACTTAAACCAATAGCTGATCTAGAATGTAATAGACATTGTATACCAGACTTCAATCATAGAGTACCCTACATAAACATAATACAATTACTGAAAACATTTTTAGAACACAATGTATACTTAAAATACCAATTAACAGTTCAATCCCATTCCTTGGGTACAATACACATGTTTTGGTTTAGGTAAAGGTTTGGTGAGAATATCTGCAATCATTTCTTGTGTGGACAAATAGTGCAATGAAATGATTCTCTCTTGAACCTTTTCCCTAATGAAATGATGTTTGGTGTTGATGTGTTTAGTGCGCCTATGAAAAACAGGATTTATTGCAATTTTCTGTGCACTTTGACTGTCATTATACAAATCAATTTCTTGATTACAATCCATCAACACACACTGCAAATCACATTCACCTTTAACAAATTCAATTTTTATTGGACCTTGATTAGAACCAATCAAATCAAACATCAGATTCTTAAGATAAACTGCTTCCTTCGCAGCCTCTGACAAAGCTACATACTCGGCCTCTGTCGATGAGGTAGCAACTGAGCTCTGCTTATGAGCTTCCCATGATATGGCAGCATTAGCAAGCTTGAAAAGATAACCAGTATAGGACTTACTATCACTATCTGTGGAAAAACTGGCATCTACAAACCCTACCAAATCTAAACCAGTGCTCTTAAAAATGAGTCCTTGGTTTATCGTACCTTTAAGATACCTAAGTACCCTTTTGGCTGCAAGCCAATGCTCCTCACTGTGGCAAGAATTAAACTGACTTAAATATGACAATGCATAGGCAATATCTGGTCTAGTACACACACTCAAATACATGAGTGAACCTTATCAGCTGCTGATAAGGTTTATCATCCACGTTTTTGGCTTTAGACAATTTCATATTTACATCCATAGGAGTACCGATGGGATTAACATTAGTCATCTCAAACTTATTGAGCAGATTTTTTATGAACTGCGTCTGAGAAATTTTGAGTATATTGTTATCTGTGTCCCTTTCTATTTGCATTCCAAGAACCTGAGCAGCAGGTCCAAGATCTTTCATCATGAAATTTTGTTTTAAGACATCTTTTAGTTTACTAACTTCCTGCGGATTATTGTGAAACACAAAGAAATCATCAACGTACAGAGCAACAAGAATAACAGTATTGCCGATACTCTTTCTGTAAACACATGCCTCATTATGACTGTTTGTGTAGCCCGAAGCAGACAGAACTGTATGAGCCTTTCTGTGCCTCATATGTGCAGCCTGCTTTAGTCCATAAATGGCCTTTTTGAGCAAACAAACCTGGTCTTCCTTTCCCTTCACCTGGAAGCCCTCTGGCTGACACATAAATATTTCCTCCTGTAACTCTCCATTGAGAAAAGCAGTCTCACTGTCTAGATGATCAATCTGTAAATTTAATTCAACCGTTAAAGCAAACAACATTCTGAGTGTGCCATGCCGCGCAACTGGTGAGAATGTCTCAACAAAGTCAATGCCAAATTGCTGTGAAAAACCCTTTGCAACCAACCTTGCTTTATATTTTACATCACCATTTGTATTACACTTAGCTTTAAACACCCACTTATTCTGTACAATGTTTTTACCTTCTGGCTTAGGAACTAAAACCCACGCCTTATTAACCATCATGGAATCCTTTTCGCACTTCATGGCTTTATGCCATTCCTTCGCGTAAGGTGATGACAAGGCTTCACTTACTGTACATGGTTCACTTTGATCAGAACAATGAGTGTAATGCAGAATGTAATCAGGATATTGTCTTGGTCTTCTTTCTCGCTGGGGGTAGCGACGCGCTTCCTCATTGTGCTGTGATGGAATATCTTGATGATCAGGCTCAACTTCCACTTCTTCATTATGCTGTGGAGCTGGATCTGGAACATCCCTATCACATGCAGTCAATAGTGGTTTACTGTTTTCAGTGGTTAGGGGTATTATTGTATTCCCTGGTACCACTGGAGGATCTGTTAGAGCAGAGAAAGACATCTCATCAAAAATCACATCTCTCGCTGTGATTAATTCATGGGTTACTGGATGCTGGAGCCGGTACGCCTTTTTCTCATCCGAGTACCCAACAAATACCATTCTCTCAGTCTTGGGATCAAGTTTTCTTCTCAGCTGATCTAGAATATGAACGTAGGCATTACATCCAAACACTTTTAAGTGCGTCAGGTCTACTTTTTCTCCAGTCCACATTTGTTCTGGTGTTGAATTTGGTGTTTTCCGTGTAGGAGACCTGTTGACAAGATATGCAGCTGTATTGACAGCTTCTGCCCACATGCGTTTGTCACAGGCTGCACCTTGCATCATAGCGAGTGCTCTCTCATTCAGAGTCCTGTTCATGCGTTCTGCAGTTCCATTTTGCTCTGGTGTGTACCTTACTGTTAGCTGATGCTTGATGCCACGCTGTTTGAAAAACTCATCCATAGCTTTATTACAATACTCCCCACCATTGTCAGAGCGTATGACCTTGATTTTCCTTTCACACTCAATTTCAACAGAATTAGCAAATTGTTCAAAGATTTCTCTTACCTCACTTTTCCTTTTTAGAGAAAAGACAAAAACCTTCCTCGTATGGTCATCGATGAAGGTGAGAAAATATCTGGCTCCTCCCCAGGATTCCTCAGGCATCGGTCCACATAGTGTAACGTGTTTTTCGAGGGGTTTTATGCAACTGGCATAAGTCAGTAGGAAGCCATTCTATACTTATTTACGCGGCAAATTGTTCAGCCACGAGAATTTTTCATGTTAATTTATTATTATTATTAATTTATTATAATTATTATTAAGGTATTTTCGGAGCATTTTATAAAAATTATTAGCATTCAGATAGGTTTTCTATGTCTTAGAAAACGCTATCAAGCAAATTATTACGAACGACAATATTATAGAAAATTATGTGATTACGGAATTTTACGGAGTTTTGTCAGTTAGGGTATTTGAGAGACGTGACTCACTGGGAATTCTAATACAAGCTGATTCCTGTCGAGAAGCATGACGCAATCTTGGGTCGCATCGTCAAGAAGAGGCGAATTGTTGAAACGGAAAACGACTTCTCCCTCTCGCGCGACGAGTGTAATGAGGCAGAGGAGGGGAACTGGCGGCGTGCTCAGCCAATCAGGGGAGACAACGTAAGCTGGAAGTTGAGACTGGAGTGGGGGAACCAACAGGTGCATATATCGTTCGACCCGCCGTCGAACGAGGACTATCTGTGAAATACTTGAGGAGTATGGATGCGCGTGCGAGTCGCTCCGATGTTCAGTGGAGTTAGGTACTATCTGTGTAGAACTTGTAGAGTACGGTCGCAAGTGCGTGTCGCTCCGATGTTCAGTGGAGTTAGCGACGAACTTTTGTAAAACGTAACCAGTGCGGTTTTACGAGAGTTTGGGTCCGATGTACGGACCATAGAATTATCTAATCTACCAGTATATCATCAAATTTCGACGGAGATGACGACGTCCAGGAGACTGTGGGAAGCACACAACATCAGCAAGTACGAGGGAAATGCTGTGGCAATTTCCAATGGTAAGCGCAAATGACGCAGAAATACGCAATCTCTCATTTTTCTTTGTTTTATATTTCATAATTCAGTAACTTCATAGCTTGGAAATAAGAGTAAAATCAATTTATCAGACTCCGTTTTCACGTAATTTTCTATCGGTAATATTCAAATCACAGCGCTCCAATTTAAATTTGGTACTTATTATTATTATTATTAATTTTGCTATACTTGTTTTATATAATAAATTCATTTCTTTTACAATGCAATCTTTGCTTTCAGCAGGTAGCATTAGATATAGACCAATTCCTTCTCCTGATACAATTGTTTGTTGGGTTAATGATCAAATCATACCACGATCTGAGTGAATAGAGTCTTGAATTTGTTCTGCCAGAGCTAGACGTTGTTAAATACAAATTTAGATTTCAACATTGCATTGAGGTCTTGGCGCCCATTAAAACAACATAGCTTAGGCAAAGGTAAACAGTTACATTTCTCACCCAACAGTGTGGGCTAGCGAAACCGTTTCATTTGTCGCTACCAACATGGGGCTCTAATAACCATTACATTTGGCGCCGACAACTTGGGGCTGAAAACCTAATAACATTTGTGGAAGGAGAAGGGTATATATTTCTGTGCCTGTATTTTGGGGGTTATTTGACTGTATCAGTGTATATCATTATGGGGGATGAGAAAGAAAGACAGATGAGGTTACGTAGTGGTCATCAACGGGAGAGTGATGATACGAGCAGTATGTCGAGTGATGGTAGTACCGGGGTAGCGGAGGTAAATCCCGATACTGAAACAGGGAGTGTAGGCGGCCAACCAGAATTAAAAACTTTACTTCTCGAGTTCATGTATCAGAACAAAGTTAGTAGTGATGCCTTAAATGCAAAATTAGAACAGAATAATGCAAAATTAGAACAAAACAGTAGGGAAAATAAAGAAAGTACAGATGCCTTAAATGCTAAATTAGAACAAAGCAGTAGGGAAAATAGAGAGAGTAATGAAACTTTAAACGCCAGATTAGAACAAAACAGTAGGGAAAATAGAGAGAGTAATGAAACTTTAAATGCCAGATTAGAACAAAACAGTAAGGAAAATAGAGAGAGTACTGAAACTTTAAATGCTAAATTAGAACAAAACAGTAGGGAAATGAGTGACAAATTCGAACTGATTAGAGGTGAGATCAGAGGAGTAATGGAAGAAAAGGCTAAAGAGATTATTGCAGATGTAGACAGAAAATTAGGAAAAGTACAGGAGGAGTTGGAAATTAGAATCAGTACACAGGCTGAAAATTTAAAAGAACTAGTGCAACTGGAAACACAGCAGGTCAAAAAGCAATTTGTGGGAGAAATTGACAAAATTCAGGTAGCAACTAAAGAGGTTAAGGAACAGCTGGGGGGTAGAATTGAGAAAGTCCACTCACAAATAGTTGCAGAAGTAAATGATTTAAGAGAGAGTAATAGGGAAAGCATTAGCAAGATTGAGGAGAAACAAGCAAAGCTATATGATAAAGTAGAAGAATCAGAAGGAAACATTAAATTAACAGTAAACAGTATTGAGAGGAAGGCTGAGGAGAAAATCGCAGAATTAGAATTAAAATTAAAAGCTAGGATCAGGCAAGAAAATAGTCAGAATAGGCCAGTTTTGGTGAATAGCACACACAGGGAGGTAGAACTGGGTAAGTTCAGCAATCGACAGGGGTGCCCAATGGAGTTCATGAACACTATAGAAAATAAATTCGGGGAGAGGTTGGAAAATGGTAGTATTGAGTGGTGCCAGGTAGTTGAAATTTTAGAACAAGTGTTTGTGGGGGAAACGAGGAATTGGTTTGCTGTCTACAGAGACAAGTTTACTGATATCAATGATTTTAAAATGAAATTCTGTGAAAAGTTCTGGAATGAGGTTATTCAGTCGCAGCATCGTGAGGGAGTAGTGTGTGGTAAATATAACCCTAAAGGAAGCTCCACCATGACCGAATACTTTTTAGGGCAGGTATTAGTGTGTAAATATCTGGATGGCTTGAAGGAGGAAAGTGATGTGGTGAGGTTGCTACTTAGGCACTTTCCCTATAGGATCAAGGAGGCTGCTTGTATCCAGAATGTAAAGACAATATCACAAGTAGAAAATTCGTTAAGCACATTTGATGCACTAGGGAGAGGGGGTTATGAGGACAATTTCAATAGGAACCAGGGTAATAATAATAATAGACCTAACGAAGCCAGGCATCAGGAAGTTCAAGGGAACGGTGGCGAAGGGGCCAACGCTCAAAATAGAAATAATAATAATCAGCTAAATCAGAACAGAGGAAATGGCTATGGTAATCAGTATCAAGGGAGGAACAATGATTTCAGGGGAAATCAAGGGAGGAACAATGATTACAGGGGAAATCAAGGGAGAAACAATGATTTCAGGGGAAATCAAGGGAGAAATTATAATGACAATAATTACAACCAGAATAGGGGTCAAGGAAGAGGACAGCCTAGTGGTAGTAATATACAGCCAAACAATGACAACACAGCCCAGAACAACCAGACTAGTTCAGTAGTTAGTAGTACTACGGCCAGCTGTAGCGGTTCTTTAAACGCGAACCAGGCTGCGAAGTAAGGTCAGAATCTCAGTCTGTAGCATGCCCTGTCCATACAATTATACAGGAACCCTATGACCTAAATGTAAGAAATGAATTATTACATGAACTAAATGATGAAGGTATTATTCAGGAAGTGGTTAGTAAGAGCCCCATAGTTAAATTTAACGTGTCCGAGGCGTACACAGATGTTTTAATTGATAGTGGTTGTATGAAGAGTTGCATAAGTAGTGCATTTTATGATAAAATGAAAGGAACTGGAGTAAATTTTGAGGAGATGCCAATTAAAAGCACTTTTGTTATCACAGCTGTTGGGAAGAGGTCTAAAGTAATTTCTAAGCAAGTTTTAGTAGACATTAAAATTAATAATCATGTAGAGAAGCAGATTTGCCTTGTAATTCCAAATTTAGTATTCAGTGTTATCTTGGGTTCAGAGTGGCTAAGTAGAGTGTCTGGTAACTTATGTTATGATGTAGGGAGTTTGAAATTTAAATGGGGAGATTCTGAAGTAGAAGTAGCGTTCAATGACCAAATTCGGAGAAGTAGTGTTGTAGGTGTGATTTGTACTTTAAATGAGATATCGCCAGCCGTAGAGCGGGGTTCTCCATGTTTTGTGGGCAGTGTGATTACGAACGGAAGTCTAGAGGACTCGTTACGTGAGGCTGCATTTCAGGGAAATATAGAGGATGAACAGTGTGTTCGGCTCTATGATGTGTTATGGTGTAATAGGAGAGTTTTTGAGGATCGCATTGGTATGACCAATTGCTATACACATTCATTGAACGTTATTGATAGGTCAGTATTCACAGGACATAGATATCCTGTACCTTTCGCTTATCAGAGTGCAGTTGAGGCACAAATTAACCAGATGCTTGAAGATGGGATTATTGAGCACTCTAACAGTCCATATGTTAATTCTTTGATCACGGTACCCAAAACCGACGGCACAGTTCGTATTTGTTTAGACGCTCGTTTGGTTAACAGTAGAATTAGTTCAGATCAGCTGAAATCGATGTCAATAGAAGAATTAATGCAAACATTTGAGGGGAAGAAGTATTTCACTTGTGTAGATTTGAGTTCCAGTTTTTGGCAAGTGCCACTTATGTACGAAGATAGACCATTTACAGCTTTTAGTCATAAATATAACCTTTATCAATTTTGTAGAACACCTTATGGGTTAAAGAGTAGTTCAGCAGCTTTAATTAGGGCTTTAAACATCGCATTAGGGGATGACACAGGAGAGTTTGTAACCATTTACATAGATGATATGGTAATTAGTTCACGCAGTTTTGAGGAGCATCTACGTCATTTAAATATAGTTTTTCAGAAGTTAGATCAGGCAGGGTTCACTGTGAAGCTGTCTAAGTCGTCATTCTGTCAGTCAGAAGTGACATTTTTAGGTCATAGAGTGTCGAGTAGAGGTGTAACACCAGAAGAAAGTAGGGTTAATAAGATACTTAACGCAGAGGTGCCACAGAATGTTAAACAGTTAAAAACTTACCTGGGAATTTGCAACTTTTTCAGGAGGTTCGTTCTTAAATACTCAGGGTTGGTAGAACCATTCAGGGAATTGCTTAAAAGTGGGACTCGGTGGAGATGGGAGTCCAAGCATGATCAGGCTTTTAGAGCGCTGAAGGAAGGTTTTGAGAAAGCTGTAGTGCTGAAATATCCGTTAAAAGATAAGGAATAGGTGGTTATGACAGATGCTTCACATATAGGCATTGCTGGAGTATTATGTCAGAAAGATGATGAGGGTAATCTGTGCATTGTATCTTTAGCCTCGCGAGGACTGACAGCAGCAGAGAAAAGATACACGATTACTGAGTTAGAGCTTTTAGGTATTGTTTTCAGTTTAGGAAAATTTAGAATGTATTTAGTAGGGGGGAAATTTGAGATCCACACAGATCACCATGCATTACTGTATATGAGAACTTGTAAACTCAGTTCTAACAGAGTTAGTAGGTGGATTCTTGCTCTGCAGGAATACGAATTCACAGTAAAATATATTAAAGGTAAAGATAACATTCTTGCAGACATGCTATCGAGGGACACTAATTTATGTAGGGATTATCCTGTGGTTAAAGCAGAGGATGGTATTTTAATATGTGCATGTGTGGACAGTAGCAACAGGGCATCGTTACAGACACTGAGAAATATGCTAGGTAGAGCAACGTGATGACGTTCATTAAAGGGAGCCACTTGCAAGGTTGGAAGCAGGTGACGCAGAAACATTTATAGTTTCCAAACGTATTGGCAAAACAGCATATGTGCTGGAGAATAGTGAGGGAAACAGATTATACGGAACGTATAATATACATAGTCTACGAAAATATGTGTCATAAAGTGAGTGTGTTTAGCTGGCGAGCCAGCCTATCAAATGAGTAAGTGTGGTGTCTGGTGCGTGGAAGATCTGGTCTTAAGGCAGGCGTATCAGAAGTCACACAGGGGGGTAGTATGTAAGTAAATGAGAGTTTTTAAGGTACAGGGAAATATGACGGGATTGTCGGATGCTGTTGAGCACTAAATTGTCTCGATGCACCAAGGCCATTTTGGCAGCGCTGATGGGTTCCCATTTATCTCCAAGAGATGGGGGAGCGCTTGAATAGGGCTTGTTAGCTTAAGGCGTCCACGAGATAAAAGATGGGCCATCAGAATGCGAGACAGTCCTTCATGAAACTCATACATATCAGCACACGTGATTTCTGTTTACGGCCTCGCCATGTAAGATTTGTAAGTGTGTAATTTATGATAATCTGTACAATGGTATTATTTGTGTGAGGAGAAATGGTCTGTGTTGAGAACTAGTATTAAGTAGAATATGGTTAACGGGAACTTAACAAGACAGGGCGATTACGGCACAGAAATATTTGGTGTTATATGTAATGCGCATTTACTGTTTTTTTTTTTCAGAAGTCAATATTAATTTAATCTACTTCAAAGAGAGATTAAGTATGATGGTCACGAGGCGCTGCCACAATAGTGTGATCGTGTGCTCAGTGATAAGTGGAATTAAATGTCACCATAAGGAGGGGACCTCCAGTGAAATTAGGAAGTTCTATGGTGATATAAATATATCAGAACACCTTCAATGCGTGTGATATGACATCATAAATACATAGTGCTCACACATTAATTATGTCTATCTCTCCAACATAGAGAAATTTGAAAGGCGGAAATATCCGTGGAACACTATTCCATATGTAAAACATTGGACTGGTTGCAAAGTGCAATCCATAGTGACAACAAACTTTGACGCAAAGTGCGTGAAGAAAAAATGAGTGTATATATCTGTAATTTAGGGTGATCTCATTTATGTAATATGTATTTTGGATGGGGTTTATTAACGTGTCTGGGATAATCGGATAATGGACCGTCGTCACGGTAAATCATCCGATGATCCGAGGCGAATATGTAACGTGTTTTTCGAGGGGTTTTATGCAACTGGCATAAGTCAGTAGGAAGCCATTCTATACTTATTTACGCGGCAAATTGTTCAGCCACGAGAATTTTTCATGTTAATTTATTATTATTATTAATTTATTATAATTATTATTAAGGTATTTTCGGAGCATTTTATAAAAATTATTAGCATTCAGATAGGTTTTCTATGTCTTAGAAAACGCTATCAAGCAAATTATTACGAACGACAATATTATAGAAAATTATGTGATTACGGAATTTTACGGAGTTTTGTCAGTTAGGGTATTTGAGAGACGTGACTCACTGGGAATTCTAATACAAGCTGATTCCTGTCGAGAAGCATGACGCAATCTTGGGTCGCATCGTCAAGAAGAGGCGAATTGTTGAAACGGAAAACGACTTCTCCCTCTCGCGCGACGAGTGTAATGAGGCAGAGGAGGGGAACTGGCGGCGTGCTCAGCCAATCAGGGGAGACAACGTAAGCTGGAAGTTGAGACTGGAGTGGGGGAACCAACAGGTGCATATATCGTTCGACGCGCCGTCGAACGAGGACTATCTGTGAAATACTTGAGGAGTATGGATGCGCGTGCGAGTCGCTCCGATGTTCAGTGGAGTTAGGTACTATCTGTGTAGAACTTGTAGAGTACGGTCGCAAGTGCGTGTCGCTCCGATGTTCAGTGGAGTTAGCGACGAACTTTTGTAAAACGTAACCAGTGCGGTTTTACGAGAGTTTGGGTCCGATGTACGGACCATAGAATTATCTAATCTACCAGTATATCATCAAATTTCGACGGAGATGACGACGTCCAGGAGACTGTGGGAAGCACACAACATCAGCAAGTACGAGGGAAATGCTGTGGCAATTTCCAATGGTAAGCGCAAATGACGCAGAAATACGCAATCTCTCATTTTTCTTTGTTTTATATTTCATAATTCAGTAACTTCATAGCTTGGAAATAAGAGTAAAATCAATTTATCAGACTCCGTTTTCACGTAATTTTCTATCGGTAATATTCAAATCACAGCGCTCCAATTTAAATTTGGTACTTATTATTATTATTATTAATTTTGCTATACTTGTTTTATATAATAAATTCATTTCTTTTACAATGCAATCTTTGCTTTCAGTAGGTAGCATTAGATATAGACCAATTCCTTCTCCTGATACAATTGTTTGTTGGGTTAATGATCAAATCATACCACGATCTGAGTGAATAGAGTCTTGAATGTGTTCTGCCAGAGCTAGACGTTGTTAAATACAAATTTAGATTTCAACATTGCATTGAGGTCTTGGCGCCCATTAAAACAACATAGCTTAGGCAAAGGTAAACAGTTACATTTCTCACCCAACAGTGTGGGCTAGCGAAACCGTTTCATTTGTCGCTACCAACATGGGGCTCTAATAACCATTACAATAGGTCACTGTGCAACAGATCCAGTCGGTTCTTGGCACGATGTTTGGTGGTCTTGAAGGACTGTCGAGCTTGTTTCCCTTCTATACATGGAACACAGAGCTGCTTTTCACCCGAAAAATCAATGCCGGTAGCCAAACCATTTTTTAACAAGTCCATCCCCACGTGATTGAGATGGCCTAACCTTTTGTGCCACAATTCTCTAGAATTAGAACTTTTTGAACAAACACTTTTAGCATCACTTAAACAAGACACTGCTGATGCATTTGCACTTACAGAACCTGAGTTATTTAAGATATAAAGTCCATTTGACTCTTCAATCAATAATTGCACATCATCTGTAACTTGACAGTCACTGTCTTGAAACACTTTACAACCTTCTTTATCAAAAACAATTACATGACCCTTTTTAACAATACTGTTCACAGAGAGCAAGTTTGCTGTAAGGTTAGGTACATACAGAACATCGCTCACCTTTGTAAAAACATTTGCTTGTACTGGAACATCACCTATGCCGCCACTATATAGTTTACAATCGTTTTTTACGGTGGCTTCATATCCAACCTCCCTTTTATCATCAAATTTTGACATCCAATCCACTCTACCAGTCATGTGTTTGGAGGCTGCGGAGTGCATGTACCAGCTGTCTGCTGAGTGGGTATCAACTCCAAGTGCTGTGAGCAGAGCCCTACCCTTCTTTTCTTGTTTCTTCTCTAGTGGCTTGGCATCTGCTTGATGTGCTGCTGTCTTGTTTTGGTGTTTGCAATCTTGTTTCCAGTGGCCAGTTTTACGGCAGTTCCAACAGAATGGTTTCTTGGGTTTAGTATTCTTGAATCCACTCCTGTTGGTGTAGAGTGCTGTTTCTTTGCTGGAGCTGCGTTTGTCTTCCTGTAGCAGTTTACATTTCACAAAGTCACTAGTCAACTCTGCGCCTGAATTTTCCAATGCCATAATCATAGGTTCATAGTCATCAGGTAGCCCCTGCAAGAGCAAGGCACCTAGAAATTCATCATCAAGTGGTTTTTTAACTGCTGCTAGCCGCTGGGAGAGCCCCAAAACTGTGGTGACATATTCTTCCATAGTCTTGAATTGTTCAAGCTTGGTGGAACACAGTTGCCGAAGAATTCTTGTGTGCCTGTTGGCGCCTTTATCTTCGTATGCCATCTCGAGCGAATTCCATGCTGCTTTCGCCGTTTTTGCTTCCATGACGTACGGAAAAACACTCTTTTCCACCATAAGGTTAATCTTTCACAAAGCACGTTCGTCGCGCCGTACCTTAACCTCTGTGCCCGTTTTATCATCTTCTGCATAACCAGATATGCACTTCCAAAGGTCATCGTGCATAAGATAATTCTTCATCTGGAAACGCCAGTCAATGTAGTTTTCTCTCCCCTTCAGTTTCTCGAAGTTATAAAGAGAACCGGTGCTTGATTCCGCCATGATGCACACACTTATTGCACGCGATCACAGTTTTGTTAATTCAAATAGAATCACACTTGTCAGAAAACTATACACTCGTCAATAATCCTGCTGGAGCCCATAACCTGTAGGAGTATATGGCAGGAGAAAGACGTCTAGGCTTATATACAGTATACATGTTTAATACGAACTGAACGACAAGGTTACATGCAGGCGTATGTATACAAAAACAGACAAAAGAATCAACGAGAACATTCTCGTAACTAGAACCGCCACCAATGGCGTTGCGCTTCCTGGCGCTGTATTTAAACCACAGATCAGCTGTTGGGTTACATATTTCTAACAGAAATAATATATACTAGCGGACCCGTGCGAGAAATCTCTTATGTTCATAAACCACACTTTCCCCAATAGGTTTATAATAAGAGACTTAGGGAGAAAGGTTATATTTTTATTTCAACCAAATGATTATAGAACACTATTTACATTTCAGGATAAAAGAAAGACCTCAGAATGTTAATATGACATGAAACAGGCATCACAGAGGCCCATGGACGGCAATTATGGAGCTTAAAGAATTTATAGATATTTATGAAATTATAGATCAATAAGTCAGTGCTAATGTCTATTCTCTTTCATTTGAATGTTCATTTGTCACGATCGGTCGCTTGTGAGCGCCGCAGGAGGGATCTATACTACTGAAATAATATATATGATGATGATGATATGTGGCTATATTTATATTGAGTTTTGATTGATTTCATGATAGGAACTCAGTCTTGTTATTTTTGAATGCTTGACAAATTTGATGAGATTGTGATGTCAAATGGAGTAAATTGCATTTTCTGTGTTATCAAAAATCGAAAATGTATGGTATGAGTATATATGAATGTAGTGTTGGGATTAAGAATTCCCAGGTATTGCACCGCACTTTGAATGTCATCCTCAACTTCTGATGGATCATTATCCCAACAGTTTATGTGAGAGCCATGGGCCTACTGATGGATTAGAGTTCCTAATCTGTTGAATGTTCCTGGGCACTGAACTGCATGGTGAATGTTGTCTTGCTGTTCTCCATTACAAATTTCTGCTTATTGGCATGGTATACAGCCAATGCCATTTTGGTTTATCACTTATATGTACATTTTCAGTTTGCCTTCTGATATATTAACACTTTAAATATTTATTTCAAAGGTTCATTTTTGAGTCTGGTAGCAACTTAATCTAGTTTTTGAAGATTTTTTGTTACCTGTAGTTTTGTATGGAGTCACACACAGGAAGCTCATGTTTGCCAGTTTGTTTCTTAAAGAACAGATTTTATTGAAGAATGTTTTGAGGTACACCTTGGTTGTACAATTCCTTTAAAACTAATCCAATCTGCATAATACACTATGGTAAAAATTGAAGGAGCTTGAGATACTTTTTCTGAAAATTATTCATTAGGGGCTTAACAAAGGCTTTCGGCTTCACATCAGTTTAATTCTATATAAAATGTGCATCAAAATGCAAATAGCAAATATTTCCCAAGTGTTGTTCTTTCTCATTTGCTACCCACCTGGCACTCATTGTTTTGTGTGGAAACTTGACTGCTATGAGAATATGTAGGGCATTCAATAAGTTGCACAGTACACTGCAAAGTGGCACGGATATACCACACCCAGTCTACCAATGTTTCAATTCCCTGATAGTAGAAATCTGCCCCTTGGTCCAGAGCCATGAACTTCTTCCTTGGTAATTGCTGAACAAATAGAAAGAGTATGGTGCATACCTCCCATTGAACCAAACTTGAAGTATGGTATTGCTTCGTCGTGAATGAGAACATTGTTTTCACCTAAATTAAGCCTTGTCAAATCCCAGATTTTGGAACAGTTGACTGAACTTTCCCTTTCTTCGTTTAATGAGAATTTCGTCTTCCTAAGTTTGTGGGTACATTAAAAGACATTCATCAAGAACTCGCCCTCTGATTTGTATGCTCTGTGCCACTCTCACGCATGGATATCATTGTTCTGAACTTGCAAGAATATGTCACGCTATTTATCCGCAATCTCACTGTCCCAAAGAAAACCAATGTAAATGTGAAATTTTGTGAAACTTTGGTGAACTTCACGATTGCAAAATGAATGTTATGTCCCTTACTAAATTAGACATTTTAATTTTTAAATGCTAAACTTGTTAAAAGATATGTATGTTTGGTGAGCTCCTTCATAAAATGCGTGTATATTAACCATGTTAGATTGGTAACGGTTTTATCCGTATTGACTACTGGTAAAATATATTGTGCCCGTCAGACGAGAGTTTCTGGGAGCTGCCGGGGTAAACAGCCCTTCCAAGACCCTCTTCTGACCAACACACAGGACTCGGGGGAAAAAGCATTCATAGACTGGCCTAGCACAAGAAACTGCACTCGAGGGTGTTGGGAATAGGAGAGTTCTATTCTTACGACCAGCCTAGCGGAATACATTCACAAGAAAAACACAAAACAACCATGAAATAATGAGGCCAGGCTTACGTTAAAATTTCACTAAATTTATTGATAAAATCACCGATCACTAGCCTACTTCTGAGAGGTAAAAATCGGCTAGTCCGAATCTTAACTCCCCTGAAAAAGAAAGTAAAAATATCCCCTATCTAATGTATGTCTTAAGCCTCTCGAAGTCTTATCCACAAAATCGAAAAAATAAATCAATCACTAAGAGAGTAATACCGTACGTAACGATTCCCTAATCAATTAGATCGGAGATTTAATCAATTATAATGGCAAGCATAAATTTACTAGCAAGAAAGATATTTACTTGTTTACAATGCAAGGTAGGATTTACGTTAATCAACAGCAAAATAAGAATAGCTAAGCTACGATGGTATTCTGTCCAACATTTAAATTTACGTTAAATCTGAGCTTCCCCTATGTGACGTTAAAATACTAATGATAAACGAGACGCGTTTATCCAAAGAAAATTAAAAACACAAAGCTATACTCATTCTCATCTTAACTGAATCAAAAAAAAAAGAAAAAGAAGCTATTACAACACAAATATCACATCATAAAAGCTCCCTCCCTATATGTAGTGCAATTGGCGCTCCTGCCTACACAATTTTTTGCTGTTTGCAAAGAAATGGTCATGAGTATTGTCCCAAAATCAAGACAAGGCAAGACTAGCTCGTTGATGGACGGTGGCCTTGTACACAAAAGGAAATAGGTTACCTAAGGGTTTTGTTCGCTAAGAAAAAGAAGTTGAATTTGTATGAAAATATATAATATCAAACAACACAATACAAGAAATATCAAGGGAGATTACACCCAATTACATTTAGATATGAGTGATTTAAAAAAACTAGGATCACGAGCACGTGACAAGGATCCCTACGATTGAGCAAGGCGCCAAATTATAGAGCTTAACCTAAATTACTAGACAACTTAACATTTAACACATATGAAACCCCGTTGCAACATCCTAACCTAACGTACCAAGAAACAACTGCCTGCAGGCGACAAATAACCCCCCAAAATAAGGAAAATATAGTTACAAGTTCCACCACAAGTGAAACGATCACAGGCGAATCAAACAGAACTACGCGAATGTAAAAACAAACAAGGTGGATGGCACCTTTACTAGGTAGCCACATGAAACACACTCCAACCATAACCAGGTTGAGTGATCGGCTGATCGCGCAAAGCTAACTCAGAACTAGGAATGGTACAATCAAAGGTGGATGGAGTCCTTATTGGAAATCCATATAAAATGCTCCCTACTGAAATAAAATAGTTACATCCCCAAGCAAGGGTAAAATTATGATGAAACGAGGTCGTACAATAAAACAAATGAAATTGAATATCAATTAATCCCAAACAGCAATCCCAACGACGAATAAATGAATGAAATGAATAAAATAAAGAAATGACCCGGAGGCCCAATACAAACCAGGACGATATTTAATTGCATCCTAATATGACAGAGCCCAGTTGTTACGAAATTACATCTCTCGAAAGCCTACCCGGCGTGTAGGTTCTTTTATAAGACTTATTTCCATAAAAACAAGAAGACATGTTCAGCCATGTCCTTCAATCAGACTACAGAACAAGATACAGAGTCCGCTTGGAATAAAATGAAAAACAGAGTAGTGACCAAATTCCTTCACCTGAAAGATATAACAATCATTAACACACTCCCACCTTGAGACATTTGTCTCAACACACATTGTCATTTTAGTTTTACAGTTTATGTCAGTAAAAGGAATACAAATTTTAAACACAAAAATTATTCTTGAATCTTCAAAAAATAAAAATAGAAAACAACGAAAGTATATACATTTTTTACAGTTCACTCCAAAAACCTTGATAGCACTTGTACTTTTCTTCCACATCTTGTCTTTACCATGGAACAGCCAACACGTACAGGTATCTCCTCAGCTACTGGCTCCAACGGTGACTGGTCTTTTAGAGGTAGGGTCAACTGGTTACCACTACACCAAGCTTCAGATGAGATCTCTAAAGGACAGAGTCTTTGGACTGGCCGAATCAGAGTTCCAGATGATGTATTCAGCCGTTCTACCCTTTCCACTTCATCCTTCCCTGGAATAACTTCCTGTACAATAGCAATAGGCCAATAAATTGTCTTGCTGTTGTCCGAGCCTATTAGAAGAACTTCAGTCATCAGGTGCGTCTGATTCTTGGAAGTAAGTTTGAGTTTACCAAGATACTCAGTTCTCAACCGCTGCCTCAAGCTTTCGATTACTTGTTGTTGATACCGTAGTCCATTTACTAAATCAGCGGCATAAACAGTATCACAACCAGGTACTCCAATTTCCTTTACACCTTTGGATAAACATAGGGGGAGTGATGAGAACAGAATCAGGATTGTCCTCTGAGACGTAGGTCAAGGGTCTGGAGTTCAATATCGCTTCGCAGTCACACAGTACTGTTCACAACTCCTCCACAGTTAATCTAGAACTCCCAAGCGTTCTCTTCAGAAGCTGCTTCAGAAGACCGATGAGCCGCTCCCACCATCCACCCCTCCATGGAGCAGTTGGTGGATTGAACCGCCAGTCGATCCGTTCCAGTTCATAGCTTTAAATATCTTGGAGGCTCCTGTAAAATTGGTTCCGTTATCTGAATACACAATGGCTGGTCTTCCACGACGATACACAAATCGTCGAAAGGCTTGCAAAAAGTGTCCAGAAGATAACGAAGAGACTAGCTCTAAATGATTCACTCAGTAGGCTGCACACGTGAAGAGACAAATCCAAACCTTATTTTCACGAGTATATAGTGGTCCCATTAAGTCAACACCTATTATCTCAAACACTGCAGCATCTCTTAAGCGTGTCTCCGGTAAAGGTGGGGAGCTAACAACCATCTTCCTCCCACCATGTCTCTTGCAGATGACACATTTTGAAATAAAGCGCACAGACCTCCTTCCTTGTAAAATCCAATACTTCTCTCGTGAGATACTTAATAGCCCTTGAACACCAACATGACAGTTTTTCACATGTGTTGCATAAATCAATCGGCAAATCACTGCATGTTTAGAGGGAAGCACTTACAGGCAATCTAAAATCCATCGTAGTTAAGTGGATTACTCCATCATGGTCTTCGTAAGGAGCGAGTGATGCAAGTTGCTTATCTTGAACTCCAATGAACGACTCCTTCTGGACAGGTTTCATGACCCTTAGTTCCGCCTCTTCCATTTCTTTTGCAACAAGTTCACCTTTCATAAATTCAACTCCTTCTCGCTTCAGGCGACAATTTAAGGCAAATCGAAGAACCCACCCAATTATTCTCACGATCCTGTTCAACCTTGAAAAGTAGGAATAGTACTTTTTTTATTTTTTATTTATTTAATAATTATTAGATACACGCTAATCAACGCCCATGCTCCTATAAATAAGGATAATAAAACGAATCCAGAGAAAGTTGATGAATTTTGGGACGAGTTAGAAGCCGAAATTCTCAAAATTCCTTCTAATCATGTAAAAATTTTACTTGGAGATTTCAATGCTCAGCTTGGATCTGAGAGAAAATTTTCTGATATAATAGGTAAATATCCCGCTCACAATAGAACCAACAGGAATGGTGAGAGATTGGTTAAACTCTGTGAACATCTAAACTTAAAGATTATGTCCACACATTTTAAAGCAAAACCAAGTAAAAAGAAAACATGGGTCTCCCCAAATGCGTTGCTGGGTGAGTTTCAACTAGATCATGTAGCTATCTCTCGAAATTGTTTCAAAGAAATTCAAAATGTCAAGGTCAGAAAATCCATTAATGTAACTTCAGATCATTACCTTTCTCAAATCAAGATGAATTTCATACCTTTTACACGCAAACAAAATACAACTAGAATTAAAATTCCGAAAATTAATAGAGAGGTTCTTACAAATGAAAAAAGGATAGAATTTCAAGGAAAACTTAAAATACCAACCAATTGGAATGATGTTACTAATAACCTTCTTGAACCAGCTCAGGAAATTGCACCGTTGAACTTTTATAGGAAACATGCTTGGTGGAATGAACAATGTGAAAGAGTGATCAAAGAAAGACATTGTGCTTGGCACAAGTGGAACGGGAACAAGACTCCAGAAAATTTAGAGGAAGTACAAAGATTAAGGAAAATGGCCCACCAGACTTTAAGAACGATTCGAAGAAAATATATGAAGGACCAAATAATGGAAATGGACGACAATTTTAAGAAAAATGACACCCGATTGTTTTATAGAGCATTTAAGAATGAAATCACTGGATATTCAGCGCCGAGTTTAAATTTCAAAAGGGAAGATGGTACGCTAGCATTAAACAACAAGGAAAATTGTGATATCTTGGCTGCGCATTTTGAGAAGTTGTTAAATTGTCCAAAACCGACAGACAAGTTGAGTTTCAAATTTACAACACAAAATTTTGACTCTACGCCCCCAGATGTAAATGAAGTTAAATGTATTATCAACTCACTTAAAAACAATAAAGCCTCAGGCAAGGATGGAATAATTGCAGAAATGTGGAAGCTTGTAGATGATGAATTTTTAATAGCGACGACAAATCTATTCCAGAAAATTTGGATTGAGGAAGCAATTCCAGAAGACTGGTTAATCGCCTTAATTCATCCACTACATAAAAAAGGCTCAAAAATTGATGTCAATAGTTATAGGGGGATCTCATTGTTGTCTGTCACATATAAAATATTTGCCAAATTACTTTTAAACAGACTTGAACCACAGATCGAACCACAGCTTGGCGAGTTCCAAGGAGGTTTCAGAAGGAATAGATCGTGTGCAGAACAAATTCTTAGTTTAAAATTGATATTAAAATATTACAACAACAGGCCAAAGAATATCTTTATCTCATTCGTTGATTTTCAGAAAGCGTATGATTCAGTGGATAAGGATACTGTTTTTGACACATTGAAGGAATACCAAGTTGATCAAAAAACCATAAATTTAATAAAACTTACATTAACTAATACGATTTCCAGAGTCAAATTTTTAAATGAAGTTAGCGAGCCCTTCGAGGTAAAAACTGGGCTAAGACAAGGGGACAGTCTATCACCACTGCTTTTCAATTTGGTCTTGGATAAAGTCATGAGGACGTTTTGGGAGAAGAACGATTCAAGTGCTAAAATTGGTACAAAGAATAAGAACCTCAGAGTCAAAGGTTTAGCATTTGCTGACGACGTAGCGTTGTTTGCTGAATCAGAACAAGAAGCTATTAACCAAATTGATCAGTTAAAAGAAACGGCGGAAAAAGCGGGCTTACAGATTTCGTTGGTAAAAACAGAGATGATGACAAGTGATCAGAAATACACTAAGAAAATGATAAAAACAAATTATGGGAGCACCAGGGTCACTGACCGATTTAAATATCTTGGAGAAATAATTAGTAGCAATGGGACGGATAAATTGGCAATCGAGAACAAAAAAGGGAAATTGGAAAGATTAAATTTTTGTACAAAAAATATATACAATAAAAAGAACCTGTCTATCAATGCAAAATTACGACATTTTAATACTGTTGTTAGACCAGTCATCTTGTACGGCATGGAAACTACAAATATAACCGGAATGGAGAATTTGCTCAAGATAGAAAGAAGAATTTTAAGAAGGATTTATGGTCCTAGGAAAACACAGGAAGGTTATAGACTGAGATCGAATGCAGAAATTTATAGTAAAATCGACAACCTTGAAGTGATGATCAGAGAACGGCGACTTCAGTTCTACGGACATATGGTCCGCATGGATTGCTCAAGGTTAAACAAACAAATTTTTGATAAAATCTGGAACTATAAAGGACAAGGAGGCTATGTAAAACAAATGAAAGAAGAACTTCAAAAATTCAAAATTACTGAAGAAGATTGTCTAAATCGAATAGAGTACAGAAAAAAAATTTTTGGTCTCAAAATTCTTGTCGGGGAGAAGAAAAATCTCAACAGAGGAGAATGGACTGCTGAAAGAAGAGCTGCACAGTCGACCAGGATGAAAGACTTCTGGAAGAGAAAGAAGGAAACTAGACCTATAAAGAAGTGATATTTGCGTGGTCCTTGTTGGCCTGTCCGCGGTGTATATATATATTAGATACAACCATGATAGGTCATTTTACACTAATATTGTAACAATTTCAAATAATATTAACAAAAACAACAACAACAACAACACCAATAACAGGTAGCAATTGGCAGTGATGGCAGCAAGGGATAAATCTTGGAAAGACGCATGGAATGAGTGGGGTAGTGGGTGATTAGGAGGGTGAGGGGGTAGGAATTGAGGATGAAAGAGATCTTCTAATGTTATGTTTGAATGTTCTATCGGGAGAGAATATTTGGAACGGAGTTGCTAAGGGTAGGTAGACGGTGGAAGATAGAGCGCTTCTGTACTTCAAGACGTGGGCGAGGTATGTGGTGTAAATGGTTCTGACGTGTTGAACGGGAGGGAACATGGAGTGGGAAGTAGCTTAAGAGCATGTTACATTTTATGTAACCATTCATAATTTTATGTAAGAAACACAGGTCAGTAAATTGTAAGCGGCTTCTCAGGTCGAGTACATTGAGCTGATTTAGAATGTCAGATTTTGCAAACTGCCTTAGTGAAGGATTGCGAGCTTTGACTATTGATATGAAGAAATTAAAGACACTGTTCAATTTAGAAATATTGGTTATAGCCGAAGTAGACCAAATTGGAAAAGAGAAATCTAGGATAGGGAGAACATATGTGGTGAAGTATAATTTAAGTGCTGTGAGGTCTTTAATTTATGTGAATCTGTATAGAATGCCGAGACTGCGCATTGCGCGAGATTTGATATGGTCAATGTGGGGAGAGAATGTCAGTTTATCATCGTGAATAATACCTAAATCTCTTACCTGAGAAACCGTATCCAATTCATTTCCACATATTTTATAGTCCGCTTGATTTCCAGATTTCAGTAGTGAGAAAGACACTTTGAAGCACTTTTTGGGATTTGGAGATAACCTCCATTTGTTGAACCAATCAGTACATGTATTCACTGCTTCCTGGAGCTCAGCGTGGTCGTCAGAACTGGAAATTTCTCTGAATATCTTGAGGTCATCAGCGTACAGAAGAAGGGAGCGCGGAGAAATTTGCATGCATGTGTTTATATCGTTCATATACAGCACGAAGAGAAGGGGTCCCAGGATACTGCCCTGGGTTACTCCTGATAAGACTGGGAGCCAGGACGATACAGGCCCTGGAAGCACTACCCGTTGTTGCCTATTGGACAGGAAGCTTCGTATTAGGGATAGGGAGGATCCATGTACGTTGTATCGTGAAGCAAGCTTGTGGAGGAGAAGGAAATGGTTCACGGAATCAAATGCTTTGGCCAGGTCAACGTAGATTACATCTAGCGAGATTTTTGATCTATTGCAGAAATTATGTGATGGTTCAGAACAGTCAGATTTGTTAAACATGATTTTCCAGGGACGAAGCCATGTTCTTCTGAGAGGTGTGGTTTGGTGAAAGTGAGAAGACGGCAATGTATTATTCTTTCGAAGACTGAAGAAAGTATAGGGACGATAGATATAGGTCTGTATGAGGAAATTTCGTGCTTGCTGCCTGACTTAAAGACAGGTGTCACATCAGCGAGTCAGGAAAAGTGCCTGAAGTCATGCACCAGTTGAGTATTATGGACAAGGGGATGCTGAGAGATGCAGAGGTGTTTTTCAGGAATATAGGGCTTATGTTTGATGGTCCAGTAGATCGGTTTGTGGGCAGACTTTTTAAAATATTTTGGATTTCATCGGGGGTCTTTGAAATTTGAGACAGTGAATCAGAACAGATGCTAGTAAGTTGAGGGGGACTGGGGATTGGTATGGGAACTGAAAAGGTTGAGTGAAAATATTCATTGAAATGTGTTGGCCTCAATTCAATTGGGATTTCTTCATTATGGAGGTTTAGGTTAAGTGGAATTCTAGGAGTCTTTCTTCGGGATGATATAAGTGTCCAGAACTTCTTCGGGTTATTCTTGAGATTTCCTGTTAAGGAAGAAATGTAGCGGTTGTAATCTTCTGTCATATGAACTCTTGAAATTTTCCGTAGGTGAATAAATACATTGCGTGTATGAGGATTAGGAACTGATTTCCACAGCGACCATGCTCGAGTTTTATTTTGGAGAAGAAGTTTGGTGTTTTGACTTAGCCAGAGCGGATATTTGTTGGATTTGGGTAGGGAGAAAGGAACGTGTCGTTTAATGGCCGAGTACAGTAAATCCTCAAACAAGGTCACTGCGCTATTTACGTCTCTCTCAGCTGTTAGAAGGCGCCAGGGTAGAGATGATAAATCCTGATTGACAGCTTGCCAGTCGACCTTTCTCCAAAGAGGGAAAGCTTTCTTCTCAGCGGGTGGGCAGTTTTTATGTCTGCTGGTTGGGACGGGGAGAGTAGCTTCTATTGAACTATGATCGGTGTTCAGGATATTTCTTCCAATGGTCACGGTGACATTACGCAGGGTTGAAAATACAGGAGGTCCAGTGTTTCGGATTTCCTTGTTGGGTGTAGGTTGAACTGTTTCAGATATAGACCGTTTATAAACTTTGATAAGATGAAATTATCTATTGGGGGAGAGTGTATGGTACCATTGTCTATTGATGTCCAGGAGATATGGGAGTTAAAATCACCTAGTAACACTATTTCATGTTCTTGGTTGAGGGCAAGAACAGTAGAGTTGAAACATTCTTCTTTTGCTGGTAGGTGGGCGGTAGAAGCAACCTACGAGTAAATTCTTCCTTTTTGGGATATTAATCTCAACCCATATTATTTCACAGGAAGTTTCTAAATCAGGCCGATGTTTTGCCTTCAATTTGTTATGAACTGCGATTGCAACTCCACCACCCCTTGAAGACCTATCGCGCCGAAACACATTGTATTCAGATGAAAACGGAAGTTCCCCACATGATACGAAGTCTGACAACCATGTTTCTGAGAGGCAGAGGATATCAAATTGATTAACTTCCGTTACATTTGCTAAACAGTCGGTTAGTTTGTTTTTGTTGCTCTGTGCGTTTTGATAGTAGAGGTTAAGGGGTCCTGGGTTTAAATGTATGTCACCTGATAACAGTAGCAGTATCAAGCAAACTGCACTGGAGGAAGCACAGCAACGCTGCACCGGTCCACGAGGTGTGGCGGGAACATGGTGGAGTACTGGAAGACCACAAGCCGCAGCTGTCGAGAAAGTAAAATGTCTCTCTGCACAGCACCACCGAACTTCTTGATCACACGACACATCACTACGGTCGGAAATGTTTTCTGACACAGCTGCACACCATATAGCACACTTGAACAGTCAAAACACCACTAAAATACAGTAATTTGTCAGAGCTGCTGAAACACGAGGTCTGTCACTTGCCGCCAACTTGCCGGTTATCACCATTCTCGCATAGCAAAGATACTGTATATTATCCCTTTTCTTTTCCACAATGACTTCTTCTTCATCCATCTGGTTCTCTTGTACTGACCCCATATTTCGTGCAAGTTGTAACCATGCAGGTCCTTCCCACCATTTTGAGATTGCAAACTTCCTAATAGGACACCCTCTGCTGGTAAGATCAGCTTGATTTTCTTTTTCAGGTATATGTCCCCATGCTTCTTTTGGGGTAAGTTTCCTAATTTCATGTACTCGATTACTCACAAAGGTTTTCCATTGTTCCCCTCGTTTGATCCATGCGATCGCGGTAGACGAGTCGCTCCAGAAGAACAGCCGAAGACCTTTAAACTCCATCTCTTGTAGTATGGAAGTGGTCAGTCGAGCACCAATAACTGAAAATGAAATGAAAATCCACATCCTGCTTCCAGTCTCCGACCGGGTCAGGAATGGAATGAATGAAGCCCCCATCTAGCGGCGAGGATATGAACTGTGCCGGCTGCCGAACCCTGTCTCACTCCTCTGGGGCAATGATTAAATGAATGACAGGTAAAATGATAGTGGAGAGTGTTGCTGGAATGAAAGTTTGGCAGGGAAAACCGGAGTACCCGGAGAAACACCTGTCTGCCTCCGTTTTGTCCAGCACAGATCTCAAATGGAGTGACCGGGATTTGAACCACGGACCCAGTAGTGAGAGGCCGGCGTGCTGCCGCCTAAGCTACGGAGAGCAATAACTGCTGCAAGCAATTCAAGCCTAGGTATACTGGTGTCTTTTATCGGTGGCACGCGAGTTTTTGCTTGAATTAGCAGAATTCTTACCCCAGAACTGTTCTCTAATCTAATAAACACTGCAGCAGCATAGGCTTCCTAACTGGCTTCACAAAAACAGTGGATAGAACTCAAGGCATTATCACTGTCTTCCATTGTTATCCACCTTGATATCTTAATATCTTTCAGAAGTGGTAAGTCTGCCGTACAAGCCTTGAAAGAGTGTTTGAGATCCTCTTCCAGCTCTTCATCCCAACCTCTTTTTGTTATCCAAGCCTTATGGCGGAGAATCTTGGGGAAAGTGTCACTTGACATTTTAAAAAAACAATGGGATCAAATAACCTCTCTGCTAAAGATAATACTGATCTTCTAGTGATCCTCTTCATGTCTTCACTTTTCCAGAAATCAGTGTTCACAAACAAGACATCTTCTTTCTTGTTCCAAAGAAGACCTAAAACTGCGGTAGGCTAAATGACTTTCATTGGAAGTTTAGGATTGGTAAACTCCCACCCTCTTAAATCAAAATTGCCCTTAGTAAATATATCAGTGGCTTCCTTTATGAAACAATCTAGCTCCTTTTCATCACGAACACCTTCTACACAATTATCAACATAAAAAGACTTCAGCAGTGTAGTAATAGTAGTTGAGGAATAGGGAGAACTTCCATCTTTTCTGCGCATCGAACAGATCTTTAGATGGTATAGTTAAGCTGTGACAGTTCTACCGCAAGTCGCGTGCGTGCTTGAATACTCATGCCTATGTTGGAAAAGGGTTATGTTTGGGAAGGAATTGTGATAAGAGGGCGTGCTTGGTGTTGTTTTAAGGGTATTTTTTCGGATCTATCTTATGGTGAGCTTATTTTTTTAATTGGTTGAATATTGGTGAATGTGGGAAATGAGTTCATGGGCTAAAACATGTTTTTTTCTCATTTACGGTGATATTTTGGGAAGTTAGTTATTGTTGTTTTAAGGGGCGGAACTACGAGGTCATCTGCCCCTAATATTTTGGGAAGGGATGGTCGGATTTGGATGTGGGTGGTAGGTTTATTTTCAGGGTGTTGTTGTCTTTTTTATGATGTATGAAGAGGGCTAAAATTTTGTAAAATGAGGGAAACGGATTTTGGGGTAAAGCATGATTTTTTGAGTTTTTGTTATATCTTGCGAACCAATGGGTGAATTTTGACATGTGAGGTATGAAATGACTGGGGATGACGCCCCCTCTTTTCCTATAGCCCCCTAATGTAACCAAAGGATCCCAAAACTATAGGCTCATCGGCTTTTTAATATCTCGCTACCCAATTATTGGATTTGTACATATTGTACCCTTTTGTAGAATTAATACACGGTCATACTTCGGTTAGCTCAGTGGTTCTCGAGGGTGGTGCGTCCATTCTCCCAGTATGACCCATATATTAAGGATCATAATCAACAGTTCAACACTTCAAATAAACTCAAAAATCACAATTTAAAACATATTTAATAATAATCAAAATGTAGGCGCTACAAAAAATCAAAAATACATATAAAAACTCAAAATACATAATGTTACTTCATACTCCTTCACACTTGTTCCAATGAACAAGGAATCACTAAAATTATTCACTATAATCAATTACTTGGGTTCCTGTGAACCTCCCATTCAAGTCTCACTTCCATATAGCACATTAAAAATGTTTGTTTTTCTGAGCTCAATCTGGCTCCATAGTCTCTTTTATGACTTTATTCGTCATTAACAACAGGATTCATTTTCCATGACATGGATTATTATGGAACATATGAATTATCTTTATTTCCGATAATAATAACAATAATCATTTATATTTTTGGGTTAACATGAATCATCATCTTATCTCTGTCTCTCTGTACTGCTTTGATATTTGTTGGGGAGTTCGTGCCACCCTTAAGTACACAAACTACTGAAAAGATTCAATTAAATAAAGCTCCCTGCATTATTTAGATCTGTATTAACCTAAGACCATCATTTTCTGGTTTGTCACACAATGGGAATTTACAACAATAGCAACATAACAGTTCTTTAATCAACGGTACCTGAACAATATCTCAGCTAGTTATCAAATGTTAATTAGGTCACGGGAGCAACTCACCGTCCCTCTTATAGAGTTCTTTCGAGTGCGATCACTGGCATATTTACAAAAAATACACATGGTCTCCTCAAGGCAATTACGGATCAGCGACCCTACCCTTGAGTGCCTTGACAGATTTATGACCCTCAGACAGGCTGTCTGCGGTACTATTCGGGATCCCTCTCAGAAGCAGCGGGCTATTGACAATCACGAAAGACTTTACATTTCAACTTAAAACTATCATATCAGCCAGTGTTTATTTCACAGGATAGTACAATTAATATATGAATATCAGCACTGCATGACCTTAGGTGCGATCAATTCTTATAAGGGGCTACCTTCTATTCCTAGGACTTGTCCATTTTCGGAGGATACGAAGATGCTAGGGAGTGGGGATCGAACCTCTGTCCCCCTACTTCTAGCGACACCAGAGCGTTAATATCCAGTCCTCTCTGCGCTGATACAGAACATATTTAAGAGCGGGACTCCAACCCTGACCTCTACATTCAATATAACAATAATGCTCCCTTCTACAAATACGTGCTTATATGGATCCGTCATCCTTAAGGTTCATTACAATTCCATTCATAATTATCCTGGACATTAGCAATTTATAGCTTCTATCTTGATATTCGCTTATCAGGCCCGACGAGAGGGGGGGACAGGCAGGGTTGGTGCCCCGGGGCCCGACCCTCCCAGGGGGGGGGGGGGCGGCGTCCTAGGAGGATGTGCAAAGCACTTATTTTTCAGGACGCGAAGAGAGATTTTCCCTGACGAAGCCGCGGCAGGACTGCAGGATTTGGCTTCCCGACTGCGGTGTTATTCCTAGTCTTACTCAACAGTCAATAAAAAGGCCTGTTTGTCGTTACAGATGTTCATTCATTTAGGGGCTTGCAACATTCAACTCGTGTACTTGGTAGCTAGTAGGTCTAGTATCACTGGCGGGCAATGAACTATTGGCGCTCGGTTTGGGATGGTTTGCATCAAATAGTACTGTAGATATAATTCAGTATTTGCTGACGCGTTAGTTTTACGGTTTGTTTCTGAAGGCCTCCACGTTATTGAATGAAGTTGACTGTAAAGCAGTAGTTTTCACAAATATTAATGAAGCGAACAAAATCGAAAACCAAAAAATGTGCGAATTGTGCTGACTGAAGGGGAGGCTAGTGGTTGTTGTATAATAAGTGAGGTGTATTGGCAACATTGTTGTAACTATTTGTCTTGGAGAGTAAAAACTTAGACCCTCTTAAAACCATCAACTGCTGGGTGAAAAGCGGGGTATACACTGTGCTGTGCTATGGCCTCTCTGACATGATAAATCGCATGTCGTATTCTTAATTGCCGACTGGGAATGCGTTGGCTGTCGCGACTATTACTGTAATTATTAGGGTTAAGAGTAGGGTAGGTGTCCCTGGACTTGAAATAAGGTACTGCCCCGGCATTGGTCTGGATGGAGTGTGAAAAAACATACTCAGGATAGCCGCTGTCAGAGCCCGGATTCGAACCTCCGATCTGTAGACTTGCTGTAGGCCCCAATCACGGTCATTGGTGAGCTGCACCGCGGGGTCTTACTTGAAGATGTGAGAGCTTTTACTTCAATATCAGGGAGTCTTTACTATAGCCACTTGTCAATGGTCACCAAATTTTTACTCCAAAATATCCCAAAAATAATCACCCAAATGGCCTATCCTATAACTCAATAATTTGGACCTAATTTTTGCAAACTCTTCCGGAGGAGAGCCCCCGGACCCTACTCTCAGCTTCCATACCCCAAGATCCTCGGTGTGTCCACTCCCCCATAATCTTGGCTTAAATTCACCCATGATGGTCACCAGTCATAGATAGGATTCAGGAATTTTAGGAGAACCTGGCTCTAGTTTTGCTTACTGCAAAGCAATATTAAATTATAAGAAATTCACTTACTGCCAATTACAAAATATAGTTCAAATTCACAGTTTCTTCTTTTGTGAAAACAATCTACTGATAGCACATAATAACTTGAGTTAAGTATGAGTACTGTACACCTGTGGTTAATTATGAAAAATTATGTTTAATGTACAAAGATGTCTGTTCGCCGTTCAAGACTTACCACTGTTGAGGCTTAGACCCAAGGACGTGACTCGTCAAGGGCAGCAAATTTTAAGAATGTCAACATAAAGACACTATATGTAAAACGTATTTAAAAATACGTCATGACGTTTTGTAAAAATCATGTTTTCATTATGAAAAGAGATCACGTCATATGTCACAGAGGCCGTAGTATTGCACAGTGTACAGTATACCCTTTCCACGTCTTTTAACATGCAGTTCAGTGACCTGAACTTCCTGTTGATTAATGGGTCTTATGACGTAGCGGTGGTGATAGAATTGAGGAGAAAATGGATGTACGGGTTAAAACGATGAATCATGGAAAATAAGCATAGAATCACCGACGGTGGAATTCCATCCCACCTGTTTTCGAGTTAATGGACAACAGCTTTTTTCGATGTGAGTATTTTCCCAGAGTTAAATACTGTAAAAGCCATGCAATTATTGGTCCGGTAAATGCAACTTTTTTCAAATTTGTGTACGACAAACGAGCATATTGCTTTTGCGAGTATCACTGAAGTTCTTAAGTTATTGATATCAAAGAGGATCTGCAGAACTTTAAATCTGAACATTGTGTATGCTTACAGTTTTTGAATGGTATGGACTCCGTCTTACGGAAAGAATTCATGATGAAAATTAATAAATGTAAAACAAAAATACTGGAATGCAGCCGAAATAAATCAGAAACCTCTATGGAGATCAAATTGGCAGGTGAAAAGCTAAAGGAAGTAGGAGACTTCTGTTACTTAGGAAGCAGAATAACCAGTGATGGACGAAGCAAAGAGGATATAAAAAGTAGGTTGGCTCAGGCAAAGAAAGCATTTCTACAAAAAAGGAATCTGTTGACATCGAATATAGATTTAGGTATTAGGAAGTCATTTTTGAAAGCCTTTGTCTGGAGCGTGGCGCTCTATGGAAGTGAAACTTGGACTATTGGTGCAGCAGAAAAGAGGAGAATTGAGGCATTTGAAATGTGGTGTTACAGGAGAATGATGAAGATCAGATGGGTAGATAGGGTTACAAACGAAGAGGTATTAAGACGAGTGGGAGAGGAGAGATGTTTCTGGCGACTGCTAATGAAGAGAAGAGATAGGTTGGTAGGACACATACTAAGACACCCAGGAATAGCAAGCTTAGTTATGGAAGGAAGGGTCGAGGACAAGAACTGTAGGGGTAGACCAAGGTTAGAATATGTTAAACAGATTGCCTCGGATGTAGGGTGTCGGAGCTATGTAGAGATGAAACGATTAGCTCAGGTCAGGGAGGCATGGAGAGCTGCATCAAACCAGTCAAAAGGCTGAAGACTCAAACAACAACAACAGTGCTAGATTTGTCAAACGCCAAAACAGTATAGTGAATTTTGAAAATTATTACGGTACCTAGTTTTCGATGGCTTTAATCTGATATTATTTTTTGTTAATTGAAAATAATGCAATAGTACGCACTTGTCAGGTATAAACATTGAATTTGCAAATAACTTTGGATGCATTCATCCTCTTTCAATGTTGTAAATTTTACATACCAGCATTAACTTATTTATATTGATAGTAATTCACGCTCTGCTTATGATAATAAATATAGCCTGGATTTAGTGGAATATATCATTGAAATATTATTATTATTATTATTATTATATATGAATTGTAGCCAATTATCATATCAGGACATTTCAATTGAACACCCGTAGGTCCCCAACAAGTTCAATTTCAAGTAGTTCCAACTTTGGCTACCAGACGCCACTGTCACTGACACCCAGCGGGGAACGATAGAGCGTTTCTAACCAAATAACCTACAAATTTTGGCTACACACTACCAATATTGTAGTGGTAGGTTCTTTTACATACCACAAATCTAAGACATGGACCCGCTGGCTTTACTTCCCCTCCGAATAAAGGCACACTGGTGGATTTTAACGCTCTTAAAAATCCGACGACTTGTATCTTTTAGTTCAGCATGCTTCAATTATTATTATTATTATTATTACTATTGCTTGCTTGTTGGCTCTTTATGCTCTTGTAATTGATTTCGTGATGAACATTTAGTGCAAATAAAAAATTTGCAAATTCAGTTTCTGCAAATTTGCGAGGATTTTACAGAATTTGGTTTTAGAGGGGGGCCCGGAAGATTCCAGCTCCAGGGCCCGTCGTCGCTCTCCACAGCCCTGTCGCTTATATCAGCGTGTACAACAATTATTTCTGTGAAGCTTTTCGTGAATACTTATTTTTCCCAAGCTGTTCTTTGTTCCCCGTGGCTACTTTAATTCTGCCATAAATTGACCAATTTACTGTCTTTAATAATTGTTTCAATACAATTTAATATGAACACTACCGTTCAAAAGACGTATTATTTCCTTAATTAATAGATTCATACTCTTGACATGATTCACTTTGAATATAACCATTCTGGTCTTTCTCCACTACATTTATTGGCTGTTGTTCAGATCCGTTAATTCCCTTCATCATTTATTTTCACTTATTAACTTCTGTTTTAATACGTGTGACATTACAATTTATTAAGACTGCACGAACCCCCAAAAGTATGTAATTTCATAATGATAAGCGGTGCTCACAATTCATCCGGTGGTTATGGAACCAATGGTTGGAAACTGGGTCGTCCACCGTATTTTCTTACTGGTTCATTTTAAGCACCAAGACACTGTTCACATAGACTTCTTTTACACACATATTACCCATTTTGATTTCACTTGTTACTTTTTTATCAGGGTCTTCTGACATTTTGACATACACTGATACACTAATGACCCTTAAACAATAATTAAATGTTCACATACACTTTAAGTATTAATATTTACATGCATATTATACCCTCAAAACTGAATAAATGCCTTAACACTTGTATTTTCACGATATTCAATCGTTCTTCTCACTTTCCTGTCTCCTCCCTGAATATAGATATAAGTACTTCTGCCCTGATCCTAACATTCGTTAAATTGGATTGACAGTCTCTGAACTCCAACTGGCTCCTAGCATCCCTGAACGTTGCTAACTCTTTCAGTCTATCCTCCTGGTCCCGACTTCGAGTTCTAGTATAGTCTTATTTCGGTGTCACCAATTTTTATTTATCTGTCCTTGGACACGATTTCTTCCAGGTACTTCCTAGTTAACTTTGTCTTTGGCTCCTCGCTATACGTTTATTAACAACGACTAATATTTGTACAGTCGTGAAATATCTTGAAAGTGTAATTTTTCCAGTCCAAAAGACTGATTATTTATACGGTTGTCCTTCTTGGGGCTCAAAACTTCGCAAATGTCTATGCGAATCGATCTCAGTGGATCCACTTGATATTTATTTACGCACTTATCCCTTTGTTGATACCGTGTGAACTGACTCGACATTCGCCTGAATACTGAACTAATTATAACCGTATGATTTTTACTGAGGCTAACTCCGAACCTAATTTATACTTGATAAAACAGCGCAACACGTACTAGTGCTTGCAAAGGATGAATATTTTCTGAAACTGTATAACCCTCGGGTTTCTACAAGATACTAAATAATTTCGCCGTCAATATATGGCAACCCAACCTGGTTCCATATAACTGTTTAATTATGGCGCGGCGTGACCACTCTTGGTCTGTTGAACACGATACAGCACCTCTCCATCGAGGTTATCTGCTGATATAACGTTGGTGAAACAGCGCAACGCGCCCCTGCGCTTGCTTTAGACTAAATGTTGTTTGAAACAGCCCGACACGCCTATGCGGTCACTGAAGACTGAATAATGCTTGTTGAAACAGTGCAATTCCCTCCCCGGGCTTGCTAAGACTGAATGAATTCCTCTCATCGGCCCTGCTCTTTATTGACATCTGATTGAAAATAGTGCATGCCCTTCTTCTTGAAGGCTACTTTCCAAACTAAGCACCGTAGAAGATTAGAGAAAATATCTCCTGACTCCTTATGATTTCAATGTTCCAAAGCTATTTCAAATTTCAAAATTAGATCGTAGCATTAATTTATAAAAATGTCCAATGTTCTAGCCATGCGTGGGACGGAACGTTTTTTACTTACATCTCTCCGAGAGATTCATCCACACCAACAGGCTACGTCATTGCTGAGTCGGCATTCTTTTTTCTATATAATTATTAGAGGTTTTTATATCTTTCAAAATTCTAATTCCCAGTATTATTAAGGCGGGCCTTGAAGTTTATAATTTTGCCTAAATCCGGAAATAGCACTTATTTCACAACACTTCTGACTCCGCCCACTGCTAATGTCATGAGAATTCTGCTTTGGTAATCAATGATCTCTCCAAGTAGGCTTCTCTATCAGAAATAGTTCCCTGCAATATTGCACCATGGTGAATCACGCTAATGATTACGCGGATCACGCGGTGATATCGTCAGCTTCTTGACTCATGGGCCCAGCTGCAAGTCGTAAATTTGATAAGCGATGCCTCACCATGCCGCCATCTGCAGCCCTCTTAAATGTAAGGATCCAGTTATGTAGAAAGATTCTACTAATATTCTTGCATATTCTTCCTTAAAGACCACGGGTTCGATTCCTTGTACTCCCCCCTAAGGGTACAATATTAGGTGTCGTTGGACTCAAAATATGTAATGAAATACTCTTTTACCTCGTTAGGACATTTCAACCCTAACAGTGATTTTACAGGGAAAGAAGGTGTTTAACATCTAAAAATGATACATGTACCGTACCTAAGATCTTTTGTTTTTGATGAAAAATAGTAGGGGGTGAAAACTACCCCAAAATTGAAAAATTGATACCTTGGAAACTAATAACCCTAAAAGTATGTGTTATGGCTCAAAAATAGGTAATCAAATACTCTTTTACCTTAATAGATCATTTCACCCCTAAAACAGTGAATATTGATTTTACAGGGGGGGGGGGGAGGTGTTAAACACCTAACAATGATAAGAGTTTTGTGAAACCATGGTTTAATGGATGCATGTACCTGAGGATGACTGCTTGCTAACTATTATTATTATTATTATTAGGTAATTATTGATTGATCTGTATATAGGTAACTAACCAATAATGCTAAAGATTTGTATGGGGTGTTGTAGAACTCGGGATGGTCAACCCTTTCCCATGGCCAATGAATTTACCCAAAAGAGCCAAAACGTTAAGGTCATCGACGTGAGACTTTATAAACTAATCATCGGAGAGGGTGAAGTGAGGTGTTGTAGAACTCAGGATGGTCAACCCTTTCAATTGAATTGACCCAAAAATGGTTGAGGTGTGAATGGAATGCATGTGTTTCCAGTTTTACCTGGCAAGACTGAGTGTACCCCGTTCCACCCCTTACACCAGAAATAGACATTCTTGATAGAGCGGTGAATCGAACCCGGGCCTCTGTGGCGACAGCTGAGCTATAATAAATGCTGGATTTTAATACAGACACACGTTTCATTGCTACCACTAGTCTTGCTAGCAGCCACACACTAGCTAGCCGGTCTGGTGAGAGCTTGTGTAAGTGAGTGCTGTGTCAGCAGGTAGTATCAGTTTACTCTTGTGGCTGCTAGCAGGTTGGTAGTTTAAGCAGGGGGTGCCATTTTGGTTCTTATACAGTATAACAGAGGCATATGGTGTATAAGAAACAGGCATTCATTATGGTTCTGTATCAAAAAATTATATATTATAAGTTTATAAGAGACAACCAGGGATACAAAAGTGTTATTATTATTATTATTATTATTATTATTATTATATTGAACGTATATGTACAGTTTAACATACAGTACTTGACAACATAGTTGTTAGGTTAGGCCTCACAACGCGGTGTGAACCTTATTGTAACGTTAAAATGAAAATGAATTTCTTTCATATAGTCGGGTTGGAACCCAAGGACTTAGGGGTGACAACCAAGTATGTTATCCACTACACCGCAAGATGGTAAAATGTTGATGTATCAGAACATGAAAAAAGAAAGTTTCTCTGGTGTAACGGATTGGCTGAGAGCCATACCCATAAGAGGTGTTGGTGACTGGATTTGAATTCTTGGTTGACAACCACCCTACCTACATGTAAGCAACCTCACCCTGTAACCCATAATGTTAGAAAAGAGATTTATAGGCTGTTTAAACAGTGAATTATTGTGTTGAATGTGAAAGAATAATAAACCTACCCAAAAATTCTGGCTTACATGTATATAAAAAATCCAACATGGCGTCCCATGATTTATTATTATTATTATTATTATTATTATTATTATTATTTGATTAAGTTGTTGTCATGTATGTTAAACTGTACATATATGTTCAATAACAAATAATAATAATAAATAATAATTAATAAGTAAACATAGGTGTCTCTCTCACCTATGGCGGCTTCGGAGGCGTAGTCGGTTGCATGCTGAGCTTCTATGCCCAAGATAGCGGGTTCAAACCCGGCCGAAGCCGTCGGATTTTTAAGAGCGTTAAAATCCCTCAGTATGTCTTCCTTCGGAGGGGAAGTAAAGCCGGCGGTCCCATGCCATAGATTTATGGCATATTAAAGAACCTTCCACTAATTGCACCTGTGTGAAGCTAAATTGGATAGGTTAAGAATTTAAAGAACGTTCTTAGGTTTCTATGTTCGTTGCCAAGAGCCAACTGCGGTAGTGTCTAGTAGCTAAGTTCTGAACTTGGCCTAGTAATCGTTGACGGTGGCGCTTGGCGGCAAAAGTAGGAACTATTTGAAAATTCTAAATTGCAGTACTTAAATTAAAAAACAGATAACACACACTAATACAGTCATCACAATTAACACCGGTTATCAGACAGATTCTACACACACCCAAAGTACACGGCGCTACATGATCGCGTTGTCGCAGCCCCTAAACTTAAGAACCAACCATCTCTTACCTATAAGAATGTTTTATCCCTGATTGTCTCTGATTAACTTATAATATATCATTTTTTGATACAGAACCATAATAGATGCCTGTTTCTTATACACTATATGCCTCTGTTATACTGTATAAGAACCAAAATGGCCCCCTGCTTAAACTCCAGACCTGCTAGCAGCTACAAGAGTAAGCTGATACTACTTGCTGACACAGCACTCACTTATCACGAGCTCTCACCAGACCGGCTAGCTAGTGTGTCACTGCCAGCAAGACTAGTGGTAGCATTGAAACGTGTGTCTGTAAAGGGTTGACCATCGTGAGTTCTACAACACCTCACTTCACCCTCTCCGGTGATTAGTTTATGAAACCTCCGGTCGATGACCTTAACGTTTTGGCTCTTTTTGAGTAAATTCATTGACCATGGGAAAGGATTGACCATCCTGAGTTCTACAACACCCCATACAAATCTTTAGCATTATTGGTTAGTTACCTATATACAGATCATTCAATAATTACTTGAAAATGAAAATCCACAGCCTGCTTCCAGTCACCGACCGGGTCAGGAATGGAATGAATGGAGCCCCGATCTAGTGGCGAGGATATGAACTGTGCCGGCTGCCGAGGCCTGACGCACTCCTCTGGGGCAATGATTATATGAATGACAGATGAAATGAAATGATAGTGGAGAGTGTTGCTGGAATGAAATTTTGACAGGGAAAACCGGAGTACCCGGAGAAAAACCTGTCTGCCTCCGTTTTGTCCAGCACAGATCTCACATGGAGTGACCGGGATTTGAACCACGGACCCAGCGGTGAGGCCGGCGTGCTGCCGCCTAAGCCACGGAGGCTTTTAATAATTGCTTAATAATAATAATTAGCAAGCAGTCATCCACAATACATGCATCCATTAAACCGTGGTTTCACAAAACTCTTATCATTTTTAGGTGTTTTAACACCTTTTCTCCCCTGTAAAATCACTATTCACTGTTTTAGGGGTGAAATGATCTATCAAGGTAAAAGAATATTTGATTGCGTTTTTTTGCTATAACACATATATTTAGGATTCTTAGTTTCCAAGGTATCGATTTTTCAGTTTTGGAGTAGTTTTCATCCCCCTACTATATTTCATCAAAAACAAAAGATCTTAGATTAATATATCATTTTTAGATGTTTAAACACATTCCCCCCTGTAAAATCACTATTCACTGTTTTAGGGGTGAAATGACCTATCGAGGTACAAGAGTTTTTCAATCACCTATTTTTGAGCTATAACACATAATTTTAGGGTTCTTAGTTTCCAAGGTATCGATTTTTCAATTTTGGGGTAGTTTTCACCCCCCTACTATTTTTCATCAAAACAAAAGATCTTTGGTTAATTTATCATTTTTAGATGTTTAACTCCTTTTTTACTGCAAAATCACTGTTCACGATTATAAGGGTGAAATATCCTAACGAGGTAAAAGAGTATTTCATTACCTATTTTGAGTCCAACGACACCTAATATGTACAAATCCAATCATTGGTTAGCGAGATGTTGAAAGGCCGATGGTCCTTTAGTTTTTGGATCTTTTGGTTACATTAGGGGGCTGTAGGAAAAGAGCGGGCGTCACCACAAGTAATTTCATACCTCACATGTCAAAATCCACCCATTGGTTCGCAAGATATAACAAAAACTCAAAAAATCATGTTTTACCCCAAAATTCGTTTCCCTCATTTTACAAAATTTTAGCTTCTTCATACATCATAAATAAACAACACCACCCTAAAAAAAAAACTACCACCCACATCCAAATCCGACCATCCCCCCAAAATATCACCAAAAATGTGAAGAAACATGCTTGAGCCCAATAACTCATTTCTCACGTTCATCAATATTCAACCTATTAAACAAATAAGCTCACCGTAAGATAGATCAGAAAAAATACCCTTAGAACAACACCAAGCACGCCCTCCTATCACCATTCCTTCCCAAACATAACCATTTTCCAACATAGGCATGAGTATTCAAACACGCACGCGACTTGCGGTAGAACTGTCACAGCTTAACTACTGATGGTGTTCTATAACAGCACACAACAGAAAGGGACCGCAAGTCACACCGAACACTTCTCTGGTGTGTCGAAATATTCTCAAGTTACCAGACTTGTCCAACCACAAGAATCTTAAAAGTCTCTGTCCTCTCTAGCAAGACTGATCTACAACAAAGCCTTTTTTATATCTGCTATCACTCCTTGTCCTATCTCATGAAGCCAAAAGCGAAGCAAAAGTGGTGGAATTACCTCGATCAAGTTAATGTCTTTGTCAATGCATTTGTTTAGAGATGGGCACCCTTGCTCTCTTGCTGAAGCATCAAAGACTGGCCGAATGGGGGTTGTACTATTTTCTTTAAAAACAGGCCTATGAGGAATATAATGTCCATTGTCCCACTCTTCTCTTGGTATTTCTTCTATAACGTCGTCCCTTAACCATTCAGTCAACTCAGCATCATAACGCTCAAAAGAAATACTGCCCGCCATCTTCTTCACTGTCAAGTCCAGTCTGCGCTTTGCCAGGTTGAAATTCCCAGGAAGGGGTGGGTGATCTTCTAACCAGGGCAACTAAACCTCATACCTTCCATCTTCATTTACACAAACAGTTTTCTCAAAATGGTTTTTGGCTAGGCGTTTCATTTAGCCTTGCTGGTTCTCATTACTGTATCCTCAATTCCTAATACATGTAAGTCCCACAAGTTAGTTAACGACTTCTCAGTGGACAACATTGACAAGACCATCATTGAACGGTTAATATTCCCTGAGCTTTCATTTTTGTTCTTCTCCATGATTGTCATCCCAAGTGTGCTTCGATAGCCACAAGACCACAATTAAGATTGTTCTTCTTACCAGTCAACAGCATACCACAAACATCTGCTCCAAGTAACAAATCGATAAGATCCCCATTATCACTAGTAAGCTTTATTCCCTCGTCATCCAGTTCGCTCAACCATGGATCTTCTCGAGCAGTGGGCGCATTTGAACAAATAACGTCCTGATCCAAAGCATCAAAGTTGCAGGCATATTGCCCATCCATACTACCTAACCTTACTTTGTAACACTGGTGTTCATATGGCTTAGAATGGGAAGCACCAAAGAGTGCATGTACCACACTACCACTGCCTATTGGCAACTCCAGCTATCTGATATGACATCTAGCGGTAAAAATGAGAAACTTACCAAGTAGGGTACATTTGTCACGTGGTGACTGTTTGTGTATGGTTTCTTGTATTGGTAAACAGATCGTGGTAAATTGTTCGTGTCTTTATACATAAGTAATAAGTTTTACTCGTTGATAGAGTGAAAAATTAGTAAAAGCAAAGTGTATTGCTCAGTTTACGGCTGTAAGTCGATGTATAAGAGGGCTGCGGATATACGTTTTCATCACTTTCCAAAAGATGCAAATAGCAATAGCCGAAATGTGATGATACCTAATAATACCTAATAATAATACCTTTCCACCCCGGGAAGGATCTAACACTTGTCGAGGTAGACAGACAGAAGACCTGCGACGTAAAGCCAGCGAAGGTTAGTCAGTTTAAAAACAGCTGTTACGATGGGCGCGCTGGTAAGATTGAAGTTACTTGAATAATTAATTAAATAATTAATTATTGGCTGCTTGGTAGGGAGAAGGGATGAGTTTAACTTGTATTAAAACTCGGGGGGCGACAGGAATTGCTTGATTTGGATGGTTAAAAGGTGGGTTTGGTGTTGAATATTTGAATGGTAGCGGAATCACTCATTCTACAGTGCCCACGGGGAGGCAAATTAGGCCTATATGACTCGTAGTGGAATAGCTCGAATATCGAAGAACTTAGCGATTACAAGGTGTAGGCTTGGCGGAAAGGCTGGCGGATCATCAGTTTGACATCAATTCACGATATAAGTCGGAGCTTGGAACAGTGGCGTCTGGTTTGCGTGGATGCTAGTCTCGGAATGATAAAAGTAGCACAGCTTCGGTGTGTTATTTATTTGTTTATGTACCGTATTTCTCTATTTGAATGTCCTCGGCGTTGACTCAGGATCGACATTTACATTATATTGCGCATAATAGTACCGAAATAATGTCCGAAGTGTAGCCCTGTGTAAATTTGAATCAGCTGATCTACATCACCCATAAAAACTGATGCTTGATAATATGCAAATGACACCAAAAAATCCAGTGGAACACACAAATTAGATCACGTGTATCGCACAGTTATACATATATAAAATTAAAAATAACACTGTCATTACTTTAGAGACCATATTTACTGATTATAACCGAAAAATAAAAAGTGTTCCATATCAAACGCGTGTTATTGAGTATTTTAAACCCTACTTATCCAGACCGACCGCAGCGCCCCAAGTGTTAGTTTTGAGTTGCCAATAGACTGGTATTCCATTTGTGTGACTAAGTCACTCCTAACGTAGGATCTCTGAGAACCGTCATCGAACAGAACACGTATTGGTTTTTCAGCAACACTCTTAATTACAGCAGTCTAAGTTTTCAAAAGAACTTGTCCACAATTCACATTTGACAAATTGTTCTCGACTGAAGGAATGTCAATTTTGTTCGATTTGATAGATACACTGGCTTTGTTACACATTAGAGGTACGTGCCTACCCTCACACACAATGCATTTTAGAAAAGTTTTACATTTCTTACTAGTATGGTTGGGTTTCAAGCAGCCGAAACAGCATCTTTTATCTCTGACAACTTTCCTCTTCTCCTCCAAACTAAACATACGATCTTTGTAACAGTCCATGCTGTTATGAGTTCCATCACAGAAGGTGCATACGGGTTTGGAAGATTTAACATTAATTAGACAGGCCGCAATTGGTAACTTACTTTCATTAACCTTCTTGCCTTTTGAATCTAAATGAAATCCTTCTATAGCCATCGATATCGTTTTCTCACTTTCCATTTCCTGCTTCAAAAATGCCACTAAGTTACCCAGCTTTGAATTTTGTGCTGACTCCCCCGAGGTGAATGAACTCCTCTGCCAAGCACATAACAGATCCTCTGACAGGCACGATTCTACAAGTGGAAAAGCATTGCAGCATACTTCTCTGATGTGACTCCTAGCGTCTCTAAAGCACGAAGTTGTGTTTCTATGCGATCATATATGGACGAAAGATCAGGTTTATCGATACTGGTGGTAAAATTTAGGGTTAGTTTCAGAAGGTCCCTAACATATACTTCAACAAGTAATTCATCACGCTCGAATCTAGACTTCAAACTATCGAGAGCATTTTGATAGTTTTCGCTAATTGGTGGGAAACTTTCAACTATCTCGCGTGCGCGAGAGTTAGGTAGGCTAATGTTGATTGTAATGAGTACTGAAACCTATCTTCTTGGGCTATATCAGGAGCTTCATGTAATTTTCGGAACTGTCCCCAGAACGCCAACCATTCCCTTACATCCCCTCCAAACTTCTTAAATTCTAACAAGGACAATCTAAACTTGCGTATTGCATGGGCTTCGTTTGAAGGCGTCAGATCAGATGAAGCATTTAACATGTCAGCTATCTTACTTTTCATGTAGTTTTCACATTTCACTTCCAATAGTTTGGCCTTACTTGCATATTCGTCCGCAGAAGTAATTTCTTTTTCCAGATCTGCAGTTGCGTACTCTATAATTTCTTCATCCAGTTTTGCTAGATCTCGGGCTTTGTTCTTGAACACCGCCAGGTTTGCCTCCGAATAACACTTATTTTCTTCATTAAGAATCCATTCTCTCTTTTGTCCTGTCACGGTCGCCACAATGCTAGGAAATTATTTCTCTCGAATGTCTAACCGGCGTGTAGGTTCCTTAATAAGACTTATTTTATTTCCAAAAAACCAAGATGACATGTTCAGCCATGTCCTTCAATCGGACCACAGAACAAGATACAGAGCACGCTTGGAATAAAACGAAAAACAAAGAGTAGTGATCAAAGTCCTTCACCTGAAATATATAACAATCATTAACACCAGTTGCTGACTGATCACACGAGGGTAGCAGAGCTCACCAAGTCACGCCCCCACCCCCATTTTCCTACGCGAGAGAACCATTTATAATTTGTCGGGAGACGGACTTAAATAATTAAATAATCCAAAAGAAAGCATGGGTTAACCCCCCCCCCCCCCCCAAAAAAAAACGAATCATAGGCCATGGCGACATGCTGCGCTGCGCACGTGATACAATTCGCATTCAAACATAGGGATGCCATGTTTGCATATGACAAAAGACCGCATGGTCCAAGCAGGACCTTCTATAATACCGGACCTGACACTAGCGTCGGGACAGAGGGAAGATGGCTGTCGCTGTTGGTGATTACATGCTTTGTTTATAAGTTGAGTCGTTTTGTTTACGATGTGATAGTGATGTGAATTTCGGTTAGCAATCGTCTCCCTTGATTATCTGTGCTTATTGATTATTGCTTAATGATATTACACGTTCGTGTAAGTAAATGTTTGCATTAGTGCTTCATAAATACGAGATCGGTGACTTCTGTTACGCTTGTGATACCATTAATACTATTGCCAATCAGTGGGTAAGTTTGGTCTATTTATTATTCTATTTAGGGTTTATATATTATTAGTAATGGCAATTTATTATGAGGAGGCATAGTAATAATTAACGTATTCAATTTAAGTTCTAAGAAGATCTGAAAATTGATTACCGTAGCCTACGTAGGAACATAACCTACTTTTTAAATTGTCTGCAGTGTTCTCTCTTCTAATTATACGCCTGTTAGTACAAGGATATCAATCTTATCACGTACTTGGTGGGGATCCCGTTTTAATAAACTACCAGTAGGAGTTGGTTCGCAGTAAGTTTAGCTACACCATTCAGTCAGTTTGTTCAGGTTATCTGCTCTTACTCCTCTTGTCAAATGGTCGGCTGGGTTATCCTTGCCAGGGCAGTGTCTCCACTGTGATGGAGTTGTGGAGGCCTGAATCTCAGTCACTCGGTTGCAGACAAACGTTTTTCAACGATTTGGGTCATTCCTTATCCATCCTAGTGTAACTGATGAGTCGCTCCAAAGAATAGCCTCCCTGATATTGAAATGTGTTACCTTGCAGTAGTAACGGAGAAGTCTTGCCCCCATTAACGCACCCAGAAGCTCAAGTCGAGGGAGTGTGACCTTCTTCACTGGCGCAAGTCGGCTCTTACTGCAGATCAGATGGACTTGAGCGTGCTTGTGATGGGTGTTTCTCATGAACAGAACGGCGCCGTACGATCTCTCCGACGTGTCACAGAAGACATATATTTGTGATTTAACTTTCTTTGATGTTCCTATCCACCTTGGTATGGTGATGCGTTGCAAGTCAGGTAGTGTGGACAACCAGTCTCGCCATCGAGTTACCAGGTCGTGAGGCAAGATGGCATCCCATGCAACTCCGCGTGTACAGGTATCTTGGAAGAGAATTTTTCCCATTACAGATACCGGTGAAATAAAACCTAAGGGGTCGTAGATAATAGCAGTGGCCTGTAACAGAGTCCGTTTAGTTGCTACCGCTGTTTCCAATTTGCTTGTAACTTCCTGTTGGGCGAGAGAAAACGTGTCAGTATCTGTGTGCCAGGAAATTCCCAATAGGCTACATGAGCACTGTGTGAGATCTTTCGTCCTTCTGCCTTCCATATGCCCGTTAGCTTAAATGAATTTGTTGCCCATTTAGCAAGTGGAAGCTGGATTTGCCTCATGAGGGATGCGAACTCGTAGTACAGTGCAATTACGTCGTTGTCGTCATCTGCACCAGAAGCGAAATCATCCATGAAGGTGTTTTTATCTATGAGCGATGCGGCGATAGGAAACTGGGCTTGGTGAATAGCTGCTAGTTCTCTGATTGTAGCCGATAGTAGATACGGACTGCACGTCAGACCAAATGGGAGCTTTGTGAACCTGTAGACGGTTCTCTCTCTAGAGGTGGTAGGGCTTTCCGTTCCATTATTAATGATGCGGTAGGCTATGTTGAAATTGTGGTGATATGCCTTGAAACTGTTGTGTGACTGGATGCAAATCCAATTATTATAAAGATAAGCCATTGGTGCCTATTTTCTAATTTCCCATCAGGGGAATTCAATCCACACCCAACTTCACGGGGCTGATGACCAAGAAGTCCCAAGCCCATAAAATGAATTAACAGCAGACAAAATCACGTCATGATGTTATTTTGTGTTGGGTTGGATTCTGACACACGTCATGCGTTTGACAGAGTGCCATTTAATCTCATGAATAGGAATGAATGAATACGACTAGCCTACTTGTTGACGGATTTACAGGAGGCAGTCGTGACCTTATGATAGGAATTACCTAGGCATTTATATTCAGTATGTGTGGGAACCCTTGGTAAAGCACTTGCTGGGTGGCTAAGCGGAGAATCGAACCCAGCATTTCCCTGTTTACCTCACTAGGCTGTGTGTACCCCGTGCTTACCCTCAGACTAGAATTAAGATTTCTTGACAGTCAGGAATCAAACTTGGACCCCAGAAGTGACAACCAAGAACTACACTACCTGGTTGGTCACATTTATTTTTAAGAATAATATGTCTGTTAGGTAGTCAGCCCGAAGGCTGGTTGGATCCTCAAAAGGCACTGCCGTTAGGTTATGTGGGTAGATACCCACAAAAACCCATGGCAGCGCTATATTGAGGCGTACTAGGCAAGAAGAGGAGTGAGGTAGTTCTTCATTGCTTTCCTCACTGAGTCAGTACAGCAGTACTAACCCTATGAGTAGAACCTTTCACAGCATCCACAGGCACTTACTGTGCCCTGAATGTCATTACTAAGCACCACCCATACCTCAGTAGCTTCCATATAATCAAAGCCATAAATGAGACTGAGACATCGGTGAAAAGCCTCATTTTACTCTAGCCTGTGCCAACAGAAAATTGCAAATGTACTGCATTCATCAAGAGATGGCAAACAGGCCCCGAATAATATGTAACTTACTAAAAAGAGATTGACATTCCTACAGGAACATTTACAACTTTCCCTGTTCACTCAGCCAAGATATTCTGCAGATCTCTCCTGTGGGCCTCAACATTATTTTATTTTATTCCTTTCCTGATGGAACTCCGGTACGGTAGTACCTTATTTTAACTCCAGGAGCACCTCCCCATGCCTGTCCCTTACACAGCTACACAACTACTACAGTCATCACGTATTCGGAAGAATTCAACCCACACCCAACTGCACGGGGCTGATGACCAAGATGTCCCAAGCCCATAAAATGAATTAACAGCAGACAAAATTGCGTCTTGATGTTATTTTGTATTGTGTTGGATTCTGATACACGTCATGCGTTTGATGTCCGACCACCAACTACGGCGGCCATCTTGGATTGCAGTGTCAGGTCCGGTAGTATAGAAGGTCCTGGTCCAAGCGACGAATAAGATACATTAAACAAATGAAAACAAAAGCGAAATCGAACTAGGTCATACTCCCCTAAAAACACACTACATTAAATCAGCATAGCTGCCTGGTCAGACAAGCAAAGATCAAAATACTCCGCTGACCAACACAAGAGATTAGAAAAAAACAAAAAACAAATATGAAATATATAACCCCCAGGATGATTACACGAGTGATCGCGATACCAGACTCACACGAGGTGACAGGGCTGTGGGAATACACTACACAATTACTTCACGAGAAGACTCTTTCTAAGGAGACATTGAAACACATTTTATTCACACACAAACATTACATTAACTTAAGCTTCAACCATGTTCCATGCTTCAACTGGGTGTGTTCAAAAACATAACGCATACTTCAATACCAACATACACATAATTGATAAAAGTCAGTTCGAGATATTCTAGTCTTTTTCTCACATTCTCCCACCTAAGTTAATGGCAGCCAGTCCAACATTAACTTACAAAACACAATCAGGCTTAGTTTCACAGGCTTGCGAACAGTCCTTCCGAATCTCGTCTCCACCTGGCTCTTAGAAGTTTTCCCTTCAGTGTTGATTTCATCCTGAGGCTGTTCCGTGACTTCCTCTCGAAGTCTCTTGCCGATGATTGAAGATTCACCCTGCTCACTAAGTTCCAGTTCCAATGGATAGATTCTCTGCACAGGTCTCAGTAGAAAACCACTTGAGGTCTTTACTCAGACCAGCCTAGTTTCTCCATTTGTTCCTTTTAGTTGTTCGACAACTCTAGCCAAAGGCCAGTCTAGACGTTTTGAGTTGTCATTTCCCACCAAAACTATTTCACCAACATAAATTTTTCTGCAGGGATGTTTGTTGGTTAACAACTTCAAATGCCCCAAATATTCCGAACGAAATCTACTTCGGAGGTCTTCTCTTAGCTTTTGTCTGTAACGAAGTCTCTTATTTAGATCAGTGGATTCAATCAAGTCAAAATCTGGAACTCCTATCTCTTCAACTTCCTGCAGAAACATACTGGGAGTAAGTGGCGTCAAATCTGTGGGATTATTGGACACGTATGTGAGGGGTCTAGCATTGATAACAGCCTCACAGTCACACAAAATCGTTTGCATCTCCTCATAGTTCACTGATGTTCGGCCAAGAACACGGCGTAGTAGTTTCTTCAATATTCCAATAAGCCGCTCCCACCAACCACCCCACCAATGCCGTCGGAGGGTTAAACTTCCATTTAATTCTCCTGACATTACTGTACTGACTAATGGCATCCCAGTCCAGCTTCTTACAGGCACTATCAGCACCTGAAAAATTGGTACCATTGTCGCTGTATACTAAAGATGGTCGACCTCTTCTGCTAGCGAATCTGCGAATACTCTGAATAAAGCTGTCAGTAGAGAGTGAAGATACAAGCTCCAAATGCACTGCTCGATAGACTCCACAGGTGTTCAAACACACTCACGCCTTCTCCCTGCTGCCACTCTCCTTTTTCAGATACAGCGGACCAGCAAAATCTACGCCAGTAACTTCAAATATCTTAGCATTTCGTACTCGATCTTCAGGAAGAGGTGGCGGATTTACTTCTATATGTTTTGCTTCTATTATTTAAACTAGTTTCCATGATGGTTCCGTATTGACGTACTAAATAGTTTTAACAACGAATTGTATATCCACCTTAGTCAATACATAAACGAAAATAAATTATAATTACACTTGCTCCTGGTACATGTTTCGGGGATTAATTGCTTTTATCCCCTTCATCAGCCAAGACAAATATCCGAAGAAAGATATAAGATAGCGTAGCACTAAAAAAATAAATAGCTGTTTAACTTAATATGGTGCACCATATAAGTAGGTCACAGGAAATTGTTGAGCAAAACTAAAAACATATATGTACGAATTAACTGTCCACTGATTCTCTGTGTTTTGATGGCTGAATATCATCGCTGTTACATACCACGTAATCGTGTTGATCTCACGTTGTAAAATTCGGATTTTCAGCAGTTTCTCTCTCCAACTTGTCCAATAATAATGATTCACAATTATTTTGCATAGACCTCCATTTATACTCACAAAAAAGTGTTCTACAGGCGGCCATGTGGTCGCGATATAATAAATTATGATTTAAGCACCATGTGCTGAATTAACTTTGGCAAATATTGCCTCAAGAATGCAAATAACTGTTTAAATAATTATCCCACTGCACTGTACTTTCAGTGATGAACCAAGATGCTACACTTTAACAAAGATACCCTGTACCCTAGATTATCACTTGCACGTTCACTGATATAAAGCACGTCTCCCTGCCATGAGGGATGGCAAATCAAGTGTGTCACGTCGTAGATGATGGAAGCAAGCTGTGACAGCTTGAGTCAAGTACACATTCAATAAATTCGTTTCACATATCCGCGGTGTTAGGCTATACCTTTTCCAAATGTATTAAATAATTCCAAATATTGTAAAATACTGTTTCCAAATGATCCCAAATATGATAAAAATACAGGATGCACAAAAAATAAATTAGCAGGGCAATCAAGTCAAATTTAAGTGCTCAAGGAGATGACATCGCACTCAGGTGCGCTCAGTATTGTTCCCACTGCCGGCTGAATCGCAACACTCCTGGTTGCTTTAAACTGCCTGCCCATTCGACACTCACAGGCGTACAAGATATATGCATTAATTCACCGCTAGGTGCAGCACCAAGGCACTGAGATTGCCGCGGCTTTTTAAAGGGGAAGATACCTGAAACGAAGTATTGTTATGTTTGGAGGATTAATATCGAGATTGACGGACGTGAAAACATTACACTAAGTTAGTTCCTTTATTATTCTAACATCTAAAAGTATTCAGACACATACTTACGGGCAAATTTTCAGTATAAAAGAAAGCAAAAATACATGTGGAGGCGATTGTTTTAAGGGGTGAAATGTCTAACTCATTTTCCCGTAATTATGCAGACGATAATAAAAATATAACTACTTCTAACTGACTTAAATCTAACTTACATACTTGGCGAGATGAAAAGAAAAGAATAAGGACAATAAAAGACAGGGAAAAGAAATGCCTCCGGCCCCCGAAAAATGGGATGATGATTTATTTAGGGGCTTTGCGACATCGTGGTCATGTAGCCCCATGTACTTGGGTGTGAGGTGAATTTGTCTGATAACCCGTCTTATTGTGATGGCTGTATTATATATTTTTACAGATTTTTTGGACAGATTGTTTATATTTTACTTATTTATTTACTTACAAATTTATTTATTTATTTTCTTATTTCTTTACTTATTTATTTGCTTATTTATTGCTTTTTTTATTTATTTACGTATTTATTTACTTATTTGTTTATTTACTTACATGTTTATTTATTTAATTATGTATTTTCTTATTTATTTGCTTATTTATTTACTTACTTATTTATTTGTTTATTTACTTACATATTTATGTATTAAATTATTTATTTTCTTATTTATTTGTTTACTTATTTATTTACTTATTCATTTATTCACGTATATATTTATTTACTCATTTACTTACATATGTATTTATTTAATTATTTATTTACCTCTTTATTTACTTACGTATTTATCTATTTAATTATTTATTAACTTTTTTATTTTCTTATCTATTGATTTACTTATTCATTTACTTATTTATTTGCTTATTTATTTACTTATTTGTTTATTTACTTACATATTTATTTACTTACACATTTATTTAATTATTTATTTTCTTATTTATTTTTTACTTATTTATTTAATTATTTATTTTCTTATTTATTTGTTTAATTATTTACTTACTTATTTATTTGCTTATTTATTCACTTAGTTATTTAGATATTTATTTACTTACACATTTATTTATTTAATTATTTATTTGTTTACTTATGTATTTACTTATTTATTTGCTTATTTATTCACGTATTTATTTACTTATTTACTTACACATTTATTTATTTAATTATTTATTTTCTTATTTATTTGTTTACTTATTTATTGCTTATTCATTCACTTATTTATTTACTTACATATTTCTTAAATTATTTATTTACTTACTTACATGTTTACCTACTTACATATTTATTTACTTACATATTTATTGTCTCACGTATTTACTCAATCATTCATTCATGTACCGGTATGTATTTATTTATTTGTTTATTTGCTTCCCCTGCGTCACCTTCTCTGGAAATTGCACGCAACAACATCCCACGCAGTGATTTGTCCGATGGTATCTCATGAAATGAGATTCCTCGGTATTCTAACTTGTCCTGTTCTGATTTACAAAAGGGCACGCAGCAGTACAGCATTATAAAATCATTCAGAATACATTCTAAACACAACTGCTCCATTAACATCAATACAAAACTTATGTCTGCCACAGTGCCTTGGTGCTGCTTCCTAGCGCCTTTATTTGGAAACGAGGTTGTACGCTCAAACCAATGCTATAATCGTCGAATGGGCAGGCAGTTTAAAGCAACCAGGAGTGTTGCGATCCAGCCGGCAGTGATTGTTCCAATGTGACTTCCTAGCATTTAATCTCAGGCTGCACGCATGGGCCTTCGCGAGAATGCGAGTTGTGTGTGTGGAAATACGCGTGGCACACTGAGTCATCTGTTTTTCCAGTGTGATGCTTTCAATGAACCGAGGATGGTGATGCTACACAAGTTAAGATCTTTAGGATATTTCTTACCATTAAATATGTCCAATTTGATGCATAGTCCTGTAGTTCCATTGATCGAGGCCATAATGGAATATTTAGATCATCTACCTTTTATGCTATAAGTTAAGTTTTCCCCGCCCTTTTTTTTCGCAATGTTTTATGATATGTCATGAAGTATGTATGTACTGATTTTTCTGATCCCTTTCCAAATTTACGTGCGTATCGGTGTGCTCTGGAACGTATCTACATCATTATTTTCTAAGGTGAATAGATTAGTTATCTTTCGTCGGTGTTCAAAAACATGGCGTGTGAATGTGATGTGCAACGTTGGTGAATTCGATACAGAAGATATTGGGCGAAGAGTTCAACTGTGTCCACCAACCTTACCACAACAACAACAACAATCTCAGGCTGCAATCGCTCACCAAATCGAGGTTGCGTAATCGGGCACAATATGTATTGTGTAATCCTCCTTGTCAATACATCGAAATGATGTTTGTTAATATTTTAAATGTACATGTTTCGATATAACAATGATATCTTCATTCTGAGACTGAACTTCGAAAAGAGTTGGGAATATGGGAAGGATAAGGTAATGGCTTTATTGATCTAGAAAAGGCCTATGATAGCATCCCTAGAACAAAAGTTTGGGAAAGCTTAACAAATAGGGGGATAGGCAAGGAACTGAGAGACATGATAAAAGGAATGTGCATGGATTGCTACAGTAGTGTGAAGACTAGAGTCGGGACATCGGAATGGTTTAAAATTGTCACTGGACTAAAGCAAGGAAGTGTGTTGTCACCATTATTGTTCATAATGGTAATGGATGACATCATGAAGGCAGCAATGAACGAATATAGTAGGGCAAAGATGAAGGTAATGTTGTTTGCAGACGATGTGACCTGGGGCGAGGATGAGATGGAGGTACAAGAACAGTTAGACGTAATAAATGAAAAGATTGAGCAATGGGGATTGAAGATAAATGTGGATAAGTGTAAAACAGTGGTGATGAGTAGAGATAAGAAAGAAGGAAAAGGAGTAATCTAAGTAGGAGATAAGGAATTGGAAGTGGTGAAACACTTCAAATACTTGGGAAGTGAACTGACTGAAGATTGAAGACTAGATTTGGAAATTAGCAGAAGAATACAACTCGGGAGTGCTTTCTACCAACAGGTACGGGGACTAGTATGGAATAAAGATATACCAATTAATGCTAAAGAAGGTGTGTACAAAGCATATTATGTTCCTATAATGAGTTAATGACATATGCAGCAGAAACTTGGACAATGACTAAGAGGGATGAGAGCAGAGTACAAGCAGCTGAGATGAGATTCCTGAGAAGTATGGTCCAGAAAACGAGGAGGGACAGAGTGAGAAATGAAGATATACGGAAAGAACTGGGAGTACAGAAACTACTGGTAAATGACAAACTGGAGCAAAACAGATTGAGATGGTTTGGACATGTCAAATGGATGAATGAAGTAAGGCTACCAAGACGAGCACTGGAACGACGGATGACAGGGAAGAGAGGACGAGGAAGACCAAGAATGCGTTGGATGGACTCGGTGGAGAATAGTGTACAGTCCAGGGGCAGTACCCCTAAGACCCACCCCTCCATTTTTCATCAAAACCACCCTCATAGGCATGCCATAAGCCTCACATACTTCTTCAACACAAGCAGGCCCAGCAATACTGCTGACAGCCACGCTTACATAATACACACATAAACACACTAACTGGAGCAGCGACGGTGAGGAAACGCTGACCGAGCAGCGGGGGAAGGCCTTAAAAGCTAGACCCAGAAGAGCCCCATTATCTGTTCGTGGCCAGCGGCCCTGATCTTCCGAGGTCCGTTCCAGCTCTTCACCAGGTGAGAACTAGCCGTGTGCTCAGATTCCTTATCATTGTAACACCTACCCTGAACACTTTTGTATTTTACATCTTGTACTCTACTTTATACCTGTCCAGCACCTAAAAGGGACAGTACATCACAGCTACTGGCCAATAAATACTTGGTCAGTAAACACACACATTTATTACTCATTACACCCTGTTTTACGTCCTTACACCCGACCTGACCTTAGTCCTAATTGCCCCTGACCGTGAAGGCCAGGAACTGCACCGTCAGTAATCCTATTGTATTCGAGCAAGCAGCCAGACGGCAGCGTTTCAAAGTGCCGACCCTGCACGTGAGCTCGCTAAAACGCTTGCTCTACTTAATTGGCAGGCTAGGTTAATAGCCCACTCTTAGACATTCATCCCCTAGCAGGTAAACGCATCCTGTAGGGACGCCCCCAATAGATCACGTACTCACACCAACACACTACACTGGTAGTCTCCCCCAATCACGGGAAACTACCCTTTTTTGGAAACATCCCTTAAATTAATACATCTACACTACCCTGTTTATCCCACCCCCTAACAGAGGGATAAAACAATAGTATTAGAAAACGGAACCTGGATTGGAACACTATGTCGGAAGAGGAATGGTGGAACGACAGAACAAAGTGGAGAGGAACCATATTTGCCCCCACCCAGTGTCAACTGGAAAAGGGGAAATGAAGATGATGATGATGATCTTTATCAGCGTTCATAGTCTAACATTAAATGATTGTGAAAACCATTTACCTTGAACTAAATTAATACTCTTCTGCCATGTTTTGTAAAATTGTGGAAAATCCTATTTTTGAATTTTTTGGGGTCCTTACTCATTACTGTCCTGGTGAGAGCATCATGTTTGACATTAATTTGTGAATGTATTTTCAGTAATTTTCTGGGCCTGGTGACATACTTGGACTGGGTGATGATTTGTATCACCACTCTGTCATGCATCTCAATGATGTTTGAGACACCTGAATACCGTGTCATGGAGACTCCTGCTCTCCAGATCGCAGAATATGGCTTTGTCATCTTCATGAGCCTTGAATTGGCCCTCAAGATCCTGGCTGATGGCTTGTTCTTCACCCCAAAGGCTTACATCAAGGACGTTGCCTCGGTGCTGGATGTCTTCATTTATGTGGTACGTGTGTGCTGTCAGCAGCAAGAGCATATTCCAAACTAATTTTGATTACATGGGAGGTAAGATCAACAAAGTATGGTATTTAATCTTTGGTGCTTTGATCATCATTTTACAAAATAGTTTCAATTATAACATTACAAGGTGTTCATTCGTCTGGCTGCGAGGCTCAGCGGTAGCATTCTCACTTGATGGGCCCAAGGTTGCAGGATCGAATCCTGGCGCAGTCAGCTGGCATTTGTGGGTGCACAAAAGCGAGGGAGCCGTGTCAGTAGATTTACTGGCACGTTAAAGATCCCCTTTGGGGCAAGATTCAGCAACCCGGCATCTCAAAAAGCCATAGTATTTAAAAGGGACGTAAAACGAATAACATTATTATTCCAGAAATTGTCAGTCGTATTCAATTTTAGACAATAAATGAAATAATATCACTAGGGATACAGGAAAATCTCAAACACAATAAAAAATGTGAATATAACTTTATTCTCTAAATTTCTTCTGTTTGTTGACTATTTTGACCTTGTATACACCTCACAACAGCACCCGGGAAACTGGAACTGTTACTTGATGATGATGATGATGATGATACACCTCACAATTTGCAAATCTGACAATGCAATATCATCTTTTTTTTTTTTTTTTCCAATTTTACCCATGAATGCTCTGAACCTGTGATATATGCTCAGGTGGATCCATCACTGGTTATTTTGCTTCCAAAGTAACAGAAGTCTCCTAGTTCCTTTAGTCTTTCATCTGGCAATTTGACGTCCATAGGGTTTTTTGATTTCTTTCGGCTGCATTTCTATATTTTTGTTTTACATTTATTAATTTTCATCATAAATTCTTTCCTCAGTACCATTTAAAAACTGATTCAAATCCTCTGGTGTGTCAGCTAAGATGACGATGTCATCAGCAAATTTCTGAGTTGAAATTATTTCTCCTTGAATCTTTACTCCTACTTTGATTTTTTCTCCAATGTCCTTCATTGCTTGTTCAATGTATAGATTGAAAAGTATGGGTGATAAGTTGCAGCCTTGCCTTACACTTTTCTGAATACCAGCCTCGCTCTCATGACCTTCAGCTCGAATAACAGCTGTCTGGTTTCTGTATAGGGTGTAGATCACCCTCGTATCCCTGTACTTTATTCCAATCGTTTTCAAAATGTCAAACAACTTATTCCAATCAACGTTATCAAATGCCTTTTCTAAGTCTTCAAACGCCATGAACGTTCTCTTATCCTTCCTTATTCTAGCTTCCAAAAGCAGCCTAAGACTTATTACAGCCTCCCTTGGTCCTACATTTCTCCTGAAGCCAAACTGGTCTTGACCCAACTCTGTTTGTATCTGTCGTTCCATCCTCTTGTAAATTATTCTAGTCAGGATCTTTGAAGTATGAGTGATCAAGCTGATTGTACGGTAATCTTCACATCTGTCGGCTCCTACTTTCTTCGGTATAGGGATGATAACGTTCTTCTTGAAATCAGAGGGTACCTCACCTGTCTCATAAATCCTACACACCAAGTGAAATAACCTGTTCAGACCTTCATCACCTATGCAGCGTGACATATCAATCGGTGCTTTGTTCCTGCTAAAGTCTTCCAATGCTCTTTCAAATTCTGATCTCAATATTAAATCTCCTTTCTCATCCTCATAAATTTTCTCTTCCCTTTCCATTACATGATTCTCAAACTCCTTTCCCTTATACAAACACTCTGTGTAAGCTTTCCTTCTCTCAACCTTTTCTTCTCTATCTGTTTGAGGTTTTCCATCCGAGTCCTTAATATTATAGTACTTAGTCTTCCTTTCCCCGAAAGTACTCTTAATCCTTCGATAAGCTGTATCTACTTTTTCTAATTTCAGACAGTTTTCTATACCGGTACCTGCACATTTCTCTTTCCACCATTCTTCTTTCGCTTCCTTACACTTTTTGTTATCCTCATTTCTCAGACAACTGTTTTCTGCTTTCCCCTTTCATGTCTAGTATTTCGTCCATTAATGCTAGTATATCCTGAGTGATCCACGGTTTTCTACCTGTTCTTTCTTTCCGACCAATGTTTTCTCCTGGGGATTTTGTTATTTTATTCTTTAAAAGTGCCCATTCCTCTGTGATTGAAGGTTGTTCAGGGTTTTTCATTAGTCCTTCCTTTATACTCATCTTGAATCATTTGTTCATGTCATTCTCTTTCAGTCTGTCTATTGCTCACCTTTTTAGCTTTTGACTTTTCTACAGTTTTTTCAACTTTAATCTGTATTTTATGTTAACCAGATTGTGGTCAGAGTTTATGTCAGCACTGGGATATGTTTTTCAATCCAAAATCTGGTTTCTAAATCACTGCTTGACCATAATGAAATCGATTTGGTAACGACCTGTATCTGCTGGTCTCATCCATGCGTATATTCTTCTATTGTGGTTATTGAATAAGGTGTTAGCTATGACCAACTCGTGCTCAGTGCAGAATTCCATCAGCCTGCTTCCTCGATCAATCCTTTCACCTAATCCGAAATCTCCTACTATCTTCCCTTCTCTTCCTTTCCCTACCACAGCATTCCAATCTCCCATTATTATAACATTTGCATTACCTATAGCTCAGAATTTCATCTATTTCTTCGTAGACCATTTCAACATCTTCATCATCAGCTTGACTGCTTTCTAACCTTCCACTATCATTCAGACTTATAATATTCCACTCGCCAATCCGTAGAATGTCAGATTTCCTCTTTGTCATTTCTGTGATGTTAACCCCCTCTCGAGTAGTCCCCACCCGGAGATTCGAACAGGGGACCAATTTACCTTTGGATTGGAATTTTACAAGAGAGGAGGCCATCATTACATGTAACTGCATATAGAGGTGCATATCCTCAGGAAGAACATTACGGCTATAGTTTACCATTGGTTTCAGCATTACCAAGCAAATAATAGGAACCTGAAAAGCTCCTTAAGTTAATCTCGTATCAATCTACATATTCCCCCTTCACATATCGTCAAAGAACACTACTCGTACAACATTCAAGTCGTTAGTGAAAACCGCAGTATTTAGCTGTATGATAAGCTCTCTAGCAATGTCAACCTGACAGTAAACCACCTTAATACCAAATGGTGGTTAAAATGCAATGTACTGTAATTGGTGAGCACTGAACTCCTATCTCACCAGTGTAAGTAATATATCACAACATGCACATTGTTACGTTTCTATTCATTAGTAGCAGTAATCCTGACCATGGACTCCATCTAGTGACTCGTTTTGTAACCTTACAAGACATGTTGTTCGCTAAAACCTGAAGTTTGACTTGGAATGCCGCCTAGCGTCTCAATACCGTACTACCCGGATTGTAATATGTCACCGCGTTGGTAGGTGGCGTGCGGTGTATGTATCATGTGAGTTCATGCTGTATTGATTGCATGTTGGATCCTACTATTATCGACCACAGATCGAAGTCGAAACGGTTGCTCTTGGCGACGATTATTGTCCTCAATAATCAGCGAGGGATTTTCTTGGAATGAAGAAGTGAAATGTAGAGCTCCGGTGATTTTGGGTTTTAGACTAGCCTTTTAGGCTTGTCTAAACGACTTCACCAAGATTTGAAAACATCCCAAATTCAAGACACCCTTCCTCCGTTGGATTCCCTTTTAAATCTTTTAAAATAATTTATAAATTGTAAAATGGCTATGAAGGTACAGTATGTACCTTGTCAAAAGGTTCTGGATGAATTATTTAACATAATTTGATTGGCAATGTGTGAGTGTATAGATTTAGTTGATTGATCTGTCTTTGTACTATTCATATAGTTACTGCCTTGCAGTTGAGACGAGTTTCATTCATTTTGGTGTCGGTAAGTTGTGAGGTTAAAATGACCAATTGTGACATACAGATAAGGTAAGTAATTCTTCTGTGTTCTTGCATATGTGATTGTGATTTGTGTAAAGGGTTCTTCTTTTTATTTAAGTCGATCTAAGACTTGTGATAACGACCATCATCCTTGCAAGTTGCCAAAGGTGTTTTTTTTTTTTTACTACGTAACTTTTAATTAAATTCTTCTTTCCCCCACCTTTGGTCTGTAGCATGATCTCTTATAGATCCTGTAATACTTATCAAGATATGGTACTTATTTTATTTTATTTGAATTCATGGCCTCGTTGCCATGTTACTGAACATAATATTGTTGGCACAATGTTGTTTGAACAATATTATGCGATTTTCTGTGTATTGAGTAGACACCTGTACGCAACTTAAGATGAAGTAATAGAAATAAACATATACTTACGTACGCAGCAGACGTCAGTGGAAACGTAGCTGAAGCTCTTCCCCTATCCCCGAAGAAATATAAAATAAAAATAAAATAGAAGAAAGAAAAACGGGGAGATCGCAGTCTTGTTTGGCTTTCGCTGGGCCCAAATTTTAAAAGGCAAACCAGAAAGCAATCCCAAAAGAAAGGGGGAAAGCTAATTAAAATTAAACTACGGTAAAATCCAAAGATGAACAAATTTAAATCAGAGGCCGTGTAGGTCGTATTAACGTCACAAGTACGCTAATAAGACCGACAAACCGAAATATAGCAAAAACCAGACAAAACTCGAAGAAGGCTACTAAAATTAAAATAAGACGTGACGCAAAAGCAGAGATACTTAGGCAAAGATAAAATGTATTTAAATAAGAACCACAATGTACAACGATCCCAGAGATATTAAAAGCAAGAAGAGAAATGACCAACAAATTAAACACAAAATTAATTTACCGCAAGAAAAAATACAAATTAGGAAGAAAATCGAAAATATACTAAATTAAATTATATTAAAATGAAATAAAATAAGATAAGTTAAGGTAACGTGTTCAAGGCAAGATGAAACGATGACTAAATGTAAGTATGTCGCAATTAAATAAAAAAGACAAAACTCAGAAACGACTACACTCTACGAAGTCTAGATACGTTCTAAAAATTTAGACAAAGCGTGTCAAAAGGGATGAACAAAATAGGAGGGGGTACAATGGTTCAGAACGGGGTGGAGAGGGGTGAGAGGGAGGGGAGGAATGAGGAAGAAAGACGCGGAGGCACATGCAAGATCTAGTGAGTTACGAGAAAAATAGGAATTTAGACAAAAGGAAAAATTACATTAAATTATCGGCAAAGCCAAAAATATACTTTAAAAATTGAAAGTATGCGTAGGAGATAAGGGCACACAAAGACGACGAAAATATGTGATGCGCAAAATATGGGCATTCACAGACACAAGAATATCACAGGTTAGGTCACCAGCAAAATAGCAAAGGCGAGACCTCCTTTTGTGAACTCTTTAAGATAAAGAACAAAGCATTACGGGAAGCAAGTAAAATAATCTCCAATCCCGTTATGTTGTTCTACGATAAGATACACTCTGGATGACAGACCCAAAGATGCCCCCTACAAGGTAGGCAAACCCACCGTCAAGCACACCAGAGTAAAGCGAAGACAAGCCCACATACATGACTTTCAACCCTTAAAGTACAAAAACGACGTTATCAAAATAAATGAAAATAACACTATCATACAAAACAAAAACTTACCAGCAATTACACGCACACAAAGGGCGGAGGGAAAATATCGGGAGGGGGGCAGGTACACGCGACCAAAAGAAAATAACACAGAAAAAGAGTTTTAAATTACCGAAATATGAAACAGAACTACAGTAAAGCAATTACTGATTACGACATACAGACACCTCGCCATGGTTTCACCTTGAACGCGGGCACTTTCCCTAGAATATCGGAATACGTCTAGCCTACTTGGCTGCAAGGAAGAAATGCCTCGAAACAAAGCAAATGATGACGCAAAACAAAGGTAACTGCGTGCTAAAATTTGATTGGTCACGACCCCTTCCAAAATATAAATCACTGGCCAATAAGGGGACAAGATGCAGATATGTCCATATATGGTATTAAGACAGAGGGCTATTAATAGCTTCACAGCCAAGGTTTCACAAAGGCGTGCATTGATCACGTCAGATAAAAATGGCACAAAAGAGTAACTTATATATATCATAAAAATGGCTCACACCTTGGGAATTCGTAAGATACAGTCGTATTCATGCTGAGCTCGTGATTGATTATTATTTTAAACATTTCTGATTAATTTCCGTTCCCGGTTGGAACTTAAAATATTATTGGGGATTATCCACCTACTGAATTAAGGTGATCGTGCCTTTATTTAATTTATCCTTCCATATTATTTCTTGATTCTTTCTTCGAAGATTGATTTTCATGTTCATCGTTCAATTGATTTTCTTTTCCTGACTGAGATGTCAGATGCCCTTTAATTAATTAATTTATTTGATCTTATAGAAAGCCTCCGTGGCTTAGGCGGCAGCACGCCGGCCTCTCACCTCTGGGTCCGTGGTTCAAATCCCGGTCACTCCATGTGAGATCTGTGCTGGACAAAACGGAGGCAGACAGGTTTTTCTCCGGGAACTCCGGTTTTCCCTGTCAAAATTTCATTCCAGCAACACTCTCCACTATCATTTCATTCCATCTGTGGGGCAGATGACCTCGTAGTTCCGCCCCTTAAAACAACAATAACTAACTTCATTCCATCTGTCATTCATTTAATCATTGCCCCAGAGGAGTGCGTCAGGCCTCGGCAGCCGGCACAGTTCATATCCTCGCCGCTAGATGGGGGCTTCATTCATTCCATTCTTGACCCGGTCGGAGACTGGAAGCAGGCTGTGGATTTTCATTCATTTGATCTTATAGAATTTATTACTTATCCATCTCTCTTATGTTCCAGATTCCTTGCTTCGATTAATTTTATATACTGTATTGTTACTTCTTGTTTATATCGCCGCCATCTTGACGTAAACGTAATGGCGGCCACCCAAATGTTCAAAGCTTAATTCAAATTACGACCAACCTATTCATCTGATCTCTAGCAAATTTTGTAACGTCATACCTTAAAGTATGAACAATCTTTTGACCAAACTACGAGGTCATCTGCCCAATAATTTGTGGATGGTGGCCATGTTTGTGTGCAAATCGATTCCCCCTATCTATTCAAACACGGTGAAACGGAATTGAACGAAATTTGGTACAAAGGTAGCACTAGCAACGGGCATCTCAGTGTCATGTTTTATATGACCGCCATCTTGACGTAAACGTAATGGCGGCCACCCAAATGTTCAAAGCTTAAATCAAATTACGACCATCCTGTTCATCTGTTCTCTACCAAATTTTGTAACATTATACCTTTATTTATGAAGAATCGTTTGACCAAACTACGAGGTCATCTGCCCAATAATTTGCGGATGGCGGCCATGTTTGTGTGCAAATCGATTCCCCCTATCTTTTCAAACACGGTGAAACCGAATTAAACGAAATTTGGTACAGAGGTAGCACTAGCAAAGGACACCTCAGTGTCATGTTTTATATCGCCGCCATCTTGACGAAAACGTAATGGCGGCCACCCAAATGTTAAAAGCTTAAATCAATTACGACCAACCTAATCATCTGATCTCTACCAAATTTTGTAACATTATACCTTTATTTATGAAGAATCTTTTGACCAAACCACGAGGTCATCTGCCCAATAATTTGTGGATGGCGGCCATGTATGTGTGCCAAACGATTCCCCCATCTATTCAAACACGGTGAAACCGAATTGAACGAAATTTGGTACAGAGGTAGCACTAGCAATGGCCACCTCAGTGTCATGTATTATATCGCCGCGATCTTGACTGAAACGGAATGGCGGCCACCCAAATGGTATAAGCTTAAATCAAATTATGACCAACCTAATCATTTGATCTCTACCAAAGTTTGCAACAACATACCTTTTTGTGGGATGCATCTTTTGACTGAACTACATGGTCATCAGCCCAAGAGTTTGCAGATAGAGGCCATATATGGGTGCAAATCGTTTCATCATATCAATTCAAACACGGTGAAACCGAATTGAAAGAAATTTTGTACAGAGGAGGCACTAGCAAAGGGCACCTCATATTCATGTTTAATATCCGTATAACACGTATTTCAACAAGCTACTACAACCAACATTCAATTATACTCCTTGAAAAGGACAAAGAGTTATAACAATACCCATGCATTTAGGAGAAAGTAGGCTATATGTTCTTTACTGAACATCTTGTTTTGTTATTATATAATACCTTATTGAGTTTAATTATATTTTACCTGAATTGTTTTCTGTGTTTTTAATCGATCGTAAACGTAGTAGTGGTAGTCTCTTTAATTTAATTATCCTAGGGTTTGGTAGCAATTTGGCCCAGCACTATCTGCTTTTATTTTGTCTCACCTAACCTGTCACTAGGGAAGAGGGTCTCACACATGATGGACAATTAGAAATTATCGACTTGTTCCCTTTAGATGATTCATACTTTTACCTGAAAGTATGATTTCTTCAATATGTATAGAGAGTATAACCTCACCTATGGTAGACATGAAATCTTAATGGTTGCACTTATTAGATTCAGTGGTTTTATTACCTCTAGAAATCTTAAAATCATCTCCTTTCTCAAAGGAGTTATATTACAATCAGTGAAAACCAGAGGCAAGAGTCTGGGACTCTAAGCCCTGGGATTGTTTTCTGAGACAACTCGTAACTCAGTCCCTTGTTCCAGTTTTTTTTTTTTTTTTTTATAACAACCAAAGACAAAATCCAACTAAGCAGTATCATACAACCTTGATTTCTCTTTTTAGAAAGTCTGGCTGCGTGGCTCAGGGGTAACGTTCTCGCTTGCTGAGCCCAAGGTTGCAGGTTCGAAACCTGGTGCAGTCAGCTGGCATTCATACAGTTAAATCAATTTCTTTAGGTTTTTTCCTTGCACCTTTAATCATTGGTGAATGCAAGCATTGTGAGGGGCCCAAGCTGTATGTTTTGTTTGTCCACAGGTGAGCCTGGTGTTCTTGTGCTGGATGCCAAGAAATGTCCCCCCAAATTCTGGAGCTCAACTCTTGATGATCCTTCGTTGTGTGCGGCCTTTGAGAATATTCACTCTCGTCCCACATATGAGAAAAGTTGTCTATGAGCTCTGCAGAGGATTCAAAGAAATATTATTGGTTAGTTTTATTTTATTCATTGATATCAAGACTGTATTGTTCATAAAAATTAGCAGAATGTGAAGTCTTTTGTGATTGAATTGGGATGAACCCGGGAAATCTTCAGCTTTTGTTGATAAAATATTTGTATCTAGGAGTTACGACATTTCATTGAGATATGTTCTCAAAAGCAATATTTTAGAAATGATTAAAGAACTTAAATACCATCCGGTTCTGCACCTCCTCCGCCTGGGCTTCCTCTCCTATTACATTCTTACCCACTATTACATACAAACACCTGTCTAACTTTAAGTACATCCCTGTACACCACTGGCCCCACAACCTCGTGTGGCTCATTCTGGTGCAAACGTCCAAAGTGCAAAACCTGTGATAAGCACCTTAACCCCACCTCACGACGCCAGATCTTATCCCATCTAAGGTTACAGTAACTGTAACGGTTTTCGGCCCTCACGTTGAGCGACAATTGTAACGTTTTCACTTTGCTCCATGTTGGTAGCGACAAATGTAGCAGTTTCGCTAGCCCACACTGTTAGGAGATAAATGTAACTGTTTACCTTTGCCTAAGCTATGTTTTAATGGGCGCCAAGACCTCAACGCAATGTTGAAATCTAAATTTGTATTTAACAACATCTAGCTCCGGCAGAACACCTTCAAGACTCTATTCACTCAGATCGTGGTATGATTTGATCATTAACCCAACAAACAATTGTATCAGGAGAAGGAATTGGTCTATATCTAATGCTACCTACTGAAAGCAAAGATTGCATTGTAAAAGAATTGAATTTATTATATAAAACAAGTTTAGCAAAATTAATAATAATAATAATAAGTTTAAAATTTAAATTGGAGCGTTGCGATTTTAATATTACCGATAGAAAATTACGTGAAAACGGAGTCTGATAAATTATTGATTTTACTCTTATTCCCAAGCTATGAAGTTACTGAAATATGAAATATAAAACCAAGAGAAATGAGAGATTGCGTATTTCTGCGTCATTCGCGCTTACCGCTGGAAATTGCTAAAGCATTTCCCTCGTACTGGATGATGCTGTGAGCTTCCCACAGTCTCCTGGACGTCTCCATCTCCGTCGATATTTGATGATATTCTGGTAGATTAGATAATTCTATGGTCCGTACATCGGACCCAAACACTCGTACAACCACACTGGTTAAGTTTTACAAAAGTTAGTCCTCCACTCCACGGAACATCGGAGCGACTCCCGTGTGAACCATACTCGGCAAGTTCTACACTGATTGTCCTCGTTCCACGGAACATCGGAGCGACTCCCGCGTGCAACCACACTCCGCAAGTTCTACACAGATAGTCCTCGTTCCACGGAACGTCGAACGATATATCCACACGCCGGCTCCCCACTCTAGTCCCAACTTCCAGCTTACGTGGTCTCCACTGATTGGCTGAGCACCCCGCTACTTCTCCTCCTCTGGCTCATTACACACGGCGCGCGAGAGGGAGAAGTCGTTTTCCGTTCCATATATCCGCCTTTCCTAGACGCTGCGACCCAGGATTGCGTCATGCTTTCCGACAAGATTAAGCGTGTACTTGAATTCCCAGTGAGTCACGTCTCTCGATATACCCTAACTGACGAAACTCCGTTAAATTCCGTAATCACATAACTTTCTATGATATTGTCGTTCGTAATAATTTGCTTGATAGCGTTTTCTAAGACATAGAAAACCTATCTGTATGCTTATAATTTTTATAAAATGCTCCGAAAATATCTTAATAATAATTATAATAAATTAATAATAATACTAAATTAACATGAAAAATTCTCTTGGCTGAACAATCTGCCGCGTAAATAAATATAGAATGGCTTCCTACTGACTTATGCCAGTGGCATAAAAACCCCTCGAAAAACACGTTACATAACTTCTCCTCCAAACATTTTTGTCTCCCATTACAATGCGTCACCACCACCTGTCTGAATTTAGGGGCAGATGCCCTCAATCTTCCACCTTTTCTAATGCCTCCACCCTCCACCACCAGCACATTTTTTGCCTTTTTTTTTTTCTATCATGAATTTTTAAAATCAGTAAGTGACACTGTCCATTGCGATACAAATCCATCAGCTTGTTTTTAATCATCTCTGCAAAGCTTCAACTGTAAGATATAGCTGATGTCTAAACTTCTCTTCCTTGTTCACCAGTTTTATTGGGCATTATAAATTAACCCAATTTCAGCAGCATAACTTTAGTCATCCCCTCCCAAGAATTATTATCACCAAAAGGAATTTTGTTTATAATATTCATAATAATAACCCTTTGTTTATCTTTGACATATAGCCAATCTTTGCTTGCCTTATAATCAAATCGCCAAGAGGTAAAATTAGGTACCGGTACAGTTTTATTTCAAGATCGCCGACGAGTTTTCAAATGCCATCAGGGGCAAAATACCTTGATCAACCTTATCACCTTCTAAAGATTGTTGCGTTCGGGGCAGTAAGAAAATGTCATGGGAAAGGTATGTGTCATCCATGATGGCACATATTCCATCCTCTCAAGTGTGAACTAAGGAATTGCAGCTAGGTATTGACCAAGTCAACAGGTGGGCTCACGACCGAGGTTTTAATTATTTAGCAGCAAAAACCTCCATTATCCTTTTTTGTGAGCTCCATTTACACCCTGAACTACACCTCTGGGATGCTGAATTGCCGGTAGTTAACATTTATCACTTCATGGGGCTCCATTTTGACAGCAAATTAACGTGGCAGCACCATATACAGCAACTAAAAACAGGATGTCTCAGGAAACCGAACATGTTCAAGTTTCTTTGTGGGATTATTTTGGGGGATGCTACGGTTATGCCAAGCCCTCGTCCTGTCCCGGCTAGATTATGATTGTGAGGCATACAGTTCAGCAAAGCTGGCGACCTTGAAAATGCTGGATAGTGACGTTAGGCTGGCTACCGGTATCCACTGACCTACTCACCGAATCGGGTGTTCCAACTCTTAGTTACAGACTCCAGCATGTGCTGGAAATATGCATCAAATGTCGCATCATGCAGGCAATCAAGCTCCTTTCAGTACCTAATACAGTACTACCAGAGATACGCTAACCAGCCTCACACAACCCAGCCGGCTTGATAGCTCATGTAATGAAATAAGAGTTGCTGTAAGCTGTTCCTGTATGATCCGGGCACCTGTCAAAGTGCCTCTGTGGAAAGTCCTGCATCCAAAAATAAGTGAGAGTGGGTTAATTTTTTTGATTGATTAATTAGACTCTTTTCCTAAGAAATCTTACAGTGATAGCTTAATTTGTTAAACCACAGGCCAATTTTCACCTCTAAATTGTAAATAAGCAAATTTTGTATGTTTTTATCTATGCCAAGAGGAGCAGATGATCTTGATTTTCCACTACCTAAAACAAGAATAACTGAGTGAATTTACTAAAAGTCCAAAAGTGACAGTTTACTTGGAGAGCCCACATAATAAGTGGAAACAGGTCAAGTTTTTATATGTTCACACTTATTTCTAGAGTTTTACTGCAATGATGTAATTTTTATGTTGTTCAAAAGCTCTCTGGGAGTGGATTTCCTAAGAAATCTTACAGTGACAGCTTAACAGCTGGCCCATTTTAACAGTGTCTTTCAGAAGCTTGTGCTGAATATTTAAAGAAGTTTTCCTTTCAACATAAATAGTCCGTTTGTATAAACAGTGCCTGTTAAGGAACATTAAAATGTCAGAAATCCATGTACAAATCAAAGTTGATAATAGAATGGAAGAAGTGTGAAATGGGATTGATACCTCTTTCCATATGAGGAAAACTTAACAACCACTTACACATAATAATGTATTAGAAAATGTCAGTGAAGTTTTTTCCTAGGGCCCGTTGTTCGTATTTCCATGCAACGGGCTCTATTGCTTGTGAAAGATATTCAGAATATAGGCAATATGTGAGATGTAATCAGAGATGTCACAAGTGTTCTTTGTGTAAAGAACATGATATCCATTGACTGAGTGTGCATGGCCACCATATTAATCCCAACGAGACAGTCAGTACAAGTCCAGGAGTAATGAAATGTTTGAACATGAAGTACAATGTGAATGTGATATAGTAACAAGTAGTTCCGTGAAGAACTAAAGCCTATTTTCATATATCCTACTTATGTTAATTGCCTCTATAAACATACAAAATTTCAGTTTTATTGCTGTAATAGATTCGTAGATATTAAGAACCGTCCAATATTTCGGATGGCCGCCATGTTGGATTTTTATATATGTAGGTCTTAGAGTTATGTACTATTACATGAAGATTATTGTGTATGTGTAGTATTCGAACTTCAATCGCATGATTAGAACACAAGAAGTAAAAACGAAATTTTAAAATTTCGCACAGCAGCCATCTTGTGGTTATGAAAACAATTGGAATAAATTAGATGCCAGTGAATTAACATTTGTATAAGCATTTACCGTACCAAGTTTCACTATACTCGGTTGGTTAAATCACGTGAAATGTCCATTTAAATATTTATACTTCGTGTCGCCGCCATGTTGGATTCGTGCTCACCAGGTTATTGAAAGCCCTATAGGTGAACTTATGTTCATAGCCTCTATGAACATTAAAAAAAAACCAGTTTGATTGCTGTAAAAGATTCGTAGATATTGAGAACCATCTAAATATTTTGGATGGTTGCCATGTTGGGTTGTTATATGTATAGGCCAGAGAGATATGTACCAGTAAAGGAAAATTATTGCGTAGGTTCATTATTCAAAATTTCACTTCGATCGCATGATTACGACAGAAGATATAAAAACTTAATTTTAAAATTTTGCATAGCCACCATCTTTAGGTTATGAAAACAATTGAACTAAATTAGATGCCAGTGCATTACAATATGTATAAACATTTACTGTACCGTATTTCACCTCGCTCAGATGTTTTTTTTTTTTTTTTTTTTTTTTTTTTTCGTGTAGCCTCCTGAGAGGCCGAGTGCAGGTCTTTCTAGTCGACGCCCGTGGGCGACCTGCGCGTCGAGATGAGAGATGGAATGGATGAAGATGAATGAAACTGGGCAAGGATGTGGATGGAAGCGGCCGTGGCCTGTCAGAAGGTACTGTCCCAGCATTTGCCTGGTGTTGAAAATGGGAAACCACGGAAAACCATTTCAAGGACAGCCGACGGTGGGGCTCGAACCCACGCGTCTACCGAATCAGCAGAGAGCTTGGCCCCTTGACCTAACGCAACGCTTTATCCCGCGTAGCCACTACTGTCGGTGCTCAGATGGTTAAATCACAAGAAAAGTCTATTAAAATGATTCAACTTTGCTTGGCCACCTTGTTCGTTTTGTGCTCTACAGGTTTTTGAAAGTTACATAGATGAACTCATAGCAGTGCCCTTTTTTACTATACACAATTTCAGGGTGATATCAGTAATAGTTTCAGAAGAATAGAATGCCGGTGAAATATTTCGCACAGCCGCCATATTGAGGTTATGTAAACAATTGAACTAAATTGGATGCCAGTGCATTACAATGTGTATAAACATTTGCTGTACCAAGTTTCATTGTGTTTGGTTGGTTAAATCCCAAGAAAAGTCTATTGATAGTATTTTAATAAGTCTATTGTTGACTGGCAATTTGGGCTGCATCACGTTGCCCCTACGAGTGTTCTGGTGCAGAAATGAAGGGAATGGAGTGGTCTGTCCGAAATTTCAAGCAGACAGTGTTACTCGCAGGGTTCCAAAGGGTAAGTATACAAAACTCAATCTTTAAGGTTACCTGAGTGATGTAGCCTAATGCTACACAGCCTAAACTATTCCTCTTGAATCTGGCTATCATATACAAAAATAATTTTTCGAATCCGACTGGTAGTTCCAGAGATTAGCGCGTTTAAACAAACAAACAAACAAAAAACTCTTCAGCTATAAATATATCTATCTATCTATCTTATTATATTAGTATAGATAACCTATTGTAATTTGTGTAAAAAGTCAGAGGTGTCAGCTGTCAAGTAACTGCATTTACATTTGGCATGGTAATTCTTTAATTGCATGACTCGTTGAGCGCTATGTGGCGATAAATGATACTATTGCTACCTCAGGAGCTCGGGACAGCCGAAGTTTTCCAAAGTTTTCTGATTATTTTCCTACGGCGCTATGCGACAAAAGACGACACTATTGGTCTCTACATTTCTAACAGCCAATGAGATATAGGCCCTAGGCAGTGTCTTTTATTTCACTTACTCCTCTTTCTAATATTTTTTTAAATTTGTTTGTAAATTACATGTGTCAGTGCTGTAGTTAGTAAATAGCCGTTTCCCTATTCATTATTATCATTATTATCATTATCATTACGGGAAAATGACTTGAATGTTACGTCCATTATACTGTACTACTTATCACCCCCACTACAACCGTAAAAAGTTTTATTTTTAAAATATTATTTTTCTGTTAGTGTAAGTATCATGTGCCACTTCTGTAGTAGTATTCATTATCATCCATAAAACAAATAAATCCAACGGGCACTACTGCTAGTTAAGAAATATTGTGCATTGGAAGATTATTGAGTTTAAGATAGAATATATGAGTACGGGTAATATTTGGTAGACACATTGCACATATAGAAATTTTAGAAGCCATCTTTTTAATGTTGCCTTCACAATATAGTAAATGAATTGCTTTTCAGTTGACCAACATTTTAGTTAGTTATTCTTGTTTTAAGTAACTTGGCAAATGGAACTTCCCACTAAATATTATTAAAGCGGACTCGTACATTCATCAAAACACTCCTGTTGATGTTTTGCTTAGTGCTAATGTTTTCTGGCAAAGCCTCCTACCATCTAGAATCAATCTAGCACAGGATATTTTCATCCATAACACTTAGTTTGGATGGCTCATTACTGAGCAGTTAGGTGGTTTGTTCTATATAGGAAAGAGATTTTTGTGATTTTCTCTCTGAACCACAGGCACAGAGCATTATTTTCACTTGATATGTATTAAAGGTTCGGTGATATTTTCAGAATGGACACTTTCTTCCCTTCTCCTTTAGAGCCATTATCAAAGTTTTGATTAATGCCATGGCTTTGGCATAACCTCATAATAGCTCGTCTCAATCTCCCCACGGTCCTTCTATTGATTTAGGCTTTTTTTTTCTTCTCTATTTTGTACTGTATGGAATCGTACTTTTCGTACGCTTGCTCATAAGCTTTTAAATGCTGAGATTTTTTTTTTTTTTAGTCATTTCGGCCATCAATGGACCACGATGTTCTTCACTCATATGATCACTGTAATGCTTGTTTTCTTGTCTGCCAGTAGATCTTCATTCTTGACGAATGTTCAGCTCTCCTTTCTTCCGTCCACTTGCAGTGAGGGCGAGGCATCACAGATGTTAAAGGGTGTAGATCTGGATGATTTAACCGCCTTTCTGAACAGGTTCCTATCCCAAACCAGAGCTTGATTGATTCGAGCTTCTGTTAGGTCCTTTTAACTTGCATCGACCATTTACAATAGGAAATTTTTTTAGAGAATGATGAGTGTATTCTATATGAAAGTTGATGATGCTCCATCCGTTCCAAATGTCCAAAGAAAGACATTCTCCTTTTTCTCATCACACTCACCAAATCTTCTATATGTTCAAATAATTCATTGTTATGTCTTCTTCTGTAAGTACCATTATCATTAACAGGTCCTAATATTTTCCTTAGAATTTTCCGATCGTTAAGTTCTAATTTTCTCAATGGGCCTTTGTTTGTCATCTGTAAGCATTCTGCAGCATACAGTGCTGACGGCCTAATTACTGTGTTATAATGACATAGTTTGACATTCTGGGACAAGCTTTTACTTTTGTAAATGTTTTTGCAGGTTTGAAAAGCACCTTCCAATTTGTTACATCTGCTCTGAATGGCAGCTATTTCTGAATTATTAGGGGGAATCCATTCCCCTAGGTATTTAAATTTTCGGACTTTTTTGATTTTTTGCAGACCAATCGTGATGAATTTTGAGGCATCTTTGACATTTGTGATAAAATTAGTTTTATGGAAGGCCACTTAAAGTCCAGTTTTAGCAGCTATGATTTGTAGTTTATTAAGTTGGTCAGTGGCCTCTTCCATTGAATTAGCGAACAAAGCAATGTCATCTGCAAAAGTGAGACAGTTTATATTCAGGTCTTCTTTTTTATAACCAATTCGAATACCATAATTATTTGGTAAGATTGTTAACCATTCTCTTATAATTTTTTCCAAGACACAGTTGAACAGCATCGGTGATCCCAGATCACCTTGTCTACAGCCAGTCTTGATTGCAAAGGCTTCGGACAATTCACCACGAAATTTGACCTTAGAAATGGTGTTTTCTAAGCTTGCTTTGAACAAATTAATTGATTTATTGTCTAGGCCAAACTCACGTAAGGTGTTAATTATTGTGTCTCTATGAATGCAATCATAAGCCTTTTGAAAGTCCACAAAAATCACAACATAAGGTTTTGATCGTACCATACAATAGGAAATGATGGTCTTCATGTTATGAATTTGTTCAGGACAGGATCTTGATTTCCTGAAACCAGCTTGATATTCCCCTAACTGACAGTCTAATATTGGTTCTGCTCTGTTCAGAAGAGCCCTTGTAAATATTTTGTACGTTACCGATACCAGTGGAATACCTCTATAATTATTTGGGTCGGATTTATCCCCTTTCTTATGTATAGGATGAATGATGGCGGAAGTCCAATCCTCCGGCAACTTTTCACTATGCCATATTTCTTCAATGATTTTCTGGAGACAAATGATGGAGTCATTATCTGCATATTTCCATAATTCACCACAATACTATCCTCCCCAGAGGCCTTATTATTTTTTAGCGCCTTGATGATTTGTGTTATTTCTTCGACGGAGGGTGGTGAACTGTCGTGGTATGCAACGCTAGGATAGAAAGCAAGTTGTTCAGTAGGTATGTCCATGTTTAAAAGGGTTTCAAAATATTCTCCAAAAGCTTTAGCACAGTCTTTATTAATGAGATTAAGTTTACCATCAGATCCTCGGATGTGAAGACGTATTTGGACAGTTGGTGCTTAAAAGTTTGATAGAAATCCCTTGTATTGTGCCTTTGATAATCATCTTCAATTTGAATAATTTGTGATTTGTGGAAATTTCTTTTTGCCAATTTTAAAATTTGACAAGTTTCTTTCCTGATGCAGAGAAAGTTCTCAAGGTTCACATCGTCTTTCTTGTTATTCCACTTGATCCAAGCTTTTCTTCTTTCCTCTATTGCGTGATCACATTGACCGTTCCACCAAGCATGCTTGCGCGTTCTATCAAGAGGAATGGATTCCGAAGCCGCAGTAACAATGTCGTTCCTTAATGTAGACCATGTTCCATCTTTTGGTTTGTTGTGGAGTGTTTCCACAAAAGTGTTGTTATTTGACTTCAGACCACCGATGTTGTACTTCTGCATTTTCATTCCCTTTTCAACATTCACTCTATTGTTCCTAAACGGAATACCTTTCATTTTAATAAGGGACAGATAATGATCTGAGTCTATATTCGCATTACGCAGGACCTTCACATTTTGGATTTCACGATCTGATTTTTTTGATATTGCCACATGATCCAGTTGAAATTCACCCATAAGTGAATTTGGATGTCTCCATGTCTTTGCTTTCTGAGGAAGATGTTTAAACGCAGTAGATTTCAAAACTAGGTTGTTATTTTTGCAGGTGTCAATCAGCCGTTCACCATTTTTGTTTGTTCGTTTTTGTGCAGGATAGTTTCCAACTATATTCCTAAACTTCTTCTCTCTTCCTACTTGAGCGTTAAAATCACCGAGTAGGATGGTGGTGTGATGCGCTGGAATATTGTCAATCACGTCTTGTAATTGTTCCCATTATATTAGTTTGCTCTCGGTCTTTCTTGTTTGACACGTTCGTCGGTGCATGGAAATTGACCACTGTGTAGGTTTTATTAAGTGATCTAAATGACAATGTGGATAGTCTTCCATTGAATGATGTAAAATCCAGCACTGAATCAACAGCTTTCTTGTGGACTATAAAACCTGTACCAAGATGAGGGATGTTCTGTGTAACTCTTGTGCCAGGTATTCCTTTATAAATTCTGAATCCTTGAGACTCAAAAGCTTCTTCATCACAAAATCGTGTTTCTTGCAATGCAGCGATGACAATGTTATGTTTCTCAAGAACATCCAATGTTTGCTTTAGTTTTCCTATCTGAAGGAGTGAGTTTATGTTAATTGTTGCTAAGTACATAATATATTTCTTCTTACATGACATTGCAGGCTCCCCAGACTCCGCAGGCCTACTAACCCCACAATACGTGGAGGTAGATTTCTTACCACCTGGGGTAGATAATCCAATACCTTGTGTTTCCATCATGAGTGAAGAAAAGAATTGAGAAAGTCTGGAACAGACGCTGTTTGTAGCCGCTCAATCTGAGACAGACGCTACCCTGATATGTGTGGACCACATACCTTTTACTCCTATCTCCCGAGCACAAGGAGGCCCCTTCCGCCATTATTACTGTACCTCAGTTCAACCGCTCCACCAACAATGCCGTTGAGGACTTCACCGTAACCCTGACAAGGGACCCTTACAAGGTACTACCAGCCGGGTCAGCTGGCCCTAGATTTTTTAACGAGGTATTACTCCTCCGACTCCTCCCTCCCCATTTCTTGCGAATGGGGCCCCGGACTTGCCACCGGTATAGTGGAGTTTAAACTCTGAAATAGTATATCTAAATTTTTATCTTCTTTCCGTAAATTTCTTAGAAAACGATGAATTCAGGCAAGTTTGTAAATGGGCCTTGAATTAGTTAATTTATCTTATAGGATCCCAGTGGAAACTAATTTATCACTCAACGAACTATTTGTTGTGTATTTGAACTGCTCTACTGCAGTTGATTGCGTCGTACTGAGGACAGCAGTAGGCCTGCTTGCAGCAGATGAAGGAGGAAGCAGTTGCTATCCCTTCCTTTTCTCTTGGCCTCCTTCGTGATGAAAAACCCAAATTGTATTAGCAAAAAATATTCCAATTCTGAAAAATAAATAAGAAAATTGTGACTGTCCCGGGTTTCTGGGACCAATGTTTGTATTGGGAACAAGGAAAAGTCCAAGCTCGATAATAGTTGCAGGTAATGTAATGGAAAACTGTAAGTATGTAAGTCACAGTACAATGTTCAATTAAATAGTTGCACCATTTATTATAAAAACAAAGATAAATGACTGTAAAAGTTTGAGGATAAAAAGAGTGATTTATAGCTGCATTTAAATGAGGCAACTGGTTAACATAGGGAGGCTGTAAAAAGCTACCAGATAGTGATATATATAATATTAGTCACATGTAATATTTTTCAGGTTATTTTTTCGCATATTCCAGTAATAGGAATTATATTGTGTTGACTGACTGAAAAATTACAATATCAACTGTCTTTTGCAGCTTTTCAGTCGGTCATCAATGATTGTGGCTAATGAATTGGGCGGGTTACAAGTTATAAATATGTAAACACACTCCTAGAAAAAAATTACATATATCAGTTAATTATCACACTTAAATGGGCAAATTTAGGATTTCGCATTTCGACTCTCAAGTGGCCATCATCCGATCCTGATCACTGTGTTCAGGTTAATTTTCACTACTGTCGTTCAATAGCACCTCGTCAGATGATTATAGTATGATTCGCAATTCGAATCCCGTTGTACGTTAGGTTTGTTTTGTGACAATTTTAGAATATCACACTATAATAATAATAAAAAAAACAAGTAACAAATTTTAGCATGCTCTTGAAAAAACTAATTATAATGTACACTTAACTTGGTATTGTTCTCCTCACAGCGATGCTCACTTATGGACCTCCGCACCACTACTGGCATGGTGAGGTCTGTATCTAGCCTAGCTCGCTTGTGTCATCCTGCACGCGATCTGTTGTCAGAAATGTTAACTTAAGTTTTGAATGAATTATCGTTGTACCTGAACCAACAGAATGAGGTTGGAAAGAATTACGTTAAGTTTATGCTGTGGACTCAGGAGCTGTTTTCATTCTATCGTAGGCCATTTCAGCCGTCTTGCCACAACTTAGACACCTGTCCATCTGTTGCCAGCCGGTCTATTAGATGGTATAGGACCCTACGAAACTACCTATATACAGGTTTTGGTTTGTTGAAAATAGACACAATGTGCATCCTCATCCTATAACATATTTCCCAATTATCCCTTCCCGTTTGCATTCAATGCCTCATTTTCTTAAAGTGGTTTTTATTATTCTTTTAGCAGCGCGAAGAGTGGTGATCTTTCTAAAAATGTACGTTCATTCTGATTCGCTGAGAATAAAAATCATTCAAAACAATATGGTTTAACAAAAGATGTTAAGAATTAAACTGAACACCAAATTACGTTCCCATTAAGATTAAGTTTCATGAGTTGATCACACTCATCTATCTGTCCACCATGCGTGTTTCTGTGTCTTGGATTGTGGCGCTATGTTTTCTGCTATTTTTACAAGTCCTGCTTGAAGTTGTTGCCAGTTTTGTGGATTTAACTTTTGTGTTTCTTTTCTAAACTGGTCATTGCCTTTTATCTTTTGTACATCGTATTTACGGTGTGGGGCTTTCTGAATGAACTTCCTCTTTTCAGGAATGATGTCCAAAGAGAATTTTGTGGGGTAATGGTCTGAATCTAGATCTAGTTCTTTAAGAACTTTAAGGTTCATTATTTCTACTGTGTTTTAGCGGGAGATCATTACATGGTCCAGTTGGTATTCACCTAATAGTGGATTAGGCGAGATCCACGTTTTGGTTTTAGAAGATTTTTTCTTGAAAAATGTGGATTTGAAAAACAGGTCGGTTTTTGCAGATCCTAATGAGTCGCACACCATTTTTGTTAGTCTACTGATGTCCTGACCATTTACCGACCCAGTATCTATATTTCCTTTCTTTGCCGATTTGTGCATTGAAGTCACCAACGGGGATTTTGACATGATTTTTTGGGACAATTTGGAGAATATTATCTAATTGATTCCAGAATACTTTATTATGAGTTTCTTTCTTTGTTAAAAATATCTAACATGACCGTGTTGTCACAGCCCCTAAACTTAAGAACCAACCAACCATAAATATCTAATGTGCCTAGAATATAGTCAGACAGCCTATTTTAGTTATACTGTACATATATATATATATATTAATTTTGTCAAACAGGTTATTATTTCAGTTTCCTCTATTGTAAAGATGTCAATACGGATGCAATTCTGTGTGGTTGAAGGCGTCAATGACAACGCCCTAGTGGCAACTATTGGACAGTGTCTAAATGTATCCTTATTTTTATTTGGACATGTTTCGAGCTTGCGTTTTAGCTCATCTTCAGCAATACATGTATAATTTAAACATTAAAACTCTTTATATAAAATCCTATGGCCTTCTTATATAAATTAATAAAAGTCTAAAGTTATTACTCTCCTCTCTTAACACAGTTCTTGAATCTTTGTGGTCTTAAATATTTAAAAACACTGTAACTATAAATAAATTGACTGGGAGGACAAATTGCTTCATTGTACAGTATTTATCCGGCCTGCACTGATTTAAACTGAGTTCATTTTTTAAAATAGTCTCAGTTGTTTGGACATGATAGGAAAATGTACTTGGTTCAGTGAATATACTGTACCATAGATAAGTTTGTAATGGAAGCGAATCCAAGGTCCGTACACTATAAAATAACTTGTGGTTAGGGTAGTTTACAATCCTCAACCTGTTGTGCGCCATGCCGGAAGCGCAAGCATGAACAGAGATATTTTCCTCAGAAAGCCATAGGCAACATTGAGTTCCCTGAATGGTCCGACAGTACCCTGAGCACACATTCAGTCATGACTAAGCATGTGTCGACAAGTAAGAAACTCTGGAAGCTGAGTTGCTCCAGTCTATAAAGCAAGACATCCCTAGGTCGGGGTACCTGATGAAGACATCAAGGAGAATACAAGTTATTGCCTTGTTTTGTTTCAGGTCTCCATACTGCTGATTGTCTTGATGTTTGTGTTTGCAAGCTATGGTGTGCAACTGTTTGGAGGACGATTAGCAAGATGTAATGACCCCACCATATCCAAACGAGAAGATTGTGTTGGTGTCTTCATGCGCCGAGTCTTTGTTACAAAAATGAAATTTCAACCTGGAAGTAACGAGTCTTATCCATCGATACTTGTACCCCGAGTATGGTGAGTTAGTTAATGAGAGTCATCACAGTTTACATGAGGAAGAATCGAAAAGTACACAACAATTCATTTTGGAAAAGATTTAACCTTTTAATTGCTGAATATTTCCCGATGAATAAACTTGTGCTGAGTTATTTTCACACATCTTAGCCCCATTCTAAATCATGACCATAAACCAATTTAACATATCCCCCCTTCTATTACTTCCATAAGTTACATATTACTTTAGGTTACATTCTACACACATGTACTCAGATAAGTTTCTTTCAGGGGCATACCCAGAAAATGATTTCCGGGGGGATAGTGGAACTGGATGTTGGTAAAGACTGCCTTATTTAGTGACTCGCTAAATAGCCTTTCACTAGGGGTGACACATCAGACTTTTAGGGGGGGATATATCCCCTGTATATCCTGGGCACAGTAAACTACTCGAACTACTAGGCCTACTATGTCTGTTGTCAGCACACTGAAGTCATATTTTTCCATCCCTTTGAACAAATGAATAGCATAATTCACATCACCATTGAGATTAAAAATGCAAAGTAAATGGTTCTATCACAAAAGAGCAGGCAAGTCTACTTTCAAGTAACATCACCTCAAACAGCTGGAATGTGAAACTAAAAAGGTGCACGCATAGCATCGAACCGTTTTGTCATTAGCACCACTGAGTGGTAGAATTGGTGACGAACCATTTAGTCAATACCACACTGAAGGTTAATAGGTAGGGGTGGGGAAATAAACAATGAAACTGCATCTTTTAGTTACTTTGAACACAAGACATTTCACCCACCTTGAAATCAGTTTCAGTACACCTTGTCCATAGAAATCTGTTTTGTTGGAGTGCACATAACTGAGGCAACTTCTTCATCGTAACGGTGGTGTTAGCCACCCAACAATTTCTCCATTGGACCTACGAGATACTAAATGTTGGCTGGTAGAACGTCTAGACTGTGTAGTGGGTTATGGAGCACCTCCTATCCACATTGCTTAAGTTTTGCATGAACTGAAGCCACTACATGAGGAAGAGAAGTGCCTAAGAGCTTCTGACATTTGCAGAGTAGTATCAGTAGTATTGTAATGGTTTCGCTAGCCCACACTGTTGGGAGAGAAATGTAACTGTTTACCTTTGCCTAAGCTATGTTGTTTTAATGGGCGCCAAGACCTCAATGCAATGTTGAAATCTAAATTTGTATTTAACAACGTCTAGCTCTGGCAGAACACATTCAAGACTCTATTCACTCAGATCGTGGTATGATTTGATCATTAACCCAACAAACAATTGTATCAGGAGAAGGAATTGGTCTATATCTAATGCTACCTACTGAAAGCAAAGATTGCATTGTAAAAGAAATGAATTTATTATATAAAACAAGTATAGCAAAATTAATAATAATAAGTTTAACATTTAAATTGGAGCGTTGTGATTTGAATATTACCGATAGAAAATTACGTGAAAACGGAGTCTGATAAATTGATTTTACTCTTATTTCCAAGCTATGAAGTTACTGAATTATGAAATATAAAACAAAGAAAAATGAGAGATTGCGTATTTCTGCGTCATTAGCGCTTACCCCTGGAAATTGCCAAAGCATTTCCCTCGTTCTTGATGATGCTGTGTGCTTCCCACAGTCTCCTGGACGTCGTCATCTCCGTCGAAATTTGATGATATTCTGGTAGATTAGATAATTCTATGGTCCGTACATCGGACCCAAACTCTCGTAAAACCGCACTGGTTACGTTTTACAAAAGTTCGTCGCTAACTCCACTGAACATCGGAGCGTCACGCACTTGCGACCGTACACTGCAAGTTCTACACAGATTGTCCTTAACTCCACCGAACATCGGAGCCACTCGCACGCGCATCCATACTCTTCAAGTATTTCACAGATAGTCCGCGTTTCACGGCGCGTCGAACGATATATTCACCTGTCGGCTCCCCCACTCTTCAGTCCCAACTAGCTTACGTCGTCTCCCCTGATTGGCTGAACCACCACGCGATCTTCTCCTCCTCCGGGTCATTACACTCGGCGACAGGGTTCCGTTTCAACAATTCGCCTCTTCTTGACGATGCGACCCAAGATTGTGTCATGCTCCTCGACAGGAATCAGCTTGTATTAGAATTCCCAGTGAGTCACGTCTCTCAATATACCCTAACTGACGAAAACTCCGTAAAATTCCGTAATCGCATAATTTTCTATGATATCGTCGTTCGTAATAATTTGCTTGTTAGCGTTTTCTAAGACATAGAAAACCTATCTGTATGCTTATAATTTTTATAAAATGCTCCGAAAATATCTTAATAATAATTATAATAAATTAATAATAATAATAAATTAACATGAAAAATTATCTTGGCTGAACAATTTGCCGCGTAAATAAATATAGAATGGCTTCCTACTGACTTATGCCAGTTGCATAAAAAACCCTCGAAAAACACGTTACATATTCGCCTCGGATCATCGGATGATTTACCGTGACGACGGTCCATTATCCGATTATCCCAGACACGTTAATAAACCCCATCCAAAATACATATTACATAAATGAAATCACCCTAAATTACAGATATATACACTCATAATTTTTCTTCACGCACTTTGCGTCAAAGTTTGTTGTCACTATGGATTGCACTTTGCAACCAGTCCAATGTTTTACATATAGAATAGTGTTCCATGGATATTTCCGCCTCTCAAATTGCTCTATGTTGGAGAAATAGACATAATTAATGTGTGAGCACTATGTATTTATGATGTCATATCACACGCATTGAAGGTGTTCTGATATATTTATATCATCATTGAACTTCCTAATTTCACTGGAGGTCCCTTCCTTATGGTGAAATTTAATCTCACTTATCACTGAGCACACGATTGTGGCAGCGCCTCGTGACCATAATACTTAATCTCTCTTTGAAGTAGATTAAATTAATATTGACTTCTGAAAAAAAAACAGTAAATGCGCATTACATATAACACCAAATATTTCTGTGCCGTAATCGCCCTGTCTTCTTAAGTTCCCGTAGACCATATTCTACTTAATACTAGTTCTCAACACAGACCATTTCTCCTCACACAAATAATACCATTGTACAAATTATCTTAAATTACACACTTACAAATCTTACATGGCGAGGCCGTAAACAGAAATCACGTGTGCTGATATGTATGAGTTTCATGAAGGACTGTCTCGCATTCTGATGGCCCATCTTTTATCTCGTGGACGCCTTAAGCTAACAAGCCCTATTCAAGCGCTCCCCCATCTCTTGGAGATAAATGGGAACCCATCAGCGCTGCCAAAAATGGCCTTGGTGCATCGAGACAATTTAGTGCTCAACAGCATCCGACAATCCCGTCATATTTCCCTGTACCTTAAAAACTCTCATTTACTTACATACTACCCCCCTGTGTGACTTCCGATACGCCTGCCTTAAGACCAGATCCTCCACGCACCAGATACCACACTTACTCATTTGATAGGCTGGCTCGCCAGCTAAACACACTCACTTTATGACACATATTTTCGTAGACTATGTATATTATACGTCCCGTATAATCTGTTTCCCTCACTATTCTCCAGCACATATGCTGTTTTGCCACTACGTTTGGAAACTATAAATGTTTCTGCGTCACCTGCTTCCAACCTTGCAAGTGGCTCCCTTTAAATGAACGTCATCATGTTGCTCTACCTACCTATTTCTCAGTATCTGTAACGATGCCCTGTTGCTACTGTCCACACATGCTAACCCTACCTTCCTATGGTGTCACTCCTCTACTCGACACTCTATGACCTAAAAATGTCACTTCTGACTGACAGAATGACGACTTAGACAGCTTCAAAGTGAACCCTGCCTGATCTAACTTCTGAAAAACTATATTTAAATGACGTAGATGCTCCTCAAAACTGCGTGAACTAATTACCATATCATCTATGTAAATGGTTACAAACTCTCCTGTGTCATCCCCTAATGCGATGTTTAAAGCCCTAATTAAAGCTGCTGAACTACTCTTTAACCCATAAGGTGTTCTACAAAATTGATAAAGGTTATATTTATGACTAAAAGCTGTAAATGGTCTATCTTCGTACATAAGTGGCACTTGCCAAAAACTGGAACTCAAATCTACACAAGTGAAATACTTCTTCCCCTCAAATGTTTGCATTAATTCCTCTATTGACATAGATTTCAGCTGATCTGAACTAATTCTACTGTTAACCAAACGAGCGTCTAAACAAATACGAACTGTGCCGTCGGTTTTGGGTACCGTGATCAAAGAATTAACATACGGACTGTTAGAGTGCTCAATAATCCCATCTTCAAGCATCTGGTTAATTTGTGCCTCAACTGCACTCTGATAAGCGAAAGGTACAGGATATCTATGTCCTGTGAATACTGACCTATCAATAACGTTCAATGAATGTGTATAGCAATTGGTCATACCAATGCGATCCTCAAAAACTCTCCTATTACACAATAACACATCATAGAGCCGAACACACTGTTCATCCTCTATATTTCCCTTAAATGCAGCCTCACATAACGAGTCTTCTAGACTTCCGTTCGTAATCACACTGCCCACAAAACATGGAGAACCCCGCTCTACGGCCGGCGATATCTCATTTAAAGTACAAATCACACCTACAACACTACTTCTCTGAATTTGGTCATTGAACGCTACTTCTACTTCAGAATCTCCCCATTTAAATTTCAAACTCCCTACATCATAACATAAGTTACCAGACACTCTACTTAGCCACTCTGAACCCAAGATAACACTGAATACTAAATTTGGAATTACAAGGCAAATCTGCTTCTCTACATGATTATTAATTTTAATGTCTACTAAAACTTGCTTAGAAATTACTTTAGACCTCTTCCCAACAGCTGTGATAACAAAAGTGCTTTTAATTGGCATCTCCTCAAAATTTACTCCAGTTCCTTTCATTTTATCATAAAATGCACTACTTATGCAACTCTTCATACAACCACTATCAATTAAAACATCTGTGTACGCCTCGGACACGTTAAATTTAACTATGGGGCTCTTACTAACCACTTCCTGAATAATACCTTCATCATTTAGTTCATGTAATAATTCATTTCTTACATTTAGGTCATAGGGTTCCTGTATAATTGTATGGACAGGGCATGCTACAGACTGAGATTCTGACCTTACTTCGCAGCCTGGTTCGCGTTTAAAGAACCGCTACAGCTGGCCGTAGTACTACTAACTACTGAACTAGTCTGGTTGTTCTGGGCTGTGTTGTCATTGTTTGGCTGTATATTACTACCACTAGGCTGTCCTCTTCCTTGACCCCTATTCTGGTTGTAATTATTGTCATTATAATTTCTCCCTTGATTTCCCCTGAAATCATTGTTTCTCCCTTGATTTCCCCTGTAATCATTGTTCCTCCCTTGATTTCCCCTGAAATCATTGTTCCTCCCTTGATACTGATTACCATAGCCATTTCCTCTGTTCTGATTTAGCTGATTATTATTATTTCTATTTTGAGCGTTGGCCCCTTCGCCACCGTTCCCTTGAACTTCTTGATGCCTGGCTTCATTAGGTCTATTATTATTATTACCCTGGTTCCGATTGAAATTGTCATCATAACCCCCTCTCCCTAGTGCATCAAATGTGCTTAACAAATTTTCTACTTGTGATATAGTCTTTACATTCTGGATACAAGCAGCCTCCTTGATCCTATAGGGAAAGTGCCTAAGTAGCAACCTTACCACATCACTTTCCTCCTTCAAGCCATCCAGATATTTACACACTAATACCTGCCCTAAAAAGTATTCGGTCATGGTGGAGCTTCCTTTAGGGTTATATTTACCACACACTACTCCCTCACGATGCTGCGACTGAATAACCTCATTCCAGAACTTTTCACAGAATTTCATTTTAAAATCATTGATATCAGTAAACTTGTCTCTGTAGACAGCAAACCAATTCCTCGTTTCCCCCACAAACACTTGTTCTAAAATTTCAACTACCTGGCACCACTCAATACTACCATTTTCCAACCTTTCCCCGAATTTATTTTCTATAGTGTTCATGAACTCCATTGGGCACCCCTGTCGATTGCTGAACTTACCCAGTTCTACCTCCCTGTGTGTGCTATTCACAAAAACTGGCCTATTCTGACTATTTTCTTGCCTGATCCCAGCTTTTAATTTTAACTCTAATTCTGCGATTTTCTCCTCAGCCTTCCTCTCAATACTGTTTACTGTTAATTTGATGTTTCCTTCTGATTCTTCTACTTTATCATATAGCTTTGCTTGTTTCTCCTCAATCTTGCTAATGCTTTCCCTATTACTCTCTCTTAAATCATTTACTTCTGCAACTATTTGTGAGTGGACTTTCTCCATTCTACCCCCCAGCTGTTCCTTAACCTCTTTAGTAGCTACCTGAATTTTGTAAATTTCTCCCCCCAATTGCTTTTTGACCTGCTGTGTTTCCAGTTGCACTAGTTCTTTTAAATTTTCAGCCTGTGTACTGATTCTAATTTCCAACTCCTCCTGTACTTTTCCTAATTTTCTGTCTACATCTGCAATAATCTCTTTAGCCTTTTCTTCCATCACCCCCCTGATCTCACCTCTAATCAGTTCGAATTTGTCACTCATTTCCCTACTGTTTTGTTCTAATTTAGCATTTAAAGTTTCAGTACTCTCTCTATTTTCCTTACTGTTTTGTTCTAATCTTGCATTATTCTGTTCTAATTTTGCATTTAACGCTTCTGTACTTTCTTTATTTTCCCTACTGTTTTGTTCTAATTTTGCATTATTCTGTTCTAATTTTGCATTTAAAGCTTCTGTACTTTCTTTATTTTCCCTACTGTTTTGTTCTAATTTTGCATTTTTCTGTTCTAATTTTGCATTTAAAGCATCACTACTAACTTTGTTCTGATACATGAACTCGAGAAGTAAAGTTTTTAATTCTGGTTGGCCGCCTACACTCCCTGTTTCAGTATCGGGATTTACCTCCGCTACCCCGGTACTACCATCACTCGACATACTGCTCGTATCATCATTCTCCAGTTGATGACCACTACGTAACCTCATCTGTCTTTCTTTCTCATCCCCCATAATGATATACACTGATAAAGACAAATAACCCCCAAAATACAGGCACAGAAATATATACCCTTCTCCTTCCACAAATGTTATTAGGTTTTCAGCCCCAAGTTGTCGGCGACAAATGTAACGTTTATTAGTTAGTGCCCCATGTTGGTAGCGCCAAATGTAATGGTTACGCTAGCCCACACTGTTGGGAGAGAAATGTAACTGTTTACCTTTGCCTAAGCTATGTTGTTTTAATGGGCGCCAAGACCTCAATGCAATGTTGAAATCTAAATTTGTATTTAACAACGTCTAGCTCTGGCAGAACACATTCAAGACTCTATTCACTCAGATCGTGGTATGATTTGATCATTAACCCAACAAACAATTGTATCAGGAGAAGGAATTGGTCTATATCTAATGCTACCTACTGAAAGCAAAGATTGCATTGTAAAAGAAATGAATTTATTATATAAAACAAGTATAGCAAAATTAATAATAATAAGTTTAACATTTAAATTGGAGCGTTGTGATTTGAATATTACCGATAGAAAATTACGTGAAAACGGAGTCTGATAAATTGATTTTACTCTTATTTCCAAGCTATGAAGTTACTGAATTATGAAATATAAAACAAAGAAAAATGAGAGATTGCGTATTTCTGCGTCATTAGCGCTTACCCCTGGAAATTGCCAAAGCATTTCCCTCGTTCTTGATGATGCTGTGTGCTTCCCACAGTCTCCTGGACGTCGTCATCTCCGTCGAAATTTGATGATATTCTGGTAGATTAGATAATTCTATGGTCCGTACATCGGACCCAAACTCTCGTAAAACCGCACTGGTTACGTTTTACAAAAGTTCGTCGCTAACTCCACTGAACATCGGAGCGTCACGCACTTGCGACCGTACACTGCAAGTTCTACACAGATTGTCCTTAACTCCACCGAACATCGGAGCCACTCGCACGCGCATCCATACTCGTCAAGTATTTCACAGATAGTCCGCGTTTCACGGCGCGTCGAACGATATATTCACCTGTCGGCTCTCCCACTCTTCAGTCCCAACTAGCTTACGTCGTCTCCCCTGATTGGCTGAACCACCACGCGATCTTCTCCTCCTCCGGGTCATTACACTCGGCGACAGGGTTCCGTTTCAACAATTCGCCTCTTCTTGACGATGCGACCCAAGATTGTGTCATGCTCCTCGACAGGAATCAGCTTGTATTAGAATTCCCAGTGAGTCACGTCTCTCAATATACCCTAACTGACGAAAACTCCGTAAAATTCCGTAATCTCATAATTTTCTATGATATCGTCGTTCGTAATAATTTGCTTGTTAGCGTTTTCTAAGACATAGAAAACCTATCTGTATGCTTATAATTTTTATAAAATGCTCCGAAAATATCTTAATAATAATTATAATAAATTAATAATAATAATAAATTAACATGAAAAATTATCTTGGCTGAACAATTTGCCGCGTAAATAAATATAGAATGGCTTCCTACTGACTTATGCCAGTTGCATAAAAAACCCTCGAAAAACACGTTACAGTATCGTGAACTACAATAATCTTCAAACTACTGTATTAGTTTGTTACATTTCAACATCCCAGCAACTATAGTACCACGTCAACCTTTTTGTGTGTCACAGCTATATACATTCTGTAGTGGGATTATAATGAGCATGATGTTATCTTGATTGCATGCATATGCTTCTACTTTAGAAGATATTCCCATTTAAATGTGTTTATGTTGCATATTTGAATTCTTTTAACTTGACAGTAGACAAAGCCCAGACTGAATATGAAGTTCGAAGACATGTGCCAACATATGAATTTCAGGCCATTATGTTGATTTTTCTAGTTCATTTTTTAAGTTCGAGATTTGTCAGGAAAAGTAGGATAGAAACATAGATAAACATTACTCGGACTCTTTAGAGATTAAAAATGGGCTACGTCAAGGAGATGCATTAGCATGCTTATCATTTAATGCAGCACTCTAGAAGGTGATAAGCAATGCAGATCTTCAGACCAGATGCACTATCTTCTATGGATCTTGGCATATGCAGATGACTTAGATATTTTCACAGCCTTAAATCAAGAAAGTTGGAAGATGGGTCTGAAGATAAAACAGCCGCTCAACCAAACTCACTATTTATAAAACCAGTTCTCACTTATGCCTCAGAAATGATGCAAGGCTGCTTGATGGATTTGTGAGGAAAGTTCTGAGGAGAATAATTGGCCCTATATATGATAAAGGACGATGCAGGAAAAGGTACAACGCAGAACTATTTATTCTGACGCTCCAGTAACAAGAATCATACGATCAGGAAGGCTAAGATGTGCAGGCCATGTGGTGAGAATGGAGGAGGCTGTAGTGAAACCCAGGAGGACAAGGTCGACTTCAAACTAGGTGGCTGGATGGAGTGGGAGAGGTTCTTCAGAAGCTGGGATGCAGAAACTGGAAGAGGACAGCATGTGACCATGATGGATGGCGGAAGTTCGTTGGAAAGGCCAAGGTTCACGCCAGACTGTAGCGCCACAAAATAAGAAGAAGTTGATTTTTAAAGTTATAGGTTTGTCAGGAAAATAAGGATAGAAACATAGAAAACGGACAATGATAGACAGGTGCAGATGGAGGGAGAGATAGAAGGGAAAACCCAGGACAAAAAAAAATAAGGGAAGCAATTAATGAAGGTGACACTGAAAATTAGTTTCCAAAAATTCTATAAAGATAGTCTCCACAGCTGCCATCTCAAAGGTTCATGCTTTCAATCCAATAGATAGCTCTTCACTGCTGTAGACTCCAAAAAGCCCATTATGACCTCTTGGTCTTGTCAGGAGGGATGACTGTAACCCGTTCTGTCCCTCAAAAATTCTTCAACAAGATGTTCTGTATTGAAGTGTATGGTGTAGCAAGGAGTGAAAATTGGACAAGCATGAAAGGAGAAAAGAACCATGCTTGGGTTATATAAATATACCATATCTGCTGCCTTCACATAATTTTTTAACCAAACATTTGCCTAAATAGTTGTCATACTTTTAGAGCAGCATGCCAAATTTGCAGGCTTACTATCATAGGGATCAGAGAGGATTCTAGTTTTTCTTCATAGGAAATAAGATATCTGTCCATTGATCATCGCGTTCTCTTTTGTATTACACACTTAAACTCCTCAAGCTATCAGAGTTGCCAACTTAAATTTTCATAAGGCAAAATTCACTGCAAAAATACCTGTATTCTTTCATCAGTAGGGGAAGTTTCTTTCTATTGCTAAGAGGAGTTTTAAAAGTCAACTTAAATTAGAAGTTAATCGATCCAGTGAAAAGAATCTTAACAATGGATGCATTGTGTGCCACCCATACCAAACAGAAGGCTAGCGGAGAGCTTGTTGCACCAGCAGATGTCCAATCTAGCACTTGACCTTGAGGGAAGATGAATGCTGTTGCGCAAATCACGCAGGCCAGTTGTGTATATGCGCTTCCACACGAGCAGGACTTAAATGTTAAGCTATGTGTCAAATGCAGCATTTGCCCAGAACTACTTTGAAGAACATTCTGCCAAATTTTCAGCACAATCAAGCATTTATATGACGTGGTGGAGAGAACCACTCGCAACCAAGATACTGGTCCTGGATATACCAGGAAACTTAGGGCAGCTATTTTTACAGCAAGGCTTAACATTTCTCCAGAGGTCTTCCATCCACTGGTGGAGTCCATGTAATGTTGAGTAACTGCACTTCTTTGCACTTTGCACATTATCAAATGGGTATCCCAAGTCAGCATTGTTTGCCTGTATCATAATTTACTAACACTTTCCAAAGAATTTTATTTTGTATATTGTTGCATTTAGTAGATGGGAACACATGCTGTACAATATTCGATGGGGAGTAGCACGGAGATGTTACGAGTCTAAATCTTGAGCGAAAAGTGGAAGATAACACGCCCTCAACTGAACCCTTTATATATAAAGCCAAAAGATGTCATGGTAACCTTCATTTATATTTGGTCGTCAAGTTAATTAGGACCACTTATGCCTGCTGAATTGGACACACCACTGCACTGGTCTAGTTTTAGCACATGATGCTCACAGTGACATCTAAAGATGCCTGAAATAACACTGGTCTACAAAATGAAAATTATTTCAATGGCCAAAATTGAAACCAAAGATTATTCCACTAAACCAGGTTTTTGTGCTGAATACAGAAATGTTTTCTGTTTTCTTTCATTACTTAGAAAGTTTTCATTATTTAAAGTAATTACTAATGTGAAATTGATGAAAATTCTCATAAAAGTCAAAATTTGTAACAGATGTATATTTTACATACAGTAGGTCGTACTAAACCACATGAATTCTTCCCAAGCTGGTATATTGGCTTTCACGCCGATGAGCCAGCTTGATGTCCTAGGCGAAACCCCACACAAGACACGGCACAAACCTAGAAGAATTGCTGAGTTTTAATTCACCGGCCATGAAAGCCAATATACCATCTTTTTGGAAGCCTTCATAGGGAGGCTAAGGCTGCTTGAGCTTTTAATTCTCGCAGTCAAGTGGTGCAGTTGCACCTAAAATAAAGGGAGGTGGCGCGCAGTTCGTCACTCCTGTGGGGGTCCGGGCGGGGACACAAAGAGCCCGCCGATTAGCCAGCTTGGTGTCCCAGGCGAAACCCCACACAAGACACGGCACAAACCTAGAAGAATTGCTGAGTTTTAATTCACCGGCCGTGAAAGCCAATATACCATCTTTTTGGAAGCCTTCATAGGGAGGTTAAGGCTGCTTGAGCTTTTAGTTCTCGCAGTCGAGTGGTGCAGTGCACCTAATATAAAGGGAGGTGGCGCACAGTTCATCACTCCTGTAGGAGTCCGGGCGGGGACACCAAGAGCCCGCCGATGAGCCAGCTTGGTGTCCTAGGCGAAACCCCACACAAGACACGGTACAAACCTAGAAGAATTGCTGAGTTTTAATTCACCGGCCGTGAAAGTCAATATACCATCGTTTTGGAAGCCTTCATAGGGAGGTTAAGGCTGCTTGAGCTTTTAGTTCTCGCAGTCAAGTGGTGCAGTTGCACCTAATATAAAGGGAGGTGGCGCGCAGTTCGTCACTCCTGTGGGGGTCCGGGCGGGGACACCAAGAGCCCGCCGATGAGCCAGCTTGGTGTCCTAGGCGAAACCCCACACAAGACACAAACCTAGAAGAATTGCTGAGTTTTAATTCACCGGCCGTGAAAGCCAATATACCATATTTTTGGAAACCTTCATAGGGAGGTTAAGGCTGCTTGAGCTTTTAGTTCTCGCAGTCAAGTGGTGCAGTTGCACCCAATATAAAGGGAGGTGGCGCACAGTTCGTCACTCCTGTGGGGGTCCGGGCGGGGACACCAAGAGCCTGCCGATGAGCCAGCTTGGTATCCTAGGCGAAACCCCACACAAGACACGGCACAAACCTAGAAGAATTGCTGAGTTTTAATTCACCGGCCGTGAAAGCCAATATATCATATTTTTGGACACCTTCATAGGGAGGTTAAGGCTGCTTGAGCTTTTAGTTCTCGCAGTCAAGTGGTGCAGTTGCTCCTAATATAAAGGGAGGTGGCACGCAGTTCATCACTCCTGTGGGGGTCTGGGCGGGGACACCAAGAGCCTGCCGATGAGCCAGCTTGGTGTCCTAGGCGAAACCCCACACAAGACACGGCACAAACCTAGAAGAATTGCCGAGTTTTAATTCACCAGCCGTGAAAGCCAATATACCATCTTTTTGGAAGCCTTCATAGGGAGGTTAAGGCTGCTTGAGCTTTTAGTTCTCGCAGTCAAGTGGTGCAGTTGCACCTAATATAAAGGGAGGTGGCGCGCAGTTCGTCACTCCTGTGGGGGTCCGCCGGACACCAAGAGCCCGCCGATGAGCCAGCTTGGTGTCCTAGGCGAAACCCCCTCACAAGACACGGCACAAACCTTGAAGAATTGCTGAGTTTTTTTTGTTCCCAAGCTCTTACTTTCATCTCACTCGAAGTTTCGTTGAATATTTGATCACTCTCCACTGCTGATATAGTACCATGTTTACACTCGGATACATAAATATCCTTTTATTTGCCCTCCCTAGTTTATCTCTAGAGCTTTTAATTCTGGCCAAGTCACATACTGTGGAGAGGGCTAGAAATAGGATTTTTGATTTCCAGTCATGGCTGGTGTACTGGTTTTATCCTTGTCCCACAGACACAGGATAGTTCTGTAAACCCTCCTGCATACTCATAAAGATAAAGTCTCAGCGGCCAACACATCCCAGTCGGAATTCTACCGCTCAGTCCCGCCCAAATAATTCCTTTCTGTGGACACCAGATGTATTGATGTTTGCTCCTGGTTTAATGGAATTGTGGACACTGCCAATAGCATAGACGTCATAATTTGCATCGACTATTTAAAAAGCATTTTTTTCTTAAGCATTATCATGGACCACAACACAACCAATATTTTTCTTTGTGCATCACTGACAAATTCGTTGATGGTAGCATTTGGTAGCAAAAGTAGGAGCTACTTGAAATTGATCGTCTACATTCCATACCTGAATTACAGATGTTAGTATAAACAGGTTAAAAGTTCCGCCTGATCAATACTTTATTAAATATGATCACAGTGGGGTCATTGGTGCGACATGTTACGAAGTATTGATCAAATAGAGCAAAACCTAATTTATTGTGAACCGCCCTTTCAATACAATTAATATATTATTTCACAGATACATGTTTCGGGATGTAGACATCCCTTCTTCAGTCTGTTCAAGTGACTTTAAAAAGACATTTTCATATTTCTAAAAAACACGATAAACATGAAGAAAAACATACATTCCTATATCCATTACACTGTGCTAAAACATTCTAAACATGCTATGTTTACATTAGTACATGAAAATGGTGGTTCTATAAGAAACATACATATCAAAAACACTGAAAAACATTGGTATGGTTGGCTCTAAATTGGCCTTTTGTTGAAAACATGCATTATTAATTTTTCGGATGGGAACACTTGGTCCTTGACCGTAATATTAAAAATGGAAAACAATGTTTTGTGGTTAAAATTCTTGACTAATTAATTCTATTTTCCATGAATAGCACTTGTTGATAGAAGAAACATATGTCTTGGTATGCATTAAGTGGTAGATCCTTTCATTGTGAATGCCGATTCGGCAAACGTCTCTAGTTTGACGTATTACATTGTTGTATGTGGCCCATTTCATTGCTATTAAAGGGGTGGATAAGTAGAAATTGCTGCTCCAATTGCGCAAAGCCGGCTGTTCCAATATTTAGCATGTGGGTATTGGATTTTTAGTCCTGGAAAAATTGAAAGACTATATTATAGGATGTTTTCTGAAAGAATGCAGGAAAAAGAAAAAGATAAAACACCTGTGAGCTACTGGTGTCTATTTAGTACATGTTAAGTGAAAAAACTTACACGTATATATGCAATCCGACGATTCAGCGGCATCTGATCAGCTGGTTGACTTGGAAGAAAGCAGATGGGATGTGGAATTATATGTAGAAAAAACGGAGAAAAAGAAAAAATCCTAGTAATGATCTGTTATATTAATATCAAAAGGAGAGGTGGTTAAAAACACAAAAAATATAGGGTGAAAGAAAGAACAATTGAATGCGCTCCCTTACCTTACGTCTGTGTCTCTGGTGCAATGGCCTCACTAAATAGTGCTGAGAGCTCTCCTCCTGCGTCACATGTGGGGAGGGGCGTGGCGGGAAGGGGGAAGGGAAACTGTCAAGGGAGAAATGGTCTGGGTAAGACTAGTGACGTGCTTTGAGAGCGGGGAAAGGTGAGACCAGTAGTGTGCTACCGTATTGGCTGTGGCTCTTTGTGCTTGTAATGGTTTCCTTTGCCCTCACGTTGAGTGAGAAATGTAACTGTTTACCTTTGCCTAAGCTATGTTGTTTTAATGGGCGCCAAGACCTCAATGCAATGCTGAAATCTAAATTTGTATTTAACAACGTCTAGCTCTGGCAGAACACCTTCAAGACTCTATTCACTCAGATCGTGGTATGATTTGATCATTAACCCAACAAACAATTGTATCAGGAGAAGGAATTGGTCTATATCTAATGCTACCTACTGAAAGCAAAGATTTCAGGGGCCGATAACCTAGATGTTAGGCCCCTTAAAACAACAATTATCATCATCATCATGAAAGCAAAGATTGCATTGTAAAAGAAATGAATTTATTATATAAAACAAGTATAGCAAAATTAATAATAATAAGTATAAAATTTAAATTGGGGCGTTGCGATTTTAATATTACCGATAGAAAATTACGTGAAAACGGAGTTTGATAAATTGATTTTACTCTTATTTCCAAGCTATGAAGTTACTGAAATATGAAATGTAAAACAACGAGAAATGAGAGATTGCGTATTTCTGCGTCATTTGCGCTTACCACTGGAAATTGCCAAAGCATTTCCCTCGTACTTGATGATGCTGTGTGCTTCCCACAGTCTCCTGGACGTCGTCATCTCCGTCGAAATTTGATGATATTCTGGTAGATTAGATAATTCTATGGTCCGTACATCGGACCCAAACACTCGTATAACCACACTGGTTAAGTTTTACCAAAGTTAGTCTTCCACTCCACGGAACATCGGAGCGACACGCACTTGCAACCGTACTCGGCAAGTTCTACACAGATAGTCCTCGTTTCACGGCGCGCTGAACGATATATGCACACGTCGGCTCCCCCACTCTTCAGCCGGCTTCAGCTTGCGTGGTCCTCTACTGATTGGCTGACCCCCACGCGCTATACTCCCCTCCTCTGGGTCATTACACTCGGCGGGAGGGTTCCGTTTCAACAATTCGCCTTTCCTGGACGATGCGAGCCCGCTTGCGTAATACTTCCCGACAGGATTAAGCTTGTATTTGAATTCCCAGTGAGTCACGTCTCTCAAATACCCTAACTGACAAAACCCCGTAAAATTCCGTAATCAGATAATTTTCTATGATATCGTCGTTCGTAATAATTTGCTTGATAGCGTTTTCTAAGACATAGAAAACCTATCTGTATGCTTATAATTTTTATAAAATGCTCCGAAAATATCTTAATAATAATTATAATAAATTAATAATAATAATAATTTAACATGAAATATTCTCTTGGCTGAACAATTTGCCGCGTAAATAAGTATAGAATGGCTTCCTACTGACTTATGCCAGTTGCATAAAAACCCCTCGAAAAACACGTTACATGCTGATCTGTTTGTTGTGTGCCATATTCATGACTGTTCTTTTAGGAGATGTTATCTATTATTGTATATTGAATCTATTAAGGTATCAAATAAAATGTTAGAATCGAAATTTATTTAATTCAGGTTGCGTGAAGGGTTAAATCTTTGAGCTCTATTGATTTCTAATTGCTCTAAAATGTTCATGAGGAATCCTTTCTTTTCTTTATGTAATATTTTTCGGTCATTTCCTGTGGTAGTGAATTTGTGTCCGGTTTCTGCCATATGATTCCCCATAGCAGAAAATTTGTTATGTTTGACCGCTTTGACGTGCTCAGAAAATCTGACGCTGAACCCTCTCCCCGTTTGGCCCACGTAATCTGATTCACATTGATTACAATTAAGTTCATAAACTCCTGAATTACTGTATTTATTAAATTTGTTTATGTTTTTGGAATTACTTTTTTTTGTGGTTGGTGTTGTTTGTTCGAAATGCTGTTTTGATTTTATATTTTTTGAGGGTGCTTGTGATGTTATAAGTGGATTGGTTAGTGAACGTGAAAACTGCATAGGGGGAAGGTTCCCTTTCCTCTTTTATTAATTTTGTTATAGGTTTATTCTTAATTTTATTGATTATATTGTTTACGTATCTCCTATTGAAGCCATTGGCTTCTGCTATTTGATAAATTATGGACATTTCATTCTGAAGATCTGTTTCAGCAAGTGGAATGCTTAAGGCCCTGTTAATGAAGCATGCCAGTGCTGCTTTTTTGTGGGAAGCTGGGTGGTTAGAATCATGTCTGATGATAGTGTTGGTAAAATAAACATCGCACAATTTTTACCCCCATCTAAATCAACTAAACAACAACATCAAATTTACATCAGAGAATGAATCTAACAACTCATAAGTTACCTAGATTTATTAGTCATCAATCAATGACAAAGATCGCATCAGCTACAAAATATACAGGAAGCCAACACAAACCAACACTATCATCAGACATGATTCTAACCACCCAGCTTCCCACAAAAAAGCAGCACTGGCATGCTTCATTAACAGGGCCTTAAGCATTCCACTTGCTGAAACAGATCTTCAGAATGAAATGTCCATAATTTATCAAATAGCAGAAGCCAATGGCTTCAATAGGAGATATGTAAACAATATAATCAATAAAATTAAGAATAAACCCCTATAACAAAATTAACAAAAGAGGAAAAGGAACCTTCGGCCTATGCAGTTTTCACGTTCACTAACCAATCCACTTATACCATCACAAGCACCCTCAAAAAATATAAAATCAAAACAGCATTTCGAACAAACAACACCAACCTAAAAAAAAAAAAACATCAACAAATTTAATAAATACAGTAATTCAGGAGTTTATGAATGTAACTGTAATCAATGTGAAGCAGATTACGTGGGCCAAACGGGGAGAGGTTCAGCGTCAGATTTTCTGAGCATGTCAACTCAGTCAAACATAACAAATTTTCTGCTATGGGGAATCATATGGCAGAAACTGGACACAAATTCACTACCATAGAAAATGGCCTGAAAATATTACATCAAGAAAAGAAAGGATCCCTCATGAACATTTTAGAGCAATTAGAAATCAATAGAGCGCAAAGATTTAACCCTTCATGCAACCTGAATGAAATAAATTTCGATTCTAACATTTTATTTGATACCTTAATAGATTCAATATACAATAATAGATAACATCTCCTAAAAGAACAGTCATGAATATGGCACACAACAACAACAACAAACAGATCAGCACAAAGAGCCACAGCCAATACGGTAGCACACTACTGGTCTCACCTTTCCCCGCTCTCAAAGCACGTCACTCGTCTTACCCAGACCATTTCCCCCTAGACAGTTTCCCTTCCCCCTCCCCGCCACGCCCCTCACCACATGCGACGCAGGAGGAGAGCTCTCAGCACTATTTAGTGAGGCCATTGCACTAGAGACACACACGTAAGGTAAGGGAGCGCATTCAATTGTTCTTTCTTTCCCCCTATATTTTTTGCATTTTTAACCACCTCTCCTTTTGATATTAATATAACAGATCATTACTAGGATTTTTTCTTTTTCTCCGGTTTTTCTACATATAGTTCCACATCCCATCTGCTTTCTTCCAAGTCAACCAGCTGATCAGATGCCACCAAATCGTCGGATCCCATATATACGTGTAAGTTTTTTTCATTTAACATGTATTAAATAAACACCAGTAGCTCACAGGTGTTTTATCTTTTTTTTTCCTGCATTCTTTCAGAAAACATCCTATAATAGTCTTTCAATTTTTCCAGGACTAAAAATCCAACACCCACATGCTAAATATTGGAACAGCCGGCTTTGCGCAATTGGAGCAGCAATTTCTACTTATCCACCCCTTTAATAGCAATGAAATGGGCCACATACAACAATGTAATACGTCAAACTAGAGACGTTTGCCGAATCAGCATTCACAATGAAAGGATCTACCACTTAATGCATACCAAGACATATGTTTTTTCTATCAACAAGCGCTATTCATAGAAAATAGAATTAATAAGTCAAGAATTTTAACCACAAAGCATTGTTTTTCATTTTTAATATTAAAGTCAAGGACCAAGTGTTCCCATCTGAATAATTAATAGTGCATGTTTTCAACAAAAGGCCAATTTAGAGCCAACCATACCAATGGTCTTCAGTGTTTTTGATATGAATGTTTCTTATAGAACCACCATTTTCATGTACGTATGGAAACATAGCATGTTTAGAATGTTTTAGCACAGTGTAATGGATATAGGAATGTATGCTTTTCTTCATGTTTATCGTGTTTTTAGTAATATGAAAATGTCTTTTTAAAGTCACTTGAACAGACTGAAGAAGGGATGTCTACATCCCGAAACATGTATCTGTGAAATAATATATTAATTGTATTGAAAGGGAGGTTCACAATACATTATGGTTTGCTGAATTAATTGCGTCAATACGGAGCCAATACGAGCAACATAATGAAGTATTGATCAGGCGGAACTTTTAACCTGTTCATACTAACACTTAGTTTATCAATACGGAACCAGAATGAACCTTTTAAGTTCTAAAAAATGTATTACAGAAAACACACACTAATACAGCCATCACAATTAACACCGGTTATCAGACAGATTCTACACACACACGCGCGCGGCTACATGACTGTGTTGTCGCAGCCCCTAAACTGAGAACCAAACTCTGCATTGTGCATTAGTTATTCTGGCAAAATTTTCTTGTCGACTTCTGTAATTACCATAAAATTGCATTGAGTTTGCTGGAGTGAGTCACTACAACTGAGATCCTGTAGCATAATAAGTCCATTGGCTCAGAAAGAAAGTAATGATAATAATAATCTTTCTACCAATATGTCCTAATACTGGTTCAATTACAGGTCTGTGGATATAACTTGTGCAGTGTGCTCAGTTTGTTTCCTTGGTCTTGTTCCACTCCTGTACAACAACATGACCTTCTTGTGTTCCTGTCTTTGTCTTTGGTTCGCATAGTGTCTGTATATTATATGATTAATAACATGCTTCTAAACAGACTTATTTACTCCAAATTGTGATGTGAAATCCTTATTTTGGATTAATCGATTAATATCCAGATCATAAGGAAAACAACTGTCATGGTATTTCATTTGGGCCATCCCTGGAAAGTGCATTTGAATATGGGTCAGCTCAAATGAGTGAGCTCATCTCCTTTACTAGAAGCACTCCCCTAGCAGCCTGCACCAAGTGCATCACTCTCTCTTGGGAAGGCCCAAATGAATTTAGAGGTGAAATTGTCATCATAGTTGGTTTCTATTTTTTGCAATTTGACCATCATTCATGCAAAGTTTCAGCGATGATGGGAAGTTCATGGTGCTACAGAATGTGGACATTTATGTAATTTCTCTGCAATGTTAATAAAGCCTCAATGTATATATTAGTCATAAAGCATGCAATGGGTGTAACTGAGATAATAGATTTCTTCTGTGACAATGGAACCTCTGAGCAGTTTAGTATTTTAATATTGCAACTCATCATTTAGTGCAGCTGCTTCTTATTGCAGGAGTCATTTTTATACAAAAATATGCAAGGTACTTTGCCTACCGGTATATTATGTTTCTTGGCACGTGTTTACATACTTTGTCTCTGTTTATGTTAACTCCTTTATATCTCTGACTGATGTAAATGTAATGTTTGTAATTCTCTGTCAGGGCAAATCCTCGACGTTTCAACTTTGATAACATAGGTGATGCGATGTTGGCTCTATTTGAAGTTCTTTCATTTAAAGGATGGCTTGATGTTCGAGATGTTCTTATTAAAGCATTAGGACCAGTAAGTGAACAGATGAGTGTTTACAGCATGGCTAATGTAGTTTTATTAGTTTTCCTTTTCTCTCATACTGCGATTGTATGGAACATGCCTGCTTGTCGCCTCCACGTATTAGTGTTATGTTTGTGTGTTGATGTGCTGTATTGCTACCCTGAATGATTACATTTGTTTTGAATTTTTTAATGGTCATTTAGGCTAGAATAAAGAAACGTATGTATTTATTGCCATGAAGCATGTGACTGCGACTAGGCCTTGCTGCATGTAATGTTTCGGACATCATATTTACGAGGTAGAGTTTTCAGGGGGAATTGTCTTTTCTCTGAGATAATATTTAATGAAATTTTTGTGGGGTAGTGAGTAAAATATCCCTTAAGGACTTTGAGTTTCATGATTTTTAGTGTATTTACTCAGATCATCACATGGTCCAATTGGTAACCACGTAACATTGGGTTAGATGAGACCTATGTTTTTGTCCGAGAGGATTTTTTTCTGAAAAAAAGTTCTTGCAGATTTCAATAAGGTGCCTACCATTCCGATTGGTCAGATTTTGTCCTGACCATTTACCTACCCAATAACTACATTTCTTTTCTTTGCCAATTTGGGCATTAAAATCACCCACAAGGATTTTGACATGATATTTTGGGATTTTTTTGAGTATATCATCTAATGGGTTCCAAAATTCTTCAACTTTTTCTATGTTCTTTCTGTTGGCGATATTAGTCCATTAAGTGTATTGGAATAATTGTTTGCTGTATTTATTGTCATGGTTGAGAGATGACCTGAGGGAGAATGGAAAGTTGTAACTCAATCAAGTAATGAATTGTGTACTATAAATCCAGTACCAAATTGTGGACAATTTTTCATAGCTCATTCTCCATGCTTTCCTTTGTATATCCTGTATCCTTCAGAATTGAAAGAATGTCCATCTGTATATCGCGATTCTCGTAAAGCAATAATTTTATGTTACGTTCTCTGGATTTGTCTAAGATGGTTTTAAGTTTTCCCACTTTTAAAAGAGAATTCATGTTAAGTGTCATTAGCCAAATCTTTGATTTTGGTTTGATTTTAATCTTACGTGGTGTCGAGGCACTCCGATATACCTCCTTGTACACGTCTGTGGTCTCCCCAGAATCCGAATAGACCACTTGCAGTTTTTGAGCCATGGGATTTGACCCACTGGGGTAAATTGTGTTTGAGCATGCTGCACCCATGTTGATAACTTGTCATAGGTATTTGACTACAATTCGTATTCCTGTCGAGTTATGCTCTCTCTAAGCCGCCACTAACATGTGGAACCATCATACCCCTAAGACTTATAGGTGGCCTCCATATACCTTATATTTATTGACCCCCTTCCGCCACCTATGTAAGGTTGTCTTCTCCACCATCAATGCTGTTGATGTCTTCATCGTTACCTGGCAAGGGGCCCATACAATGTACTACCGGCAAACATTTGGCCCAGGTTGGCGGGTATATTATTATAAGGTGCGTTCAAAAAGTAACGAGCCGGAGGCATAATGACAGAAACCAGTACCTGTATGTTAGAAGTATTGGCCCTGGCTGTTGAGGCACTTGTCCCACTGTGACACGAGGTGGTGAATGGCTGTCTCATAAAATTCCCTGGGCTGCGATGTGAACCAGTTCCGCACGTACAGCTGGACGTTGGCATCCAAGGTGAATCGTTGGCCCCGCAGAGCCCTTCAGGGGACCAAACATGGCGTAATCACAGGGAGAGAGGTCTGGACTGTATGGAGGGTGGCCGAGAACCTCCCATTTGAATTTCTGCAGGAGTGCCGCGACTGTGTTGGCCGTATGAGGTCGTGCATTGTCGTGGAGCGACCACGGCGGCTATGGCGTTCACCGTCACTCGGCGGTCCTGGGTAATGAGTGCATCAACCAGCTGGACGTTGTCATCGGTAATGCAGGGGGGTGCCCCAGACCGGGCATCATCGGCTAACGACATCCGTCCTTTCCTGAAGCGCTTGTGCCACGCCTTCACCCTTGCAAGGGACATGCAGTGTTCGCCGTACACTTGTGACATTCGGCGATGAATGTCCGTTCCCCCTACTCCTTCCGCTGTCAGAATCCGAACAACACCTCATTGCTCTTCGGTTGACGCCTACATGTCACTGTTTGCAATGCGACTGGCGGCGTTGGATGATTGGTGCATGCTGCTACTCGCTTTGTATCGTCATGTGACGTGCACGCATGCCCTCTAGCGACGGGCTGTGACCCTCCACGCTCTGGTCAGAACCACACCTCGTTACACACGCCACGATTAGCCGATGTAGTCACCGGTATGCGCATTCCAGCCTCCGACTCGTTACTTTTTGAACGCAACTTATATTATTATTATTCTCAATCTACCTACTGGGGACCACCCTTGTTGAACTGCTGGGTTTTGATTTTTGTCCAATACTGACACATCTTTTCCGGATGTACTTATTTTCTTTCCTCTGGCCAGGGGGATGCCTACCCTTAGATGTTTGTCCTGAAACCCATGGACGTCCTTGAGAATATGTCTCACAGTTTGTCTGTTAGTCCCAGTTCTTTGATGTCTTTCTCAGCTACAGTCAGCCAAGTGGTACGGTTGTACGGACCTTCTTGTTTTGCCAGAAGATGAACCGGCGGTTGGTCAGTCTGTTCGGAGACAATCTTGCCACATGACCATAAAATGCTACCCTTCTTTTCCTGTCACAGTCAGAAAGCCTCTCTACTTGTACATAGAGCTCTGAGTTGTGTTGTGTCTGGTATTCCCCATTTTCTAGTAATAGTCCTAAGATGTTCTTCTCTCTCTGACCTCCAATTTGTGAATCAATCCTCTTTTGTTCATTAACAGACACTCTATGGTATACAGATTTTCCAGTTGGATGACGTAGTATAGTGCTTCAGTTTAAGATTGCATGATAGGCATCTCTTGTAATAAATGTTCTTAGTCAGGACTAATGAAAAACAAACTTCAATTGCAGACGAATGGGCACTTTTGAAGAATGAAATAACAAAATCCGCAGAAGAAAACATTGGTAGGAAAGAAAGAATAGGTAGAAAACCATGGATCACACAGGATATACTAGAATTGATGGACGAAAGGCGGAAACACAAGAATGTAAGAGATGAAAAGGGGAAAGCAGAATACAGACGTATGAGAAATGAGGTTAACAAGAAGTGCAAGGAAGCGAAAGAAGAATGGTTGAAAGAGAAATGTGCAGGTATAGAAAATTGTCTGAAATTAGGAAAAGTAGACACAGCTTATCGAAGGATTAAGAATACTTTTGGGGAAAGGAAGACTAAGTGCTATAATATTAAGGACATAAATGGAAAGCCTCTAATAGATAGGGAAGAAAAGGTTGAGAGATGGAAAGCTTACATAGAGAGTTTGTATAAGAGAAAGGAGATTGAGAATCATGTAATGGAAAGGGAGGAGGAAATTGATAAGGATGCGAAAGGAGATTTAATATAGAGATCAGAATTTGACAGAGCATTGTAAGACTTAGGCAGGTACAAAGCACCAGGCATAGAGTATATACCGATTGAGTTGCTACGCTGCTGCATAGGAGATGAAGGTCTGATCAGGTTATTTCACTTGGTGTATAGGATTTATTAGACAGGTGAGGTACCCTCTGATTTCAAGAAGAATGTTATCATCCCTATACCAAAGAAAGTGGGAGCTGACAGATGTGAAGATTACCGTACAATCAGCTTGATTACTCATGCTTCAAAGATCCTGTCTAGAATAATTTACAAGAGGATAGAAAGCCAGAGAGAAACGGAGTTGGGTGAAGACCAGTTAGGTTTCAGGAGAAATTTAGGAACAAGGGAAGCTGTACTGAGTCTTAGGCTGATTTTGGAAGGTAGAATAAGGAAAGATAAGAGAACGTTCATGGCATTTGTAGACTTAGATAAGGCTTTTGGTAACGTTGATTGGACTAAATTGTTTGACATTTTGAAATCTATTGGAATAAAATACAGGGATAGGAGGGTGATATACAATCTATACAGAAACCAGACAGCAGTCATTCGAGCTGAAGGACATGAGAGAGAAGCTGGTATTCAGAAAGGTGTAAGGCAAGGCAGCAACTTATCACCCATACTGTTCAATCTTTACATTGAACAAGCAATGAAGGAAATTAGAGAAAACTTTACAGTGGGAATGAAGATTCAAGGAGAAATAATTTCAACTCTGAGATTTGCCAATGACATAGTCATCTTTGCCGACATGCCTGAGGATTTGAATGAGTTTTTGAATGGTATGGACTCCGTCTCGAGGAAACAATTCATGATGAAAATGAATAAATGTAAAACAAAAATATTGGAATGCAGCCAAAATAAATCAGAAACCTCTATGGACATCAAATTCTCAGGTGAAAAGCTAAAGGAAGTAGGAGAATTCTGTTACTTAGGAAGCAAAATAACCAGTGATGGACGAAGCAAAGAGGATATAAAAAGTAGGTTAGCTCAGGCAAGGAAAGCATTTCTACAGAAAAGGAATGTGTTGATATCGAACATAGATCTAGTTATTAGGAAGTCATTTTTGAAGGCCATTGTCTGGAGCGTGGCACTCTATGGAAGTGAAACTTGGACTATTGGTGCAGCAGAAAAGAGGAGAATTGAAGCATTTGAAATGTGGTGTTACAGGAGAATGATGAAGATCAGATGGGTAGATAGAGTTACAAACGAAGAGGTATTGAGACTAGTGGGAGAGGAGAGATGTTTCTGGCGACTGCTAATGAAGAGAAGAGATAGGTTGGTAGGACACTAACTAAGACACCCAGGAATAGCAAGCTTAGTTATGGAAGGAAGGGTTGAGGACAAGAACTGTAGGGGTAGACCAAGGTTGGAATATGTTAAACAGATTGCCTCAGATGTAGGGTGTGGTAGCTATGTAGAGATGAAACGATTAGCTCAGGACAGGGAGGCATGGAGCGCTGCATCAAACCAGTCAAAAGACTGAAGACTCAAACAACAAGTCAGTCTATAGGCCATTTCCACCTGATCAAATCTAGCAGAGAACACTGCCTTTTCTAACAAGTTGGGTTCAATCCATTTGCTCAAATACTTAAATTTCTCTGTTTTCTTGATCTTACCCTGCTCTAGTGACATGTCTTTGATAGCCTCTTTGATATTGGTAAAGAACTTGGAGTCCTGCTTTGTTTGCCTACCTTCTGAGACAGTTGACCTGGAATGCTGCTGTTTCCAGAGATTCAGCAGTCAGTGCCATATCGTCTGCAAAGGCTAAACAATCTACTGATAGCCCATCCTTCTTAAGAGCCATGTAGACCCCACTCTGGACACCCAAGTTATGTCATTCTCTCACAACTCTTTCACGAACACAGGTGAAGGGGAATGGGGAAATCCCATCTGCTTGTCTGACCCCTGTTTTGATTTCGAAGCTTTTGGAGATCTTGTAACGGTAATTAAAGCCCCTTGTTGGTAGCGACAAATGTAATGGTATTTGTTAAGCTCCACGTTGAGCGAACAAATGTAATGTGTTTTACCTGGGCTGACTATTCGCCAGAAAATACTACTGCTAAGTTTGATCTATGTTGGGCGCCAAGCTGGATACACTGTGTTCCAAGCTAAATTTATATATTTAATATCAACCCCTAGCGTGAGTAGAACATATGAGAGACTCTTAATGACTAGGCCGTGGTATGATTGAATCATCATCCAAGACAACATTTGATTGTGGAGAAGGATGAGGTATTATAACTATTGCTACCTACTGGAATTAAAGAATCTACTTGGTAATAATTGAATTTAATACACTTAGAAAATCTGATGGCAACATGAATAAAATTAACACTGTTAACGGAGCACGTTACTTTAAACATTGCCACGAACAAAATTACTTAATACGCCGGTCGGGAGAATAACGTGAATTTAACTTATTTCCAAATTAATGCTTAAAGAATTTATATAGCCCTATTGAAAAACAGTGAGTGTGTGTCGTAGATTACTTGTGCTTACCAACGGAAACATTGTCTCCACGTGGTTGAAGTCTCGCAGCGTCGGACGCTCTGCATTGGTGTTGACGGCGTCAGATTCTTCCTCGTTGATCAAAAGTAATCGTTACAGCTTGTGGTGGAGTCTATTCCATGAACCACAACACGTCGTCTGGCTAAACACTCCAAGACGCATGGAACTCATGATCTGATGTGATCAGCGGAGTCAGCGTGAATAAAATTGTCCCACTTGGGACTAACGAACAAAGTACCTCCTTACTGCTCAAAGCGTAATGTCTTAATGAATCTCCTCACTCACACCGCGCGTCCACTATATCTTCAATCTTCTCCCACCAGGGCCCAGCTTAATACCGCAGCCTCGCTGCTTCGACCAATCCGCATGAGTCACATATGTCGCCACGCCCCAGCTACGTTGCTTCTTCTTCCTTGATTGGCTGGTCACCACACATGGCTATTCCCGCCATGAGGCTGCCTCCCCGTATTTATATTTCCGTATCCGGGCAAGACGTAGATCATACACGTTTTCTTGCTTTGAAGTGTTCCCTCGGATTTCGTAATTTTATTGTACTCCAATCTATTCTTGTATTGAAATACCCAGTGAGTCACACACCACTCTCTCTTACCCCTAATGAATAAAATCCCGACTTTACGTATGAAATGATTTGCCGTGCAACATTATATTGGAATCATCCAATATAGATACGGATTTCTACTAGTAGAAATCCTATCTGTAATCTTCCAAATTTAAAAGCTCCAAAAAATGACGTAATAAATATTAATAATAATAATAATATGAAATTGAATAAACTGAAATAATTTAACTTGGCCGGATTATTGCCGCGTTTAACAAATATGAAATAGTCCAACTAACTTGTGTTAGTGGCATAAAACCCCCTAGAAAAACATGTTACATTCGCCTCGAATAATCATGTGCTTTACCATGCATATGGTACAGCACTTGATGATTCAAGACACGTTAGAAAAAACCCTCCAAAATACAACTTATACAAGTGAAATGACCCTTTACACATATAAACCCTCAATCATGCGCTTTGCGCTAATGTTCGTCTTGTTATGACGTGTTCTTATTTTGTCCACTTCAAAATGTTTGTCATTCTCACGAATGTTCATTCTACAGCTCTCTCTCTCATCATTCTATGTGGAAAAAAAATTACATACATAAGTGTGTTCCCTCTATATCCACAATTCACTACACACGCATTTATGGTGTTCAGTAGAAAACCACTTCGGAACTCTTGTAGAAGTATTAGGTGCTCCTCACCTACCGGATACCAATATCATGGTACACGATCTCACACAATCACACACGATCACACACTCGCGGTAGAGCAAAGTGATCTACTTCCCACCTTCTCTGTAAAATTTTTAATTAAAAGGGAAGACATGACTGAAAAAAAAAAAACAGTAAGTACCCATTACTTATAACACTTAAATATTCCTGTGCCGTATGTGCCCTATCTTATTAAGTACATATACACAAAACCCACCTTACTCTAGATCACAATTTCTCATATTCCTCGCTCAGCCTGTAGTTCACAACCCAGACCAGTCCACCTATCGAACCTGACCTAGTTGCCACAACTTTTTATCTGTTACTTATATACAACATCTCATGAGGTCTAGTACCTTGTACGCAAACTACCTTAATTATATCCAACCCTGATTTAACATAGCTAGGTCGTAAGCAGAAATCACGTGTGCTGATATGTATGAGCTTCATGGAGGACTGTCTCGCCTTCTGATGGCCCATCTTTTATCTCGTGGACGCATTAAGCTAACAAGCCCTATACAAGGGCTCTCCCATCTCTTGGAGATAAATGGGAACCCATCAGCGCTGCCAAAATGGCCTTGGTGCATCGAGACAATTTAGTGCTCAAGAGCATCCACCACTCCCTTCATCTTTCCCTTTACCTTAAAAACTCTCATTTACTTATATACTACCCCCCTGTGTGATTTCTGATACCCCTGCCTTGACGACCAGATCTTCCACTCACCACATACCACACTTACTCATTTGATAGGCTGGCTCGCCAGCTAAACACACTTCTTTTATGACACATCCTTATGTCATCACGTTGCTCCACTAACATATTTCTCAGTGTCTGTATCGATGCCCTGTTGCTACTGTCCACACATGCACATAACAAAATACCGTCCTCTGCCTTAACAACAGGATTATCCCCACATAAATTTGTGTCCCTAGAAAGCATATCTGCAAGAATGTTATCTTTCCCTTTAATATATTTTACCGTGAATTCGTATTCCTGAAGTGCAAGAATCCACCTACTAACTCTGTTAGAACTGAGTTTACATGTCCTCATATATAATAAAGCATGGTGATCTGTATGAATCTCAAATTTACCCCCAACTAAATACATCCTAAATTTTCCTAAACTGAAAACAATTCCTAAAAGCTCTAACTCAGTGATAGTATATATTTTCTCTGCTGCTGTAAGTCCTCGTGATGCTAAAGACACGATGCACAAATTACCCTCTTCATCTCTCTGACACAATACTCCTGCAATTCCTATATGTGACGCATCAGTCATTACCACATATTCCTTATCCTTCAAAGGATACTTCAGCACCACAGCTTGCTCAAAGCCTGCCTTCAGCGCTTGAAATGCCAGATCATGCTTGGACTCCCATCTCCAGTGATTACCACTTTTAAGCAAATCTCTAAATGGTTCTACCAACCCTGAGTATTTAAGAACTAACCTCCTGAAAAAGTTGCAAATTCCCAGGTATGTTTTCAACTGTTTAACATTCTGTGGGACCTCTGCGTTAAGTATCTTATTAACCCTACTTTCTTCTGGTGTAACACCTCTACTCGACATTCTATGACCTAAAAATGTCACTTCTGACTGACAGAATGACGACTTGGACAGTTTCAGAGTGAACCCTGCCTGATCTTACTTTTGAAATACACTGTCTAAATGATGTAGATGCTCCTCAAAACTGCGTGAACTGATTACCATATCATCGATGTAAATAGTTACAAACTCTCCCGTGTCATTTCCTAATGCGATGTTTAAAGCCCTAATTAAAGCTGCTGAGCTACTTTTTAACCCATAAGGTACCCTGCAAAACTGATAAAGGTTATATTTATGACTAAAAGCTGTAAATGGCCGATCTTCATACATAAGTGGTAGTTGCCAGAAACTGGAACTTAAATCTACACATGTGAAATACTTTTTACCCTCAAATGTCTGCATCAACTCTTCAATGGACATGGACTTCAGCTGATCTGAACTGATCCTACTGTTAACTAAACGAGCGTCTAAACAAATACGAACTGTGCCGTCGGCCTTCGGTACTGTAATTAAAGGAATAACATATTGACTGTTTGAGTACTCTATAATGCCATCTTCAAGCATCTGGTTAATTTGTGCCTCTACTGCACCCTGATAAGCGAAAGGTATAGGATTGTAACAGCTTCGCTAGCCCACCCTTTGCCTAAGCTATGTTGTTTTAATGGGTGCCAAGACCTCAATGCAATGTTGAAATCTAAATTTGTATTTAACAACGTCTAGCTCTGGCAGAACACCTTCAAGACTCTATTCACTCAGATCGTGGTATGATTTGATCATTAACCCAACAAACAATTGTATCAGGAGAAGGAATTGGTCTATATCTAATGCTACCTACTGAAAGCAAAGATTGCATTGTAAAAGGAATGAATTTATTATATAAAACAAGAATAGCAAAATTAATAATAATAATAAGTTTAAAATTTAAATAGGAGCGTTGTGATTTCAATATTACCGATAGAAAATTACGTGAAATCGGAGTCTGATAAATTATTGATTTTACTCTTATTCCCAAGCAATGAAGTTACTGAAATATGAAATATAAAACAAAAGAAATGAGAGATTGCGTATTTCTGCGTCATTCGCGCTTACCACTGGAAATTGCCAAAGCGTTTCCCTCGTACTGGATGATGCTGTGAGCTTCCCACAGTCTCCTGGACGTCTCCATCTCCGTCGATATTTGATGATATTCTTGTAGATTAGATACTTCTATGGACCGTACATCGGACCCAAACACTCGTACAACCACACTGGTTAAGTTTTACAAAAGTTAGTCCTCCACTCCACGGAACATCGGAGCGACTCCCGCGTACAACCGTACTCGTTAAGTTCTATACAGATAGTCCACGTTCCACGGAACACTGAACGATATATGCACCCATCGCATCCCCACTCTTCATCCGACTTCTAGCTTGCATGGTCTCCACTGATTGGCTGCTCCCTACGCGCTAGATCCCCACTCTGGCTCATTACACTCGGCGGGAGGGAGAAGTCGTTTTCCGTTCCATACATACGCCTTTCCTTGACGCTGCGACCCAGGATTGCGTCATGCTTTCCGACAAGATTAAGCGTGTACTTGAATTCCCAGTGAGTCACGTCTCTCGATATACCCTAACTGACGAAAACTCCGTAAAATTCCGCAATCACATAATTTTCTATGATATTGTCGTTCGCACTAATTTGCTTGATAGCGTTTTCTAAGACATAGAAAACCTATCTGAATGCTAATAATTTTTATAAAATGCTCCGAAAATACCTTAATAATAATTATAATAAATTAATAATAATAATAAATTAACAAGAAAAATTCTCTTGGCTGAACAATTTGCCGCGTAAATAAATATAGAATGGCTTCCTACTGACTTATGCCAGTTGCATAAAAACCCCTCGAAAAACACGTTACATATTCGCCTCGGATCATCGGATGATTTACCGTGACGACGGTCCATTATCCGATTATCCCAGACACGTTAATAATCCCCATCCAAAATACATATTACATAAATGAAATCACCCTAAATTACAGATATATACACTCATAATTTTTCTTCACGCACTTTGCGTCAAAGTTTGTTGTCACTATGGATTGCACTTTGCAACCAGTCCAATGTTTTACATATAGAATAGTGTTCCACGGATATTTCCGCCCCTCAAATTTCTCTATGTTTGAAAAATAGACATAATTACTGTGTGAGCACTATGTATATGAGGTGTCACATCACACGCATCAAGGTGTTCTGATATATGTATATCTCCCTAGAACTTCCTAATTTCACTGGAGGTCCCTCCCTTATGGTGAAATTTAATCTCACTTATCACTGAGCACACGATCACACTATTGTGCCAGCGCATCGTGACCATAATACTTGATCTGTCTTTATAAAAGATTAAATTAATATTGACTTCTGAAAAAAAAACCAGTAAATGCGCATTACATATAACACCAAATATTTCTGTTTTCTTGTTAAGTTCCCGTAGACCATATTCTACTTAATACTAGTTCTCAACACAGACCAGTTCTCCTGACACAAATAATACCTTTGTACAAATTACCTTAAATCACACACTTACAAATCTTACATGGCGAGGCCGTAAACAGAAATCACGTGTGCTGATACGTATGAGTTTCATGAAGGACTGCCTCGCCTTCTGTTGGCCCATCTTTTGCCTCGTGTACGCCTTAAGCAAAAATACCCTGTTCAAGCGCTCACCCATCTCTAGGAGGCAAATGGGAATTCACCAGCGCTACCAAATTCTGGCCTTGGTGTATCGAGACATTTTAGTGCTCAAGAGCATCCGACAATCCCGTCATATTTCCCTGTACCTTAAAAACTCTAATTTACTTACATACTACCCCCCTGTGTGACTTCTGATACGCCTGCCTGGAAGATCATCTCCTCCCACGCACCAAATACCACACTTACTCATTTGATAGGCTGGCTCGCCAGCTAAACATCCTCACTTTATGACACATATTTTCGTAGACTATGTATATTATACATCCCGTATAATCTGTTTACCTTACTATCCTCCAGCACATATGCTGTTTTTCCAATACGTTTGGAAACTATAAATGGGCCCTCGTAGAGATAAAAGAACTTGGACATGACTTTCTCTAGCTTATTTGACTGTTTCGGCACTCTAAGTAAGACTCTGTCTCCCGGCTCAAATAGGTCAAATTTAGTTTATTTTTGTTGGCGAATTCTCTTTTGTGCTGACTTAGATAAATTCTGTTTCGCCAACTGGACAATGTAATCCATCCCCGGTTGCTTACCCTCATTTAATCCCAACACCCTCGCTAGTTCATTTTGTGGTCTTTTTCCGAAGTGAACTTCGTATGGCGTCAATTTCGTGCTCTCATGCTGGACAGAATTCAGCCAAGTCTCGTCCTTGGGAAGATGTCCAACCCAGGCCGCATGCTTGTCATGCACTAGAGTCCGAAAAAGACGAGCCACTTCCCTTAATGGACGCTCTGCAGAATTACCCTGAGGGTACCTTACAGAGGAATGAACGTGTGTTATACCAGCTTCCTGCATACTGGTTCTCCATTTCTTTGCAGTAAACTGTGGTCCACTGTCAGATAGTATCCTGAGAGGAATGCCAAACTCAGGTACATACTTATTAATGATCAGACGGCTACACGCTAGTCCCGTGGCTTTCCTTAGCGGATATAGCTTGACATACTTACTAAAAGCGTCAATAACTATAAAAATGTACCCGTAGCCGTACTGTCCTTTAACGATCGGGCCAAATAAATCCACACAGTAGTTCGCCGGGACTACTGGTGAGAACTGCAGATCTCTCCCCCACTAAATATTTAACTGGATATTTACTCCTTTGACAGGTGTCACACTTAGCTAAGGTCCTCCTAACGTCCCTTCCCATTTTACTCCAAATGAAGTCACGACCAATTTCATAGAAGACCTTGGCAGCACCAAAGTGTCCTAATTCCCTATGGATGAACCAAATTAGCTCCTCCAGCAAAGTGGCAGGAACACATATTGCCCACCGATTATTCCTACATTTCCTTGCAAGAAGCCCATCCTGCATCTTGTACGTGAACCGTCCTACTTTCACATACTCTTCTTCACCTATTTCCAACCTAGCCAGTGGCTCCTTTAACTTAACGTCATCACGTTGCTCCACTAGCATATTTCTCAGTGTCTGTAACGATGCCCTGTTGCTACTGTCCACACATGCACATATTAAAATACCGTCCTCTGCTTTAACCACAGGATAATCCCTACATAAATTAGTGTCCCTCGATAGCATGTCTGCAAGAATGTTATCTTTACCTTTAATATATTTTACTGTGAATTCGTATTCCTGCAGAGCAAGAATCCACCTACTAACTCTGTTAGAACTGAGTTTACAAGTCCTCATATACAGTAATGCATGGTGATCTGTGTGGATCTCAAATTTCCCCCCTACTAAATACATTCTAAATTTCCCTAAACTGAAAACAATACCTAAAAGCTCTAACTCAGTAATCGTGTATCTTTTCTCTGCTGCTGTCAGTCCTCGCGAGGCTAAAGATACAATGCACAGATTACCCTCATCATCTTTCTGACATAATACTCCAGCAATGCCTATATGTGAAGCATCTGTCATAACCACATATTCCTTATCTTTTAACGGATATTTCAGCACTACAGCTTTCTCAAAACCTTCCTTCAGCGCTCTAAAAGCCTGATCATGCTTGGACTCCCATCTCCACCGAGTCCCACTTTTAAGCAATTCCCTGAATGGTTCTACCAACCCTGAGTATTTAAGAACGAACCTCCTGAAAAAGTTGCAAATTCCCAGGTAAGTTTTTAACTGTTTAACATTCTGTGGCACCTCTGCGTTAAGTATCTTATTAACCCTACTTTCTTCTGGTGTTACACCTCTACTCGACACTCTATGACCTAAAAATGTCACTTCTGACTGACAGAATGACGACTTAGACAGCTTCAAAGTGAACCCTGCCTGATCTAACTTCTGAAAAACTATATCTAAATGACCTAGATGCTCCTCAAAACTGCGTGAACTAATTACCATATCATCTATGTAAATGGTTACAAACTCTCCTGTGTCATCCCCTAATGCGATGTTTAAAGCCCCAATTAAAGCTGCTGAACTACTCTTTAACCCATAAGATGTTCTACAAAATTGATAAAGGTTATATTTATGACTAAAAGCTGTAAATGGTCTATCTTCGTACATAAGTGGCACTTGCCAAAAACTGGAACTCAAATCTACACAAGTGAAATACTTCTTCCCCTCAAATGTTTACATTAATTCCTTTATTGACATAGATTTCAGCTGATCTGAACTAATTCTACTGTTAACCAAACGAGCGTCTAAACAAATACGAACCGTGCTGTCGGTTTTGGGTACCGTGATCAAAGAATTAACATACGGACTGTTAGAGTGCTCAATAATCCCATCTTCAAGCATCTGGTTAATTTGTGCCTCAACTGCACTCTGATAAGCGAAAGGTACAGGATATCTATGTCCTGTGAATACTGACCTATCAATAACGTTCAATGAATGGGTATAGCAATTGGCCATACCAATGCGATCCTCAAAAACTCTCCTATTACACAATAACACATCATAGAGCCGAACACATTGTTCCACCTCAATATTACCCTCAAATGCAGCATCACGTAACGAGTACTCTAGACTTCCGTTCGTAATCACACTGCCCACAAAACATGGAGAACCCCGCTCTACGGCTGGCGATATCTCATTTAAAGTACAAATCACACCTACAATACTACTCCTCTGAATATGGTCATTGAACGCTACTTCTACTTCAGAATTTCCCCATTTAAATTTCAAACTCCCTACATCATAACATAAGTTACCAGACACTCTACTTAGCCACTCTGAACCCAAGATAACACTGAATACTAAATTTGGAATTACAAGGCAAATCTGCTTCTCTACATGATTATTAATGTCTACTAAAACTTGCTTAGAAATTACTTTAGACCTCTTCCCAACAGCTGTGATAACAAAAGTGCTTTTAATTGGCATCTCCTCAAAATTTACTCCAGTTCCTTTCATTTTATCATAAAATGCACTACTTATGCAACTCTTCATACAACCACTATCAATTAAAACATCTGTGTACGCCTCGGACACGTTAAATTTAACTATGGGGCTCTTACTAACCACTTCCTGAATAATACCTTCATCATTTAGTTCATGTAATAATTCATTTCTTACATTTAGGTCATAGGGTTCCTGTATAATTGTATGGACAGGGCATGCTACAGACTGAGATTCTGACCTTACTTCGCAGCCTGGTTCGCATTTAAAGAACCGCTACAGCTGGCCGTAGTACTACTAACTACTGAACTGGTCTGGTTGTTCTGGGCTGTGTTGTCATTGTTTGGCTGTATATTACTACCACTAGGCTGTCCTCTTCCTTGACCCCTATTCTGGTTGTAATTATTGTCATTATAATTTCTCCCTTGATTTCCCCTGAAATCATTGTTTCTCCCTTGATTTCCCCTGAAATCATTGTTCCTCCCTTGATTTCCCCTGAAATCATTGTTCCTCCCTTGATACTGATTACCATAGCCATTTCCTCTGTTCTGATTTAGTTGATTATTATTATTATTTCTATTTTGAGCGTTGGCTCCTTCGCCACCGTTCCCTTGAACTTCTTGATACCTGGCTTCATTAGGTCTATTATTATTATTACCCTGGTTCCGATTGAAATTGTCCTCATAACCCCCTCTCCCTAGTGCATCAAATTTGCTTAACAAATTTTCTACTTGTGATATAGTCTTTACATTCTGGATACAAGCAGCCTCCTTGATCCTATAGGGAAAGTGCGTAAGTAGCAACCTCACCACATCACTTTCCTCCTTCAAGCCATCCAGATATTTACACACTAATACCTGCCCTAAAAAGTATTCGGTCATGGTGGAGCTTCCTTTAGGGTTATATTTACCACACACTACTCCCTCACGGTGCTGCGACTGAATAACCTCATTCCAGAACTTTTCACAGAATTTCATTTTAAAATCATTAATTTCAGTAAACTTGTCTCTGTAGACAGCAAACCAATTCCTCGTTTCCCCCACAAACACTTGTTCTAAAATTTCAACTACCTGGCACCACTCAATACTACCATTTTCCAACCTCTCCCCGAATTTATTTTCTATAGTGTTCATGAACTCCATTGGGCACCCCTGTCGATTGCTGAACTTACCCAGTTCTACCTCCCTGTGTGTGCTATTCACAAAAACTGGCCTATTCTGACTATTTTCTTGCCTGATCCTAGCTTTTAATTTTAACTCTAATTCTGCGATTTTCTCCTCAGCCTTCCTCTCAATACTGTTTACTGTTAATTTAATGTTTCCTTCTGATTCTTCTACTTTATCATATAGCTTTGCTTGTTTCTCCTCAATCTTGCTAATGCTCTCTCTATTACTCTCTCTTAAATCATTTACTTCTGCAACTATTTGCGAGTGGACTTTCTCAATTCTACCCCCCAGCTGTTCCTTAACCTCTTTAGTTGCTACCTGAAATTTGTCAATTTCTCCCCCCAATTGCTTTTTGACCTGCTGTGTTTCCAGTTGCACTAGTTCTTTTAAATTTTCAGCCTGTGTACTGATTCTAATTTCTAACTCCTCCTATACTTTTCCTAATTTCATGTCTACATCTGCAATGATATCTTTAACCTTCTCTTCCATTACTCCTCTGATTTCTCCTCTAATCTGCTCCATTTTCACACTAATTTCCTTGTTGTTCTTATCTAATTTTGCATTATTCTGTTCTAATTTTTTATTTAAAGCTTCTGTACTTTCTTTATTTTCCGTACTGTTTTGTTCTAATTTAGTGTTGTTTTGTTCCAGTTTAGCATTTAAAGCGTCACTACTAACTTTGTTCTGATACATAAACTCGAGAAGTAAAGTTTTTAATTCTGGTTGGCCGCCTACACTCCCTGTTTCAGTATCGGGATTTACCTCCGCTACCCCGGTACTACCATCACTCGACATACTGCTCGTATCATCACTCTCCCGTTGATGACCACTACGTAACCTCATCTGTCTTTCTTTCTCATCCCCTATAATGATATACACTGATACAGACAAATAACCCCCAAAATACAGGCACAGAAATATATACCCTTCTCCTTCCACAAATGTTATTAGGTTTTCAGCCCCAAGTTGTCGGCGACAATTGTAACAGCTTCGCTAGCCCACCCTTTGCCTAAGCTATGTTGTTTTAATGGGCGCCAAGACCTCAATGCAATGTTGAAATCTAAATTTTTATTTAACAACGTCTAGCTCTGGCAGAACACCTTCAAGACTCTATTCACTCAGATCGTGGTATGATTTGATCATTAACCCAACAAACAATTGTATCAGGAGAAGGAATTGGTCTATATCTAATGCTACCTACTGAAAGCAAAGATTGCATTGTAAAAGAAATGAATTTATTATATAAAACAAGAATAGCAAAATTAATAATAATAATAAGTTTAAAATTTAAATAGGAGTGTTGTGATTTTAATATTACCGATAGAAAAGTACGTGAAAACGGAGTCTGATAAATTATTGATTTTACTCTTATTCCCAAGCTATGAAGTTACTGAAATATGAAATATAAAACAAAAGAAATGAGAGATTGCGTATTTCTGCGTCATTCGCGCTTACCACTGGAAATTGCCAAAGCATTTCCCTCGTACTAGATGATGCTGTGAGCTTGCCACAGTCTCCTGGACGTCTCCATCTCCGTCGATATTTGATGATATTCTTGTAGATTAGATACTTCTATGGACCGTACATCGGACCCAAAAACTCGTACAACCACACTGGTTAAGTTTTACAAAAGTTAGTCCTCCACTCCACGGAACATCGGAGCGACTCCCGCGTACAACCGTACTCGTTAAGTTCTATACAGATAGTCCACGTTCCACGGAACACTGAACGATATATGCACCCGTCGCATCCCCACTCTTCATCCGACTTCTAGCTTGCGTGGTCTCCACTGATTGGCTGCTCCCTACGTGCTAGATCCCCACTCTGGCTCATTACACTCGGCGGGAGGGAGAAGTCATTTTCCGTTCCATACATTCGCCTTTCCTTGACGCTGCGACCCAGGATTGCGTCATGCTTTCCGACAAGATTAAGCGTGTACTTGAATTCCCAGTGAGTCACGTCTCTCGATATACCCTAACTGACGAAAACTCCGTAAAATTCCGCAATCACATAATTTTCTATGATATTGTCGTTCGTAATAATTTGCTTGATAGCGTTTTCTAAGACATAGAAAACCTATCTGAATGCTAATAATTTTTATAAAATGCTCCGAAAATACCTTAATAATAATTATAATAAATTAATAATAATAATAATAAATTAACATGAAAAATTCTCTTGGCTGAACAATTTGCCGCGTAAATAAATATAGAATGGCTTCCTTCTGACTTATGCCAGTTGCATAAAAACCCCTCGAAAAACACGTTACAGGATATCTATGTCCTGTGAATACTGATCTATCAATAACGTTCAATGAATGTGTATAGCAATTGGCCATGCCAATGCGATCCTCAAAAACTCTCCTATTATACAATAACACATCATAGAGCAGAACACACTGGTCTCCCTCTATATGCCCCTGAAATGCAGCATCACGTAACGAGTCCTCCAGACTACCGTTCGTAATCAAACTGCCCACAAAAATTTGAGTATCCCGCTCTTCGGCTGGTGATATCTCACTTAAAGAACAAATCACTCCTACAACACTACTCCCCAGAACATTGTCGTTGAACGCTACCTCTACTTCAGAATTATTCCATTTAAATTTCAAACTACCTACTTCATAACATAAGTTACCAGGCACTCTACTTAGCCAATCTGAACCCAAAATAACATTGAAAACTAAGTTTGGAATTACAAGACAAATCTGCTTTTCGATATGATTATTAATTTTAATGTCCACTAAAACTTGCTTAGAAATTACTTTAGACCTCTTCCCTACAGCTGTGATAACAAAAGTGCTTTTAATTGGTATCTCCTCAAAATTTACACCAGTCGTAATATGTACTACTTATGCAGCTCTTCATGCAACCACTATCAATTAAAACATCGGTGTGCGCCTTGGACACGTTAAGCTTAATAATGGAGCTTTTACTAGCCACCTCCTGGATAATACGTTCATCATTTAATTCATGCAACAATTCATTTCTTACATTTAGGTCATAGTGTTCCTGTATAATTGTATGGACAGGGCATGCTACAGACTGAGATTCTGACCTTACTTCGCAGCCTGGTTCGCGTTTAAAGAACCGCTACAGCTGGCTGTAGTACTACTAACTACGGCACTGGTCTGGTTGTTCTGGGCTGTGTTGTCATTGTTTGGCTGTATATTACTACCACTAGGCTGTCCTCTTCCTTGACCCCTATTCTGGTTGTAATTATTGTCATTATAATTTCTCCCTTGATTTCCCCTGAAATCATTATTTCTCCCTTGATTTCCCCTGAAATCATTGTTTCTCCCTTGATTCCCCCTGAAATCATTGTTCCTCCCCTGATACTGATTACCATAGCCATTTCCTCTATTCTGATTTAGCTGACTATTATTATTATTTCTATTTTGAGCATTGGCCCCTTCGCCACCGTTCCCTTGAACTTCCTGATGCCTGGCTTCATTAGGCCTATTATTATTATTACCCTGGTTCCTATTGAAATTGTCCTCATAACCCCCTCTCCCTAGTGCATCAAATGTGCTTAACAAATTTTCTACTTGTGATATAGTCTTTACATTCTGGATACAAGCAGCCTTCTTGATCCTATAGGGAAAGTGCCTAAGTAGCAACCTCACCACATCACCTTCCTCCTTCAAGCCATCCAGATATTTACACACTAATACCTGCCCTAAAAAGTATTCGGTCATGGTGGAGCTTCCTTTAGGGTTATATTTACCACACACTACTCCCTCACGATGCTGCGACTGAATAACCTCATTCCAGAACTTTTCACAGAATTTCATTTTAAAATCATTAATATCAGTAAACTTGTCTCTATAGACAGCAAACCAATTCCTCGTTTCCCCCACAAACACTTGTTCTAAAATTTCAACTACCTGGCACCACTGAATACTACCATCTTCCAACCTCTCCCCAAATTTATTTTCTATAGAATTCATGAACTCCATTGGGCACCCTTGTCGATTGCTGAACTTCCCCAGTTCTACCTCCCTGTGTGTGCTATTCACAAAAACTGGCCTATTCTGACTATTTTCTTGCCTGATCCTAGCTTTTAATTTTAATTCTAATTCTGGGATTTTCTCCTCAGCCTTCCTCTCAATACTGTTTACTGTTAATTTAATGTTTCCTTCTGATTCTTCTACTTGATCATATAGCTTTGCTTGTTTCTCCTCAATCTTGCTAATGCTCTCTTTATTACTCTCTCTTAAATCATTTACTTCTGCTACTATTTGTGAGTGGACTTTCTCAATTCTACCCCCCAGCTGTTCCTGTCTACATCTGCAATGATCTCTTTAACCTTCTATTCCATTACTCCTCTGATTTCTCCTCTAATCTGCTCCATTTTCACACTAATTTCCTTGTTGTTCTTATCTAATTTTGCATTATTCCGTTCTAATTTTTTATTTAAAGCTTCTGTACTTTCTTTATTTTCCCTACTGTTTTGTTCTAATTTTGCATTATTCTGTTCTAATTTTTTATTTAAAGCTTCTGTACTTTCTTTATTTTCCCTACTGTTTTGTTCTAATTTTGCATTTAAGGCATCAGCACTTTCTTTATTTTCCCTACTGTTTTGTTCTAATTTTGCATTATTCTGTTCTAATTTTGCATTATTCTGTTCTAATTTTGCATTTAAGGCATCACTACTAACTTTGTTCTGATACATGAACTCGAGAAGTAAAGTTTTTAATCCTGGTTGGCCGCCTACACCCCCTGTTTCAGTATCGGGATTTACCTGCGCTACCCCTGTACTACCATCACTCGACATACTGCTCGTATCATCACTCTCCCGTTGATGACCACTACGTAACCTCATCTGTCTTTCTTTCTCATCCCCCATAATGATATACACTGATACAGACAAATAACCCCCAAAATACAGGCACAGAAATATATACCCTTCTCCTTCCACAAATGCTCCTAGGTTTTCGGCCCAACGTTGTCGGCGACAAATGTAATGGTAATTAAAGCCCCTTGTTGGTAGCGACAAATGTAATGGTATTTGTTAAGCTCCACGTTGAGCGAACAAATGTAATGTGTTTTACCTGGGCGGACTATTCGCCAGAAAATACTACTGCTAAGATTGATCTATGTTGGGCGCCAAGCTGGATACACTGTGTTCCAAGCTAAATTTATATATTTAATATTGACCCCTAGCGTGAGTAGAACATATGAGAGACTCTTAATGACTAGGCCGTGGTATGATTGAATCATCAACCCAGACAACATTTGATTGTGGAGAAGGATGAGGTATTATAACTATTGCTACCTACTGGAATTAAAGAATCTACTTGGTAATAATTGAATTTAATACACTTAGAAAATCTGATGGCAACATGAATAAAATTAACACTGTTAACGGAGCACACTACTTTAAACATTGCCACGAACAAAATTACTTAATACGCCGATCGGGAGAATAACGTGAATTTAACTTATTTCCAAATTAATGCTTAAAGAATTTATATAACCCTATTGAAAAACAGTGAGTGTGTGTCGTAGATTACTTGTGCTTACCAACGGAAACATTGTCTCCACGTGGTTGAAGTCTCGCAGCGTCGGACGCTCTGCATTGGTGTTGACGGCGTCAGATTCTTCCTCGTTGATCAAAAGTAATCGTTACAGCTTGTGGTGGAGTCTATTCCATGAACCACAACACGTCGTCTGGCTAAACACTCCAAGACGCGTGGAACTCATGATCTGATGTGATCAGCGGAGTCAGCGTGAATAAAATTGACCCACTTGGGACTAACGAACAAAGTACCTCCTTACTGCTCCAAGGGTAATGTCTTAATGAATCTCCTCACTCACACCGCGCGTCCACTATATCTTCAATTTTCTCCCACCAGGGTCCAGCTTAATACCGCGGCCTCGCTGCTTCGACCAATCCGCGTGCGTCACGTATGTCGCCATGCCCCAGCTACGTAGCTTCTTCTTCCTTGATTGGCTGGTCACCACACGTGGCTATTCCCGCCATGAGGCTGCCTCCCCTTATTTATATTTCCGTATCCGGGCAAGACGTAGATCATACACGTTTTCTTGCTTTGAAGTGTTCCCTCGGATTTCGTAATTTTATTGTACTCCAATCTATTCTTGTATTGAAATACCCAGTGAGTCACACACCACTCTCTCTTACCCCTAAAGAATAAAATCCCGACTTTACGTATGAAATGATTTGCCGTGCAACATTATATTGGAATCATCCAATATAGATACGGATTTCTACTAGTAGAAATCCTATCTGTAATCTTCCAAATTTAAAAGCTCCATAAAAATGTAATAAATATTAATAATAATATGAAATATGAAATTGAATAAACTGAAATAATTTAACTTGGCCGGATTATTGCCGCGTTTAACAAATATGAAATAGTCCAACTAACTTGTGTTAGTGGCATAAAACCCCCTAGAAAAACATGTTACAATCTCACCTCTGAATGTAACCTTGGAGTATTATTATTCCAAACATCAATGGGCTATTATTATTATTCTATTATATTTAATGGTTCTCGAGCATGAGGGTAGTGCCCACAGTCTCAAAATGGTTGAGAGCGTCGGGTATATACTGTAGGTATATTTGCCACGGAAGCTATGCAGAGGCATGTTTTTCTGGTAGCCATTGGCATTTTTGTTTTTTGTTTTGTTTTCTAAGATTAGTCTACGAACTGAAAACTGTTGGTGAAAAATGTAGAACTCTTTTGTGGAAAACTCAAAAATAAGGAAGGAGTTAGTTTTGAAGATGGATGTGCGATGCTTTGAAAGTAAAAATTCATGTATGGAAAGAGTTATGAAGAGTATCCTTGTTAGACCACCGCATGGTGTAGAGGCTAGCATTCTTGGCTGTCGCCCCGGAGTCCGGGGTTGATTCCCGGCTCTGCCAAAGAAATGTAATTCTGATCTGAGGGCTGGATCAGGGTCCATTCAGGCTCGTGAGGCAGAACTGAGGAAGAGGTGGGTTCGATTACCGCCTCAGCCATCCTGGAAGTGGTTTTCCATGGTCTCCCACTTGTACTCCAGGCAAATGCTGGAATGGTTCTTAACAAAAGGCCACCGCTGCCTCCTCCCCAATCCTCACCTGAATTACAAATACGCATACTATTACAGACATCACAATAACACAGATTACCAGACAAAATCTACCTACATACACACACCCAAGTATTCGGGGCTGAATGACCACGATGTTCAAGCCCCTCAAATGAAACAACAACAGTATCCTAGTTGGATTGAGAGAATTGACATTTGCAAAGAGAACAAGCAAGTTTTTTGATAGATGTATTAAAATATTGATGAGGAAGTTCACAAAGATTGTATATCTGTTATTGTTCCCACTGTTCATAAAAAATTGATGTAGACAGTTTAGCAAGTAGTGGCTTGAAATATGCACGTTAGATTTAAAGATTTGTCAGTTTCCATTTGAAACCAGAAGCTGGAAATTGGTGCCTTTTCATACACGTGTGTTGATAAGTGCACTTTCGGTGCTGTGTCTTCTGCTCATGTGGATGCTGTACATGATTAACCATGACAACCACTCTTTAATCTCATCTACACAATCACAATCCAAGTGTTCAAGCGAGACTAGCCTCAAAAATTCTCTAAGCCATAATATGACGGTTATGATGACAGGACATGGAAAAGTAAGAATCTATCTGATCAGGTTTAAAATCCAAGAGCATATGATGTGCCGGTGTGCGAAGATTATAAAGTGTGGACCTCATCCTATATGAGTAAGAATTACTAAAACATGAAAGGAAAAAATTGAAGAAAAATGTAATCAAATCAGGAGGGCACTGGCCTGCTAGGAAGAATGAACTTGTTGATAAATATGTAATATTCTTTAAACTATTTGTGCAGTACATCAATTTTGATAATCTGATGTAGGACATAAACTTAAAGAACTGTAGCATGTTATATCTAGGCTAGACACACCATGTAGATATAGGTTACATAATGTAAAGAAAAATGATATCATACCTACATATAAGATCACCAATTCATGTAGTATTACTTCAATTGTAATAGAGCATGTACCGGTAGTTAATATATGATGTTATAAAGAGAATCACAATATAGTACAGTACTTCCAGTACAACAGATTTACTGTTACTGAATGTGTTGTATTCTGTAGATAGGTTTGATGTATGAACATAACACTTCAACTGCACAAGTTTTAGAAAGAGAACTTGTCCCAAATTACCATGTAAAGATGCCATTTCCTCCCCCCACACATAGTTTGGTCTCTTGCTTCCATTCCACTCTTGTGTTCTTTAACACCTGGAAAATGTCTGCTTATTTAATTGTACAGAAAATTGGGGTGCTCATTATGTCAGCATGTCAGTGCACTCCTGCAATATGTTGTGCAGTAGTAGCCTACTATTTTACTTTTAAGATGTTGTTCTAAGAATTACTAATGTGTTCAGTTCAACACACTAATGTATGCATAATTTCAATAAAAGCTTAGGATGAAACCCCCTTACTTTTGTTTCCTCTGGTAACCCCATAACCTACTCCTTTTTTTGTACCTGTGTATCATAAGTCAGCATGCAATCTATTTTCTTCCCTAGTCGTATGTGGGTTAAAATAAGCATAATTTGCATGTAAATAAGAAGCTACTAAAATACTGAAAATGTGTTGTTGACATTTCAAGGATGCTTAAATGTAAGAGGGATATCAGATTAGATTTATTGGCATGCTAAAATACTGTCATTAACTCTCCCCCATTGTGTCTAAAGCTGGTACGTGGGAATGTAATACACATGCTCCTGCTTTGGGAGACCACTTCTCTGGATATGCTTGCATGTTGTAGATAGCAAAATATTAAACAAACATTATCTTTGATGGGTTTGTTTTTATTTTTCCAGGTCCATGCCATTTATATTCACATTTACATCTTCCTGGGCTGTATGATAGGGCTCACTCTATTTGTGGGCGTGGTGATCGCCAACTATTCAGAGAATAAAGGAACAGCTCTCCTAACAGTTGATCAGAGACGTTGGTAAGGACACCCACACTATTTTAGGCAATGTTGGGATTCCCTAATTCACACCAAACACATCCACATATCAGCTCTCCTAACTGTTGATCAGAGACGTTGGTAAGGACACCCACACTATTTTTGGCAATGTTGGGATTCCCTAATTCACACCAAACACATCCACATATCAGCTCTCCTAACTGTTGATCAGAGACGTTGGTAAGGACACCCACACTATTTTAGGCAATGTTGGGATTCCCTAATTCACACCAAACACATCCACATATCAGTAAGTACATTACTGGCCAAAAGGAATGTAATGGTAAATGAATAAGACAATTTTCTCTTTAAAATGAATTGATTGATATTAGTATGAGGGTTCTTCAAACGAAACATAGAAACAAGCACAATACATACAACCAGATGTTAGTTTGGGGGATATTCGCGTCCTTTGTTCGCGCATGTGGTCACTGGTTGTTTGAGATTTCTTTCCTTTCAGCTATACTCTGTGAGCTGCCAGAATGGGATTGACAGTTCTGCCTCGCCATGTGGTCAGGGAACAAGGTTGCCAAACAGTTAGAATAACTAGCGATCACACTGTACAAGCCAGTGACAAAACTAACCAGGTACTGACCCACGTGGGCTGTGATATTGCAATGCAGAGTATTATGACATCAACTAGGCAAACATGGATTGGTCAAGAGGCACAGGGGTGATGACTGACGTAGAATTTCCGGCCAAATGTAAATACCATTCTGGCAGCTTACAGAGTATACAATATGTTTGATCCTTTGAAAAAGTTCCTTACTGGTAAGTGTTTCACCATTAGTGATGCTGTGGAAGAAAGGTTAAGTGTTTACATAGTAATTTTTTCATTAGATCTAAATAGGTTTTATATGGAGAAATATGTTCTAAACTTTAGTTCTTAGTTTCGTGGACACTGAGGGCAATATCGCCATTTAATCCAGAATCATTACTGCCGATGAATTCACTCAATATTCTTCTTTGATGTTGAAACCTTGTTATGGAAACTCGTTATGCACTCAAGGCATGAACTTCATACCCAGAAATTGAGCTGACCTTGGGGGGAAGGGGAGATCTCTCTGATCGGAATTCCCTTCTAATGGCTGTTCTTGCGTACTGAAAAAATATAAATTGATGTGGTATTTTTTTTTCACAGCACTGAAATACGGAATTTTGGGGACACAAAGGTCCCTCTACTTAATTTCAATTCTACATTTATGAATTATATGTAATTTCAAAGATCCAATGAGTTTACAAGGGAAAATACTTCAATGATGCTTTATGTCATTTTGGGGGCACAGGAACATGTTACTGTGTACTGAATATATTTCCTCAATGTCCTTGAAACATTGTTATGCGAAGATTGAAATGGGTATCAGGTAGTCGAAACTACCTGACAGGATTTGGTGTCTAAATGGCTGGGCTCATAATAAAAATCTGGAAATGTAAATATTATTTTGAGGGCATGGGATAGGTTTTATCTTTTTTTGAATGAATATTAAAATATCCACCTTTCAATACTATTTATTAATTACTATTCACAGGTACATGTTTCGAGGGCTATCACACTCCCACTATCTACATGTGATTTACATGTGCTTGTGAATAAGGAAAGTTTTCTTTAAAGATTTTGTTAAGCAGGCTGATGAAGTGGGAGTGTGATAGCCCTCGAGACATGTACCTGTGAGTAGTAATTAATAAATAGTATTGAAAGGCGGATATTTTAATATTCATTCAAAATATATTTTCGTCAATACGGACCATAATAAGCGACATTATAGGTTATATATAATCGAAATGGCTCCTTTCATCATAATGAACATTGACTGGCTGTGTGGCTCAGCGGTAACGTTCTCGCCTGCTGAGCCCATGATCCCGTGGATCGAATCTCGGTGCGGTCAGTTAGCATTTCAGGGTGCTTAAATGTGTGGGAGCCATTTCAGTAGAATACTGGCATGTTTAAGATCTCCTTTGGATCAAAATACTATCACCCCGGCGTGCCCAAATGGCGCAATAGTTAAAAATGACATAAAACCCATAACATTATCAGTATTATCATAATGAAAGTCATAATGGATTTATTATTTTGTGATTGCTGGATAGATTATATTCTGTATCTTTCCTGTAAATATAGATATCTGGTGACACATGGGACTTCAATATTTCTGACGCTAAACAAATAAATCCATTAAACTACACACTAAATGTCTTTAATGGAATCAGAATAGGCCTACTATAACAAATAACAGCAGTACATTAACATGACAGATTACCGTATTTACTCGCACTTCTTTAACTGAAAATACATATATTTTCTTTAGAGACTATTTTGTCTTTCAGCGTCCGGCAAGCCTCTGTTTGTGAACAAGTCGCCTCCATGATTCCCTTTTAGCAGTTAGTACTGCTGCCTTCTCTGCTTCTACACGTCTCATTTTCAAATCGTTCAACACAGAATCTAACCATCGCCTCCTAGGTTTACCTCTGCTTCTCTTACCCTCTACAGCCGAACTCATTAACCTCTCCTCCCCGATTCTCTTCACATGACCCCACCATCTGAGTCGGCTCCTACGAACAGCTTCATCTAGCGAGTTCATTTCTAACTTAACCTTTATCTCTTCATTACGAGTACCCTCTTGCGTTTGCTCCCATCTATCATTCGTGTTACCCTCATATCAGTTACGTCTAGCTTATGTATCGGATATTCTGAATCTACCCAGCTCTCACTTCCATACAGCAAGGTCGGTCTAAATACTGAGTGATGTAGGGAGAGTTTCATCGCAACACTAACTTCTTTCTTGCAGAACACTCATAACTGAGAACTCACTGCATTGGCCTTTCTAACCCTCAACTCTATTTCCTTCCCCATATTACCATCCTGAGAGAATACACAGTGTAGAAATTTTCAGTGCTTGATATATGCAGGGATTTGTGTGGGATAGATGGTATTCCTGAAAAAATTCAAAATTTGCATTATTGAAACAAGGCAACTGGCATTGTCAATACCATCACTGCTGCTAATCTCCGAGCTACTCTCACGTGTGTCAATCTGGTCATCATCCTAGCATTTGCTATGCCCATCGTTAAGAAGCTCTTCAAAAGGACACCATAACCCATGCTATAACTTAATTACACAAGAGTTCAACAGACGGCCTCTGTATTTTGCATTCTGGTGTCAGCTCTTGCCATCCATTCAGCTTGTTGATGGAAACATCTGAAGTGTGTAGTAGACAATGTATGAGTCCACCAGGAATTACAACCAGATCGATTTTCATTTCTTGAAGACGTTTCTTCGTGTCTTCCACCAAGTGTCTGTGGAAACTGTTCTACAGTAGCATTGCTGGGCATCGAAACAGTGCCCTGACTGTGCTCCCCACACCGTACGGACAAGAGCTGTATCCTTTCATATTTTCTCTTGAACTAATACATGAATGGCTTTGGGAAACTTTGCTTTAAGCATAGTCTTTCTTTTGAATAAGGTGGGAATTTTCTTCCATCTGTGGTTATTTTTGTGGTAATTGTTGTACACCCAGTTGTACATACAGGCACGCTAGATTCTCCCATCTTGTCGATGGTGTTCTGTGGTATGTCGAAGTTTGAGGTAGGCCTAATGGTTTTTCTTCCACATTGGTATGACATGGAGATGAAGATCTATGATTTTATTGTTATTTATTTAATCGTGTCAGAGAACATACATCACAAAACAATAGAACAATTACATTTGGTACTGTAAGAAAACCATGAAATCCCTGTATACATTGCATAATTGATTATATTACACACGCACTCATACTCAAATCAAATACTGAGACCAGAATTTTGCCAACTCGCAAGCTTCAGGTGTTCCGTCCATCAGGTTCCATGGAGAACATGTGATGGGACACAACCCGCAAACAAGGAGGTGACTCATAGTCTGCTCCTCACCACACTCACAGAAAGTCGAGTCACAGGCAAATCCCCACTTTTTCAAATTCGACTTTGACCTCACCACTCCTGTGCGCAGCCTGTTGAGGGTCTTACACGTTGACCAGGTTTCTTCGTATCCAGCGGGCAGGTGTTCAGATGGTAGCGTCCATCCTGCAGAGTCGTTAGATCTGGAGCGCCTAGAGAGAAATCTAAATACTGAAGGAGAGACTGTCAGATTTTCAGTGGCGTGAAGAAAACTTGTTCTTGATTTGAGTCTTTGGGCTGTAGGTAAGTAACCATACAAAGGATGGGTCTGTTGGGTCAAAGCTTTAGATTTCTCTAATCTGGCTGCCGATTCACGGCGGATATCTGGAGGTGAGATACCCATCAGATAGTAGATTTTATCATGCGGCGTAGATCTGAGACAACCTGTAATAAGTCTGCAGGTCTCATTTAATGCAATGTCTACCTGCTTAGCACGGCTAGATCTGTACCAGACAGGTCATGCATGTTCTGCTGCTGAATAGCAAAGGGATAGGGCTGAAGTTCTTAATGGCGAGAGGCTGTGTTCCCCAAGTTGTACCGCACAATTTACGTTATATATTGTTTCTTGCTGATAAATTTCGTTTGGTGTTCAGGCAGTGCGTTCCATAGGTGAGTGAACGATCAAGAGTAAGTAACTCCTAGATATTTTGGAGTAAAACAGTGCACTAATTCTGTGCCTTCCCAGATCACCTGCAGTTTCCTTGCTGCCTCCCTGTTCTTGAGATGAAAGGCACAAACTTGAGTCTTTGATGGGTTGGGTTTCAGCTGGTTGGCTTGGTAATAATCGCTGAAACATTCTAGAGCATTGGAAAATTTTTGTTTTACTTGTTTGAAATTTGCCTCTTGAACTGCGATAGCGAGGTCGTCTGCATAGATGAAACTCTTCATTCCTTCTGGGAGAGGCTGATCATTGGTGTAAATGTTGAAGAGTATAGGAGCCAGTATGCTTCCTTGTGGTAGGCCAGTCTTAGAATTCTTTCATCTACTCCTTAGCCCCTGGAACTCAACGAAAAACCTTCTATTCTGCAGAAAGCACTCGATCATTCTGGTTAGTTTATAGTTCTTTGTTATATCATGCAGCTTATTTAACAAATGGAGTGATTGACTGTATCATATGCTGAAGTCAAATCGATGAAAACAACACCAGTGATTATTTTGTTTTCGTAGCCATCTTCTATATATTGCGTCAGGTGCAGTTATTTGGGAGGTGCAGCTTTTACCAGATCAAAAGCCTGCTTGTTGTGGTATAAGTAATGGTTCCACCTTTTCAGATATGGTAACCTATCCAAGATCATTCGTTCGAGAATTTTATAGAGATGGCACAACAAAGAGATTGGTCTATAGTTTTTGGGGTCGTTCGCATTCATACCAGGTTTAAGAATAGCAATAGCTCTGGTTTTTCTCCACAATTTAGGTATTTTGCAGTTGTCTCCCACAAGTCCAACCCCTCCTCCACGTGGTGGGAGACGGGCAACGGCATTAAGTAGGGGATTGCCTGTAGGGGTGAAGTGCAGTGGGGACTTTGTGTGCCCCGGGACCGCTACGGTAGCTGTGAAGGCTCTATGGGAACCCTGAAAAGTGACGGCTGACGGGGCTCTGGTGAAGCTACGATAGGCCTAGCAAGCCAGTAGTGGATATCATATTTGCTTTCAAACCAGGAACAGGCCTCGGAAAGGACGGATGCAAACGACGACGACCCGGATATGCTAATGGACTACGAGTTGGGACATTAAACATACAGACACTGACAGGAAAAGTGGAGGAGATTGTAGATGTGATGGAGAGAAGAAAACTGGATGTACTGGGCTTGGCAGAAACAAGATGGAAAGGAGTAGGTCGCAGAGAACTGAGGAAAGGGTACCGGTTGTACTGGAGTGGTAACAGTGAAGGAAGGAGCAGCGGAGTAGGAGTAGTTGTGAGAGATGGAATGAAGGAAGAGGTAAAGGGAATAAGTGACAGGATCATGAAGATCAGAGTAAATGTAAAGGGAAGAAGCCTGGAGATAGCCCAGGTATATGCCCCTCAAGTTGGATGTACAGCTCAAGAGAAGGAAGACTTTGAGGAGGAGCTACAACAGCAGTTGAATGGTCAGAGCATCATTGTCATGGGAGATTTGAATGCACATGTAGGAAGTGAAAGGCAAGGATATGAAAATGTATTGGAAGCAGAAGGATGGGGTAGCAGGAATGAAGAAGGGAGAAAGTTGCTGGATTTTTGCAAGAGAAACGGTTTAGTGGTAGGCAACTCCTGGTTCCGGAAGAAAGAAAGCCACAAGGTAACGTGGTACAGCAGTGATTTAACAAAGAAATCTTTGGTAGATTACATGCTGTACGACTGGGAAATGAAGAGAAGTGTCAGAGATATAAAGGTAATACCATCAGAGGCCTTAGATAGCGACCACAGAATACTTGTAATGAACCTGGGAGTTGTTAAGGATAGCAAGAGGACAGAGTACCAGGAAAGGAGAATCAAAGTATGGAAACTCAAGGAAAAGGAAGTCAAGGAAGAATTCCAGAAGATAATAAGGGAAAGGATGCCAACAGACAATCCTAAAACATGGGAAGAGGAATGGAAGCAATTCAAAAACACAATGGTGGAAACTGCAGTGGCAGTATGTGGAAGAACAAGCAACAGAAAGCGGTGTAAAGAGACACCATGGTGGAATGAGAGAGTAAAAGAAGCTGTGGGAAGGAAGAAGAAGGCTTTCAGAGTGTGGTTCCAGGAAAGAACTGATCTGACAAGGGAAGATTATAAGATAAAGAAGAAAGAAGCAAACAAGATTGTCGCAGAGGAGAGGAAGAAGTGGATGGTAAAGTGGACAGAGATGATGGAGGAAGACAGCAGAGGAAATAAGAAAGTACTTTATGGGATGATCAAAAGTAAGAGAAGAGGTCTGCGAGAGGATGTGGTAATGATGGACAAAAACGGAAATGAGGTACACAACAAAGAGACACTCAAGACAGTGTGGAAAGAGTACTTTGAGGATTTGCTGAATCCAAATGGTCATAGGGAGGAAGACAATGTATTGGAAGATGGAGAAGACAACACAGGAATGGAAAAGGACCTGACTTGGAGAGAACTGGAAATGGCTATAGACAAGATGAAAGGAGGAAGGGCACCAGGTGTGGATGAAGTGAGTGTTGAAATGGTGAAGGCAGCAGGGGAGGTTGGGAAACAGTGGCTGTACCGTGTGATGAGGGTGATATGGAAGGAGAAAAAGACACCAGAAGAATGGAAGAAAGGATTAATTGTCCCAATATTTAAGAAAGGAAGCAGGAAGGAGTGCAGAAATTACAGGGGAGTCACACTCATACCTCACTGTGCCAAGATATATGAAAAGATATTAGAAAGTAGAATACGAGCTAAAGTGGAGAGAAAATTGAGAGAGGAGCAGTATGGATTCAGACCTGGGAGATCAACAGTGGATCTCATATTTTCAGTGAGACAGCTCCAGGAACACCACTACGAATTTGGAGAGGATCTGCTGATGGCCTTCCTGGACATCGAAAAGGCCTATGATAGTGTGTGTAGGGAGAAGGTTTGGAAAGCAATGGAAAACATGGGAGTGGAAAACGGGACTGTAGACAGAGTGAAGGAGATGTATTGTAGAAGTGTGAGTTGTGTGAAAGTTGGAGGGGAAAGAACAGACTGGTTCAGACAAATGAGTGGCCTGAAACAGGGTAGTGCGCTGTCACCCCTTCTCTTTATTGTGGTTATGGACGAGGTAATGACACGGATAGCAGGAAAGATAGGAGAAGATAAGATGAAAGCAATGGTGTTTGCAGATGATCTCATGGTCTGGGGAAACAAGGAGGAGGAAATTCAGGAGCAACTGAAGGCTTGGGAAGAAACAGTGGGAGAGTACGGATGGAAGTTCAACATCAGTAAATGTGAGATCCTGTTAACGACCAGGAAAAAGGACAGACCAATGAGTGGGATAACACTTGGAGGTGGACAGCTGAAGAAGGTGGAAAGTCTCAAGTACTTGGGAAGTATAGTGGAGGAAAATGGGAGAAATGACAAAGAGATTACGGAACGTGGCAGACAGGCAGAAGCATTTCTGAGAAGCATTAGGAGCTTAGTGTGGAATAAAGATGTCCCACAAAAAAGCAAGGAAGTGTTATACAGAAGCTACTATATCCCGATACTGACCTATGCTTCAGAAACGTGGACAATGAAGAAAAGAGACATAAGCAGAATACAGGCAGGTGAAATGAAATTCCTACGAAGTAGGATCGGAGTAACAAGAAGAGACAGGGTGAGGAATGAAAAGGTCAGGGAAATGGTAAAAGAGGAGCCCTTGCAAGGTAGGATTGAGACATCAAGACTGAGGTGGTATGGACACTTAAAGAGAATGGATGAGAAGAAGATTCCCAAGAGGATACATGAGATGCAGATGCAGAAGAAACGACCAAGGGGAAGACCAAGAGATAGATGGCTGAAAGGAGTGGAGGAATGTGTCAAGAAGAGAGGCGAGGACTGGACCAGAGTGACAGCGGAGAGGTGGTGGGAAGAAAGAACTAAGTGGCGAGGCTTATGTTCCAAACAGACCCAGCCTGGGGCTGGAAACTGTACAAGATGATGATGATGCAGTTGTCGACACAGTTGTTAAATAGGTCAAAGAGCCACTGTTTACTAGTTGGTCCGAATCTTTTGATTTGTTCAATGCAGGTGTCAACCTGCTGCCTTACCATTTCTGCATTTACTAAGCGCCCTGTTCAGATCATCCAGAGTGAATGGATTAGAAAGGAGGCTGCTGTTCTGTTCTCTCAACCTTTCAATGTTTGCCCTCGATTTGTGTGCAGTTTTATTTGGTTTACTACTTGTCACGAGTTGATGAGCAATTTTGTTTGCAGAGATGTTAGCGTGTACTGGAGATTTAGTAGTGTCATTAAGACGTCTAAGTAGCCTCCAGGTGTTGTGGCTGTTTCTACTCGTATCTAATTCTTCCATTAACCTAATCCATTGATTGCGTTTGGATTCGGAAATTGAAGAAATAACGCACTGTGCACTTGAGATGGTTTCATCACTAAAGGGATTCTTTTGGAATAAATCCTGATATTCTCTAAGTAGGTTGGATGTTTCGGAGGAAATACCTTGTATATAAGTAGTTCTACAGCCTCTAGGGATAGCTTGCCGTGAACAATAGTTGACAGTATCCACGAACGTTTCGTATTTCTCAGGAAGGGGATTCATTGTGCTAATTCTTTCATCTTGGAGAATTTTTGCCAATTTGCTATTTTAAAATTGTACCTTCGTCTGAAGTCTATTTTATTGTTGAAATTACTTGCCATTCTCTGGCAGGGAGATGTTCGCCTTCATATACCCAATCCCTTTCATTTCATGAATCTACAAATACAACCCAGCTCACTTTGAGATCCGAACAGCTAATACGTTTAATCACTAGTTGATGCGCTTTGAAATCTAGCGTCTTGTGCAAGATTCCAAAGCCATCATTTTGCAACTCTGTAACATAGTGAACAAATCGTCTTCCAGCTCAGGAAACTAACTAGTTTTTGCTCCTCTGAATGCCTTATGTGTTAGTTCAATGGTTTCAAGCGCATTTTTCTGTTTACGCCAGTTGCGAACATTAAATTCAGCCACACAGAATTCTCGACTGGCAACTCTATTACCATGTTTTTCTGCGTAATTTATCACTTTCGGCTTAAACCCTGCCGTATAACATCCACGTTTCTCCATAACTTAAAAATCTACCTACACAAGAAAACAATCACATTTAACTGAGAAACAACAACAAAATGTGAAGACAAAATACTGGTACTTGTCGAGAATGCAACAGATGGACAACAAGTGAAAGCAAATAATAACATTGCAGGCAAGATGTGTGATATACAGTGGGTGGAGATTTGATGATCATTGGCCAACATGTCTTGACCAACTGAAAAACATTTCTATTAATAGATTACTTATGCAACACTGAAAATGGCTTCTAGCTCTTCAATACATCTTTATGATGGCAGCAAGATATGTGCACCAGGAATTAGAACCAGATCGATTTTCCATTCGGTGTACAATATACCAATATTGTCCTTGTAGGGCTTGTTGATGGAAACATCTAAAGTTTGTAGACAATGTATGAATTCACCACGAATTACAACCAGATCGATTTTCATTTCTTGAAGATGTTTCTTCACGTCTTCCGCCATGTGTCTGTGGAACAGTAACGGCCTCAGGGCACAACTAGTGCCTATGTGTACTGTGAATGATACTACTCATAGGGTCAGTGCTATTGTTCTGACTCGGTGAGGAAAGCAATAGCTCCTCATCTTGCCTAGTATGCCTCATTTTAGTGCTGTTTTGAGGTTTTGTGGGTATTTACCGACCTAACCTATGGTGGTACTTTTAGAGGATCCAAACAGCCTCCGGGCTGACTACCTAACACACATGTGTAATTATTGTTTTCCTGCAATTTCGATTTTTTAAAATGGTGTACGAGATGTACGCAATAGAGAGTTATATGCGAGTAAATACAGTACAGTATCTAGAGTCATAATGTTGATTATATTCATTATAAAAGAAACATTTTCTCACACAACTACTCAATATGCAATTAGAACTACAGTAATACTAATTTTATCAGGAATAATAATTGCAATATCAGCATAAAATGTGTATTATAGATAACTTTGAAGTAGATATATCAAATGCAGTAGAAATGTTTAATAGCGTCTTAACGTTCTTAGCTTTTGATCTATATAACTAAAATTTAATAATAAAAGGAAAAGGAAAATTACAAATACAATGGTTCCATTTCTGCAACATCCCAGCTCCATGCTCACATGTTTCTTCATTCTTCTCTCTGAATGACATGGAACAGGTTACACCTGCAAATCTCTCCCCTCAAATATCAATACTATACTGTTCTCTAGCTACCTGCGGTATTCTTAAGCCAGTATGGTAAAGGCCCAATCCATCTGGATGTACCCGTTTTTTCATCTCCAACTTCACATCACTACTATAACCCTTCATCAACATATTCAAACATTTCTATCACCTTATAACTATTTTTATGTATATTTAAGTTATGGTTTAATTTTCCCATCCCCAAATTAAAAAATACCAAAATTGTTTCATTTGTCTGAATAGATGGTATGCTTTAAATAAAACTATATTGGTTTAATTTGTGAACTGCGTTCTGTATGGACTTACAAGTATGATTATATCACTTATTTTTAGACTTTCAGCCTAGTCAATACTTTATTGAAATATCGAAAGTTTAGTCATTGGGTATGTTTCGAGTCAAATAGATAACTCTTACTCAGCTAAAACAATTAGACAATTTTACACTTAAAGTATATTGCTTAATCTAAAGACTTTTCTATAAGAAGATGTTTTTAGAACTTTTCAATACTTTAATTTTTTAAATGACAAACTTATTCTTAATTTCCTGGCTGGCATCTTCTTCATAAAATGTCTTTAGATTAAGTAATGTAATTTAAGTGTTAAATTGTCTAATTGCCTTTGTTGAGGAAGAGATATCTATACTCAAAACTTGCCCAATTATTAAACTTCAGATATTTCAATAAAGTACCGTATTGACTAGGCGAAACGTCTAAAAATAAGTGTTTTAATCAATAAATGGTATCGTCCACCTTCCCAACATTGTATTGTTGTTGTCGTCACACATTTCTGAAACAAGATTCTGAGTGAAGGGTATTTTGGGCTGATGACCACAATGTCCTAGCTTCTAAATAAAGTAACATTAAACACTTTTTGTGATATTGCTGACATATCATACTGTTTGTTACAGGTGTGACTTAAAGAAACGATTGAAGATTGCTCAGCCTTTACACCTTCCTCCAAGACCAGATGGAAAGAAATTCAGATCGTTCATCTACGACATAACACAGAATATTTATTTCAAGAGGTTCATTGCATTTATGGTTCTTATCAACAGTAGTCTGCTGTGTGTGTCTGTGAGTACTGGTTAAGTGTTGAACATGTTATTACTGGCTAGGGGTGCACAGATATAAACACATACTGAGGGAAGACATGCATTAAAACAAATTAAACTAATTATATGAACTCATTAGGCTGGATGAAAACAGAAAATAAAATTTGAATACGTTGTGGGCAAGATTATCAGGAGATAGGCTGTACTAAGTATACTACATGTGTAAAAAGCGGTTGGAAAAAATGTATTGTCTTATAGTGGGAGGAATGGACCCAACAGGGTTTAAAATTAACTCAAATAGCATGATCAGAAGTCCCAAAAATATTTTACAAAATGATCAGAATTTGATGGAAACAGATACATTGAAAATTAAATATCTCATCTCTATATTGAGAGTTCAAATAAAGCTGATTGTACTATGAATCTCCATACTTGACCATGATTCCCTCTGCCTCTGTATTTTCCAATGGTGCTACAACAAGCTGTTCTTAGTCATCACACTTTGAACCATCGCCCCGAACAAAAGTTTATTTTTTTCAATTCACCATTACTCATTTTGTCTTTTCCTTATTTTAATTATTCCTAATTGAACCGTTTTTTATCAGGTTCATTATTTTTTTTTCTCATATTATTATTATTATTATTATCATTTCCTTCATGTCGCATTATTGTGACATACGTTTCTCTGTCACTCTTACTGCGTTCAAACTTAGTAATTCTGCGTAGACGTTTCACCAGATGGTGAAACTTTTCACCCCTACTAACACAATTTTACCATTGGTTGAAGCACTACTTGTTGTCAGGCTTTGCCTTCGCTATTGGACACCCTCCACCCATGTATACGGAGAGGGGATGTTTGTCGTATCTACGACGTACTTTTCTCGGGCACGTTACTGCGTTCTTTAAGAGAAGGTTTCTTCCTTCAAATTTCGGCCGTCATGTGGACGTGTGTGCACGTGTCGGGCTTTTGCCCGCACCCAGAAAGCAACTAAATGTAAGTACGATTCAGTCATTGAATTTATCTAACTTGAGGTCATTTTAAATTTCTGTTTCTCCATATTTTTTCATTTTGTGTCTCCTTTGATTCACTTATAATTTTCCTTTCTTATGATGATGTGAATTCGATCCATGAACCCAAGTCCCTTCGCCTTTGTTTACGTTAGTTTAGCGAAGTCTCTGTGTTTATTTGTCTTCCCTCCCTTTCATGTAATCGGTTTTATTTTTACGTAAATCTCTCAGGTCTGAAATATCTGCTATTTTTCAACGAGGCTTAATTATGCTCTGTATTGCGACACCACCTGGTTCGGTGTTCTTTTGAGACGACCTCCGTTGGATTGTCGCATCAGAGCCTTGATTTTTGAGGATGGAATCAGCAAAGTTACGGAGCTGAGTCTCACGTCTTCAGCTTGATCCTCCCTCTGATTTATTGAAATGTATGTGAGCGATGGTCATTGTGCTAATCACTGTCCATGCGCCACATTACTTTCTTTGTTTGATCGTATGTCGTTGTGATTCGGCATTTTTACCTCTGCGTAAGCCTACATCTTCCTACGAAGCATATTTCTTAGCTGATTGATTTTTTTCTTTTATTTCCTGTTCCGGTAATGTCAAGTAATTTAATGTAATTTTCATTTTGTTTATTTTTATGTGTTAATTTTGTGTTACTTCCTCTGACTTCGTTATATTACGTAACTCAGTGGCATCCCCCACCCCCCGTTTCCCTACATACGCACACCTCCACTCCCCACTCTTTTACTCCTACCCCATGATTTCACAACATCATAAATGCCGTAGTTCTGTTTTTATGCGGGGAGTCCAGATCATGTCATCTCTGTAAGTAGTCGTTCTTGTAATCTATCCCACGAATTTCTTTAATTTCTTTAATTTTGCTTCATCTTTTTTAAGTTTTACTATTGAATCGCGTTTCCAATTAGTTGCTATTATGATTTGAATTTATTTCTAGATTCCTTTTATTTTTACATTTAAGTTGCTCGTGTTTTACTTTCATTTTTATTTAATTTGAAATCTGTACACATGTGTTCATTTTATTATTAATATACTTTTATTCAGTAAGTACATTATTTGCTTCTGTCTTATGATTTCTCGTATTTGAGTTCCTCGTTTGTCTTTCGATTCGACTTAGTCTAGGCTTCGCACTGTAGCGAAGTTACGACTAACACGACCTCAGGGACCTTTGCTCTATTACTTAAGTTTAATTTTTCCTTTTGATTTTGTCTTAAACTTTAGTTCTGGCTTACTTTCTGTGGAAGTCATCTTTCTTTCGATTCGGAATCTTGGGCCCAGCACGCATCGACAGAAGTATTCCTTCCTCGTTCCCTACGCGATCCTGTTTAGTTTTTGTTTTTGCTTCCACTGTATTCCTCATGCCTCTGCTATTTTGTTTAACGTAAAAGCACAAAGCGGTGCATAATCAGTAAATGTTTCAAGTCTGGACCCAGCTAACAAGTTGTAGCTTGACAAATGTTTCAGTCTCTAGCTATCACCACAAAGAAGCTTCACTGATCAAGCATTGCAAATTAATCTCAGGTTCAACTTTAAGAAGCAGGACATTTATCCAAAAAGTTTTAACTAGTAACTGTAATTGCTAACAATAAACAACTGCATCTTACATCAACATGTTGAAATATTTTTTGAAAAACCTACTGTATGTGGAGCCATGAGTTTCTGGTTAGTCACAAAAACACAACTTTTAGGATGATGACTTTTATAGGGTTGTACTGTCCCTCAAAACCATTTCTGACCTCCAGGTAATTGTTTTTTGTCCACAACATAATGCAATATATTACTCAGTGAAGTTACTGTTATTTGCAGATGATATTGTGGTCTGGGGAAGGAACACCGAAGAAGTGCAAAAACAACTAGATGCACTGAACGAAAATATTCAGAAGTACGGCCTGAAAATCAGTATAGAGAAAAGCAAGACCATGGTGATGACAAGAGGGGAAATACAAGGAAAGGGCACTGTGAAAATTGGGAGTCAGAGTTTGGAAATTGTGGACACGTTCAAATACCTAGGAAGTGAATTGATGCAAACTGGTAGGTTGGACATGGAGATTGGCAGGAGGGTACAGCAGAGCAATGCATTCTATCAAAGTGTAAGAAAACTTGTTTGGGATAAGGAAGTACCAAGGAAAAGCAAGGAGGTAATGTATAAAGTGTACTATGTTCCCATATTAACTTATGCAGCTGAGACTTGGACCCTGACAAGCAGGCAAGAGAGTAGAATCCAAGCCAGTGAAATGAAATTCCTAAGAAGTATGATAGGAAAGACAAGGAAAGACAGAGTGAGGAATGAAGATGTTAGGAAGGAAGTTGGGATGGAAAAACTAAATGAGAGAATTGAGAAGAATAAACTAAGGTGGTTTGGACATGTAAAGAGGATGGAGGAAAATAGAATACCAAGACAGATGCTGGAGGCGAAATGCAAGGGTAAGAGAGCAATAGGAAGACCTAGAACAAGGTGGATTGATTCAGTGAAGAACAGCGTAAGGAAAAGAAATCTGGACTGGGACAAGATCGTGGAAGAAGAATGGTGGAAGGAAAGAGGAAAGTGGAGAAGTGCCATAAATACCCCGACCCGGCAGGAGCTGGATAAGAGGAAATGATGATGATGATTACTCAAATTATGAAAATCTTGTTCAAGTCAGGAAATCAGAAATTCAGTTTGCAAAATATTTAAAAATTCTGATCAATTTCCAGACCAAAATATTTTGAGATTTGTTATTCACCATTAGCGGTGTTGCAGAGTAATATTCAAAGAATGTCCTTCATTTTGATGATGTATGTACTGTACTCGAATTTGTGGTTGGAGTAATATTATTCTCGACTCTAAGAAAGCATAAGTTTTGTAAATTTATTGGAGCTGGATTTGAGATCCGAACTCTGGCTAACGTGAGATTGAGAGGGGATGTGGTCTTTGTGTAACGCCGGACCAATCAGAAAAATGCTTGTGGAAAAACAAATCTGAAGGTGGCAGAAACCAGTCTTGTTTGAACTCTGGGAAGGTAGGCAATCCGCCCAACTCAAAAAGGTGTACCGATGATAGGAAGGTGCAGGATAGGCTTTTATTACAGCGAAAATAGGTGTTCAAGATGTCCAGTGACGCAATGAGAAATCACGTGACATCCTCGTGGCCAATGAGAATAGTCAATGGAACTAATTACCAATACTTACAATAATGTAATTGCGAGTTATTTTACGACATTATTTATGGTTTGAGAAGTTACAATTACAGTATTAGTGTGAAGATTTGTCCGAGATATCATTTTGGAGAAATATGTCGAAGTCACCATCATCATCTTGCACAGTTTCCAGCCACTGGCCGGGTCTGTTTGGAACACAAGCCTCTCCAATGTCTCCTGTCTTCCCACCATCTCTCATCCTCCACCCTTGTCCAGTCTTCTCCTCTCTTCTTCACGCTTTCTTCCACCCCCTTCAGCCACCTGTCTCTCGGTCTTCCTCTCGGTCTCTTTCCTTCCCAATTCGCCTCGTGTACCCTCCTGGGTATCCTCTTCTCCTCCATTCGTTTTACATGTCCATACCATCTAAGTCTAGATTTCTCTATATCATCCTGTAATGGTTCCTCCTTCATTAATTCTCTGGTCCTCTCATTTCTTATTCTGTCCATCTTTGTAGCTCCAATACTGCTTCTCAAGAACCTCATCTCACTGGCCTGTATTTTGCTCTTCTCCCTTCCTTTCATAACCCAGGTCTCCGAGGCATACGTCATGATAGGGACATAGTACGTCCGATATATGATCTTTTTGCTGTTCTGAGGGACATCCTTGCTCCATAACATGCTTCTCACACTCCTCCGTAATGCTTCTGCCCGTCTCTCCCGCTCATTTATTTCCCTATCGCTTCTTCCATTATCTTGTATCAGGCTTCCCAGATACTTGAAACTCTCCACTTTCTTCAGCTGTTCCCCACCAATTGTTATTCCCGTTGTGGTTCTTTCCTCCTTCCTTGTTGTGATCACCATCTCACTCTTAGTTATGATAAAGTTCATCCCATATCCTTGTATTATTCCTTCCCACACATCCAACTGTTCCTGTACCTCCTCCTCCTTGTTTCCCCAAATCATCAAATCATCTGCAAACACCATTGCTTTCATCTTTCCTTCCCCAGTTACTTGTGCCACTCGGGTCATTATGTCATCCATCACCACAATGAAGAGAAACGGTGACAGTGCACTTCCTTGTTTCAGGCCGTTTCTCTGTTCCAACCAGTCCGATCTCTCTCCTCCCACTTTCACACAGCTCACGCTTCCCTTGTACACCTCCTTTATCCTCCTTATAGTCCATTTTTCTACTCCTCTATCCTCCAGGGACTTCCATACTTTGTTTCTGCATACACTGTCATATGCTTTCTCAATGTCCAGGAAGGCCATCAGTAGATCTGTTCCATACTCATAGTGCTGTTCTTGTAACTGCCTTACAGCAAAAATCAAATCCACTGTGGACCTTCCTGCTCTGAAGCCATGTTGCTCTTCCCTCATCCCTCCTTCTATCCTTGTCCTAATTCTCCTTTCCAAAACTTTCTCAAAGATCTTTGCACAATGACTCATCAGTGTTATTCCCCGGTAGTTTCTGCAATCTGTTCTACTACCTTTCTTGAAGATCTGGACAATTATTCCTTTTTTCCAGTCCTCTGGGGTCTTCCTTTCCTTCCATGCTGTCCTCATCACTCGGTACAACCATTGTCTCCCCACCTCTCCTGCTGCTCTCACCATCTCCACACTCAACTCATCCACACCCAGTGCCTTCCCTCCTTTCATCTTCCTCACTGCATCTTCCACTTCTTTCCATGTTAAGTCCTTTTCTGTTTGCAGTTCATCTTCCTCTTCCCCGATTTCTTCCTCCTCACCATCTTTTCCATTTGGTTTCAGAAGTTCTTCAAAATATTCTTTCCACGTTTTCTTCAGTTCTTCCCTACTTTCTATCTCTTGTCCCCTTTTGTTTACCATTCTAACATAATCCGTAGGATCCTTCCGCCTCTTATTTTTTACCATCCCATACCGGACCTTTTTTGTACCTTCACTATCCTCCTTCATCATCTTTGTCCACTCTTCCATCCACTTTCTTCTCTCCTCAGCCACTACTCTCTTCGCCTCCTTCTTTCTTTCCTGGTACTCTTCCCTTGTCTCTACCGTCCTATTTTGATACCACCTCCTAAAGGCTCTATTCTTTTCCCTTACTGTATCTTTTGTCTCCTCATTCCACCATGGTGTTTCCTTCCACCTCTTCTTACTACTTGTCCTCCCACATACTGATTCTGCTGCACCTACTAGTGTCTTCTTAAATCTTGCCCATTCCTCTTCGACCCCTCTTTCTTCATCTGTTGGAATTCCTTCCTTTACCATTTTGAGGTACTCGACCCTTCTATCCCCTTCTTTCTGTTTCCATATCCTTATACGTCTTTCCTGGTTCTCAGTCCCTTTCTTCTCCTTAGTCCCTCTCAGGTTCATTACCAGCAATCGATGGTTGCTATCCTGGTTCTCCGATGGTATAACCTGATGTCCGTGATGTTCTTATTTAGTTCTTTCTCATACAGTATATAGACGACCACCCACTTCCTGGTCAAGTCATCACTGTACCATGTGATTGTGTGGCTCTCTCTTTTCTTGAACCAGGAGTTCCCAACTAGCAGGCTGTTCCTCTGGCAGAAGTCCAACAGTCTCTTTCCTTGCTCATCTCTTCCGCCCCAACCCTCTGGTCCTAGAACACTCTCATAACCTTGTCTTTCTCTTCCTACATGGGCATTCAGATCCCCCATAACAATCATATTTCTTCCTACCAGCTGCTTCTGCAATTCCTCTTCAAACTCCTTCTCTTCAGAGGTGCAGCCTACTTGTGGAGCATACACTTGCACTATTTCTACGGTCTCTCCCCTCAGTGCTACTTTCACTTTCATCATCCTATCACTTATTCTCCTCACTTCTTCTTTTAAACCATCTCGTACTACTACTCCCACTCCATTCCTCTTTCCCTCTTTATTCCCACTCCAGTACAGTCTATGGCTTTTTCTCAGTTCTCTCCTTCCTTCCCCTTTCCACTTTGTTTCTGCCAATCCCAATAAATCCAACTTCCTTCTTTCCATCATATCCACTATCTCCTCCACCTTCCCCGTCAGCGTTCTTATGTTTAAAGTTCCAAATCTTAGTCCGTGTGTACAGCCGTGTCGTCTATTATATCCATCATGCCCGAGGCTCAATCCATTCTTGAAAGCATTTGGTTTCATCCACTACTGGCTTGCTGGGCCTATCGTAGCTTTACCAGAGCCCCGTTAGCCGTCACTTTTCAGGGTTCCTGTAGGACCTTCACAGCTACCGTAACGATCCCTGGGCACACGAAGTCCCCACTGTACTTCGCCCCCACAGGCGATCCCCTACTTTGTGCCGTTGCCCGTCTCCCACAACGTGGACGAGGAGTTGGACTTATGGGAGACAAATATGTCGAAGTACGGATAGAAAAAGGATACCACCTCGATCACGTACAGATTTTCCTGATGACGTCAAAATTGGTGTAGGGAAGGGGATGCATCCCTTCTTTTCGAAGCTTCTTGTTCGGGAGACGCGAACGGAGACAGATGTTCGAACCGCGGTCTCCGAGTGCACGCTTTGTGTGTAATAAAAGTATGAGTGAATGGCAGAAAGTGTTACGACGGACAGTGAAGTGCATTCAGAATCGGATAAACGTGTAGTTCATTTTTACACGAGTATTAGTGAGGAGATTATGTGGAAATATTGTGCCGGGGTACCATCAACCGAAATGGTAGTCTAGACAGTCCCATCTGTCAAACACACAACCTGAGAGGATATGATGCACTCCTTTAAGGCTAGCGTAGCACTAGTACTATGGTCCCTGGGTATCAGGTCCATTCATGGAGGAAATGTCATAGACAGTCCAAGAAGTACACCCTCAAACACAAAGCTAAGAAATAAGAACAGCAGGCTTACGTAAAATCTCGTGAACATGTTTATTTAGTTAAACAAACCCCTATCCTACTTCGGAGGGTTTGTTCGGCTAATCCGCAAAGCTAATAATTAAAATAAATAAATAGATCAGGGGAGCCTCCGTGGCTTAAGCGACAGCATGCCGGCCTCTCCCCGCTGGGTCTGTGGTTCAAATCCCGGTCACTCCATGTGTGATTTGTGCTGGACAAAGCGGAGGCAGACCGGTTTTTCTCCGGGTACTCCGGTTTTCCCTGTCACAACTTCATTCCAGCAACGCTCTCCACTATCATTTCATTTAATCTGTCATTCTTTTAATCATTGCCCCAGGGGAGTGTGACAGGCTTCGGCAGCCGGCACAGTTAATATCCTCGCCACTAGATGGGGGCTTCATTCATTCCATTCCCTGACCCGGTCAGTCGACTGGAAGCAGGCTGTGGATTTTGATTTTCAAATAAATAGATCAGGGCCCTAACTGAAGCTAGGTTAAACCCTCGCGAAAGTCCTTTAATACAAAAGTGTAAGCAACAACAACAAAACTTGGAATCTGGTAATAAGGTAATCCCTACGCAATTATAAACAAGTGACTAAGATCAGAATTTACATGTAATATGACAGCAAAACAAGGCCTAAGATATGATGGTACCACTTCCTGTCTTTACATTTAGTTTGAATTAATTTAGCCAAGTCCTGACATGACGAAAAATTCCGGCGATAGGCGTCCGTAAACAAATAATTACTGCAAAAGCTAATATGACAACCAATGTCTAACAATTAAAAAATAAACATCTGATAACAACAAATATAACAATATAATAATAATATCGTATGGCCTCGGTGCCGGGTGCAAGCTTTGTTATTTGACACCCAAAGGGTAGCTTGCATGTTGAATTTCGTTGTTCCTTGACTATGAAAGTCAAGGAGGTTATATGTTAGATATCTAACCTTCTTGAACACTATAGCGCTTTCTAGTAGAGAACTTTGTGTTGGCGGAAACTCCCGAGATTAATTTTGCCATTATGAACTCGGCCTACTGAATTCAAATGGGTTCTTTGACATGCCAACATCGTATGACATGCGTATCGTATTTTTGCCGCCTTTCAAAAATCACTTACCACGGTCAGGGGCGAACCTGCAATCTTGGGGTTAGCAGACCGACACGATATCCACTCACCCACCGTGGCAAGCTAATACAACAATAATGCGGGTACACAGGGAATAAACACATAAATACAGCACTAGACACAGATACTTTCTGATTATAAATCCTGCCTGAACAAATTGAGATACTCCTTGCACTCAATTGCCATCTGAGTGTGTGTGAATTACGTTGACAGCTGCGTAGTAAAATCTACGTCTTATGCTATATCAGTATGCGCCCCACCAATTACGAACTTTTGGTCCGTTCGCTACTTTGTCGATCCAAATAATGTCAGCTAGTCTAAAATCACTTCCCTCTGGAAAATGCTCCAACTCATGGCATCAGTAAGCAAGCAAAATGTAGGTTCAAGCTTATATTAAACAATCAATCATTAATTAATTCAATGAATTTAGAGTAATGAGGCTTCATGATTTAGAATCGTAGATTGAGGTTCCCTGATTAGTTTATGTCGAATACTGATGATAATCCATGACACAGGCTGAATACCTAAGAATAGTGAGTCTCCTCTGAGATCATCACAAAATCAGTGACTTCCAGTCATGAGAATTACACGAGCTAACACCGGCTCGGTAATACAATAACACACATAGCTGGCACAATGAGCCTCGGAACGAGCCAGGCAGAAACGCTCAGTACTCTCCAGCAACAACAATACTGGTCGTAGATATTAATCCATCTAAACGACAGTGCTCTACAGGCACTATAATAGCATCAGTTAACTAGCCTTATACACAGTGTCATCATGGTTATTAAACATTGGGTAAACCTTCCATCAATTCTTAACATTCATGAGATAATAACTTATCAAAGCTGTCGCTTCCAATAGCGATCTACATGTGACGCGGTGGTCATCCATATAATGAAATAACAAATTGTTGGTTAGCCTACATATGAGCTGCAAACCTTGACCTTGGTCAAGAATACATTCCTCACAGTTATGTGATGTCAGAATACGTCTTGAAATAATCAATAGTCTGTCTCGCTTGTAACGGCCTGGTGGTTCATGGGTACAATAACTGGTTTCACACGTGCGCCTGATAGCACTCAAAAGCTCTGCGTCTGGCAGAAAAATTACTACACTCATTTTAGCAAGGATTCACATAATTCAGTCCTAATGTGAATTGTACACGTATTCATCTTATAATATAATAACCATTAGATTGGGTACTGCCTGAATGTATGCAGTAAAGCGATATAACCTGTTTGACATAGCAAACACAATAATATGGGAGATATAATATTATCTCTTAACTGCTTTGGTTATAAAGACATTCTACTCTGTCTATTTACAAATGTTCTTTGATAATGTTTGCGTGTCAACTCCTGGATACAAAATATAATGAAATACACAACACCTTTTACTCTGGCGTTATTTAAACTGATACGTCGTAATACAGGGTTCAATGATAAACTAGTAACATGAATATTACCCTAAATTAGTTCTCACTTAGAACTTTTTGGCTTCAGAGATCCACAATGGTTAAAGAAATCCATTTAATATTGTGGCGATTAATCCTCAATAGCACCAAATGATACGCTATTAAAACAGTGGCGTCGTCGTCGGCTGTAACTCGATTCCGAGTAAACATACTTCTTCCTGCATTGAGCTTTTCAGACCAGCTTGTGGATGTACTCCTGATGACTAAACAGGCCAATCCTGGCATAAAACATGCGCCCACATAAATTGCACTCAATGGTCGGGGGAGGGCGGGGTTGCAACTGACGAAGCTTTCTTGCTCGTCGCTTGGCCTCTTCATGTCTGCGACGTTCTTCCTCAAAGAAGTTGACAGCCGTCGATGTAGTGTTCCGCCACAGTAAACGGTCCGCAGCAGATGTTTCCCATGAGTGGATGTCTATACCAGTCGTCGTCATGATGTGTTTTAACTGGTCTTTAAAATGCTTCAAAGGGGCCCCATGAGGTTTAGTGCCGGAGCAAAGTTCACCATAAAGGAATTGACGTGGAAGCCTGGTATCATTCATACGGTGAACATGGCCTAACCATCTCAGTTGATGAGCGATGATAGTTGTCTCAATGCTATTGAGATGCGCACTCTCGAGAACTGCAGTGTTTTTTTTGCTTTGTTTTTTGTTTATTCAAATTATCGGGTTCCGCCTATCAATACCTTAATGCATTTACTTAAACCTAGTTGCAGTACATGTTTCGGGCCATTATCGGTCCTTCATCAGCTGACTTAATGTCTTGTCACAGCAAAATACATAAAACAACATTGGGCATTGCCACAAAGATATGCATACACGTTAAAATATTACAATCATTCTTTAAATTTCGTTAAAAATATTCAAGCTTTAAAAGGATTTAAAAAAGGATTTAAAAAACACTGCAAGTTCAATATTTCTGTTAAATGATGCTGATTTCTTGTTTAGCATCTTGTCAGTCACTTTAGTACTCCCGTTCTCTTCACATGTGAGCGGCGAAGTTGTACAAACTTGTTGGGCTAATATCTAATTAGTATTTTCACTTACTTCGAGCCGCGCAATTGGGACAGTTTTTCATCCATTTGTTTGCTCCCTATACAAGGCAATATTAGCCCAACAAGTTTGTACAACTTCGCCGCTCACATGTGAAGAGAACGGGAGTACTAAAGTGACTGACAAGATGCTAAACAAGAAATCAGCATCATTTAACAGAAATATTGAACTTGCAGTATTTTTAAATCCTTTTTTAAATCCTTTTAAAGCTTGAATATTTTTAACGAATTTTAAAGAATGATTGTAATATTTTAACGTGTATGCATATCTTTGTGACAATGCTCAATGTTTTTTTATGTATTTTGCTGTGACAAGACATTAAGTCAGCTGATGAAGGACCGATAATGGCCCGAAACATGTACTGCAACTAGGTTTAAGTAAATGCATTAAGGTATTGATAGGCGGAACCCGATAATTTGAATAAACAAATTACAATTGTCAATACGGACCAAAAATGGAAAATTTTCCCAAACTGCAGTGTTGGTCACGTAGTCCTCCCACTTGATGTTCAAGATGTATCCCATCTTTTGTTGGTGGAAACGCTCAAGTTTCTTGATATCACGGCGATAGAGTGTCCAAGTTTCACTGCCATACAGTAGCGTTGAGATGACGACAGCTTTGTACACCATGAGTTTGGTATGCAACTTTAGGTCTTTATTCATGAAGACTCTGTGCATTAAACGGCCAAATGCTGCATGGGCAGTCCCAATTCTTTTGTCAACAACCTGTTCGCAAGTGCACCGTTTAGACAAGATGCTACCAAGATATGAAAAATGATCAACCTGCTCCAGTGTTGAGTCTAAGATGGAGATATTGAACTCAGGAAGAGGTAATCCTGGGGCAGGTTGTGCAAGCACCTTTGTTTTCTTTGCATTGATGGTGAGACCAAAGAGATCACACGCAGTGCTAAAGCGATTGACTGATTGTTGAAGCTCTGCAGCTGTCGGAGCAGGAGATGCGGTGTCATCGGCATACTGCAGTTCTGTCACCCGGGTAACTTGGGTATGTCTCTGTGAACGAAGTCTTGCCAGATTGAAAAGACCTCCATCGAAGCGAAACTTAATCTCTATGCCTGGGTTGTAGGAAGATGATTCATACATCATGGCAGCCATGTACAATGCAAGCACACAGCCTTGTTTCAAACCGTGAGTGATTGGAAATGGATCGGATACAGAGTTACCGTGAAGAATCTTCCCAGACATTCCATCATGAAGAGCTTTAACTAATTCCACATAGCGATCTAGACATCCAAAGTGCGTTAATACTTTCCACATAGCAGGTCTTGGTACTGAATCAAAGGCTTTTTCCAGGTCATAGAAAACTAAATACAGGGGCTCCTGTTGCTCTCTGCACTTTTCCTGGAGTTGTCTGGCACAGAATATCATGTCTGTTGTGCCACTGGAGGTTCGGAAACCAAATTGAGACTCGGGCATAATCCTCTCCGAGATACTTTGGAGCCGGTTTAGGAGAATTCTTGAGAGAACTTTACCTGCAATGGATAATAGCGATATACCACGGTAGTTCCCACACACGCTACGATCGCCTTTCTTGAAGATAGTTATGATGGCAGCATTCTTCAAGTCGTCAGGTAATTCTCGAGTTTCCCAAATTAACAGGATAAGTGTAAAAAGTCGAGTCTTCAAGGCCATACCTCCACTTTGTAACAACTCCAGAGGGATGTTATCAGGACCAGGAGCCTTTCTCGGCTTTAGTTGATTGAGCGCTTTGTTGAAATCTCGGAATGTCGGCGGAACCGCCATTCATGGTTGTTGGGGCTGCTGAGGGATGTTTCGAAGAAAGTCCTCGGCGACATTGGAGGCACGATTTAGAAGTGCAGAGAAATGTTCCTTCCAACGCTCCAAAATTTGTCATTGTTCAGTTAAAATGGTGGAATTGTCAGCAGATTTCAATGTACCTGATGATGATCGGATTGGGCCGTATACCTCCTTTATGCCTGCTTAGAAGTTTCGCAGGTCACGGGCATCAGATAGTCTTTGCAGTTCCTCAGCTTTTCGCTGCCACCAGTTGTTCTTTATTTCCCTGATTTGTGCCTGACATTTCCCCTTAAGTTGCACGAATTGTGATTTTTTCACACTGGAAGATGGATCTTGAAGAAAGGATAGATGGGCTTCCCGTTTGGCATTGATCAGATACATAATTACATCATTATTTTCATCAAACCAGTCTTGTCTTTTGTTCTTCACAAAACCAATTGTTTCCTCAGCTGACTCAGTAATGACCATCTGAAGCGTTGTCCATTCCTGTACAACACTATTTGTGCTAACAGGGTGACTAGCCAGCTTATTTGCGATTTCATTTCTGTAATCTGTATCAATTGATTTTACTTGGAGTTTAGAAGTGTCAAATTTCCGTCCCGACAGGTTGTGGATGGATCGTTTCGGTTTGCGGCTGATTGAGATCCTCAACCGGCAAAAAAGGAGCTTATGATCTGTCCAACAGTCATCGACACTTCTTGCGGTCCTGGTGACAAGGATGTCCTTTTTATCACATTGCCTGGTGATGATATAGTCAAGGATGTGCCAGTGCTTCGAGCGAGGATGCATCCAAGTGGTTTAGTAGCGATTCGGCAGGCGGAACTGAGTGTTGGTAATAAAGAGTTCATGTTCAGCACATAGACCAAGGAGTAATAGGCCATTGGCATTGCAGTTGCCAAGTCCTTGTTTTCCCATCACATTGTTCCATAATTGATGATCTTTACCAACTCTGGCGTTGAAATCGCCAAGCATTAAGAGTTTGTCTCTAGATGGTACTTTGATGATGATTGTGCTCAGCTGGTTGTAGAATTGATCTTTAACTTCTAGATCAGCATCCAAGATGGGAGCATATGCAGAGATAAGAGTCATAAAGTGACCCCCGGAGAGTGGGATTCGAAGAGTCATAATTCTTTCACTGACAGCAGTTGGAGTTAGCTGGTGATCATTCACCAGTGTGGTCTTTATAGCGAAACCAACACCATGAATACGGCACTCTCCCTCATCATTTCCCTTCCAGAATATGGTGTAACCTGAACTGAACTCTGTAATTTTACCTTCGTTGGACAATCTGGTTTCACTTAAGGCAACAATATCTATGTTCATTCGACCAAGCTCATGGGTAACGAGTGCTGTTCTTCGCTCAGGCCTGTTATTGTCCTTCAAATCGAGTAACGTTCGAACATTCCAGGATCCTATCATTAATGTTTGGATATTCTTTGTTTTCGTTTTTCGACCGCAAAAGGGGTGACCCGCCGGGTGCGGCCTCCCAGCCGGCTGAAGGTGTGACTACCGATGTTTAGCCCACATTTTATAGGGCCTTCCCCATTCGGGGTGGGCAGCGGTGATCCTAAATAGGCCTGCCCAAACACAGATGCAGGACCGAACTCCTGAGTAGTCACGAGGTCTCAGAAAGACGACCATCACACATCTGCTACCAACGTGCAGGTCCGAACTAGAGGCTTCCAGTTTCAACCCGAAAACCTGCCTCCACCATCCTTATCCCATCGCCGCTGGACTTGTTGAAAGATGTGACAGCAGGAAAAAGGTGCCACAAGCGAGATTTTGTTTAAGGTGGATCACAGCTTGCAAGGAAGTGACCCACACACTATAATCTCGGAACTATGCCCTGCGGCACAAAAGAAATGAGACGTGCAGGTTCTAGCACCGTGACTGCAATGGACTGCCGCAGACTCTAAATATAATTGAGTTGCGCCTTCACAGCCAGTCCATCTGGCATGACCTCATCCGCCTCCACGACCGTTGAGAACCACAAGGAAAGTTCCTCCTCTGTCCGTTTTGCCGTTGGGCCAATATATACGTAATGGGTTTCAGTGTCATTTCCTACAATGAGGGGACCATCACCCCACCTAAAGGGGCTCATCCACCAGAAGCCGTTGGCCCCTTCAGGGGGTCGAGTTATTTACCGCCACCCAACATTCGGCGTTGGCTGTTTTTACAGCTGGTTGCCAAACCAGCTAACCCTCCTCCTTTCGCATTCCGGACTTGGGACCGGACAAATAATATAACAGGGTGGCTCAAAATTATATACACGGTTGGCAGTTCATCCAATTATACTCAGTCTAAGCTGATAGGAAAAATATAGCTCAGCAGCTATGACAAGATTAATGGGCTTCAAGACTTGACGTTTTAAAACGCCCCCAAAAGAAATGCACTAATGGAATAAATCCAGAAACACGGTGTCTCACCAATATAACGTTCTGAAAATTAAAGACACATGATGAATCCAATCTACTAGCCCTACCTAATTGGTTGTCAAAGAATTCGGTTGATTTCTATACCACATCTCCATCCTGAACAACCATGGATGGCTGTACCTCCTTCTTACACGGAATTCAGTGTAGCTCTCAATCAAATGAAACCAAGAAAGGCACCTGGCCCAGATAACATCCCACTGGAATTAATTCAAGCTGGAGGTCAGTCCCTCAAAACGCGGATTTTCACTCTTATTCTCAAAATTTGGGAATTAGGAGAAGTACCTGGTGACCTAAAGAACGCCACTATCATCACAATCTTCAAGAAAGGTGATAGTAGTGTTTGGGGCAACTATCGCGGTATATCGCTACTATCTACTGTGGCCAGAATTTTACTTAACCACCTTCAGGTTATCTCAGAAATGATCCTCCCCGAGTCCCAGTGTGGATTTCGATCTTCCAGAAGCACAACTGACTTGATTTTCAGCGTAAGACAACTACAAGAAAAATGTAGTGAGCAACAGAATCCACTCTTCTTAGTCTTTTATGATCTGGAAAAGGCCTTTGACTCAGTTCCAAGATCTGCTATGTGGGCGGTGCTACAACGCTTTGGCTGTTCTCGACGCTTTGTTGATCTAATCCAAGCTCTCCATGATGGCATGACCGGTCAGGTTTGTCAGAAAAATAAGATCTCTGACGAATTTCCTATCACTCATGGACTGAAACAAGGCTGCGTACTTGCTCCAACACTGTTTGCATTGTATTTGGCTGCAATGCTCTATAAATCGCCCACAAACATCCCAGGTGTAGATGGCAGGTACCGATTTGATGGAGGGCTCTTCAACCTAGCTCGATTTCGCTCCAAGAAGCTAACTCAGGTTACGAAGATAACCAATATGTTGTATGCAGATGATGCGGCATCGCCTACACTCACGCCAGTGGAGTTGCAACAGACTGTTAATTGCTACAAGACTGCATGTGAACGTTTTGGTCTCACCATTAATGTTCAGAAGACCAAGGTTCTGGCACAACCCTCACCAGGCACTTCCCTTCCGCACTTCAACATTTCTATCTCAGATACTCCATTGGAGCAGGTAGACCACTTCTCGTATCTGGGCAGTCTGCTATCTGTACACGGCAATTGTGGGCAGGATGTTGAGAAGAGAATCGGTGCTGTCCATGCGGCATTTGGGCGACTATCGCACCGGGTCTTCTTGAATAAAGATCTGACCGTGAAGACGAAGCTCATGGTGTACCAAGCGGTTGTCATCTCAACATTGTTGTATGGCTGTGAAACCTGGACCCTCTATCGACATGACTTCCGAAAGCTTGAGCGCTTCCATCAACAGAAACTTCGATCCATCCTTAAGATAAAGTGGGAAGACCACATCACCAATCTTGATGTTCTTGAGAAAGCGCTTGCTAATAGTATAGTATCATCCATCATTGGTCATCAACTTAGATGGATTGGACATGTCCATCGGATGGATGATACGAGACTACCACGCCAGGTTCTGTATGGTGAACTCACCTCCGGCACCAGACCTCATGGAGGCCCTAAGAGACGATACAAGGACCAATTTAAGCAGAATATGAAGTTGACAGGACTCAATCCACAAACCTGGGACCTGCTTGTTAAAGACCGTTCAACTTGGCGCCAGACCATCCCGGCTGCTGTCAAAATGTTTGAAGAAGAACGTCGTAGAATTGTTAAGGCCAAGCGACAAGCACGAAAGCTACGTGCAGCACAGCCACGCCCTCCACCAACAGTTCTGTGTGATCTATGTGGACGTTTGTTTCATGCACGCATTGGGCTGTTCAGTCACCGCAAACATGCCCACAGACCTCAACCTTAGATTATTTTAGACTGTTTTGGAAGAAGATGTATACTCGGAAACGAGTTAAAGCCAACGCCGACGACATCTACATAGTCTCGCACAAGAAAAGGAAATACAGAACTCACAGGACCATTGGTAAATCACCTCATTCCAAGCTTGGAATTGAGGGGTAGGCAACTTCTTATGGCAGAAGGGAATGAATGCATCCTCCTTCTATCCATTTACTGCATCCTTTTGGTCTCCTTCCAAGTAGTTTCCTCTTCATGGTGGCTGTTATAAATCATGGGATCCTTAGGGTTTCCATGTCCCTCGTGGTTTGTAGGTTCCAATCCATAGTGTAGCTTAATCTCCGGACATCTCTCTCACATAGGTAGCTTAAGCTATGTTACACATGATAGATGATGATGGTAAGATGTAACACACGTGGTCGTCGATTTTATACATGTTGGGTAGAATTTCTACACGTGTTGCACAGAATTTAAGTGAAATTATGGCAGTATTATTAAATCTCTCACTGGCTTTAAACACAGTTGCAGGCAATGTTTCAAAAATGGCCCTCACTGATCTGCTCACAGACTTTGAAGATACGCAAGTGGTATCAGCACACTGAAGCTATTACTTATGCAAATCACTTAATATCACTGCAATCGAAAATAGTACAATTTGCGCACAACTTGTGGCGATACGTTGCTCAACAGTGGCGTAAGTTTCACTTATGTAATTCAATCCTCACCGTTTATTTGAGATTAATTTTCCACCTCGTGGACTTACAGGTGTATTTTCCAGAGTTGGAATCTGACAGTTCGTCGGAGAACCGTTTGTAACGTGTTTTTCGAGGGGTTTTTATGCCACTGGCATAAGTCAGTAGGAAGCCATTCTATATTTATTTACGCGGCAAATTGTTCAGCCAAGAGAATTTTTCATGTTAATTTATTATTATTATTAATTTATTATAATTATTATTAAGGTATTTTCGGAGCATTTTATAAAAATTATAAGCATACAGATAGGTTTTCTATGTCTTAGAAAACACTATCAAGCAAATAATTACGAACGACAATATCATAGAAAATTGTGTGATTACGGAATTTTACGGAGTTTCGTCAGTTAGGATAATATGATAGACATGACTCACTGGAAATTCAGGTACGGGCTGATTCTTGTCAAGAAGTATTACGCAAGCGTGGGTCGCAGCGTCAAGAAAAGGCGGATGGTTGGAACGGAAATCGACTTCATCATCCGCGCGCCGTGTGTAATGAGCCCGAGAAGGGGAAGTAGAGCGTGGGGAGCAGCCAATCAGTGGAGACCACGTAAGCTGGAAGTCGGTACCGAGGTGGGGAGCCGACAGGGGCATATATCGTCCGATGTTCCGTGGAGCGGGGACATTCTGTGTAGAACTTGCCGAGTATGGTTGCACGCGGGAGTCGCTCCGATGTTCCGTGGAGTGGGGGAACAATCTGTGAAAGACTTGACTAGTTCGGTTGCAAGTGTGTGTCGCTCCGATGTTCCGTGGAGTGTGGTTGTACGAGGGTATGGCTCAGTTATTAGGACCATAAAGTCACCAAATCTACAAGTATATCATCAAATATCGACGGAGATGACGACGTCCAGGAGACTGTGGGAAGCACACAGCATCATCCAGTACGAGGGAAATGCTTTGGCAATTTCCAGTGGTAAGCGCGAATGACGCAGAAATACGCAATCTCTCGTTTCTCTTTGTTTTCTATTCAATATTTCAGTAACTTCATAGCTTGGGAATAAGAGTAAAATCAATAATTTATCAGACTCCGTTTTCACGTAATTTTCTATCGGTAATATTCAAATCGCAACGCTCCAATTTAAATTTTAAACTTATTATTATTAATAATTTTGCTATACTTGTTTTATATAATAAATTCATTTCTTTTACAATGCAATCTTTGCTTTCAGTAGGTAGCATTAGATATAGACCAATTCCTTCTCCTGATACAATTGTTTGTTGGGTTAATGATCAAATCATACCACGATCTGAGTGAATAGATTCTTGAAGGTGTTCTACCAGAGCTAGACGTTGTTAAATACAAATTTAGATTTCAACATTGCGTTGAGGTCTTGGCGCCCATTAAAACAACATAGCTTAGGCAAAGGAAAACAGTTACATTTATCACCCAACAGTGAGGGTCAAAATGTTACATTAGTACGCTCAACGTGGAGCAAAGTAATTAATGTTACATTTGTCGCTCAACGTGTGGGCTAGCAAAACTGCTACATTTGTCGCCGACAACTTGGGGCTGAAAACCTAATAACTTTTGTGGAAGGAGAAGGGTATATATTTCTGTGCCTGTATTTTGGGGGTTATTTGTCTGTATCAATGTATATCATTATGGGGGATGTGAAAGAAAGACAGATGAGGTTACGTAGTGGTCATCAACTGGAGAGTGATGATACGAGCAGTATGTCAAGTGATGGTAGTACCGGGGTAGCGGAGGTAAATCCCGATACTGAAACAGGGAGTGTAGGCGGCCAACCAGAATTTAAAACTTTACTTCTCGAGTTCATGTATCAGAACAAAGTTAGTAGTGATGCCTTAAATGCAAAATTAGAACAAAACAGTAGGGAAAATAAAGAGAGTAATAGGGAATTGAGCGATAGTTTAAACGCCAAATTAAAACAAAACAGTAGGGAAACAAGAGTTTAGTGCTTTTCAGTCGGTCAACACGAATGTACCCAAAAGAGATGGGTTATGCCCTAATCCTGAAATAAATTACATAAAACACTAGGATGACCAGTTTCGATCGTCAAGCGATCATCATCAGATCCATTACACTTAGGCTACAAAATCTATGTTTGAAATACAGGTGAAAATATTTACAATATGTACAATTATTTAGTTGCAGTATTGGTACTGCAACTGTCAGTGTATGCTAAATGCAGTATATATGTTAGGTGAAATGCTAAATGGTGATAGCTATCCGTAGATTGTACTTTAGAGAGATTATATGGTTGTAAACTATGGTTAAACTATAAAATTTTAGGCTAACTACTTATCTGATTGTCTTCCGTACAACAGCTACTCGCAGTTTTCGTGCTTACTGGAACTCACTGTGCGGTCGACTGCGGTGGTTATCTTAACGACTGGTTTTTCCCTGCTTTCTCCCCCCTGCTCCTACGTGCTGTGGGGAGTGATAACGATGTGTTTATGTGAGGTGTTGCCAACCTAGATAAGATGTATGTTATTGAAAGAGGTGGGTCTACAACTATTAAAGACCGTGGATTAGCCCTCGCCACGCGTGGAGCATAACCCATTCGAACTAAGCGTTGACGGTCTTATGAGGACGTCCCGGCACCTTTAATACTGCCGCGAATATGGGCCTTGGTTTATTGCAGAAGAAAAGTACATCGCACACCTGATCCAGATAACATTTACCTATTAATAACCCCCTAATTTCCCCCTTTTTTATCTAGCTTGGCTGTGTCGCTAAATTGTGTTTTGTTTCCGACAGGGTGTGTTTTTTAGTAGCGTGAAGAGGGGTGAGCTCTCCATGAACGTGTGTTCATTTAGATTGTTGGGATTGTTTCGTTTGGCTAGGTGTATCTCGATTGCTTCCTTTATGTCAAGAGCTCTGCCTTTCGATTCGTGATGGATTATTTTAAGGTCCGACTCTATGTTGGTAAAGCTGTGCCCTGCGTCACACATATGTTCGCACACGGCTGAATGTGTTCCGTATCTTATCGCATTCCTATGTTCATTATAACGTGTGTCTACTCACCTTCCACTCTGCCCGATGTAATTAGCTTGACAATCGGTGTCTTGGCACATTATAGAATATACCCCTGACCTTGAATACGGGTCACGTTTATTTAGATTACTATTTAGGAGGTGCCTAGCGGTTGTGTTTTTCGTCGTGAAAGCTATCTTTATGCCTTGCTTTTTGAATAGGTTAGTGATTTTATATGTATTCGCATTCACATAGTTGAAACGCGCAAATAATTGTACATATTGTAAATATTTTCACCTGTATTTCAAACATAGATTTTGTAGCCTAAGTGTAATGGATCTGATGATGATCGCTTGACAATCGAAACTGGTCATCCTAGTGTTTTATTAATCTCATGCAATATATTTCAGGATTAGGGCATAACCCATCTCTTTTGGGTACATTCGTGTTGACCGACTGAAAAGCACTAAACTCTTGTTTACTAAGGCAACACTGAAAATATGGCTTCAAACACCACAACAGTAGGGAAAATAAAGAAAGTACAGACGCTTTAAATGCAAAACTGGAACAAAACAACGCCAAACTAGAACAAAACAGTAGGGAAAATAGAGAGAGTACTGAAACTTTAAATGCTAAATTAGAACAAAACAGTAAGGAAATTAGTGTGAAAATGGAGCAGATTAGAGGAGAAATCAGAGGAGTAATGGAAGAGAAGGTTAAAGAGATCATTGCAGATGTAGACAAGAAATTAGGAAAAGTACAGGAGGAGTTGGAAAGTAGAATCAGCACACAGGCTGAAAATTTAAAGGAATTAGTTAAAGTAGAAACACTGCAGGTTAAAAAGAAATTGAGGGGAGAAATTGACAAGATTCAAGTATCAACTAAAGAGGTTAAGGAACAGCTGGGGGGTAGAATTGAGAAAGTCCACTCGCAAATAGTTGCAGAAGTAAATGATTTAAGAGAGAGAGTAATAGAGAGAGCATTAGCAAGATTGAGGAGAAACAAGCAAAGCTATATGATAAAGTAGAAGAATCAGAAGGAAACATTAAATTAACAGTAAACAGTATTGAGGGGAAGGCTGAGGAGAAAATCGCAGAATTAGAATTAAAATTAAAAGCTAGGATCAGGCAAGAAAATAGTCAGAATAGGCCAGGTTTTGTGAATAGCACACACAGGGAGGAAGAACTGGGCAAGTTCAGCAATAGACAGGGGTGCCCAATGGAGTTCATGAACACTATAGAAAATAAATTCGGGGAGAGGTTGGAAAATGGTAGTATTGAGTGGTGCCAGGTAGTTGAAATTTTAGAACAAGTGTTTGTGGGGGAAACGAGGAATTGGTTTGCTGTCTACAGAGACAAGTTTACTGATATCAATGATTTTAAAATGAAATTCTGTGAAAAGTTCTGGAATGAGGTTATTCAGTCGCAGCATCGTGAGGGAGTAGTGTGTGGTAAATATAACCCTATAGGAAGCTCCACCATGACCAAATACTTTTTAGGGCAGGTATTAGTGTGTAAATATCTGGATGGGTTGAAGGAGGAAAGTGATGTGGTGAGGTTGCTACTTAGGCACTTTCCCTATAGGATCAAGGAGGCTGCTTGTATCCAGAATGTAAAGACAATATCACAAGTAGAAAATTTGTTAAGCACATTTGATGCACTAGGGAGAGGGGGTTATGAGGACAATTTCAATCGGAACCAGGGTAATAATAATAATAGACCTAATGAAGCCAGGCATCAAGAAGTTCAAGGGAACGGTGCCGAAGGGGCCAACTCTCAAAATAGAAATAATAATAATCAGCTAAATCAGAACAGAGGAAATGGCTATAGTAATCAGTATCAAGGGAGGAACAATGATTACAGGGGAAATCAAGGGAGAAACAATGATTTCAGGGGAAATCAAGGGAGAAATTATAATGACAATAATTACAACCAGAATAGGGGTCAAGGAAGAGGACAGCCTAGAGGTAGTAATATACAGCCAAACAATGACAACACAGCCCAGAACAACCAGACCAGTTCAGTTGTTAGTAATACTACGGCCAGCTGTAGCGGTTCTTTAAACGCGAACCAGGCTGCGAAGTAAGGTCAGAATCTCAGTCTGTAGCATGCCCTGTCCATACAATTATACAGGAACCCTATGACCTAAATGTAAGAAATGAATTATTACATGAACTAAATGATGAAGGTATTATTCAGGAAGTGGTTAGTAAGAGCCCCATAGTTAAATTTAACGTGTCCGAGGCGTACACAGATGTTTTAATTGATAGTGGTTATATGAAGAGTTGCATAAGTAGTGCTTTTTGTGATAAAATGAAAGGAACTGGAGTAAATTTTGAGGAGATGCCAATTAAAAGCACTTTTGTTATCACAGCTGTTGGGAAGAGGTCTAAAGTAATTTCTAAGCAAGTTTTAGTAGACATTAAAATTAATAATCATGTAGAGAAGCAGATTTGTCTTATAATTCCAAATTTAGTATTCAGTGTTATCTTGGGTTCAGAGTGGCTAAGTAGAGTGTCTGGTAACTTATGTTATGATGTAGGGAGTTTGAAATTTAAGTGGGGAGATTCTGAAGTAGAAGTAGCGTTCAATGACCATATTCAGAGGAGTAGTATTGTAGGTGTGATTTGTACTTTAAATGAGATATCGCCAGCCGTAGAGCGGGGTTCTCCATGTTTTGTGGGCAGTGTGATTACTAACGGAAGTCTAGAGGACTCGTTACGTGATGCTGCATTTCAGGGAAATATAGAGGTGGAACAATGTGTTCGGCTCTATGATGTGTTATGGTGTAATAGGAGAGTTTTTGAGGATCGCATTGGTATGGCCAATTGCTATACACATTCATTGAACGTTATTGATAGGTCAATATTCACAGGACATAGATATCCTGTACCTTTCGCTTATCAGAGTGCAGTTGAGGCACAAATTAATCAGATGCTTGAAGATGGGATTATTGAGCACTCTAACAGTCCATATGTTAATTCTTTGATCACGGTACCCAAGACCGACGGCACGGTTTGTATTTGTTTAGACGCTCGTTTGGTTAACAGTAGAATTAGTTCAGATCAGCTGAAATCTATGTCAATAGAAGAATTAATGCAAACATTTGAGGGGAAGAAGTATTTCACTTGTGTAGATTTGAGTTCCAGTTTTTGGCAAGTGCCACTTATGTACGAAGATAGACCATTTACAGCTTTTAGTCATAAATATAACCTTTATCAATTTTGTAGAACACCTTATGGGTTAAAGAGTAGTTCAGCAGCTTTAATTCGGGCTTTAAACATCGCATTAGGGGATCACACAGGAGAGTTTGTAACCATTTACATAGATGATATGGTAATTAGTTCACGCAGTTTTGAGGAGCATCTATGTCATTTAGATATAGTTTTGCAGCGTTTGAAGCTATCTAAGTCGTCATTCTGTCAGTCAGAAATGACATTTTTAGGTCATAGAGTGTCGAGTAGAGGTGTAACACCAGAAGAAAGTAGGGTTAATAAGATACTTAACGCAGAGGTGCCACAGAATGTTAAACAGTTAAGAACTTACCTGGGAAATTGCAACTTTTTCAGGAGGTTCGTACTTAAATACTCAGGGTTGGTAGAACCATTCAGGGAATTGCTTAAAAGTGGGACTCGGTGGAGATGGGAATCCAAGCATGATCAGGCTTTTAGAGCGCTGAAGGAAGGTTTTGAGAAAGCTGTAGTGCTGAAATATCCGTTAAAAGATAAGGAATATGTGGTTATGACAGATGCTTCACATATAGGCATTGCTGGAGTATTATGTCAGAAAGATGATGAGGGTGTAGCAGTTTTGCTAGCCCACACGTTGAGCGACAAGTGTAGAGGTTATTAATGCCCCATGTTGGTAGCGACAATTGTAACGGTTTGACTGCCCCTAACTGTTGGGAGATAAATGTAACTGTTTACCTTTGCCTAAGCTATGTTGTTTCAATGGGCGCCAAGACTTCAACGCAATGTTGAAATCTAAATTTGTATTTAACAACGTCTAGCTCTGGCAGAACACCTTCAAGACTTTATTCACTCAGATCGTGGTATGATTTGATCATTAACCCAACAAACAATTGTATCAGGAGAAGGAATTGGTCTATATCTAATGCTACCTACTGAAAGCAAAGATTGCATTGTAAAAGAAATGAATTTATTATATAAAACAAGAATAGCAAAATTAATAATAATAATAAGTTTAAAATTTAAATTGGTGCGTTGCGATTTGAATATTACCGATAGAAAATTACGTGAAAACGGAGTCTGATAAATTATTGATTTTACTCTTATTCCCAAGTTATGAAGTTACTGAAATATGAAATATAAAACAAAGAGAAATGAGAGATTGCGTATTTCTGCGTCATTCGCGCTTACCACTGGAAATTGCCAAAGCATTTCCCTCGTACTGGATGATGCTGTGTGCTTCCCACAGTCTTCTGGACGTCGTCATCTCCGTCGATATTTGATGATATACTTGTAGATTTTGTTACTTTATGGTCCTAACAACGGAGCCATACCCTCGTACAACCACACTGGTTAAGTTTTAAACAGATAGTTCTCCACTCCACGGAACATCGGAGCGACGCACACTTGCAACCGAACTAGTCAAGTCTTTCACAGATTGTCCCCCACTCCACGGAACATCGGAGCGACTCCCGCGTGCAAACATACTCGGCAAGTTCTACACAGATTGTCCTCGTTCCACGGCGCGCTGAACGATATATGCACCCGTCGCATCCCCACTCCAGTCCCGACTTCTAGCTTACGTGGTCTCCACTGATTGGCTGCTCCCCACTACTTCCCCTTCTCAGGCTCATTACACACGGCGCGCGAATGATGAAGACGATTTCCTTTCCAACCATCCGCCTTTTCTTGACGCTGCAACCCAAGCTTGCGTAATACTTCTTGACAAGAGTCAGCATGTATCTGAATTTCCAGTGAGTCATGTCTCTCATAATATCTTAACTGACGAAACTCCGTAAAATTCCGTAATCACATAATTTTCTATGATATTGTCGTTCGTAATAATTTGCTTGATAGCGTTTTCTAAGACATAGAAAACCTATCTGTATGCTTATAATTTTTATAAAATGCTCCGAATATATCTGAATAATAATTATAATAAATTAATAATAATAATAAATTAACATGAAAAATTCTCTTGGCTGAACAATTTGCCGCGTAAATAAATATAGAATGGCTTCCTACTGACTTATACCAGTGGCATAAAAACCCCTCGAAAAACACGTTACATATTCGCCTCGGATCATCGGATGATTTACCGTGACGTCGGTCCATTATCCGATTATCCCGTACACGTTAATCAACCCCATCCAAAATACATATTACATAAATGAAATCACCCTAAATTACAGATATATACACTCATAATTTTTCTTCACGCACTTTGCGTCAAAGTTTGTTGTCACTATGGATTGCACTTTGCAACCAGTCCAATGTTTTACATATAGAATAGTGTTCCACGGATATTTCCGCCTCTCAAATTTCTCTATGTTGGAAAAATAGACATAATTAATGTGTTAGCACTATGTACTTATGATGTCATATCACACGCATTCTAGGTGTTCTGATATATGTATATCTCCCTAGAACTTCCTAATTTCACTGGAGGTTCCTTCCTTATTGTGAAATTAATCCCATTTATCACTGAGGACACGATCACACTATTGTGGCAGCGCCTCGTGTCCATAATACTTGATCTCTCTTTATAAAAGATGAAATTAATATTGACTTCTGAAAAAAAAACCAGTAAATGCGCATTACATATAACACCCAATATTTCTGTGCCGTAATCGCCCTGTCTTGTTAAGTTCCCGTAGACCATATTCTACTTAATACTAGTTCTCAACACAGACCAGTTCTCCTCCCACAAATAATACCTTTGTACAAATTACCTTAAATTACACACTTACAAATCTTACATGGCGAGGCCGTAAACAGAAATCACGTGTGCTGTTATGTATGAGTTTCATGAAGGACTGTCTCGCCTTCTGATGGCCCATCTTTTGCCTCGTGGATGCCTTAAGCAAAAATACCCTGTCCAAGCGCTCACCCATCTCTTGGAGGCAAATGGGAATTCACCAGCGCTACCACATTCTGGCCTTGGTGTATCGAGACATTTTAGTGCTCAAGAGCATCCGACAATCCCGTCATATTTCCCTGTACCTTAAAAACTCTCATTTACTTACATACTACCCCCCTGTGTGACTTCTGATACGCCTGCCTGGAAGACCATCTCCTCCCACGCACCAAATACCACACTTACTCATTTGATAGGCTGGCTCGCCAGCTAAACACACTCGCTTTATGGCACATATTTTCGTAGACTATGTATATTATACGTCCCGTATAATCTGTTTCCCTCACTATTCTCCAGCACATATGCTGTTTTGCCAATACGTTTGGAAACTATAAATGGGCCCTCGTAGAGATAAAAGAACTTGGACATGACTTTCTCTAGCTTATTTGACTGTTTCGGCACTCTAAGTAAGACTCTGTCTCCCGGCTCGAATAGGTCAAATTTAGTTTCTTTTTGTTGGCGAATTCTCTTTTGTGCTGACTTAGATAAATTCTGTTTCGCCAACTGGACAATGTAATCCATCCCCGGTTGCTTACCCTCATTTAATCCCAACACCCTCGCTAGTTTATTTTGTGGTCTTTTTCCGAAGTGAACTTCGTATGGCGTCAATTTCGTGCTCTCATGCTGGACAGAATTCAGCCAAGTCTCGACCTTGGGAAGATGTCCAACCCAGGCCGCATGCTTGTCATGCACTAGAGTCCGAAAAAGACGAGCCACTTCCCTTAATGGACGCTCTGCAGAATTACCCTGAGGGTACCTTACAGAGGAATGAACGTGTGTAATACCAGCTTCCTGCAAACTGGTTCTCCATTTCTTTGCAGTAAACTGTGGTCCACTGTCAGATAGTATCCTGAGAGGAAGGCCAAACTCAGGTACATACTTATTAATGATCAGACGGCCACACGCTAGTCCCGTGGCTTTCCTTAGCGGATATAGCTTGACATACTTACTAATAGCTTCAATAACTATAAAAATGTACTCGTAGCCGTACTGTCCTTTAACGATCGGGCCAAATAAATCCACACACAGTAGTTCGCCGGGACTACTGGTGAGAACTGGGCAGATCTCTCCCCCACTAAATATTTAACTGGATATTTACTCCTTTGACAGGTGTCACACTTAGCTAAAATCCTCCTAACGTCCCTTCCCATTTTACTCCAAATGAAGTCACGACCAATTTCATAGAAGACCTTGGCAGCACCAAAGTGTCCTAATTCCCTATGAATGAACCAAATTAGCTCCTCCCGCAAAGTGGCAGGAACACATATTGCCCACCGATTATTCCTACATTTCCTTGCAAGAAGCCCATCCCGCATCTTGTACGTGAACCGTCCTACTTTCACATACTCTTCATCACCTATTTCCAACCTAGCCAGTGGCTCCTTTAACTTAACGTCATCACGTTGCTCCACTAGCATATTTCTCAGTGTCTGTAACGATGCCCTGTTGCTGCTGTCCACACATGCACATATTAAAATACCGTCCTCTGCTTTAACCACAGGATAATCCCTACATAAATTAGTGTCCCTCGATAGCATGTCTGCAAGAATGTTATCTTTACCTTTAATATATTTTACTGTGAATTCGTATTCCTGCAGAGCAAGAATCCACCTACTAACTCTGTTAGAACGGAGTTTACAAGTCCTCATATACAGTAATGCATGGTGATCTGTGTGGATCTCAAATTTCCCCCCTACTAAATACATTCTAAATTTCCCTAAACTGAAAACAATACCTAAAAGCTCTAACTCAGTAATCGTGTATCTTTTCTTTGCTGCTGTCAGACCTCGCGAGGCTAAAGATACAATGCACAGATTACCCTCATCTTTCTGACATAATACTCCTGCAATGCCTATATGTGAAGCATCTGTCATAACCACATATTCCTTATCTTTTAACGGATATTTCAGCACTACAGCTTTCTCAAAACCTTCCTTCAGCGCTCTTAAAGCCTGATCATGCTTGGACTCCCATCTCTACCGAGTCCCACTTTTAAGCAATTCCCTGAATGGTTCTACCAACCCTGAGTATTTAAGAACGAACCTCCTGAAAAAGTTGCAAATTCCCAGGTAAGTTTTTAACTGTTTAACATTCTGTGGCACCTCTGCGTTAAGTATCTTATTAACCCTACTTTCTTCTGGTGTTACACCTCTACTCGACACTATATGACCTAAAAATGTCACTTCTGATTGACAGAATGAAGATTTAGACAGCTTCAAAGTGAACCCTGCCTGATCTAACTTCTGAAAAACTATATCTAAATGACGTAGATGCTCCTCAAAATTGCGTGAACTAATTACCATATCATCTATGTAAATGGTTACAAACTCTCCTGTGTCATCCCCTAATGCGATGTTTAAAGCCCTATTTAAAGCTGCTGAACTACTCTTTAACCCATAAGGTGTTCTACAAAATTGATAAAGGTTATATTTATGACTAAAAGCTGTAAATGGTCTATCTTCGTACATAAGTGGCACTTGCCAAAAACTGGAACTCAAATCTATACAAGTGAAATACTTCTTCCCCACAAATGTTTGCATTAATTCCTCTATTGACATAGATTTCAGCTGATCTGAACTAAATCTACTGTTAACCATACGAGCGTCTAAACAAATACGAACTGTGCCGTCGGTTTTGGGTTCCGTGATCAAAGAATTAACATACGGACTGTTAGAGTGCTCAATAATCCCATCTTCAAGCATCTGGTTAATTTGTGCCTCAACTGCACTCTGATAAGCGAAAGGTACAGGATATCTATGTCCTGTGAATACTGACCTATCAATAACATTCAATGGATGTGTATAGCAATTGGCCATACCAATGCGATCCTCAAACACTCTCCTATTACACCATAACACATCATAGAGCCGAACACATTGTTCCACCTCTATATTTCCCTGAAATGCAGCATCACGTAACGAGTCCTCTCGACTTCCGTTCGTAATCACACTGCCCACAAAACATGGAGAACCCCGCTCTACGGCTGGCGATATCTCATTTAAAGTACAAATCACACCTACAATACTACTCCTCTGAATATGGTCATTGATCGCTACTTCTACTTCAGAATCTCCCCATTTAAATGTCAAACTCCCTACATCATAATATAAGTTACCAGACGCTCTACTTAGCCACTCTGAACCCAAGATAACACTGAATACTAAATTTGGAATTACAAGGCAAATCTGCTTCTCTACATGATTATTAATTTTAATGTCTACTAAAACTTGCTTAGAAATTACTTTAGACCTCTTCCCAACAGCTGTGATAACAAAAGTGCTTTTAATTGGCATCTCCTCAAAATTTACTCCAGTTCCTTTCATTTTATCATAAAATGCACTACTTATGCAACTCTTCATACAACCACTATTAATTAAAACATCTGTGTACGCCTCGGACACGTTAAATTTAACTATGGGGCTCTTACTAACCACTTCCTGAATAATACCTTCATCATTTAGTTCATGTAATAATTCATTTCTTACATTTAGGTCATAGGGTTCCTGTATAATTGTATGGACAGGGCATGCTACAGACTGAGATTCTGACCTTACTTCGCAGCCTGGTTCACGTTTAAAGAACCGCTACAGCTGGCCGTAGTACTACTAACTACTGAACTGGTCTGGTTGTTCTGGGCTGTGTTGTCATTGTTTGGCTGTATATTACTACCACTAGGCTGTCCTCTTCCTTGACCCCTATTCTGGTTGTAATTATTGTCATTATAATTTCTCCCTTGATTTCCCCTGAAATCATTGTTTCTCCCTTGATTTCCACTGTAATCATTGTTCCTCCCTTGATTTCCCCTGAAATCATTGTTCCTCCCTTGATACTGATTACCATAGCCATTTCCTCTGTTCTGATTTAGCTGATTATTATTATTTCTATTTTGAGCGTTGGCCCCTTCGCCACCGTTCCCTTGAACTTCTTGATGCCTGGCTTCATTAGGTCTATTATTATTATTACCCTGGTTCCTATTGAAATTGTCCTCATAACCCCCTCTCCCTAGTGCATCAAATGTGCTTAACAAATTTTCTACTTGTGATATAGTCTTCACATTCTGGATACAAGCAGCCTCCTTGATCCTATAGGGAAAGTGCCTAAGTAGCAACCTTACCACATCACTTTCCTCCTTCAAGCCATCCAGATATTTACACACTAATACCTGCCCTAAAAAGTATTCGGTCATGGTGGAGCTTCCTTTAGGGTTATATTTACCACACACTACTCCCTCACGATGCTGCGACTGAATAACCTCATTCCAGAACTTTTCACAGAATTTCATTTTAAAATCAATAATATCAGTAAACTTGTCTCTGTAGACAGCAAACCAATTCCTCGTTTCGCCACAAACACTTGTTCTAAAATTTCAACTACCTGGCGCCACTCAATACTACCATTTTCCAACCTCTCCCCGAATTTAATTTCTATAGTGTTCATGAACTCCATTGGGCACCCCTGTCGATTGCTGAACTTACCCAGTTCTACCTCCCTGTGTGTGCTATTCACAAAAACTGGCCTATTCTGTCTATTTTCTTGCCTGATCCTAGCTTTTAATTTTAATTCTAATTCTGCGATTTTCTCCTCAGCCTTCCTCTCAATACTGTTTACTGTTAATTTAATGTTTCCTTCTGATTCTTCTACTTTATCATATAGCTTTGCTTGTTTCTCCTCAATCTTGCTAATGCTCTCTCTATTACTCTCTCTTAAATCATTTACTTCTGCAACTATTTGCGAGTGGACTTTCTCAATTCTACCCCCCAGCTGTTCCTTAACCTCTTTAGTTGCTACCTGAATTTTGTCAATTTCTCCCCCCAATTGCTTTTTGACCTGCTGTGTTTCCAGTTGCACTAGTTCTTTTAAATTTTCAGCTTGTGTACTGATTCTAATTTCTAACTCCTCCTGTACTTTTCCTAATTTCTTGTCTACATCTGCAATGATCTCTTTAACCTTCTCTTCCATTACTCCTCTGATTTCTCCTCTAATCTGCTCCATTTTCACACTAATTTCCTTGTTGTTCTTATCTAATTTTGCATTATTCTGTTCTAATTTTTTATTTAAAGCTTCTGTACTTTCTTTATTTTCCCTACTGTTTTGTTCTAATTTTGCATTATTCTGTTCTAATTTTGCATTTAAACTTCTGTACTTTCTTTATTTTCCCTACTGTTTTGTTCTAATTTTGCGTTATTCTGTTCTAATTTTGCATTATTCTGTTCTAATTTTGCATTTAAAGCTTCTATACTTTCTTTATTTTCCCTACTGTTTTGTTCTAATTTTGCATTATTCTGTTCTAATTTTGCATTATTCTGTTCTAATTTTGCATTTAAGGCTTCTGTACTTTCTTTATTTTCCCTACTGTTTTGATCTAATTTTGCATTTAAGGCATCACTACTAACTTTGTTCTGATACATGAACTCGAGAAGTAAAGTTTTTAATTCTGGTTGGCCGCCTACACTCCCTGTTTCAGTATCGGGATTTACCTCCGCTACCCCGGTACTACCATCACTTGACATACTGCTCGTATCATCACTCTCCAGTTGATGACCACTACGTAACCTCATCTGTCTTTCTTTCTCATCCCCCATAATGATATACACTGATAAAGACAAATAACCCCCAAAATACAGGCACAGAAATATATACCCCTCTCCTTCCACAAATGTTATTAGGTTCTCAGCCCCAAGTTGTCGGCGACAAATGTAGCAGTTTTGCTAGCCCACACGTTGAGCGACAAGTGTAGCGGTTATTAATGCCCCATATTGGAAGCGACAATTTTAACGGTTTGACTGCCCCTAACTGTTGGGAGATAAATGTAACTGTTTACCTTTGCCTAAGCTATGTTGTTTCAATGGGCGCCAAGACTTCAACGCAATGTTGAAATCTAAATTTGTATTTAACAACGTCTAGCTCAGGCAGAACACCTTCAAGACTCTATTCACTCAGATCGTGGTATGATTTGATCATTAACCCAACAAACAATTGTATCAGGAGAAGGAATTGGTCTATATCTAATGCTACCTACTGAAAGCAAAGATTGCATTGTAAAAGAAATGAATTTATTATATAAAACAAGAATAGCAAAATTAATAATAATAATATGTTTAAAATTTAAATTGGAGCGTTGCGATTTGAATATTACCGATAGAAAATTACGTGAAAACGGAGTCTGATAAATTATTGATTTTACTCTTATTTCCAAGCTATGAAGTTACTGAAATATGAAATATAAAACAAAGAGAAATGAGAGATTGCGTATTTCTGCGTCATTCGCCCTTACCACTGGAAATTGCCAAAGCATTTCCCTCGTACTGGATGATGCTGTGTGCTTCCCACAGTCTCCTGGACGTCGTCATCTCCGTCGATATTTGATGATATACTTGTAGATTTTGTTACTTTATGGTCCTAACAACGGAGCCATACCCTCGTACAACCACACTGGTTAAGTTTTAAACAGATAGTTCTCCACTCCACGGAACATCGGAGCGACGCACACTTGCAACCGAACTAGTCAAGTCTTTCACAGATTGTCCCCCACTCCACGGAACATCGGAGCGACTCCCGCGTGCAAACATACTCGGCAAGTTCTACACAGATTGTCCTCGTTCCACGGCGCGCTGAACGATATATGCACCCGTCGCATCCCCACTCCAGTCCCGACTTCTAGCTTACGTGGTCTCCACTGATTGGCTGCTCCCTACTACTTCCCCTTCTCAGGCTCATTACACACGGCGCGCGAATGATGAAGACGATTTCCGTTCCAACCATCCGCCTTTTCTTGACGCTGCAAACCAAGCTTGCGTAATACTTCTTGACAAGAGTCAGCATGTATCTGAATTTCCAGTGAGTCGTGTCTCTCATAATATCTTAACTGACGAAACTCCGTAAAATTCCGTAATCACATAATTTTCTATGATATTGTCGTTCGTAATAATTTGCTTGATAGCGTTTTCTAAGACATAGAAAACCTATCTGTATGCTTATAATTTTTATAAAATGCTCCGAAAATATCTTAATAATAATTATAATAAATTAATAATAATAATAAATTAACATGAAAAATTCTCTTGGCTGAACAATTTGCCGCGAAAATAAATATAGAATGGCTTCCTACTGACTTATGCCAGTGGCATAAAATCCCCTCGAAAAACACGTTACAAGGGTAATCTGTGCATTGTATCTTTAGCCTCGCGAGGACTGACAGCAGCAGAGAAAAGATACACGATTACTGAATTGAGCTTTTAGGTATTGTTTTCAGTTTAGGGAAATTTAGAATGTATTTAGTAGGGGGGAAATTTGAGATCCATACAGATCACCATGCTCTACTGTATATGAGGACTTGTAAACTCAGTTCTATCAGAGTTAGTAGGTGGATTCTTGCTGGCTAGGTTGGAAATTGGTGAAGAAGAGTATGTGAAAGTAGGACGGTTCACGTACAAGATGCAGGATGGGCTTCTTGCACGGAAATGTAGGAATAATCGGTGGGCAATATGTGTTCCTGCCACTTTGCGGGAGGAGCTAATTTGGTTCATTCATAGGGAATTAGGACACTTTGGTGCTGCCAAGGTCTTGTATGAAATTGGTCATGACTTCATTTGGAGTAAAATGGGAAGGGATGTTAGGAGGATTTTAGCTAAGTGTGACACCTGTCAAAGGAGTAAATATCCAGTTAAATATTTAGTGGGGGAGAGATCTGCAGTTCTCACCAGTAGTCCCGGCGAACTACTGTGTGTGGATTTATTTGGCCCGATCGTTAAAGGACAGTACGGCTACGAGTACATTTTTATAGTTATTGACGCTTTTAGTAAGTATGTCAAGCTATATCCGCTAAGGAAAGCCACGGGACTAGCGTGTAGCCGTCTGATCATTAATATAAGTATGTACCTGAGTTTGGCATTCCTCTCAGGATACTATCTGACAGTGGACCACAGTTTACTGCAAAGAAATGGAGAACCAGTATGCAGGAAGCTGGGATAACACACGTTCATTCCTCTGTAAGGTACCCTCAGGGTAATTCTGCAGAGCGTCCATTAAGGGAAGTGGCTCGTCTTTTTCGGACTCTAGTGCATGACAAGCATGCGGCCTGGGTTGGACATCTTCCCAAGGTCGAGACTTGGCTGAATTCTGTCCAGCATGAGAGCACGAAGTTGACGCCATACGAAGTTCACTTCGGAAAAAGACCACAAAATGAACTAGCGAGGGTGTTGGGATTAAATGAGGGTAAGCAACCGGGGATGGATTACATTGTCCAGTTGGCGAAACAGAATTTATCTAAGTCAGCACAAAAGAGAATTCGCCAACAAAAAGAAACTAAATTTGACCTATTCGAGCCGGGAGACAGAGTCTTACTTAGAGTGCCGAAACAGTCAAATAAGCTAGAGAAAGTCATGTCCAAGTTCTTTTATCTCTACGAGGGCCCATTTATAGTTTCGAAACGTATTGGCAAAACAGCATATGTGCTGGAGAATAGTGAGGGAAACAGATTATACGGGACGTATAATATACATAGTCTCCGAAAGTATGTGTCATAAAGTGAGGATGTTTAGCTGGCGAGCCAGCCTATCAAATTAGTAAGTGTGGTATTTGGTGCGTGGGAGGAGTTGGTCTTCCAGGCAGGCGTATCAGAGGTCACACAGGGGGGTAGTATGTAAGTAAATGAGAGTTTTTAAGGTACAGGGAAATATGACGGGATTGTTGGATGCTCTTGAGCACTAAAATGTCTCGATACACCAAGGCCAGAATTTGGTAGCGCTGGTGAATTCCCATTTGTCCCCAAGAGATGGGTGAGCGCTTGGACAGGGTATTTTTGCTTAAGGCGTCCACGGGACAAAAGATGGGCCATCAGAATGCGAGACAGTCCTTCATGAAACTCATACATAACAGCACACGTGATTTCTGTTTACGGCCTCGCTATGTAAGATTTTTAAGTGAGTAATTTAAGGTAATTTGTACAAAGGTATTATTTGTGGGAGGAGAACTGGTCTGTGTTGAGAACTAGTATTAAGTAGAATATGGTCTACGGGAAATTAAGAAGATTACGGCACAGAAATATTTGGTGTTATATGTAATGCCCACTTACTGTTTTTTTTTTTTTTTCAGAAGTCAATATTAATTTAATCTACTTTAAAGAGAGATTAAGTATTATGGTCACGAGGCGCTGCCACAATAGTGTGATCGTGTGCTCAGTGATAAGTGAGATTAAATTTCACCATAAGGAAGGGACCTCCAGTGAAATTAGGAAGTTCTATGGTGATATAAATATATCAGAACACCTTCAATGCGTGTGATATGACATCATAAATACATAGTGCTCACACATTAATTATGTCTATTTATCCAACATAGAGAAATTTGAGAGGCGGAAATATCCGTGGAACACTATTCTATATGAGAAACATTGGACTGGTTGCAAAGTGCAATCCATAGTGACAACAAACTTTGACGCAAAGTGCGTGAAGAAAAATTATGAGTGTATGTATCTGTAATTTAGGGTGATTTCATTTATGTAATATGTATTTTGGATGGGGTTTATTAACGTGTCTGGGATAATCGGATAATGGACCGTCGTCACGGTAAATCATCCGATGATCCAAGGCGAATGTGTAACGTGTTTTTCGAGGCATAAGTCAGTAGGAAGCCATTCTATATTTATTTACGCGCCAAATTGTTCAGCCAAGAGAATTTTTCATTTTAATTTATTATTATTATTAATTTATTATAATTATTATTAAGGTATTTTCGGAGCATTTTATAAAAATTATAAGCATACAGATAGGTTTTCTATGTCTTAGAAAACACTATCAAGCAAATTATTACGAACGACAATATCATAGAAAATTATGTGATTACGGAATTTTACGGAGTTTCGTCAGTTAGGATATTATGAGAGACATGACTCACTGGAAATTCAGGTACAGGCTGATTCTTGTCAAGAAGTATTACGCAAGCGTGGGTCGCAGCGTCAAGAAAAGGCGGATTGTTGGAACGGAAATCGACTTCATCATTCACGCGTCGTGTGTAATGAGCCCGAGAAGGGGAAGTAGAGCGTGGGGAGCAGCCAATCAGTGGAGACCATGTAAGCTGGAAGTCGGTACCGAGGTGGGGAGCCGACAGGGGCATATATCGTCCGATGTTCCGTGGAGCGGGGACAATCTGTGTAGAACTTGCCGAGTATGGTTGCACGCGGGAGTCGCTCCGATGTTCCGTGGAGTGGGGGAACAATCTGTGAAAGACTTGACTAGTTCGGTTGCAAGTGTGTGTCGCTCCGATGTTCCGTGGAGTGGAGAACTATCTGTTTAAAACTTAACCAGTGTGGTTGTACGAGGGTATGGCTCCGTTATTAGGACCATAAAGTCACCAAATCTACAAGTATATCATCAAATATCGACGGAGATGACGACGTCCAGGAGACTGTGGGAAGCACACAGCATCATCTAGTACGAGGGAAATGCTTTGGCAATTTCCAGTGGTAAGCGCAAATGACGCAGAAATACGCAATCTCTCGTTTCTCTTTGTTTTCTATTCAATATTTCAGTAACTTCATAGCTTCGGAATAAGAGTAAAATCAATAATTTATCAGACTCCGTTTTCACGTAATTTTCTATCGGTAATATTCAAATCGCAACGCTCCAATTTAAATTTTAAACTTATTATTATTAATAATTTTGCTATACTTGTTTTATATAATAAATTCATTTCTTTTACAATGCAATCTTTGCTTTCAGTAGGTAGCATTAGATATAGACCAATTCCTTCTCCTGATACAATTGTTTGTTGGGTTAATGATCAAATCATACCACGATCTGAGTGAATAGATTCTTGAAGGTGTTCTACCAGAACTAGACGTTGTTAAATACAAATTTAGATTTCAACATTGCGTTGAGGTCTTGGCGCCCATTAAAACAACATAGCTTAGGCAAAGGAAAACAGTTACATTTATCACCCAACAGTGAGGGTCAAACTGTTACACTTGTCGCTACCAACATGGGGCATTAATTAATGTTACACGTTGAACTAAAGGCAGCGTTGCAACGTATGCTACTAGCCACCACGTGCATACTTCCACCCTCCCATCATACTCATAATATCATTAGCACCGTTATTACATTTCTTACATTTTTACTCAAAGTTTTCAATAATCTTAAACAAAGCAATGCTTGAAACTGTTCAGTGCACACTGTAAAATAAAATAATAGCCCTTCAAATTGAGGAGAGGCCTAAAATATTGTAATGAATAGCAATAGCAATATTACGAATAGCCTACTATCAAAAAGCCAAAATGTTCCAAGCGAAACTACAACACGTGATTGTTTCCGTGTTATTTAGCAATTTATATCTCCTGTAGAATAAGTTTCAAGGCACAAGAAACACATAAATGTATTACAAAATATACGTTCATCGTTAGGCTATTAACTCACCCTTTAGAAGACAGAAGCTAATCACTGGGAAAAGGCTCTATCCCATCCATATCATCATCATCTCGATTCCTGAACTGGATGTATCCTCGGTCTTCCTCTACGAGAAGTCATCCTTAAAAACGTCACCACTCGCAAACAAAGAGAAAGCTTACCGTAATCTAATTCACACGAACCAAACACTATATAGATAAATAACGGACACTAATGAATTATAAATATATAAGTTTAAAGTACGGTATAAATAAGTATAAATCCTACATGAAAAAGTTATTAACTAATTAATTCAAAACAATTATAACGCAGCAAGGTCAGTGTGCACTGTGGAGGCAACCAAACAGGCGACTGGTCAAGCGACATGCACGTGGCCAAATAGCGTCATTCAAATTGGCAGCGCTGTATGGTTTCCATGGCAACAAGCCTTGCGTGCGTTCTAGTCGTCAAGTGTTTTTGCCCAGTGGTGCCGAACTGTCAGATTCCAACTCTGGATAATACAACTGTAGTGATTTTCAGCAGCGTGGCAAAATAAGATGTTCCACGTGCTGGGTAAAAAAAATGTTGCAAATCTTAGTTTCACAAATATTTTCGCTGTTCTGAATAACTCACACTCAACTAGGCGTTTTACTGATTGTTAGCACATACTGAAGTGCTTATTAATACTCGATGCTTCGAGATACAATTGTTCATCACTCTCTGAGTGGACTTGCTAACGTGGGTACGAGAGACCCTAACTTGTCACGTCCAGCTTGGATGGATCCAAAACTCGGTTTGACGAATGTCGGATCAGCGTTCCTGGCTTCAAGGAAGTACTCTAGTCGTTGAGCGACTAATTATGTCCAGTTCGCATATCTGCGATGGAAATACCTTTACCGTAAACATTCAATTTGGTAAATTCATACAGAATTACGAAATGATAAATCGTGCTAGCAAAATAACACGGGTTAACATGTAATAAAATATGCTCAGGAAAAATAATAGAGTGTTTCTCTGAAATCAAGAGAACATCTGATATCGTGACAAAGCTTGTGCTGGCTTCAGGGCGCGTTTCTGGTGATATTCCTTAAAATTGGCAGAGTTAAAAGTACCAATACGATTGCCAGTATGCAGGTCACCAATAACATAACTTCCGTTGTTTAGAGTCTCCAAAATTCGATTCGGTCCGATAGTAGAGCGGGAAAAAAATCCCATATACTCTATCCATAGGGTTTGAAATTCCGGGTCTTCGGATAAGAACAAAATCTCCCACGACGAGTGGATTCCTAAATTTCTTGTGTCGCATCCTCCCCAAGCGCTTCTCAGCTTGTCGATTCAATTTATGCCGGGTGGCTCCAATTCTGCTGGCATGTGAGGGTTGTAAACAAGGTGGAGTTATGAAAACTCTATTCTAAACTCAAATAGGCATTTGTTTCAAATGTAAGACCATAGGTATTTGTCCAGCACTCTCGTGTACAGTGGAATTAATGCATCTGGCTATGATAACAAGAACTTCTGTCCAGCGGCAGTGTTGATCTTGGCAGTAGAATCTACAGAATTTTGCCAAGGTAGACATCACACATTCTGCAGGGTTGCTCTCAGGATGCCTTATGGACGAAATCACATGTCCAATCTCTAATTCGTTCATGGCGTTAGCGAATTCACCTGAAGTAAACTTTGATCCGTGGTCAGTCAACAGGAACTGTGGCTTTCCTGCCTCCAGTTTCACTTGTCGTTTTATCCTCTGAATAATCTGGTTTGCCGTAGCCTTTTGGATAGATGGAGCATGGTATATTTCGTGAACACATCAATTGTCATGACAACATAACGATTACCCCGTAGAGCTTTAGGAATGGGCCCGTAAATATCCTGGGCGTAAAGTTCCCTGGGCTGTGTTGGCAGTATGGGTCTAGGTGGTTCCTTCATTAAGGGTGAAGTGTACGTGTTGCGCTGGCATGTGTCACAAGCACGTAAACACTGTCTTACGGACGTGCCTAGCCCTTTCCAAATAAACTATTCTCGAATCGTGGCTATCGTCTTGTCTGTGCCTCCGTGTTCGATAGATAGATGGACCATGAGGATAACGGTCTCCTGATATATTCTGAGAATAACAGCATGCAGCTATGTGTGGTCCTCATCAACAAATGTATACAGAGTTCGGCGATACATGAGATAATCATCGGCAGTTTGGGCTTAGTGGATGTCCTGTGCGTCCATGCGGTTCTCCAGAAATCGGATAATCCTCCTCAGTTCCTCCTCGCGTCTTTGTCCCTCTGGCAAATGACAAAGTCGGTGAAGGTGTTCTTTGCAATCTCCCTCGATGTCAATGGGGTGAATGATCGCTTCCGGGTTCCGACTGAGAATATCAGCTATTGTCCGTCCAGTGTTAAGAGTGTACTACGGGCTCTTATGGGCTTTTACATTTAGCGGACTCCCCCTGAATTCATGACTTCGAAGTCTTTAAAACTGGATTTTCACTATGTTATTTAATAGGTTAATGGTCATAGGTGGAGAGTACATGATCCTCAGCATTCATATAATGATATGTAATTCTTACATTCTTGATATGCAACATGATTTTGTAATGTATCTGACAGCAGTGTCTACGCGCTGGATGGAACAGCACGCGCGCTGTTGTATGTGTCTTAGCTCTCCACTGAACGCACGAGTCCAGATCTCTCCAAGATATTTAAAACAGTTGGAGTGTAAGGATCATTTTGTGATTTAGGTATAAGTGGCATTAAATATTTGGCTGATGTTCCGTTTGCGAAACGTAAACCCGGGGAAATTTTAAGGCACAGAGAACGACCGATAGTTTGTAACGTCTACAATTATATAAAGACCAAGAATCGGGAGAAAAGTGCTGCTGTACGTTTTTGAAAAACCCGTGATTATATTATTATTATTATTAACTACTCACGTGCAATAATGTGCGTAACAGAACTTTCATGCAGTTAAATTACACGATTTGTGCCGAATGAGAAGCTTGTAGTTTTGTGTAAAATAAACCGCTAAGGCTCATTATGAAATGGATAATGATTGTTTTGAGAAATATTTTAAAGAACAGATTGTCGCAAATTTCCCACATCAGTCTCTAGTATTTGCCATTCATTGTCCAATGTACGTTGTGCCACTGCATTTTTTGTTTACTTTCTTTCATCTATCTATACCGAGCTCGATAGCTGCAGTCACCAGTATCCAGTATTCGGGAGATAGTGGGTTCGAACCCCACTGTCGGCAGCCGTGAATATGGTTTTCCGTGGTTTCCCATTTTCACACCAGACAAATGCTGGGGCTGTACCTTAATTAAGGTCACGGCCACTTCCTTCCCACCCCTAGCCCTTTCCTGTCCTATCGTCGCCATAAGTCCTATCTGCGTCGGTGCGAAGTAAAGCAACTTGTAAAGAAAATCTGTAATCTACGCGTGTAATAATATGTGAAGTATCATATGATAAGAACAGAATTACTTGTTATTTCCGGGTACTCTCTTCGCCTCTGCAGATGAAAGTGACTCACTGGGATCCGTGTAGGTTTCGTTGCGACAGATGATTTGTATCCTGTCACTGACCTAGGCTGACCTTGGAGAATATATTGCCATATTACGTATTAAACTTGATCCGTATCTAACGGATGATTCGGATTAGCTTTCATATCATTTCAATTGTTTTGTCATAGCCATACCGTACGTAACTAAAATTCCAATATAAATAAATAGTAAATTGTCGCAGTATTTTTAATCCGTTCTAAGCATTGTTACGTAAATCAATTACTATCCTCGGCTCCCCCACTCCTTAGGGGAATAACTCAGTCTTTATCTTTATTAAAAACTGTTCATCCAAATTCTGTTATTCTTACGGGAATTATAGTAAAAGTTTGCAGATTATAATGGCGCGAAGGATCGAAATTCCGTCGGAATGAGGAACTTGCTGATATTCAGTCTGGCAGCGGGCTATATTACTCGTGTGGAGTGCTGTACAATAGCTGCCCTTCTAAACTCGCTAGGCGTGGCAATGCTTGTGCTATAAGAGCCCGTAGTACACTCTTAACTCTGGACGGACAATAGCACATTCTCCTTACCGGGTCGATGCTCGATCACTAGATCAAACTGCTGGAGAAACAGCGTCCAGCGCATGATCCTATCGCTTTCCAGTCTTGTCTTTAAGATGAAGGTCAAAGCGTGATGGTCAGTCCTTATCACGATCCTCTGTCCCCACAAAAGTTTGCGCCAATATTCCACGGCATACATGATAGCAAGTGCTTCGATCTCCGTCGTAAAGTAGCTTGATTCGTGTGGTCTCAATCTCCTACTTAGAAAAGCAATGTAGTGGTGTTTTAGTTCCTCATCTTCCTGTAGCCAAATGGCTCATATGCCTACAGAAGATACATCGGTCTCCACAATGAAATTCCTGGAGTAGTCAGGATATTCCAAGGTAATGGATTCCACTAGCATTTTCTTAGTACGTTCAAATGCTTCAGCACATTCTTCGCTCCATGCCCACCGAGTCTTCTTCTTCAATAATCCCTGCAATGGAGCAACAGTTACGAATACTCCGGGCAGTGAGCGGCAAAGAACTGAACCACACCCAAGAATTACCTCACGTGTTTCACACGGGTAGGTGTCGGAAATGACGAAATGGCTTGAATTTTCGCCGGGTTTGGTCGATATCCTTGTCCACTTATTATATGACACACAAATTTAATCTCATTCTGGAAGAATCTGCATTTGTCACAGGTCACCTTAAAATTGGCCTGCCGAAGATTTTGAAAAACGAGACGAAGAGTTGTGAAATGGTCTTCTTCGGTTTCTGAGTCTATAATTATGTCATCAATATAGCAAATGATCTTCTCCTTCGCCTGGTGTTAAGTTAGCATGTAAGGCACGGATTAATGCGGATCCCGCATTCTTCAATCCTAAAGGTAGCTTGCGAAATACATAGGTAGTTTGTCCAAATAAAAATCCTGTGTAATTTTGCATATACTCAGATAGTTTTATGTGATAGTAAGATTGTTCCAGGTCTAACGATGTTAAATATTCTTTGCCTTTAAATTTCCGCAGGATGTCCCTTATCCTAGGCGGTCGGCCATGCTCGGGGCTAAACGCTCTTTTAAGGCCCTGGCACCCAAGCACAGTCTTAAACTGCCGTCGACTTTAACCACAGTAGTCCTCGGATTAACATAAGAAGTTGGTGCCTTCTTAATTAAATTTGCTGCTTCCATCTCCTGAAGTTTTCTCGCAGCTTCTTCACGATGCTTCTCCGCAATCGGATAGACTTTCTTTTGAAACGGAGAGTCGTCTAGTACCACAAGATCGTACTGAAAGTTCCTGATCTCTCCGGGCATAGTGTCGAATATATCAGAAAATTCGGTCAATAATGCCTCCAGCTTGGCATTCACGGGTCCTGTTTGGTGTTCCCCGTCTTTACATCCTTCCTGTGCGTCATCCACATCCATAGAATTAAACATCTCGACAATATTGGCGTCCGTGTATAACTCAGGATCGTCTTCAATCAAGTTCATTGAAATGGGTTCATTAGGCTTGAACTCAATCGTATTCCGTCCCATATCAACAATTCCATCGTATTTTCGCATAAAATATGCACCTAGTATGGCCTCATATCTTAAATCTTTGAGTACCAAAAATTGATGTAAGTACACGTGGCTGTCGATTTGCAAAGTGCACAAAACCTGTACTTTGCACTTCACCGTGTGGTCAGGAATAATCCCTCATACTCTGATGGCAGAAACTGGTAATTCTGTCACGTTAGCTAGTGTCTTCAGCGTTGCATGAAAATCTGCTGACAGTACACTGATCATGGCTCCGGTGTCAATCAATACAGAAACTGGGCAATCGGTGATTTTTGCCGATATCATGGGCAAACTTGTTAATTCAACGTCGTTCGTATTTTGTCGTTCGTCAAGTAGATTGTTTGAATTGGCTCCCAGAGTAAAATAGTAGCAGTTACTCTGGTGTCAATCACCTTAGAATCTATTTCTGTTTTGACGGGTTTCTTTTCCTTTGGACGTCCCTGGCTGGTCATGTTCAGGAGACTCCTCTGGAACATCTTGTATATCCCTTGGTGTTCGGTCTGCGTCCACCTCTTCATTTCTGTCGTAGAGTTGCCTAATGTACTCCCGACTCTCTTCTGCACGTCCTCGCTAATCGCGGTCTACCTGATAATGGGGATCCCGGTCCCTGCGATAACCTCCGCTATATCGGTAATCCCCACGAATCTGTCCTGTCTGCTGGGCTCAAGGTGTATCATTATTCCCCCGACGGTCATTGTTCTGGCGACGGTTGTCGTTCGCCCTATTGTCGAATCGCCTTCCCCAGTAACTTTGGTTATACGGCTGTCGATTTCTGTCATAGGGTGTCCTGTTGCATTGACGGCGGTCAGGTCCTACATTTCCCTGCTGGTACGGTGTATTGACTATCTGCGTCGGTTTCGACGTCTGACAAACCTTGTCGACGGTAGTAAGGTTTACATTGCGGGTGTCTCCCCTAGGTCTGTGAATAGCGAACTGTTCACTACTTGAGTCCAGTCTCCTCAATATTTGGACACACTCAAGAAATGTTTTAGCATCAGCTGCTATCAAAACTCTTTGCACGTCGGCTGGATATTGCCTTGTAATCGTGTGAATAAGCTCTTGCTCTGACAGTAGTGGCTGTAAACATCGCAGTTGCGCTAATTGGGCAGAGAATTAATTCGCATACCACGTTGGTGTATTAGAGCTATATCGTTTTGTGTACATCTCAGCACGTATCCCCTGCTGGATGTCACTTGACCAATATGTTCTTAGTAATGCTTCACGGAAATCTGGGTATCCGGAGAATGAATAGCGAAAAGCTCCAATCTATGTACTTGCTTGTCCATCAAGCAAAAGCTCGATCACCCTGAGTTCCTTCTCAGGGGTTACCATAGTGTCACGTAAGTAACATCAGCCAAAAATTCAACTGGGCCGATACTCCTACCAGTTCCCGAGAAGTGAACAGGCTGCTTCTCTCGTGAGCGGATGATCATAACATTCTCGATTTGTGATTGTGCACGCATAGGTGTAAATGTCGGTGTGTTATAATTCAACTGCACAGGTGGTTTTGTTTGTATGGCAGTACTAGAAAATTCGGTCTGTGATGTTACCGACGGTACAAATGTTGGCGTTATAGTATATAACGACTGTGGTTGTGTCATAGTAGGTACAAGTTTAGGTTGTGCCTCTATTCGCTCGAGCAATCGTCTCTCCAACTGTTCTATATCTGGTGCCGTTATGTGCTCAGACTGGCTACTAATCTCGTTAATTTGTAGTTCTATTCTTTCAATTTTCCCACGAAGACACTCGTCTACTTCCTTGACGGTCTTCCTGACATTGTAGCTTAACTGCAGCCTTTCAGGAAGGGCGACTTCTTCGATACGCTTCCGAAGAAAGTCGACGTTATCCTTGACGTTTGATACTTGACCTTGCATGCTAGTTTTAGTTTCATTCAGGTTTCCCTTCAAAATGTCGATGTCCATGCTGAGTTCCTCTTTATTGGCATCGATTTTTCCTTTGAGTTCCTTGACGGTGTTCGTGATATCGGTCACGTTCTTTGAATTAGCGGCGAGTTCATCACGGAACTTGATCATATCGTCCGCAATCCCTTTAACATTGGTATTCACTGCTACAGCGGCTCCCCTCATAAGTCTGAGTCCTACGTTAACAGTAGCAATCTCCTTCCTGACATTCCGTACAAATCCCTCAATGTTCACTACTCGATTGCCTAATTGATCCTTGGCCTCATCAATAGCATCACGCAGTTCATCAAGACAAGCGTTAACATTCGTCCTGTTTGTCTGAAGATCGGCTCGCATGTCAATTTGCACCCGTTCTATCGTTTCTTGAATCGGGGTAGTCCCTCGTCAAATCCTGTCATTGATATTCTCGACGTTCCCATCTAATTCACTTATAATGAGGTAAGGGGTCTCTGCCCAATCAATACTTTTCTTTATAGGCAACTAAAAGACCCCTTACCCCATTATAAGTGAATTTGTACACGTCAAAATGGAAAACCTTCCAGTTAATCTTGTTCCCATCTAAAGCGGTCAACCGGTTTTGTACTTTGTTTCTGGCGAGGTTCATCTCCTCTATCAAATTATCTAATCTATCATGAGCATTCTGTTGGTGCCTTAGAACGTCAACCCTGACAGTTGCTAAACCTGCAGTTAAATTAGCGTTGGCCTCCGTTCAGTTATTTTCAATGTCCACTCTAACCTGATTAAGATCAGCTCTGACATTATTGAGGTCACCCCTAACTTGATTTAGAGAACCTGTGTTGGCTTCCAGATCGCCACTAATATTGTTCAATGCGGCAGTATTTGTCAATACAGTAGCGTTAGCGTGTCCTAATGCATGTGTATTTTGACCTAAGTCACCTCTGACTTCGCCTAAATCACCTCTGACTACACCTAAGTCACCTCTGACTTGATCCAAGTTATCAGTATTTGCACCTAATTCACCTCTGACTTCGCCTAAATCACCTCTGACTTGACCTAAGGCAGTCCTAATCAGTTGGCATTCATATTTGCCATCATACCTTCCAAAACACAACGAACTGGCGCCTCATCCATAATACACAAATATAAATCTTAGAGAAAGAAAGAGATATCCTTAAGATAAGCCTACAACTATGAAGATGAAATTATTATGGAACGTCACGAGTACAGCTGTATTCCACAATCGAAGTGCTTCTACATTTACTAACAAAAACAAGCAAAATTCGGCGGTAGTTATTCGTCTCTCATCGCATTTCCTCAGGGTCCACGCTTCGCTACCATAGCAAAGTACTGGTCTTGCTAAGGTTTTGTAAACTCTTGTTCGGGTGTGTTTTTGAACTAATGATGGTCTAAAACTTTATTGATGATTCCTAAACTTCTGTTGAATTTAAAGATTTTCTCAGGTATGTCCATTTCTTCAAGGAAAGACAGTTTGTAACCAAGGTATTTAAAATCGTTTACTCTTTCCAAAATGTTATTATCCAAGCAGATCTTACTTCTTATTGGTTCCGTGCCACAGAATGCCATTATCTTAGTTTTCTCTGCAATCTAAAATAGTACAATTTGCGCACAACTCGTTGCAATACGTTGCTCAACAGTGACAAAAGTTTCACTTATGAAATTCAATACCCACAGTTTATTTGAGATTAATTTTCCACCTCGTGGACTTCGTGATTTTCAGCAGCGTGGCGAAATATGATGTCCCACGTGCTGGGTACAAAAAAGTTGCAAATCATAGTTTCACAAATATTTTCACTGTTCTGAATAACTCACGCTCAACTAGGCGTTTTACTGATTGTTAGCACACACTGAAGTGCTTATTAATACTCGATGCTTTAAGATACAATTGTTCATCACTCTCTGAGTGGACTTGGTAGCGTGGGTACGACAGACCAAAACTCGGTTTGACGAACGCCGGATGAGCGTTCCTGGCTTCAAGGAAGTACTCTAGTCGTTGAGGGACTAATTATGTCCAGTTTGCATATCTGCGTTGGAAATACCTTTACCGTAAACATTCAAATTGGTAAATTCATACGGAATTACGAAATGATAAACCCCGAGACTCGTGGTAGCAAAATATGTAATAAAATAAAGATTAAAGAAGCTCTGGAAGGAGAAGAGGAAGTTGAGAAGCCATTACAACTAATATTGTACTGTAGTGTATATGGATTGATTTAAGTGCTCCAATGTGGGCGTAAACTATGTAAATAAATAAAATATGCTCCGGAAAAATAATAGAGGGTTTCTCCGAAATCATGAGAACATCCGATATCGTGACAAAACTCGTGCTGTCTTCGGGGTGCGTTCTGTGCTGTGGCAAAGCACTCACACATCCCTTCAAGGAAAATATCACCGGGGATGAGCTCACACGGGCTCAATATGTTACGAGAATCGAGAAAGAATAGCAACCAGTGTTGGTGAAGATACAGTTCAGAAGCGGTGATGCGAGTATTATAGAGTGTAGTTACAGATACGAACAGACTAAGTTGTTTAATCGTCACTACAACGAAGTGGACAGTATTTGAGTGTAAATTGTAAAGCATTATTGGAAGTGTGAACAAGTGAACGAACTTTACTACTACCATTAAATATTATTCGACTCGATTATGAAAATGTTATTTCAATTGAGATTGGGAAGGACATTGTTTGACATTATGGAAGTGATGATGGTTATGGGATAAATATGCAATGGGAAATGTAACCTGCAAGATGAATTCGAGAATATCAGGAGTGACTTAGAATATTTGGTGATGATATTTTCTCGATAGTTTCAATGATCACGAACTTATGAATATAAAACAGACTAATCATTCTTAGAAGAGATTGAAAGAATTCTACACAGAAGGCATGAAGAACAGATGAGCGGAACGAGAAGAAGAACAAGAAAGAAGGTCCTGAACCGGAAATCGATCGAGGGAGAAGACCGAGGACAGGAGATGCAGTTCGGAAAGGCAAAACATCTTGGAGCTGTAAGGTGTAACATCTTGGTGGAGAACAAAAGTTTGGTGCTTTTCAGTCGGTCAACACGAATGTACCCAAATGAGTTGGGTTATACCCTAATCCTGAAAAAAATTACATGAGATTAATAAAATACACTTGGATGACCAGTAGCGATCGTCAAGCGATCATCATCAGATCCATTACACTTAGGCTATAAATTCTATGTCTGAAAATACGGGTGAAAATATTTACAATACTTACACTTATGCTTATACTTATACTTACAGTGTGTAGGGAGAAGGTTTGGAAAGCAATGGAAAACATGGGAGTGGAAAAAGAGACTGTAGGCAGAGTGAAGGAGATGTATTGTGGAAGTGTGAGTTGTGTGAAAGTTGGAGGGGAAAGAACAGACTGGTTCAGACAAATGAGTGGCCTGAAACAGGGTAGTGCACTGTCACCCCTTCTCTTTATTGTGGTTATGGACGAGGTAATGACACGGATAGCAGGAAAGATAGGAGAAGATAAGATGAAGGCAATGGTGTTTGCAGATGATCTCATGGTCTGGGGAAACAAGGAGGAGGAAATCCAGGAGCAACTGAAGGCTTGGGAAGAAACAGTGGGAGAGTACGGATGGAAGTTCAACATCAGTAAATGTGAGGTCCTGTTAACGACCAGGAGAAAGGACAGACCAATGAGTGGGATAACACTTGGAGGTGGACAGCTGAAGAAGGTGGAAAGTCTCAAGTACTTGGGAAGTATAGTGGAGGAGAATGGGAGAAATGACAAAGAGATTACGGAACGTGGCAGACAGGCAGAAGCATTTCTGAGAAGCATTAGGAGCTTAGTGTGGAATAAAGATGTCCCACAAAAAAGCAAGGAAGTGTTATACAGAAGCTACTATATCCCGATACTGACCTATGCTTCAGAAACGTGGACAATGAAGAAAAGAGACATAAGGATCGGAGTAACAAGAAGAGACAGGGTGAGGAATGAAAAGGTCAGGGAAATGGTGAAAGAGGAGCCCTTGCAAGGTAGGATTGAGACATCAAGACTGAGGTGGTATGGACACTTAAAGAGAATGGATGAGAAGAAGATTCCCAAGAGGATACATGAGATGCAGATGCAGAAGAAACGACCAAGGGGAAGACCAAGAGATAGATGGCTGAAAGGAGTGGAGGAATGTGTCAAGAAGAGAGGCGAGGACTGGACCAGAGTGACAGCGGAGAGGTGGTGGGAAGAAAGGACTAAGTGGCGAGGCTTATGTTCCAAACAGACCCAGCCTGGGGCTGGAAACTGTACAAGATGATGATGATGATGACACTTATACTTACACTTATTTAGTTGCAGTCTTGGTAATGCAGCTCGTCGGTATTTGTTAGTTGTAGTCTATATGATGTTTTGGTGAGATGCTGGAAGTGGTGATAGAACTCCGGAATTTGCCTGTTTGGAGTGACTATGTAGTTATTTGAAAAGCACCAAACTTTTGTTTACTAAGGCAAAACTGAAAAATGGCTTCAAACCCCATAATCTTGGCGGAGTTAGGTGTAACTTCTTGATGCTGTAAGGCGAATGCTAGGATGGAACCCGAATCCAGGAAAGTACGAGACGCATGAACCGCATCATGGAAAGTAGTTCATGATTTTCTTCTAGATATCTATACGTGACATAAAGTAAGAAAAGAATTCTCTTCAGTAGTCCTTTTGTAAGAGATCTGTGATAGTATTTGAGTGACCATTTTCGACGTTGATTCATATTTAATATTTTATTAGTATCATTGGGAAGCCTCCGTGGCTTAGGCGGCAGCATGCCGGCCTCTCACCGCTGGGTCCGTGGTTCAAATCCCGGTCACTCCAAGTGAGATCTGTGCTGGACAGAACGGAGGCAGACAGGTTTTTCTCCGGGTACTCTGATTTTCCCTGTCAAAATTTCATTCCAGCAACACTCTCCACTATCATTTCATTTCATCTGTCATTCATTTAATCATTGCCCCAGAGGAGTGCGTCAAGCCGCGGCAGCCGGCACAGTTCATTTCCTCGCCGCTAGATGGGGGCTTCATTCATTCCATTCCTGACCCGGTCGGAGACTGGAAGCAGGCTGTGGATATTCATTTTTCATTAGTATCATTGGAGGATTTTTAGTAGTTGCTTTTTGTTTCTTAAATTTTATTATGTCTCGTTTGGTTGGTATTTTATTAGTTGAGCAGCGTGATATTTCAGGATGGATGATTTGAGTCCGAGTTTTGACTTCTTTCGGTATTTTTTTTTAAATTCTCTTGCAACTTTGGATTAATGATCTTGGCGATTGAGATTTTCGTATTTTGTTGTCTGTATTATCTGATTCGACTTTTTCAGATATACATATATTTTTTAAATTAAACAAAGTTAGGATGATCATTTTTTTATTTTTTTTATTTTTTATCAGCGATAGGACGTTTATTTTGTCAACATTATGACAAGTCGGATGAAGAACATTTCTCGTAAGAAGTTCAATATGTATAAAAATGAATAATGAAAATGAACATTTGTATTGTTGTCATGATGGACAATATTTTATATAAATAGAATTATTTTCATAAATATTTGAATGCCAAATAAAAGACAAAGGATGTTTTTGAGAAACATAAAATTAGATTATGTCACATAAAATATGTTTTATCAGTGACGGTTGAGAAAAGCGAGTTAAGATTTGATGAAGCTATTAATATTATGAGATTTTATTAAAATACCAGATTTGTTAATTGGAATTACGAACCAATGACTGGTACAGGTGCTGTAATTAGGTGATTAGCTGATATTTTTGGAGCATTTTGGTTAAATGTCTTGTTAAAATGTAGACAGCTATGACGTATTTATTGAATGAAGTGATATAGAAATTATTCCCTTGTACTGGAGGAGAATGTTATACTCTTTAAGTATAGTAATAATAATAATAATATCGTATGGCCTCGGGTGCCTGGTGCAAGCTTTGCTATTTGACACCCAGAGGGTAGCTTGCGTGTCGAATTTCGTAGTTCCTTGACTATGAAAGTCAAGGAGGTTAGATGTTAGATATCTAATCTCCTTGAACACAATAGCACTTTCTAGTAGAGAAATGAGGAACTTTGTGCTGGCGGAAACTCCCGAGATTAATTTTGCCATTATGAACTCGGCCTACTGAATTCAAATGGGTTCTTTGACATGCCAACATCGTATGACATGCGTATCGTATTTTTGCCGCCTTTCAAAAATCACTTACCACGGTCAGGGGCGAACCTGCAATCTTGGGGTTAGTAGACCGACACGCTATCCACTCACCCACCGTGGCAAGCTTTTAAGTATAGTAACAATGAGCTATAACAGCATTGTTGGTGTTAGATGGAGTTGTGTTATTGAAAGAATTATTTTGCGGCGATATTCCGTTTGTGATGAGTCATTGTGCAAAGATGTTTGAGAAAGTTTTGGAAAGGAGAATTAGGACAAGGATAGAAGGAGGGATGAGGGAAGAACAACATGGCTTCAGAACGGGAAGATCTACAGTGGATTTGATTTTTGCTGTAAGGCAGTTACAAGAACAGCACTATGAATATGGAACAGATCTACTGATGGCCTTCCTGGACATTGAGAAAGCATATGACAGTGTATGCAGAAACAAAGTATGGAAGTCCCTGGAGGATAGAGGAGTAGAAAAATGGACTATAAGGAGGATAAAGGAGGTGTACAAGGGAAGCGTGAGCTGTGTGAAAGTGGGAGGAGAGAGATCGGACTGGTTGGAACAGAGAAACGGCCTGAAACAAGGAAGTGCACTGTCACCGTTTCTCTTCATTGTGGTGATGGATGACATAATGACCCGAGTGGCACAAGTAACTGGGGAAGGAAAGATGAAAGCAATGGTGTTTGCAGATGATTTGATGATTTGGGGAAACGAGGAGGAGGAGGATGTACAGGAACAGTTGGACGTGTGGGAAGGAATAATAAAAGGGTATGGGATGAAATTTATCATAACTAAGAGTGAGATGGTGATCACAACAAGGAAGAAGGAAAGATCCACAACGGGAATAACAATTGGTGGGAAACAGCTGGAGAAAGTGTAGAGTTTCGAGTATCTGGAAAGCCTGATACAAGATGATGGAAGAAACGATAGAGAAATAGATGAGCGGGGGAGACAGGCAGAAGCATTCCGGAGGAGTGTGAGAAGCATGTGATGGAGCAAGGATATCCCTCAGAACAGCAAAAATATCATATATGGGACGTACTATGTCCCTATCCTGACGTATGCCTCGGAGACCTGGGTTATGAAAGGAAGGGAGAAGAGCAAAATACAGGCCAGTGAGATGAGGTTCTTGAGAAGCAGTATTGGAGCTACAAAGATGGACAGAATAAGAAATGAGAGGACCAGAGAATTAATGAAGGAGGAACCATTACAGGATGGTATAGAGACCGAGAGGAAGACTGAGAGATAGGTGGCTGAAGGGGGTGGAACATAGCGTGAAGAAGAGAAGAGAAGACTGGACAAGGGTGGAGGCTGAGAGATGGTGGGAAGACAGAAGACGTTGGAGAGACTTGTGTTCCAAACAGACCCGGCCAGTGGCTGGAAACTGTGCAAGATGATGATGATGATTCCGTTTATGGAACATGAGTTGGTTTAATGAAGCAATTGTGCTAAATGGAGTAAAAATTTGCTGGTATTAGACGATTCATTTTGTGATAGACTGTGACCGATATCGCATGGTTTTGAGAGCTCTGGCAACGTCGCATAGCAGGAGTAAGAAAGCAAGCGGAAGTAACCTGAGGTTGATGTTTTTACGTCATGGACATAGTCGACAGCATGACTAGGCGAAGGTTCCAGAAGCGTAGAGGGCGCTGATGAGCTCCAGGAAAAGTCAAGGTGGAAAGGTCACGTCGGAGAAGCGGGTCACTTTATTTTGCATCACCGTACAACGAAGTTCACTTTCTTTTGTGTCGCCGTACGCCGAAGTTCATCTTTATTTTTGTGTCGCTGCACGCTGAAGTTCCAAACAAGTCTGTAGTAGCAGTCGTACCGTGGCCGCTTGGAACCAGTGCGGTATTCCGACAGTTTTTGGGACATAGCTGAAAGGCTCAGTATTATTTCTTGCGTGGACAGCTCTGTATTAACGAATACTAAAGCCGAATGTGGCGAGGTGATATTATAACGCAGATCATAATGCATTATGTTGTGGGACACTAGTCATTTGTACGACGAAGTGCGAGCAGACACACGTGGTGTCTCAAGCTTTACTAGGTACAGGACTGTATGGGCCGTGCGCGATATAATTGACGCCCAGAACATATGAACGAAGCGATGTGCTTTTGTTTGACGAGCAGACAAATGAGTATCCAGGGTCAGTGAACTATGAGAGATAAACTGAGTGTAGTCCAAATATAGAGCGACATTCAAGGCCAAGGACGGACGTAATCTCTTATGAGTGCAGGCTGGTGTAGATGCGTACGATATAACCTGTGCCGTTATAAAGTTAATATCACGGCCATAAGTTGATATTACTTGGCATATTCGACATGAAGATTGCAACGATGTATTGGACGGGCATAAAGGCTATCAGTACAGACCAGTGCGAGTTTTGTGTCAAGAACTTTACGAGCGAAGAGATGACAAGCTAAGTCTAGAAATGTGGAGGCTGTTACGATGACGTGGAAACGAAGGCGAGCCAGAACCATGGACACCCCGAGGGTCGCGAGCTGGATCCAGGACGAGAGGGGAGGATGTTCAATGCGAAGAACGTGGACCCAAACCCCCAGGAAACGTGTCAGCGGAACCAAGACTGAGGTGGTCGAAAGGTACTGAAAACCATGTTAATTCTTAAGTAGTGGTTAATGGGTAGTGGTTACTAAGATTTGGACAGATGGGCTAAAATCGAAATAGAAGTTAATCAAAAAGATAAAATGCGATAAAATGACAAGATTATTAGGATAGTAAATTTTAAGTTTTATTTTGAGAGATTAATGCAGTCATATTTAGGGTTTAAAATAAATATATGGATGCTTTAAAATATAATCTGAGTACAGGGATCTTTCAGCGTGTTAAGTCGCTGTGTTCTTTGAATTAGTGCAACCTGGATGACAATTTATGGTTTGAACAGGCTTAAATTACAGGGGATTCATTTACACTTAATGGGCCACTTTTTGTGCGCACATCATGATATTTACACTAAACACTCACACGACACTGAGGTTTCCCTTTACATGCTAACATGAGGAGATGCGTTTGGTAGGTGACTGATACAAGGTTGTGTAAATAATGATACTGCATTGATAAAATAGCAGGGTTGCCTAATACGAAGTTATGATGAAACTAAAGGTTCTCGCTATAGCGAGGTGATTAAAATAAATGATTATAATTAATGTTACGTGATAGGTTCAAGTATATGAAATTTTGAGGCAATTGTCAGTTGAAAATAATACAGATAGGCAGAGGCCATCTACTTAAATGTTTATGGTGTATTTATGAATATGTGAAGAGCATGCAGTGATTAACAAATAAATAAATAAATATCTGGAATCATAAAGATGTTACAATGTAAAGTAGGCCTAATAAATGTAAAAGCCAACTACTAGTCATTTTTCTGAGTGAGGCACAGCTGAACGAAAACCAGTGAAAATAATAATGAAAGTATTTAATCCATGAATAAAAGGTCTGAAAATAAATTCTTTAACGCCAGTGACATCCATATATAATTTTGTTTTTCTATTTTGGTGATTACATTTAGTTAGAAGGAGATCGAATGAGGCAACAATTTTTTTTCTTTGAATATTTTCTCAGATTTATGCACCTGCTCATTTATGGACTATTCAACGGAGAGGTGACATAGCATTTTGAAGTAATGGTTGTAATACTAGGGTGATATAGCTCTGATCTCCGTAAGTTATTTTGTATCCAATGATTAGGACGCCCGGAGATTTTTGTCCTCATTAATTTGAATTTTGCTTCTGCGTCATTTATTTATTTGCACATCAAGAGTAATTTTGAGAAGTCTCCGAGCGAAGGTAGGCTTCTGTGTTTGATTTTATGTATTTAGTGGTGTGGTTCTGTAATAAATGGTGGATGAGTTTTATTTTATCAGCAGAGTTTTTTGTCATTCTTGTTCGTTGTCATACTTGTGTGTCCACCGGATCAATTTTGGGATTTTACCCCAGTTGTACCCCTCATTATAAAGACCCCGGGATTGCTTGAATCTCGTTCCCGACATAGTTTTTTTTAAGGCCAAAATTGATTCGGACATTCAAGATTTTTTTTTCTTTTCGAGTTGTACCGAATTCTGGGTGAGGGTTGACGTGTGTGTCGGGCCACCCAATTCAAAGCCAGATTATCGGGCACAAGACGGTTGGAACAAGACATGGTGTCAGTAAACAGCTGATCAGGAATAAGATGAAAGTTATAGTTTGATCATTTGGTTTAATGTCATCGGAAAGTAATTGGTTCTGGTATTTATTGTAAGAGTGTATAAGATAATTATTATCTTTATTTGTAATTTTTTAATGACTTGGAGGAAGTTCGATTTTGAGATAATGTAGGCTTCATTGAACGGGTTATTGATCCCTATATTGTCTATTAACCCTAATTATGACTCAAGTTAGTGGAATATTGTTTTCATAAAGGAAAGTTTTCTTATGGATGGAAAGGAAACTGTAAATGCAAAGAAATTTGTAATATATGTAACTTTTAACAATAATTTGAATTGGCAATTTTTCTAGGTTTGGGCCATGTCTTGTGTGGGGTTTCGCCTTGGACACCAAGCTGGCTCAACAGCGGGCTCTTGGTGTCCCCGTCCGGACCCCCACAGGAGTAGTGAACTGCGCGCTACCTCCCTTCTTATGCAGCACAACTGCATCTCTTACCTGCAAGAACTAAAAGCTGAGTATTAGTTCACTGGCCGTGAAAGCCAATATACCATCTTTTTGGAAGCCTTCATGGGGAGGTTTCGGCTGCTTGAGCTTTTAGTTCTCGCAGGTAAGAGATGCAGTTGCACTCTATATAAAGGGAGGTAGCGCGCAGTTTGCTACTCCTGTGGGGGTCCAGGCGGGGTCACGAAGAGCTCGCCGATGAGCCAGCTTGGTGTCCTAGGCGAAACCCCACACAAGACACGGCACAAACCTAGAAAATTGCTGAGTTTTAATTCACTGGCCGTGAAAGCCAATATACTATCTTTTTGGAAGCCTTTATAGGGAGGTTGTGGCTGCTTGAGCTTTTAGTTCTTGCAGGCAAGAGATGCAGTTGCACTCAATATAAAGGGAGGTAGCACGCAGTTCGCTACTCCTGTGGGGGTCCAGGCGGGGACACCAAGAGCCCGCCGATTAGCCAGCTTGATGTCCCAGGCGAAACCCCACACAAGACGCGGCACAAACCTAGAAAAATTGCTAAGTTTTATTTCACTGGCCTTGAAAGTCAATATACCATCTTTTTGGAAGCCTTGATAGGGAGGTTGTGGCTGCTTGAGCTTTTAGTTCTTGCAGGTAAGAGATGCAGTTGCACTCAATATAAAGGGAGGTAGCACGCAGTTCGCTACTCCTGTGGGGGTCCAGGCGGGGACACCAAGAGCCCGCCGATTAGCCAGCTTGATGTCCCAGGCGAAACCCCACACAAGACACGGCACAAACCTAGAAAAATTGCTAAGTTTTATTTCACTGGCCTTGAAAGTCAATATACCAATAATTAGAATGATAGAGTAAATATAATCATATTTAGATTAGGACTAGCGTAGGAATCGGGAGTTTTGTGTAGACTAAGACTTATTTGTTGTAATAGCAACGGGCCATCTTTTACGATGGTTTTAAATAATTTAATTATTTTGTTGATAATCCTGAAAACTTGGACGCAGCAGTGAGGTGTCAATAATTATTTTATTTGTATCTTAATGTTAAGCTCATAGCTAGCATTTGTTTTCCAATTTAATTTGTTGTGGTGTTAGAATTTGATTATGTCATTCATTGTTAATTGTGGCGAATTTTTTAATAAACATGACATATTTACGTATGCTTGCAATTTTTTCTATAGCTTTGCGTTATATTTTATAGTAGTGGTGTTAAGGTAAGAATGCTATGGTTGTAGAATTGTGGCTTGACCTACAACCTATTCCCGTTACGCCCGAGATTCGAAAGATTCTCACCATCCAGTATTATAGTTAACTGAACACAGTACAGAAGAACTATAGCATTTCTTGGTTTATATGTTCCTTATTCCAGTGTGTGTTTGCCAACAGCTTTTGGTAGTTATTTCTGGCCGGATACTACTAGATGCTGCGATCCTTTTTTTCATCTTCGGATTTTGGCTGACATCTCACATGGAAATAAGGGCAGAGTACCAGCATTATATACATGCCTTATTCACTGTCATCATTCCACAACAAACACGTTTCATATACAATTTTACAAGATTTTACTCCCAATTTGTACCTCTAAAAATAGGGAAGATTGATGATTGTAATATTAACAAGAATGAAAACATTTTAATCAAATAAAACACAAGAAGTACAGTACAAATTTAATGTAGTATTTAAAGACTTATAATTTGATCTAACTTTCTATTGTATATCAGAGTGTTAATATGTAATCTGATGAAGTCCAAAACGTATAACTAGTATATAAGACCCATTTTATAACTAATGTATCACATCCTAACCATAAATATTTTGTATATTTTTAAAATTTCCTCTATTGTACTATGAACCACCATTCTCAGCCCTGTCTACTCCATGTGCCATTAATCTGATTATGCTATGAACCTCCATGCTCGACCCTGTCTGCCCCGGTATTTCCCAATGGTTCCTCAACAGGCTGCTCTTAGTTTGTTGTTGCTCATTTTAGGGACTGCGACATCATGGTTATATAGCCTCATGTATTTAGGTGTGTATGTAATTTGTGTAACCTGATAATGGTGACTGTACTAGTGCATGTATTTGTAAATTGGGGATAGGATAGGGAAGGAGGTGGCTGTGTCCTTGAGTTAGAAACCATCCCAGTATTTGACTGGAGTATAAATGGGAAACCATAGCAAACCACTTCCAGGATGGCTGACTTGTGAATCGAACTCTCCGCATCTCACGTTTCTCTCACAAGGCTGAGTGTATTCCGTTCCATCCCTCTCACCAGAACTAAAATTTTCTTGTCAGAGCCGGGAATTGAACACAGACCTCCAGGGCAACAGCCAAGAATGCTGTCCGCTACACCACAAGGTGGTCACTGCTCTTAACTGTTTACACTATCAACCCCCAAGCTGTGTCACAACATGCCGATAAGAGTAAAAATAATCTTCCCCAGGCCCTTGAGGTGAATAGAAAATCACAATCACTCACTGACACACTCAAGAATCGAAGAAAGATGCAGGACAAATATAAAAGGAAACAATTTTTTGTTTGCAGACACCCCCCGAAGAAATGCAGTAGGTCCACAAACCAAGTTGTCAAAATAGCTCTTTTCAGGACAGTACATGCAAAGATGTAAAAAATAGGCCAAAAATATTGGAATCCTCCAAGATATATGCAGATTTGACAAAATAGTTTCATGCGATAGAATCAACTCGAAGACTCACGTTGAAGACAGCCAAGACAATATGAGATTCCCAACACATACTTACATGCAGATACAATGAACAATAGTATGCTACAAGCAAAGCTTACATGTCACGCAATGATTCGCAGATGAAGCCCACAATAAAAGCAAGAAAAATGTACAATTTTACCCCAAAAATACAAGGTCAATGTTTGCACATAAAATGAAATAAAATCAAAAGGTCTCTTACCTTATAACAATGTAACAAAGCAAAAATGAGCTCCTCCCCAGGCACGGCACCTTGCCGGCCAGGAGAGAACCCACAACCAGCCAAGACAGATGAGCCCAAGACGCTCACAAAGGGCAACACCATGCCAAACAACGAGCTGCATTCCTTCTTTCATATCCGACACAAAGACAGAAAGGAATGAAACCCCCATCAAACATTGAAGGTTTCCCCAAGTGTTCAATAAAATTAAAAAAAGCATTTGCTTGCTGAAAACATGTAAATCCGGAACCATGATTCCCTATGCCCCGGTATTTTATGTCTGATCCTTGGAAAGTATGACTGCTGGTGCTCTTTGTCTGCTCTAGACAGGCTGACCAGGTGTCTGGCCTTTAGATGACTTTTCCTTCTTTTAGGCACTGTCCTTCTATCCTCCAGGCATTTGAAAACATGTTTAAATGCATGGCATTTTAAAAGATATGACTTTCGGAAATTTACCTCTAACAAAAATGAGTTATAATTTACCTTCACAAAAGCAGAAAGTTCATCATCGTAATCAATTTATTGCTCTAGCGAACTGGGTACAATTTGTGAATCTCTTTCACTTTATTTTATCCAAAAATACTTTGTCTTTGAAGATGGTCTTGACATAGCCTCCTCCCATCTAGTCACCTTCTTCTTGGTCTTCCTCTTGTTCTTGTTGTAACTTCTACCTCCATCTGCCTTCTCCCCACTCTTCCATTCTCATAACATCCAAGTGGGGTGTGGTGGCTCAGCGGTCAAGCTGTCTGCCTCTCACCAAGGCGGACCGGGTTCGATACCCGGTCAATGCATATGAGATTTTCGAAGTTGAATGCCATATCCTGTGGTTCGGATTCGACGTAAAAGAGTGGTCCCATGGCTCATGATTGCGAGATTAACGGTCACATTAAACTACTATCTTCATTCTTTTTCATAACATCCAAACCGTTTCATCCTTGATCTGGCAATATTTTCGCATAAGTTTTCTTAATGGGTTAAGGGGTCTCCGCCTAATCAATACAGGTATTGATTGGGCGGAGACCCCTTAACCCATTAAAATTGTCATTGTACACGTCAATACGGACCTTGCGAAATGGATAATCCTCCTATTAATCTTGAAGATAAGGCGAGCCATGCCAAGAGGTTAAAATAAACCTGTATTGATTGGGCGGAGACCCCTTAACCCATTAAAATTGTCATTGTACACGTCAATACGGACCTTGCGAAATGGATAATCCTCCAATTAATCTTTAAGTTTTCTTACCTAATGACAACGTAACAAAACAAAAATTAGATTTTCCCCAGGGTTGACACCTCGTATTTTAACAAAATTTGCCTGTTTAGGCTGGCTTGATGTGGCAAACTTCCTTGTTTTGATAATTTGTGTTCTTGCATAGGAATCGTGAAAGAACGAGGCATTCAGGTAGATGTTAAGGTGTTTGACAAATAGTACTCTAGATAGTATATATTTTTTAGGGGGAATGGATTCTCAATAGAGTGGTTTATTCCTCCACGATTATGAATCTGGTAGGCCTATGCTCTTCAGAACTACTCATTGTTACCTGATGGCACATGCGAACGCGATGAGTTTTGTAATTCGCTTATAAGAAAATGTTATTTTCCAGCTCGTCAATACTGTTTTATCATGCAATTAAACAATGGTGTTCCCATTATATACACTCCACTGGGGTATGTTTTTTTATGACAACACATTCCTCAAGTAATTCTTAATTCTTTCATTAAATTGCATCCATAATCCAAAATCAATATTTTCATTTCCTTCAGTGCTGTTGAACGACTAGCTGCCCATGAGGCTCCAACAATTTGTTTTAAGAATCCCTATTAATAAGAATCTATCACAACAACAACAACTGTGAACATGGACCATTAAACAACTTTAAGATAGCAGTCTAGTGACTCCTTGTCGAAAGCAATGAGCATCACAACTAATAATTTGACACACAATGCAAAGTGCAAGATAGAAAGTCACACACACCAGAAGAAGCATGTTGTTTTAATATGTTTTTAATAGACATAACCACAAAATTTGCACCTCAAGCTCTTGTGAAGTTTTATTAAATCAAAAGTTTTATTAAAATTCAATGTGCTATTCCACAGCAAAAATCTTATTTTATGATGTTGTTTTAATTATAGATATTGAGGTGCTTGAATGTTTTAACAATTTTTAAAATATAAGTGCTGAAGAAGTACTCGAGGAGATCGAAACATGTACACCATTGTTTAATTGCATGAACAAAACACCATTGACAAGATAAAATTATCTTGTAAAGTGAATCATTGTAAGTCAATACAGGAAATTAAAACATAGACCAAAATGGTTTATTTTATGGCGTTATATGAATTTCGTATGTGCTGCAACATGATTGATAGGGGAGGAACGTTCATTTTCTGTGTCGTTACGAAAATGTTTGCATTGGCTCCTACTGTAGCTGGAATTGTATTGCATGATAGTGCATCTCCCAGGAGCACAGCAGCTTTGACCCCTCCATTATCTTCCTTCTCCTCCTTTCCCTTGTACGCTCTCAGGTTCATGCAGGTTTGCGCCATCAGTTAATAATTGCACTATACTACTGTGGTTTATCGAATGAAAGATTGTTCGCTGCAATTTTAAACATGGGGCAACACCATGCCAAACAACGAGCCACATTCCTTCTTTCATGTGTTGTGTGCTTATGACCTGTTTGCAGTGGCGTGAAGAAGAATCCCACACAGACCCTCTGGCCACTGTGAGCACAGTTCTGACTCTGGTGTTCGTTGTCGAAGTGGTGATGAAGAACATCGCATTTACTCCAAGAGGATACTGGCAGTCCAGAAGAAATCGTTATGATCTTCTTGTTACTGTACTAGGAGTTATTTGGATCTTCATTAACGCTACACTGAGGGTAAGTCATAGCTTTCTTCTCAGTAATGGTAACAGCTGGCAACTGTTATATTATTTACTTGAGCAATGGCTGCATCCCTAATATAGTTTAACATTTTTAAAGTTTTAAAACCCTACATAAATATCACACAATATTTCTTTGAAGTTATTGCTTCTTTTGCTAATTTCGTCTTATCTTCTTTGTTTGAACTTCATTTAGTTCAACTCTAGATCAACAGGAGTTTGGTTTTATTTTATACCCATTTGGAACTCAAACTGCGTGCATTGTCACATTTTTTGTTTTTTGTTACCACCAAAAATACGGTAGTGTGGGTGTGAACTGAGCAATCGTGTAGAAAATCACAGTTATTTATGCTTCACTTATTTCATTGTCTCGAGTTTTTCTTTTGTCTCGAGGAATCTTTTGTAAGAATTGAAACACTCTCACCTCCTCGCTGGAGTTGATTTACAATTAAATACCCCCATTACCACAAACCTACAGAATTTACTGCCTTTAAGTACAGGCCACAAGTGATTTTAACATAACTTCCCGACTTTGAATGGGCGCCAAGGTTGACCATATGGGTCTTCCTGAATAAAATAGAATAAATACATAACTGTTACCCCGACTTTGAAACGCCTTATCCCAGACGTAGGGCATGTGGCATGCGTTCGCTGATGTTACCAGGTTCATGCAAGACAGGAATATAAACACACATGAATTTTAAAGAGATAATCTATTAGCTGTACTATACACATATATACATAATATACAACACAAAATACCCTTCATACACTCGTGATAGATCTTATACAGTACCTTGCCACTGAATTTAGGCTCTGAGAGCAGCAAACACTTACGGCCATATACGACCAAGGCCTACCAGCCTCCTATACACATTTCACTTGTAGACAAATCTACACTCGTCAGATTTTCACACATATCATTTGCCTATTCTTTTCACTTTGCACAGTTTGAGCACGAATCTACACTCGCCAGACTTGTTGACTTCAACGCCATGACATCCTCCCATGACTTCCACAACAGATGATGAAGTGAGGTTATGAACGTATTTTAGGGTGTAATATGATCAGCTACCCATGGTCTACGAACTTAACCATGTCGAAAATATGTAGTCATTCAATAGCACAACGCTCAGTGAATGTCTAGTTACTGTCTCTGCTGTTCGATTACCAGACCATGCCAGATAAATCGACCCTGGGCGCAAGAAGACATGGACTCTAGCCTAAAAGCAAGAAGAATCGATCTCTAACTGTTCGTTACGGAAACCATGTCACGTAAAACGACCCTGGGCGCGAGTAGCTCTGGACTCTGCCAATAAAGCAATAAGACGACATCTGAACACCAGACACACCATTATATGCACTGGCGAAGGGATACATAACCCCAATGTTTCTGCTGGAACTAACTCGTGCGTGGCCCGCTCCTAGCGGAACATCCATGTCAACACATGAACATCTGACAGTCGAAATTCACACTGACGTCACACAGTAGTTTTCCACTCGAAGTTCATGGGAGTTCATGCTATAAATAGCCTAGGTATTCCATGAACTTGCCACCACAAGCCGAATTACTGCCTGTCTTTTCCGGGTTTGTAACATATCCAGCACTCGAAAATACCAATTCATTGTACCTTTATAGTACAGCCACGAATCTAACATTTAACATTACGAGGTCAAAATAAAGCCATTAACCCCAAACCAAAATGAAATAATGCTTCGACTTAAAATAATACTGTTTTATATATCCTTATTCCCAAAACGTAATAAATCGCAAAACCCCGTATTTTATAATATCAAATATCCAAAAACCGATAATTAATAAACAATGATCCTAGTTGGTCCGGACCATCCAAAGATGAATCCGTCCACAAAAACACACACAGGCACAATAAAAATCACCTCTGCAACCCCACTTTAACCCAATATAATAAGATATGAATAAAATACCCCAAACTAACTGCACAAGGCAAAAAAAAACGAGGGTGAGCTACTGTAACTGAATAAATTTGGTTACAGACGCCCCCTCAAGGATCAATCTCTAAACTACAAGGTTATAGATTTACTCCTTGTTCCTCACACAAATACACTAGAACTCCTGTCTTGTCATCGTGAACAAGATCTCTAGGTGACATATAGCTTGAGGTAAGCAACGTTATATGTACCTAGGACCTTGTCATCGTTGGTAATCAAGCTGTAGGCACATGCACCTACCCTGCGGTCTCTAGCTAATGGACCGAAATGAAAAACTTCAAGAATGCAACTCTGCTCTACCGACAGCAGATGCTCAGCTCGCAACAACACCAGATCACCTATCTTAATTCTTACCCCCTACCTTCACTGCTGTTTCAAAAGTATCTTGCCTACAATTACAATAATTCTCAATTTATTTAATCTCTTAGGGTACAGCTTTCCCTGTTGAAAATCCCCAAGTCCTGCGAGACACACAAAAAGAAATCCTTCCTGCAAACTACTAACTGCCACGCCCTCCAAACATAACCTAATGGTACCATCCCACATGGTCACCACCACCAGAAGACTAACAGACTGACTGTTACTAATCTCAAATATAACCTCATACAGCATCTGACCAATCACCTCAACAACACCTTCCAAGTGAGAGTGAGCTATAGGGTACCTAGGACCGCTCAAGTTCGACCTATCTGCGATGTCAAAACTATGCCCGTAGCCGTGAGTACATCCTGGTTTCTCCGAGAACACCACCCGTGTTCCCTCAGAACGTCAAGCACCTCTGACTTCTGACCCTCGTCCAACATGGTATCTTTAACAACTGCCTCCATACAGTGATCAACATCACTCAACTCACGATCATCTCCCATGACCCAGAAACAAAAGTGATCAACATCACTCAACACACGATCATCTCTCATGACCAAAATACAACTTGATACCATGCCGACACCTAATTCTTTCTCCTCAGAAACCTCTTTAATCACCTGAATGCATCCAACCACACTAACAAAATCTCTACCACCAACCTGATAACCTAACCTAACTGAATCCTGTTGCTCACTCCACCCAAACTTCACTAGTGCCTTACTGTAATCTAATTTACAGCTCTGGTCTCCTAACCTATCAGATCCTACATTGACATTATACTCTACATTATGTTTTTCTTCCAGAGCGTAAGCAGGAATACTATGCAAGGACTCTCCCTCTGCTCCATATAGTGAGTCCTGGCGAAGTTTAAACTTCCTAGCCTATTGCTTCTCTCAACCTGTCTTTCCTTGCCATGCCCCCTATTTGCCTGCTCTACCTCACGTGGTCTGTTCCCCGGTTGATTGTTTTCCCCGTACCCCCGACACTCATTGTTATTTCTTCCTCTCCCATGATCTTCATACCAAATGTACCTATCCCCTCTACCTGGATCCCAATCCCTCTCTCTCCCCTGATTATAATTTCCTTCCCCTTGATTACCCCCTTTCGCTGATGTTGCCTACCTGTCTTTCTCAAGGTACCTAACCTTCCAAGTGACCTCTCCATGCCCGTGATAGTGACTATCTTCTGCAGGCACACTGCAGTCTTAATGTCATCAGAGAAATGGCATACTAACTTCGTAACAAGATTTTCACTCCCTCCTGGTTCCAAATTTTGACCACGTAGAATTCTACCTATAGTATCTTCCTCCATACTAGTCACTCTCTCGATAAGCTGGCTGATATTTTCATCTACTTTCTTCATACATTTCCTAGCAAACTAATCTCGACTCGCTCATCCATCTCCACTCTCTCACCACTCTCCTCACTAACTTCAGCACCCTCATGCATCTCCACTCTCACAGCACTCTCCTCACTAACCTCAGCACTCGCATCCATCTCCACTCTCATAGGCCTACCACTCTCTTTCTCAATAACCTCAACGTTCTCTTCCACGATGCCTACAATTTCCTCACTCTGCTCTCCCAATTTCCTATCTACCCTGGAAAATTTCTGGCTAGTCTCTAGTGCCTGGCTAGAAATCTCCCCTGCCAACTTCACTTGTTAAGCATCCAACTTATCTACTTGAGAGTCTACGTTCTCTTCCTGAACAGCAATCTGATTACCTAGCTTAGTTTCCAGATTAGTGGCTTCTTCACTGACTTCACTAACCTGGCTAGTAACATGGCTGTCTAGGCTAATCACATGCTCTTTGACCTCATCTATCTTTGCCGACATTTCCTTTTTAAAACTAGTCATCTGGGAGGCCATCTGACTGGTCATCCTCTCCTCCATTCCTACAGACTTGTCGCTAAGATACAGTACGAACTTAACCATGTCGAAAATATGTAGTCATTCAATAGCACAACGCTCAGTGAATGTCTAGTTACTGTCTCTGTTGTTCGATTACCAGACCATGCCAGATAAATCGACCTTGGGCGCAAGAAGACATGGACTCTAGCCTAAAAGCAAGAAGAACCGATCTCTAACTGTTCGTTATGGAAACCATGTCACGTAAAACGACCTTGGGCGCTAGTAGCTCTGGACTCTGCCAATAAAGCAAAAAGACGACATCTGAACACCAGACACGCCATTATATGCACTGACGAAGGGATACATAACCCCAATGTTTCTGCCGGAACTAACTCGTTCGTGGCCCGCTCCTAGCGGAACATCCGTGTCAACACATGAACATCAGACAGTCGAAATTCACACTGACGTCACACAGTAGTTTTCCACTCGAAGTTCATGGGAGTTCATGCTATAAATAGCCTAGGTATTCCCTGAACTTGCCACCACAAGCCGAATTACTGCCTGTCTTTTCCGGGTTTGTAACATATCCAGCACTCGAAAATACCAATTCATTGTACCTTTATAGTACAGCCACGAATCTAACATTACGAGGTCAAAATAAAGCCATTAACCCCAAACCAAAATGAAATAATGCTTCGACTTAAAATAATACAGTCTTACATATCCTTAGTCCCAAAACGTAATAAATCGCAAAACCCCGTATTTTATAATATCAAATATCCAAAAACCGATAATTAATAAACAATGATCCTAGTTGGTCCGGACCATCCAAAGATGAATCCGTCCACCAAAACACACAAAGGCACAATAAAAATCACCTCTGCAACCCCACTTTAACCCAATATAATAAGATATGAGTAAAATACCCCAAACTAACTGCACATGGCAAAAAAAAACCGAGGGTGAGCTACTGTAACTGAATAAATTCGGTTACAGAATATTACATTCTCCTTGATTGTATGTTTTTGCTTAGTATACACTTTCTTATCCCTAGGGTTTATAAGATGCTGAAGCAGGTGTGCAGATTTAATTTGTTGAATATTTGTAAATTTGTAGGTATATTTAGCTATGAAATATGAGACATTTCAAGACATGAGGACAGAGCATAATGCTTCTTTTTGCAGAGATGTATTGTGGGTCTGTATCAACACAAGGCTGCATAGGTGCAGTGTGCACGGTAACCTCTCATTTGTTATTGGCTTTTCCAAAGACATCAAAGGGGTTTGTGCCACAGCATGCTCTAGCTGTGGTATATATTTATGGACAGTGGGAGATTACCGAAGAATGAATCACATTTTCAGTATTTTTACATCTGAAATGAAAATGAAAATCCACAGCCTGCTTCCAGTCTCCGACCGGGTCAGGAATGGAATGAATGAAGCCCCTATCTAGCGGCGAGGATATGAATTGTGCCGGCTGTCGAGGCCTGACGCACTCCTCTGGGGCAATGATTAAATGAATGACAGATGAAATGAGATGCTAGTGGAGAGTGTTGCTGGAATGAAATTTTGACAGGGAAAACCGGAGTACCCGGAGAAAAACCTGTCTGCCTCCGTTTTGTCCAGCACAGATCTCACATGGAGTGACCGGGATGTGAACCACGGACCCAGCGGTGAGAGGCCGGCGTGCTGCCGCCTAAGCCACGGAGGCTTATTTTTACATCTAAAGAACATTATTAATCTTAGGATATCACTCGTTATCGAGTAAGATACTCCAGACTGAACAACATAGAGCTTCACGGTATCCCCGACGACGACTTCGGAACACCTCTCAACATATTATCAAAACTAGCAACTGCCATCGGAGTGGATCTACAAGATCATCACATTGATGCTACACACAGAATCCCTACATACAAAAGCGAACAACCAAGCCCTATCATTGTGCGATTCACCTCTCGCACAAAGAAAGATGAATTTATTAAAGCTGCAAGAGGACATCCTAACCTCTCTACAGGACTGCTAGGCCAAATCTCCAACCCCCGACGTATCTACGTCAATGAGAACTTAACCCCCAAGAAGAAGCTACTCCACAAAAAAATGCGTGATCAGCTGAAACCCTTGGGAGTCAAATTCATCTGGATTCGAAATGGAAACATCTTCGTGAAAATCAATGAGAATCATCGTACTTCCAAAATTGAAGATGAGAAGGACATTAGTGCAATTGTCGTTCAGTGCTCCTCATCCTAATCATTCTGACTAATAATCAGCTGTAGCTTTTTGTTTTTTCCATTCCATTTATGGAAATAGGTTATAACACCATATCCGACTATAACCTTGATAATGAAGCTAATAAGGATCAGTTCAGGATCTTATATCTGAATGCCCGCAGCTTAAGAAGTGAAGGAAAATTTGATTATTTTAAGCTAATTATCAGTCAATTGTGTTTCCCTGATGTTATAGGAGTTACAGAAAGCTGGTTTTCAAATGAAGAGGTAAAGTTCTACCTGCTAAACAATTATGACCTACTACATATATCCAGGAATGAGGTTAGTGGAGGTGGTATTTGCCTCTACACTCATAAAAATTATAGTGCCAAACTAATACATACCATTAATAGTACCAAACACAGTGTTCTTGTCTCAAGTCTTAAAGTAAAAAATATGCACGTAAACTTTGTCTTAGCTTATAATCCACATACCACCAATGCACTAAACTTCCTCCCTGATCTGGAGCTTGCCCTTTCTAAATGTAACTCTAACAAAGTCATCTTGTTTGGTGACTTTAACTTCAATATACTCAACAAAACGGATCATTATACTGTACAGTACCTGGATATGACACTCAGCAAAGGTTATACATGTATAAATCCCAACCTACCAACTAGGCCTAGCAGTAAGTCTCTTCTTGATCATTTATTTCTGAACTTCAATGCTAACACCAAGGTGGCAAATATAGTTAATGATTTTAGTGACCACAACATCTTAATATTACATCTGGAATTACCTAGCACTAAAAAAAGAAGGGATAATATTGCTACTACTTATAAAAGAATATCATATGATAACGTATATCACTTAATGTTATCAAATCCATTTCAGTTTTCAGCGGATGATACTGTAGATATGTACTCTGAATTAGCTGATTATGTTAAAAATGCCTGTGCATTCTCATGCACCAAAAAAAAAGTAATTTCCCACCTTGGCTACAGAGGAATTCATTAACTTAACTCACAGAAAAAGTGTCCTATATGCAAAGACACTAAAACCTTGGTGTCATCCACTCACCACAGAAGAGTATAAAAAATGTAATAATAAAGTAACAACACTTCGAAGAGAACTTAAACCAGAGTCTATATCATGTAATAAATGGCAAAGATATGATCGAATCAGAATCGATAGCTAATGAATTTAACAAATTCTTTACAAATATAGGACCCAACCTAAGGCCAGTAGACCCACACAGTCCCAAAACATCTATGATAAACAATGCAGGTAGACTGTATAATTTTACTCCCACATCAAAGGAAGAAGTTATAAAAATAATTGATTCTCTAAAATCCAAAAATAACCTAAATGATGATATAAACAGCATGGTACTAAAAAAGTGCAAACAGATACTGTAACGTGTTTTTCGAGGGTTTTTTATGCCACTGGCATAAGTCAGTAGGAAGCCAATCTATATTTATTTACGCGGCAAATTGTTCAGCCAAGAGAATTTTTCATGTTAATGTATTATTATTATTATTATTATTATTAAAGTATTTTTGGAGCATTTTTATAAAATTATAAGCATACAGATAGGTTTTCTATGTCTTAGAAAACACTATCAAGCAAATTATTACGAACGACATTATCATAGAAAATTATGTGATTGCGGAATTTTACGGAGTTTCGTCAGTTAGGGTATTATGAGAGACATGACTCACTGGGAATTCAGATACAGGCTGATTCCTGTCAAGAAGCATTACGCAAGCCTGGGTCGCAGCGTCAAGAAAAGGCGGATAGTATGGAACGGCAATCGACTTCACCCTCCCGCCGAGTGTAATGAGCCAGAGGTGGGGAAGTAGCGCGTGGGGAGCAGCCAATCAGTGGAGACCACGTAAGCTGAAAGTCGGCACTGGAGTGGGAAGCCGACGAGGGCATATATCGTTTGGCGCGCCGTGGAATAAAGGACAATCTGTGTAAGACTTGACCAGTACGGTTGCACGTGTGAGTCGCTCCGATGTTCAGTGGAGTGAGGGACAATCTTTGTAAAACTTAACCAGTGTGGTTGTACGAGTGTATGGCTCCGATGTTCGGACCATAAAGTTATCAAATCTACCAATATATCATCAAATATCGAAGAAGATGACGACATCCAGGAGACTGTGGGAAGCTCTATTCATCATCCCGTACGAGGGAAATGCTTCGGCAATTTCCAGTGGTAAGCGCGAATGACGCAGAAGTACGCAATCTCTCGTTCCTCTTTGTTTTAAATTCAGTATTTCAGTAACTTCATAGCTTGGGAATAAGAGTAAAATCAATAATTTATCAGACTCCGTTTTCACGTAATTTTCTAGCTGTAATATTCTAATCGTAACGCTCCAATATAAATTTTAAACTTATTATTATTTTTAATTTTGCAAAACTTGTGTTATATAATAAATTCATTTCTTTTAACCATGCAATCTTTGCTTTCAGTAGGTAGCATTAGATATAGACCAACTCCTTCTCCTGATACAATTGTTTGTTGGGTTAATGATCAAATCATACCACGATCTGAGTGAATAGAGTCTTGAAGGTGTTCTGCCAGAGCTAGACGTTGTTAAATACAAATTTAGATTTCAACATTGCGTTGAGGTCTTGGCGCACATTAAAACAACATAGCTTAGGCAAAGGTCTACAGTTACATTTATCACACAACAGTTAAGGAACAGTCAAACCGTTTCAATACTAGCCAAACCTATCTCAGATTTGATCAATAAGTCTTTGGAAACTGGCATCTTACCAGATCCTTTGAAAATTGGTAAAATAGTTCCTGTTCATAAGAAGGGATCTAAAGATGATCCAAACAACTATAGACCTATAACTATATTGCCTGATCTGTCAAAGATCTTCGAAAAAATTATAAAAAGCAGGCTGGTGAAATTTTTCTTTCAATGCAACTACTTCTTTAAACACCAGTATGGGTTCCAAGACTCTCTAAGTGTACTTGATGCTTTATTTGATATTGTCACAAATTTAGAGAAATCACTAGATGAAGGCAATATATCAGCAGGTCTATTTGTGGATCTACAGAAGGCATTTGACACTGTCGATCATAATTTATTATTGTATAAGCTGCATGATGCAGGCGTCCGAGGAGTAGCGCATAGTTGGATCAAAAATTACCTAAGTAACAGATATCAGTATGTACAAATAAACAACGTTAAAAGCGCTCTTACTAAGAGCGTCAGTGTTGTACCACAAGGATCAGTTTTAGGTCCTCTACTTTTCATAATTTACGTGAATGATATCAATAATTGTTTGCTACAGGGCCACTTAACACTATTTGCTGATGATATCAGTTTAATATATAGCGCAAAATCCAAACAAGAACTTGCAACAAAAATAAATGATAATTTAAAAGTCCTGGACAACTGGTGTAAATTAAATGGATTGCTGCCTAGTACAAAAAAGACAAACTATATATATTTCACTAAACCTAGCAACAGCAAAGAAACCATGATTCCTGTAACACTACATAATACAGTAATTGAAAGGGTCTCGTCAATAAAATATCTCGGCCTGAATTTTGATGAACATCTGAGCTGGCAAGAACAGATATACAAAGTTAAGCAAAAAATTCTTCCTGCAATAGGAGCAATATACAAATTACAACATGTTCTTCCATCTCATATATTAAAAACACTGTATTACAGTCTAGTACATAACCATATAACATATATGTGCAGTATTTGGGGAAGATGCACTACCACATTATTAAATCAAGTAAGTACACTACAGAAAAGGGCAATTAAAGCAGTTTATTCCCTTCCCTTACTTACCCATACAGCTGATTTAGTTCGAATCTCAGGAATCCCCCTTCTAGAAACCTGTATAAAAGTATCTGCTTCTCTGTTCATACATAAAAGTGGAGAACTTTCGTATAAAGGCACAATAAAGTTTCCTCTACAAGGATAAAACTATGAGTATAACACCAGAAATTCCAAGAACCTTGCAATTCCCAGGGTCTACACCTCTAAATACGGCACCCAAAGCATATTTAACCAGGCTATAAAGGATTATAATACTCTCCCAGCACATATAAAGTCAATAAATCCTGTCTTAAAATTCAAAAAAGCCTGCAAACAATTCTTCACAACTACACTCTGATACTTCCTAATTTATAAAATTAATAAAACCTTGAATAGTAACTTACTGTCATTGTAAAATACTCTGTAACTTTGTTTTTGTATGTTAAATAATATTTAATATTCCTTATTATATAACAATGTATATAGTCCTACTATAGGGCCTTGCCCTCTAGGACATCCTCTGTATGAAAATAATAATAATAATAATAAAAAAAGATTACACTTTCAAAGGTTAGTTCTTAGATGACTGTATAGTCCAATCCTTAAAACACAACTTTTCCTCAGTAGTGACACACGTTATTTGGAGCAACCACTGGTTCTTGAGGATTGATTCTCCTGTAATTCGCAAGCTCTTTCCTCGTATTGCACTTATCAGCTTTGCATCTTTGCCCATGTTCAAAACATAGGGGACCTTAGTGGACAAGGCCATGCCATGTGTGCGTAAGAGAGCACGGGCCAGACCGCTCGAGCGTAGCCGCCACCTGATGACGTCATATGTTTAACAGTTGTGGTTCCCTTTTGAGGTATTTCCAGACACTTGCGACCCTAAGTGTCCTATATCAAAGTACTCGTCTCAATGCCATCTACGTCGCTACAGAGAGTTTTAAACGTTAATAAGAATCACCCTGTATATGTAAAATATTATAGATATATATTACATTTGAAACTGTTTGTTTAATTTTATATGTAAACGTCTTGTGTGCTGAAGTTTTTTAAAAATTAGAATCACCCTGTATATGTAAAATATTATAGATATATATTACATTTGAAACTGTTTATTTAATTTTATATGTAAACGTCTTGTGTGCTGAAGTTTTTTTTAAATTAAAATAATTTTACATACAATTTGCTTATTTTTAACCGGAAATTTACGTGCCGTGTCTTATCTTAAATCATACTCCCGCTGCGGTTTTGGGTGAGCACTCTATCGTTAACGAAAGAAATTTCCTCAGGCTACCTGTTTCTATGTGGGAGAACACGCGATAGTAATTTTGTATAGTGGGGTGAGTTAGCTTAAAATTACGCCAAAATATTTCACATCTGGCAACCAATGCGCCCCTTTGGATTCAGATAGCTCATGGATAGATAAGTCTAATAAGCCCGGGACACAAATTTTTCTGGCCCTCTAGCGGTGTTGGTGACGTAATCAATATGGCCACCAAAATTTTGAGACACGCTTCTCCATTCCTCGTTATAACTCATTTTCCTTTTCGATATCAACATATGTAGTTAGTGATTATGATTCAGGAGAAAACGAGCTTTCCAATGGTATTTTTGATTTCATTGCTTAGGTTCACAATATAAATTTAAAAAATATTTGAAATTTTATAATTTATTTTGATTTTGATTTTTTCAACGCATTTTACTAAATAACTTGAAATCCGTTACATGTAGCTGAAAACGTGTCCTATACTTTTTTGTTAATCATTGAATTACCTTTCCAACGGTGTATATTACCTCTGTTTTATTGCAAACACTTGCTAAAAATCTGCCAAAACAATGTAGCGTTGCACGAGTCGTTATCGTAACTATGCAATTTATATAGGCCCCGAAAAGTAATAGAGCGTCTTAATAACTACTTAACTAGTAGCAAATGTAATTGAAATGAAAATCCACAGCCTGCTTCCAGTCTCCGACCGGGTCAGGAATGGAATGAATGAAGCCCCCATCTAGCGGCTGCCGAGGCCTGACGCACTCCTCTGGGGCAATGATTAAATGAATGACAGATGAAATGAAATGATAGTGGAGAGTGTTGCTGGAATGAAATGTTGACAGGGAAAACCGGAGTACCCGGAGAAAAACCTGTCTGCCTCCGTTGTGTCCAGCACAGAAGCAAATGTAATTACTGTATTTTAATGTGTATGTAAAATAATAATAATAACAACAATAATAAAATAATACCTTCTAAAAACGTGAAAGATGTAATAATACATTAAATTTCATTTCATCATCATCATCATCTTGTACAGTTTCCAGCCCCAGGCTGGGTCTGTTTGGAACATAAGCCTCGCCACTTAGTCCTTTCTTCCCACCACCTCTCCACTGTCACTCTGGTCCAGTCCTCACTTCTCTTCTTGACACATTCCTCCACTCCTTTCAGCCATCTATCTCTTGGTCTTCCCCTTGGTCGTTTCTTCTGCATCTGCATCTCATGTAGCCTCTTGGGAATCTTCTTCTCATCCATTCTCTTTAAGTGTCCATACCACCTCAGTCTTGATGTCTCAATCCTACCTTGCAAGGGCTCCTCTTTCACCATTTCCCTGACCTTTTCATTCCTCACCCTGTCTCTTCTTGTTACTCCGATCCTACTTCGCAGGAACTTCATTTCACCTGCCTGTATTCTGCTTATGTCTCTTTTCTTCATTGTCCACGTTTCTGAAGCATAGGTCAGTATCGGGATATAGTAGCTTCTGTATAACACTTCCTTGCTTTTTTGTGGGACATCATTATTCCACACTAAGCTCCTAATGCTTCTCAGAAATGCTTCTGCCTCTCTGCCACGTTCCGTAATCTCTTTGTCATTTCTCCCATTTTCCTCCACTATACTTCCCAAGTACTTGAGACTTTCCACCTTCTTCAGCTGTCCACCTCCAAGTGTTATCCCACTCATTGGTCTGTCCTTTTTCCTGGTCGTTAACAGGATCTCACATTTACTGATGTTGAACTTCCATCCGTACTCTCCCACTGTTTCTTCCCAAGCCTTCAGTTGCTCCTGAATTTCCTCCTCCCTGTTTCCCCAGACCATGAGATCATCTGCAAACACCATTGCTTTCATCTTATCTTCTCCTATCTTTCCTGCTATCCGTGTCATTACCTCGTCCATAACCACAATAAAGAGAAGGGGTGACAGCGCACTACCCTGTTTCAGGCCACTCATTTGTCTGAACCAGTCTGTTCTTTCCCCTCCAACTTTCACACAACTCACACTTCCACGATACATCTCCTTCACTCTGCCTGCAGTCCCTTTTTCCACTCCCATGTTTTCCATTGCTTTCCAAACCTTCTGCCTACACACACTATCAAAGGCCTTTTCGATGTCCAGGAAGGCCATCAACAGATCCTCCCCAAATTCGTAGTGGTGTTCCTGGAGCTGTCTCACTGAAAATATGAGATCCACTGTTGAACTCCCAGGTCTGAAACCATACTGCTCCTCTTTCAATTTTCTCTCCACTTTGGCTCGTATTCTACTTTCTAATATCTTTTCATATATCTTGGCACAGTGAGGTATGAGTGTGACTCCCCTGTAATTTCTGCACTCCTTTCTGCTTCCTTTCTTAAATATTGGGACAATTAATCCTTTCTTCCAATCTTCTGGGATCTTTTTCTCCTTCCATATCACCTTCATCCACACCCGGTGTCCTTCCTCCTTTCATCTTGTCTATAGCCATCTCCAGTTCTATCCATTTCAGGTCCTTTTCCATTCCTGTGTTGTCTTCTCCATCTTCCAATACATTGTCTTCCTCCCTATGACCATTTGGATTCAGCAAATCCTCAAAGTACTCTTTCCACACTGTCTTGAGTGTTTCTTTGTTGTGTACCTCATTTCCGTTTTTGTCCATCATTACCACATCCTCTCGCAGACCTCTTCTCTTACTTTTGACCATCCCATAAAATACTTTCTTATTTCCTCTGCTGTCTTCCTCCATCATCTCTGTCCACTTTACCATCCACTTCTTCCTCTCCTCTGCGACAATCTTGTTTGCTTCTTTCTTCTTTATCTTATAATCTTCCCTTGCCAGATCAGTTCTTTCCTGGAACCACACTCTGAAAGCCTTGTTCTTCCTTCTCACAGCTTCTTTTACTCTCTCATTCCACCGTGGTGTCTCTTTACACCGCTTTCTGTTGCTAGTTCTTCCACATACTGCCACTGCAGCTTCCATCATTGTGTTCTTGAATTGCTTCCATTCCTCTTTCCCTGTTTTAGGATTGTCTGTTGGCATCCTTTCCCTTATTATCTTCTGGAATTCTTCCTTGACTTCCTTTTCTTTGAGTTTCCATACTTTGATTCTCCTTTCCTGGTACTCTGCCCTCTTGCTATCCTTAACAACTCCCAGGTTCATTACAAGTAATCTGTGGTCGCTATCTAAGGCCTCTGATGGTATTACCTTTATATCTCCGACACTTCTCTTCATTTCCCAGTCGTACAGCATGTAATCTACCAAAGATTTCTTTGTTAAATCACTGCTGTACCACGTTACCTTGTGGCTTTCTTTCTTCCGGAACCAGGAGTTGCCTACCACTAAACCGTTTCTCTTGCAAAAAAACAGCAACTTTCTCCCTTCTTTATTCCTGCTACCCCATCCTTCTGCTCCCAATACATTTTCATATCTTTGCCTTTCACTTTCTACATGTGCATTCAAATCTCCCATGACAATGATGCTCTGACCATTCAACTGCTGTTGTAGCTCCTCCTCAGTCTTCCTTCTCTTGAGCTGTACATCCAACTTGAGGGGCATATACCTGGGCTATCTCCAGGCTTCTTCCCTTTACAGTTACTCTGATCTTCATGATCCTGTCACTTATTCCCTTTACATCTTCCTTCATTCCATCTCTCACAACTACTCCTACTCCGCTGCTCCTTCCTTCACTGTTCCCACTCCAGTACAACCGGTACCCTTTCCTCAGTTCTCTGCGACCTTCTCCTTTCCATCTTGTTTCTGCCAAGCCCAGTATATCCAGTTTTCTTCTCTCCATCACATCTACAATCTCCTCCACCTTCCCTGTTAGTGTCTGTATGTTTAATGTCCCAACTCATAGTCCATTAGCATATCCGGGTCGTCGTCGTTTGCATCCGTCCTTTCCGAGGCCTGTTCCTGTTTTGAAAGCAAATATGATATCCACTACTGGCTTGCTAGGCCTATCGTAGCTTCACCAGAGCCCCGTCAGCCGTCAACTTCCAGGGTTCCCATAGAGCCTTCACAGCTACTGCAGCGGCCCCGGGGCACACTAAGTCCCCACTGTACTTCACCCCTACAGGCAATCCCCTACTTCATGCCATTGCCCGTCTCCCCCCACGTGGAGCAGGGGTTGGACTAGTAATACTAAATGTGTATTTTTTTTTTCAGGCAGACGTTGTGTGAGGAAGTTCAACATGTAACGAAGTTATTGCTTTCGTGTATGTAATAGAAATTACTCAATCATGTCAAGGAAGAGGAAACATGAATTGGTTGATGATACAACTGACCCAGTGGTGGTTCCGTTTGTATGGGACCTGTGTTTGTTATGCCAGAAGAATTCAAAAGAACACTTAATCATCCCAAAATATGAAGGGTATATATCAATGGCGAAGAAACTTGAAATTTTTGCTGGACATGGTCAGAAGTTTGGACCAGTTGAACGATGGACGTGGTCTTTCACTGACATTAGTAGCTCATGGAGCAAAATATCATAAATCTTTCAAAAATAAATACGATAGTCAAAAAGCGGAAAGACTATCTGCTGAAGAAAAACAGAAAGGACGTTCTCATTGCTCAAATCAAACTCCATCTACATCAAAGTTAACAATAAGATCATCATTATTTTGTTCAGATGTAGAAAAAAAGATTGTCTGTTTTGTGATGAAGGAGAAGGTAGAGAAAAACTTGTGACTGCATCCACGCTAGGTATTGGGCCTACAATTCATCGTCATACTCTCCAGAGAATGACGTATACTCTGAACATTTTCTTTTCTGTTATGCTTACTGTCGACCAAAATATTATGTATACTCTAGTTTGAAGGTTGTTTGTGAAGTAACCAATAGACCTACATAAAATCCAATAACATCATCATTTTCGTCGTTTTATTTTACGTTAGTTCATGTAGGTTTGGAATTTTTAATTTATATTTTAATATTTTTTATCGCAGATGGAACACAAAAAGTGCCCATTTTTAAGCGTGTTTCAGCCATGCGTCACATTTAAGAATTATTATCTCACAAACCCTTCATCAGATTGAATCCAAATTTTAACACAATATACATTGGAATGTTGTATAACTGGTTTATTAATTTTAAAATTAATCGTTGGAAAATCGATGACCGATTTGAGTGGCCACCATGTAGCGAAGATCTTTGAGAAAGTTTTGGAAAAGAGAATTCGGGCAAAAATAGAAGGAAGGATGAGAGAAGAACAACATGGTTTCAGAGCAGGAATGTCCACAGTAGATCTAATTTTTACTGTAAGATAGTTACAGGAAAAACATTATGAATATGGAATAGATCTACTGATGGCCTTCCTGGACATTGAGAAAGCATATGATAGTGTACGTAGAAGTAAGGTATGGAAGGCTTTGGAGAAGAGAGGAGTAGGAAAGCAGACTATTTGGAGGATAAGGGAAATGCACAATGGAAGTATAATCTGTGTGAAAGTAGGAGGAGAGAGATCAGATTGGCTGATGCAGAAGAATGGCTTGAGGCAAGGAAGTGCACTTTCACCACTACTCTTCATTGTAGTGATGGACGATATAATGACCAGAGTGGTGGAAGTGATTGGTGAAAGAAGGATGAAAGTAATGGCGTTTGCAGATCATTTGATGATCTGGGGAAACAAGGAAGAAAAAGTACAGGAGCAGTTGGATGTATGGGAAGAAATAGTACATGGATATGGGATGAAGTTTAGCATAAGCAAAAGTGAGTGGATGATCACAACCAGGGAGAAGGAGAGAGTCACAATTCGTGGGGAAGAATTGAGGAAAGTCGAAAGTTTCAAGTATCTGGGAAGCATGATACAAGAAAATGGAAGAAACGACAGAGAAATAAATGAGCGGGGGAGGCAAGCAGAATTATTCAAGAAAAGTGTTAGGAGCCTGGTATGGAGTAAGGTGTAATTATTATAAGACTCACCACCTCAGGGTCATCATCATCATCATCATCATCATTTCCCCTTATCCAGCTCCTGCCGGGTCGGGGTATTTATGGCACTTCTCCACTTTCCTCTTTCCTTCCACCATTCTTCTTCCACGATCTTGTCCCAGTCCAGATTTCTTTTTCTTACGCTGTTCTTCACTGAATCAATCCACCTTGTTCTAGGTCTTCCTATTGCTCTCTTACCCTTGCACTTCGCCTCCAGCATCTGTCTTGGTATTCTATTTTCCTCCATCCTCTTTACATGTCCAAACCACCTTAGTTTATTCTTCTCAATTCTCTCATTTAGTTTTTCCAACCCAACTTCCTTCCTAACATCTTCATTCCTCACTCTGTCTTTCCTTGTCTTTCCTATCATACTTCTTAGGAATCTCATTTCACTGGCTTGGATTCTACTCTCTTGCCTGCTTGTCAGGGTCCAAGTCTCAGAAGCAAAAGTTAATATGGGAACATAGTACACTTTATACATTACCTCCTTGCTTTTCCTTGGTACTTCCTTATCCCAAACAAGTTTTCTTACACTTTGATAGAATGCATTGCTCTGCTGTACCCTCCTGCCAATCTCCATGTCCAACTTACCAGTTTGCATCAATTCACTTCCTAGGTATTTGAACGTGTCCACAATTTCCAAACTCTGACTTCCAATTTTCACAGTGCCCTTTCCTTGTCTTTCCCCTCTTGTCATCACCATGGTCTTGCTTTTCTCTATACTGATTTTCAGCCCGTACTTCTGAATATTTTCGTTCAATGCATCTAGTTGTTTTTGCACTTCTTCGGTGTTCCTTCCCCAGACCACAATATCATCTGCAAATAACAGTAACTTCATTTCTTTATGTCCATATGCTTCCTTTGTTTCCTTTACAATTTCATCCATCACCATTATGAAGAAGAGAGGTGACAGCACACTCCCCTGTCTTAGTCCAGTCTTGTTCCTAAACCAATCTGTCTTTCCAACTGGGGTCAGTACCCTGCTAACACAGTTGGTGTACATTGCTTGCACCTTTTCCAACATTTCTCTTCCCAGTCTCTTCTTAACCATGGTTTCCCATACCTTCTCTCTGGGGACACTATCATATGCCTTTTCTAGATCTATCTTTTCTATCCTCTCCATATTCCCAGTTCTTTTCCATCACCTGCCTCAAGCTAAAGATTGGGTCCACTGTGGATCTTCCACTCCTGAAGCCATACTGTTCCCCTTTAAACTCTCCTTCCACCTTTCTTCTAATTCTTCTTTCTGATATCCTTTCCAGTATTTTTACTATCTGTGATATGAGGGTGATCCCTCTATAGTTATCACACACCTTCTTGTCCCCCTTCTTAAACACTGGTATTATTAGCCCTTTCTCCCAGTCTTCTGGTACACATTTCCGTTTCCACACACCCTTTAGCAGTCGATACAACCATTGCATACCAACAGGTCCAGCAGCCTTTATCATTTCTACACTGATTTCATCCACCCCTGTTGCTTTTCCCATCTTCATTTTCTGTACTGCTAATTCCACCTCCAGCATTGTTATATCATCTTCTGTTATAGAGTCGTCAGGTTGTGTCACTTCCATCTCACCAGTAGAATTGCTCACATTCAATAGCTTATCGAAATACTCCTTCCATCGTCCCTTTATCTCTTCTGGGTGTGTTAACAACTCCCCATCTTCCTTTTTTTTACTAGCTTTGTAGTAACTCTTTCTTTCCTCTTACTTCTTAGAAGTCCATACAGCATCCTTTTACTGCCACTTACATCCGTTTCCATTCTTCGTGTAAATTCTTCCCAACTTTTCTTCTTTTCTTTTCCTACCACTTTCTTACACCTCCGTTTGCTGTCGTGATACTTCCTTTTGCTTTCTTCTGTTTGATCTCGGTTCCATTCTTTCCAAGCAGACTTCTTTTCTTTCACTGCTTTCCTCACTTCCTCATTCCACCACGGTGTCTCCTTCTCTTTCACTCTTGTTGACGTCCTACCACAAGCATTCTCTGCTGCACCAACAAATGCCTTTTTAAAGTGGGACCATTCCTCTTCTATGTTTTCCACTTCAGTAACTGGGATTTGTTGCTTCAATCTCTCCTGAAAATCTTCCTGTACAGTTTTGTCTTTCAATTTCCATACTTTTATTCTACTTTCTCTGATCTCCTTTAGATTTTCCAACTTTTCCCATCTAAATTTTGCCACCACAGCTCTATGGTCCCCATCAAATGCTTCTCCTGGTAAAGCTGTCACATCTATCAGCTTTCTGCGATTAGTCCTTTCCACCAGAAAGTAGTCAATTACTGATTTTGTTCTTCTATCGCCCCAACCATATCTCGTAATTTTCCTGCTTTTTTTCTTCCGAAACCATGGATTACCCACTATCAGTCCATTCCTTTGACAAAAGTTTACAAGTTCCTCTCCTCCCCGGTTCTTTTTCCCATATCCATATGGTCCAATGACTTCTTCCTTTCCTTGTCTCTCGTTTCCGACTTGTTCATTCATATCTCCCATGATCACCACTTCTACATCTGAAATTACTCTTTCTACATCCTCCAGGAATACTTCAATATCTTCTTCTCTGTTTCCAGTCTGTGGTGCATACACTTGTATGAAGTCCATCATGTCATTTTTCATCTTCATTCTAATTTTCATTATTCTGTCACTCACACACTCGACCACTTCGACATACTCCTCCAGTTGTTACGAGGTTATCAGTCCCACGCCATTTTTTGCCTCTTGGCCACCACTCCAGTATAATGTATATCCTTTCCTCAATTTCTTCCTTCCTTTACCTTTCCATTTCACTTCACTCAGCCCCATCAATCCAACATTCTCCCTCTCCATGAAGTCTACCACCTCCTCCACCTTGCCTGTCAGGGTCATGACATTCATGATTCCCACTTTCATTTCGGTTACTGGTCGCCCATTTCTCACAGTTCCCCCAGTACCAAAAAACTGCGCGTCGCCTGTAGGGTACGTCCTAACCTTCTCCGAATCATTTGAAGTGCCATTTCCATTTTAGGCTATTATTACGATGGGGTCGCCACTCCCAAAGGCATTTTATGAAGCTACTGCCAGCTATTATACAGGCCGCCCCTAACATGGGAAACAGACGCCCTTGCAGCCGCCCCTAACCTGGGAAACAGACGCTGCCGATCGATGCTGTACTCATACTATTCCCTGAGTACTGGGTTGCCTCTTCCGCAATCTCCACCGTTCCGAAGTCCATCTTCTCCGCTGCAGATTCCGTTGAGGTCTTCGCACGTAACCCTGTGCACGGGGCCTATGTTATACCCCATTGGACTGGGTCCTCACCAGAACTTAGCCGGTACTGTAGTTCCATGGTATATTACAGTACCGTTGCCCACCATCACGACGTGGACGCGCCTGGCAAGAATTATCCATGTAGGCAATTATAATTGCCTCATGGACCGGGTTAAGGAGCTGTCTAAATCCAGCCTCCACCTCAGAGTATAGGGGCAATATGCTTGCTTTAAAATGAATCATACAAAGAACAGGACACTGCTTTCACAAAAATCCACCATTTATTAAGAAGGGCAAGCTTCCATTACCTTGCCTGGCATCCCACAAAAACAACACTCCACACTAAGAGTAATTCAATCCTTCATTTTTCAAAACAAAACAAAACTAGCCTTCATACACAATTATTTTATCACCAACTGGCCTCCATCTTGCCTCAAATCCACCACACAATAGCCCATCACCATGACAACCTCGAAGTCAAGGAATCTTTCAAATATCTCCAAAGCCACCTGGTCCTTCCACTGGCTACCCACCAGCAAAGAATCTCAAGGCACAACTCATAAGATTCTCTGTGGTGGCCTGCCAATATGTGGCCATGGCTGGCAACAAAATAAAATCAAAATAACCAAAAAAACTAACTGAAGAAACAAGGAGGAGCCTCTGTAACCCACAAATGTTAGGTCACAGATGCCCCCTTGAGAGAGACTTTCCAACTGAAGGTTAGAAATTCACTCTCAACCCTCAAACAAAAAACATAAATTAAAAAGGAATACAAAAAGGCAAACACTAAGACAAAAATCACATACAGGAACAAATCACACATCATAGTCAGAAAGAACGGCAGAATCATCATCCGACCTGTCTGTGCCGTTTTCATAATCCTCTTCGTCTTCATCATCATCAAGATTAATTGGAGGATTATCCATTTCACAAGGTCCGTATTGACGTGTACAATAACGATTCTAATGGGGTGAGGGCGGAGACCCCCTTACCCCATTAGAATCATTATTCATCATCATCATCATTAAGTCTTTTCATTCCGACCTCTCCGGAGCCCGTCTCCTGTAGGTGCTTCTCCTGCTTCAATCTTGGCTGCTTCCTTCTTCAAGATTATTTGGAAAGTTTTCCATATTTGAGGTCCGTATTGACGTTTACAACTATCGAATGGGGTTGTTGCTTCCTTCTTCTTCTGTTCTTCCGCGCCGCAGATTTCCTCCTCACCGTCAGTATCGTCCGCCTCCCACACTTCCTCTACCACTTCTACGGTGTCCTTCATATCCTTCTCTTCCTCATCCTTCTTGAGTTCCGTGCTGCCCTCTGACGGCAGGGGGACCTGGTCCACATTCTTCACCTCCACCTTCTGTTCTTCTTGGTCGGGAGTCGCTTGCTGCTGCTTGGTCTTGTTGGGCCGTATCCTGGTGCCGAGTCGAGAAAGCTTGCGGTCGTCCACCGGAGGCAGTTCCATGCCTTGGGCCATGCAAACCTATAGCAGGGCCTGAGCACGCGCACGGTCTGTCTTCTGCATGCGCGTCAGCCACTTGCCTTCAGCCTTCATTCTCTCCTTCTTCTCCTTTCCCTTCTTTTTCTTCATCTGCCTTATCTTGCTCAGCAATTCTTTTCTTCTCATCTTTTCTTTTCTCTTTGCCTTGATCCCTTTTATCTTCTCCTTTTTCTTCTTCTGATCCTTCACTCTCTTATCTCGATCTGCCAGACATCTCTTCCTCTTCTTACTCCTTCTCTGCCTTCCATCTGGTCCATTTCTTCCTCCAACTTCTTCTCCTGCGTATCCTCATCTTTCACCTCCTACGCTTCTTCACGTTATGTTCTATCTCATCTTTCTTTTGACGTCCTCTTCTGTTACGTCGGCGGCGACCTCTATGTCTACCCCCACAACTGCTCTCTCTTCTTCGCCTGTTATAGTCTCTCCGATATATACCTCTACAACCTCGTCTTTTCTTTTTCACTTCTTGATTATTTTTCATACGCCCCCTAGCATCAAGTACTTCATAGATCTTCTCCTCTTCCTCTACAGACACACTCTCAGATTCTACTCTTTCGACTTTCTCTTCCACAATGCATATGACCTCCACTCTCTGTTCTTCCAACTTCCCTTTTTCTTCCTCCTGCTCCTTCTTCTCATTCTTCTCCTCCACAACTACACTCACAGGTTCTACCATCTCAACTTTCTCTTCTACGATGCATATGCTAGCCACCTGATCTTTGATCTTGTCAAGCTTCTCAGACATTCTCGCCTCCATACCATCCATCCGGCTGCACATCCTCTCTTCCATGCTATTCATCCGGCTGGTCATCCTCTCCTCCATGCTATTAATCCTCTCCTCCATACGATCCATCCAGCTTGTAATCCTCTCCTCCATCTTATTTCTCCTCTCATATCGGACCAGAAGCGTCTCCAACATGGCCATCATTGAAACTTCCATGTTTCTACCACCTTCGGCCATCCCCACTCCTGTCTTTGTGTGATTCATTTTCTTCGTGCTTCTACGTTGGGCTCCATTGTAATATATATATTAATAAACCTTCAGTTGGTTATGGGTTGACCAACAGCAACATGCAGGGGCGGATCTAGGGGAGGGCGAGGAGGGCGACCGCCCAAGGCCCCGCACCAAGGATTTTTTAAATGTAATTAATTAATTAGTTATACTTTTCAAACTAATTTATAATTCATATTCCCTTTTTCAGTGCAGCTATGACCTCCCGTGATCGATTAGTAAGTTTAGATTTCAGTGAAATAATAGAAGACTTCAGCCGGGAAAAGAAAGTCACAAAGTAATATGTTAATATTTCATAGTTGATATAATCTTCTTCAAGGGGACTTAAAGGTTTCATTCGTATTATTAAAAAATGTACTGAAGTGTATTGAAAACATTGTAACTATTCTTTATTTTATTATTATTACCAAACTATTTTCCATTTGATTTCATATTTTTTTATTTCCTACTGTTGTGAGCCCCACCTCATCATATCGCCCAGGGCCCCGCAAGGCCTGGATCCGCCACTGGCAACATGCCACACCGTTGGGCACCATTATAACTTATATAATACTGAACTAGCCACCTCAGGTTAGTGGGGCAATATACTTGCTTTTAAAAGAATCCACACGGCGATGTTAAACGTAAGTCACGAACGGGTATCTCTTGAAAATTGTTCCCAATCGAGTGATGTAAGTGTTCAATGTGAACACAATTCTTTATCTATTGAAGAGGTGTGTCTTAATTGTGAAGACAAAGCATGCAGTGGCGAAAAAATTGTGAGATGTGAAGGAAATCTGGGAAACAAGTACGAGTTGCCGCGAGCGGCGAATGAAACTGAACTCCTCAAATTAGAATTGGCCTCCAAAGAGGAAATAATCAAAATGATTGTGGTTGATTTAAAAAACGCACAATCTCAAATAAGTCTCCTTAAAGAAAGACTTCAAGCAGAAGAAGATAGGCCTACTCAGGCAGACTATTTAGAGGTTAGGTCTAAAACGAATGCACGCTTTCCAATACGTAGGGCTAACTTGGTGAAATCTGGGAATATTCCTGACAACTTTATCTCCCAAAATCCGTTTGAAATCCTCAGCCGTTCCGATTCCCAAGTAGAAAAAAGACAAGATACCGGTATTGAAAACGAGACATCCAGATACGACAAACCCATCCATAACCCTACTAAGAAAAGGAGACGTCCCCGTGTACTTGTCATGGGTGTCTCAATTCTGCGAAATGTAGGCCCAGTAGTTGATGATGCCGCAGTCTATTGCTATCCAGGAATAAGAACTGAGCAATTAACTAGATAGGTATGGGCAAACGAGGTTCGTGAAGACCCTGAGGTGGTAATGATTCATGTAGGGACCAATTGCTTGAACAGTTCTCCAACACCAACTCACATTATGAATGACATGGAATAGCTCGTGGACGAAGTGAAAAGTGCCTTTCCGAGTTCAAAAGTGTGTATTAGTGGTGTATTCCAAAGACATGACATAGACCCACGATACATTAATGCCGTGAATTCAACACTGGATTGGTTGTGTGGTGAAAAAAACATTATTTTTTAGAAGGGAACTCTTGGTTACAAGACAGGGACCTTGCTTATGATGGTCTCCGCCTCAATAGAAGAGGAACAATGAAATTTGGGAAACTTTTAAACAGAGTTGCCAAGTTTTTACTCTCGGAAAACTAATTGCTAGAACGAGTGATGATATTTTATTGTTTAGAGAAAAGAAAGCGCTGACTACAAGTGGACACCTAGGTGAAGTACAGTGCAGTGAACATAAGTACAACTGTTTGGATGATTTCATGCAACAGGACTCTAATATAAGTGCATGCATAAACTCATTAGAATTAGGTGGAGAGGTTAGGTGTTTGTACATTAATAGCAGAAGTATTCGGAATAAGCTTGATGACATTGAAATTCTCGTCAGATAGATGTATTGGTAGTTACAGAAACCTGGGTGAAAAGTAATGAGGCAGATTTTTATAACTTCAACAATTTCACAAGTGTGTTTGCTCATAGAGATGACAAGTTGGTGGGGGTCTGGGTATTTATGTATCACACAAATGGAAAGTGAATGTTAAAAGAAAATGCGAAATGAATCATAGTTTGATGTGGATTAAGGTATTCAGAAATGATGTTAAAAGTAATAGGCCAACATATAAAAGCATTGATATTATTGCAGCATATAACCCCAATAGAAGCAATGCCATACCCTTCTTAAATTCATTTGAAAGTTTTCTTAGCCAGATAAACAATAAATTATCCATCTTCCTCGGAGATACCAACATTGATATCCTAGCTGATGATCAATTAAGAAGGAAATATCTAAATCTAATAGCTTGCTATGGTTTTAAACAGTGCAAGACTAAATATGCTACACGACTTTGTGACACTGCAGCTACCTTAATAGATCACGTGTCACTAAACAATTCAGAATTAAGTTATAAAATATCAAATGTCAGCAATGATATTAGTGATCACGGCATATTAATTCTTGATATTTCCAAGACCATTTATAGCACGTACACTCTGTCACATAAGTCGACAAAATCAACAACACACGAGGACTCTTGGGATAGGCAACACACTCCTGAAACTAATATATCTATAAACGCAGATTCCCATAATGATGCAAACAGTACTGTTAACTCTCTATATAACTCTTTCATCAAACAATTGAATCTAAGGAACAGGCATAGCCAAAGAAAAATATCAAACAATACTAACAATAAAAGACAGCTTAGTAACTTACCATGGGTCACAGCTGAACTCCTTACACTTATCAAACAACGAGACACTCTGCATGCAAAGCTCAAAAATCCCCTTCACAGAAATAATAATGATATGAACCAAGAATACTGTAGATGCAGGAATAATGTAACATACTTAAAAAGAAGACTAAAGTCAAATTACTACTCAGAAAAATTCAGAACATATGGAAACAATTCTAATAAAACTTGGGAGACTATCAAAGAAATCATACACAACAACAACAAAAAAACTGTTGAGACATGCACTTCACTTGAAATAGACAACAAAATTATCACAGACAATCAAGAGCTATGTGAATCATTTAACTTGTTCTTCACAAACATTGCTGGAAGTCTAGCAAAAGCTATTCCTGAACAGAAGGAAATCCTCAGTAAGGACCACAATCAGTCAAATTCCCTCTACTTATATCCAACAGATGAAGCAGAGGTCAAGTCCATCATCACAAATTTAAAGAATAAAAAGAGCTGTGGTTTAGATAGGATCAAGACAAATTTCATTAAAAACAATATGCAATCATTTATTAAAATCTTGGTTGAAATGATTAATGAGTCCTTAGTTACTGGCATGATACCAGATGTCTTAAAAGTGGCCAAAGTAGTTCCTATATTTAAGGGTGGTGACAAAAGAAATCCAAATAATTATAGACCTGTTTCCATTTTATCAGTAGTTTCAAAAATTCTGGAAGAAGTGGTAAAAACAAGATTGCTTTCATTCCTGAACAAGAATACATTCTTTCATAATATGCAATATGAATTCAGGGAAAATTCTAGTACTGAGGCAGTAACCATTGACCTAATAACAATGCTACAAGAAACTATTGACAAAAATAATATGACAGTTGGGTTATTTATTGATCTCACAAAAGCCTTTGATACAGTAGATCATAAAATACTGTTATCAAAATTAGAAAATGCTGGTGTCCGAGGTATAGCTCTAAAATGGTTCCAAAGCTACCAAAAATAATATGGCAGTTGGGTTATTTATTGATCTCACAAAAGCCTTTGATACAGTAGATCATAAAATACTGTTATCAAAATTAGAAAATGCTGGTGTCCGAGGTATAGCTCTAAAATGGTTCCAAAGCTACCTTATTGGAAGAAAGCAGCATGTAGCTTTGAATAATTGCTTAAGTTCAGGAAAATATATAACTCATGGAGTTCCACAAGGATCTATACTTGGACCTACATTATTCTTAATTTATATAAATGATATTGTGGATTATAATTTGAGAGGGCATATCCAATTGTATGCAGATGATACAAATATCTTCTACACTGGGAAATACATAATTGAAATCATACAAAATGTGCAACAAGACATAAATACTCTCTCACAATGGTTCTAGGCCAATAAATTAACAATGAACCTACAGAAGACCAATTACATGGTAATTTCAAAACAAAGCATGAAAGAAATCACACATGACAAAATATATATAAATAATATTGAAATAAAAGAGGTTAATCAGGCAAAGTATTTAGGTCTAATCACCGACAAACACCTGACCTGGATTGAACACATTGAACGAATTGCTAAGAAACTCTCACCTATAGTTGGGATCCTAAGGAAACTTCGGTATCTTATTCCCCTAAACCTTGTAAAACAAATCTACTATTCACTTGTACATAGCAAGCTCCAATATTTAAATGTTATTTGGGCTCACTGCAGGAAATCCACACTGAATGTTTTAATGACTGTTCAGAATAGGGCTATTAGAAACATATTTAACCTTCCTTACTGCACTCCAGTAAAAGATCTGTACATCAGAAGTAAAATTCTACCCCTCAGCATAAGTGCAGATCTCCGAGCAGCTATGCTAATATACAAGATTAAACACAACACAATACTCTATAGCTCTCCCTACATCTTGAACTCAGACAATCATTCTTATGGAACTAGGCATGCGAAGGACGTAGCCTTATATGTCATTCACTCTTCTAAATACGGTAGAAATAGTTTCAAGTTCTCTGCATCACAGTTGAAACACTCTCTCCTCCCCGCTAGAGTTGATTTAACTTTAACTACCCTCATTAACACAAACCTACAGAATTTACTGCCTTTAAATACAGGCCACAAGTGATTTTAAAGTTTTCCCGACTTTGAAAGGGCGCCAAGGTTGACCATATGGGTCTTTCTGAATAAAATAGAATAAAATACATAACTGTTGCCCCGACTATGAAACACCTTATCCCAGGCGTAGGGCATTTGGCATGCGTTCGCTGATGTACCAGGTTCATGCAAGACAGGAATATAAACACACATGAATTTTAAAGAGATAATCTATTGGCTGTACTCTACACATATATACATAATATATAACACAAAATACCCTTCAAACACTCGTGAATTATACAGTACCTGGCCACTGAATTTAGGCTCTGAGAGCAACAAACACTTACGGCCATATCAGACCCAGGCATAACAGCCACCTACGTATATACACATTGTACCGTCCGTACACAAAATATCTACACACGTTAGACTGGTTCACTCCACTTTCTTTCTTCTCGAACTGCTCGTTCATGTCTCCATTCTCGCATGACTTTTCGATGAAATGTTGACGACTGATTATCCTTTTAGGCGTGGTAAGTTATTACCGACAGCCCATGGTATGGATGGACCCATGAAATGCACGTAGCCTCCAATAGCCCGTAAGAGCTCAGTGGATTGCTAAAGATTAGTCACTGCTCGTTCGTATTACGATACCATGATCAAGTAATAACGACACTAATTGGCAAGTAGACAACGGACTTTCGCTGTAAAAGCAAGAAGACGATCTCCAACTGTTCGTTACGGAAACCATGTCACGTAAAACGACCCTGGGCGCTAGTAGATCAGTGTTCTGCCAATAAAGCAATAAGACGACCTCGGAACACCAGACACGCCATTATATGCACTGGTGTAGGGATACATAACCCCAATGTTTCTGCCGGAACTAATTCGTGCGTGGCCCGCTCCTAGCGGAACATCCGTGTCAACACATGAACATCAGACAGTCGAAATTCACACTGACGTCACACAGTAGTTTTCCACGCGCCAGTTCATCCGAGTTCACGCTATTAATAGCCTAGGTATTCCCACACAAGCCGAATTACTGCCTGTCTTTTCCGGGTATGCAACATATCCAGCACTCGAAAATACCAATTCATTATACCATTATAGTACAGCCACGAATCTAACATTTAACATTACTAGGTCAAAATAAAGCCATTAACCCCAAACCAAAATGAAATAATGCTTCTACTTAATACAGTCATATACACACATCAAAAAAAGTTTTGCATCACCTCGGTTCCAAGAGTTCCGGAACCGTTAAATACAAAGGGAATAGAGATCAACACAAACAACATTTCAGCTCGTTTTATTGCTCATGAGACCCACACATTGCATGTTGTACCATCATACAGCTAGACTTTCAGCATTTGTGGTCCAGATTGCAGTACACACCACTACCTCTAATACCCAGTAGCACGTCCTCTTGCATTGATGCATGCCTGTATTCGCCGTGGCATACTATCCACAAGTTCATCAAGACACTGTTGGTCCAAATTGTCCCACTCCTCAACGACAATTCGGCGTAAATCTCTCAGAGTGGTTGGTGGGTCAAGACGTCCATAAACAGCCCTTTTCAACATATCCCAGGCATGTTCGATAGGGTTCATGTCTGGCGAACATGCTGGCCACTGTAGTCGAGCGATGTCGTTATCTTGAAGGAACGCATTCACAAGATGTGCACGATGAGGTCGAGAATTGTCGTCCATGAAGACAAATGCCTCTCCAATATTCTGCCGATATGGTTGCACTATGGGTCGGAGGATGTCATTCAGGTATCGTAAAGCCGTTTCGGAGCCTTCCATGACCACCAGTGGCGTACGTCGGCCCCACATAATGCCACCCCAAAACATCAGGGAACCACCACCTTGCTGCACTCGCTGGACAGTGTGTCTAAGACGTTCAGCCTGACCAGGGTGCCTCCAAACACGTCTCCGACGATTGTCTGGTTGAAGGCATATGCGACACTCATCGGTGAAGAGAACGTGATGCCAATTCCGTGGGGTCCATTCAGCATGTTGTTGGGCCCATCTGTACCGCGCTGCATGGTGTCGGGGTTGCAAAGCTGGACCTCGCCATGGACGTCGGGAGTGAAGTTGCGCATCATGCAGCCTATTGCGCACAGTTTGAGTTGAAACACGACGTCCTGTGGCTGAACGAAACGCATTATTCAACATGGTGGCATTGCTGTCAGGGTTCCTCCGAGCGGCAATCCGTAAGTAGCGGTCATCCACTACAGTAGTAGCCCTTGGGCGGCCTGAGCGAGGCCTGTCATCGACAGTTCCTGTATCTCTGTACCTCCTCCATGTCCGAACAACATCGCTTTGGTTCACTCTGAGACGCCTGGAAACTTCCCTTGTTGAGAGCCCTTCTTGACACAAAGTAACAATGCGGACGCGATCGAACTGCGGTATTGACCTTCTAGGCATGGTAGAACTACAGACAACATGAGCAGCGTACCTTCGTCCTGGTGGAATGACTGGAACTGATCGGCTGTCGTACCCCCTCCGTCTAATAGGCCCTGCTCATGCATGGTTGTTTACATCTTTGAGCAGTTTTAGTGACATCTATGAACAGTCAAAGGGACAGTATCTTGGATACAATATACACAGTCAACGTCTATATGCCGGAGATCTGGGAACCGAGGTGATGCAAAACTTTTTTTGATGTGTGTATATCCTTATTCCCAAAACGTAATAAATCGCAAAACCCCATATTTTATAATATCAAATATCCAAAAACCGATAATTAATAAACAGTGATCCTAGTTGGTCCGGACCATTCAAAGTTGAATCCGTCCACAAAAACACACAGGCACAATAAAAATCACCTCTGCAACCCTACGTTAACCCAATATAATAAGATACGAATAAAATACCCTAAACTAACTGCACAAGGCACAAAACCCGAGGGTGAGCTACTGTAACTGAATAAATTCGGTTACACAGTCATATAATAAACTTCCTGAGGAAGTAAAAAGTGCACCAACTTTGTCAGTATTTAAGAGGAAAACTATGAAAGTATTGTGGGAAAAATTCGATGCATCTTAATACATCAAATAAGTTATGTATAAACTTAAAAATCCTAAGTGCTTATCATTTTAAGAGACCTTGGTCTAAACAATCTTAGATATAGTATCAACTTTACTAATAGGCCTATGCCCTTATTCATCAATTTGTGTTACCTTCAGAATTTTCTTCCTTGGTGTGTAAACACACATATTACTGTACAATTCCTCTGTACGAGCCTATGGCTCTTTGGAAATAATTGAATAAAATATCTAAATCTAAATATCAGACGAAGACACAGGACACCACTTCCTTAAAAAAAAAAATTTATTAATAGTAATCACTATTCACATATGAGCAGGCCTCTATTCCTCTTGCCTGGCCTCATCAAACCAGAAAAATCAACAACACATTCATGGCATGGCAGCATCCATGTTCCTTCCCTACTCTCTCTCAACAACCCATCGCCATGGCAACCTCCAAGTCAAGGAATCTTTCAAATATCTCCAAAGCCACCTGGTCCATCCACTGGCTACCCACCAGCAAAGAATCTCAAGGTACAACTCGTAAGATTCTCTGTGGTGGCCTGCCAATATGTGGCCATGGCTGGCAACAAAATAAAAACAAAATAACCAAAATAACTAACTGAAGAAACACGGAGGAGCCTCTGTAACCCACAAATGTTAGGTTACAAAGGAGATGAAAATAGAGGAAAAAAGACCAAGAGGAAGGCCAAGAGATAAGTGGTTGAAGAGTGTGGAGGACTGCTTGCGAAAGAAAGGAGAAGACTGGACCAATTTGGTGACGCAGAGATGGGGGGAGGACAGAAGACGATGGAGAGGCGTATGTCCCCAACAGACCCGGCCAGTGGCTGGAAACTGTGCAAGATGATGATTTTGGAGGCCACGATGGCCGAGATTGCTAACGCACTACCTTGTGCCTTTGCTGGCATCAGGAGCCAGGGCCTCAGCTGTCATGAAAATGGTTTTCGTGGTTTTCCATTTTCAACAGTTCCACGGCCGATTTCCCTCCAAAATCCCTTCCCTGACCCGTCCTGAAAAGAAAATGAATAGCCATTGGCTGCGTTAATAAAAGAAAAGAAATATATTAACTAGGCAAGCCTTTATTATTATTATTATTATTATTATCAAGATCTTGCCCAGTGTGGACCCATCTGTTCAGCCCTCACCACCGGTGGCTCTTATTATTATTATTAACCAGCCACGGTGGCCGAGGGCACTAACGTGATACCTCGTGCCTCACTGGTATCGGGAGAGCGTGGGTTTGAATCCCCTCTCAGCCGTCCTGAAAGTAGTTTTCCGTTGTTTCTCATTTTCACCCCTAGGCAAATACAAGAAATAAAAGCGAGATTTTAAAATTTTGCTCAGCCGCCATCTTGTGGTTATGAAACTAATTTAAGTGAATTAGTTGCCAGTGGATTAAAATTAAACAGCCATTTAAATATTTAAATTTCGCGTCACCATCATGCTGGATTTGTGCTCACCAGGTTATTGAAAGTCCCATAGGTGAACTTATGTTTATACCCTCTATACACATTCAGAATTTCAGTTTGATTGCTGTCATAGATTAATAAATATTGAGAACCGTCTAAATATTTTGGATGGTCGCCATGTTGGATTTTAATATATGTAGGCCATAGAGTTATGTACTATTAGATGAGGATTATTGTGTACATTCATTATTTAAAAGTTGATTTTGATTGCATGATTAGAACACAAAAAATAAGAACTTAATTTTAAAATTTTGCACAGCCACCATCTTGAGGTTAACAAAAGTTTGGTGCTTTTCAGTCGGTCAACACGAATGTACCCAAATAGAGCTGGGTTATGCCCTAATCCTGAAATAAATTACATGAGATTAATAAATACACTAGGATGACCAGTTTCGATCGTCAAGCGATCATCATCAGATCCATTACACTTACAAGGGAAGTCTCTGAACCGGGGAATCACGGATCCTGCTGGAACTTTTCAGCCCAACTAGGCAGAACCGTGAAGAAAAATCTTTCGGAAATAAACTTCCCCTTGTACTAGATGAAAAAATAAGATCTACAGATTTAAATTGGCGCGCCAGCGGCGTGAGCTTCATTGACTGCGTCAGAGGTTGTTTTCCAACCGTACTATAGTTTACGGCCTACGGCGTACAATCACCGAATGAGAGACAACAGACGGTGAGTGTCCCATGCATTGCATGATGAATGGTAACATTGGAAAAGTTATATGTTGACAGGAGGAAAAGTATGGAAAATGTATGGAAAGGTCTCTCAGCATTCAAGAACAGGACCTCTTGGACAGTTTGGATGGTATGTTGATGGTTTTGTGCCTATCTGGTTTCGTGGCGTTCGTCTCTTGTAACAAATGTGTTTATTTGTTGTGCTTATTGATATTTACAGGTATCATAACTGGTTGTATAGAAAACAGTACTATGAACGTGGACACCTATATATTGTAAAGATGTAGCATAAATGTCCCAGCTTGTGAGCGCGAGTACGGGAGGGCAGTCGTTTCGAACGTGATCATTTGAGCCACCAATCCGGCGTGAGGCACACTCCCTCTTGACCAGCGCGCACAGTTCAAAATCGTTCTATTTACTGCCATCTGCGGTGGGTAGGAGTTAATTTCCGAAAGACTTTTCTTCACGGTTCTGCCTAGTTGGGCTCACCCAACGTATCTGCTAAGTTCCAGCAGGATCCGTGATTCCCCGGTTCAGAGACTTCCCTTGTTAGACTATAACATCTATGTTTGAGAATACAGGTGAAAAATATATACAATATGTACAATTATTTAGTTGCAGTGTCGGTAATGCAACTGTCGGTGTATGCTAAATGTAGTATATCTAATGTGCCAGAGTGAACACGAAACTGCTTAAAGTTCCAGTTAGGGAGACAACCGGATAAGTATCAGCCTGTATTATTACAGTATAACCCTAGTTGATTTTGTATAACCATATAAACACCCCAAACAGACAAATTCAAGATTTTTATCACCATTTTAGAAGTTCACCTCGCTCTATTTGGATTCATTCGTGTTGACTAACTGAAAAGCACCAAACTTTTGTTTACTTAGGCAACACTGAAAAATGGCTTCAAACCTCACAATCTTGAGGTTATGAAAACAATTGAACTAAATTAGATGTCAGTGCTTTGCAATTTGTATAGTCATTTTCTGTACCAAGTTTCACTGCGTTCGGATGGTTAAATCGCGAGAAAAGTCCATTTAAATGTTTCAACTTTGCTTGGTCGCCATGTTCGTTTTGTAGTTAACAGGTTTTTGAAAGTCACATAGGTGAACGTCTAGCAGTGCCTTTATCACCTTACAAAATTTCGGGATGATATCAGTAATAGTTTCAGAGATATAGAATGCTGGTGAAATATTTCGGACAGCCGCCATGTTGGATTGGTGAGACGTAATAAAATTTAATGGGCACGGTCGGGGTCGGCCAAATTGGTACTATGACCTTACCGAGTTTCATTGAAATCGCTTCTGCCGTTTAGAAGTTATGAGGGGGGACACACACAGATGCGCACACACATGGACAAAAGGTGATCTCACAAGCCTATTTTTTCATAAATGAATATAGGTTAAAAATCTGAACTCAAGTCCTAACAACCTTCAAAATGCTATACCACACAGAAGTGAGGAATGTATTTCTGGAGTGAATACACACTGCGTAATAATTGACGTACATCCTTTTATAGCATTAAAAACACACCAAACGGGCAGCGCCTGGCACATTACTGGTGTTCAATAAAATAGAGGGTGTCGAAAAATGTCAACTGGGTTTCATATTGGCATACATCTACTCTGTCTTGAGTCTATAATTTCGGGGAGGATGACATGTTTGTAAAACCGGTCAAGTAGCAGGAAAAATACTCTCCCAAAAGTCATCTTCTCTCTGTATGTGGTCCGTTTTAATTCTTTTTGGGTTCCATACTGCAAACAGACATCATTGTCTTCTTGTAGTATGAAGCTGCCCTTGAATCTGGTAGTAAATATTGTGTTTGGTGTCAAAGTTTCCTATTTCTCCCTTTTCCCCTTTTCCGGGGTAAAATTTTTCGTGTAGGATGGGCATTTGATTTAAAAAACACCGTATTCACCAATAAATCCATCCGGGCTCACTACACGGCCTTACTATTTTTTGCAAGTCATAGTATTAATAAAGCATGGTAAAACATGTACATTAAAGTTCTAATGCAGCATCTAAGACAATAGCAATAGTAACAAAGTGCTTGTCCGCTGCCGGTTGAATTAAGGAAGGCATGCACTGATCTCGCCACTCCCTTGCCTGAGCCAAACTGTCGCAACAAATTTCCATCTCTGTCTTCGCACTTTTTCAAGGACAGGACTTGGAGACGCTGCGACATCTAACGGAAACATGCTGAACTACCAGCACTGCGCACGGCTAGCATTAACAAGTCAATATGCTTACCTCTTTTAAAATCACGACTAAACATACAAAGAGTTCTTAATTTTAAAATATGTCATAGTAGCAGACTAGGGGGAAAATATAAGCTTTCTTGCAGTGTAGTTTGTTACTGTTTTCACCGCCATCTTAAGGCATGAAACAATTTAGGAAATCTGCAGTTGAGAGCTACATTTTAAATGGAGAACTACCCTATTTATAACTACCGATTTTTGCATTGCTTTTCAAAATGCTTTTGCACAGATGAAAAGTTGGAAACTACAGTATGCCATAGAAACAAACTGTATTTAGGCCTAAGTACTGTATTTTTTTTTTTGGGTCGTTTCGGCCATCAATGGACCACGATGTTCTTCACTCATATGATCACTGTAATGCTTGTTTTCTTGTCTGCCAGTAGATCTTCATTCTTGACGAATGTTCAGCTCTCCTTTCTTCTGTCCACTTGCAGTGAGGGCGAGGCATCACAGATGTTAAAGGGTGTAGATTACTGGTTGATTTAACCGCCTTTCTGAACAGGTTCCTATCCCAAACCAGAGCTTGATTGATTCGAGCTTCTGTTAGGTCCTTTTTAACTTGCATCGACCATTTACAATAGGATTTTTTTAGACATTGATGAGTGTATTCGATATGAGAGTCGATGATGCTCCATCCGTTCCAAATGTCCAAAGAAACACATTCTCCTTCTTCTCATCACACTCACCAAATGAAATAGGCTATTACATTATTACATTGTTTTATAGTATTTCACACAACATTTGTCTTTTCAAACTGTCCAGTCTCAATACTTTGTGTATTTCTTTGACATCAGTCATAATTTGTCCATATTGAATTGTTTATTATAATCAAGTTTTTTCCACTTTTAACCCTGTAACATTTTGACTGCCCACACGTTGAGCGTACAAATGTAACAGTTTTGCTGCCCCAAACTGTTGGGTGATAAATGTAACTGTTTGGCTTTGCCTAAGCTATGTTGTTTTAATGGGCGCCAAGACCTCAATGCAATGCTGAAATCTAAATTTGTATTTAACAACGTCTAACTCTGGTAGAACACCTTCAAGAATCTATTCACTCAGATCGTGGTATGATTTGATCATTAACCCAACAAACAATTGTATCAGGAGAAGGAATTGGTCTATATCTAATGCTACCTACTGAAAGCTAAGATTGCATTGTAAAAGAAATGAATTTATTATATAAAACAAGTATAGCAAAATTAATAATAATAAGTATAAAATTTAAATTGGAGCGTTGCGGTTTGAATATTACCGATAGAAAATTACGTGAAAACGGAGTTTGATAAATTGATTTTACTCTTATTTCCAAGCTATGAAGTTACTGAAATATGAAATGTAAAACAAAGAGAAATGAGAGATTGCGTATTTCTGCGTCATTTGCGCTTACCACTGGAAATTGCCAAAGCATTTCCCTCGTACTTGATGATGCTGTGTGCTTCCCATACTCTCCTGGACGTCGTCATCTCCGTCGAAATTTGATGATATTCTGGTAGATTAGATAATTCTATGGTCCGTACATCGGACCCAAACACTCGTACAACCACACTGGTTAAGTTTTACAAAAGTTAGTCGTCCACTCCACGGAACATCGGAGCGACTCCCGCGTCCAACCGTACTGCTTTCGTCTTACACAGAATGTCCTCGTTCCACGGAACATCGGAGCGACTCCCGCGTATAACCACACTCGGCAAGAACTACACAGATTGTCCTCGTTCCACGCCGCGCCGAACGATATATGCACACGTTGGCTCCCCCCACCAGTCTCCACTTCCAGCTTACGTGGTCTCCACTGATTGGCTGAGCACGCCGCTACTTCCCCTCCTCTGGTTCATTACACTCCGAAGGAGGGAGAAGTCGATTTCCGTTCCATATATTCGCCTTTTCTTGACGATGCGACCCAAGATTGCGTCATGCTTCCCGACAGGAATCAGCTTGTATTTGAATTCCCAGTGAGTCATGTCTCTCAATATATCCTAACTGACGAAAACTCCGTAAAATTCCGTAATCAGATAATTTTCTATGATATCGTCGTTCGTAATAATTTGCATGATAGCGTTTTCTAAGACATAGAAAACCTATCTGAATGCTAATAATTTTTATAAAATGCTCCGAAAATACCTTAATAATAATTATAATAAATTAATAATAATAATAAATTAACATGATAAATTCTCTTGGCTGAACAATTTGCCGCGTAAATAAATATAGAATGGCTTCCTACTGACTTATGCCAGTTGCATAAAAACCCCTCGAAAAACACGTTACATATTCGCCTCGGATCATCGGATGATTTACCGTGACGACGGTCCATTATCCGATTATCCCAGACACGTTAATAAACCCCATCCAAAATACATATTACATAAATGAGATCACCCTAAATTACAGATATAAACTCTCATAATTTTTCTTCACGCACTTTGCGTCAAAGTTTGTTGTCACTATGGATTGCACTTTGCAACCAGTCCAATGTTTTACATATAGAATAGTGTTCCACGGATATTTCCGCCTCTCAAATTTCTCTATGTTGGAGAAATAGACATAATTAATGTGTGAGCACTATGTATTTATGATGTCATATCACACGCATTGAAGGTGTTCTGATATATTTATATCTCCATAGAACTTCCTAATTTCACTGGAGGTCCCTCCTTATGCTGAAATTTAATCTCACTTATCACTGAGCACACGATCACACTATTGTGGCAGCGCCTCATGACCATAATACTTAATCTCTCTTTAAAGTAGATTAAATTAATATTGACTTCTGAAAAAAAAAAGTGAATGTGCATTACATATAACACCAAATATTTCTGTGCCGTAATCGCCCTGTCTTCTTAAGTTCCCGTGGACCATATTCTACTTAATACTAGTTCTCAACACAGACCAGTTCTCCTGACACAAATAATACCTTTGTACAAATTACCTTAAATTACACACTTACAAATCTTACATGGCGAGGCCGTAAACAGAAATCACGTGTGCTGATATGTATGAGTTTCTTGAAGGACTGTCTCGCCTTCTGATGGCCCATCTTTTGCCTCGTGGACGCCTTAAGCAAAAATACCCTGTTCAAGCGCTCACCCATCTCTAGGAGGCAAATGGGAATTCACCAGCGCTACCAAATTCTGGCCTTGGTGTATCGAGACATTTTAGTGCTCAAGAGCATCCGACAATCCCGTCATATTTCCCTGTACCTTAAAAACTCTCATTTACTTACATACTACCCCCCTGTGCGACTTCTGATACGCCTGCCTTGAAGACCATCTCCTCCCACGCACCAAATACCACACTTACTCATTTGATAGGCTGGCTCGCCAGCTAAACACACTCACTTTATGACACATATTTTCGTAGACTATGTATATTATACGTCCCGTATAATCTGTTTCCCTCACTATTCTCCAGCACATATGCTGTTTCCCCAATACGTTTGGAAACTATAAATGTTTCTGCGTCACCTGCTTCCAACCTTGCAAGTGGCTCCCTTTAAATGAACGTCATCACGTTGCTCCACTAGCATATTTCTCAGTGTCTGTAACGATGCCCTGTTGCTACTGTCCACACATGCACATATTAAAATACCGTCCTCTGCTTTAACCACAGGATAATCCCTACATAAATTAGTGTCCCTCGATAGCATGTCTGCAAGAATGTTATCTTTACCTTTAATATATTTTACTGTGAATTCGTATTCCTGCAGAGCAAGAATCCACCTACTAACTCTGTTAGAACTGAGTTTACAAGTCCTCATATACAGTAATGCATGGTGATCTGTGTGGATCTCAAATTTCCCCCCTACTAAATACATTCTAAATTTCCCTAAACTGAAAAGAATACCTAAAAGCTCTAACTCAGTAATCGTGTATCTTTTCTCTGCTGCAGTCAGTCCTCGCGAGGCTAAAGATTCAATGCACAGATTACCCTCATCATCTTTCTGACATAATACTCCAGCAATGCCTATATGTGAAGCATCTGTCATAACCACATATTCCTTATCTTTTAACGGATATTTCAGCACTACAGCTTTCTCAAAACCTTCCTTCAGCGCTCTAAAAGCCTGATCATGCTTGGACTCCCATCTCCACCGAGTCCCACTTTTAAGCAATTCCCTGAATGGTTCTACCAACCCTGAGTATTTAAGAACGAACCTCCTGAAAAAGTTGCAAATTCCCAGGTAAGTTTTTAACTGTTTAACATTCTGTGGCACCTCTGCGTTAAGTATCTTATTAACCCTACTTTCTTCTGGTGTTACACCTCTACTCGACACTCTATGACCTAAAAATGTCACTTCTGACTGACAGAATGACGACTTAGACAGCTTCAAAGTGAACCCTGCCTGATCTAACTTCTGAAAAACTATATTTAAATGACGTAGATGCTCCTCAAAACTGCGTGAACTAATTACCATATCATCTATGTAAATGGTTACAAACTCTCCTGTGTCATCCCCTAATGCGATGTTTAAAGCCCTAATTAAAGCTGCTGAACTACTCTTTAACCCATAAGGTGTTCTACAAAATTGATAAAGGTTATATTTATGACTAAAAGCTGTAAATGGTCTATCTTCGTACATAAGTGGCACTTGCCAAAAACTGGAACTCAAATCTACACAAGTGAAATACTTCTTCCTCTCAAATGTTTGCATTAATTCCTCTATTGACATAGATTTCAGCTGATCTGAACTAATTCTACTGTTAACCAAACGAGCGTCTAAACAAATACGAACAGTGCCGTCGGTCTTGGGTACCGTGATCAAAGAATTAACATATGGACTGTTAGAGTGCTCAATAATCCCATCTTCAAGCATCTGGTTAATTTGTGCCTCAACTGCACTCTGATAAGCGAAAGGTACAGGATATCTATGTCCTGTGAATACTGACCTATCAATAACGTTCAATGAATGTGTATAGCAATTGGCCATACCAATGCGATCCTCAAAACTCTCCTATTACACAATAACACATCATAGAGCCGAACACATTGTTCCACCTCTATATTTCCCTGAAATGAAGCATCACATAACGAGTCCTCTAGACTTCCGTTCGTAATCACACTGCCCACAAAACATGGAGAACCCCGCTCTATGGCTGGCGATATCTCATTTAAAGTACAAATCACACCTACAATACTACTCCTCTGAATATGGTCATTGAACGCTACTTCTACTTCAGAATCTCCCCATTTAAATTTCAAACTCCCTACATCATAACATAAGTTACCAGACACTCTACTTAGCCACTCTGAACCCAAGATAACACTGAATACTAAATTTGGAATTACAAGACAAATCTGCTTCTCTACATGATTATTAATTTTAATGTCTACTAAAACTTGCTTAGAAATTACTTTAGACCTCTTCCCAACAGCTGTGATAACAAAAGTGCTTTTAATTGGCATCTCCTCAAAATTTACTCCAGTTCCTTTCATTTTATCATAAAATGCACTACTTATGCAACTCTTCATACAACCACTATCAATTAAAACACCTGTGTACGCCTCGGACACGTTAAATTTAACTATGGGGCTCTTACTAACCACTTCCTGAATAATACCTTCATCATTTAGTTCATGTAATAATTCATTTCTTACATTTACGTCATAGGGTTCCTGTATAATTGTATGGACAGGGCATGCTACAGACTGAGATTCTGACCTTACTTCGCAGCCTGGTTCGCGTTTAAAGAACCGCTACAGCTGGACGTAGTACTACTAACTACTGAACTGGTCTGGTTGTTTTGGCCTGTGTCGTCATTGTTTGGCTGTATATTACTACCACTAGGCTGTCCTCTTCCTTGACCCCTATTCTGGTTGTAATTATTGTCATTATAATTTCTCCCTCGATTTCCCCTGAAATCATTGTTTCTCCCTTGATTTCCCCTGTAATCATTGTTCCTCCCTTGATTTCCCCTGAAATCATTGTTCCTCCCTTGATACTGATTACCATAGCCATTTCCTCTGTTCTGATTTAGCTGATTATTATTATTTCTATTTTGAGCGTTGGCCCCTTTGCCACCGTTCCCTTGAACTTCCTGATGCCTGGCCTCGTTAGGTCTATTATTATTATTATCCTGGTTCCGATTGAAATTGTCCTCATAACCCCCTCTCCCTAGTGCATCAAATGTGCTTAACAAATTTTCTACTTGTGATATAGTCTTTACATTCTGGATACAAGCAGCCTCCTTGATCCTATAGGGAAAGTGCCTAAGTAGCAACCTTACCACATCACTTTCCTCCTTCAAGCCATCCAGATATTTACACACTAATACCTGCCCTAAAAAGTATTCGGTCATGGTGGAGCTTCCTTTAGGGTTATATTTACCACACACTACTCCCTCACGATGCTGCGACTGAATAACCTCATTCCAGAACTTTTCACAGAATTTCATTTTAAAATCATTGATATCAGTAAACTTGTCTCTGTAGACAGCAAACCAATTCCTCGTTTCCCCCACAAACACTTGTTCTAAAATTTCAACTACCTGGCACCACTCAATACTACCATTTTCCAACCTCTCCCCGAATTTATTTTCTATAGTGTTCATGAACTCCATTGGGCACCCCTGTCGATTGCTGAACTTACCCAGTTCTACCTCCCTGTGTGTGCTATTCACAAAAACTGGCCTATTCTGACTATTTTCTTGCCTGATCCTAGCTTTTAATTTTAATTCTAATTCTGCGATTTTCTCCTCAGCCTTCCTCTCAATACTGTTTACTGTTAATTTAATGTTTCCTTCTGATTCTTCTACTTTATCATATAGCTTTGCTTGTTTCTCCTCAATCTTGCTAATGCTCTCTCTTAAATCATTTACTTCTGCAACTATTTGCGAGTGGACTTTCTCAATTCTACCCCCCAGCTGTTCCTTAACCTCTTTAGTTGCTACCTGAATTTTGTCAATTTCTCCCCCCAATTGCTTTTTGACCTGCTGTGTTTCCAGTTGCACTAGTTCTTTTAAATTTTCAGCCTGAGTACTGATTCTAATTTCTGACTCCTCCTGTACTTTTCCTAATTTCTTGTCTACAGCTGCAATGATCTCTTTAACCTTCTCTTCCATTACTCCTCTGATTTCTCCTCTAATCTTCTCCATTTTCACACTAATTTCCTTGTTGTTCTTATCTAATTTTGCATTATTCTGTTCTAATTTTTTATTTAAAGCTTCTGTACTTTCTTTATTTTCCCTACTGTTTTGTTCTAATTTTGCATTATTCTGTTCTAATTTTGCATTTAAAGCTTCTGTACATTCTTTATTTTCCCTACTGTTTTGTTCTAATTTTGCGTTATTCTGTTCTAATTTTGCATTATTCTGTTCTAATTTTGCATTTAAAGCTTCTATACTTTCTTTATTTTCCCTACTGTTTTGTTCTAATTTTGCATTATTCTGTTCTAATTTTGCATTATTCTGTTCTAATTTTGCATTTAAGGCTTCTGTACTTTCTTTATTTTCCCTACTGTTTTGATCTAATTTTGCATTTAAGGCATCACTACTAACTTTGTTCTGATACATGAACTCGAGAAGTAAAGTTTTTAATTCTGGTTGACCGCCTACACTCCCTGTTTCAGTATCGGGATTTACCTCCGCTACCCCGGTACTACCATCACTTGACATACTGCTCGTATCATCACTCTCCAGTTGATGACCACTACGTAACCTCATCTGTCTTTCTTTCTCATCCCCCATAATGATATACACTGATAAAGACAAATAACCCCCAAAATACAGGCACAGAAATATATACCCTTCTCCTTCCACAAATGTTATTAGGTTCTCAGCCCCAAGTTGTCGGCGACAAATGTAGCAGTTTTGCTAGCCCACACGTTGAGCGACAAGTGTAGCGGTTATTAATGCCCCATATTGGAAGCGACAATTTTAACGGTTTGACTGCCCCTAACTGTTGGGAGATAAATGTAACTGTTTACCTTTGCCTAAGCTATGTTGTTTCAATGGGCGCCAAGACTTCAACGCAATGTTGAAATCTAAATTTGTATTTAACAATGTCTAGCTCTGGTAGAACACCTTCAAGAATCTATTCACTCAGATCGTGGTATGATTTGATCATTAACCCAACAAACAATTGTATCAGGAGAAGGAATTGGTCTATATCTAATGCTACCTACTAAAAGCTAAGATTGCATTGTAAAAGAAATGAATTTATTATATAAAACAAGTATAGCAAAATTAATAATAATAAGTATAAAATTTAAATTGGAGCGTTGCGATTTTAATATTACCGATAGAAAATTACGTGAAAACGGAGTTTGATAAATTGATTTTACTCTTATTTCCAAGCTATGAAGTTACTGAAATATGAAATGTAAAACAAAGAGAAATGAGAGATTGCGTATTTCTGCGTCATTTGCGCTTACCACTGGAAATTGCCAAAGCATTTCCCTCGTACTTGATGATGCTGTGTGCTTCCCACACTCTCCTGGACGTCGTCATCTCCGTCGAAATTTGATGATATTCTGGTAGATTAGATAATTCTATGGTCCGTACATCGGACCCAAACACTCGTACAACCACACTGGTTAAGTTTTACAAAAGTTAGTCGTCCACTCCACGGAACATCGGAGCGACTCCCGCGTCCAACCGTACTGCTTTCGTCTTACACAGAATGTCCTCGAACATCGGAGCGACTCCCGCGTATAACCACACTCGGCAAGAACTACATAGATTGTCCTCGTTCCACGCCGCGCCGAACGATATATGCACACGTTGGCTCCCCCCACCAGTCTCCACTTCCAGCTTACGTGGTCTCCACTGATTGGCTGAGCACGTCGCTACTTCCCCTCCTCTGGTTCATTACACTCCGCGGGAGGGAGAAGTCGATTTCCGTTCCATATATTCGCCTTTTCTTGACGATGCGACCCTAGATTGCGTCATGCTTCCCGACAGGAATCAGCTTGTATTTGAATTCCCAGTGAGTCATGTCTCTCAATATATCCTAACTGACGAAAACTCCGTAAAATTCCGTAATCAGATAATTTTCTATGATATCGTCGTTCGTAATAATTTGCATGATAGCGTTTTCTAAGACATAGAAAACCTATCTGAATGCTAATAATTTTTATAAAATGCTCCGAAAATACCTTAATAATAATTATAATAAATTAATAATAATAAATTAACATGAAAAATTCTCTTGGCTGAACAATTTGCCGCGTAAATAAATATAGAATGGCTTCCTACTGACTTATGCCAGTTGCATAAAAACCCCTCGAAAAACACGTTACAACCCTTTGATAGTCAGGTTTGTAAGCCCACTGTGCAGCGGAAAATTTAGGATTTTGCACATAATTGAAAAATAGCCTTCAACAGGCATTATATTTGAATGCCCCAAATGAATTTAACACAGTATGTTAACAAAGCATCAAACAACTCTCAACCGGATGCAGCCTTGTTGATCTGTCGAGCGATTGACTCCCTAAAGCTGAACATATCTGCTTGGAAACATTTTCCTTCTAGCGCACACCGTGGTGATAAAATCAACTTGTATCTCAACTTATTATAGAACTAAGTCCCTGATTCTCGTATATTACGAGTAATCTCGTGAACCTCTGGATGGATTTTGATGAGGTTTTCACCTTTCTGTAAAGGATATCTTGAGGAAGGTAGAAAATTATTTATTTATGATCAAAGGAGAAAAGCAGTAACGATTTCAGTGAAAAAGTAGAAAAATAAAGCTGGCTTCCGTGCGCTTTTTAAGCTTACGCTGGGCAAACCGTTAAAAATATCACTATACAATCCGTGTAAGAATTGTTCACCATGAAAGGTTCTACAGAAAAGTCCACGAGTGCATATCTCTATCTTCAATACATCGCCCACTATAAGTGTTTTTACTTTTTCATTTCTTCCATCCATCTCCATTCAATTTCTGAGGCGATAATTTACGAGCTAGCTAGGGGCGAGCCTATCACCCCAGTTACAGTCTAGCTAGCGGGCGAGCCTATTACCCCAGATACAGCCAGCAGCAAGCTGTCAAGTCGTGTTGAGTTAAGACTTCCGAGAAGAGTGGTTGTGTTTGGAGTTTTCCTGGAAATGCAACTCGGCTTTTCTTCATTTCGCCTGTGTACTTTTCATTCTGCAAAATACACAGTCAAGTTAAGATAGGACAGAAGGGGAATTTGTGTTTCATGCACCTCGCCATTCTTAAATTACGTCTGACAAGAATTCGTTGTACATGCATCTCCATGATAATATAATTAATAATCCAGTCTGTGAATTTAACCCATCATGCCGAGACGAAAAACGGATATAGGTTGTAGTTCATTGACATCGAAAGAAAAGAGCTTATCACGTAACACATTCATAACTGATCCCGGGCGAAGCCGGGGCGGTGTGCTAGTTGTATATATAAGACTCGATATTTAGTGTATGCTCCCCCGCCTTATAAAGCTGAGCACCAAACCAATCGATACAACTCGTTAGTGATTGGAGTTTTTAGGGCATGACAGCTAAGTCATCTGCCCCCAAATCGAGAGCGGCGTATGCAACAAGACCTCTTCACAGGACAGGCAAGCTCAGAGCTGGCCTAGGCACTCAACTTCGGTGTACTTGGCGTTTCAATGAGCATTAATATGGACATTGAAAATGAGCCCTCACGCTCACGGTGTCAACAATCAAATTACTTCTAAATTATGTATTTTGTGACTTGTGTTTCTAAGTATTGTGTTCTGTGGGTTTTGAACAGGGTTGGCCCACAGTCCACATTTTAAGAATGATTGGGTTATTCATAATAAGCCTACTTTTAGAACTTTGAGGGTTGTTTATAAACTCCCAAGATGGCGGCGGCGTATGTTTCGTGTGTGAATAGCTCTGAAACTTCGAATCGTATAAGTGGTAATTCGTGTAAAATCTGTTCAAAAAGAGTGATGAAAGGAATTTTTTGTATGAGCTGCAACTTTTGGTTACATGAAAAATGTGCCAAAGTAGGTAAATGTAACTTATTTTAAGAACAGTGATCATTATGTGTGCGAGTTGTGTACGAAAGAACAGTTAAAACATCTTGAAAACGAGCTGAAAACGAAAGATGAAATAATAAACGTCTTACGTCATGATTTGGATAAACTGTCACAAAAGTTATCCACCTCCAACGTAAATATTAGTGCTACCGACACAAGTGAGCTTGATGAAATGCCTTCAAATTGTAGCGAAAGCATTTCGGACTGGCAATCTGAATGGCGGTCGCAAAAACGCAAGGGGAGGCCCAAATCTCAGCTTCACAGAAAATCGAGTATCGGGTCTAGAAACGCAAGTATTGTGACTAACAATACATTTTCAGTCTTAGATGATAATAGTGATGAGATGGAAAATATTCGAGACGTAAGTGAACCGGAACTGCGGGCGGACAGGGTAGAAATTAGTGTTTTCTCAGACAGTCACGGTCGAGGTGTAGCTACGGAAATTAATAACTTAAATAGTCATTTCCGTGCTTGTGGTAGTGTTAAACCAGGGGCGAAATTTAGCGAAGTTGTTAACCCTCTGAAACCGAGTGTCGCAAACATCGAAATGAAAAGTAGGCCTAATTTCACGGTGTTGGTAGGAGGTGCAAATGATGTCTATCAGAACTGCGCTAAGCCTTTCATAAAGAATTTCGTTCGTCTTTTGCAAGTTATGTACACTGCAAATATTATAGTGACTACCTGTCCTCTCAGACATGACCTTGCAAGTTGGTCTTGTGTCAATATTGAAATTAAGAAAACAAATGATCATATAAAATACTTTTGCAGTAAATTTCCAAATGTTAAGATTGTAGATTTAGGTAATTATCATAGAAACGTGTTTACTAACCATGGTATGCACTTAAACAGTAAAGGTAAAAGAAAATTGTCTCTAGATATTAGTAAGATTATTCTAAACACTGTTGGCCTAAGCACTGATAATCGTCCATTGGAATGTGATTCGGTTGGTAGTCAGGGAAACTCTGTAGTAAGGCCAAGTTCGTAAAGAAAACTTGGCCAAAAGCCAAAACAGGTAGGCATACTGCTCACATTCATTCAAATATGAAGGTTGATACAACTGCATTTTCTACACCTAAAGCATCTTGTGAAGATAATATTTGTTTTCTTCATTTAAATGTTTGTAGTTTAAGAAACAAAGTAAACCAACTTAATGCATTTTTAAATAGTAGTAGGTACCAAGTTTTATGTATTAATGAACACTGGCTTGCTAGTCAAGAAATTGATTTGATTAAACTTGGGGTTAGGCTATGTCCTAGTAGATAGTTTTTGTCGCAAGTCATGTTTGTATCAGGCTGGTGGAAGTGCCATATTTGTGTCAGAAGAAACGCAATACCAAGTGATTGATGTGTCAAAATTTGGTTTAGAAAAACACTGTGAAATTGTGGCAGCAGTACTTGTAGATTCTAACATTGTTATGGTAGCCTTTTACCGAACACCTGATAGTAATATTTATACATTTTTTAAAAGTATAGAAGGGGTTTTGGAAAGTGTTATAAAGTCATACCGAAAATATAAGTTAGTAATTTGTGGAGACATTAATGTAGACCTGAGATTCAATGAACGAGAAGCTATTATGGTTCGGAATTTTTTCAAATCCTTTGGCTTATATCATACAATTAATGAACCAACAAGAGGATCATCCTGCTTAGATAATGTATTCACGGATTTAAATCTCAGCCAGTACCAGACTAAAGTTATTGCCCCATGTTTGTCAGATCATTCAGCAGTTTTATTTCAAGTGATGCAATCCAGTAGTTTTTCAAATGGGAATATAGCTAAATCACCCACAATAATACATATTAGACATATTTCCCCTGACAGAATACAGCTATTTAATTCATACCTTAGGCATATCCTATCTGATTGGGTTATTACTGACAACTCCTAATTTCCCATTACATGTTTTGATGATTTCTTTCACATACTTCTTTCATACTTTGATACTTCATGCCCAATGGTGGAGATTAAAAGTTCCAAGAAAAGGAGTAATTCTAAAAATAAAATAAAATGGTATACACCTGAGCTTGAACAAATGAAATCACAGGTTATGTTTTTTTATGTAATACATAATGAACAGGGATCTATTGAATCTAAACAGAATTATCTACAAATGCGTAATAAGTATAAATGTGCCCTTAAGCAAGCTAAACTTGAAGCAAACGTTAGATTCATAGAGAATTCAAATAACCCCTGTAAAGCAGCTTGGAGTGTAATTAACAATGTTAGAGTCGCAAATAAATGTTCCACAATAGAAATCAGTCCTGAGGTTCTGAATAAGCATTTTATTGAGTCTGTTGAAAGGATTTGCTCACCTGCCTCACAGCTGCCTACAGCAGCAATTGAAAGAGTAGAAAAAGTAGTTCCGAGTTTATCAAATAATACTTTTAAATGGAGAAAGGTAAACTGTAGTGAGGTAAAGAAAATTGTAAGAAATATGAAACCTTCCAATAGTAAGGATTGTTATGGGTACACCAACAACATTTTAAAGGCCATTATTGACAGCATTTTAATTCCTTTGACGCACTGCATAAACGAGTGCCTTAGCGTAGGCTATTTCCCAGCTCAGTTAAAAATTACGAGGGTTGTTCCAGTATATAAAAAAGGGGATAAGACTAAACCTGATAGTTACAGGCCTGTGTCTGTAGTAACCATCATGTCAAAAGTCTTTGAATATGTTATAGTTGGTCAAATTTATGAATTTTTCATCAACAACAACCTTCTATCACCAACTCAGTTTGGGTTCCTTCCGGGAAAATCTACAATTAGTGCACTGGATGATTTTGTTTGTCACATAATGCACCATTTTGAAGAAGGGAGCTCAGTAGATGCACTCCTGTGTGATCTATCCAAGGCCTTCGATTGTGTGTCACATGATATACTTCTGGAAAAGTTAGCACTGTACGGAATTAAAGGATCAGAGTATGAAGTCTTTAAATCATATCTAACAAACCGAGTACAGTTTGTAGAGAATGGGGATAGGAAATCTCATGCGTTAGAAGTTAGGTATGGTGTACCCCAAGGCTCGGTTCTGGGTCCATTTCTTTTTGTCGTTATGATGAATGACTTAGCAGTAAATGTTTCTGGAAAAACAATTCTTTATGCAGATGACTCTACATTTTTGTGTTCTAGCAAATGTATAAGTGAATTACAAAATTTATCAAGTCAGTGCTTGCTAGAAGCTAGGAAATGGTTCAGTGAGAATGGATTCCACTTAAATGAAACTAAAACTCAAAATTTAATATTTAGCCTTAAAAACATAAGTAATGATATAAAAGAAGCTAAGCTACTAGGAATGAATTTTGACTCAAAATTAACATGGGAACCTCACATTCATAACCTTTCGAATAAACTTGCAAGGGCGGTGTATCTACTCCGTCAATTAAAAAATGAGGTTCCTACGACATATTTACACACAGCCTATTTTGCTTTCTTTCAAAGTCTCTTTAGTTATGGATTAATATTTTTTGGAAATAGTGCACACATTGTAAATATCTTAAAATTACAGAAAAAGGCAATCTGTATTATTGCAAATGCTCCTCCTAACACACCCTGTAGACCTTTATTTATTAAATCTTCCAAACTGACAGTTATAAATCTTTTTGTTTTAAATATTCTCATGTATATGAAAAATAAACATCCACATGAATTGCCAGGCAGACGGGTAACAATTCACTCATACAGCACAAGAAACTCACACCAGATAGAGGTACCATGGTGTCGGCTTTCAAAAACACAGAACAGTCATGAAATTCTTGGCATAAAATTTTTTACAAACTGAGTTTGTCTTTCCAACAACTACCAACCAAAATCTTTAAGAAACAGCTGCAAAAGTGGTTGCTGGTGAATCCATGGTATTCCCTGGAAGAATGTATGGAAGCAGATTGGTGTAATACTTAGTGCAATAGAAGTAGGTTACATTTTGTTATAACGATAATAAGCTGTTTGTATATACTGTTATAAGTAGGCTAAGTAATGTAGGATTGTTTGATTTTATTGTTTTGTATTATTAACCTGACGATGGCTATTGCACTTGTGTTTAACGCCAAATAAAGTGATTCTGATTCTGATACTTAATAAGCCTACCCTATGAATGTAAGCACTGCTGTCATTTAGTGAATCACATAAGCCTATCTTCCTCGGGCATAGAAGCTCAGCATGCTACCAACTACGCCACCGAAGCCACCTTTTAAGACATTTTAAGAATGATTGGGTTATTCCATAATAAGCCTACTTTTAGAACTTTGAGGGTGTTCATACTTAATAATCAAACCCTATGAATGTAAGCACATGGCACTGCTGTCATTTAGTGAATGTCATAAGCCTATCTTCCTTGAACTGGGAATTGTGACTTTTACCTCCAATTGTTGAATTGAAATTAAAGAGGTCTTGATAATTATACAATAATAAATGAGGTGCATACATATAATACAAGAGTTGGTTGTTGAGTCATTTGATGCAGCCTTCTACGCCTCCCTATCCTGAGTTGATCGTTACATCATTACATAGCTACCACAGCCTACATCCGAGACAATCTGTTTACCGGTAACATATTCTAACTTTGACCTGCTCCTAAAATTCTAGTCCCCAACCCTTCCTTCCATAACTAAGTTTGCTGCATCTCATCGCACATTAGTACACTCTAGAAACATATATCCATCCCTACCACATTTTAAATGCTTCTCTTCTCCTCTTCTCTGCTGGAGCTGGTTAGGTTAAGGAAAACTCATACTTGCTCTAGTTATACAGGGATGAAATTGTTTAACAGGAATAACCAATCAAATTATTTAAAAACTGGTTAACAATGTACAGTGTATCAGAATTTGAAGAAAATGTACCGTAAATGTGTGTGTATATAGTTTTTCTTCTCACCTGCTACAGTATTGCTTAAAGTAAATGAATGTTGTAATAACACGCACACTGTAAATATGTGAAACACAGTGGTAAAATACGAGCAATAGGATATAGTGTTTGTACATATTGTTATAACTACATCTTATTACGGTCATCAGATTGAAAGGTTTATGATATTATGAATATTTAACAACGCATATACATTATTCTCAGGACATATATCACTGCATAAATACACACAAATTGCTTTTAACTTCCCAAGGTGACAAGGTCTAATCATCATCGTTGCTGGACCTGAACAAAAGCAAAGGAAAATACCACGCAACAACTGAACAAACAAACTGCGCAACAATGAATGAAATATGTGTTATGATTTGCTTAAGTTGACTTCCTAACTTCTAATTTCTTTCAATTCAGAATATAGTGATATAGTTGTCAATTTCAAACTGAAGCTTTACAAGTGTATTATGCTTGGGAGTCAAGGGAGCAATAAATAAATGACACAATCAATAAGCTATTATATTGACTTGGCCTGCTGCAGTTTAGTTTTGGAAGCATATAACATCTGTATAAATTCAGTCAACACATTCATCTTTCTTATTTTTTATGGTTGGTTCCTTAGTTCAGGGGCTGCAACAACGTGGGTGTATGTAGGATTTGTCTGATAGCCAGTGTTAATTGTGATGGCTGTATTAGTGTGTGTTATCTGTGATTCAGGTAAGGACTGCAGATGATCAATTTCCAAGTAGTCCCTACTTTTGCTACCAAATGCTACCATCCACAACACCTTGCTGTGGACTTGGCTACTAGATGCCATCACAGCCAGCACCTGGTGACAAACGTTGGAACTAATATAGCGTTATCAATCTAACCTACAAATTTTGACATGGGACCGCCGGCTTTACTTCCCTTCCGAAGGAAGGCATACTGAGGGATTTTTAACACTCTTAAAAAATCTGACGACTTCGGCCGGGTTTGAACCCGCGACCTTAGGCATAGAAGCTCAGCATGCTACCAACTACGCCACCGAAGCCGCCTTATTTTTTGTGTGTGTTTTGGTAGTATTATTTTTCAATTGGAACAGTGCTAATAAGCAATGCCAGAAGAAAGAAGATTGGTACAGATGTAGCTGTTTATAAGCTGTTATAAGGGGCTTCTTTTTTCTCTTTTCAGAATGATTTGTCATACTCAGTCGGCTTCATGGTTGTGATATTGCGATTCTTCACAATCACTGGAAAGCATGCCACGCTCAAGATGCTCATGCTGACCGTGGGTGTTTCAGTCTGCAAAAGTTTTTTCATCATCTTTGGAATGTTCCTCTTGGTTTTCTTCTATGCTTTGGCAGGCACAATAATTTTTGGTACTGTCAAGTATGGCGAGGGCATTGGAAGGTGAGCACATTCTTTCTTGTTAGGACAATGAGGCTCCAAAATAACTCAGTTCCGTTAGGGATGTTTAGTTCCTGGAGAAACTGGTTCAACGACTGCTGGTTACATGTATAGATTTATATTTAACATTACTGCAATAAGATGCACATTCTCACTGGAGTGAATGAGGAACGTGAAAGTGGTGCATCCCTAACAGCATCTTAGGTGTGAGATAGGTGTGTAATTGATTTTGTGAAAATATATCTTTTAGACATGGTGACATGACTTTAAATAATAATTTTGATCTCATCAGAATATGTGGTTAGAAGAACAACAGTTTAGCAATTATACACTATTAACAGGTACCCGCGGCTTCACTCGCGATGAAGACAATGGGGATGATGCATTATTGCTGATAATTGGTCTATTCTATTACAGCAATCTCGGCTACAGGTGGGCCCATTTTAATTCTGAAAATTCTGATACATACAGTATATTGATTTGAGCAGCAAAGTGCAAATTTCATAGAGTTGAAAAAGTCTGCAGGGTACGATGTTACGTTATGTGAACTCATTTGAAAATCACGATTTTGGTTTTGCCAACTTCTTCTGAGACATAACGATTTTGTTGTCCGGATACTCGTGAGCACACGCCACAAAACTGGTAAAAACTGGTCTTGTGTAAATGAATACCTGCTGCTGTAGGTGCGTGTCATTGCGCTTTGTTATTCATTTATTTACACTGTTTACGCCCACATTGGAACACCAAAAATCAAACCTTTTATACAATGTCTTCAAATACTAAGTTCAGTTCTTAATACTTGATAATTTTTTTCTATCCCAATACTTCTTCATTCTGGAAGATCTTGCAGCCCGTTCTTCTGCAGATATAACATATTGCTTACGCTGTGAAATTTTGAATGTTAGTCGAGTGTATTTGTTATTCAGAAGCCGTTTCTCTTCTCTATGTTCAATTTGATGCTTAGTAATTTTCAATTCGTCTAAATCCATTTGTATTTCTTTAACCCATGTGATTTTTGTTTTACTGTTCCGAAAGAAGTCAAAAAGTTGTTTCAGGAGTCTAGTATTTGGCAAGCGAGATATGTGTCCAAAAAATGCAATCGTGTCAATGATAGATTCATTTTCCTTGTAAAGTATTGAATTGGGCAAAAGTCTCCACTGGCCCTCAATCTGGTGTTTTTTATTGATTATTGTCCGAAGAATCCACCTATCAATCTTCTGTAGTTTGTCAGTTGTTGATCGGGTGTTTAGTTTAAATAAAGTTTCACTTGCATATGTTGCTTCTGGCTTAACGACGGAGAAATAATGTCGAAATTTAGCATTAAACGAAAGAGACTGTTTCTTATATGTTGGCCAGGTAATCTGTTGTGCTAGTCACAATTTTAGTGTTCTACTATCTATTGATGCTCTTTCATTGGCATTCCAAGTAATGATCTCACCAAGATATTTACATTTTTCCACAATCTTAATTCTCTGGGCATTATGCAGTACAATATGTGATGTGTCAACTTGAAAAGATGGCATCATTTCTGTTTTCTCAAAATAAATTTTCAACCCGACCTTTGCTGCTAATCGTTCCAATTCCTCTACCTGAAATTTAGCTTCTTTGATACTAGTTGCTAATAATGCTAGATCATCTGCAAAGGCTAGACAATTTTATCGAATATTTTTTCCAATCTTAACATTCGGTGGACAAACCTTATTCCATTTACGCATAATTTTTCCAGCACACAATTAAACAACAATGGAGATAATCCATCTCCCAGCCGAAGACCAGTATGGATTTCAAATGACTCAGATGTTTCACTTCTAAACCTAACTCTAGATTTAGTATATAACAAGTTTTCAATGTAAACCAAATTCAGTGAAACACTCTCACCTCCACGCTGGAGTTGATTTAACTTTAACTACCCTCTATTTACCACAAACCTACAGAATTTACTGCCTTTAAATACAGGCCACAAGTGATTTTAACGTTACTTCCCGACTTTGAATGGGCGCCAAGGTTGACCATATGGGTCTTCCTGAATAAAATAGAAATAAATACGATACATAACTGTTGCCCCGACTATGAAACTCCATATCCCAGGCGTAGGGCATTTGGCATGCGTTTGCTGATGTACCAGGTTCATGCAAGACAGGAATATAAACACACATGGATTTTAAAAAGATAATCTATTGGCTGTACTAAACACATATATACAAAATATACAACACAAAATACCCTTCAATACACTTGTAATAATTTCTGTACAGTACCTTTGTTCACTGAATTTAGGCTCTGAGAGCAAGAAAAACACTACGGTCATATCAGACCCAGGCATAAAAGCCACCTATGTATATACACTGTACCGTCCATACACAAAATATCTACACACGTTACGACTGGTTCATTCTACTTTCTTCTGTTACGGCACGTTCACCTCTCCATTCTCGCATGACTTCGATGAAATGTTTACGACTGAATTATCCTTTAGGCGTGGTAAGTCATTACCGACAGCCCATGGTATGGATGGACCCATGAAAAATCGTAGCCTCCAATAGCCCGTAAGAGCTCAGTGGATAGCTAAACATTAGTCACCGCTCGTTCGTATTACGATACCATGATCGAGTAATAACGACTCTAATTGCAAGTTGACAAACGGACCTTCGTAGTACAAGCAAGAAGACGATCTCTAACTGTTCGTTACGAAACCATGTCACGTAAAACGACCCTGGGCGTTAGTAGATCAGTGTTCTGCCGATAAAACAATAAGACAAGCTCTGAACGCCAGACACGCCATTATATGCACTCGCGTAAGGATCCAATAACCCCAAAGTTTCTGCCGGAACTAACTTGTGCATAGCCCGCTCCTAGCGGAACATCCGCGTCAACACATAAACATCAGACAGTCAAAATCCACACTGACGTCACACAGTTGTTTCTTCACGCGAAGTTCATGGGAGTTCATGCCATAAATAGCCTAGGTAATCCCACACAAGCCGAATTACTGCCTGTCTTTTCCGGGTATGTCACAAATCCAGCACTCGAAAATATCAATTCTTTGTACCTTTATAGTACAGCCACAAATCTAACCTTTAACATTACTAGGTCAAAATAAAGCAATTAACCCCAAACCAAAATGAAATAATGCTTCTACTTAATACAGTCTTACATATCCTTATTCCCAAAACGTAATAAATCGCAAAACCCCGTATTTTATAATATCAAATATCCAAAAACCGATAATTAATAAACAGTGATCCTAGGTTGTCCGGACCATCCAAATATGAATCCGTCAACAAAAACACACAGGCACAATAAAAATCACCTCTGCAACCCCACGTTAACCCAATATAATAAGATACGAGTAAAATACCCCAAACTAACTGCACAAGCAAAACCCGAGGGTGAGCTACTGTAACTGAATACATTCGGTTACAAACGCCCCCACATGGATCAATCTTTAAACTACAAGGCTATAGATTAATCCTTGTCCCTCACACAAATACACTAGTACTCCTGTCTTGTCATCGTGAGCAAGATCTATAGCTTGAGGTAAGCAACGTTATATGTACCTAGGACCTTGTCATCGTTGGAAATCAAGCTGTAGGCACATGCACCTACCCTGCGGTCTATAGCAAATGGACCCGAATGACAAACCTCAAGAATGCAACTCTGCAGTAACTGTAATTAGTCCATGGATATGGACTTGCGATTCGTTCATCAGTCTATCAGAGCATACTGTTGCCATGGATACGGACTTGCGATTAGTTCATCAATCAGAGCGAAGATAGTTTTCTGGGAATATCTTTGAAACTGTTGGTTTTAGTACCTTAAAATGTAGTTTTCAGTGTCCCGTAGGGACCTGCCGAGGAATTTTTTCTCGCATCGAGGGGCGTAAAATGAGTTATGTCCGGTCTTTATGCGACAACTTCGATATTTTGTCCCAGTTAAGCATTTTTGGTGACTTTTCAGTTATGTTGCCCGTTCCACGGGATCAATGATTTATTTCTGGATGAAAGGCAGCCTATGTGTTAATCCAGGGTATAAGCTATCTCCATTTCAAATTTCATCCAAATCCGTCCAGCCGTTTTAGTGTGAAGAGGTAACAAACTAACACACACAAACTTTCACAATTATAATATACTAGCAGAAGTACCCATTCTTCGAACGGTGTTCGGTGTTAATACCAGACATTATCAATTGAGCTACTGTTGCAATGGTTAGTGGTTTGTCATTCCTTCATAAGTTTATCAGAACGAAGTTAGTTTTCGGGGAATATCACACACACTGTTAATTTAAGGGCCTTAAAATGTGGTTTTCGGAGACCCTTTATAGACTCCCGAATTTTGTGTCTCACATTGAGAAGCGCAACATATGCTTTGGTCGTCCTTCTAGGATAATTTTTATATTTCGCCTAGTTTAGCATGTGTTTTTAGAAGTTTTTCCCTATATCCACCTTTCTACTGTATGAAAAGTACGGTGAAGAGTTTTATAAATGATTGGTGTATTGACTCTCATAGATACCATACCTAATTTTACGATGCACCAAGTATCCGAACACGAGTTATAGGCATACATAAAGATACACAGAAAGACAGACAAACAATTCTATTGTCTACAACATATCACCCAGATATCCAAATATGGGTATATCTACCACACAGTATCAAACAAAATCATCCTTGCAATGAACCCGTATGTCGACAAAAAAAAAGATTAGTTAAAATGTGCTCTCAAACTAAATTCACCTAACGTGTACTTCCTGACGTGAAATAGAATTGAAAGCGTTGTAGACGAAACGCAATACACGTCACATAAAAACTGACCCTGTACGTTGTGTTAGGTGCCCATACACAGGACGACCCTTTTCATAAATGATAAAGGCTTGTGGTGCATGAAAATTGAGGTTATTTTGCCTCAAATGGCAGAAATTCCTAAAAGCCGCATAAAATGCTGAGTCAATTCAGGAATTTTTGAAAATAATGTTGCTGTTTGGAGATATAATAGACCTTCTGTACTATATGCCACATGTGAAAGTTGGATGAAAAAATTCTAGGTTACCCCTTGACCCCCTTAATTGCATTGATGAATTATTATATTATTTTATTATTATTAGTAGTATTATATTATGGTGTACAATGATGAGGCAATTATACGGTCTAAGTTGGTACCGTGATAACCTTATAGCCTTTTTCAAACTATCACAGAAATGTAATAAATGGAGTGACATTGCTTCTTACAGAAATAGATGGAAAGTTGGATTTCACCCTTTGAGATAATGTTTTCATGGTTACCGACTTGCATTCCTTCATTAGTTTGTTAAATTAAATTAGTTTTCTGGGAATATCTCAAAACTGTTGGTTTTAGAGCCTTATAATTTAGTTTTCGAGGACCGTTTAGGGCCCCCAAGTTTTGTTTCTGGCACCGAGGGCTTTGTCTCATCATTGTACACCATAATATAATACTACTAATAATAATAAAATAATATAATATAGGGATAGGAATATATAGATAGCCCAGTCACTTAAGCAAAAAGAAAGGGGTCAACCTCGGAATGAGAGAGATATCAAGCTGTAAACTCATACACCTTCATTTTGGTGTTCTAAACGTTGTCTCAAAAGTCTCATAAAATCTCGTGTCTGCGCCGTAAGTTATTCAAGGTCGAAAGTCACAAAAATAAGGTTTTCACGATTATCTCGGTTTCTATAGCTCCAATGATGTTAACATGTATTATAAAAATTGTAGAGCATACAATTTGCGACAAGTTTGTTTTAATGTTTTTTTTTTTCATAAGCCCAACCGTTTTTGAGATAGAGGGCAGAGAGCCCGCAGCGCTCAGCCACACTCACTGCAATGCAAGGTCAACCGTGAATCTCAGTGAATAATACCTTGTATAACGTTATTAAAGCATTGAAATATCATTCACAATAAACAATTTGTATTATTTATTAGTCAATAGCCGGCCCCGTGGTGTTGGGGTAGCACGCCTGCCTCTCACCCGGAGGCCCTGGGTTCGATTCCCGGCTCCATGGGGATTTTAGAAACTGACGTGATGGCTGGAACGGGGTTCTGTTGAACAACACGTTGATGCAAGAGATTCAAGAGTAAAAAGAGATAACAATGATGTAAGTAAACTAGTTGAATGGCTTACACTTTATGATCCCTTTCCAAAAGCCAGCTTGAACTTTGTTAGAACACATTAACCTACAAAAAACAATAATAAACAATTGAACACGAGTATCGGCGTTTTATTAAAATCTAGTGCTGCCATCTATGATGCGCACACAATACACACACAGTGTTTTGTTTTCAACCTTATACACAGTTCAGTTCATTTCATGTCGGGTCAAAAGTACCATGTATTTTAGAGTAAATAAATACTCGTTTGTTTAAACTGTTGTTTAATTGACTTTGCCCAGAGCCTGTTCCGCTGATAGGTTATGAGGCCCAGTATCGTAACTGGAACACGAAAAATTCAATGTGAACAAAAAGGACTCTTCTAACCTCACCACGCGTTCGGCTGCAAGCGTGGTCAAGTTTTGTATCAAGAGATGGTTGCAAACAGTGCGAGGATCGAACTTCTCGACAAACAAAACTACGATACCTGGAAGCTCCAGATGGAAGCCATCCTGGTGAAGAACGACATGTGGGAGTATGTTAGCGGTGTAAAAGTCAAACCTGAACTGGCAGCCGACAATGCTGCTGCCATGTTGGAATGGGACAGGAAAGCGAAATCCGACATTAAGCATCATTTTGTACGTGATGCAATTCAGAGCAAATCTCTCATCGTGGACTACGTCCCAACGTCGGACCAGATTGCAGATTTCCTGACTAAAGGTCTTCCGAGACCCAAGCCTAGCTGGTGCATGAAGGCTGATTTTCTTTAAAAAGGTTGGAAAGGCAATGTCAAAGTACAAATCTATTCGTCAAAAAGTTTTGACAAATATCCCCTTTCTAAAAAACATATATTATTTCTACATGCATTCAGTGGCTGTGACACAACTTCTGCACTGTTTAAAAAATTTAAAAAAACTCATGAAATCTCTCCAAAAACTTGTCCATTTCGACCGATTGGCTAAAGTTTTTCTAGAAGAAAACTGCCCCGTATAGCAATTATACGAAAATGGATTGGGCATCTTACTAGCGATATATAATGCTCCTAAATCTGAGGGCATTATCGATCATCTTCGATATACTCAGTTCATAAAATCTACAAAGCTTCATAAATCTGTCCAGTTATCCAATCTTCCACCGACAAGTGCAACAGCCCATCAGCATATAAATCGTGTTTATTGCCAGCTTCAAAAATGGTTAGAGCATGATTTAGAACCCCAGTAATGGGGTTGGGTGCTGCAAAATGAACTCCTGGAGCCAAAAACAACAATATTACCACCAGCTCCTGAAGAATTACTTAATACACAATTTTGTAATTGTAAGAATGGATGTGGTGTACGCTGTGGGTGCAGAAAATGGGGGTTGCAATGCACTTTAGCTTGTGGCCAGTTTAATGGACAAGCTTGCCTCAATGCTGATTCATCACAAAGAGACTCTGAGGAAGAGAGTGCATTTGACCCGGTAATTCTGGAAGGGCTGGAAACAACGATTCAGGACAACGAAGATGATGACAATGAAAGTGACATTTCCACATGCCCGGAAGAAGAAGAAGAAGACGAATTAATACTTTTGTTCTTCAAATAATTAATGATTTATATATTTTCACTTCATTTCAATTCGGGCCTATCAAGCGACCGCTGCCCAGCCATTTGGCCTGCAGATATTGGGGTGACGCGTGATCAGCGCATCGTGTCCCCTCGGCCGTTAATCTTGGTTTTCGTGATCGGGGCGCTGCCTCACTGTCAGACAGCTACTCAATTGTCCTCACTAGGCTGAGTGCACCCCGTTCCAGCCATCACGTCAGTTTCTAAAATCCCCACGGAGCCGGGAATCGAACCCAGGGCCTCCGGGTGAGAGGCAGGCGCGCTACCCCATCACCACAGGGCCAGCTATTGACTAATAAATAATACAAATTGTTTATTGTGAATGATATTTCAATGCTTTAATAACGTTATACAAGGTATTATTCACTGAGATTCACGGTTGACCTTGCATTGCAGTGAGTGTGGCTGAGCGCTGCGGGCTCTCTGCCCTCTATCTCAAAAACGGTTGGGCTTATGAAAAAAAAACATTAAAACAAACTTGTCGCAAATTGTATGCTCTACAATTGTTATAATAAGTATTAACATAATTGGAGCTATAGAAACCGAGATAATCGTGAAAAACTTATTTTTGTGACCTTTGACCTTGAATAACTTACCGCGCAGACACAAGATTTTAAGAGACTTTTGAGACAACGTTTAGAACACCAAAATGAAAGTGTATACGAGTTTACAGCTTGTTATCTCTCATTCCGAGGTTGATCCCTAATATGACTGGGCTATATAATAGACCTGCCATACCACACCCGCAGGTGTAAATCACGTGAAAAAATTCTAGAGTAGCCCTTGACCCTCTTAAGCGTATTATACGTATTGATGAATTTTACAGCTTAATTTGGTTCCGTGTTAACCTTCCAGCCGTTTGTAAACTTTCACACTAATGTAATTAATGGAATTCTGTTGCCATGGTTACCGGCTTGCATTCTTTTATTAGTTTATTAAATGAAATTAGTTTTCTGGGAATATCTCAAAAACAGTTGATTTTAGGGCCTTAAAATGTGTTTTGTCTCTCACATTGAGGGGCTGAAAATGAGCTTTGTTTCGTCCTTCTACGCCATTTCAGCATGTATTTTAAGGGGGTAGGCCCCCTTTAATGAGAGGTACGGAGAAGAGTTACATCAATGATTAGTGTCGTACCTCTGATGGATACCTGTACCAAATTTTAGGTTGATACACCCTGCCGTTCTCGATTTATAAGGGAACAAAGTTGTCCACAGACAAACAGACAGACACACACACAAAAAAAATATTTTCACGCGTATCCATCATAAAACAGTCTGAAACGCGTAAATAACGCAAATTTCTATACAAATTCAGAAAAATCAGACAAACTTTCATTTTTATATATGTAAAGACATACTGCACCGCTCGGCGTTGACCGTGTTTTATAGGTTTTACTCGCTAACCGTTGGAGATACACGAAAAGTGATAAGGACCTTTCGGATAGAAAATTAAATTTTAAAGCACATATATGCCATCAAAAGTTTGCTATTTCTTACCGTTCTCTTTTTATTTGAAATGGAAATATGAAGTTTTGAAACCAAAGGGTGTAGTGACGTCGCTAAAATGGTCGCCATTTTTAAATAGTGCAAAATATCTAAATCAAAAGTAGCCTACAGTATATGTAAGCCTGGTAAATCAGCTACATCCATGCAAAATTTCATTTAAATCTGACCAGTGGTTCTTGCGTGATTGAGTACCAGACACACACCATCTCATTTTTATATATTAGTATGATAATAGGGATATAGGGATTCATCAATGTAGAAACCAAGGTGTTGGCAGTACCTTTTTTGACTGATGGTGTAGTTATCATATGCATTATATGAAGTTTGGTAGATTTTTTAACTTTCAACTTGCCTTCAAACTTTGAGTTTTAGTTGTGAGTTACCTCTTGCTGATCACTGCCAAGTGTTCAGTGGTTTCTTCATGCCATACAAATGTTGGATTCCCTCAGTTAGCTTTCCATAGCTTGTTTCAGTGACTTACAAACTAGAAACAGGCTATGAAGAAATTATTTTTAAATTATGTTATGAGGAGAGTGGAGTGTGTATAGAAGATATTTCAATGAGTTCATTACATTTCCAAATGAATTTTCCTATTTGAATCTATGTTATTCCAGGAGAGCTAACTTTGGGTCACCTGTGACAGGAGTTGCCATGCTGTTCCGAATCGTGACTGGTGAGGATTGGAACAAGATTATGCATGACTGTATGGTCCAACCTCCATACTGCACCCCTGCCAACAATTATTGGGAAACAGACTGTGGAAATTTCACTGCTTCACTGACATATTTCTGTTCCTTTTACGTCATTATTACATACATTGTGCTCAATCTCTTAGTGGGTAAGTGTGAAATAATGACACGTTAGTTGGTGAGGTATTTGGTTAGTACTGGAATGTGATATGTATGTGTGTTGTTGCAGCTATCATCATGGAGAACTTCTCTCTCTTCTACTCCAATGAAGAGGATGCATTGCTGTCATATGCTGATATTCGTAATTTTCAAAACACGTGGAATGTTGTCGATATTCATCAGCGGGGAGTCATTCCAGTTAGGAGGGTATGAAATTAACCTCAATATTCAAAGAAGCCTCATATGTATTTTGAATTTTTAAATGTTGGTGAATCGTAATGGCCACTGGTGATTGCAGGTGAAATTTATTTTAAGACTGCTGAAAGGTCGACTAGAAGTGGATCCCCAGAAAGACAGACTACTCTTCAAGCATATGTGTTATGAATTGGATCGATTACATAATGGAGAAGATGTTACATTTCATGACGTGCTCAAGTAAGTTGTACTCTTTGTTACTGTACCATCAGAAGTAGAATGATCATAATGTTCTAGTCTTGTTAATGGATTTATAACTCATGACATAGGAAAAGGACTCGGAGGGATTCATGAATAAACCTGATGTTGAGACTTGGCCATAACAGTTAAATCTTTGAGTGACTGTACTATCTTTCAAACAAATAACTATACAGTGATCACCGAGCATTTAGTTGCAGAACAGCCAAGTTCCCCATAACGATTGTAGTGATGAATAAATGATCAGTGAAGTTCGCCAATCGAAAGCTGTAGCAATAGTTAAAATACTTAACATTACGGGGTTCAAGACATGCTGGGGTTTGCTCACACAAGCTTCTAATGAAAATGGTTTGATCTTTCATAGCAAAACTACTCCAATGAAGAGGATGCATTGCTGTCATATGCTGATATTCGTAATTTTCAAAACACGTGGAATGTTGTCGATATTCATCAGCGGGGAGTCATTCCAGTTAGGAGGGTATGAAATTAACCTCAATATTCAAAGAATGTGAATATGAGAAAGAGGTGAGGTATTTCCATTGTTATGCGATAAATTTACTTATGATCTATTGGCAATACAACTAACAAGAAACAAAGACATACAGCAATGCTCTGTGTAACAGCAGTGGAAGAAAGAAAACAAAAGAGCCTAAGAAAGGATGGGACTGAGTCAGGTTCCCGTCTGGGTGCACTACGTGACCTATGGGAAAAATAACACGTGTTTGGGAGTGGATCAATACGGTTGAATTGTCACTGATGGAAAAATGTTTTAATAAATGTGGAGTTTCAAACTGACTGGGCAGATCTTCTGTGAGATCATGATGAACCTTCAGCCTCTTAGACAGTGATGAAACTAATGATGACTAGGCCTACTGAATTGTATAAGATAATGAGTTAAAAATGGAATGCCATTAGAACTTAAATTTTGAGTAACTACTGAGCATGATATCTCTCAAGCTTCACAAGTTGACCCTCTCCTAAACTGTCTCTGTTTTATCTCCTCTCCTCCTCCCTCTTCTATAAACTACTCTGTCTCTCTCCTATCTGACATTCTTGGCCATGTTTTGTGCAGTTCTTGAGATCATTCTTAAAAATTCCAGGATATTTATTTACTCTATACCTTATTTCCCATAGCCCAAACCTCATTTTTAAAATGAGTTGCACATCCCATTAACTACTGTAATTTTACAGGTGTCATTATAATAATATTTTGCACTAAGAGGGTTCATTAATTCTTTAATCTACTCAAGGCCATTTGTACCAACCCATACATACTGGGTAGGCCACTGTAAGGCTAATATGATGCCATGAGCAGTGCCAATGTACTATGCTCTCTTTATTCAAAACTTATCCCACAAAGGCTATCCACATTTGAATAGCTGTTTCTCAAAGGATCCTTGATATTTTTGACTCTGAATGTGCATAACAGCACATCATCAAATTTCAAATAATTTCAAAAGTTCATCTAGTTAGCTCATTTCAGTACCGGTATTAAAAAATTACTCTTTTTACTCTTTTAAAAAAGTACGGTATGTCAATGTACTAAATCATATTACACATGATAAAAACTTCATTCCCTGCACACATCTTGAATTTTCAACCATGTTAGGAGCGGCCTAACTATCACCTGGCAATAGGTGTAAACTGCACCCGACGTCAGGCTGGGGCGACAGGCCGGTTGGTTCATTCTTTGTCGCAACTAATGGATCATGACAACCTCATCTGTATCGGTAAATGCTAGGGCGTCCCCCGGAAGCGACGTGCGTCAGCCTCGTCCGACTACAGTGTCAAATGGACGAGGGCTACTGGTTCAAGAGCGGGATCAGAGTTCACCGGTACGTATTGCTACGTTGAACATCGGAACTCTTACAGGACGAAGCCGAGAACTAGCAGATATGTTCAAAAGACGGAAAGTGGACATTGCCTGTATTCAAGAAACTCGTTGGAGAGGACAGAAATCTCGTGAAATAGGAGATGGATACAAGCTCATCTACCATGGAACAAGCAACCGAAATGGGGTTGCTGTTGCTGTTTGTGCCAACTTAAGAAATCAGGTAGCCGAGGTCAATTGACAGTCAGACCGCCTCATGACTGTCATCATAGATGTGCCATCTTGTCGGTTACACATCATTAGTGCATATGCCCCACAAACTGGCTGTGATGAGAGTGAGAAAGTACGGTTTTGGCAAGAACTCCAGGACCTTGTCTTGTTGTGCCCAGAGGAGGACTTCTTACTCGTATGTGTTGACTTAATTGGACATGTTGGTCAAAATAAGAATGGTTATAGTTGTTATGGTGGAAATGGCTATGGTAGGCGAACTGATGATGGATGCAGAGTCCTCGACTTTGCAGAAGCAAACAGCCTTCTCATAGGCAACACTTTCTTTAAGAAGCGCACCAGTCACCTCGTAACATACACCAGTGGTGACAGCAGAAGCCAGATCGACTTTGTACTGTTACGGCGATGTAACTGCCGAACTGTCATAGATGTGAAGGTTATACCTTCCGATTGTGTTGCCCCCCAACACAAACTACTCATTGCAGACCTGAGGATCAGTAAGTGCAGGATAGGTGGATGTACAAGAGGCTCAACAAAAGTAAAGTGGTGGAAACTACACGACCAGAAATCAGCATTGGTTAACAGTATAACATTTCGTCTTGTCAATCCGAATTCCATCGACACCACATGGACTGATCTCTGTGAGTCAGTGACTACTGCTGCAGCAGAAACATTGGGTACCACAAAGCCAGGGCGTCGCCTTATTGACAAGCAGACATGGCTGTGGACAGATCAGGTACAAGATAAGGTCCGTGATAAGAAGAAAGCATATAAAAGCTGGCTTTCTCTGACAGACGTGAACAGAGAAAGGTACGTCACTGCAAAGAGGCGAAGAAAGCCGTGGCTGAAGCAAGAGCCAACCACTACAACAACCTGTATCTTAACTTGGACTCCAAAGAAGGTGAAAAGGATATTTACCGTCTGGTCAAAGCCCGAGCAAGAACACCAAGGGATATTGAACACTGTGCATAAAGAGCAAGGAAGGCCAAAGACTACAGAACAAACATGCTATTCTCAAGCAATGGAAAGAGCATTTCGAGGAGATCTCAAACATAAAGTTTCCGCATCCAGCAATCCCAGAAGGTCTTCCAACTAATGGGCCTATCCCCCAAATCACTCCACAGGAAGTTACCACTGCCCTGAAAAGCATGAGAAACCATAAATCTCCTGGGCCAGACAACCTCCCTGCTGACTTCTGGAAACTTCAAGAAATGCAATCTACTGCGATAGATTGGCTTGTTACCTTTTTCAATGCCATATTGGACTCTGGCCACATCCCTATTAATTGGGCTACAAGCAGTACAGTACCGATTTTCAAGAACAAAGGAGACCCAGCGGAATGTTCAAACTATCGCCCAGTACGTCTTCTGTCACATACAATGAAGATCTTTGAGAGGATTCTTGATAGACACGTACGTGCCATCACCGAAATCAGCTCCAACCAGTGCGGGTTTGTCAAGGGGGCTGGAACCGCTGACGCCATCTTCGCAGCACGGTTACTCATGGAGAAGCACCGTGAGAAAAGAAAGCCTCTGCATATTGCCTTTCTTGACCTTGAAGAGGCCTTCGATCGTGTTCCTCATGAGTTGATTTGGTATGCGCTCCGCAACCATGGTGTGCCAGAGTCATTTGTAAATGTGGTCAAGATGTTATACACGAACACCAGCAGTAGAGTACGTTGTGATGTTGGCACCTCGGAAAACTTTCCTGTAAATGTCGGAGTCCACCAAGGCTCAGCACTATCACCGTCCGTTTTTGTTCTTGTGATGGACACCATCACTCGTGACCTGCAACGGAATGTTCCTTGGACTTTTCTGTATGCAGATGATATAATGATTGCAGATGACACCCGAGAAAAACTCCAATGTCAAGTTGAAGACTGGAATAACCGCCTCTCCCAGTATGGCCTATGTCTGAATGTGAAAAAGACGGAGTATCTGGAGTTAAACCCAAGCGACGGTACCATTCAAGTCTCGGGACAAAATGTAGTCAAGACAGAATGCTTCAGGTACCTTGGATCTCATCTTCAGAGTGATGGCAACTTCAATAATGAAGTAAGAGCCAGGGTAAACGCAACCTGGTTGCGGTGGAAGGAGGTCACGGGTGTGCTTTGCGACAAGAAAATGCCACTTCGTCTCAAATCGAAGATATATCGGACAGTGGTACGGCCAGTTGCGCTGTATGGAGTTGAATGTCGACCATCCAACAAAATTTCAGAACGTCGCCTGCACGCCATGGAAATGAGAATGCTCCGTTGGACAATGGACATCTCCCGTATTGACCTTGTCAGAAACGACACAATTCGGGAGCAAATGGGTGTCGCCCTAATTGTGGACAAGATGAGGGAGAGATGGCTCCGATGGTATGGCCATGCCCTGCGAGCAGCGCCTGATACTGTTACTAACACTGTCTTTCATTTTGAGGTTGAAAGCCTGCGCCCCAGAGGACGATCGAATCAGCGTTGGCAAGACACAATAAATGGTGACTTGAAGGTTACCGGCCTAAATCCAGCTGACGCACGAAACCGGACAAATTGGAGATCAATGACCAAAAAACCGGACCCTGCACCAGCGGGACAACGCTAGGAAGAAGAAGAAGTTGGTTGTAAAATCTTTGGCCCTGTTATTTTTCAAAAAGGGATGAGCCAGATTCTATAAAATAAGAAAACTGGCTTTAATGTAAGTAATTTTAATAATATCTTAAAATGGTTAAGAAAATTTGTGCCTAAGGGAAAAGAATGTTGTGTGTTGTAAATTAGACATATAAAATGGAATGTTTTTTAATGTAGAAATCCTTGATGATATTGACAAACAGCTGAAGAAGGGTCTGATTTAGACCCAAAACATGTATTTGTATTAACAAATATTCGTGTGAATAAATTTTGTTTCATTTTAACAGTCCAAATGCATAGAATCCATGAGATGGCATTACAACTTCTGATAGGAATGTCTTGAAAGTGAATAACATGGATTTCTGTTTCTTGCTCCATGTCATGATGAAACTAAAGGATAATCTAGCAGTATGGCTGGATGCTTTGTCCATGTGGATACACACCTAGTTCTTTTGGCTCCATACAAACAAAAGATGTCTGGAAGTAGGCAGCAGTCCACTTTGTCCAACTTACATATCTCTTACTTATCTCGTTATCACATCCAGCAACAATCTCAGCAACCTTATTCGGCATTTGCAGTAAAGCTCAGTATGGTACATCCCTTATCAGAGGACTCACGATGTGTAATTATCCTAATGTTACCATGTAACGTAGGCTTCATTCAGTTGAACCCGTCAAGTACCTGTCGTACAGTTCGCGGCAGTTGGCCTTAGGCGGTTTTCACACCAAAGATGCCCTCTGCGCCCTGGTCACAAGTGGAATGTGAGTCTTGCGCCTTGATGGCGAGAGCTTCCACACCTACATTGCACGTGTCGCTTCCATCATCTTATTTTTCGTTCTGAACACTTGGTGGTTAATTGTATATTGAGTTTATATACGGAGCTTATGCAAGCATGTCTTGCACGCGGTCAAACTTCGCAAGATAGTCACATGGAACACTCAAAGTATTCCGCTACCTAGCGGCGGATATGAGCACTCACTGAACTACTAGCATGCTTGCCAATAATGGGCGCAATTGTTCTTAGCACTAACACCTCCCCTACAATAAGCCCCACTTTCACTTTGGTTTAGATAAACCCAGTCGTTCTCGGTGATGAGCTGTCTCCTTCCCTGTCAATGTCTTTGTCAAGATGTCGTCCAAGTTGTCAGTGGATGGAACATAATTCAGGGATAGCAGTCCTCCTTCAATCTTCTCCCTGATGAAGAAATGTCGAAGTTCTATATGCTTGCTCCTCTGCGATGTCACATAGTTGTTCGCTAGTGCGATTGCCCCGGCCAGCAATGTCCTTGGCGCAAGTTCACCCACTCCGATTTCCGTCAGGAACCGTTGCAACCACAAGACCTCTTTGGTTGCCTCACACATTGCCATGTATTCGGCTTCCACTGTGGAGAGGGCGGTTGTTCTCTGCTTTCTTGCACGCCATGAGACTGCACCTCCAGCAAGCATCATGACGTACCCACTGAATGTTCGTCTGTCTGTCCTGTCACTTGCCCAGTCAGCATCACAGAAGGCTGTCACTCGTTCTCCTGTTTTCTTAAATTCAGCCAATGTCTTTTGTGTGCTTTACATAACGCAGGAGGTGACGAACTCCTGTCCAGTGTTCAACTGTTGGCCGTTCATAGAACTGACTGAGGTATGTCGTCACAAAGGCCAAGTCTGATCTGGTGGCTCCAGCGAGATACAGCAGACCCCCGACTGCTTGTCGAAGTTTGGTGTCCTGAATTTGGTCTGCCTCCCCTGTCGCCTTTTCAAACTGCATCCCACGATCAAGAGACGTCGATGCTCCCTTAGCATCTTTATGCCAAAAGTTGTCAAGAGCTCATCGGCATAAGCTGCTTGGCTTAGGGTGAGTGATCCATAATCGGCCTGATCTACCTTCATCGATAAGATGTGGTTCACCGGTCCCAAGTCCTTCCCAAGTCCTTCACTTCAAACAGTCCAGAGATTTCCTTCTTGAACTTCTCAATACGTTCTTCGTCCTTTCCCAGCATTAGCAGTGTAACGTGTTTTTCGAGGGTTTTTTATGCAACTGGCATAAGTCAGTAGGAAGCCATTCTATATTTATTTACGCGGCAAATTGTTCAGCCAAGATAATTTTTCATATTAATTTATTATTATTATTAATTTATTATAATTATTATTAAGATATTTTCGGAGCATTTTATAAAAATTATAAGCATACAGATAGGTTTTCTATGTCTTAGAAAACGCTAACAAGCAAATTATTACGAACGACGATATCATAGAAAATTATGCGATTACGGAATTTTACGGAGTTTTGTCAGTTAGGGTATTTGAGAGACATGACTCACTGGGAATTCTAATACAAGCTGATTCCTGTCGAGGAGCATGACGCAATCTTGGGTCGCATCGTCAAGAAGAGGCGAATTGTTGAAACGGAACCCTGTCGCCGAGTGTAATGACCCGGAGGAGGAGAAGATCGCGTGGTGGTTCAGCCAATCAGGGGAGACGACGTAAGCTAGTTGGGACTGAAGAGTGGGGAGCCGGCATGTGGATATATCGTTCGACGCGCCGTGAAACGCGGACTATCTGTGAAATACTTGACGAGTATGGATGCGCGTGCGAGTGGCTCCGATGTTCGGTGGAGTTAAGGACAATCTGTGTAGAACTTGCAGTGTACGGTCGCAAGTGCGTGACGCTCCGATGTTCAGTGGAGTTAGCGACGAACTTTTGTAAAACGTAACCAGTGCGGTTTTACGAGAGTTTGGGTCCGATGTACGGACCATAGAATTATCTAATCTACCAGAATATCAACATATAACGAAGAAGATGGCGACGTCCAGGAGACTGTGGGAAGCATACAGCATCATCAAGAACGAGGGAAATGCTTTGGCAATTTCCAGGGGTAAGCGCTAATGACGCAGAAATACGCAATCTCTCATTTTTCTTTGTTTTATATTTCATAATTCAGTAACTTCATAGCTTGGAAATAAGAGTAAAATCAATTTATCAGACTCCGTTTTCACGTAATTTTCTATCGGTAATATTCAAATCACAACGCTCCAATTTAAGTGTTAAACTTATTATTATTAATTTTGCTATACTTGTTTTATATAATAAATTCATTTCTTTTACAATGCAATCTTTGCTTTCAGTAGGTAGCATTAGATATAGACCAATTCCTTCTCCTAATACAATTGTTTGTTGGGTTAATGATCAAATCATACCACGATCTGAGTGAATAGAGTCTTGAATGTGTTCTGCCAGAGCTAGACGTTGTTAAATACAAATTTAGATTTCAACATTGCATTGAGGTCTTGGCGCCCATTAAAACAACATAGCTTAGGCAAAGGTAAACAGTTACATTTCTCTCCCAACAGTGTGGGCTAGCGAAACCGTTTCATTTGTCGCTACCAACATGGGGCACTAACTAATAACCATTACATTTGTCGCCGACAACTTGGGGCTGCAAACCTAATAACATTTGTGGAAGGAGAAGGGTATATATTTCTGTGCCTGTATTTTGGGGGTTATTTGTCTTTATCAGTGTATATCATTATGGGGGATGAGAAAGAAAGACAGATGAGGTTACGTAGTGGTCATCAACTGGAGAATGATGATACGAGCAGTATGTCGAGTGATGGTAGTACCGGGGTAGCGGAGGTAAATCCCGATACTGAAACAGGGAGTGTAGGCGGCCAACCAGAATTAAAAACTTTACTTCTCGAGTTCATGTATCAGAACAAAGTTAGTAGTGATGCTTTAAATGCAAAATTAGAACAGAATAATGCAAAATTAGAACAAAACAGTAGGGAAAATAAAGAAAGTACAGAAGCTTTAAATGCAAAATTAGAACAGAATAATGCAAAATTAGAACAAAACAGTCGGGAAAATAAAGAAAGTACAGAAGCGTTAAATGCAAAATTAGAACAGAATAATGCAAGATTAGAACAAAACAGTAAGGAAAATAGAGAGAGTACTGAAACTTTAAATGCTAAATTAGAACAAAACAGTAGGGAAATGAGTGACAAATTCGAACTGATTAGAGGTGAGATCAGGGGGGTGATGGAAGAAAAGGCTAAAGAGATTATTGCAGATGTAGACAGAAAATTAGGAAAAGTACAGGAGGAGTTGGAAATTAGAATCAGTACACAGGCTGAAAATTTAAAAGAACTAGTGCAACTGGAAACACAGCAGGTCAAAAAGCAATTGGGGGGAGAAATTGACAAAATTCAGGTAGCTACTAAAGAGGTTAAGGAACAGCTGGGGGGTAGAATGGAGAAAGTCCACTCACAAATAGTTGCAGAAGTAAATGATTTAAGAGAGAGTAATAGGGAAAGCATTAGCAAGATTGAGGAGAAACAAGCAAAGCTATATGATAAAGTAGAAGAATCAGAAGGAAACATTAAATTAACAGTAAACAGTATTGAGAGGAAGGCTGAGGAGAAAATCGCAGAATTAGAGTTAAAATTAAAAGCTAGGATCAGGCAAGAAAATAGTCAGAATAGGCCAGTTTTTGTGAATAGCACACACAGGGAGGTAGAACTGGGTAAGTTCAGCAATCGACAGGGGTGCCCAATGGAGTTCATGAACACTATAGAAAATAAATTCGGGGAAAGGTTGGAAAATGGTAGTATTGAGTGGTGCCAGGTAGTTGAAATTTTAGAACAAGTGTTTGTGGGGGAAACGAGGAATTGGTTTGCTGTCTACAGAGACAAGTTTACTGATATCAATGATTTTAAAATGAAATTCTGTGAAAAGTTGTGGAATGAGGTTATTCAGTCGCAGCATCGTGAGGGAGTAGTGTGTGGTAAATATAACCCTAAAGGAAGCTCCACCATGACCGAATACTTTTTAGGGCAGGTATTAGTGTGTAAATATCTGGATGGCTTGAAGGAGGAAAGTGATGTGGTAAGGTTGCTACTTAGGCACTTTCCCTATAGGATCAAGGAGGCTGCTTGTATCCAGAATGTAAAGACTATATCACAAGTAGAAAATTTGTTAAGCACATTTGATGCACTAGGGAGAGGGGGTTATGATGACAATTTCAATCGGAACCAGGGTAATAATAATAATAGACCTAATGAAGCCAGGCATCAAGAAGTTCAAGGGAACGGTGGCGAAGGGGCCAACGCTCAAAATAGAAATAATAATAATCAGCTAAATCAGAACAGAGGAAATGGCTATGGTAATCAGTATCAAGGGAGGAACAATGATTTCAGGGGAAATCAAGGGAGGAACAATGATTACAGGGGAAATCAAGGGAGAAACAATGATTTCAGGGGAAATCAAGGGAGAAATTATAATGACAATAATTACAACCAGAATAGGGGTCAAGGAAGAGGACAGCCTAGTGGTAGTAATATACAGCCAAACAATGACAACACAGCCCAGAACAACCAGACTAGTTCAGTAGTTAGTAGTACTACGGCCAGCTGTAGCGGTTCTTTAAACGCGAACCAGGCTGCGAAGTAAGGTCAGAATCTCAGTCTGTAGCATGCCCTGTCCATACAATTATACAGGAACCCTATGACCTAAATGTAAGAAATGAATTATTACATGAACTAAATGATGAAGGTATTATTCAGGAAGTGGTTAGTAAGAGCCCCATAGTTAAATTTAACGTGTCCGAGGCGTACACAGATGTTTTAATTGATAGTGGTTGTATGAAGAGTTGCATAAGTAGTGCATTTTATGATAAAATGAAAGGAACTGGAGTAAATTTTGAGGAGATGCCAATTAAAAGCACTTTTGTTATCACAGCTGTTGGGAAGAGGTCTAAAGTAATTTCTAAGCAAGTTTTAGTAGACATTAAAATTAATAATCATGTAGAGAAGCAGATTTGCCTTGTAATTCCAAATTTAGTATTCAGTGTTATCTTGGGTTCAGAGTGGCTAAGTAGAGTGTCTGGTAACTTATGTTATGATGTAGGGAGTTTGAAATTTAAATGGGGAGATTCTGAAGTAGAAGTAGCGTTCAATGACCATATTCAGAGGAGTAGTATTGTAGGTGTGATTTGTACTTTAAATGAGATATCGCCAGCCGTAGAGCGGGGTTCTCCATGTTTTGTGGGCAGTGTGATTACGAACGGAAGTCTAGAGGACTCGTTACGTGATGCTGCATTTCAGGGAGATATAGAGGTGGAACAATGTGTTCGGCTCTATGATGTGTTATGGTGTAATAGGAGAGTGTTTGAGGATCGCATTGGTATGGCCAATTGCTATACACATTCATTGAACGTTATTGATAGGTCAGTATTCACTGGACATAGATATCCTGTACCTTTCGCTTATCAGAGTGCAGTTGAGGCACAAATTAATCAGATGCTTGAAGATGGGATTATTGAGCACTCGAACAGTCCGTATGTTAATTCTTTGATCACGGTACCCAAGACCGACGGCACTGTTCGTATTTGTTTAGACGCTCGTTTGGTTAACAGTAGAATTAGTTCAGATCAGCTGAAATCTATGTCAATAGAGGAATTAATGCAAACATTTGAGGGGAAGAAGTATTTCACTTGTGTAGATTTGAGTTCCAGTTTTTGGCAAGTGCCACTTATGTACGAAGATAGACCATTTACAGCTTTTAGTCATAAATATAACCTTTATCAATTTTGTAGAACACCTTATGGGTTAAAGAGTAGTTCAGCAGCTTTAATTAGGGCTTTAAACATCGCATTAGGGGATGACACAGGAGAGTTTGTAACCATTTACATAGATGAAATGGTAATTAGTTCACGCAGTTTTGAGGAGCATCTACATCATTTAAATATAGTTTTTCAGAAGTTAGATCAGGCAGGGTTCACTTTGAAGCTGTCTAAGTCGTCATTCTGTCAGTCAGAAGTGACATTTTTAGGTCATAGAGTGTCGAGTAGAGGTGTAACACCAGAAGAAAGTAGGGTTAATAAGATACTTAACGCAGAGGTGCCACAGAATGTTAAACAGTTAAAAACTTACCTGGGAATTTGCAACTTTTTCAGGAGGTTCGTTCTTAAATACTCAGGGTTGGTTGAACCATTCAGGGAATTGCTTAAGAGTGGGACTCGGTGGAGATGGGAGTCCAAGCATGAACAGGCTTTTAGAGCGCTGAAGGAAGGTTTTGAGAAAGCTGTAGTGCTGAAATATCCGTTAAAAGATAAGGAATATGTGGTTATGACAGATGCTTCACATATAGGCATTGCTGGAGTATTATGTCAGAAAGATGATGAGGGTAATCTGTGCATTGTATCTTTAGCCTCGCGAGGACTGACTGCAGCAGAGAAAAGATACACGATTACTGAGTTAGAGCTTTTAGGTATTGTTTTCAGTTTAGGGAAATTTAGAATGTATTTAGTAGGGGGGAAATTTGAGATCCACACAGATCACCATGCATTACTGTATATGAGGACTTGTAAACTCAGTTCTAACAGAGTTAGTAGGTGGATTCTTGCTCTGCAGGAATACGAATTCACAGTAAAATATATTAAAGGTAAAGATAACATTCTTGCAGACATGCTATCGAGGGACACTAATTTATGTAGGGATTATCCTGTGGTTAAAGCAGAGGACGGTATTTTAATATGTGCATGTGTGGACAGTAGCAACAGGGCATCGTTACAGACACTGAGAAATATGCTAGGTAGAGCAACGTGATGACGTTCATTTAAGGGAGCCACTTGGAAGGTTGGAAGCAGGTGACGCAGAAACATTTATAGTTTCCAAACGTATTGGCAAAACAGCATATGTGCTGGAGAATAGTGAGGGAAACAGATTATACGGAACGTATAATATACATAGTCTACGAAAATATGTGTCATAAAGTGAGTGTGTTTAGCTGGCGAGCCAGCCTATCAAATGAGTAAGTGTGGTATCTGGTGCGTGGAAGATCTGGTCTTAAGGCAGGCGTATCGGAAGTCACACAGGGGGGTAGTATGTAAGTAAATGAGAGTTTTTAAGGTACAGGGAAATATGACGGGATTGTCGGATGCTGTTGAGCACTAAATTGTCTCGATGCACCAAGGCCATTTTGGCAGCGCTGATGGGTTCCCATTTATCTCCAAGAGATGGGGGAGCGCTTGAATAGGGCTTGTTAGCTTAAGGCGTCCACGGGATAAAAGATGGGCCATCAGAATGCGAGACAGTCCTTCATGAAACTCATACATATCAGCACACGTGATTTCTGTTTACGGCCTCGCCATGTAAGATTTGTAAGTGTGTAATTTAAGGTAATTGGTACAAAGGTATTATTTGTGTCAGGAGAAATGGTCTGTGTTGAGAACTAGTATTAAGTAGAATATGGTCTACGGGAACTTAAGAAGACAGGGCGATTACGGCACAGAAATATTTGGTGTTATATGTAATGCGCATTTACTGTTTTTTTTTTTTCAGAAGTCAATATTAATTTAATCTACTTCAAAGAGAGATTAAGTATTATGGTCACGAGGCGCTGCCACAATAGTGTGATCGTGTGCTCAGTGATAAGTGAGATTAAATTTCACCATAAGGAAGGGACCTCCAGTGAAATTAGGAAGTTCAATGATGATATAAATATATCAGAACACCTTCAATGCGTGTGATATGACATCATAAATACATAGTGCTCACACATTAATTATGTCTATTTCTCCAACATAAAGCAATTTGAGAGGCGGAAATATCCATGGAACACTATTCTATATGTAAAACATTGGACTGGTTGCAAAGTGCAATCCATAGTGACAACAAACTTTGACGCAAAGTGCGTGAAGAAAAATTATGAGTGTATATATCTGTAATTTAGGGTGATTTCATTTATGTAATATGTATTTTGGATGGGGTTTATTAACGTGTCTGGGATAATCGGATAATGGACCGTCGTCACGGTAAATCATCCGATGATCCGAGGCGAATATGTAACGTGTTTTTCGAGGGTTTTTTATGCAACTGGCATAAGTCAGTAGGAAGCCATTCTATATTTATTTACGCGGCAAATTGTTCAGCCAAGATAATTTTTCATATTAATTTATTATTATTATTAATTTATTATAATTATTATTAAGATATTTTCGGAGCATTTTATAAAAATTATAAGCATACAGATAGGTTTTCTATGTCTTAGAAAACGCTAACAAGCAAATTATTACGAACGACGATATCATAGAAAATTATGCGATTACGGAATTTTACGGAGTTTTGTCAGTTAGGGTATTTGAGAGACATGACTCACTGGGAATTCTAATACAAGCTGATTCCTGTCGAGGAGCATGACGCAATCTTGGGTCGCATCGTCAAGAAGAGGCGAATTGTTGAAACGGAACCCTGTCGCCGAGTGTAATGACCCGGAGGAGGAGAAGATCGCGTGGTGGTTCAGCCAATCAGGGGAGACGACGTAAGCTAGTTGGGACTGAAGAGTGGGGAGCCGGCATGTGGATATATATCGTTCGACGCGCCGTGAAACGCGGACTATCTGTGAAATACTTGACGAGTATGGATGCGCGTGCGAGTGGCTCCGATGTTCGGTGGAGTTAAGGACAATCTGTGTAGAACTTGCAGTGTACGGTCGCAAGTGCGTGACGCTCCGATGTTCAGTGGAGTTAGCGACGAACTTTTGTAAAACGTAACCAGTGCGGTTTTACGAGAGTTTGGGTCCGATGTACGGACCATAGAATTATCTAATCTACCAGAATATCAACATATAACGAAGAAGATGGCGACGTCCAGGAGACTGTGGGAAGCATACAGCATCATCAAGAACGAGGGAAATGCTTTGGCAATTTCCAGGGGTAAGCGCTAATGACGCAGAAATACGCAATCTCTCATTTTTCTTTGTTTTATATTTCATAATTCAGTAACTTCATAGCTTGGAAATAAGAGTAAAATCAATTTATCAGACTCCGTTTTCACGTAATTTTCTATCGGTAATATTCAAATCACAACGCTCCAATTTAAATGTTAAACTTATTATTATTAATTTTGCTATACTTGTTTTATATAATAAATTCATTTCTTTTACAATGCAATCTTTGCTTTCAGTAGGTAGCATTAGATATAGACCAATTCCTTCTCCTGATACAATTGTTTGTTGGGTTAATGATCAAATCATACCACGATATGAGTGAATAGAGTCTTGAATGTGTTCTGCCAGAGCTAGACGTTGTTAAATACAAATTTAGATTTCAACATTGCATTGAGGTCTTGGCGCCCATTAAAACAACATAGCTTAGGCAAAGGTAAACAGTTACATTTCTCTCCCAACAGTGTGGGCTAGCGAAACCGTTTCATTTGTCGCTACCAACATGGGGCACTAACTAATAACCATTACAGCAGGTCATCTACATACACTCCAACTATGAAGTCCCCATTCTTCTCATAGTAGACGCATGGATCAGCCCTCGATCTTTGCAGTCCGTATGTCTTCAGGAATTCGTCAAGTCGCAGATTCCACTCTCGACCAGATTGTTTGAGTCCATACAAACTTTTCTTTAACAGGCAAACATCATTTGGTCCTCCTTCGTGGAATCCCACTGGCTTCTCCATGTTGATGGTCTCCTTCAAAGTTCCATTTAGGTATGCTGCAGTGATGATGATGATGATGATAGCAAACACTCGTCTCGAGTAGGTTGGCCTTCCAATGCCGAATGACTCTTCATCGATGAGTCCAGAGGTGACTATAAAGCCCAATGCGGGAGACACACAGTTTTCCGCAGTGATGACAGGTAGTATCAGGTCCGCATTCATTCCCTGTCTTCTAAGGAACACTCTGTTCTTTCTGCGCTGCCTCCGATCTTCTACCATACATTGGCGGTTTTCTTCAAAAAGTATCGCACCACGATAAACATTTGATCTCCAGGATGAGCGATCAAGGGCTAAGGTCTCCCAATTGATGATATCAATGTGGCACATTTGCATATTAGTCTTTAGTACGTCTTTGAATCGCTTCCTCGGACCTCCCACACAGCGCTTGCCCTCAGTTAGTTCAGAGCAAAACACCTGCTTGGGAATGGGATTATTGGGCATGCGGATTACGTGTCCTGTCCATCGCAGCTGACGTTTTAAAAGCATGGCTTCAACACTGGTAGTCTGTGCTTCTTCGAGAATGCTGGTGTTTGTGTGTTTGTCTTGCCATGTCACACGAAAAATTCTTCTCAAACATCGCTGGTGATATTGCTCCAGCTTTTTAAAATGACATCTGTAGCATGTCCAGGATTCAGATCCGTAAAGTAAGGTGGGAACTACAACTGAGTTGTACACAAGGATCTTCGTTGCGGCATTGATATCATGGTTGTCAAAAACTCTAGACCTTAATCTTGCAGAGGATGCCCCAGCACGGTTAATCCTGTGTTGGATTTCAGAATCTATATTTGCACTTGACGACAGGGTGCTGCTTCGCTCCATCGATGGTGACATTGATGATTCTTTGTCCTTGTCCAGGGGCTGGTTGGTAGAGGACTTGGGTTTTACTGGTGTTAAGTTTCAACCCAATCTATTTGTATGCTGAAGAAAAAGCATTCAGGATTTTCCTTAGTTCGTCCTCTGATTGAGCTACTACTGCATTGTCATCAGCGTACTGTAACTCAACCAGTGCAGCAGGAGATGTTCGAGTCCTTGCCTTTATACTTACTTACTTACTTAATTCCTGCCGCTCCTTCCGGAGCATAGGGCCTTGGCAAAATTTCTCCACGCAGTACGGTTCCTGGCCATTCTCTTCACTTGACTCCAGTTCTTGTCCACCTCTGCAATTTCATTTTCGATCGTCCTCTTCCAGGTCTTCTTAGGTCGACCTCGCTTCCTGGTGCCTTGAGGATTCCAGTCTAGCGCCGCCCTCTCAATAGCTCCGTCCGGCTTCCTTAGTGTGTGACCAATCCAGCGCCATTTCCTCTCCTTCATCTGGATGCTAATCGGTTGTTGATTGGTGATGGTCCAATGATCTTCATTTGATATTATGTCCGGCCACCTCACATTCATGATGCGATGCAGACATCTGTTAATGAACACCTGTAGCTGGTTGTTGATCGGTTTTGTGACTAACCATGTTTCACAGCCGTAGAGAAGAATCGACTTTACGTTGCTATTGAAAAGGCGGAGCTTGGTCTTCCTGGAAATGTTTCTATTTCTCCAGATGGGGTAGAGCTGGACAAAGGCACCATTTGCCTTCCTGATATGGCTTCGAACATCTTCCTCTGCTCCCCCATCATTTGTGACTATACTTCCAAGGTAGAGGAAGGACTCAACTCGCTCAATTTCCTTTCCGTTGACTGTCAAACTAGTCGTGATGTCAGAATTTATCCTCATCTCTTTGGTCTTGTTGGTGTTGATCATCAGTCCTGCACGTTCTGCTTCTCTCTGCAACCTCCCCAGCTTATCTTCTATGTCTTGGTACCGTTGTGCCATAAGACAAATGTCGTTTGCGAAATCCAGATCTTCAAGCCTGTCATTTATACCCCATTGAATACCCCTCTTCCGTCCTCCCATTACCTTCTTCATCACACTATCCAGGACCAACAGGTACAGAGTGGGGGAAAGGACACACCCCTGTCTCACTCCGGAACTGACCTTTATCTTTTCTGTTAATTTGCCTTCGTGAAGAACCTGGCACTCATACCCTTCGTACATCTCTTCCATGATTCTGATGATCTTTGTTGAAACTTTATATTCCTCGAGGGTCTTCCACATGATTCTTTGATTTACGAAGTCGAAGGCTTTCTCGAAGTCAACAAATGTGAGGTAAAGGGTATTCCGCCACTCCACACTCTGCTCCAGGATGATTCGGAGGGTGTTGATTGCCTTTATACGGCTCAAATTAAAGATCTTCCCATCCATTCTGTAGGTTATCTGTATGCCTGAAGGAAGATCATCTTTGACTAACTGCATGACAGTGGCAACGTACAGAGAAAACAATGTAGGGGCAATCACACAGCCACAGATTACCTACTACTACAGATAGCCGACAGCCATGCTAATTTTTGGCACCTAAGACTTCAGCGCTGTCTGGTGTTTGACAGCGGTACTAGTTGACTTGTAGCACGGCCGTGCGGGTAGCCTACCCCACGCCTTCCCCTCGTTCCACTAAATATTCTCATCCTCTGCCCACTTCAATGTTCCGAAAATCACAATCTTCCCAATACTTATAGCACGTTTTTAAGTGTGGAGATAATCATATGATCTACAAGAAATAAATCACATTCAAAATACCAATAACAGTTTTTTTTTTCAAATACAGTAGAACGTCGTTTATCCGGACTAATTGGGACCGAAAGTGTTCCGGATAATCGAACATGCGTTTATTTCATAGTACAACCATACCACAGTAGCGCAGTTTCTAAGCAGTAAAAACTTCTCCATGACTTGGTCCTTCTTCATCTTGCTCATCTAGGCTCTCATCCTTTTCGTCATCCCCACTTACTTCGTGCACCAGCGAAGCAATTTCACCATCATCATCATCTAGGATTTGAAAACCTGGGTCACTATCACTTTCCAACTAAGCTTGTGCGTCTTCTCTATCACAGTCGGAAAATCTAGCAATTTGGGGGAATAACTCATTTGTTACTTCATCCAAATCTTCATCAACAGTGTCTGTGGTCTTAACGGTCTCTTCGTCTCCTACCAATTTTATCCATGCATTTCGAAGATTCTGCGATGTTAAAGTGTTCCACCCATCAGCTATCATGTAGCAGTAGTCCTTAAGTGAGAGCGTTTTTGAGAAAGATATCACACTCTCCTCATCTTCTGCCAACAGTAAACGACGTAAAACTTCCTTCTTGTACATCCGGTTAAGCTTTTTTTTTTTTTTTTTTTTTGCTCGTCCGAATAATTGACGTTCCGGTTGTTTGACGTCCGGATAAACGACGTTCTACTGTAATACCTAAGTGGGAAATTGTGACTTCCAGAACTCTGAAATGAACAATCACAGCATTTAGGACATGTTAGTTAGTTATTGTTGTTTTAAGGGGCGGAACTACGAGGTCATCTGCCCCTATTTTAGGACATGACCTCATCAATAATTTACATGTTTACATTTCTTTCAGTTGCAATTGGAGCATATTGCATTGGTGACAAGAATTAGGCTACTAAAAGGCCTGCAGCATATTATTACTCACCTTAAAAAAAGGTCCCTTCCAATTAACCACAGTAGGCCTAATTAGGCCTATAACCAATTAGTTATTAGAATAAACTGCAAAGGAAAAGTACTGGGAAGGGAGAATATTCATATCTTAAAATGCTTGATGCTGTTAGCAATAACAGTAAAATGTTAAGAGAGAATGCTAAGTAAACAGGTGGTGTAACCAGATCACACTAAAATTGTTAGTGCACTTAGTGCCAAATTCATTGGGAGACTGAAATTTCAGAAAAATAATTGGATAATACAAAATTTCTATACAGTAGTTCATTTCATATTCCCTTTAAAATATATCCAGTTCACCAATTTTTACAGGGTGAAATACAGTAAGTACATCAAAAAAATCATCACACACTAATACAGTAAATTCTATGACATCCTGTGAAGGGGAAAGGAGAAATAGGACTTTCAATGAAAAACAAGAAAAACACTCAATACTGGTAGAAATCATCATGTTTTATTTAAAAAGTTGTCAACGAAGAAAAATAACAGCGAGAGCCAAGATCACACTTAGCAAAAATACAGAAATCAAATCTGGTCCTCCTAAAAGTACGTGTTGAGGCACGTTCCTTTCTTCTTTCTTGCCAAGGCATAACAGTAGGCTATAGCACAGGATAATGAACCTCTTCCCTCCTTTATGCCATGGCTAACACTGATGAACAGCAAATTCCTACAACACATGCAAGTTTGTATGTTGAAACAATAAACTTAATAAAATATGTAATGCTTCAAATGGAGAACTTGAATTTGCTGATATGTGTATGGTTGCACCTACTTTAACTACATTTTAAAAGAATCTCTTATTGTAGAATCATTGTGTTGTTGATATTAATTCATTTAGCTCCATGTATTTGGAAGTATGTAGGATTTGTATGATAATCTGTGTTATTGTAGTATCTGTAGTAGTGTGTACTGCTCGGGTCTAAGCTGCGTGAACCTGAGAGAAATGTGCATCGCAGTGGTGTTGACGAGTGATGAGGTTCCTTGGTCCGTGCATAGTACAGAACCAAATACATTGGTCGGTCACTCACTCACTCATTCCTAACACCACAGTGGTTTGAGCAACAGCCTTAAGTTAGCATTATTGGAATAGAAAGGAATACCAGATATCACGGTGGGCTGTTGACAGATCCTTCTCTTCTCGCCTGACCTTTCCCTGCTCTTTCTCCTCACCCTGCAAGTTCACAGAACATGGAAAATGGACCCGAGCAGTATAGCCTACTTTTTGTAATTCAGATGACGAGTGGAAAGGAGGCAGCCATTGCCTTAAGTTAGGATTAATCCCAGCGTTAGCCTGGAGTGGAAGTGGGGAAACCACGGAAAACCACTTCTTGGATGGCCGAGGTGAGAATTGAACCTACCTCTTCTCAGTTCTGGCTCACGGAGCTGATTGTGAGTCGTTCCAACCCTCAGACCAGAATTAAATTACTTGGAAACTAGCCCAGGACCTCAGGAGTGGCAGCTACCACACCACAAGGTGGTATTATGGTAGCACTGAATGAAAGTAGAACGAATGATAACATTCTCCATAAGGGGCAGGTGACCTCGTAGTTCCACCCCTTGAAAGAACAATAACTCACTACCTATAGGTGTATTTTCCAGAGTTGGAATCTGACAGTTCAGCGCCACTGGGCAAAAACAGCTGACGACTAGATCACTCGCATGGCTTGTTGCCATGGAAACTATACAGCGCTGCCAATTTGAATGATGCTATTTCACCACATGCTTGTCGCCGATCAGTCGCTTGTTTGGTTGCCTCCAGTGCACACTCACCTTGCTGCGTTTCATAATCTGTTGTTTTTATGAGTTATAATTGTTTGATTTAATTCGTTAATTAATTATTATTAATTACTTTTTCGTGTAGGATTTATACTTATTTATACTTTATACTTATAATTCATTAGAGACCGTTATTTATGTATGTAGCAGTGTTAGTGTCAGTTCTGAGCATCAAGCGAACCATTAATTCCATTCAGTCGCGCGCAGAAGCGTAGGCTACCGCCTCTGCTCTTGTAATTAGTAAGACTACTGTGATTAGCTTCTGTCTTCTAAAGGGTGACTTAATAGTCTACACAATGAGCCTATATTTTGTAATACAATTGTGTGTTACTTGTGACTTGAAACTTATTCTACAGGAAATATAAATAACTAAATATCACGGAAACAATCACGTGTTGTCGTTTCGCTTTGATCATTTTTGCTTTATGATAGTATTCGTAATATTGTTATTGCTATTCATTTCAATAATTTAGGCCTCTCCTCAATTTGACGGGCTAATATTTTATTTTACAGTTTGCACCGAACAGATTTAAGCATTGGTTTGTTTAAGATGTTTGAAAACCATCTGAGTAAAAATGTAATAAATGTAATAATGGTGCTAATGATATTATGAGCATGAGGAAAAGAGTGGGAGGATGGAAGTACGCACGTGCTGGCCAGCAGCATTCGTGGCAAGGCTGCCTTTAGTTCAGCAGTTCTCCGCCGAACTGTCAGATCCCAACTCTGGATAATGCACCTATAACATTCTCTATAGTACATAAATTAGCCAAAATACCTTATGAAACGACGAGAAATAAATCAGGGAATGAAGTTTAAATAGATGTTTCCTCCTCCGCTCTCTGTGACCCACCCAGCCATCCCAAAAAGAATCACGACTTATATAGGCAAAATTACAGTTGTGGCTGCCATTGTCCACATCAACTATCATCAAAACAGCACTACCAACCTTGCCAACATTGTAACGTGTTTTTCGAGGGGTTTTATGCAACTGGCATAAGTCAGTAGGAAGCCATTCTATATTTATTTACGCGGCAAATTGTTCAGCCAAGAGAATTTTTCATGTTAATTTATTATTATTATTAATTTATTATAATTATTATTAAGGTATTTTCGGAGCATTTTATAAAAATTATTAGCATTCAGATAGGTTTTCTATGTCTTAGAAAACGCTATCAAGCAAATTATTACGAACGACAATATTATAGAAAATTATGTGATTACGGAATTTTACGGAGTTTTGTCAGTTAGGGTATTTGAGAGACATGACTCACTGGGAATTCGAATACAAGCTGATTCCTGTCGAGAAGTATTACGCAAGGCTGGGTCGCAAGGTCTAGAAAAGGCGAATTGTTGGAACGGAAAACGACTTCTCCCTCTCGCGCGCCGAGTGTAATGAGGCAGAGGAGGGGAACTGGCGGCGTGCTCAGCCAATCAGGGGAGACAACGTAAGCTGGAAGACGGTACCGTGGTGGGGGAGCCAACAGGTTCATATATCGTTCGACGTGCCGTGAAACGTGGACTATCTGTGTAGAACTTGCGGAGTACGGTTGGAAGTGCGTGTCGCTCCGATGTTCAGTGGAGTTGAAGATTAACTTTTGCAAAACTTAACCAGTGTGGTTGTACGAGTGTTTGGGTCCGAGGTACGGACCATAGAATTATCTAATCTACCAGAATATCATCAAATTCCGACGGAGATGACGACGTCCAGGAGACTGTGGGAAGCTCACGGCATCATCAAGTACGAGGGAAATGCTTTGGCAATTTCCAGTGGTAAGCGCAAATGACGCAGAAATACGCAATCTCTCATTTTTCTTTGTTTTACATTTCATATTTCAGTAACTTCATAGCTTGGAAATAAGAGTAAAATCAATTTATCAGACTCCGTTTTCACGTAATTTTCTATCGGTAATATTCAAATCACAACGCTCCAATTTAAATTTTATAGTTATTATTATTATTAATTTTGCTATACTTGTTTTATATAATAAATTCATTTCTTTTACAATGCAATCTTTGCTTTCAGTAGGTAGCATTAGATATAGACCAATTCCTTCTCCTGATACAATTGTTTGTTGGTTTAATGATCAAATCATACCACGATCTGAGTGAATAGTGTCTTGAAGGTGTTCTGCCAGAGCTAGACGTTGTTAAATACAAATTTAGATTTCAACATTGCATTGAGGTCTTGGCGCCCATTAAAACAACATAGCTTAGGCAAAGGTAAACAGTTACATTTATCTCCCAACAGTGTGGGCTAGCCAAACTGCCACATTGTACGCTCAACGTGTGGGCTGTCAAAAGGTTACATTTGTACGCTCAACGTGGAGCAAAGTAAATACCGTTTCACTTGTCATACCAGCCAAAGCCAAACTGTTACAACATCTGACCATTCTAACCTTCGTTTCGTCCAATCCAATGGTTTTTGACAATGGTTACAGCCTAACGCATCCAGATCAATGATTATTTTATCAACAGTGATTTTGTAAACCACTTTTTTTTATCAACAGTGATTTTGTATCCCACATGTTGGCAACAATTTGTGCGCCTCAGTGTGTGCCGCTAGAGTGGACCTTGTTGACAGTTGAATGAGATGCAAGCGCTGTTGGAACATGGCAGCCGTTTTTAAAAGAGCAACATATAGAAACACATATTTACATACTGGGTGCCAGGGAATGTTGTCCGAAGTGCCTACAAGCTGTTGCGAGTGATTACGTCACCAGTTACGTTGGCAGCATGGTTGTCGCGTGTATCATAACAAACAAACAGTAAACTTTATACCCACCACAGCCATTCATAACATACTGTTGCACTCTTCCAATAATCTAACTATACGCACTGACGATTTCGACATCCCACAGCCCACACATGTGGCCTTCACCCTATCAAGGACACTGTGCTGCCAACTAAACTGATGACGCAACCTCTCGCATCTGCACGTAGCCACTGCGGAGAACATTTCCTGGCGCCCTGTACTTTAGCACATACATGAGGTGCAATAGTGAGTAGTGACCGGGGTTCCTAATTTCAATACGTAATATCGCCCAGATGATAAAACAAGGAGACAAGGTATGTAAAAGTCACATTCATGTCTGATGCAAGTGTATAAGCTGCGTTCTACTTTCATTCAGAATTAATACCTAGGTAAAGTAACATGTGGGAATAAATATACTAGCTAGCCTATATCAACCATTACATTGGCATACAATAAACCAATTATATTTGTCTTGTATCTATCTCGCTGTTACAGAAAATTATCAACACTAATTACCAAGAATATAATCGACCCCTTATAGAGAATGTTATCGCTCGTTCAGTGCTACCTTAATTCTGAATGTATGTGGAACGCGGATTATACACTTGCAGCAGACATGAATGTAACTTTTACATAGCTTCTTGTGCCCTTGTTTCATCTTCTGGGTGATATTACATATTGGAATTAGGAACCCTGGTCCCTACCGAACCTCATTATGTGCTAAAGTACGTAAGTTAAATATGTTTTTCTATTTATTGATATTTTAAAAACGGCTGCCATGTTTCGATACCGCTTGCATCTCGTTCAACTGTCATCAAGGCTCACTCTAGCGGCACGCACCAAGGCGCACACATTGCTGCCAACATGTGAGATACAAAATCACTGTTGATAAAAAGAACTGGGATACAAAATCACTGTTGATCAAAAAAAGAAGTTCATCGGGATGCGTTAAGCTGTAACCATTATCAAAACCAAAGTTGTACGAAAAAATTATACATATTTTTTACAGCGGAGCGATATACTGCATAATAATTACAGAGCATATAACAAAAATAACTCATTTCAGCCGTGGGGGAAAAAAATCATTACAGAGAAGTGAAAATATTGCACACACTAGCCTAATTAAGAGCAGTGAACTGAGTGCTGCGCACTAGAGACTAAACTGGCCACTTCTTTGTTTGGCAGTACTGTTATGGTATTGTTTTGAAGATGATTGATTTGAACAATGGCACCCACAGCTGTAATTTTTGCTAGCCTATAGCCTACATGCTCTGATCCTATTTGGGATGTCTGGGTGGGTCACAGACGGCGGAGAAGGAAGCATCTATTAAAACATCGCTCCCCGATTTATTTATCATCGTTTCATAAGGTATTTTGGCTAATTCATCTATTATAGAGAATGTTATCGCTCGTTCTATGTTCATTTAGCGCTACCTTTATTTTAGTAAAACACAGAAGCTATTTATTAATGTAATGGACATCTATGATTGATCCAACCCATAGGACTGCCTCCCTCACCTTTCAATAAATAACTAAAATTTTAATCCTGTGATTAATGTAACTAATCCACATGTGAGTCCACATGGGTCACTAATACCCAAATTTCCTGCAGCTTGATATTTGGGGAGTGGGTGTAGGTGGGAGGTATACCTCACCCCACACAAAAAAGAAAATTGAACCACATATTAGGCCTACACACATCATCCAATAAAAATAACTAGTTTCATTAAGTCAAGGTTTTGGATCAAGAGATCTTACTTAAAAAAATACTTAAAAACATGGCAGGTGTCAGATTGGCCGAGTGAGTAGGCCTAATTAGACAGTAATTACAAGTTTCAAACACTTCAGGTCGCTTACAAATTGATTAGGTTATGTTAGTCGCATCGTGGTCATTGTAGGCCTACATGTTACAGCCCACATGCTGTACGATTAATTCAAGTGTACAAAATTAATGAATAAATTAATAAAACAGTGCATTCTACTCCGGGCGGTGAAGGTCACACTTCACCCATCTAGGGCTGAGATGTAGATCTACAGTAGTTACAAGTACTGCCAGTGACAGCGAGACAGAGCTTATCGAGAGGGCGCACAAGGTAGTCCCAAAGACTATTTTACAAAACAATTTATTTTCTTTTTAAACAGTTACAGCTGAGAGCTGACTGTAGGATGATCACAGCATTGCTGACTGTTTCTGAACTCACAATAGTGGTATAGTGCTCAGAGCGAGGGGCAGAACAAGATGCGTCACATTATCAAGCTTTAGCACGCTTCCTTTTCAAGATCGAATTGTTTGTGGAGTTTTCATGTGGACACTGCCGTGAGTATAGAAATGTGGGAACTCTAAATCAAGATATAAACTGGGAGCATAGCGCCCCCAATGGGGGGCTGCAGCAACTCTGGAGGTTGGAGATTTGATTCCCCGCACTGACAGAAGCTGTCCTGAGCGTTGTTTTTCCATACTCCCTCCCAGTGGCGATTACTCCATGTAGGACGTGAGGATCATCACTTTAAATTTATTTTAAACAGTGCCATCAAAGGAACCTGACTAAATAATTACAAAATAGCCTCATTATTGATACATACCTGAGTCATCAACTGAGAAGCGATGAAAGGAGCGTATCTCCAACCTCTACTTTTGCAGCAAACAACAGAAGATTCTGAGTGATGTTTTCCCATAACCTACATACAAAATATACAGAATGAGGTACAGAAACCATGAAATACAAAATCTAACAAAAAAATAATTAAATTAAAGTCATTAAATCTAGCTTTCTATGACTACGGAAGTCCACAAATAATAATGCATGGCTCTCATAAGAATCCTATCGATAATATCAGCACTCTCTTAAGAAATCAATTGAATAATACATAATGCATTATCGGTACTTACCTCAGAAATGGAATTACCGGTACTGGTTTACAGGTTACATCCAATTGAAAACGCCAAGATTACGGCACTTCTTTTTCACAGAACATCAAGAAACACATGTATTTAAGGCGATTGATATTGATAATTGTTGCTGTAAGGGGCCTAACATCTAGGTTATCGGCCCCTATTTAAGGCGAAATCAATCGAAAACTCTGGGGAAGAAATATTGCTGTAATGTACAGAAAATGTAAATACACCGCCATGTTTGAACAGAAGTAGTGCGCAGGAAGGCAATGCCGCCAACCGACAAAAATAATGTTTATTTAATGATAAGTGCCGTAATTATCGTCTGTGAGCAAGATGTCAATGTCAATTAAGAATTATGTGTATATTTATTGACTAAATATAGGGATATGTTTGCAATTTAATTGCAACGTGTATCATGCATACGTTGGCAAGACGATATACAGCGCTCCATACGACTGGCCGCTCTACTACACCGATGGTGCCAAATAATCCCTATCTGGTTGACCCCCCCTGCACACTGCCTTGTTTAATGCCGGTATTTATATGAAATGGTTCTCCAATGACAGTTGCCTTCATATCAGTGTAGAGTAGTCGAAAGATGGTAATAAATTTTAGTGGAAAACCATACAATGCTAAAATCTTCCACAAGGCTTCACGGTTTACCGAGTCAAATGCCTTACTGAGGTCTATAAAGGCAATATAAAGAGGTCTATTTTGCTCTCTACATTTCTCCTGAAGATGACGAACAGTGAATATCATATCTGCGGTTCCTCTAGAAGGCCTGAAACCACATTGGCTCTCAGGGAGTATTTTCTCCACCAGGAATAGAATACGATTCGCCAAAATACGAGCAATAAGCTTTCCAAGGCATGATAACAATGATATACCACAATAGTTGTTGCAGTCTGCACGATCACCTTTCTTCAATATGGGAACTATCAGACTATCTCTGAAATCAGCAGGCATTCTTCAGTTCTCCAAATTTTAATGATAAGATCATGTACCGTATGTGGCTTATGAGTCCTCACCTCTTTCTTTGAGAGCTTCTGCTGGTATTCCATCACATCCAGTGGCTTTGTGTCACTTTGCTTGATTAACAGCACACTGAACCTCATCTAGTGTTGGCAGGGTACTGAGTTCTTCCTTGATGGCTGCTTGTCCTAATATATCAGACACCTGCTCATCAATAACTGAGTCCTGGTTCAAGAGGTCTTCAAAATGCTCCTTCCACCTATTCATGATGGAGTATTGATCTTTTAGAAGTGTACTTTTGTCACTGGACCAAAGTGGATTTCTACCAAAAGTGGAGGGGCCATAAATTGCTTTTGTGGCTTGGAAGAACTGTCGCAAATCTTTGTTTGCTAGATATTGCAGCTCTTCAGCTTTGGATGTCCACCATGCAATTTGAGCGCACGAGTTCCTCTTTGGACATTTGCCTTCGCAAGACAAAATGATTCTTTCTTAGCACAGGAGTTCATATCCAGCTGATGAATCTTCCATTCCTTCTCGACTGCAACTGCCAACAGAGTCCGAATGGATTTTATTTTCACCATGGGCGAGATGTTTCTTTGAAGTCGATGCTTCAAATTGTCTCCCACAAGTCCAACCCCTCCTCCACGTGGTGGGAGACGGGCAACAGCATGAAGTAGAGGATTGCCTGTAGGGGTAAAGTACAGTGGGGACTTAGTGTGCCCCGGGACCGCTGCGGTAGCTGTGAAAGCTCTATGGGAACCCTGAAAAGTGACAGCTGACGGGGCTCTGGTGAAGCTACGATAGGCCTAGCAAGCCAGTAGTGGATATCATATTTGCTTTCAAAACAGGAACAGGCCTCGGAAAGGACGGATGCAAACGACGACGACCCGGATATGCTAATGGACTACGAATTGGGACATTAAACATACAGACACTGACAGGAAAGGTGGAGGAGATTGTAGATGTGATGGAGAGAAGAAAACTGGATATACTGGGCTTGGCAGAAATAAGATGGAAAGGAGAAGGTCGCAGAGAACTGAGGAAAGGGTACCGGTTGTACTGGAGTGGGAACAGTGAAGGAAGGAGTAGGAGTAGTTGTGAGAGATGGAATGAAGGAAGAGGTAAAGGGAATAAGTGACAGGATCATGAAGATCAGAGTAACTATAAAGGGAAGAAGCCTGGAGATAGCCCAGGTATATGCCCCTCAAGTTGGATGTACAGCTCAAGAGAAGGAAGACTTTGAGGAGGAGCTACAACAGCAGTTGAATGGTCAGAGCATCATTGTCATGGGAGATTTAAATGCACATGTAGGAAGTGAAAGGCAAGGATATGAAAATGTATTGGGAGCAGAAGGATGGGGTAGCAGGAATGAAGAAGGGAGAAAGTTGCTGGTTTTTAGCAAGAGAAACGGTTTAGTGGTAGGCAACTCCTGGTTCCGGAAGAAAGAAAGCCACAAGGTAACGTGGTACAGCAGTGATTTAACAAAGAAATCTTTGGTAGATTACATGCTGTACGACTGGGAAATGAAGAGAAGTGTCAGAGCTATAAAGGTAATACCATCAGAGGCCTTAGATAGCGACCACAGAATACTTGTAATGAACCTGGGAGTTGTTAAGGATAGCAAGAGGACAGAGTACCAGGAAAGGAGAATCAAAGTATGGAAACTCAAGGAAAAGGAAGTCAAGGAAGAATTCCAGAAGATAATAAGGAAAAGGATGCCAACAGACAATCCTAAAACAGGGGAAGAGGAATGGAAGCAATTCAAGAACACAATGGTGGAAGCTGCAGTGGCTGTATGTGGAAGAACAAGCAACAGAAAGTGGTGTAAAGAGACACCATGGTGGAATGAGAGAGTAAAAGAAGCTGTGGGAAGGAAGAACAAGGCTTTCAGAGTGTGGTTCCAGGAAAGAACTGATCTGGCAAGGGAAGATTATAAGATAAAGAAGAAAGAAGCAAACAAGATTGTCGCAGAGGAGAGGAAGAAGTGGATGGTAAAGTGGACAGAGATGATGGAGGAAGACAGCAGAGGAAATAAGAAAGTACTTTATGGGATGGTCAAAAGTAAGAGAAGAGGTCTGCGAGAGGATGTGGTAATGATGGACAAAAACGGAAATGAGTTACACAACAAAGAAACACTCAAGACAGTGTGGAAAGAGTAATTTGAGGATTTGCTGAATCCAAATGGTCATAGGGAGGAAGGCAATGTATTGGAAGATGGAGAAGACAACACAGGAATGGAAAAGGACCTGAATAGGAGAGAACTGGAGATGGCTATAGACAAGATGAAAGGAGGAAAGGCACCGGGTGTGGATGAAGTGAGTGTTGAAATGGTGAAGGCAGCAGGGGAGGTTGGGAAACAGTGGCTGTACCGTGTGATGAGGGTGATATGGAAGGAGAAAAAGACCCCAGAAGATTGGAAGAAAGGATTAATTGTCCCAATATTTAAGAAAGGAAGCAGATAGGAGTGCAGAAATTACAGAGGAGTCACACTCATACCTCACTGTGCCAAGATATATGAAAAGATATTAAAGTAGAATACGAGCCAAAGTAGAGAGAAAATTGAGAGAGGAGCAGTATGGATTCAGACCTGGGAGATCAACAGTGGGTCTCATATTTTCAGTGAGACAGCTCGAGGAACACCACTACGAATTTGGAGAGGATCTGTTGATGGCCTTCCTGGACATCGAAAAGGCCTATGATAGTGTGTGTGTAGGGAGAAGGTTTGGAAAGCAATGGAAAACATGGGAGTGGAAAAAGGGACTGTAGGCAGAGTGAAGGAGATGTATTGCGGAAGTGTGAGTTGTGTGAAAGTTGGAGGGGAAAGAACAGACTGGTTCAGACAAATGAGTGGCCTGAAACAGGGTAGTGCGCTGTCATCCCTTCTCTTTATTGTGGTTATGGACGAGGTAATGACACGGATAGCAGGAAAGATAGGAGAAGATAAGATGAAAGCAATGGTGTTTGCAGATGATCTTATGGTCTGGGGAAACAAGGAGGAGGAAATTCAGGAGCAACTGAAGGCTTGGGAAGAAACAGTGGGAGAGTACGGATGGAAGTTCAACATCAGTAAATGTGAGATCCTGTTAACAACCAGGAAAAAGGACAGACCAATGAGTGGGATAACACTTGGAGGTGGACAGCTGAAGAAGGTGGAAAGTCTCAAGTACTTGGGAAGCATAGTGGAGGAAAATGGGAGAAATGACAAAGAGATTACGGAACGCGGCAGACAGGCAGAAGCATTTCTGAAAATCATAAGGATGTCCCACAAAAAAGCAAGGAAGTGTTATACAGAAGCTACTATATCCCGATACTGACCTATGCTTCAGGAACATGGACAATGAAGAAAAGAGACATAAGCAGAATACAGGCAGGTGAAATGAAGTTCCTGCGAAGTAGGATCGGAGTAACAAGAAGAGACAGCGTGAGGAATGGAAAGGTCAGGGAAATGGTGAAAGAGGAGCCCTTGCAAGGTAGGATTGAGACATCAAGACTGAGGTGGTATGGACACTTAAAGAGAATGGATGAGAAGAAGATTCCCAAGAGGATACATGAGATGCAGATGCAAAAGAATCGACGAAGGGGAAGACCAAGAGATAGATGGCTGAAAGGAGTGGAGGAATGTGTCAAGAAGAGAGGCGAGGACTGGATCAGAGTGACAGCGGAGAGGTGGTGGGAAGAAAGGACTAAGTGGCGAGGCTTATGTTCCAAACAGACCCAGCCTGGGGCTGAAAACTGTGCAAGATGATGATGATGATGACTTCAAATTGTGAGTACCCACAAGCCAAAAGTCTTGCCTTGTAGCGTTCGAGTGTGCCATCCTTGGCAAACTTCTTCCGGAACACCCACTTGCACTTCACTGCTCGTCTGTCAGCTGGTCTCGAAACTACCGTCCATGTCTAATTTTTCTCCATGTTGTCCAGTTCATCAAGCATGGCGGCCCTCCACATGACCGCATCAGGTGAGTTTAGCACTTCTTCCACTGTGATTGGGTCATCTGATGCATCATGCCTTTGGCTAGGTTAAAAGTATAATAATAATATCGTATGGCCTCGGGTGCCGGGTGCAAGCTTTGTTATTTGACACCCATAGGGTAGCTTGCATGTCGAATTTCGTTGTTCCTTGACTATGCAAGTCAAGAAGGTTAGATATCTAAGCTCCTTGAACTCTATAGCACTTTCTAGTAGAGAAATGAGGAACTTTGTGTTGGCGGAAACTCCCGAGATTAATTTTGCCATTATGAACTCGGCCTACTGAATTCACATGGGTTCTTTGACATGCCAACATCGTATGACAAGCGTATCGTATTTTTGCCGCCTTTCAAAAATCACTTACCACGACCAGGAGCAAACCTGCAATCTTGGGGTTAGTAGACCGACACCATATCCACTCACCCACCGTGGCAAGTGAGGCACTTGAACTGTTGTTGGCCCCCTTGCTTTACTGCCAGTCGTTCTGATCTTCTTGGCACTTGTCTAATTTCAGAACATCCACGTACGCAAGCAATGTCTTCTCTGGCCGGTCTTGGCACTTCTCTCTCGGAAGGTGGAGCATTTTCATCATTGTTTCTCCTGTCGTCATTCGCTTGTATCCCCTCTTCGTGCATCTCACCAAGTTCAAGTTCAATGGTGAGGTTATCATTAAACGTCTTTGCCACAAAGTTGTCAGGGTTGACTATAGCCAATCTCGTCGATACGGTAGACTCGTCCACAGCTTACAGTCTTCCACTTCGCTTTGTTGTATGGATGACTTCTCCATCCTTATCTGCTACAGTGGCCATGCCATCACCAAAGTTGACAGTATAGCCATCTCTTCAATTTTTCCCACGGAAAGCAAGTTACCGCTCAGGTCCGGTACATGGAGAACATCATCTAAGGTGAGAAACAAATCTTTGTCCGTCTGGTCTAGTTTGATTTCTACTCGTCCAGTTCCACTGACCATGATGGTTTCCTTATTGGCCTCCTCGACCCTTGTTTCACGTGTTGGTTTGAAGTTGCTCACCTTTTCTCTTGATGATGTCATGTGTTCAGTAGCTCCACTGTCAAGATACCAAACAGATGGAACATGATGGTCACCCACCTTCGCACACATTGCCCTATGGAATGCTGTCTTTGCTTGTAGTTTCGGCTGCTGGCTCTTCGATTCTTCATTATCTTCAGGGAAGTTCCTAGCAATGTGACCAAGCTTTCCACAGCAGAAGCACTTCACAGGTCGTCGTCTGCTGTCATTAACTTTATTTGGGTCTGCTCTTTTCCTGTCTTGTTTGGGAACTCCCATCCTGCTCAGGTGGTCTCGCATTGTTGTGCTTCCAGCTAGGTTTATCACACTGCTTCATGATCAGTGCCTTTGGTTCATCATCACCACTTTCTCTTTCTCCATCACGACGGATCTTCCGCTTTTCTTCAACAAGCAACATTGACTTGACTCTTTTCGTAGTGAGGTCCTCTTCATCTTGTTCAAGGTTGAGGATTAGAGGTTCATACGTTTCAGGAAGACCCATCAGCATCACCAACGCAACCTCTCGGTCACTGAATCCATGGCCTGCACTTGTCAGTCTCCTGTGGATCTCCATTAGCCTCCTAAGGTAGCTCTTCATCTCCTCACCTTTCTTCAAAGTGATGTTGAAGAAGTCCCTCATTAGCTGAATTGTGTGCAGTAGACCGTACTTGGAGTTCATGTCCCTTAACGTTTCCCATGCCTCCTGTGCTCTGGTACACATGCCAATGTCATCTAGGTAGTTGTCATCAACCACAAGAAACAGAAATGTTAGTGCCTTGTTGTTGGCCTTTTCTGCTCATTTGTCAAAGCAGCTGTGCCAAATCCAGGGTCAACGGCTTCCCAGCGTCCCTTCTGCACCAGTGCTGCTCTCGCACGAATTGACCACACGTGGTAATTGTCTGATGATAATTTAGGGATTTTATATTCATCGGATATTGACATGGTGCTTCTTGGTCAGAAAATCACAATAGTCACTTGGAGATACCGGGTCCTCTAAAGTCCGTGTCACTTGGTATATCGTGGTCGTGAGCGTAGTCTAGTAGAATCGATTTCTGTTCGATATATCGAGCGTCACTTTCGATTATCAAACTTACGGTCACTTAAATGGTGCGGAAGTCGTCTGCTATAATCGATTCGATATAACGGTTGCGTCGTTTGCGTGGATTTGAGTATGAAATTTGCATGGATTCAATTTAGATCTGCGCGGCATCTCACACTTCACCAATCTCTTGCGGGTTGATGTACGTCGTCTATCAACAACCAACAATTTCACATAACAGTCTTCCTACACTCGATTTGTACTAAACTCGTTTCTGGCGTACCGCATAGCTTGTGAGGCTTGCCGTTTTTCCTCTCATTTAACCAAGGATGCAATTCGAAGTCGTCTTCTTTTGCTTGCAGTGTTTATACGTCAACTGGGCACATAACCTGTTAGTTCTGAACACTTGGTGGTTAATTGTATATTGAGTTTATATACGGAGCTTATACAAGCACGTCTTGCACGCGGTCAAACTTCGCGAGATAGTCACATGGAACACACAAAGTAAGTTTCCGCTACGTAGTGGTGGATCTAAACACTCACTGAACTACTAGCATGCATGTTCTTAGCACTAACATCTATGTCTTCATATTCTGAATTCAGTTTGTTCAGTACATTTGGGTTTGAATGATGGAACAATAACCCAATGAACTGTTTTTTTTTTCTTGTGGTGGGAAACTACCTCTAAAGGCAGATGAACCAAAATGGTCAATGACATTGAATAAGTCCTCAACGGCGGACCAAGCGTACGGGTGACTAATACAGCCCCAACGGCTGGGAATACGGATGAAGGCTGCAGCAGGTTTGGAACCTCTAGTCGTCATAGTTACTATGCCACTAGGCAAAGGTTCTGTATCCGTCAAGAATCGTGTGATTGTTGATGTACAGCAGCATTCCCACGTAAAAAGATGTCACGCACAGGCGTATTCTGAAGGAAATAAAATTTGTGCACGACTGCAAGCCCTGCGGCGATCGGGGATTTATGATGGGAGCAGGATTGTGTTATCTGAGAGCTTCTAGTGACGAACCGGCACATAGGCGGCGGATGTGTGATCTTCGCTTTGCTCGAGGATGGGCTGTAGAGAAATTCGTATGCTGCATTCGTGACTAAGCAGGCCTATTTAGGATCCGCTCTGCTTACCCCGAATGGGGAGGGAGCTATAAAAGTTGCTCTAAACATAGTCGGCCTAAACATTACCTGACTGGATAGCCGTGTCCAGAGGGTACACCATATGCGGTCGAAACAAAATAAATATGAATTTTGCCACATGGAAGATCCGCACTCTAATGGACACTAACACAGAAAACCGACCACAAAGATGAACAGAAATTGTTGCTCGTGAACTGAGGAGGGTTAGCATTGATATTGCTGCACTCAGTGAAACGAGACTCGCAAATGAAGGAACATGGAGGAGGCTACACCTTCTTTTGGAAGTGGAAAGAGGCTAATGAACCACGTATTCATTGGGTTAGTTTTGCCATTAAGAATGAACTCATTGATCATCTTGATGAGCTCCCATTTGGTGTAAATGAAAGGTTTATAACCCTATGCCTCAAGCTCAGTAATAATCAAAGAGCAACAATAATAAGCACATATGCTCCAACTCTCACCTCTGAAGAGGACCAAAAAGAAGAATTCTACTCCTAACTCGATGAGCTTCTGAAAAATATACCACAATCTGATAAAATAATTCTCTTCGGGGATTTCAATGACCGTGTTGGTAGGGTCTCAACACTGTGGACAGGTGTAATTGGGAAAGAAGGTGTTGGTAACAGCAATCATAATGGGACTCTTCTCCTCAGCAAATGTTCTGAATATAACCTTGTCATTACAAATACACTCCTCCGACAGAAGTACAAATTTAAGGCATCATGGCAACTTCTAAGATCAAAACACTGGCACCTAATTGATTATGTGATAGTGCATGCCCGAGATCAGCGTGATGTACTTATCACAAGAGCTCTGACAAGTGCTGATGACTGTTGGACTGATCACCGACTGATCCGATTTGTTATGGCTCTGCGAATTCCCCAGAAATGTAGAAAGCAGGGAAAGGTCGTAAGACATAACGTCAACACCGAACTTCTTTAGGACAATAATGTTAAATCCAAGTTACATAAACTTCTTGGTGAAAAGCTGCCTGATGATTATTCAGAAAACATAGAAGAACACTGGCAAATGTTCAAGTCAGCAGTACTCTCAGCCTGTGAAAGAGTCAGCTGGCTTTGCTAAGAAAAAGCATTAAGACTGGTTTGATGAGAATGACTAAGAAATTCAATTTCTTATAGATGAGAAGAGGAAAGCGCTCAATGCATGGAAAAATAACCCTAAATCTGCATCCAAAAAACAACTTTATCAAGATGCCAAGGCTGAAGTCCAAAAGAGAACTCGAGCCATGAAAAACCTTTGGTGGGTATCTAAATCACATGAAATGGAGTATCTAGCTGAGACCAACAATACACATGCTTTCTTCAGTGCAACAAAAGTAGTCTATGGACCATCCCGTCACACCGTAAATCCTCTAAAATCAAAAGATGATACTGAACTTCTCCGAGACACTTGTTCAATCAACTCCCGCTGGAGGGAACATTTTGACGAACTACTGAACAGGGATACCCACGTCAATTATAACATTTTAAACAACATTTCGCAGAGACCAGTACAAAATCAGCTTGATGAAGGTCCCTCCCTACTAGAAGTTGAAATTGCTATTAATCAACTCAAGAATAATAAGGCAGCAGGCATAGATGGGATTTCAGCTGAACTATTTAAAGATGGGGGCACTGTACTGGTTCACCACACTCACAAGCTCATTGACAAGATGTGGAAAATAGAAACGATCCCCAATGATCTCAGGGATACCTTGATAGTAGTAATCTTTAAAAAGGGTGACATAGCTCAATGTGGCAACTATCATGGAATATCCCTGCTTCTGGAGCTGGAAAAATTCTTGCCATAATCCTGTCCAATCGTCTTAAACCTTTGGCTGAAGAATCACTGCCTGAAACTCAATGTGGATTTAGACCCAATCGAGGAAGAACTGATATGATCTTCTGTGCTAGACAGATGCAAGAAAAATGTAGAGAACAAGATCGCCCTCTATATATGGTCTTCATTGATATCGTCAAGGCTTTGGATTCAGTCAATAGAGAAGCTCTTTGGAAAATCCTAGCCCGAATTGGATGTCCTCCAAAATTCATTGAGATCATTAGAATACTCCATGAGAATATGAAGGGTTCAGTTCTTAACAGCAATGGGCCTGGAGAACCCTTTAAGATCACAAAAGGTTTCAAGTAAGGATGTGTGATCACCCCTAAAATTATTCTCAATTTTTGTTGGTGCTAGCTATGCTTCACCTGATCAAAGCAAAAGTTCCGTATGGTGTAGATATTGAATACAGAAATGACGGAGGATTATTCAATTTTAGCCGACTGCGAGCAAAGACAAAGGTATCGACAGGTTCCGTTCTCGAACTCCAATATGCTGACAACAATGTTATATTGGCAAACTTTCTAGACGATCTTGAGGCTGCTCTGAATGCTTTTAATGACGCATATAAGTGCATAGGTCTGGAAATAAACACCAGTAAAACGCAAATTATCCATCAACCTGCTACACCCAACTGTAATGCTGCTAGTTTTCCCATTATGATCAACAGGAAAAACTTAAAATACATTGGACACTTCCCTTACCTGGGCAGTTATCTCTCAGCAATTGCTAACATTGATGTTGAAATCCAATATCGCCTTAAATGTGCCAGTGCAGCGTTTGGGTGTCTACCAAAAAGGGTGTTTGACAACCATGACATCAGTACTCCAACCAAATTGCATGTGTACCAAGCTGTTGTAATATCTTCTCTGCTCTATGGTTGCGAAACCTAGACCACCTACAGAAGGCACTTAAGGAGTTTGGAAAGATACCATCAGCGTTGCATCAGGAGAATTCTCGGAGTTAAGTGGCAGGACCGACGCACCAACATCAGTGTCCTGGAGAAAGCGAATACTACCAGCATTGAGGCTATGATATTAAAGCATCAGCTTCGATGGGCAGGACATGTTGTTCGCATGCCTGAACGACTTCTCCCAAAACAAATCATGTACTGCCAGTTGCAGATTGGACAGAGAAAGCAAGGAGGGCAACGGAAACGCTTCAAAGACGTCCTAAAATACAATTTAACCAAATGTCAAATCGACACGGATAACTGGGAGACTACGGCATCAAATCGTCAGATATGGCGTCGCATCATTCACCAAGGTCCACTATATTTCGAACAACATCGGTGAAGACATGAGACTGAGAAGTACAATGCGAGGAAAGAGCGTGAGGTTTATTGGAGGATCAACCCACAATAGCCAGTGGCTGCTCCGAACAAAGTGGGCCACTACTGTGGGAGAGTTTGTGTTTCCAGGATTGGGCTATATAGTCATCTAAGAACTCACCTTTAGAAGACAATCTTACTCGAAAACAAGTGATAGCCTATTATTATTATACTCTTTGGAGTTCTTTCAGAAGTACTAATATACTCACAAGTCAAAGAAGCTCTGAAATTACTTACTGAACGGTGGGTTGGAAATCATGGTTTGAAAAGATAGGTAGCTCTAGTGATGATTTTAAGTTAAGGACAGTTTTCGGTCAACCAGGTTGGTCTTGAGCCTCTCTTCTTCATTTTTTCAAGGGTGACTTAGGAAGGGGCAAAATAAATTCCTGATAATTAGCCCGCACAACAAAGATACACGCTGATAAAAACCAGTCTGCTCAAAGGAGCCGCATGTGCCACTTGCATCCTCGGACACACGCAATCTGTGATTTGCCACTTTGGTGTGAAAATCACCTTAGGTGGCATGGCCAAGGTGGTCACGAATTACATCGCACATTAAACCTTGCAATGGATTCTACTGGTCACTCCAATGGTTAAACCATTTTTCTGGAACTGATTCACTCTCTAGTAGTTTGAAAACTGTGCGTGGAAAAGAGCCATGATGTGCCCTTCAGGTTTAGCAGCATTCCACTAGCACAGACATGACTCTGTGGCAACTGCAAGCTCGGACACAACACAGGTTCCAAGATCGGTTTGAAGGTTTCGGCATAACTATGTACATGAGAGCAGCTTTGTCAAATCAGTAAGATGCCTTCTGCATAATAATACTTAGCCTAAATTTTGCAGGCAATCTTTAGATCCCACTAAGTGTACATGAGTGGGGAATGCATACTGCTACCATACACTTTCTTTACACTTAGGATTTTGTAGAGTAGGTTATCAGTTTCATACAACCTTATATCAGTTTATGCTGTGCTACCTAAGCCTTAGGAATGAGCCACTGTTTACATTATAAACACACTGTATAATTGCTGTGCCGTTATAAAGTGTCTGTATGAAAAGAACTCTCTGTTGGCCGATAACGGATTCTTAAAAAAATTGAACTTGACTCTTTCTGTGAGTGAGTTGAGGAAGAATTAGTCGTAGTATGATGCAGAAAGAAAAAGACCGTCGCCCTATCTAGTTGGTAGCTACGAACTAGCACTCCGTTAATGCTTGGAATGACCGTTAGATCGCGCGGTCGATATATATGGGCGTCGATATTCTCGCATTGATTGAATGATCCTACAAATTGATTATGTTCGAGTTATATCTATGATTGGGAACCCTTAGTGATGATTCTCAAATGTTTGTTGAGGATCATTATTAAGTTGTAGAATCTTGAAGCGACATGATGAATTGATATACTCTGAAGATTTATTACGAATTTAGGCTAGCTTAAAGCTACGCCATGAACTGTTTTAGATCCAATCAACACCCGTTGAAAATGAAGAAAGGATCTCATAGAATTAAACATTTTAATATATTTTAAAATATAATATTTTGGCCTCAGAAAAGGTAGGTTTATTTTGTAATGGGCAGATGAATATGGTTATGGAAATGAACTATATGTGTTGATAGTTGTGTGATTATGTTCGAATGAGAATGGTGTCTGTGTTTTTAATGATGTTGGTACTTGTATTGAAGAAAGAATAAGATGTGGTTGGCCTCACATGTTAACCTCTATGGTTTGTAGTTATTTACTCATGATTTTGGCCTTGCTATTTAAGACGGTTTTGTTACGAGTATTGGTGTGGACACCAAATGTGATCAGCTAGATGTTATGATTTGGTCTCGCATCTTAACCTAACTTGGGTTTGTATTTATTTACTGGTGACGTTGACCTTACATGTTGGTTATTGGTTTGAATGCACAGTATGTATGTATGATGTTGGTAAGTTATGGATCTCATTATGTATGTTATGTAGTTGCCTCGCATGTCCTTAAGGTTAGTAATTTTATTTACCATTACTTTGGCATCACATATTAATGAGTGCCTGATCATATGTATGTTTGGAGGTTATGTGTGTGTTACAACACATTTGGTTCATGAAAATAATCATATTCGTCTCCCAAGTTTAATCATGTAATTTTATGGCCAAACGGTTAGGTATATATTTAAAGAAACTGATCCAGACGCTCTGTTCTGTGATAACAGTAATCAAGTTGTAATAGTCTACGTCCTAGAGTTTTTCTTACCTGTGTAACTTCCTTAATTAAATTTCTTCCACTCGAAGACTAGTTAGTAGCCTATGTCCCATATGGACCCTGCATAATGTGTCTTTTGGTGACACTTATTATTATTTACTTATCTATTGGTTCTTCGTTCCCATACTTCCTTCGAACTGTTGTCCTAAATTATATTTACTGTTAACAGGTGTGATAATTGAATTTACTTTTATCGATTGAAGACTATCTTCGTTAGCGTGGTGGATATTTTATTAAACCATTGTCTTGTATGACTGACCCGGTTGTCAGTGTTCTCATTTAATTAACTTGTCTATATCTTCATCTTCACTGATTCTGAGCTTCTGCACTTAATTTTTGGATGTTTACATTTTATTTTTTTCATCAAATTTTTTAATATGTTTTATTGTTTTCATGTTGTACTTATGCATGTCTAAAAATATATATTGTTATCCCTGAAATTACTACTCAGTGTTCTTTCTTAACAGTAGACGTTAGTGTAGTTTAGTCTCTCATTTAATCTGGGTTATGGAAGGTAGTAGTTTCAGCACGCATTCCTCCCCAAGTATCTTGTCTTCTTTAAGTTATATTGAGTCTCCCTTGTGTTGGCGTAGGTGTCAATTGCTTGTATTTGTATTTCTGTATTTTGAAGTGGTTTGAACTCACTTTAGTCACTATTTGGCATGTGACTTCTTTGAAATGACTTGTTCATGTATTTAGCAATTGGAATTAGCACTCGTAATAGACTTGGATGCTATTCCTAACATCAACAACAACATAGAGCATGTCATTATATACTCCCTAGTATATTACACAACCTTATACTGAAAGCCTCACTTGGTAATACAGTATGTGACTGTATTTGGTGGCATTGCTATTATCCAAATGCTGTATTACGAGTATATATTTTTCTTATGTTTCCAGCATGTTATCATATCGTTCTGTAGATATCCGAAAAGCTCTTCAGCTGGAAGAACTTCTAGCGCGGGAAGAATTTGAGTATATCATAGAAGAGGAAGTTGCAAAACAAACCATAAGAACATGGTTGGAGGGGTGCCTCAAGAGGATTAGAGCTGTGAGTGTAAGTATTGTATTGTGCCCAGCATGCGTTGCAATGCCAGTGAAAGAAAGTGTTTGTGTTGTATTATTGTTTATTGAAGTACCATACTGTTGCATACACAATATTTTTTTATTTTTCTGTCTGGAATGTACATAAATAAATCAGAAGGTTTTTCGACACGTGAGCAGGCCTCACACAGTTGTCCATGTGAGAAGCATGGATTTTCCAAATTTAGTCCACACACTTGTAGCGATTGTCCCTGTGCTTTGTTGTTTGTCATTGCAAATGCGGGTCGCACCAAAATGACTTGCGCAGCATCTATTATGAAATGGATTTACTAATTCAGAAACTTTCGCAGACATGCACACCATAACTAACCAAATTTCATTTGTTGAAATAATTCCCACGCCAACACTCATGAAACAAATCTCGCGCCAACACTCATTTGTTGAAACGATTCCCGCACCAACACACATTTGTTGAAACGACTCACACACCGCCTATTGTAAAATGGATTTACTAATGTAGAAACCTTCACAGGAGTGCATACAACAACTTACCAAAGTTTCATATCGGTCAGATGAATGATTTATGAACAAATATGGAACTTTGTTGAAACTGTTGTAACTTTGGTAGTTTTATTCTTATTTATCAAGTATCGGTTCTATATATGTAAGGTGCTGCCACCTGCCCTTTATGCTTTCAGTTTGTCTAAAACTTGCACCATGTTGGCACATGTTTAGTTTGCGCGGTTCCGCTATTGCCATCAATGTAAATCAGTTCGTTATTATTATTAAACTCGCATCAGTTCGCTTTGCTTATATATCTCTTGTTTCCTTATATCCTCTTACAGGTTATGACCCAGATGTGCGTGACTAAGTGCGTAAATAACAAATCGTAATTATTCGTATAAACGTGCCAGAAGTTAACCTCAAAAATGAATGCCGGAAGTATTGGGAGAATTGAACCCCTCGGTAAGGATAATTTCGACACGTGGGCCGTGTAGATGCAGGCTATCCTCATTAGGGCGATTTGTGGGAATTCGTCGGCGGGAATTCTACGAAACCAGAACCAGCGGCTGGAAATGCAAACGCGGCGGCAATTCAAGAGTGGGACAAGAAGGATCAAAAGGCTCGGTCGCTGATCATTTTGTCGATGTCTCGAAGTGAAATAAAGCAAGTCAAGAATTGTGTCACGGCACGTGATACATGGCAACGACTGAAACAAATCTACCAATCCCAAGGACCGGCTCGGAAGGCGACCTTACTGAAAAGGCTAACCTTACAAAAATTGGCGGACGATGGCGACGTGCGTGACCATTTGAACGATTTCTTCGACACCGTGGACAAATTGGGAGATATGAACATCATGATCAATCCGGAATTGTTGACAGTTATGTGTTTATACAGTCTGCCGGCACGGTTCGAGAACTTTAGGTGTGCAATAGAGTCACGCGACAACCTACCGACTCCCGAGGCTCTTCGGACCAAAATCATCGAAGAGGATGACACGAAAATCGAGCACACAAGGTGAAATAGCGGGAGCTATGTTCGTCAAGAAGAAGACTGGTCCAGGTAACAAGAACTATAAGAAACAAACACCCAAACTAAACAACAATAGTAAAACAGAAGGAGGCGGATCTGAGTTCCGGTGCTACGTGTGCAAAAAGCAAGGTCATCGAGCCAGCCAGTGCAGATTTCAACAAAGAGATCCATCGAAGAACAAAGGTAAAGACAGTTCTAATACTCAATCGGCAAATTTCACTAGAGAACTATGCTTACAGGCGACGACAACTCAGAGCAGTGACGTACGCAGAATATGGTGTCTCGACAGTGGCGCCACTTCACATATCTGTGGCGACCCTGCGATTTTTTCGAAGATCGATGAGTCATGAAGGGGTGTGGTGAAATTGGCTGATGATTCAACGGCAGAGATCATGGGAAAAGGCAGTGTTCGCTTATCTACCCGCATTGCGAACGAGGAGATAGATGTCTCTCTCTCAGATGTTTCTCACGTTCCAGACCTCAGGACAAACTTGCTGTCGGTGGGAAAGATCTCCGATCGCGGCCACGAGGTGATTTTTGACAAGGAAGGTGCAGTCGTCATGAACGAAAAAGGAGAAGCCTTGATGCGAGCTGAGAGGAAGAATAACCTATATTACGTCAGTGAGAGTCAAGAACGTGCAAATATGGCTGCATCACCCAAAATAATTGATCTAAAATTGCTACACCGTCGGCTCGGACATGTCATCGTGGGCGACATCTTGGTAGCTGTGAGAAAAGGGAGGGTTTCTGGCTTTGAGCTGAGGAATCCATGGACGACTCTGGACTGTAGAGTCTGCCTCGAGGGGAAGATGTCCTGGACGCAGTTTCCAAAGAAATCCGATCGACGGACGGAGCTACTCGATTCGATCCACACGGACGTGTGTGGACCGATGCCGACTCCATCTATGGGAGGTTCAAGGTACCTCTTGGAATTCATCGACGATCACTCTCATTGGTGTGAAGTGAGATTTCTGAAGGCAAAATCAGAGGTCTACGAAGCTACAGTCGAGTACGTTACCAGGATGGAGAATCAGAAAGGAAAACTAGTAAAGGTGATCCAGTCTGACAACGGCAGGGAATACCTGAATCGAGAGTTCGACAACTACCTGAAGAAGCGCGGAATCACAAGACGCCTCACAGTCCCTCACAACCCCGAACAAAACGGGAAGTCGGAGAGGATGAATAGGACTTTGATGGAGACTACCAGGTGAATGTTGTTCGACGCCAGATTACCTCACCGCTTCTGGGCGGAAGCAGTAAATACTGCAAATTACATCCGTAATCGCCTGCCATCAAAAAGTATCTGAGGCAAAACACCGTACGAATTGTGGACAGGAGAGATTCCTGACATCTCACAATTCAGAACTTTTGGAAGCAAGGTTTACTTCCTGGACAGGGATCCCGGAAGATGGAAACTGGATCAACGAGGCAGAGAAGGTGTGTTCATGGGTTACTCCGAAGAAACCAAGGGCTTTTGCGTATACTCCCCTGACGAATACAAAGTTTTGATCAGCCGAGATGAAAAATTCTTCGAGAATGAAAAGCCACGGGAAGAGACTAGGATGAAGCGCCCGGAATCCTCGAAGCAAGATATTTGTTGGGAGCTGTTCTTTGCAGAACCAGTGCCGCAATCACCAAGAGAAAAAGATCAACCAGCTGCCGTAGAGGAACCAGTCTCTCAACCCGAAATCGGAGAAGATGATGAACCTTTCCTGGGTTTCGATGTGACGCCAGTGGATGATCATGATAGAACGATTGTCGAAACATCCGATACTACACCTCAATTGACACAAGGACCTGGTTGACCCAAGATTCTGCGGACTGGAAAAAGGGGAAGTCCGAAGAAACTTTTTCAAACTAATCTCCAAGATGTGGAGGAGCAAGAAGAAGACGAGGAGATTTTTCTAGCAGAGATTCCAATTCAAGGAGGCAATAACAGGACCAAACTCTAACGAGTGGCATGGTGCCATGGTCATGGAAATGGAATCTATCCTGAGAAACAATACAAGGGTGCTGGTGGATCCTCCCCATGATGCAAAAGTCATCGGATGCCGGATGGTGCTGCGCGACAAACTAAAACCTGATGGAACACTTGAGCAGAGAAAGGCCAGGCTGGTGGCTCAAGGTTTCAACCAGGAGTATGGAATCAACTACTTTGACACGTTCGCACCGGTGGCACGAATGGAATCAATTCGATTGATGGTTTGTCACGCTGCCAAGCTCGGTGTAAAAATCAGACAGTACGATATCATAACGGCTTATCTGTATGGTGACCTAGACGAGGAAATATTCATGAAACAACCGAAGAACTTCAGGGAGATGTTAGAGAGAATTGCGATGTCTGGAACTGATGACGAAACCAAGGAGAAGGCCAAGAACATGTTTCGCCAGTTGCAGGGAGGCGACAAGGTTTGCTTACTACAAAAATCACTGTACGGATTGAAACAGGCTGGGAGAAACTGGTATGCCAAGCTGAGTGAGGTCTTGAGGAAGTGCGGTGCCAAACCAACCGCATCGGATCCGCCATCATCATCATCTTGCACAGTTTCCAGCCCCTGGCCGGGTCTGTTTGGAACACAAGCCTCTCCAACGTCTTCTGTCTTCCCACCATCTCTCAGCCTCCACCCTTGTCCAGTCTTCTCCTCTCTTCTTCACGCTTTCTTCCACCCCCTTCAGCCACCTGTCTCTCGGTCTCTTTCCTTCCCACTTCATCTCGTGTACTCTCCTGGGTATCCTCTTCTCCTCCATTCGTTTTACATGTCCATACCATCTTAAGTCTAGATTTCTCTATACCATCCTGTAATGGTTCCTCCTTCATTAATTCTCTGGTCCTCTCATTTCTTATTCTGTCCATCTTTGTAGCTCCAATACTGCTTCTCAGGAACCTCATCTCACTGGCCTGTATTTTGCTCTTCTCCCTTCCTTTCATAACCCAGGTCTCCGAGGCATACGTCAGGATAGGGACATAGTACGTCCGATATATGATCTTTTTGCTGTTCTGAGGGACATCCTTGCTCCATAACATGCTTCTCACACTCCTCTGAAATGCTTCTGCCTGCCTCCCCCGCTCATTTATTTCTCTATCGTTTCTTCCATTATCTTGTATCAGGCTTCCCAGATACTTGAAACTCTCCACTTTCTTCAGCTGTTCCCCACCAATTGTTATTCCCGTTGTGGTTCTTTCCTTCTTCTTTGTTGTGATCACCATCTCACTCTTATTTATGCTAAATTTCATCCCATATCCTTGTATTATTCCTTCCCACACGTCCAACTGTTCCTGTACCTCCTCCTCCTTGTTTCCCCAAATCATCAAATCATCTGCAAACACCATTGCTTTCATCTTTCCTTCCCCAATTTCTTGTGCCACTCGGGTCATTATGTCATCCATCACCACAATGAAAAGTAACGGTGACAGTGCACTTCCTTGTTTCAGGCCGTTTCTCTGTTCCAACCAGTCGGATCTCTCTCCTCCCACTTTCACACAGCTCACGCTTCCCTTGTACATCTCCTTTATCCTCCTTATAGTCCATTTTTTTACTCCTCTATCCTCCAGGGACTTCCATACTTTGTTTCTGCATACACTGTCATATGCTTTCTCAATGTCCATGAAGGCCATCAGTAGATCTGTTCCATACTCATAGTGCTGCTCTTGTAACTGCCTTACAGCAAAAATCAAATCCACTGTGGACCTTCCTGCTCTGAAGCCATGTTGTTCTTCCCTCATCCCTCCTTCTATCCTTGTCCTAATTCTCGTTTCCAAAACTTTCTCGAAGATCTTTGCACAATGACTCATCAGTGTTATTCCCCGATAGTTTCTGCAATCTGTTCTACTACCTTTCTTGAAGATCGGGACAATTATTCCTTTTTTCCAGCCCTCTGGGGTCTTCCTTTCCTTCCATGCTGTCCTCATCACTCGGTACAACCGCTGTATCCCCACCTCTCCTGCTGCTCTCACCATCTCCACACTCAACTCATCCACACCCGGTGCCTTCCCTCCTTTCATCTTGTTCACTGCATCTTCCACTTCTTTCCATGTTAAGTCCTTTTCTGTTTGCAGTTCATCTTCCTCTTCCCCGATTTCTTCCTCCTCACCATCTTTTCCATTTGGTTTCAGAAGTTCTTCAAAATATTCTTTCCACATTTTCTTCAGTTCTTCCCTATTTTCTATCTCTTGTCCCCTTTTGTTCACCATTCTAACATAATCCGTAGGATCCTTCCGCCTCTTCTTTTTTACCATCCCATACAGGACCTTTTTTGTACCTTCACTATCCTCCATCATCTTTGTCCACTCTTCCAACCACTTTCTTCTCTCCTCAGCCACTACTCTCTTTGCCTCCTTCTTTCTTTCCTGGTACTCTTCCCTTGTCTCTACCGTCCTATTTTGATACCACCTCCTAAAGGCTCTATTCTTTTCCCTTACTATATCTTTTGTCTTCTCATTCCACCATGGTGTTTCCTTCCACCTCTTCTTACTACTTGTCCCTCCACATACTGCTTCTGTTGCACCTACTAGTGTCTTCTTAAATCTAGCCCATTCCTCTTCCACCCCTCTTTCTTCATCTGTTGGAATTCCTTCCTTTACCATTTTGAGGTACTCGACCCTTCTATCCCCTTCTTTCAGTTTCCATATCCTTATACGTCTTTCCTGGTTCTCAGTCTCTTTCTTCTCCTTACTCCCTCTCAGGTTCATGGTCGCTATCCAGGTTCTCCGATGGTATAAACTTGATGTCCGTGATGTTCTTATTTAGTTCTTTCTCATACAGTATATAGACGACCACCCACTTCCTGGTCAAGTCATCACTGTACCATGTGATTGTGTGGCTCTCTCTTTTCTTAAACCAGGAGTTCCCAACTAGCAGGCTGTTCCTCTGGCAGAAGTCCAACAGTCTCTTTCCTTCCTCATTTCTTCCGCCCCAACCCTCTGGTCCTAGAACACTCTCATAACCTTGTCTTTCTCTTCCTACATGGGCATTGAGATCCCCCATAACAATCATATTTCTTCCTACCAGCTGCTTCTGCAATTCCTCTTCAAACTCCTCCTTCTCTTCAGAGGCGCAGCCTACTTGTGGAGCATACACTTGCACTATTTCTACGGTCTCTCCCCTCAGTGCTACTTTCACTTTCATCATCCTATCACTTATTCTCCTCACTTCTTCTTTTAAACCATCTTGTGCTACTACTCCCACTCCATTTCTCTTTCCCTCTTCGTTCCCACTCCAGTACAGTCTATAGCCTTTTCTCAGTTCTCTCCTTCCTTCCCACTTTGTTCCTGCCAATCCCAATAAATCCAACTTCCTTCTTTCCATCATATCCACTATCTCCTCCACCTTCCCCGTCAGCGTTCTTAGGTTTAAAGTTCCAAATCTTAGTCCATGTGTACAGCCGTGTCATCTATTAAATCCATCATGTCCGAGGCTCGTTCCATTTTTGAAAGCATTTGTTTTCATCCACTACTGGCTTGCTGGGCCTATCGTAGCTTCACCAGAGCCCCGTTAGCCGTCACTTTTCAGGGTTCCTGTGGGACCATCACAGCTACCGTAACGGTCCCGGGGCACACAAAGTCCCCACTGTACTTCCCCCCTACAGGCGATCCCCTACTTTGTGCCGTTGCCCGTCTTCCACGACGTGGACGAGGGGTTGGACTTATGGGATCCGTGTCTATTCCAAATTGGTTCCGGAAATAACATAACTTTGATTGTCGTTTACGTTGACGACATGATGGTGCTATCAAAATGCAAAAAGACGATCGCCGAGATTTCCAGAGTCCTGAGTAAAAATTTCAAAGTCAAGGACTTAGTGGCCAAACACTTCCTAGGCATCGAACTAATCCAGGAGACTGGATGTATAGCCATGCAACAGCAAGGTTACATTGAAGAGCTTCTCCAACGCTACGAGATGGCCGACTGCAACCCTGTATATAATTTTCAAAAGAAAAATATGTATTGTCCGTTGAGCCATTATATATTTAAACACAAATTGTGCTAAATGTTCCGGCATAACTCAACAAAATGACAGTGTTTCGCCCCGGTGTGCAAATTGGGCTCTTCAGTTGGTTAAAGCACACCTCACCAAGACACTGTCTAGTACACACTGGGAAGGCCATTGCAAGACGTATTTGATACATGTGTATCTACGTCACGAGCAAAGCCAGTGCACTATGGGAGTCGAAACTCCATTCCAAAGCAATTATAACCTTACCTTGGCATTGAATATATAATTTTCAAAAGACAGTGTCTTGGTGAGGTGTGCTTTAACCAACTGAAGAGCCCAATTTGCACACCGGGGCGAAACACTGTCATTTTTTTGAGTTTTGCCGGAACATTTAGCACACTTTGTGCAACCCTGTAGTCACACCACTCGACCCTGGAATGAAGTTGAGCAAAAATGAGAATCCCAGTACTGACGAGTTGAAGTTGCCTTACCGCGAATTGGTAGACGCGCTGACATAGCTGTCGACAACTACACGCCCGGACATTTCGTTCGCTGTCAGCTACCTGGGACAGTTCAACAATTGCTTCGGAGTCGAACATTGGAAAGCTGCCAAGAGAGTGCTGCGGTACTTGAAGGGGACTTCGAACATCGGGCTGATCTACGAAGCAGACACCGAACCGATCCAAGGATTCGTCGACGCCGACTGGGAAAGCTGCCAAGAAGATAGGAGGTCCTACACAGGGTACGTGTTCCTGCTCGGCGGATGCCCTATATCGTAGGACTTAAGAAAACAAAGAACCGTGGCCCTTAGCACCACGGAGGCCGAGTACATGGCGTTGTCAGAGTTCGCCAAGGAAGCTGTGTACTTACGTCCATTTCTGCTTGAGTTAGGCTTCAAAGACTTAGCCACTATGTTCATTTTTTGTGATAATTAAAGTGCAATTAATTTGGCAAAGAACGCGATGTATCACAGTAGAAGCAAACATATTGATATCAAACATCACTTTGTTCGTGAAGTCTTTGAGTGTAAATTTTTTGTTTTGAAGTATATCTCTACGAACGATCAAGTTGCTGACTTTCTCACGAAGAGTTTAAGTCGAATGAAACATGAACGTTGCTTGAAGTTTGCTTGTTTGGAGAGTGTAAAGATTGTATGAACCTCTACTTGAGGGGAAGTGTTGTAACTTTGGTAGTTTTATTCTTATTTATCAAGTATGCGGTTCTATATATGTAAGGTGCTGCCACCTGCCCTTTATGCTTTCAGTTTGTCTAAAACTCGCGCCATGTTCGCACATGTTTAGTTTGCGCGGTTCCGCTATTGCCATCCATGTACATCAGTTCGTTATTATTATTATTAAACTCACATCAGTTCGCTTTGCTTATATATCTCTGGTTTCCTTATATCCTCTTACAGAAACAATTCGCATGCCATCACACATTTGTTGAAACTAGGTACTCATGTTCCACCTATTGTAAAATGTATTTACTAATTCAGAAACCTTCATGGGAGTGTGCACAACAACTCACCAAAGTTTCATCACAACCGGTTGAATGGTATATGAACCCATATGGGACAAACAAACATATAATCACGTAACATTAGTTTTGTATAAACAGATATCAAAACCATTGCTTTTTTGCGTTGTGTCCTTACAACACTCTAAAATGGGGCACAGTCATATTACAATCCTTTGTGTTGAAGTGTTAGAAACCATTTTTCAGTGTTGCCTAGTTTTATTAAAGAAAGCTTTTCAGTCGGTCAACACAAATTGTGCCCAATTACATTAGGCGGGAAAACAAGTATTTATACACCCTAACCTGAAAAAAATATTACATAAGATATTTATCACAAAATAACATGCTTTTATATATAAAAATGGGGAGTACTTAATTGGATGACATGTTTCGATCGTCAAGCGATCATCAGATCCTGCTCACTTAGGCTTAGTTAATTAACTGTATGATGTTTATGAATTACACTTATGCACAAATATATATTCAATGTTTAGATTACATAAGTTTGTAAAAACTTGTGTAATGTGTTAATCTTATTTACAGATATTATTGCTCACTTCTATTTTTGCGTTATTATTAATGTAGTTTAAGGGGAGATGGAAGTTATGCAGAAAACATACAAATTTTACAAAACAGAATTATTGCTTGATTTAAAAGTACATACATTGGAGAGCATAATGCCAAAATTTTGTTTCAAAATTCGATCTACAAGTGTCATTTAAAAAATATAATGTGTTACAAATGAGTAAGAAACCTTTATGAAACTTTACATTGAAATTATAATGTGTTGCAAATGAGTAAGAAACCTTTATGAAACTTTACATTGAAATTATAATCTGTTGCAAATGAGTAAGAAACCTTTATGAAACTTTACATTGAAATTTCCGAGTTAAACATTTTTAGCACTTTAGGTACATTTTTCTCAAAATCTACCAAATGGATATTAACAAAATTTTACACATTTGTACTCCTAATTAGTGTAAAGATTTTGAAGGAATGGAATTTTAATATTATGCTTACAAAAAAAATGTGCTTAAAAATGGTTTGTTTTTTTTTTTTTTTCTTAAAAAAATAAAATCTATAAGTTCAAAATTTCACAGCAAATCAGTGAAATCCTTATCTAAAAATTTGCTGCATGTAAATGTTTTGTTTCTAACACAGATTAGTTCTATGCACAAAAATTGACACTCCATATTCAAATGTAGGAGAAAAGTGTACCAAAAAACAACAGTGTTCAAAGAAACGTAAATTACGATAACTCCCTTATATGTTACTAAGAAATTCTCAATAACTACAAAAAGATGCTTCAAGGGATTATTAATATGTGTACCTGTACCGTACTAAATTCCAGTAAGATGTGATAAAAATTGTAGGAGTTATACGTATGTGAATTTCATACTGTAAAACTGCCTATGTCTCCCCAACCTGTGATCTATTGAAATTATTATTGTAAGTAACTTGTTATTTATGTTCTAACGCAATCGTTCTTATTTAAACTGGTAGCCTGTTGTAATGTGGTTATAATGTCAATGTGGAGAATACACAAATAATACACTGCACTAAAATGGAATAAGATTATGTAAACTTAGCTGGTATTTGAAATCTGAGTCCTATACAGCGTCCATTCTTGTTCACTATTGTGAAATCTGTTAGCTTCCGCGCTCACCATAAAGTGGTGTCATCTACTTGTTGTTATGTGGACTATGTTACTAAACACTGCTGTCCACGCCATCTGTTGTTGTTTCTTAAAACCAGCGGTCACGCTGTATGCCTCTCACCAAGGCGGACCGGGTTTGATTCCCGGTCAATGCATGTGAGATTTTCGATGTGAAATGCCATGTCCTGTGGTTCGGATTCCACGTAAAACGGAGGTCCCGTGGCTTATGATCGCGAGATTAACAGTCACGTTAAACTACAAGCTTCCTTTTGTTTCTTAAAACCTTACTTGATTTAATTGGTTTATGTCTTCAGCCAGTAATGTCCTAACCTGTCATAATATATGCTAATGGAAAAGGATGATTTCAACTATTAATGACCAATCTCTTCCTCGCATGAACTAATGAGTTCTCTTTAAGCACATCAGGTTAAATACTGCTTAACTTAGGCCTTGGTTTGTCGAGAATATGGTACAACGTACACCCTTTCTGCTTAGCATTTTTCCCATGGTGTTGATTATCAGCCATTTTTATTCATTGCCTGGCTTCTTTCTTTATGTTGTTACCTTTTTATTGACGTAATTGTTGCCTAATAGTGTGAATACGGGATGAACTCTCCAAGAATGTGTGTTCATTTAGATTATCAGGGTTATCTAGTTTATTCAAATGATTTTCTATGGCTACTTTTATAAGTTCCCTACCTTTTGTTTCGTAGTGTATAATTCTGTGGTCAGCTATGTCTGGTGTCATACATGTGTTTGCATACTGCCGAGTGTTTCCTGTGTTTGATTGCATTTCTGTGTTCTTTATACGTGCGTCCATCCTCCTCCCTGTTTGTCCTATGTAATTTGTTTCTTGCATGATAATAAGTACACCCCTGATTTTGAGCATTTGAAGGCACGAATCCAATCAGAATTTGAAAACCTACAGTCCTGGAGGATTTGTGACAAAATTTGTAAATCAGTGTTGAAAAGACGCACTGTTTGCTTAAAACAGCATGGGAACCACTCTGAGCATCTTTTGTGAGTTCATTGAACTCAACCTGTATTTCTGTGTTGATAAAAAGTATACAATACAATACAAAACTCTTTATTTCCAGAACCTGCATCATACAGAATTGGATACGTCACACAACATACTCACAGTTAAATTTACATATTTACAACTTTTGTTACATAATTAAACAGTTACATGTTTCTTTAAAATTCACTTAAATAATACAACACTTTCTGGGCTAGGTATATCTTGAGAGACTTTCTGAACCCAGTTCCAGTCAAAGATTTTAAGTGGTTTGGAAGCTTATTGTGGTATATTGCTCCTTTTTTGAAAGGATCCTTTTCTGCATATTGTTTATTTACCCTCTTTTGAAAATAGTGATTCTGCCCTCTGGTTTCATGATTGTGGACATTGTTGATTGTGACAACTTTATGTTCATTTTCCCTTACAAGCAAGATAACTTTGAAAATATACAATGAAAATATTATTAAAATATTATGCTTCTTAAATGCAACTCTGCACGATTCTCTCGATTTCAACCCAAACAAGTATCGTATTACTCGTTTCTGCAGTTTAAATATATCTCTCCATATTCCTATTTGCTGCCCCACCCCATATCTCAATACCGTATGATATCTGTGAATGTATTAATCCATGGTAGACTGTTAATTGGTATTCACTGCTTAAGTATATTGAAATTCTCTTTAAAACGAAGGAGTTTTTGTTAATTTTTTTACAGATTTCATTTATATGCTCATCCCATGATAATTTATGATCTATTGTAATACCCAAAAATTTTGCTGAGGCAACCTGTTGAATATGATCTGATCCACAGTAAAGATTTAGATCTACTTCTAGATTAGTTCCCTTATGCTTGTTAAATATTACAAAGTTGGTTTTTGAAGGGTTTACACTTAACATTATCTCATTAAAATATTGAGTGACAAGATCAATACTATTTTGAGTTTCTTGAAGAGTAATTGTTTTATTACAGTTCCAGTTCAAAATTGAGGTATCATCTGCATACGAAACAATCAAACTATTTTTTGACTGTGATACATCATTTACATAGAGAATAAAAAGGAGGGGGCCAAGGATTGAACCTTGAGGTACACCTTTTTTAACTAAACCAGGAGTGGATTGGAACTTGGAGATATTTTCACCATTCTTAAAAGGAATTTCTGTAAATTGCCATCTATTATTCAAATATGATTTTAACAGTTCCAATGCTACTCCCCTTATACCATAAGCCTCTACCTTATCCAATAATAATTGATGATCTACTGTATCAAATGATTTTGTCAAATCTACGAAAACCCCAACAGCACATTTATTATCATCAAGAGAAGCAAGCCGAGTTTCATAAAATTCTGCAATGGCATTTATAGTTGATAAGCCCTTCCTGAAACCAAACTGATTCTTATTTATTAACCCATTCTTATCAATAAACTCAATTATTCTATGGTAAATCATATACTTTAAAATTTTACAAAATGTAGAGATAAGGGTGATCGCTGTAGTTACCTTTTTAAAGATTGGTTTAACAACGGATAGCTTTAGTATATCTGAGAAGATGCCCTTTAAGAGACACATATTTATCAGTTCTGTAAGAATGTCTAGGATTGGACCATAGCACTGTTTCAACAACCAGGGTGAAATTTCATCCCAACCATGACTATGTTTATTTTTTAATTTTCTGACTGTCGTACTTATTTTATCTTTGGTAGTTGGTTTCAAGAATAGTGACTTATTACAAGTGATTTGCTTTATACTGCTATTACCACATTTATTTACTACAATATTACATTTTGCTCTATTACTGTTTGCATTCACACTGTTCCTAACGGGTGGCTGAATGAAATAATCATTGAATGCTGTTACTACTTGTAAAGGTGCATTAACAACATTGTTATTGATTTTTATCGAATTTTTTCCCCATGTGTTGCTTTTATTAAGACCTGAAATATCTTAAGCTATTTGCCATACTTCTTTGGCAAAGTTCTTAGAATTTGTTATTCTATTTTCATATTCTTGTGCTTTAATTTTTTTTATTTCTTCATAATATTCTACTTTAAGCCCCACCTTTCATTTCTTCTCGACAGTAACTACTGGCTAGTATATAATTATCTAGATGCATGGTTTTTATTTGCTCCCTCTCACACCAATGTTCAGTGAACACAGCAACACTGTAGTTTTTTGAATTTATGAGGTTATTTAAATGATCTACTTTATTCCTTAGATGTTGAACATTCTGATGGTAGATATGCATATTAAAATCAATATTGAACCCTTTTAATTTACTATTAGTGGTTTCTGAATACACTAGCTGAATCTGTTTCCCTGGTTCTGATACCCAGACTTCCTTACCTAGCTTATTCAAATGTTGACCGTGTCTAGTGTGCATAGCTCTATCCAACCTCCTAACATCTAGCATATGAACATTGCGAAAATGCTTACATACCTTCGCAATCCCTACATTCATGTCTTTTACAGCTTCATTTACACAGGATTTCTCCATTAGGTCATACCTGTGGGGAAGGTTCACAACTACGACGTTAGTGTGGGTGAGCAGAGATAGAGTTCCTTTTAGGGAGCGGATCACATTTTTACCTTCATTTCTTGAAACATCATTAGAGCCGCCTACGATCACCACAAAATCACTCGAAGATAACGAAGCTGTTCCACTTTTTGATCCACTCACAACTGCAGTAAATGATGACGCGGGTTTCACTATTGAAGTGACTGCCATGTTACCACAACTCGCCAAGATATTCGCTGCTGCTTCGCGTCCGTGACTGTCCGAATAAATCAACACTTTACCTACTTTCTTCTGTTGTTTAGTAGGTTTAGACACACTTTTTTTTTCACTGATGTGTTATCGTCCCTTACTTCTTGGAGTCCCCCAAATGAGTTTCTAAGCGGCACACACACACTATTGTCCACGATCTTAGGCCTAAAATTTGGCCTAGTTGGTACAGTACCACGTTTCACAACATGAGTCCACTTTTCACTTCTTTCGCCCTGGTCTATACTTAAACGTTCATTCTCTTCAACAAGTCTACTCACATCCTCCTTCAGTAACCTGATTATTTCATCCTTAGACGCTAATTCATTTTTAAGCTCCTGATAATCACAGTCGTGTTCACAAGTTGTGATGCTTCCACACACGGCTTCCTCAACTAGCTTTGCTTTGGCCCTAGTCACCACTACATTCGCGTTTTTTACCTTTATCGCACAAGATGAACACAAATTGGAGTCCGTTCCTATATTTTTACACCTCGAACACAACAATTTACCAGTAATTTTAAGCTTGTTTACTACAGCACTATTTGCACAGCTTTCACCAGGCACCATTTTGAATTATTGAATGATTGAATTAAGCATTACTTATCACTAGTAGGCTACAAAACTGAGACAGGGATAACTTGCTCTGATCACACCGCACTTACATGTTATCTGTATGTATTTTCACTTGTTAAGTATCATTGCATCAATCACATTTTTGACAACTGACTTATGGCCCATTCTGTATTTCCCGCCTGTGTTAATCGACTGAAAGTTAACTACGGTACTGTATTGTTAATTATGCATCACTGAAAATAGCTGCAAATACTTAATTAAATATACTCCTTTGGAGAGCCAAATTGCTTGATTTTGCTATGAAACATTTCACAACTTAAAAATGTGTTATCTTTCTTTCAGATATGTACTGGAAGTACTTCCTATCTTAAATGTAATTCCTGGAAACGTAGTTGCAGACTTGGAGGAAGCGCTTCAATGTGCAACATATAATTTTGAGTAGAGCCTCAAGAAGAGTTGGATCCCTTCTTGTGCAATACATAGTGGTAATTGTGACATTTCACAGGTACTGCAATATTCATTATACTCTTATGAATGGTAATTATTTTGTGGAGGAAAGATACCCAAACTTCTACTTCAGGTAATCATTGGACAGGAAAGGGAGTATAGGACAAACACAGTGATTGGCAGATGGGGCAGAAAGACGAGGACTCTCTCCAGTCAAACAAACCATCAGTCAACAAGAGGGTTCCTACTCCAACCACTTCAGGACAGAAGAGCTCCCTAAAGAATACCCTACAGTGCACTGCTTTGAGTGACAGAAGAACTGGTTGCTCCTGATGAGACAAGAGGCTGTAGCTTTGTAGAGCAGACGGATGGTGTGATGTCTAACTTGATTCATTTTAGGGGATAGGGACATCTTGGTCATCAGCCCCATATACTTGGGTGTGTGTTGAATGTCTCATAACCTTTGTTAATGTGCTGACTAGCAGCATATGTAATTTAAATAGGGTGGGTAATTATGATTGTCGTTTTAAGAGGCAGAACACTAAGGTCATTTTCCTCTTGCCACATAGTTTAAACATTCATAGTTAGTTTAATTAACATTTAGAGGTGGAAGCAAGAAAGGAAAATAGTTTAATATTAATAAAACAAAACAAAAAACATATAAAAACATTATGATAAAAACAAAAATATATGGAACACAAAAATCAGCATTTCAAAGTAAAAAAAGAACAAGTTCATTGAGTCTAATTACACTTTAGATTGTTGACCGTAACGCACTCTCACTTATAAAGTGGATGACGAGATCAGCAGCCAATATAAGATTGAACATATTCTGCAGACCAAGATTTCTTCATAAATCATAAAAATCCACACATTCTGTTGAAATGTGGGCCACAGTGAATAAAGCTTCATGGGAACAAAGTGGGGGAGACTTCCCTTTCCATAAGGTACAAATGGGTGGATATTGCATGACCTATCGTTAGTCTCCGCAAAATGATGGACTTCCTCCATGACCAGATAGAGCTACGCCACACACGAGTAGTTCCCTCTATCACTCTCAGTTTACTGGGCCTTAAATCAGCTAACCATGTAGTTTCCTAGAATCCCAATACGTTTTGGTGTAAGTGAGAGTGAATATCTCTAGCTGGTACCTCCATCAGTCGAAGTGGTAGTGAGTGACCTGCCTTACTTTGCAGCTTGGTCCACTAACTCATCTCCCGCAATTCCTATGTGGCTCAGCAGCGACAGGAAGGTGATTCTAGTGTGAGCGCTCCACAGTAAAGACACTACAGGTCTGTGACACAGGGATCTTCGTATTTGCACCAATGATGATGATGTAAGCAGAGCTCACCACCTTTGAACCATCCGTGTAGAGAAGGTCGGCATCCAGAAATTGGTGAACTATGCTGTGGAACTGCCTTCTATAAACGGAGGCATCTGCGTTCATCTTAGGACCTTGGTGTAGATCTAACCTAATTTCCAGACACAGGACTTGTCACGTAAGCACCTCTGTAGGTATCTGGATCATGCAGGGACCTACAGCCACTTCGATTTTATTACACAAGCTATCAAGTTTAACACAACTGACCAGGTGACACAAGGCTCGTTAGCGTACCTCTGGTGGTATTGGGTACTGAGGAGAGCTTAATAGCTCACATAATGCAGCACATGCTAAAAGCATATGTTGGCTTCTGATACAAAGAGGAGGAACACCCAATTTGGCGTGTAATTTATAAATCATGGTTGGTCTAGAAAGCACGAGTTGCCATCCTAACACCACTATGGTGGATACTGTCCAGCATTTTCAAGGTTGCCAACCTTGCTGAACCGTATGCCACAGAACCATAGTCTAGCCACTATGCCACTAAGAAACTTGAGCAATTTCAGTTTCCTGAGACATGCTGTTTATATATGGTGCTTCCATGTTAGTTTGCTGTCAAAATGGAGCCCTACAAAGGGATAAGTGTCAACAACTAGCAATTCATTGAAATTGGTTCGTGGTCCTCAGAAGACCCTAACGGAGAGAGAAAGAAAGAAAGAAAGAAAGTTATTAAAAGACGTCAATATGGATCAATTTAACAGCCAAGTATGTTTGTCATCCCACTGAGTTATGTTAATTAATTTCATGATTAATGGCAACCATTGTCTGTCTTCAGGATTCCATCCTGGATATGAGACAACAATGTGAGACTTCAAACTCTTTTCTAGGGACCTAGTAGATGGAGCTGTGGTCGCTGGTGGCTTCGCTTCAACTAGCGGTAGAGGGAGGTATTCACTCCTTGTCCTTTGCCACTACTGCTTCAGAGTTCTAAATGTACCATTCACAGAATGGGAACTGTACAGTGCATGTGATACATCTCCTGGGCTGGATAGCATTCATAATTAGATTCTGAAACATCTCTGCGATTCCAATATCAGACAACTGCTGTCTCTCTTCAACCGTGTGTAGATGGTTAACCATCAGCCTGTGTAATTCTTGGTGTTCTTGCCTGAGTACCAGTGTGGATTCTGTTTTTATAGGTCCACCACCAACCATTTAGTGAGTGTAGAGTATCCCTGTCGACAGAATCAAAAGCCATTTTAAAATCTATAAATGTCACTATTATGGTTTTATTATTTATATATTTGTCCACCATATTGTAGAGTTACTTATATTTGAACAATTAAAAGTGGCTCTACTTTACTTAATAACCTAAGTTCAGGTAGTGGGGGTTGGACACCGAAGAAATGTGCACAACAAGAATTAACTTTAGCATCTAACTAAATTGGGGTAATTCCTTAAAATTAGATATTGACCTCTTTTAAAAATAGATATAATTTGTAGATGCCATACAGGCAAATGATTCTTGTTGTGTACTAGCTATTGGCCCTAACACGCACACTGTGACATGGGGAAGATACATGTAACATTTACCCTTGGATAAAAGGAACTGGATCACATGAGTACCGTACCTTTTAGTTTGATGACTTCTCAGAATCTTTTAATTGTTTCAACACTTCATCAACCTCATTTCGACTAACTGAGGGTTCAACTCCACAGGCTTTTTCTTCTTCAATGTTCCACTGTATCTTGACTGCCTTCTCCTGTAGATACATCACCTTTTGAGACACGAGACTTTCTCGGCCTGCAGCAAGACGCTCCTCTTTTCTTATCTCACAGTAACTATCCGTCAGCTTGCGCATCACCCGGTGTTGCATACGTCATAAGAACCAAATGAAATGGACGAAACACACCATCAGCAGTTCTTGCTTCTATTGAGTATCCAGGACATGTCTCTTAATATCATTCACCAAACCAGAATGAAGAACTTACATCAGAACAAAACATATTCTCAACAAACAAAATCAGCCCCACTCCACCATCTGCTGTTACAGTGCCTTCTTTCTTCTTGACAACCCGTCACTCGATCCTGCCACCTGCCCAGCTCTATATCAAACCCCACGAAATTGTTCCCCATGGCCGGGTCAGTGAACTCGACCTAGGCAGGGGTTGAGCACAAAATTGAGCAAGATACAATGGCTCTGTGAGTTGCTCAATTCTCCAGGCATGAACAGAATATAATATAGTTAACAATAAAATAAAGGCTATCCTTGACGCGAATCCTTGCAAATTTTAAACAACTAGAATAATGAGATGATATAAACCAATGTACAGTAACTACTGATGATATATTGATACAAGACATTTAAAGAACCCAACCCTAGAAGTATAATAATATGCATATAATCAGGGTGGGGAATCGCCCTTGTGACTTGGAACAGTCACACTATCAATACATAAAAGTTTTCTAATCCATTTGAGTAGTAATTAGCACATGTTTGTGGCCTTCTTCAGCTATACATAGTACTTAATAATGTAATAAACAGTATATCTGCAAAGAATATAAAATCTAATATTTAAAATAATGCATTTCACTCATGCAAGTGACTCTTCTGTGCAGTTGCACATATTGCACATATAAAACTCCCTCTCGGCATGCTGGAAGGCGGAGATAGATATCTCTGAATTTGCCAATATTGTTGTATACCTACAAACGTTATACGTGTTTAGCATACGAATTCCAAAAACATTTTGCTCTTGGCGTAAAGGTGGGTCATATAAAAAATTCTTTCAGGCCGGCTTCGGTGGCGTAGTTGGTAGCATGCTGAGCTTCTATGTCCAAGGTCACGGGTTCAAACCCGGCCAAAGTCGTCGGATATTTTAAGAGCGTTAAAAATCCTTCAGTAAGCCTTCCTTCGGATAAAGCCAGCGATCCCATATCATAGATTTATGGCATGAAAAAGAACCTTCCACTAACTACAATTGTGTGAAGCCAAAATTCGTAGGTTAGATTGATAGCACTATATTAGTTCCAACGTTCGCCACCAGGTGCTGGCTACAATGGCATCTAGTGGCCAAGTCTGCAGCTAGGTGTCGTTGATGGGAGCATTTGGTAGCAAAAGTGGGAACTACTTGAAAATTGATCGTCAGCTGGCCTTACCTGAATCACAGATAACACACACTAATAGTGCCATCACAATTAACACCCGTTATCAGACAAATTCTACACTCACCCAAAGTACACGGGGCTACATGACCGCATTGTCGCAGCCCCTAAACTAAGGACCAACCAAAATTCTTTCATACAAAAGTTTCAGGTAATTGTAGAGGACTTTTGACCATTTTAACGGTTTTCATTTTGTGCCTATTAAGGGAGGTGTGAGTTTTGTTTTGTCTCAAAATTCTATTTTTCCAACCCCTTTGGTCAATGGTTGGTGGTATCAAAAACCTTCACTGGGATAAGTTTTAGGCCCTTATCCAAAGAACAGAATGAATTTTGAATGGTTTTGAGTGTTCACATACCAAGTAAGTTATAGCAATATTGAGATTTTTCGATAAAGGCCCCTTTATTACCACCCCCAGGTGCGATTTTACCCTTTAACAAACTCAACCAAGATTTTGAATGGTTATATTTTATGTATAAATTGTAACGTGATTGGTACAAAATGACGGTAGTTATCATGTATAAACATTTGAACTGATGGTGGTTTTGGGATCTGTGAAATGCAAAGATGTGTCAAAATTTCTCGAAGTCGCAACATTGTACCCATTGCAATACATACCTCTCTCGTGAAATATACCCAAAAATATAGCGGTGTATGTCTGTTACTCTTTCACGCAAAAACTATCCAACCGATTATGCTGAAATTTTACATGAACATAATTTGCATACCCAGATCAAACATAGGACTAGGTCCGTTTCGAAATATAGCATATTATTCTGATTTTTGCCATATTTGGCACTTGGGCAGGCTAAAATAGGCCAAATATGGAGGTATTCGTACTAGGACCAGACACATCTTATTTTATGTCCCTCATTGTGAGATAATATTTTACCAAATGGAGCTTAAATAACTTTATTTTCCGTGTTTTTATGCATATTTTTAACATTTTATTGTCTTATAGGGCTGGTAACCTTTCCGTTATTTGGGGACTATTTTTATACTGGTAGTCACGCTATTCTTATGCAAGGTTTCGACACTAATGTCTAACTATCTAATGGTATGTTACTTCTTCGAGCAAAATTTTATCTCTCACAGAGACAGATGAAAATCTGAATGTGATCTCGTGAGCTGGCGTTGTCATGGTAACATCTGCTGGCACTTCCCTCATCAATTTCGCATTTTCTTATAATAACGGTGAGTCATATCAAAAATTCTTTCATACAAAAGTTTTAGGTAATTATTAGAGGAGTATTTACCATTCCAAATGGTTTTAATATCCCTATTAAGAGAGATATGATTTTTGTTTCTCTAAAAAAAAATTTCCCACCCCTTTGGTGCTATCAAAAAACTTTACTAACTTCTCTGGAGAATAGTATGAACTTTGAATAGATTTGATATTTCACATATTAAGAAAGTTATAGCGATATTTCACTTTTTCGAAAATGGCCCCTTATTTTCACCCCCTTGGTTCGATTTTGCTCATTAACAAACTCGACCGAGATTTTTTTAAATTATTTATTTATTTAATAATTATTAGATACAACCATGAAAAAGTCATTTGACACTAATATTTTAACAATTTCAAATAATATTAACAAAACAACAACAACAATAACAGGTAACAATTGGCAGTGATGGCAGCAAGGGATAAATATCGGGAAGGATGCAGGGAGTGATTGGGGAGGTGAGTGATTAGGAGGGTGAGGGGTTAGGAATTGAGGTGAAAGGGATCTTCTAATGTTATGTTTGAATGTTCGATAGGGAGAGAATATGTCAATATTTGGAAGGGAGTTGCTAAGGGTAGGTAGACGGTGGAAAATAGAGCGCTTCTGTACTTCAAGACGTGGGCGAGTTATGTGGTGTAAATGGTTCTGACGTGTTGAACGGGAGGGAACATAGAGTGGGAAGTAGCTTAAGAGCATGTTACATTTTGTGTAACCATTCATAATTTTATGTAGGAAACACAGGTCAGTAAATTGTAGACGGCTTCTCAGGTCGAGTAAATTGAGCTGATTTAGAATGTCGGATTTGGCAAAGTGCCTTAGTGAAGGATTGCGAGCTTTGACAATTGATATGAAGAAATTAAAGACACTGTTCAATTTAGAAATATTGGTTATAGCCGAAGTAGACCAAATTGGAGAAGAGAAATCTAGGATAGAGAGAACATATGTGGTGAAGTATAATTTAAGTGCAGTGAGGTCTTTAATTTCTGTGAATCTGTATAGAATGCCGAGACTGCGCATTGCGCGAGATTTGATATGGTGGGTTATAGATTATGTATAAATTTGAAAGTGATCAGTGCAAAATGGCGGTAGTTATCATATCCACAAGAAAGTGATAAAGTTATATAGATACATGTACAGGCATAAATTATATCTAAACTTTTGAACTGACGGTGGTTTTGGGGTCTGGGGTATGTGAAACCCAAAGAGATGTCAAAATTTTTCTGAAGTCGCAACATAGTACCGATTGCAATAGGTAGCTTTCTAATGATATCTACCTAAAAGCACTTGTCTGTCTAAGTGCAATGTGCCAGTGTATTTTAGCAACATGTAAAGCTGAGGTACTGACCAATTGTGTCTACAATCCTCATACACCAAGGATGAGACAAAACGATCCTGTCAGAGGCAGAAAGGAAACCAGTATTGGAGAAGTTTGATATTGGTGAAACAAATGAAGAAATGATCCATGGGTTGGTCAGAGAATTCAACATTCACTGCAGGAGCAAAGCTTCCACATTTGGACTTCACAAGGAAAAGGCATTCAAGTCCATGCCTATCACCCTGAAGCTCAGAATTCAAGAGTCCTTTTTGGTTAGTGAACAAATGCTCTGATAAGAGTATTGTCACAAAGGAGAATAGATCAACTTCGGTGATTGATATTGCGATTGTTCAGTTGGTCAACGCAACCTATTACAGTACCGGAAAATGCAAAGAACAAAGTGAAAAAAATTACATATGGTTAAAAATATTTGTTGCAGATTACAGAAGAGGAAGAAATTATAGGAGGACCAGTTCCCAAAGTTAAAATCTACAAGCCAAGATAGACAATAGCAAATCCCACAATACCAACCATGAAATGGAAATGCAGTCCTAAACACCAACCCCCATAGGATCTGCTGAGAAATACTTAACACAATAAGCCTCCAGAATAGAAATATAAACACTGAATAAGTAAATTTATAGAAGTGTGTTGCTATATATATACTGTGGAATTCACCTTCCGAAACCTAATGCTGACATCTATTTAAAAATTACTAAATTCACAGACACAATCCGTATGAGAAGGATCCAATTCATGGGACACTTGGACAGAATGGACCCAACTAGGTTAACAAATAAAATCTATACGTTTTTGCAGAAAAAGGCAACAAGGTCCAATTGGTACAAACAGGCGGAAAAGGACTTGACTGAATTAGGTTTTCCCAATCTCAAGGATCGAGAGGAAATTAGGAAAATTACTCATACACGGGGTTTTGAGGCAGAAGAGAGAAGACCTACCAGACACGTCTGGTCGCAGCAATGAAGAGTAGCTCAATCGTTGCGCATGAAGAGTTATTGGGCTAACATCAAGGCCAAGAAGTGTTGATTCTGCGTGGTCCTAGGAGACCCATTCGCGCAGAAAAAGATATACTGTATTATCTGGTATTGCAAGTCAACACTTTAGTAACAAACCCCAAAATAATCTACTGTACAAATGCGAACACAAATTAGCTGTAAAACCTACAAATAATCCACTTATACTGTGCTGAATGAATTGATACTACTTGAAGTAAGTGATCTTATCTGAAAGTATGCTGCCTGGAAGTTGTAACTGATTGAATATGGTACATCAACAGATTTATGAGAACTGGAGACTCCATGGTAGACTAACTTTTGTAGTTTGAAGTGCTTTAATAATAATAATTGGAGATTGTGGAATAACAACAGTGGTGTAATACGACAAGAATTAAGCTGGAAAGTTTATGAAGTGCACTGTGCCTCTTTCAACAGAAGAGCAGAGAGCCATCCACTAGCAAACTTCCACAGCTGTTGTTCTTGATCCCGTAGTGGCTAGCACTCTAGTATGTCACCGCGGTGGCCCAGGTTCTATTCCCTGCCTGCCAAGAAATTTTATTCTGGTCTGAAAGCTGGAATGTGGTACACTCAGCCTCGTGAGGCAAAACTGAGCCATCCTGAAAATAGCTTTCAGTGGTTTCCCACTTCTATTTCTGGCAAATTTTGGGACGGTTCCTAAATTAAGGCGTCGGCTGCCTCCTTCCCAATCTTCATCTGAACTACAAATCCACACATTAATACAGCCATCACAATAACACAGGTCATCAGACAAATTTCACACACATACACACACCCAAGTACACGGGGCTACATAACCACAATGTTGCAAAGCCCTTAAATTAATCATCAACAACAACTACTGTTCTTGATCCAACCATTCGGTTTGAAAGAGGCCTATCCCAGGCCAATGGAAGAAGGGCATGTCCAATATCTGAGCGATAGATACATCACTGGTCCAAGATGAGCCTGTTGTTGTATTCGGAAGTAGAGGGAGTGTACGGGAGTTGCTAAGAAGGCTTGGGATCCAGCACACAACAGTGTATTGGGTATTCGGTGTTGTCTTCTATTTAAATGTTTGTCTGGTTTTTAGTTGCCATCGTCTAAATTGTTAAGTTAGAATCCTGGAGGTCATTCACTGTTTATAAATTGATACAATCATTAATGGTAAATTCCTTAGGTGTTATTTTATTTATTTATCGTATGGCCTTTAGTACCGGGAGTGTCCGAGGACATGTTCGGCTCACCTGAGGCTGTAGCTGCTTCTAGCGGACACCCCAAGGGTCAGCTACAAGTTCCGTTCAATTCCAAGTAGTTCCAACTTTCACTACCAGATGTCAATGATACCTAGTGGTGAACGTTGGAACTTTGATAGAGCATTTCAACAAAATCTTACCTAGAAATTTAGCTTCACACAAATTTAGTCTGGGGAAGGATCTTTTACATGCCATAAATCTATGACATGGGACCGCCGGCTTTACTTCCCCTCCGAAGGAAGGCATACTGAAGGATTTTAACACTCTTTAAAAAATCCGACGACTTCGACCAGGTTTGAACCTTCTATCTTGGGTACAGCAGTTCAGTTCCTTAGGTGTTTATTTGAAGTGAAACTGTAAGTATATTCTTCTAATAATCACACTTGTTTCTTAAATTGTTTCTCTATAGCTATGTTCTTCTTTAGCCGGCCTGCCCCTCACCCGGAGGCCCTGGGTTCGATTCCCAGCTCCGTCGGGGATTTTAGAAACTGACAGGAGGGCTAGAACGGGGTGCACTCAGCTTTGTGAGGACAAATTGAGTAGCTGTCTGACAGTGAGGCAGCGCCCCGATCACGAAAACCAAGATTAACGACCGAGGGGACCCGATGCGCTGATCACGCGTCACCCCAATATCTGCAGGCCAAATGGCTGGGCAACGGTCGCTTGGTAGGTCTAGGCCCTTTATGGGTTGTAATGCCATGGTTTTTTTAATGTTCTTTTTTAATATTGTTGTTAGCATGTACGACTACCCATAAGTGCTCAGAGGGACGATTAAGAGGCTCAGTTGGTAAAGCTCCCATTCAAGGTTGCAGGATTGAATTGCGACACAGCTGATTAACATTTAAGTTAGAAACAAAAACCCCTGTCAGATTTACTGGCATGCTAAATATCTCATCTAGAGCAAAATCATTGCATTTGCTATACGTTGTTATTAAAAGGAATTTGTTCCATTAGTGAGTAGGGATATCTTGGCCATAACTGATCCACCACTTGCAAACAAAATCTCAATAGAAGAACAACAAGTCAAAATTGTAGACAAATTTAAATATTTAGGAAAAATCTCTACTTAGTATAAAACAATGTCCCCGACTCTTGGACGTCTCGAAAAGTCTGGAGAAACACTGGCTGGATTTTGATGCGGTTTTCACCATTCAGTAAAGTATATCTTGAGGAAGGTTTCTGTAGAAAATAATTTATTTATTATCAAAGGAAGCCAAGCAGTAACGATTTCACTGAAAATGTCGAGAGAAAAAACCTGACGTCAGTGCGCTTTTTAAGCTTACGCTGGGCAAACCGTTATAAATATCAATATACTATGAGTGTAAGAATTTTTCAGCATGAAAAGTACTACAAAAAAGTCCCGGAGAGCAAATCTCTATCTTCAGTAGTCCACTATAAGTTGAAAACACTCTCCACCTCCTCGCTGGAGTTGATTTACAATTAACTACCCTCATTACCACAAACCTACAGAATTTACTGCCTTTAGATACAGGCCACAAGTGATTTTAACATTACTCCCGACTTTGAATGGGCGCCAAGGTTGACCATATGGGTCTTCCTGAATAAAATAGGATAAAATACGGTACATAACTGTTGCCCCGACTATGAAAATCCTTATCCCAGGCGTAGGGCATTTGGCATGCGTTCGCTGATGCAACCAGGTTCATGCAAGACAGGAATATAAACACACATGAATTTTAAAGAGATAATCGATTGGCTGTACTACACACATATATACATAATATACAACACAAAATACCCTTCATACACTCGTGATTTATACAGTACCTTGCCACTGAATTTAGGCTCTGAGAGCAGGAAAACACTTACGGCCATATCAGACCCAGGCATAACAGCCACCTACGTATATACACTGTACCGTCCGTACACAAAATATCTACACACGTTAGACTGGTTCACTCTACTTTCTTTCTTCTCGAACTGCACGTTCACGTCTCCATTCTCGCATGACTTCGATGAAATGTTTACGACTGATCATCCTTTTAGGCGTGGTAAATTATTACCGACAGCCCATGGTATGGATGGACCCATGATGCACGTAGCCTCCAATAGCCCGTAAGAGCTCAGTGGATAGCTAAAGATGAGTCACTGCTCGTTCGTATTACGATACCATGATCAAGTAATAACGACACTAATTTGCAAGTTGACAACGGACTTTCGCTGTAAAAGCAAGAAGACGATCTCTAACTGTTCGTTACGGAAACCATGTCACGTAAAACGACCCTGGGCGTTAGTAGATCAGTGTTCTGCCGATAAAGCAATAAGACGATCTCGGAACACCAGACACGCCATTATATGCACTGGCGTAGGGATCCACAACCCCAATGTTTCTGCCGGAACTAAGTTGTGCGTGGCCCGCTCCTAGCGGAACATCCGTGTCAACACATGAACATCAGACAGTCAAAATCCACACTGACGTCACACAGTAGTTTTTCACGCGCCAGTTCATCTCAGTTCATGCTATTAATAGCCTAGGTATTCCCACACAAGCCGAATTACTGCCTGTCTTTTCCGGGTATGTAACAAATCCAGCACTCGAAAAGACCAATTCATTGTACCTTTATAGTACAGCCACGAATCTAACATTTAACATAACTAGTGTTTTATCCCTTGGTTGGGGGTGGGAAAAACACGGTAGTGTAAATGTACTAATTTAGAAGACTGTTTCCGGATGAGAGTAGTGTCCCGTAATTGGGAGAGACTACTAGTGTAGTGTGTTGGTGTAAGTGCTTAATCTATTGGGGGCGTCCCTGCAGGATGCAATTATCTGTCAGGGGATGAATGTCTAAGTGCCGGCTGTTAAACTAGCTTGCCAGCTGAGAAGGATGAGCAATTCAATGAATGTGCAGAGTCAGTGACTCGACGCTCTGCGGTCGAGTCGCGTGCTCGAACACAATAGAACCTGACAATGCGATTATTGGCTTCTACGGTCAGGGGCAATTATGACTTAAGGTCAGGTGGGGTATGAGGAGGTAAAGTGGAGTGTGATTAGTAATAAGCGTGTAGTTTACTGACCATGTATTTATTGGCCAGTAGATGTAATGTGATGTCCCTCTTGGGGAGTTTAAACAAATATGAAATACAATTTGTGAAGTGTACAAATGTTTGGGGTAGGTGTTTACAAGAATTAGGATTCTGAGCACCGCTAGATCTCACCTGGTGAAGAGCTGGAACGGAACCTCGTCGGGCAGGGCCGCTGGCGAAGAACAGATAATCCCTCCTGTCTGGGTTCCATTCTTATATGTTTCGGCGCTGCTTGGTCAGCATTGCATCAGTGTAGCTGCCCCAGATAGTTGTTAGTGTAAATGTTTATGTGAGTTTTGCAAGCCGTTGGCTAACCTCCTAGGCTTAGGTGGTCGCCGCTTGCTGTGTAGAGATATGTTCTGGAATTATAATGTTTCCAGTTGGGGTGGTTTTGGTAGAAGATGGCGGGGTGGTTCTCAGGGGGTACTGCCCCCGGGCTGTACACTAGGTAAAAATAAAGCCATTAACCCCAAACCAAAATGAAATAATGCTTCTACTTAATACAGTCTTATATCCTTATTCCCAAAACGTAATAAATCGCAAAACCCCGTATTTTATAATATCAAATATCCAAAAACCGACAATTAATAAACAATGATCCTAGGTGTTCCGGACCATCCAAATATGAATCCGTCCACAAAAACACACACAGGCACAATAAAAATCACCTCTGCAGACCCACGTTAACCCAATATAATAAGATACGAATAAAATACCCCAAACTAACTGCACAAGGCAGAAAACCCGAGGGTGAGCTACTGTAACTGAATAAATTCCGTTACAGACGCCCCCACAAGGATCAATCTCTAAACTACAAGGCTATAGATTAATCCTTGTCCCTCACACAAATACACTAGTACTCCTGTCTTGTCATCGTGAGCAAGATCTCTAGGTGACATATAGCTTGAGGTTAGCAACGTTATATGTACCTAGGACCTTGTCACCGTAGGTAATCAAGCTGTAGGCACATGCACCTACCCTGCAGTCTATAGCAAATGGACCGGAATGAAAAACCTCATGAATGCAACTCTGTTCTACCGACAGCAGATGCTCGGCTCGCAACAACACCAGATCACCTATCTTAATTTTTACCCCCTCCCTTCCCTGCTGTTTCAAAAGTATCTTACCTACAATTACAATAATTCTCAATTTATTTAATCTCTTAGGGTACAGCTTTCCCGGTTGAAAATCCCTAAATCCTGCGAGAGACACAAAAAGAAATCCTTCCTGCAAACTACTAACTGCCACGCCCTCCAAACATAGCCTAATGGTACCATACCACATGGTCACCATCACCAGAAGACTAACAGACTGACTGTTACTAATCTCAAATATAACCTCATAAAGCATCTGACCAATCACCTCAACAACACCCTCCATGTAAGAATGAGCTTTGGGTACCTAGGACCGCTCAAGCTAGACCTATCTGCGATGTCAAAACTCTGCCCGTAGCCATGAGTATATCCAGGTTTCTCCGAGAACACCACCCTGTGTTCCTTCAGAACGTCAATAACCTCTGACTTCTGACCCTCGTCCAACATGGTATCTTTAACAACTGCTTCCACACAGTGATCATCATCTCTCAACTCACGATCATCTCCCATGATCCAGAAACAACAGTGATTCACATCACTCAACACACGATCATCTCCCATGATCCAGAAACAACAGTGATCCACATCACTCAACACATGATCATCTCTCATGACCAAAATACAACTTGATACCATGCCGACACCTAGTTCTTTCTCCTCAGAAACCTCTTTAATCACCTGAATGCATACACTAACAAAATCTCTACCACCAACCTGATAGCCTAACCTAACCGAATCCTGTTGCTCACTCCACCCAAACTTCACTAGCGCCTTACTGTAATCTAATCTACAGCTCTGGTCTCCTAACCCAAGGATCATGTAAGTATAAGAGATTCGTCACTTTTGGTTATAGAATTTCCGAGAGAGAACACCCCCTGAGGCTATGGATTGTACTGGCAAGTCTGGCAACATAAAAAGTAAAAAGCCATATGAATGTAGCCTTTATTATACGTAAATGAACAGTATGTTCTGCGATGAGTTATTGATTATTGATGAAAATAACTCAAACATAACTGCGCCTTTCGCTAGGTGCTGAAATATTCGTCCAGATAGGAAAAGAATACATTTTATTATATATCAATGTTGGCAATGGATTTGTCACGAAAGACACAGTTATGCCGTTCTAGAGCTCAATTCACCTCTAGGCTAATTAAAAATGCTCTCATACTCTACAGAATTGTTGGGATATTCGATGAATATAAAGAAAATCGTCCAAATGCACACACTACATTGCCATAACCTCACTTTTTGCCTAGCAAGCCCGCAGCCACCCACCCCTCGCCATAGCCCTAAACCACAATTTTTATTGCAATGCAAAGGAGAATGGGTAAGAAAACAAACAAGAGATGAAATGCACACTTTTATTCTCTATATATTTTTATTCGAGAGTAGTCCATATTGCCCACTAGTTTTTCACATGGTCAACACCAGGAAGATGAAAATTGCCGTATTGTTCTTACTATCATTATAATTCTTACATCCCTGTGCTTGGCAATTTTTCCTCCCTTGCAGTGGCATGATTTACTCTCAATTCAATTAAAATAAACAATCAAAATACTGAACAAATCAAAACAACCAACAACACCACGAGGAAAATCAATCAAAACAGACTATTCCCGCTTCCGCCAGTCGGTTTGATGTGAACGTTCATGAGTGCCAACTACGGAACATTAGTGCTAAAATTAATTCTTCATTGGTTGGTAGAACAACCAGTACAGGCCCATACCTCGACCCATGCGCTCCCTATGAACTGTCATCCCCCTGTCCTAACCTATCAGATCCTACATTGACATTATACTCTAAATTATGTTTTTCTTCCAGAACATGAGCAGGAATACTATGCAAGGACTCTCCTCCTGCTCCATATAGTGAGTCCTGACGAAGTTTAAACTTCCTGGCCTATTGCTTCTCTCAACCTGCCTTTCCATGGCACGCCCCCTATTTGCCTGCTCTACCTCACGTGGTCTGTTCCCCGGTTGATTGTTTTCCCCGTACCCCCGACACTCATTGTTATTTCTTCCTCTCCCATGATCTTCATACCAAATGTACCTATCCCCTCTACCTGGATCCCAATCCCTCTCTCTCCCCTGATTATAATTTCCTTCCCTTCGATTACCCCCATTTCTCTGACGTTGCCTACTTGTCTTTCTCTCGGTACCTAACCTTCCAAGTGACCTCTCTATGCCTGTAATAGCAACTATCTCCTGCACGCACACTGCAGTCCTAATGTCAACAGAGAAATTACATACTAACTTCCTAACAAAATCGTCACTCCCTCCTAGTTCCAAATGTTGACCACATAGAATTCTACCTACAGTATCTTCCTCCATACTAGTCGCTATCTCGCTAACCTGGCTAATATTCTCATCTACCATCTTCATACCATTCCCTAGCAAACTAGTCTCGACTCGCTCACCTATCTCCACTACCTCACCACTCTCCTCACTAACTTCAGCACTCTCAAGCATCTCCACTCTCCCAGCACTCTCCCCTCTAACTTCAGCGCTCTCATCCGTCTCCACTCTCCCAGCACTGGCATCACTAACCACAACGTTTTCTTCCACGATGACTACAATTTCCTCTTTCTAATCTCCCAACCTATCTACCCAGGGAAATATCTGGCTAGTCAAAAGTGCCTGGCTAGAAATCTCCCCTGCCAACATCACTTGTTGAGCATCCAACTTATCTGGAAAGGAAGCTTGTAGTTTAACGTGACCGTTAATCTCGAGATCATGAGCCACGGGACCTCCTTTTTACGTGGAATCCGAACCACAGGACATGGCATTTCACATCGAAAATCTCACATGCATTGACCGGGAAACGAACCCGGACCGCCTTGGTGAGAGGCATTTAGCTAGACCGCTGAGCCACCACGCCCCCCAACTTATCTACTTTAGAGTCTACGCTCTCTTCCTGAACAGCAATCTCATTACCTAGCTTAGTTTCCAGATTAGTGACTTCTACACTGACTTCAATAATCTGGCTACTAACATGGCTGTCTAGGCTAATCACATCAAGCTTCTCCGACAAATGCTCTGTGACCTCATCAAGCTTCTCTGACAAATGCTCCTCCACACTATTCAGCTGACTATTCCCCCCCCCCCCCATCCTATTCATCCTCTCCTCCATACCATCCATCCGACTGATTATCCTCTCCTCCATCCCTACAGACTTGTCGCTAAGATACACGAGCCTCCTCAACTTGTCCATCATACTTAATTCATTTCCCCCCTGCCCTGGCAAATCTCCCTTGACTCTAGTGTTTTCCCCCATCCCTATAGCAAATTGCCTATCAGACCCTGTCTGATTCGGCTGCTCACCAGCACCGTCCCCCAACAAAGCAGAATTGCATCCTGGCTCTAACGTAGCCATCCCTAATTGAAATATGTGAAATTACGAAAAAATGCCTACAGTTTAATTCCTGTGTCCTGGTACACATCAGCATGTCTAAGGCCTCACGTTGGGCTGCTATTGAAACATTCTCCCCTCCTCGCTGGAGTTGATTTAACTTTAATTACCCTCATTACCACAAACCTACAGAATTTACTGCCTTTAGATACAGGCCACAAGTGATTTTAACATTACTCCCGACTTTGAATGGGCGCCAAAGTTGACCATATGGGTCTTCCTGAATAAAATAGGATAAAATACGGTACATAACTGTTGCCCGGACTATGAAACTCTTATCCCAGGCGTAGGGCATTTGGCATGCGTTCGCTGATGCAACCAGGTTCATGCAAGACAGGAATATAAACACATGAATTTTAAAGAGATAATCTATTGGCTGTACTACACACATATATACATAATATACAACACAAAATACCCTTCATACACTCGTGATTTATACAGTACCTTGCCACTGAATTTAGGCTCTAAGAGCAGGAAAACACTTACGGCCATATCAGACCCAGGCATAACAGCCACCTACGTATATACACTGTACCGTCCGTACACAAAATATCTACACACGTTAGACTGGTTCACTCTACTTTCTTTCTTCTCGAACTGCACGTTCACGTCTCCATTCTCGCATGACTTCGATGAAATGTTTACGACTGATCATCCTTTTAGGCGTGGTAAGTTATTACCGACAGCCCATGGTATTGATGGACCCATGATGCACGTAGCCTCCAATAGCCCGTAAGAGCTCAGTGGATAGCTAAAGATAAGTCACTGCTCGTTCGTATTACGATACCATGATCAAGTAATAACGACACTAATTGGCAAGTAGACAACGGACTTTCGCTGTAAAAGCAAGAAGACGATCTCTAACTGTTCGTTACGGAAACCATGTCACGTAAAACGACCCTGGGCGTTAGTAGATCAGTGTTCTGCCGATAAAGCAATAAGACAATCTCGGAACACCAGACACCCCATTATATGCACTGGCGTAGGGATTCATAACCCCAATGTTTCTGCCGGAACTAAGTTGTGCGTGGCCCGCTCCTAGCGGAACATCCATGTCAACACATGAACATCAGACAGTCAAAATCCACACTGACGTCACACAGTAGTTTTTCACGCGCCAGTTCATCTCAGTTCATGCTATTAATAGCCTAGGTATTCCCACACAAGCCAAATTACTGCCTGTCTTTTCCGGGTATGTAACAAATCAAGCACTCGAAAAGACCAATTCATTGTACCTTTATAGTACAGCCACGAATCTAACATTTAACATAACTAGGTAAAAATAATGCCATTAACCCCAAACCAAAATGAAATAATGCTTCTACTTAATACAGTCTTATATCCTTATTCCCAAAACGTAATAAATCGCAAAACCCCGTATTTTATAATATCAAATATCCAAAAACCGATAATTAATAAACAATGATCCTAGGTGGTCCGGACCATCCAAAGATGAATCCGTCCACAAAAACACACACAGGCACAATAAAAATCACCTCTGCAGCCCCATGTTAACCCAATATAATAAGATACGAATAAAATACCCCAAACTAACTGCACAAGGCAGAAAACCCGAGGGTGAGCTACTGTAACTGAATAAATTCCTTTACAAAGTGTTTTTATGTTTTCATTTCTTCCTACAAATTCCATTCAATTACTGAGGCGACAGTTTACGAGCTAACTAGGGGCGAGCCTATCACCCCAGTTACAGCCTAGCTAGCGGGCGAACCTATTACCCCAGATACAGCCAGCAGCAAACTGTCGAGTCATGTGTAGTTAAAAGTTCAGAGAAGAGTGGTTGTGTTTGGAAATTCCCTGGAAGTGCAACTCGGCTCTTCTTCATTTTGCCTGTGAACTTTTCATTCCGCAAAATAAGCAGTCAAGTTAAGATTGGACGGAAGAGGGATTTTTGTTTCATGCACCTCGCCATTCTTAAATTACATCTGACAAGAATTTGTTGCACATGCATAATTAATAGTGCAGTTAGTGATTTTAACCCATCATGTTGAGACGTAAAACGGATATAGGTCGTAGTGCATTGACATCGAAAAAGAAAGTGCTTATCACGTAATGCATTCATAACTGTTCCCGGTCGAAGTCGAGGTGGGTTGCTAGTTATAATATATAATCTTAGTGAAAAGCCAATGTGGCACAAGAACATACACAAGAAGACGTGGAGATCACCTGACGGAATGACAAGGAATGAGATAGACTACATCTGTGTAAGCAAATGCTGGAGGTCATCCCTGCTTGATATGCGAGACTATCGAGGTGCAGATGTTGCATCTGACCATTACCTTCTGCTGTCATCACTTTGCCTTAGTTTAAAGAAACTACAGACAAAGCAACCAATTCGTGCACTGGCCACCGTAAGATTAAAGGAATATACCATCAAGAAAGAGTTTCAACTTACCTTACAAAATCGATTCCAGCTACTCCAAACTACTAATGACATCTAAGGGCATTGGACACAATTAAAGGAAACCCTAGTTGACATTGCAGAACGCACCATCGGATGAAAAAGAGGAGCCCTAAAAGAAAGATGGATCCCGGACAAAACTTGGCAGCTTATTGATGATCGGAAGAAGGCAAAAGGTCGGCGAGACTAAGCAAAAACGCTATAAGAAATAGCAGCAGCAACACAACAACACCAATCACTGGTGAATAATTTCAAACGCAGCTGTAAAGAGGACAAAAAGAACTGGTTGGAACGAAAGGCAGCTGAAGCTCTGAGTGCTTCAGTTCAGAATGACCCCAAGACACTATATCGTCTGGTCAGGGAACTAACGGGACTGAGAAACAATGTAGGTGCACCAATCAGTGACAAAAATGGCATCATACTGCTCAGTAATGAAGAACAAGACAGACGCTGGATTGAACATTTCTGTGAGGTGCTGAACCAGCCTAGCCCACCTATGCCTTACGACTTTGCCAACGTTACACAAGCTGACGAACTTGACGTCAATATGGAACCAATTACTAGTGCTGAAGTCCAGACCACAATACAGATGCTTAAGAACAACAAAGCGCCTGGATTAGATCAAATAGCTGCAGAGCACCTTAAACACGGTGGAGAGAGACTTGTACATGAATTGACCTCCTTGTTAAACGCGTGTTGGCAACGCGAGTGTGTTCCAGAAGATTGGAGACAAGGAGTTATCATCAAGATCCCAAAGAAGGGTAACCTCAGTGATTGCAACAACTGGAGAGGTATCACATTATTATCAGTTCCTGGGAAAGTCTTTTGCCTCTAGTTACTTAGACGATTACAACACCAAATAGATGCACAAAAGCGTGAAGAGCAAGCAGGTTTTAGAATAGGACGCTCCTGCAATGACCAGATCGGGACTCTGAGGACCATCATTGAACAGAGCGTAGAATTACAGAATATTGATCAACTTCATTGATTTTAAAAAGGCATTCGATTCCATTTATCGGGAATCACTATGGAACATCGCAAGGACTTATGATATTCCTCAACATTTCAGTAACATCTTCAAAAACGGACTGAATCTGGGTATACAGATTTCTTTAACATCAATACCGGAGTAAAACAAGGATGTATTTTGTCTCCATTCTTGTTTCTGCTGTCTATGGATTTTGCTCTGTGGAGAGCAATGAATAAACCCACCTTTGGTATTCTATGGGACACAAATCGTTTAACAGATTTAGATTTTGCTGATGGTATCGCATTGCTTGGGGAAAAAAAGGTGGACTTACAAGAAATGACCACTAGCGTAGATACTGAAACCAGTGAAATTGGCCTACGTATAAATAATGAAAAGACTAAATTCATGCAGGTTGGTGGAGTCCAGGATAACAGGCCCATAACAATACATGCAAGGAACTGAGAGACATGATAAAAGGAATGTGCATGGAGTGCTACAGTAGTGTGAAGACTAGAGTCGGGACATCGGAATGGTTTAAAATTGACACTGAACTAAAGCAAGGAAGTGTGTTGTCACCATTATTGTTCGTAATGGTGATGGATGACATCATGAAGGCAGCAATGAAAGAATATAGTAGGGCTAAGATGAAGGTGATGTTGTTTGCAGACGACGTTGTGATCTGGGGCGAGGATGAGATGGAGGTACAAGAACAGTTAGACGTAATGAATGAAAAGATTGAGCAATGGAGATTGAAGATAAATGTGGAGAAGAGTAAAACAGTGGTCATGAGTAGAGATAAGAAAGAAGGAAAAGGAGTAACAAAGTAGGAGATAAGGAATTGGAAGTGGTGAAACACTTCAAATACTTGGGAAGTGAACTGACTAAAGATTGAAGACTAGATTTGGAAATTAGCAGAAGAATACAACTCGGGAGTGCTTTCTACCAACAGGTACGGGGACCAGTATGGAACAAGGATATACCAATTAAGGTTAAAGAAGTTGTGTACAACGCATATTATGTTCCTATAATGACATATGCAGCAGAAACTTGGACAATGACTAAGAGGGATGAGAGCAGAGTACAAGCAGCTGAGATGAGATTCCTGAGAAGTATGGTCCAGAAAACGAGGAGGGACAGAGTGAGAAATGAAGATATACGGAAAGAACTGGGAGTACTGAAACTAAATGACAAACTGGAGCAAAACAGAATGAGATGGTTTGGACATGTCAAAAGGATGAATGAAGTAAGGCTACCAAGACGAGCACTGGAACGACGGATGACAGGGAAGAGAGGACGAGGAAGTCCAAGAATGCGTTGGATGGACTCGGTAGAGAATAGTATTAGAAAACGGAACCTGGATTGGAACACTGTGTCGAAAGAGGAATGGTGGAACGACAGAACAAAGTGGAGAGGAACCGTATTTGCCCCCACCCAGTGTCAACTGGAAAATCATGATGACGATCATCATCATCACGTTGCTTGGATAAACAAAGGTGGACTTACAAGAAATGACCACTAGCGTAGATACTGAAGCCAGTGAAATTGGCCTACGTATAAATAATGAAAAGACTAAATACATGCAGGTTGGTGGAGTCCAGGATAACAGGCCCATAACAGTTCGTGGTCAAGCTATAGAGCAAGTGCTACAATTCACATATCTTGGTAGCATTATCTCCATTGATGGAAACACAGAAAGGGATATCACCTGTCGAATCGGAATGGCATCAGGCATATTTCAGCGTATGCGCTCTATCTGGTCGACAACAGTCATCAGTGTTGCCACAAAGATGAAACTTTTCAAGAGTATTGTCCTACCTATTGCCTTATATGCCTGTGAAACATGGAAATTCACGGCTAAGGTAATTAAGCAGTTAGATGTTTTCCAACAACGTTGCCTTAGACGAATTCTTGGAGTCTCTTATTGTGATCATGTCACAATTGAAGACGTCTTAAGAAGATTAGACTCAATACGCCTGTCAACGACTGTAACTGAGCGTCGGATGCAACTTGCTGGCATTCTGCATGCCTGAATACCGTCACCCACGAACTGCACTAACAAGGGGAGGATACGATGCATGGGTCACCGATTCGAACCATCTTTAGTACACTTGTAGAGCATGACTGGGCGTATACCAGGTGCAAGTAGTAAGATGCGCTTCTCAGCCAATTCCGAGAAATTAATTTTTAATTATTCGTAATTGCTGTACGGCGTTCATTTGCGCTGTACGTTAACACGAAGCCAAGGGCCGCGTGGTGCTGCGGTAAGAGCCCTGCTTCGTAAGCGTGGGATCACTGGATCAAATCCCACCGGTGAGTTTTTTTTTTTTGTAAACATAGGCAATTCATACAACTGGAGGGGTCGTGAATAATGTTCATTTTGCAGTCAATTGTAATAACGTGTTTTGTGAGTGGGAAAAGGGGTTCTGAAATCATCGTATGGGGGAGAACTTTTGTGACATTACATAATGTACAGTCGAGGCATTGCTAATGCATTGGTATTATACATGGCCAGGTGTATTCTATTATATGTATACGTTTATACACTGAAGGCCCAGTCTGTTCCGTTCATTGCAAGTCAGTGAACCATCAGACCACCCCGTACCCGGCAAGTAGTGTCTCATGCTATGGGTATTGGTTGGAAAGTGTTCGGACCTGGAGAAGTCACCTGCACACAAACTAATGATAACGGTGGGCAGTTGTACTAACAGAAAATACTGTGAATAAAGGTATTTTTTCATCAATCTCCTGTATGATTTATTCCGACTCCCTTTTCCCGCTCACATAACACGTTATTACAATTGACTGCAAAATGAACATTATTCACGACACCTACAGTTGTACGAATTGCCTATGTTTACAAAAAAAAAAGGCTCACCAGTGGGATTCGATCCAGTGATCCTGCGCTTACGAAGCAGGGCTCTTACCGCTATGGCTATGGCTTCATGTTAACGTACAGCATCATGAACGCCGTACAACAATTACGAATAACTAACAATTAATTTCTCAGAATCGGCTGAGAAGCGCATCTTACTACTTGCAACTGGTATATCATGCCCTACAAGTGTACTAAAGATGGTTCGAATCGGTGACCCATGCATCGTATCCTCCCCTTGTAAGATGGACATCACTGGGAGGGAAAAGGAAACAAGGCCGGCCTCGAAGAACTTGGCGGCAAACAATGAGAGAAGATCTCGGAACCATTGGCATCTCTTGGGATGATGCCGAAGCTGTTGTGATCGACCGACATCGCTGGAGAAGACTTGCTGCCCAATGTGCCTTGCACCGGACCTAATGATGATGACTTCCCTATAGAACTGGGCCTTGCCGTTGCCACGTGATGGCTAGCCGCCTGTCGAGCAAGGCAACGTATTTAATAATCACCATTACTTACATGAATTTCAGAGTAGTTGCTGGAAATGCTGTCCTTCATTTTCTAAACACACATTGCACCAACATAGGAAGTTTTGGTACAATCGCTGTAATTCATCCTCACTGATATTTCGTATCAGTGCAGTTATTTCATTCTCAAGAGCCTCCAGAGTACACTGATTGTTTCTGTATACCTTTTGTTTGAGGTTCCCCCACAAGTAAAAATTGCATGGCACTTAAACGTACGAACACATTTACTGGTAGACTTCTTCTTGAGAAGATAAGTTTTCACTAGGAAAATTCGATGTTCTGTTCAATACCTAATCATGTTCACGGGATCCAGTACTTCACCACAAGTCTTAACTCTCTGAACTAAGGTATCTTGCCAGCTGGGAATGTAATCAACCTATGACCACATGCGGTGATTCCCGATTCGCTGTTGTGTAACGGTAGATGCTAGTCAACTGGCACTAACAAATCACTCTCCACCCGTCACCCGGCCCAAGCATGGCTCTGTTCTATAGAGAAGGCTCTCACTGTAGAATAAACAAATTGGCTAGAGCACAAATATCGCCAATAACACAAATAACCAAAAAAAAAATGTGTTTCAATAGCTACGACATTAAAACATTACAAAACAGTCACACAACCAGAAGCAAGTGAAACCATCTTCAAAACAACTAACACTGTATAAATAGACAAAATACTCAACATAGAAGGATAAGCAGAACATACTTAAATAAACAATATCAAGTGGACTTTTTTGGAGACTAGCTTCTAAAGAAACAGTCTACAAGGAGATGAACACAATTCGGTAAAAATGCCCTTTAATCGGGACACCGGAAAGCAGAATCAGTAGGAGAATAACAGAAAAATTATGGAACAGTGAGAGTAATATTGGATGGATTATGGAAATTAAGGAAGATATGAGAGAATTATAAATTACTAAAGTGGAATATCATCCATACATGAACCAGAAGAAGCTGATGGCCATTACCTTGGTATCACCTGCACAGAGCCAGATGATCTACTGTTAATGGATGACCGTAAATTGAAGCAGGTGGCTGAAAAGTAGGGAAAGACTCTAGCTCAGATCTTGTTCAAATACCAGGTATGTCTTCTTGACTGTCAATTTCTAGAATTTTCCCCTTTGTGTCTGGCAACAGTACCAATTACAAATGAACATAATTTTGAGAAAATGACAATCACAAACATGCATTATTTACAGTGCCGTACTTACACTCTAAATTCGGTGACCACCTTGTGGTGTAGCGGCTAGCATACCTGGCTTTCTCCTTGGAGGTCCTGATTCGATTCCCAGCTCTGCCAATAAATTCAATTCTGGTCTGAGGGCTGGAACGTGGCAAAACTGAGAAGAGGTGGGTTTGATTCCCTCCTCAACTATTTTGGAAGTAGTTTTATGTGGTTTCCCACTCCCACTCCAGGCAAATGCCGGGATGGTTCCTAACTTAAGGCCATAGCCTCACTTGACTTACGAATAAACACTCTAATACAGCCATCACAATAAGACAGGTTGAGACAAATTCCACACACCCAAGTATACAGGGCTATGTGAGCACAATGTCGCAAAGCCCCTAAATAAATAAATCAACAACCATAACAACTAAATTTGGTATTGTGAGTGCGAATCATTCATCCAGTGGTGTAACATAGTGAGATGTCATACAGTTGTTTAACATAGTTAAATTACTGTAATCTGGAGGGAAGTAGCAGCCTTTCAGAATTAATCAATTCTTTACTTGTTCTATAGACGGTGAAGACATTGATAACATTAGCCAACTAATGGCTACGCTGCATACTGCTGCACGGCTGAAAGCAACGGGAAACTACAGCCGTAATGTTCTTCCCGAGGATATGCACCTCTCTATGCATGGCCTCCTCTCTTATAAAATTCCAATCAGGAGGTAAACTGTTTGGGTCTCCGGAGGGGAGGGGGTTGACATCACAGAAGTAACAAAAGAGGCATTCTGAGATTCTATGGAGCTTGGAATGTTAGAAGCCTGATTGGCTCAAGGCTTGATGGTGCAGTAGTCAAGCTGCTTGCCTCCCACCAGGGCAGACCAGGTTCGATTCCTGGCTAATGCGTCTGGGATTTTCAAGGTGAAATATCAAATCCAATGGTTTGAATTCCACATAAAAAGAAGGTTTGTGGCTTATGATTATGAAATTAACATAAAACTACAAGCTTCTTTTTAAGTTAGCAAGTAATATGGATAAGTGTACAATTTTTCTATCTCTATAGAGATTTATAGTAACTTCCTGCCATACACAGTCTTGGGCACGTACCAGTGCTGTATATTATCCACATGCACCTTTCTGTGTTCCAGAAACAGCAGAATAGCCTCATTGCAGGTCTGCGGGCCACAAACGAGGTAGTTCCCTTGCCTGATCATGCAGAAGACAAACTCAAAGAGAACAGCTTGGATAGAGACAGTGAAGGCGAACCCAAGGTAATTTATATGATTGTACTCAATTGATGGTGGTTGTGGTTGGTTTATCAAGTCTACACATGCACTTCCATAACTCATACTAGGGTCCCCTTGCTGTTAGGTTGAGTCTAGAGAGACATTGTTAGTCTGTGATTTGTGTGATCTAATAAGGAGAAATCATGAATTGGCTGCAGGATGTCGCGATCCACAGGCGCTTCTTGTCGCATCCTTGCTCAATTTATATATCGACATGTTGAAGCTAACCTAAAAAACAACTTCCAGCAGGAACCGTTGGAGACCGCGCAAGCCACACGACTGGTCGTGTACACTCCAACCTGGCGGAGAGTGCTCGCCCTCCTTCGGGACAAGTCGTGCACGCCCGCCAGTAACTCGACCGAACGTTCTCACTTGGTCGAGTGCTCGACTGATGACGTAAGTGGTAGTGCGCTCGCCTCCGTCTTGACTCTCATCTCTGTGCATTTTAGTGCTGGTCCCACGGCCAGATAGTGGAGGAAAGTAGATGCTGCTGAGTATTTGTATCTATCTGCAAGTAAATCGTAGAGAGACGAGTGAGGGCGAGTGGCCATAAAATATTGAGCTCCACATCCGTGATGTCCTCCATGTGAACAACAAGGAAATAAGAGAACTCGCTCTTGCTTGCACCCTGCTACTTAGATGATTGTGTACAGTACTTTTACCCTCTTACCTCAGCACTCCATGTAACGGTATACAGTATAGCCTATGCTAATTTCTGTAGTCTTTCTTAGACTGTAAGTTGACTATGACATGGTGCATGGTGAAATTTAGATCGGGAAAGTACAAAAAGGTTTTATGTTCTATCAAGTATCAATGGTCACATTAAAATACCTAATGGGATTTGGGAATGTTTTACCAGTAATTAGGGTTTGCACTAAGCGGCCCCCACCACCAAATTTATTTTAGTATATTCTGGTGGTTTGCTAAGCTTTTCCTGTGGCAGTACAAATTCTGAATATTCCATTCATATACGTATGAAACTACAGTCATAACTAGTTGGTCATTCCCTTAAGCTCACCATTGACTGTTTGTCTACCTTCCCCAGTGCTGTCACTGAGTGATCAACTTTGCTGTGAGAGCTACTTAGGACTTGTCTGCAATAAAAGGTGTTGAGGAACTGAATGCCTCAAATGCAATGCAGTTACCAGTTTCCATGTTTTGGAGTTAACACTTAGTGTTATAGTAGGATGGTTGAGTCTCATTTGGTTGGTCGGCTCCTTTTTGTACTTTCAAAATTCTCCACACATTACGATACAAAGGTTGTAGGAATTTTTAAATGGCATTCTATTTTCTTCCTTGCTAAAAGTTGTGACAAATTTCATAACTTGGAAGTTGGTAGATGGTTGTATCAGATTAGTGGAGTACTTGTGATGATTCAACCTCTACTTCACATATTCCCTTACACTTGCGAATCCTGAAACTGACTTAATATTTATTGTTTATTCGTTGTGAATAACAACTTCTTGTTACAAAGGCTGCCTATAAACAAAAGTATGTTTTATAAAATTGATATCTAAATTTTTCCTTAAAACTGTCTAATTCTATGAAATAAAGAAGCAGTCTGATTTAAATATCAAGTAAAAGTGAAGAATATTGAACAGATGGTTAACCATTTAACTTGCCTTCAGTCTCGATACTCCCCCAGTGTTATGTAGAGACATGCTGTTATGTACTGCTACAGGTACCATCAAGTGAACAGTAAAATGATCTCTTTAGGTTTTAGGCAAATTCTGCAGGTGATTTTGGCATTTGATCAACAGAAAGCAAATGAAATCAGGTGGTATAAACATTTACTCCCACAGAGTTGGGCACACTAGCAAAATCACTAAAAATATGCCTATAATTGAAAATATCAAATACTTTGTAAAATGTGGTTGAAGTTTTACTGGAGTATTTGGTAATATGAATTATATTTTGCTAGAGTATTTTGCCCAACTACCAGACCAAACTAAAGTTAGATATAGATGTGAATGTAGTTAGCAAACTGAAATCAGCCAGAATTATTGCTTGTATTGGTCTACAAAGGACGAATGGATATGATCTTGGATGATGTGGATGCATAAAGGATATTTTGTGAAGGGCAAGAGAAGCAGATGGACTCTCAGAATAAGTGTGAGACTTGCAGGCTCTGACAATACCGTAATATGTTACAATATTCGTTGTTTCTCCCCCCCCCCCCCCCTATTTTAAATTCCAGAGAATGAGTCAAGAGAATTTCGGTGGTAATGGTGAACGTTGCTGTCACAACTTGGTAGGGACTTGCTAGCATTGTCGGAATCATTCTCCTTGTATGTCGTGCCTTTGTCGCTACATTGTGCCATTTTCAAAGAACAATGATCCCTTGAAAGTTGGAAATAGTCAGTATTTTTCACTTCATAGATGGCAATGACAGTATGGCAAGCACTGTTGCTAGAAGTAGCTGAAAGGAGAAAAGGGAAGGAAGCTAGCTCATGTTAACTTTGCTTCAGGAAGAAACCAGGAGAAGATTTGTTAACAGTTTGTACATTATTACTGTACAGTATGCAGAACCTTGCAGGAATATGACGAAGTTCTCCTGAAACACTAGTTTTTCCTCAGGTAAGGTTTATCTTGGCATATCGTTGCTGCATCTTGAAATTCTACTATAGTTTGTGCAAAAACCATTATTTCACGGGTGGAGCAAAGATATGTTGAAAAGATCCTCTATGTAACATGCAACGTGTTGCCAGCTTCACTTGCCTCCTGTGCCTTTTGCAACATCACATATTTGGCCACTTGGTAGTTTTTCCAGATGCAGCAATGATGAATACTTCTCTAAATAAACAAAACATTAAAGAGATGCACATGCATGTATTTTTAAATAGTTTGTAGCGGACTTTTACATCTACAGTTAATTAGTGTAGGAAATTATCATACTGACATTGTGATCTAAGAAATGGGAATCTTCTCTTATGTCTGCTTTGCTTACTTTTCTTCTTTGGCTTGCGGTCTTGTATCTCCTGTCATGCACTATAGTCCCTCATAGTGAAGAGAGAAGATTCATACTCGATGGGCTATCAGATCATTGTGAGAAAGTGGAAGGTTGGACTGTCACAGGCCCTTGATATCTCGGTCCAACCCTCACATTTTCATCTGCTCTAATGGCCTGATAACCATGTAGTTTATTTCGAACTTTGTGCACATTTTCTCAACAGTGGTTGATTCTACTGACACTCTACATATCTTGTTTCTATCTTAATATTTTACCCCCAGGGGCTCACAACTTGTGAGACGTGCGTGTGGCAACCACGGGGCCCCTGCCGAGTCTGGCATTGTTTCCACTTACTTGTGCCAGGCTCCTCTCTTTCATCTTTCCTGTGTGACCTTCCTTGGTCAACTCTTGCTCTCTTCTGACCCCGACGGTATTTAATCTCAAGGCCTAGGGAGTCTTTCATTTCCCGCCTTTCTTTACCCAACACCCTAATTCTTCAAGGGGTCGGGACTCTTCTTTCTTCTGTCATTGGCCAATAACCAAGCAGTTAAGCCTCTAGTCATACATAGTAGCTGCACCATGCACAAAGTCAGCCAGGTTTCATCCCTTTGAAACATTGTTTAGAGGTTGCTCATTGTGATGGTGAGACCAGTTGGTATTTTATGTCTTAGGTTTCAGCTGGTGGGTGGTTTCTCTCCTTGGTTCTCAAACACATGACCACTGTGTAACATTTGAACAACAGGAGGGTGGTGTTTTTTTTTTTTTTTAATGTATGAGTGTTAAAATTTAACCCAATTCCTTGCAATTCCTATGTTCCATTAATTGCAATGACGGAATTTTCCGTCAAGACTCTGGTATACTTTCATGACGTTTCCATAGATATGCATAGATGTTTCGTTGGGTTCACAATGTGTCTAACAGATACTGGTAATTGTATCTGAGCTTTTCTCTGTAAAGCACGGCTACCTATGTATTTCATAGTCTTAGAGGTTACATATTTCTGAATCGAGACAAGTGCCGGCTGCCACGCAAATGTAAACACAGAATAATGGCTAACTTGGAGGAAGCTAATCATGTTAGAATATTGTGTCTTTTAGAAGTTGGTGATTTCAGTGAGAGTTCTTATGACGAATGATACCAGTAGTGTTCCACAAGGGCGTCAAACTCCTCGCAAACTTGGGGGGGTCAAATTTATAAACTACGGTTGCCTACCTACCAGGGAGAACCATTTTTCATTTTAGGCTTTAAAGCTTGAAATAACACGGTACTATAGGCCTATCGCTACATGAAAAAAATACTTTAATTTTATTCATTATTCCTAATTAACCCTTCGGATGCCAAGCTAACTTTAATGAAATCACAAGTTTTTGATAAACATGTCCTAGCTATAATTTTTAAGATGTTAATATTTGACATACCACACTACAACAACCTGCCAGTCAGACTGATTTTATGTCAGCAAAAAGGATTTTGAAAAATACTATCAAAAACAGGTATGAAGAAATGGCAAAGAAAACAGCAGAACCCAAATTATGGAAGGACATTGATGCTAAATGGGATCAATATAAATTAACACCAAGAAGAGAAGCTGTAGCCTTCTTCAGACTTAACACTAGAACCGCGGCGATCTATATAACCCCTAGAACCGCGGCTGGGTCACTTATGACCCACCTCTCTTTTTTGTGATTATTAATGAATTGATGGGGATGTAGTAACTAAAGAATATACCATACATGCGCTAGATAATGTATTTGAAACTTAGAATAGTAAGAACACAAATAAGGAACATTTAGACAATTGTGTACCTTTAGTGGCGAATGTCAATGATGTACAATATGCTGCTAATAGTTTATTTGTAGGAATGGCAATTCACACGACACACATTGAGCACACACAATATTCCTTGGCTGTACACTTGCTGCAAGCAGTCTTTTTGCAGGAATGGCACTTCACAAACGATTTGTTTCCTTTGCAATTGGACTTTACCTGTCGACGCGTGCGCTTTTCCTGTCTCTCAGGCTCACCTGGAATAATGGTGCTGGAATTTGCAATCCTTGTTGCTGCATATTTCTCAGCGAGCTTTTCACCCAGCTACAGAATGAAGTCCCTGCGTTTCAGTTTCTTCTCATTCAGTGCGTTGTACACTACCCAGGCATTTATTCCTGCCAAATCCAGCAAGTTATAGAAGGTATGAACTGGCCAGCGCCTGGATGGTGCCTTGGCTGAGTATTTGCGAGCCATTTGATCGACCACATCTACTCCATATTTTGTGCCGTTGTAAAATGTGACTGTGTCTGGGTTCTTCTTTTTGTTACCAGGCTCAATATTCACATCAGGGTGCATAGTGCTGAGAACGAGAACATTTTTGTTGCTCTTTCCCTGATAAATTGTCAACGAAGTATCATGTTCTTTCAGTAGCACTGTGCTGTGCAACTTGTGTTTTGCCTTTTTCACACTTACTGGTACTTCCCTGCGAGCCTTGTTCAAGGTACCGACATGACTTGTTGCATTTGATTTCAATGTTTCGGAGAGAGATAAGGAGGTGAAGAAACTATCACATGTGACATTTCTTCCCTTCTTCATATAAGGTTCCATCAACTTCTTTACCACAAAATCACCAAGTCGCTCGTTATTTGGCCTAGCATCATATTTCCGAGATACGGGAAAGCGTTCACAACATATTTGGAGTCTTTGTCCACCGCCATACAATACTTCTGCCCATATTTGTCTGGTTTCGAGGCCATAAATTGCGTAAATTTACAGCGGCATTTAGAAGGGAAGAGCTGTTCGTCAACAGTTATATTTGCCCCAGGTATATAGCTACACTGGGCATTTGCTATGAAGTCATACCAGATTTCTGATACCAATGCAAATTTGTCTTATTTTATTCTTTGTGAGCTTGTAGACCTAACGTCAAATCTCAAGAAACACATTATTTCCTTGAATCTATCACGAGCCATTGTTGCTTTTACAATAGGATTGCCCCACTTCTCTGACCACAATGAGTCCAGTTCTAGGCCTTTAGCTCCTATGGCACCTCGAATGTACAGTATAGCAAGAAAGGCTTCCATCTCCTCAATCTTGAGACACCAATCATCTGACATCATTACACGATGTGCCTCTGTCTCAGTGCAAGTCACAATATGTTTCAAAATCTTGTCCGTGATCATAAGTAGCCAAGCACTAACGCAAGTCTCATTCACATTACGTTTAGCATGTGCAGTAGGTCCAGCGTGATCTCTGAACACATTTTGAGCTCCACGTCTACCAGCTGCAACATCAACAATTACCCCAACTTTCCAGGTCGTGCCATCTGGAGATACAATTTCTGTACCTGCTGCAAGCTGAACCAGGCTCTCAACACAAAACCTGCCTCGTTTCATTGATGGCGTATCCTCTCTGTTGTCGTCAAATTGTGCAATTCCTAGACTGTTAGCGATGGCCTCCTCTTCCGATAAAGGAACGGAAGAGTGCGCCTGACCACGCCTCCTCTGACGACCGCGAGAAGTCCCTGGCATTGCAAGACCTGATTAGATACAAAGATAATGTTTGTCTTAGTTTTTCCACCCAAAAATAATATTTACAGCAAGTAAAAATGCACCGGACTATATAAACCTAATAGCTTGAACATAAATATAACAGTGATAAAGAAACTGTCAACTAAATACTTATAGGCCTGAAATTTGCAATGAGTCTATATATAGTCCATAAATAATGAAATGAAAGTTTAGAAATACATACCTGCCCTATCAGGATTTGCTACAGCTTCAAATGGCATGACATCATCATCTTCTGATGAAGAATCTGAAAGTACGAACTGTGATCCATCGTCAGACGAAAAGTCCAAGGGATACCCTTCAGATTCCCCATCGAAAATTTCATTTATGGCATCAATAATGTTCTGTTCAGTAGTATGCCGTCGACGCGCGGCCATTGTCAACCATTCACACACTATGTATACACCGATACTGCAAAGCTAGCAACCTATTGCACAACAAAGCGAGAGTAGTGTCCTAACTGCGCGATTGTTCAGATGTGACTAAGCGGTTTCGTACCTCTCCCTTCCTCCGCAGCCAATGAGATGTTGCCAGTTTGTGCACAGTATATGCTTGGAGAATCCCGATGACACAAGGACTGAAAGTATAAGAAGCTAAATGGAAGAACAGATGTTAACATATTATTATCAATGATGGGTCTAATCTGACCCAGTCGCGGTTCTAGGTAAATCGGGATTTTTTAAACAGGGGGTTGCCCCCCGAAGAAAACAATTATGTGTGGTTGTTAAAGACCCTTATTTATGAAAAGTCATAAAAATCTAGCACTTCAGGTAGAGACACAGAGAAGATAGAGAAGAAACAACTAACAGCTGGGTCACAAATGACCCAGCCGCGGTTGTAGTGTTAACACTGGCTATGACTGCCTTGCAGCTCATCTGAAACGAATCAACATCTTGAGATCTGAAGAATGCACACTTTGTCATGAACCTGGAAGTAAAATGGATAAGAGCGGGGCCTGTTCCACGAATGAACTTTGCAACTTTTCACTTTTCACTTTGCACTTTTCAGTTCAGATTTTGTTCCACCATCACTTGTCAGATTTGTCTTGCAAAGTGAAAAATGAAAAGTGAAAAGTTAGGAATCTTTTCACTTTTGAAGCCTGTCATGTTCCTCCATTGGTGCAGAAATGCAAAGTGCAAAGGAATGAAGTGAAAAGTTTTCAGAGATCTTGCAAAGAGACGATTCCCTTTTCAGCTCTTAATGAACAAGTCTCTACACTAGTTTCTCAGCGCAGAATTTGGTTTAGTGTTATAAATATGTTACGACGAGAGCTTTTGTTGTCATCAAGTGAGGATAGTGATGAAGAATCCAACATGAGGACGTACAAAGACTGGATGAATTTTCATAACCTCACTTCGACCGAATTTCGTGAGTGTTTTCATGTTACCCCAATACAAGCTGACTATATTCTTGAAATAATTGGCCATTTATTGAAACCTGCAACAAAAAGAAGTCGATCTCTTTCCGAAAAAGAACAAATTCTTAAATGCTTACATTGGTTAGGAAATGGTGCCCAACACGGTATAGCAGCAATGCATGGGACATCAAAATCAACTATTTGCAGAACTGTTACTAAATTCCTCAAGTTCACCACGAAAAATAAAGCATTAAATCATGGAGTATTATACAGTTTGTTCAAGGAATAAACATGATCGGATCATTCCTATGCAAATTGTGGAATGTAATTTGAGAGGGCATATCAAATTGTATGCAGATGATACAAATATCTTCTACACTGGGAAAGACATAATTGAAATCATACAAAATGTGCAACAAGACATAAATACTCTCTCACAATGGTTCCAGGCCAATAAATTAACAATGAACCTACAGAAGACCAATTACAATGTAATTTCAAAACAAAGCATGAAAGAAATCACACATGACAAAATATATATAAATAATATTGAAATAAAAGAGGTTAATCATGCAAAGTATTTAGGTCTGATCATCGACAAACACCTGACCTGGATTGAACACGTTGAACGAATTGCTAAGAAACTCTCACCTATAGTAGGGATCCTAAGGAAACTTCGGTATCTTATTCCCCTAAACCTTGTAAAACAAATCTACTATTCACTTGTACATAGCAAGCTCCAATATTTAAATGTTATTTGGGCTCACTGCACGAAATCCACACTGAATGATTTAATGACTATTCAGAATAGGGCTATTAGAAACATATTTAACCTTCACTTACTGCACTCCAGTAAAAGATGTGTACATCAGAAGTAAAATTCTACCCCTCAGCATAAGTGTAGATCTCCGAGCAGCTATGCTAATATACAAGATTAAACACAACACAAAACTCTAAAGCTCTCCCTACATCTTGAACTCGGACAATCATTCTTATGGAACTAGGCATGCGAAGGACGTAGCCTTATATATCATTCACTTTTCTAAATACGGTAGAAATAGTTTCAAGTTCTCTGCATCACAGTCATATAATAAACTTCCTGAGGAAGTAAAAAGTGCACCAACTTTGTCAGTATTTAAGAGGAAAACTATGAAAGTATTGTGGGAAAAATTCGATGCATCTTAATACATCAAATAAGTTATGTATAAACTTAAAAATCTTAAGTGCTTATCATTTTTAGAGACCTTGGTCTAAACAATCTTAGATATAGTATCAACTTTACTAATAGACCTATGCCCTTATTCATCAATTTGTGTTACCTTCAGAATTTTCTTCCTTGGTGTGCAAACACACATATTACTGTACAATTCCTCTGTACGAGCCTATGGCTCTTTGGAATTAATTGAATAAAATATCTATCTATCTATCAAAAAAAAAAGACTTTTCACTTTTCAAAGAAATTGAAAAGTAATACATAGATCATGGTGGAACAGAAAGACTTTGCACTTTGCAAGAATTGAAAAGTGCAAAGTGAAAAGTGAAAAGTTGCAAAGTTTATTCGTGGAACAGGCCCCTGCTACATTGCAATAAACTTTATGTGACTGCTAGAACTTCAGGAAACCTCACACAACTCTATTGGAACGCAAGAAAGCTGATGGATTGGAATCCGGGCTAGCCATAGGAAACAACAACATGTTTGACTGCAGCAGGCAAATATAGTATATGAGATGCTAAATAATTAAAACAGTGTTTCATTTGTTTCATTAAAAGATACTTTTTTTTATCATTTGAAATGGATAATTTTCAAAGTCGTCGTTATGAGTCATAAACTTACTCTCACACGGTTTACTGAGCGTTAAAACATCATTTATTTCTCCATCGTTCAAAGACCTAGCCGTATTTATCACCACGTATCTCAATTAGCTCCAAGTAAGAATGTAAACAAACATAGTTTCAAAAGATCACACGTGCGGATAATCAGCTGACTACAGCATGTTCAAAGAATACTTATTATGAACCCAGTTATTCACGGAAAACAAACATATCGATATCCAGAGAGAGGTTGACTCCTACATTGTTTTGGTTACAACAGTGATGGCACTGCTTGCTTAGAAGTAGTAGCCTAATAATAACACATCTACCCCCCTTGGCATTTTTTTGCAGAAACACCCTTTGCCGATATATCGCCCCCTGGCACTATAAGGGTTAAAATGCAAAATTCAATCAGAATATGAATATGAATACAAAACATAAAACAATAATTGTCAACGTCAAACTAAAGACCCGAACACTGACTGCCCACAGGGGCACATATAGAGTTTAATTTGGGAGGGAGGGGGCCAACCGGCAGTTTGGTGGCATGGAATAGTCCCCAAAGAAAAGGGGGTCAGGGGTTCCTCCCCAGGAAACTTTTGTTTAATTTGGTGCAAAATTATGAGTTTTAAGGCTATCTGGCATGACTTTTTCAACCAATTTGTTGTGATGTTTTATGTTTGATTATTGTCAAACACAACTAAGACAATTTCATGTGACTTTTTATTAATACAGTCATCTTGCTCACTTCATAGTATTTAGATAGAAAGAATAAACATTACTGTGTGAATTTGGGGCACATGACCTCGCTCTTCCGCCGTTTAAAACCTCATTAACTGTTTCGATTTACAAAATGTTTTAATTCATAAACAAATGTGTGACAAAATTTTTGGGGGGAGGGGGGACTGCCGTCGATCTTTGTTTACAAACTCTTGAGCAAGACGCATGTCATTGAGCTTGTCAACCATTTCTGAGTAGGTGGCTATTAGACAGCAATGATTCTGTGTTACATCTAATTTGTGGTGGTCTCATCACCGAAAAACCTCTCTCTGCAGAACAGCTTAAAGCAGTTACGCCGAGCAGATTCATGGTCATCACAGTGACAAAGTACAAACTTCACAAATTTAAACGAAGTAATCAACAAAGTTTAGACAGAAACTGACGAAATGCTGCAGCTCCACCGATTTGGATAAATACGGCACAAGCCGAACTTCTAAAGTGACGTGCATCATTGCTTTTCAAACCTTGTCGGGCGCATGTAGGGTGTGCTTAAAAAGTGAGGATGCGCGAGAGAAGCGTCATGTTATTTTACCTTGTTTATCTCAAAAATCGATGCCGCCCTGTTGTTTCTGGGCGGGAGTAATGATTTTGTGTCCCAATACCTTACCTCAGTTTTAAACCAGGGCTCAGAAATAATAGTTCGAAAATGTACCTTTTCGGATCGTCGTGGTAAGTGGACAAATCTCAAAGGGCCTCGGCTCTCGGCTCAGTTGGCGCCTCTGCAGGAAATGGCAGAGGGGGCTAAAATAGACTGTTTGTTCGGTAGAATAAAGAAATTACAACTAAGAAGGCAAGATGGCCTTTCCCATTTAAAGCCTAACGTAGTAATAAACCATTAATAGAATACTTTCTGTATTTATTTTTGTAAAGGTAGGCTACTCAAAAATTTTGCCTTGCACCTAAAACTTGGGATGTTTTATGCCCCTGGTTTTCCATCTGAAGAGTTAGATAGCATTGAAGAAGTTGCAGGTGTGAGTGTGCATAACCATGAGGTCTGGAAGTGGACACTGATGAATAATGTGTTAGAGATGATAAACTGTATGTTGTTGTAGCACGAAGATTAGGCGAGAATTCAGGGATGGCTGAAGAACTGGGTGAGTTTCTAACGGAAGAATTTTGGGAGCATGTCACCAATGAAACAAATTCCAATGCAGCAAAGCTACTTCTAGAAATTGAAAATAATTCCAACAAAAAGATAAACTATGATGATAAGAAATGGTTTCCTGTTACTAAGGATGAACTAAAGGCTCATTTTGCTTTGTGTATTTAGATGTCTCAGACTAAAATGTCTTCTGTTCAAGACACAGACATAAGCCTATTTTATCATATGATGAAAAGAGGTTAAAATAGGTGTGAGTCCTGCTATGAATGCCATAAATGCAAGGTGGCACTGCACTGCTAATGTGTTCAAGGTTATCATGTGAATGTTAAATTAAGTTGTAGCAAATATGCTTTTTATTAAAGCAAAATTCTAAAACGTTAGGTAACGAAAACTAAACTGGTCATCAATATGCAAAATACCTATTTAATGACATTCAGAAAGGGAGGGAAAGCGCCAAAGAAAGATATAATGACGCATCACAATGTGCCCCTAACAACAGTCAATAGATTCAGATATTTAGGAGTGACCCTGCAAATGACAGGGACCTGGTTAGTTAGTTATTGTTCTTTTAAAGGGCGGACCTCGTTCTGATCCCACATACAGGAGAGGACAGCAGAGGCCACGAAAGCGCTATATAGAATAAAGAACATTGCTTCATTATCACTCAAGACAGCCACCAGACTTTTAGACACGGCAATATCCCCAATAGTCACGTATGGACGTATGGACTGGAATTAATATGGGAAAAGTTGTCTGTCAGTGACTTCGAATGCATTGCGAAAGTGAAGGCACGGTTCCTGAAGTATGCACTCAGAGGGGGAAGTACGCGTCGTCAAGACTAGCATATGAGCTGGCCAAGGAAACTTTTTACGTAGAAGATCTACAACTCAGTTTACCATCTACCGGAGCCAGCAATAAACTACTAGAACGAAGACGGTTGAAGAGAGCAGAGATAGACATCGACTTTTACGGGACAACTGTACGGTAATGATTGACCACGATTGGACCAAAGAGAATCGGGAGCAGAGGCATAACATTACAAGATTAGCCATACACGGCTTCCATTATAAAATATGCATCAATGAGACATTTCATACCCTGAATGTTGACTGCGTTTGTGAGTTGTGCGGGCAGAGATGCACATAATATCACATCACAGAGTGTCACAATAGAACAAATTCAATTTCCGAATATAGCAAAGAATAAAATACCCTTTCGGGTGATCATTTCATCTATTGTATGTTTAGAAACTACAATAAATGATCTTATTTAAGCAAAATTAAATCGCATTCTGTTGAAAATTTTCTCCACGAAAGTTGAGTTAAGTAGTGGCAACATATGCCATGAAACAAAATGAGTGCTTCTTCTCACACATTAATTTCATTCCTAGCAAAGTCATATGTGAAGTTAGAGTGAGGTGTATTGAACAGTGAGCAAACGTGGCAGGTTGCCCGAGTGGCAGTGGAGAGAAAGTGCAATATCGATGTTGCCATATTGACAATTGATATTGTAAATTTTTCAGTCGGTCAACACAAAATAATTCCAATTACTGGAATATGTGCAAAAATAACCTGATAAAGAATGACATGTGATTAAGTTAGCCTATATATATTTCATGTCCATGTGAATAGTTTTTAGCCAGGTGGTGATAACCACATTCTATTTTATCTGTGGGAAGTGAGAAATATCTCTTCACAATGTGCATCACGCATCCATACTATCTCAATCGTGATTCTGAAAGTTTTATTTTTTGTTTCACATTTTGTCTTTAAGCAGCATGCACATTTCTGCAGTGTGTAGTTTGTGTCCATGATCTGCTTTACTGGCCAATCCAAACTAACATACAGCATGGGATTCCTCACGCCTGTTTTGTAAATTTTACCTTTGTTCTAGCAGGCATTTGTACGCCCCTTAAAACAGTGGACAGTGAGCGCCAGGCTGTGATTGTCCTACGTATAATATCGGACTAACAGAACAGAGATACTTTAACATGTGTATTCACTGTAATTTGGTATCAAGATCTTCATTTGATGCATGATTCTCAGTACAATCAAAATGCAGACCATATATTTGGTTTTGTTTCTGCAAAACAAAAGAATCTCTCCACTGTTGAAGACTATTCTGAATTTCTTGTTTGCTGTCAGATCATCCACATATAAGTTATGCCATGGGATGGACTTTTGTATGAAATTCATGACAATGTTGAACTATAGTGGACACCAATGTTGATGGCGAAACTTTTGGAATACCCAAATGGGCACCTTACACAAGTTTGGACTCTATTGAGGGCTCATAATTTTTGCCACATGATGGATCTAGGCACTCAATCAAACACATTTTCTGAATTAATGAACGCTAACCATAAATCCCTGTTTGTTCTCACATGCATTTTCTATGTATTGAATCTGCAGTGCCTTTACCGTGTGTGAATCCCAATTAGTTATCAGCTAGTTTCAGTTATGCACTCATTTATGACCCTTTCCCAGATCTTCAGGGTATGTTATGTTTGTTTAATGCCACAAACATTTTCCACATTCACCCACATCCCCTTTGTGCTTCTTCTTGGAACGAGAGTAAAAAGAAACCCGGTAACTAAAGATTTAACGGATACATTGCTATCCATGAATAACACTAATGTAATTGTTGTAAACATTCCACAGAGATATGAATTAATTCGCAAATCATGTGTAAATGCAGAAATAGAGGCTACAAATGGAAATATTACTAAAATTTGTAAGAGTTTTCCAAATGTCCAAATAATAGAGATAAGTAAATTAGACAGGAAATTCCACACTCGGCATGGCCTACACTTAAATAGGTAAGGAAAAGAGTATCTTAGTGATGAAATATGCAAAATTGTAAATTCAAATGGTAAGAATAGTGCAACAGTAATATTCTTAGAGTGGAAGCAGGGAAACTGGTAAAAGAAGCCAAACCTGAGGTTGATGTCATATATTAAACTGAGTGTAACAAAGGTATTTCGGATTTGTCTAGCAACAATAATAATAATTATGATAATAATAATAATGTAAATAAATCTCCAACACAAGCTTGCAAAAGTAACAAATTTAAAATTTACCACCAGATTGTTAAGTCTATAAAAAAATTGATTACACAAATCTAATGCTTAAAAATGAACTTAGAGACATCACAGCACTATGTATTTCAGAACATTGGCTGAAAGAGGAAGGGTTTATACTAGCTATTAAATACTCTAGATCTAATAGTCGGGGCGTGGTGGCGCAGCGGTCAAGCTGTTGACCTTTCACCAAGGTGAACTTGGGTTCGATTCCCGGTCAATGCATGTGAGATTTTCGAAGTGAAATGTCATGTCCTGTGGTTCGGAGGTCCCATGGCTCATAATCACAAGATTTCTTCTTCCTTCTAGATCTAATATTAGCCATGGTGGTACTTGTATCTTCTTAAGAAATAATGTAGATCATGAACAGTTATGATTATCTAATAATGGAAAGTGATGTTGAATTCTCCGCCATAAAAATACAGCAGTTTAAGCTAATAATTGTATGCATATACCGTTCTCCGTCTGGAAATTTTTGTTTATTTATAGATAAATTAGAATTGTTACTCAATAACATGAGCAAAGTGAATTTCGATATAATAATTTGTGCGGATGTAAATGTGGATTTCTTAAAATGTGATAGAAGTTGTGAATTATTAACACAGTTACTAATTTCCTATGGACTGAAACCTACAATAAATACCCCGACAAGAATAACAAAATTTAGTAACACTAATGCTGATCAATTTTTTTATAAATAAAGATAAATATCACCATTCAATAGGAGTCTATTGCCTGGGTTTTAGTGACCACCATGGACAAATAGTGAGCCTTGAAGTACCCGAAAAATTCAATAATAATGATAATGGAATGAAATCAAAGTGCAGGTCATTCACTGAAACAAATGTTACATATTTCAATTACTTATTAAATAAGGAAACATGGTCAGAAGTTTATAAACTAGAAAATGTAAATGATAAATTTAATGCATTTAATAGTACCCTAAAACACTATTTTGAAACAGCATTCCCCATTGAACAAAGAGCTATTCAAAATAACAAAACTAGCAATTGGATAACAACTGGGATTATAAATTCATGTCAAAGAAAAAAAATCTACACAAAATATATAAACAATACCACACAACACCTGAAGTCAATAAAATTTATACTACAAAAAATACACTAGCAACCTTCCTTACTGCACTCCAGTAAAAGATCTGTACATCAGAAGTAAAATTCTACCCCTCAGCATAAGTGCAGATCTCCGAGCAGCTATGCTAATATACAAAATTAAACACAACACAATACTCTATAGCTCTCCCTACATCTTGAACTCGGACAATCATTCTTATGGAACTAGGCATGCGAAGGACGTAGCCTTGTATATCATTCACTCTTCTAAATACGGTAGAAATAGTTTCAAGTTCTCTGCATCACAGTTATATAATAAACTTCCCGATGAAGTAAAAAGTGCACCAACTTTGTCAGTATTTAAGAGGAAAACTACGAAAGTATTGTGGGAAAAATTCGATGCATCGTAATACATCAAATAAGCTCAAAAATCCTGTGCTTATCATTTTAAGAGACCTTGGTCTAAACAATCTTAGATATAGTATCAACTTTACTAATAGGCCTATGCCCTTATTCATCAATTTGTGTTACCTTCAGAATTTTCTTCCTGGTGTGTAAACACACATATTACTGTACAATTCCTCTGTACGAGCCTATGGCTCTTTGGAATTAATTGAATAAATATCATTCATATAAAGTAAGGTAACAAGACTAACAAAGAAAATGCATAATAATTTTATTTCCCAAGCATCTAATAAAATCAGGGCTATGTGGGCCGTGATAAAGAAAGAAACTGGAAGATCTGCTAAAATATAAAGGAACATTACACTGGCCTGCAATAATAAAGTGATTAATAATCCAGAGGAAATAGCAAACACTTTCAATGACTATTTTCTGGAAATTCCACAAAAATTATTAAATAAATCACAGGTAAATACACTAAATTCTAATAATAAAATAGATATATGCAGTGATTCTTTATTTATAAATCATGTCACAAGTGATGAGGTAAGAAGAGTTATAAAAATGCTAAAAAATAAATTCTGTGCTGGCATTGATGGCATCCCTGATGCAATTTTAAAGAAATGTGCAGAAAATATAATAAATCCACTCACACACTTAATAAACAGTTCATTTCTCTCAGGAACTTACCTGGATATTTTGAAGTTATCAAAAGTAATTCCAGTGCACAAAAAAGGTTCAAAAGATGACTTAGATATCTATTGTCCTATTACCTTACCAACTGGTATTGCAAAAATTGTGGAAAAAGTCATGTATAAGAGACTGATAAATTTTATAGTAAAAAATAATTCTATCAAACTCACAACATGGATTCAGAACAGAATAATCTGCACAGACAGCAATTTATTAATGTATTAATTGACAATAAGGAACATGTAACTGGCCTATTCTTGTTTTTTTCGAAAGCGTTTGATGTTGTTGACCATAGATAGAATCCTCCTTAAAAAACTAAATCAATATGGTATTAGAGGTCTAACTAAAAAATGGATAGAGTCTTACTTAACAAGGCTTAAACAAATAGTAATTACAGTAAAAAGCTAATTTATTTTGATCCGCCTATTCAATACAATTCAACATGACGGAACAAATAGTAAGCTTGAGACACAAGGATGATGGAACCGGATTTCTCAATGAAACATTGTCCAATGAGGTTATTATTAAATTTGGAGTACCCCAGGGATCAGTTTTGGGCCCACTACTCTTTCTTCTATGTATCAATGATATAACACAGAACGTTGATTCTCATAAGGAAATTTTGTTTGCGGACAATACAACACTTGTAATAAAAGGTGAAACTAAACAGGTCGTATAGCAGTCTGCTGACTCTGTTACAGAAGAGTTAACCAAATGTTCACAAGATGTCACCAAGTGTACTAAGCACGTTTAGGATACAAAAGGGGGCGATTAGAATTATAGCAAATGTAAACGCTAGAGAATCGTGTAGACCTCTGTTTAAAGATTTAAACATCCTCCCACTGCCCTGCATTCATATCTTTGAAAGTATTATGTTATTAAAAATAATTTAATGAATAAAGACGTTTTTCTTAAAACAGACAATGATGTTCATAGGCATAACACAAGACAAAATCAAAACATTCATATTTCACACACACACACACACACACACAAGCATATATCAAAAAGCAAGGCTTCATAACTTAACATAACGAAAATGGTTGTTTGGGTAGATTATGTAACAAAATTGGTCTTGGTCACATTGTGGTCGTTACGTTTCATATCCGGAAGTCATTTGTATCGCATGGTAACGTTATTGGGCCATATAACGTTATTCTGATATTGGTTATCGTAGAAACGAAATAGTATTGTCCGACAGAAATAACGTTATTTGAATAAGTCTCTCGAAAAATATCCCCTAATACCGTTATTCGGACTAATAACGTTCTTCGGATATCGGTTATCGTAGAAACGAAATACTAGTGCCCACCTGAAATAACGTTATCGGAATACATATCTCGAAAAAAATCTCCTAATATCGTTATTTGGACTGATAACGTTATTCGAATATCAGTTAACCAAGGAACGAAATGGTAGTGCCCGCCTGAAATAACGTTATCGGAATACATATCTCGAAAAATATTCCCCCAATACCGTTATTAGGATTAATAACGTTATTCGGATATTGGTTATCTCAGGAACGAAATGGTAGTGCTCACTAGAAATAACGTTATTTGAATAGATCTCTCCAAAAAATCCCCCAATACCGTTATTCGGACTAATAACGTTATTCGGATATCGGTTATCGCGGGAACGAAATGGTAGTGCTCACTATAAATAATGTTATTTGAATACATCTCTCGAACATTATTCCCCCAATACCGTTATTCGGACTAATAACGTTATTCGGATATCGGTTATCGCAGGAACGAAATGGTAGTGCTCACTAGAAATAACGTTATTTGAATATATCTATCGAAAAATATTCCCTCAATACCGTTATTCGGACTAATAACGTTATTCGCATATCGATTATATACTACAAAAGGCATAATCGATTGAGAATGGCACCATTATGATACATTTTGCGTTGGAGAACTCCATAGAGTAGAAAGAGTGGAAGTGTCACTTTGCGACCTACGTCGTGTTAGGTTCTGAGTTTAGCCGCTGGGTTAATAAATACTCGGAAGTGCTTACCGTGATAGGGTATTGTATTTTTAGCCTACTTTTCACATTTTGCAAAAATGAGGAAAAAGTAGACTTATGAGATCGATCTGGGCGAATGTCTGTCTGTCTGTCTGTGCATGTCCCCCCCCCCCCCTTATCAACTCCTAAACGGCTGAAGCAATCAAAACCAAATTTGGTATGAGTAAAGATCTATATCTGAATGTCTCAAGGCCATGAAAATGAAGTTAGTGCTACCAACTGCTGAAAAACCGCAATTGAAATTTGAGCTCCATGTTGGATATCTTGGAAGGTATGCATGGGAGCTATTCCAAAATTGGCATAATTATATAGATAATAATATTGTTACGGCTGTGAGTTTGTGTCATCGCTCGCCGCATGAGTCACAACTGCCCCAGGGCTGGGCTGTGCCCTGCCTCCTGTATTGCGTGCGCCTTATGCAACAGGGCTACTAGGACAAAGGGATAGTCCAGAATATTCGTGGCTGGACCAGCGATGGAAACCTCGAGAAGCCGTGGACCCTGGATGGATCTAGAAGCATTTATTGAGTCACCGGCCTGCTATATAAGTGCGACCTGTCAAGCAGTGGTTGTTGTTGTGTTTTATGAGCTAGTGCGAGTGTTTATCCCGGGCGACAGAAGTGTGGTGACTTGCGAAATCCCTAGTAAAGCTGATTCTCTTGACAGCGAGGAAGTGATTGCGGTGCTTGTGAAACAGTGTATAGTACAGTGACAGACCTGGTGCAGCTATTTCCAGCTAGCGTACGGGACCGGACTCATTAGCGAAGAGGATTAACTGTGGTCTGTTGACAAGTGAAAGGGAAAGTATTCTCGACGTGAGGAAACTGGAGTAAGGTAATAATTGCTGTTGAGTAGTGTATTGTTCTGGCTGCAATAAAATTAATTATTTCTTTAAGCAGTAATTGGTATTGTGCTTTATACCCACCGTAATCCAATTAACAAACGTGCCATTAGGGGTGGCACGTAACAACTGGTGTCAAAAGTGGGATTACGAACTCAAGCACAACACCTGACGGTCCTGGTTTCAAAACCCGAGCAGGTCATTTTCTCTAATTTTCCTGTGAGTGCATGCCCTTTACAAGACAAACAACTAAAATGGAGGAGAAATTGGCAGCATTGCTAGAAAAGTTAAATGGCATGGAAACCAAATTCCAAGACGGCCAGAAGAAGCTAGAAGACGGCCAGAAGAAGATGGAAGACGGTCAAAATAAGTTAGCGGAGGACCTGAAGAAGATGGAGGACGGCCAGAAGAAGATGGAAGACGGTCAGAATAAGTTGACACAGGACATGAAGAAATTAGAACTGGGTCTGCGTGAGGAAGTCACGGCAGTGGAAAAGAAGTTCGACGCCTTACAAAAGGAAGTTGCCGAGCTGCGCCAACGCCCACTGACGGGGGTGGAGGAGAAATTCAACGCTCTACGAGAGGAAGTTGCCGAGCTGCGCCAACGCACGCCCACCGTTACACCGGGAATATCAGGAACGGGACATAACAGAGTGACGCCCCCAACCTTCGACGGAATGGTCCCGTGGAGCACCTACTTACGTCAGTTCGAGGTGGCCTGTTCCATAAATAACTGGAACAACACAGAAAAGGCTACAGCTCTCATTGTAGCGCTGAGAGGTGACGCCCATAACGTCCTTCAGGCCATCCCGACTGGATCCCAGGACTACGCTTCACTGATCGCCCATATGGAGTTCCGATATGGAGATAGCCATCTTCAGCAGGCCTACCAGATGCAGTTCTGGACCCGGGTACAAAAGAACGCGGAAACCCTGAAGGAGTTCGAGATGGACATCGCACGCCTCGTAAGGCTCGCCTACCCAACAGCGCCGGCCAATTTTCTGGAGCAGATAGCGACGCAGATTTTCACCGACGGGCTACGGGACTCGGACACTCAGCAGGCGCTGCGACTCGCGCGCAATAAGACCCTGACAGAAGCGCTGAGCCACGCACTTGAGTTCGAGTCGGCAAAACAGGCATCCAGAATTCACGCGCGGGTGCGTCAAGTGGACGTCGACGAACCAGTAAAAACCAACGAGACCAAGCCCCTGGCCGACGAATTGATGGAGGCGCTAAGCCGTTTCTTCAAGAATCGCAGTACCACCAACAAAAACGTAGCCGAAGGACATCCGGAGAGGCGGCCCGGAAGAGGACTACCGACCTGCTGGACCTGCCGTAAGAGAGGCCACCTGAGCAAGGACTGCGGTGATCGCCGCCGCCAAGGGTTTCCGTCGGGACAGTCAGTCGTAGGGAAACCGCGCGGCCCAGGAAAGCAAGTATCAGCCAGCCTAGGGGGGCAAAGGTTGGCTTGTGACAGTCGTCAAGCCCCAGCAGTCCAAGTGCGTGTGACGAAGTTACGGAGGAACAATGAGCCCCAAGAAGTGTCAACTCTTCCAGAAGCGGGTCCAGTACCTTGGGCATATCGTCTCCGAGGAAGGGGTGCGCACCGACCCAGAGAAGACCGCAACTGTGAGGGAGTGGCCAGTTCCGAAGGACAAGTCCCAACTACGAAGCTTCCTGGGACTCTGCACTTATTACCGTCGCTTCGTGAGAGGATTCGCCGACATCGCCAAACCTTTACATCGACTGACTGAGAAGGACCAACTCTTCACGTGGACAGCAGAATGCCACAGTGCCTTCGAACAGCTCAAGCAGGCTCTGTGCACCGCGCCTATTCTGGCCAACCCCAGACCTGGAACAAGGTTCATCGTCGATACCGATGCCAGCGACTTTGGCATAGGGGGGATCCTGTCGCAAGTAGTGGACGGCGAGGAGAGAGTAGTGGCCTACTTCAGCAAGGCCTTGTCAAAGCCAGAAAGGAACTACTGCGTCACCAGGAAGGAGCTGCTCGCCATCGTGAAGACCATTGAACACTTCCACAAGTACCTGTACGGGCAAGAATTTATCATCAGGACCGACCATGCATCCCTGCGGTGGCTCCTGAACTTCAAGCAGCCCGAGGGTCAACTCGCTCGGTGGTTAGAGAGGCTTCAACAGTACAACTTTGAGATTCAGCACAGGAAAGGCCAACTGCATTCTAACGCCGACGCCCTGTCACGAAGGCCGTGCCCCGAAGACTGCACCTTCTGTGCCCGAAGGGAGGATAACACCGGGATACAGTGCCGAAGGACTACCGTGGAACTTCAAGGGGGCTGGAGCCGCGAATCTTTCACGCGGGCACAAGCAGAAGATGATGACCTGGGACTGATAGCCGAATGGAAGAGGGCCTGTGTCCCCAGACCCGGGTGGAACATTGTGAGTGACTGCAGCCCAAAGTATAAGTCCTACTGGGCGCAGTGGGACTCGCTGGTTGTGAGGGATGGCCTCATATGCCGTACTTGGGAGAGCACCGACGGGAAGACATCTCGGGAACAAGTCGTCGTTCCAAAGGCAATGACGAAGGAAGTCCTGAAGGAAGTCCATGGAGGATCATCTGGTGGACACCTAGGGATAAAGAAGACCCTGGAGAAGCTGAGAGAGCGGTTCTACTGGACCGGATGTCGAACTGACGTGGAGAACCACTGCGCGAGGTGCCACGATTGTGCAGCCAGCAAGGGCCCAGGACGTAGACGACGGGGTCCACTGAAGACCTATAACGTGGGCGGCCCCATGGAGAGAGTGGCCATCGATGTTGCTGGGCCATTCCCGTTGAGCGAGGCAGGGAACCGCTACATATTGGTCGTCAGCGACTACTTTACCAAATGGCCGGAGGCGTATGCGCTCCCTAACCAAGAAGCCGCGACGATCGCAGAGACCCTGGTGAAGGAATTCGTCAGCCGGTACGGAGTACCCCTGAAGCTACACTCCGACCAAGGGAGGAACTTCGAGTCGCAGGTGTTCCAGAACCTATGCCAGCTGCTAGGAATCCGGAAGACAAGGACAACGCCGTTACACCCTCAGTCCGACGGGATGGTAGAGCGATTCAATCGCACCATCGAGAACCATCTCCGAATATTCGTCAGCGAGCACCAGAGGGATTGGGACAAACATCTTCCACTATTTCTCCTGGCCTACCGCGCCGCCGTGCATGAAGCCACCGGGTGCACACCAGCCCGGGCCATGTTTGGGAGGGAGCTCCGTCTACCTGTCGATCTTGCCTTCGGCCGACCTGGGAATGATCCGATCCCGGTAAGCCAGTATTGTCAAGAACTGGTCGACCAACTGGAGGACGTACACGCGTTCGCGAGGAGGAAACTGCGGATCGAGACCGACCGAATGAAGACCCGATACGACCAGCAGACGGATGCCGGCGGATTCCACGAGGACGACCTGGTCTGGCTCTTCAACCCATTACGGAAGAAAGACCTGTCACCCAAACTGCAGAAGTCCTGGGAGGGCCCGTACTGAGTCGTGAAACGGATCAACGATGTCGTCTACAGGATCCAGCGGAGCCCGAGGGCGAAGATGAAGATCGTGCATCGAGATCGCCTGGCAGCCTACGGAGGGACACAGACGGACCAATGATTTATCGGGACGATCAGCCTTTTTAGGAAGGGGGTGGTGTTACGGCTGTGAGTTTGTGTCATCGCTCGCCGCATGAGTCACAACTGCCCCAGGGCTGGGCTGTGCCCTGCCTCCTGTATTGCGTGCGCCTTATGCAACAGGGCTACTAGGACAAAGGGATAGTCCAGAATATTCGTGACTGGACCAGCGATGGAAACCTCGAGAAGCCGTGGACCCTGGATGGATCTAGAAGCATTTTTTGAGTCACCGGCCTGCTATATAAGTGCGACCTGTCAAGCAGTGGTTGTTGTTGTGTTTTATGAGCTAGTGCGAGTGTTTATCCCGGGCGACAGAAGTGTGGTGACTTGCGAAATCCCTAGTGAAGCTGATTCTCTTGACAGCGAGGAAGTGATTGCGGTGCTTGTGAAACAGTGTATAGTACAGTGACAGACCTAGTGCAGCTATTTCCAGCTAACGTACGGGACCCGACTCATTAGCGAAGAGGATTAACTGTGGTCTGTTGACAAGTGAAAGGGAAAGTATTCTCGACGTGAGGAAACTGGAGTAAGGTAATAATTGCTGTTGAGTAGTGTATTTTTCTGGCTGCAATTAAATTAATTATTTCTTTAAGCAGTAATTGGTATTGTGCTTTATACCCACCGTAATCCAGTTAACAAACGTGCCACTAGGGGGTGGCACGTAACAATATTTCAGTTTAATTTCCAGGAGGCCATACATGACAGTGTTGGCAAAATGAACTTCAATCAAATCAAATTTTGTATTCTGTACCTTAAGAGATGGAACTAAGAATATATTAAGTCAGCAGGGCTTCCAACTGTAGTGCATGTATATTTCGAATTAATTAGAAATTTTGATATTACCAACTTAATTTCGTCATTAACTTAGATAATTCCATATAGATTAAACATTGGCATGAATCTTTAAGTTTAAGAAAAATAGGCTCCTTAGTTTGTCACGGAACTGCTTGTTGAACTTGCGAAAGTGGCGAATGTTCTTAAAAAAACTCTTAAATGCGCTTTTGAAGAAAGGAACAACAGACCGACACCACTTGAAATACATAGGCCTAGGTTGATAGCAAACGACCTGAAGCTTAATAGATATCAAGTACTAGCGAATCAACTAGACAACGGGGAAAATTCAGTGTACATTAAATTAGTGTACACCTTACTTTATGAAAACATATTATCTCGACATGAAGGTGTGAAATCCTTCCGGCTAGCTAGCGGTAACACCACTAAGATAACTATCACTGCTTCAGACTCTTTAACAAAACGTGTGCGTGTCTGTTTAATCTCCTCCCGAAGTCAACAATGAAAGGCTCTCCCGCGTGCTTTCTACGCATGGAGTTCTCAAGGACATACGGAACGAGTGCTGGAATGAAGTATACGAATTTTCTGCTGTAAGTAATGGCATACGTATTGTAACAATTGAACTTAAATACCCCATTCCATCATATTTGACGGTCAATGATAGTAAAGTTCTGTTAACATATGAAGGACAAGCTAAGTATTGCTTTCGTTGTAAAGAAACCTCCCAATTACAAATAGACTGTCCGAACAGAAGGAATCGCCCGGTACTTCATATCAGACAACAAACCTACAGCACGGTGCTGGGCGAGTCAGATGGGAGTAGTAACCTAAGCGACACTACCGACATGGAAACTGCAGTACCTTCCCCTGAATACCCAGCCATATCAGAGGCCTTTCATAACAGGCCCCATTCTACAAACACATATAGCATTGCGGAAGTAACTCAACCATCAGATAACGTAGCTGAAACATCCCTGACTACTTTACATAGCAATGGAGAGGGTACTGTGACGTCACGATCGGACAGCACGGGGAAGGGACACACCAGCAGGCAACACAGCAGTCTGTGCAGCAGCCAGATACTATTAAGACTAAATGTCCAGATGTTTAGTTTGAAATTCTCACACCACGTAGCAGCACCAAAGTGAGACAATTTCTCTTGAATGGAAGCTCGTATTTGCGATGTCAAAACCACTATGTATACTACTGTAGAGTGCAATAGAATTGATATCAATTCAATGCATTTTCCAAAATGTGAAAAACAAAGACGTTACTAGCAGTTTTTTATATTTCTGCTTAAAATATGAAAAAAACCTGGTAATACGAAAACGGAGATTTATTTCCTGATTCCAATGCATTTTTCATAAATAAAATCGGGTGAATGGAATAGTCGGCATTAGTTTGTGAATTGTTTTGAAAAGGGTGGTAGGAGTAGCGGCGCGGCTATACAAGATCTCTAGCGCAAGGAAAATGATGAACACGCCGAGTTGACGAATATTGTAGTTGGCGAGTTACATTTGTACAAGTGCCTAGGCGTGGAACAATATCTGAGCAATAAAATTATAGTAATGTCACGCTTATGTAACGTTTACACAATGTGTTTATACAGATACTTTCTTACTTCCTCAAACATTCTTGTTCTTGTTCTTGTTGATAATAATACATTGTAGGGGCTTGGGACATCTTGGTCATCAGTCCCATGTAGTAGACTATGTGTGTTACTGTATTAGAGCCAGGGATGGGGCAGGTGCCCTGAGTCTTCAAGTAAGGTACTATCTCGGCATTTACCTGGAGGAATGTGGAAAACCCTGCGAAACACATGACACAACTGAACTTCAGGTGCAACCACAATGGTAGGTTGATTGACAGGTGAACTAGTCAATGAGAGATGTTGGACTGATGACAGTTTCCTAGGAAAAAAATCATAAAATATGAAGGAATTTCTGAATGGCAATAAACATCTTCTGTAAGAAACATTGTTTCAGTTCCTTACCTTTTATTTCGTTCAATACGCCAATACACAAGCTCTGCTGGGACTTTTCTTCGTTTTCTGTGAGCGTACAAAGGAAGTGGATATTTATGCAGGACGCTTGCACCTAGAGAACATGCGCTTGAATGTCGTCAGTATCTATGGAGACCAATTTTCCATTTTCACAATGGCTACGTCTTACTTTTCCACACAAAGCATTGTTTCCGCTTGAATACGAACTCTCTTCTCTGAGAAAAGTTGTCACTGAATAGTTCGTGGTCTTGTACTCTTACAATTATATATTAGAAGTTCAAAAAAAGACTAAACCCGTGGCGCGACAGCCGTTGAAGGGCCTAGTTCTACCAAGCAACAGCTGTTCAGCCATGTAGCTTGCAGATTGTGGGGTGACGTTTAATCATCCAACTTGTACAAATAAATTTAAAGTGAAATCAAAACTGCTCAGTACTTTACACATTCTCTAATGCAATCGTAATTTCAAATATAAACTAGGGAAAAATCTTATGTAGGCCTATGTGTAGAGGTTTTTCTTAGGGCCTGGCTTCCTTTTCTTGGTACAGTACTTACTGTCGACCAAAATATTATGTGCACTCGAGTTTGAAGGTTGTTTGTGAAGTAACCAATAGACCTATATAAAATCCACTAACATAATCATTTTCGTCGTTCTATTTTACGTTAGTTCATGTAGGTTTGGAATTTTTTATTTATACTTTAATTTTTTAACGCAGTTGAAACACAAAAGGTGACCGTTTTTAAGCGTGTTTCAACCATGTGTCACATTTAATAATTATTATCTCACAAACCCGTCATCATATCGAATCCAAGTTTTAAGACAATATACATTGGAATGTTGTATAACAGGTTTATTAATTTCAACATTTTGTATGTTCAAGAACGAATTTTGTTATATTTTTTGTAAGGTAACTATTTCTAGGCTCGGGGTCGTTGTAAAATTTAGTTCTTGGTTGCGTTGTAATCCTTATACACCAAAAAGCTATGTTGTCTGACTTTGAAATACGTAAATTAATTCACTTATTTTATATCGGTTTGTATTTATACGGGGAATTAAGACATGGTTCACCAGCTAGACGCTCCGGGATATTCTGTACAGCGTTGCTGATATGGAGCCCATTACTTCCGAGCGAAGCGTGCCTTGACGCGTGATGGAGCCCATCTTGGCAACGCTGTACAGCTTTTACAGGAGCGGCCAACTGGTGAACCATGTCTTAATTCCCCATACAAATACAAACCGATATAAAATAAGTGAATTAATTTACGTATTTCACAATCATACAGCATACCTTTTTGATGTATAAGGATTACAACGCGACCAAGAACTACATTTTCAAACCAACCCGAGCCGAGAAAAAGTTCCCTTACCAAAATGATAACTGTTACGTGCAAGAGCCCGTCCCAACGTTTCAAACATGTAATTTCCCCTGATGCTATTCTTGACATTTTGAAACGTCCGCTTCGTCGCTCAGTTCCGCCTGTGACCACGAGATGGTAGCTGCTGTCGGACCTTGGAAAGACTTCCAGTAGTTCCTGCAGCTCCGCTAGAGAGTGTGTGCTGGGTCTTATAAAACTCTTCATATGCATGACATAATTGAAAGACAATTATATTCTTCGTCATGAAACAAATGCCGGTGTATTCATGATACCGCCAAAATTATTTACTAAATTATGACATTGTTGTTTGATGTGTCAATCTGTGATTGGACATTTTCCAAATATCATGCATGCAGCGCGCCTGGCTTCCTTGTCGACGCCATTATGTGTTGTCATCGGTAACTGAACAGACTGGATTGAACTGAGTGATCGTGAATTTGATTGTCTATTGAGGTGGGGGCCTGTGCCCCTCGCCTCACCAAGAAATGAAATTACATTACAAAAAACGTGTACCGCAGTGGGTAGGAAATGGGATCGTCGCCCCTGAAGCATGATCTACCTTATTTTCGCCGGAATGGAGAAAACTTGAAGATGTTTGGTGTCAATGGTTGCGTGTGCCAGCAACAGCCATCTGGGCAGTTTTCTTTTTTTAATTTTTTTTATTAGTGTTATGTTTGTTTTATCATCAGTGTCTCCCCAAAGGCCTTATTAAGGTATGTCTTGAAACCTTATTTAATTTAAATTATTGGAGCTCCTTATTTTGCATTGTGTGATGAGTGTTTGTTTTAGTTCTGAAAGGTTGACCTTGGAATAGATATGTCACCTATGAAAATGTAAAAGTTTGTTAAACTATTTTTTGTCCGGGGAGCACTACTGTTTTTCTTCTTAACTTATTATTTGGTATCTAGCTAAGGCAGTTTCTTCTTATAATATTATGGTACTGGCCAGACGAGTCTATTTACACTAGGCCTAAATTGGTTCATTAGTCGGTCGTTTTTTTTTTGTCTGATTCGTTGCCTTTCACTGTTGTAATAGTATTTAGACATAATTGTTTTCCGCCGTTCATTTCCTTCTGCTAATGTTTAAATTTTATTTTATTAATTGTTTGCCGTAATTTCGATCAGGCATGCGGCTTCCTTGCGTTTTTGTTGCCATGTTATGAAGAGATGCATTCTGGTCTCGAGGGCAGTCTCTTGGCGTCCACCGCGAAAAGCAAACGTGTTGTGTGTTAGCTTAATATATTTTTTGTTTAAATGTAATCTTGTTGATTTTTATTTTGTGATTTTTGGTAAATGTCCTTGTGTTTTCCGCCGTCGTGCATAACATTTATTTGTTTTCTAATCCCATTTTATTTTATTTTATTTTATTTTCAATCCTTTATTTTTTCGGCGTGGCCTGAGCTTCTGCATGTCGGATCGATTTTGCATTGCCTTGTAAATTACCCAGCCCGTTGTCATTTAATTATGCCTGTATATATATAATTTTTTTTTAAAGCTTTGGACTTTGGGCTTTTTAACTTTTTAAATTTCAATTTAATCCTTGTCTTTTGTTTGCAAGCATGCATGTTCTGTTCCTGGTGGAGGTGTTTTCTCTTGAAATTTTTAACAATTAAATTTTATGGTAAATTTTTAAATCTACTGTTGTGGCTTTATTTCACCGGCAGCAGTTCTGACTGCCACCCTGGTTATTGGAGGGGTGTCTGTAGGGTAGTCTGTGTGTTCCCTTTCTCCACCTTCCTTCCATCCCTTTGGTGCTCTTCGGTTGGGAAATGTCATCTGGAGGTGATTTGCTGCGGAGGTGACCCGGACCTCTGAATAAACGGTAAGTTGGGCCCGCCCATTTCAGGTGTCGCAGTGGTGAAGCAGAGCGTTGGTTATCGAGTTACCGACGTGCTGCTGGCCAAGCGGCGGTGTTGCCCCAGGGTGGCAGTCAGAACTGCTGCCGGTGAAATAATGCCACAACAGTAGATTTAAAAATTTACCATAAAATTTAATTGTTAAAAATTTCAAGAGAAAACACCTCCACCAGGAACAGAACATGCATGCTTGCAAACAAAAGACAAGGATTAAATTGAAATTTAAAAAGTTAAAAAGCCCAAAGCTTAAAAAAAAATTATATATATACAGGCATAATTAAATGACAACGGGCTGGGTAATTTACAAGGCAATGCAAAATCGATCCGACATGCAGAAGCTCAGGCCACGCCGAAAAAATAAAGGATTGAAAATTAAATTAAATAAAATAAAATGGGATTAGAAAACAAATAAATGTTATGCACGACGGCGGAAAACACAAGGACATTTACCAAAAATCACAAAATAAAAATCAACAAGATTACATTTAAACAAAAAATATATTAAGCTAACACACAACACGTTTGCTTTTCGCGGTGGACGCCAAGAGACTGCCCTCGAGACCAGAATGCATCTCTTCATAACATGGCCACAAAAACACAAGGAAGCCGCATGCCTGATCGAAATTACGGCAAACAATTAATAAAATTAAATTTAAACATTAGCAGAAGGAAATGAACGGCGGAAAACAATTATGTCTAAATACTATTACAACAGTGAAAGGCAACGGATCAGACAAAAAAAACGACCGACTAATGAACCAATTTAAGCCTAGTGTAAATAGACTCGTCTGGCCAGTACCATAATATTATAAGAAGAAACTGCCTTAGCTAGATACCAAATAATAAGTTAAGAAGAAAAACAGTAGTGCTCCCCGGACAAAAAATAGTTTAACAAACTTTTACATTTTCATAGGTGACATATCTATTCCAAGGTCAACCTTTAAGAACTAAAACAAACACTCATCACACAATGCAAAATAAGGAGCTCCAATAATTTAAATTAAATAAGGTTTCAAGACATACCTTAATAAGGCCTTTGGGGAGACACTGATGATAAAACAAACATAACACTAATAAAAAATAAAAATAAAAAGAAAACTGCCCAGTTGGCTGTTGCTGGCACACGCAACCATTGACACCAAACAACTTCAAGTTTTCTCCATTCCGGCGAAAATAAGGTAGATCATGCTTCAGGGGCGACGATCCCATTTCCTACCCACTGCGGTACACGTTTTTTGTAATGTAATTTCATTTCTTGGTGAGGCGAGGGGCACAGGCCCCCACCTCAATAGACAATCAAATTCACGATCACTCAGTTCAATCCAGACTGTTCAGTTACCGATGACAACACATAATGGCGCCGACAAGGAAGCCAGGCGCGCTGCATGCATGATATTTGGAAAATGTCCAATCACAGATTGACACATCAAACAACAATGTCATAATTTAGTAAATAATTTTGGCGGTATCATGAATACACCGGCATTTGTTTCATGACGAAGAATATAATTGTCCTTCAATTATGTCATGCATATGAAGAGTTTTATAAGACCCAGCACACACTCTCTAGCGGAGCTGCAGGAACTACTGGAAGTCTTTCCAAGGTCCGACAGCAGCTACCATCTCGTGGTCACAGGCGGAACAGAGCGACGAAGCGGACGTTTCAAAATGTCAAGAATAGCATCAGGGGAAATTACATGTTTGAAACGTTGGGACGGGCTCTTGCACGTAACAGCCTCCCTCCCTTAAGCGTGAACACCGTTCACGAATATGCCTAGGCATAGACAGTACTCCTTAACTTGTCGATTCACCAAGCATGTTTCCAGAAGATAATGTTCACCTGTTAACTCCAATTGATGGATGAAACCGCATCGTTTTGGTTAGGAAGAATTCAGGGTCAGATTATCAGTGATGGGATAATTGATCACCTCGCAAAGCACTTAGTCAACAGCATCACTGTGTCCAAAAATCTTCAGAAACGCAGACACCAGCACCAGCAGTGCTTTCAGAGTCCGAGACACGTTAGATACATTTTCAATAAGTCCAATTTAGTTCGCTTTAAACGAAGTAGGTGGAAGCAATGTGCAAGATATTATGTGACGCGTGGGCAGCCATTTACAAAAATAGAAGTTAATCTAATTTCAAAAATAAAAGTTTACAAAATTACAATTTCTTACTACATTTTACAAAAGAGAAACATAGTTGAATTTAAATGAAGAAAATATTTCTGACCAAGCCCTAGATCCGTGCTTACAAAATTTCATTAACAAGTTTACCTTTTTACAGATTCGAACTACATTTCAAGATTACATGAGTTAAACGACTATACACTTAGAAGGAGCTACGGTAGAGGAGTGACCACTTAAATTCCCAAAGGGAACAGGAATACAAGGTTACCATGAGTTAGGTCTCCCACCGAGCCCAACTTACATGTTAGCATCTCCTATGAAAACATCAAAATTTAGGTACACTTTTACAATTTACCATTAAAATGGGAACTTCCCAACATTTACATTTTGTATCCCATCAGAGTTTGCATACCCAGTTCAAAATTCCAGAAGGAACTGATGCCTGAAGACTTCAATGAAGGTTAGGGATACTCTACATTATACAAAATTCGTTTTACAAAATTTACGGTAGCATTTCCTCATTAGACACCTCTCCGCCTCGCTTAATGTGCGATAGATGCACTCTTGAAATTTTGTTGGCCTTAGGGTTTCGAACAAGAAGAGTAACAGGAGTCAAGAATGCCTCTACATAACATGGGCCTTTAAAACGAGGGGTTAACTTGCTTGAAACTAGATTACTGACGCCCTTGGGCTCGAAATTGCGGACGTACACAACATCACCAATTTCCAAATCAGCTGGCTTGCGACAGGCATTGTGTCGCCTGGCAAGTTGGTCATGTGATACCTTAATATTCTCTCTAGCCTTGTCGAATTTCACCCTCATATCCTCGGGCGTGAAACTGTCTGGAAGGAGATCGTGCAGGTTCCACAGATTAGACAACGGAGAATTGGCCATAAAGGAAAACATTAACGAAAAAGGGGTAGCTTGCGTGCTCTCATGCACGGCGGAGTTGAAAGCAAAATTGAGCCAATGCAAATTAGAATCCCACTTGGAATGGTCGTCGTGGTGGAAAGCAATCAGAGCAGAACGGAGATTACGATTGACTCGCTCAGCGAGAGACGGGTTAGGAAAATAGGGAGTGGTGGTTACATGCAAAATAGCATAATCAAATAAGAATTGACGGAACTGATGAGATACAAAGCACTTGGCATTATCAGATACCAGGTACTGACATGGCCCAAAGGACGAAAAGATGGAATTAAGACACTTTATGACGGAACTGGTCGTAGCCTGTCTGGTGGGGAAAATCCAACTAAACCGGGTGAAACCGTCAGTGCAAACAAGCGCAAATTGGTTTCCCCGACCAGAGCGAGGGAACGGTCCAACATGGTCGATAAAAAGCCTCTCCATGGGTCTAGATGCCGGTTCAGATGACAACAGGCCAACCTTAGTAGAAACCGGAGGTTTGCTAATACTGCACGCAGCACAATTCCTAATGAGCCTCCTGATGTCGCCATCCATACCTTGCCAAATAAAAAACTGTCTGATTTTAGCTCGGGTCTTGAATACTCCTAGGTGGCCACCAATAGGAGATTCATGATAGTAACGAATGATTTCCGGAAAGAGGACCGACGGGAGCACTATTTTGGGTAGGCGGTCATGACGAGACGAACAACACAATACACCGTCCTTCAGAGAGTAGGGCTTGATCACTTCACCAGAATTGATTCGGTCAATAAGGCTAGATAAGGAGGGGTCTTCTTTCTGGAATCGTCTCACATCCTCAAAAAGCACAGGGGAATTGCTAAGAACGGCATTGACACAATTTACAGCAGATACAAGGTTTACGGGTTCACATTCCTGAACATCCTCTTCAGCTGTTTCCTCGTACATGCGGCTTAAAGAATCAGCTACCGCATTTTCGGACCCACGAATATGTTGGACAGTGAACTGGAACGACAGAATCCTTGTTGCCCACCTAGCAATTCTACCAGTTTTGCGGGGTTTCCCTAAGACCCAGCTCAAGGCTTGGTTATCGGTCTCAAGGAGAAACTTGGTGTGCTCAAGATACATACGGAATTTTTCTAGAGCGAACAACACAGCTAAACCCTCAAGTTCGTAAATGGAATACTTCCTCTCTGCGTCCGTTAAGGTACGAGAAGCGTATGCAATGGGTTGCCTACCCAGATCAGATTCCTGCAGTAGAACACAACCAACACCACGACCAGACGCATCAGTCTGCACAATGAATTGCTTCCCAAAATCCGGAATGGCTAACACAGGGGCGTTAGAGAGCGCAAGCTTAAGATCTTCGAAGGCTGCCTGCTGAGAGGGACCCCACTCAAACTTCACAGCCTTTTTGCGTAATTGATTTAGAGGAGCAGCACGGTCGGCAAAGTTACTGATAAACTTACGGAAGAAGTTCACCATACCAATGTAACGAGCAACACCCTTGGCGTTCTTGGGTGGTTTAAAATCTCTGATGGCCTGCGTACGAGACTGGTCCACTGAGATACCAGATTCAGAAACAATATATCCCAAGAAGGAAATTTTGGGCTTGGCAAAGGAAACCTTGGACAATTTGACGGTAAGTCCAGCGTCACGCAACCGATCAAGTACAATTTTCAGATGATCAACGTGTTCCCCGAAGGACTCGGAATAGATCACCACATCGTCAAGGTAGTGGTACACAAACTTGAATTTAATTTCTGAAAATACCTTGTCCAGAAGTCTGCTCAACACAGCGGCTCCGGTGGATAGGCCAAACGGGACACGGGCATACTCAAACAGGTTCCAGTCAGTGGAAAAAGCAGTAACATGCCTGGATTCAGGAGAGAGGGGAATTTGGAAGTAGGAAGAATTTAAATCGAGGATCGTGAACACCTTCGCGTTGCGAAACCAACTAAAACATGTGTGAAGGTCCGACAAAGGAATGGATTGCAAAACAACTTTTTGATTAAGGGCCCTATAGTCGACCACCGGCCGAAAATCACCGTTAGGTTTTGGCACAAGAAATACAGGGGATGAGTAGGCAGAGATAGAGGGTTGGATTACACCTTCTTCTAACATCTTATCGATAACCTTACGAAGTTCAGCCATCTTGGGCGGGGCAAGGCGATACGGGCTGGAACGCACCGGCACAGAATCGGTTAGCTCAATCTTGTACTCCATCAAATGGGTTACACCCAGCTTGTCAGTAAATACATCGCTATACTCCTGACATAACCTCTTAATGGCATCCTTTTGAAGACTCGTTAAATTTTCCAGATCGAGATCCTCAATAGTCATAGGTTCACTAACAGAATTGACAGCAGGAGAAGATAAAACCGGGTTAAAAGATAATTTACTCTGTGGATTAAACTTAAACCATAAGTTGCGAGCACCAAAATCAAGAAGCATACCAACGTGTGACATGAAATTAGCTCCAATGACCACAGCACAAGAAAGATTTCTGGCAACCAAAAATTTAAACTTCCAAGAAAAATTTAGAATATGAATTTTGACCGTCATACTACCCAAAATACTTAAGTTTGAACAATTTGCCGAAATAAAAGATTCATTGTTAGGTTCTAACTCAGGAAATTTGCAAACACTCTTCATAGATAAAAACCAGTCCTCGCTTATAAAGGATGCGACACTACCAGAATCAAGCAATGCAGAAACGGGCTCGTCATTAACACAAATTTCAATAAACGGGGATATTCCTTTAGCCACAGGAGAAATTCCAAAATCGTTACTCACTCTAACACGATTACAAGTAGGTGACGAGGACACCCGCACCACAGGTTTCACACAACGTTTAGAATTAGGCTGACTTGCCACGCCATTGTTCACTGACAGGTTAGGTAGGTCAGCGACATAAGCAGAATTAGCACATGAAGATTTAGTTTTCAACGAGTTATCAAGACTATCATTGGTAGGGCGACCAGAAACTTCACAGGGTTTTCCCAAATTCTTACGCACAGAAATATCCTTGGAAGTAACACCCGAATTGGTCTCCTCAACGCTCCGTCATTGGCGATACACAGCCTGGTTACTCGGACACACCTTCTTGACATGTCCCACGCCACCGCACGTGTGGCACTTAATGTTGGGTCGAGGATGAAACATAACCTTTGGCGGGGGACGAGACATCAAGGAAGGAGGGGGACAAGACATCAAGGAAGGAGGAGGAACATTAGCTACCCGAAGGGAATCTGCATGTTTCACAGCCAAAGCCTCAATAACGACCTGTTTCAGCTCGACAAATGACGAAGGCCTGGTACACATAGTCATGTATGACCTATATTGAGGCGAAAACCCATTTACAATTGATGACACCAACTGTCGCTCTGTTAAAGGGGATGCAAAAACCTGGGCATACACCTTAATGTCGCTGACATAGTCGCTAAGGGACTCGTCCAGCCTTTGGACACGATAAAGGAACTTTTGCTCGAGAGCACTTAGGGCGCTCGCAGGGACAAAAAACCACAACACTTCCCTAATAAACATGGCTAAGGACATACGGAGGTGGATAGCTTCAACTAGCTTATCGCGCAGCATACCGGATGCAACTGGATACAAAAGTTGGAAAATCTGAATTTCCGACATCCCAAAAATCGAGGCATGGTAACTCGACCACTTGCTTTAAAAATTGTACCACTTGGGTAACGTCATCAAGGTTGAAATGCTTTAATTTAGTTAAGAAACCAGAAATAGGATGAGGAATCGACCCATAATTAACGGTAGGCGAGAACGTAGCATTAGGAAAAGGGACATTGTTACCAGGGTAGCCCGCTCGCACACCCTCTACAGGCGACAAAACATTTATATTACTAGAGAAAGAACTGGGATGCAATGGGTCGGCAGGACCCAGGAAATCATTAGGTGACCTAACATGAGAAGAATGACCGTATGCAGGATTAGGTGGTATGGACGAGCCAGCGCCAGGCAACAGAGGGGCAGGCAAACTACTACTGGTAATCGATCCCAAAACCTCAGACCTAGTAAACAGAGGTGATTCACGTTCAACCCCAGAAGAACTCTCCAAATTCACAAGGTTATCTCTTAAGTCAATTAAATCGAAAACACTATTGTTGTCGGCCATTTTGGAAAACACAGAATGCAGACAGCCAATATAGAAGGAAACAAATTTCAGGAATTACAAGGACAGTTTACAATTTCACAACAGTACCACATCCAGCAATTACCAACACCAAAGATTAGGCTGACACTCGAACACAGCTACCCTACTACACAAAATCATGCACAATGCTGCCCAGAACTGCATACGTCACCGCCTGCTTGGCTCGGGAACAGAGAGCTAAATTACAAAAATAGGCACAAAACATCAGGCTACAAGCTTCTGACAGAGCTCCAGGACCCCTTCACACGAAGCAAGTAGGCTATCAAAACATTAAGAAATCCCATTTCCCATGCCAAGAACACTTGTCAGTCACTCACCGAGCTTCATTTTCAGTGGGGATGTTGCACACAAACAGGACAAAATACAGCAGCAAACACCTCGCTTAGAACAGGACACTTACATACAGCATACCACATGGATATCCAGAGGCAAACATGAAATAAAACAAATGACAAGGATTAGTAAAACATAACATCAAGTGCACTGAGCTGACAAAATCCCACCAACAACTGCCCCATCAGCACTAGAGGGGTCCATAAAACAGCCTGCGGGTACTGGGGAGGGGATAGTTACGGAAGTGAACTCGAGCGCGGTCTGCTACCAAACTGCCCAGAACTGCTGCCGGTGAAATAATGCCACAACAGCAGATTTAAAAATTTACCATAAAATTTAATTGTTAAAAATTTCAAGAGAAAACACCTCCACCAGGAACAGAACATGCATGCTTGCAAACAAAAGACAAGGATTAAATTGAAATTTAAAAAGTTAAAAAGCCCAAAGCCCAAAGCTTTAAAAAATATATATATATATACAGGCATAATTAAATGACAACGGGCTGGGTAATTTACAAGGCAATGCAAAATCGATCCGACATGCAGAAGCTCAGGCCACGCCGAAAAAATAAAGGATTGAAAATTAAATTAAATAAAATAAAATGGGATTAGAAAACAAATAAATGTTATGCACGACGGCGGAAAACACAAGGACATTTACCAAAAATCACAAAATAAAAATCAACAAGATTACATTTAAACAAAAAATATATTAAGCTAACACACAACACGTTTGCTTTTCGCGGTGGACGCCAAGAGACTGCCCTCGAGACCAGAATGCATCTCTTCATAACATGGCCACAAAAACACAAGGAAGCCGCATGCCTGATCGAAATTACGGCAAACAATTAATAAAATTAAATTTAAACATTAGCAGAAGGAAATGAACGGCGGAAAACAATTATGTCTAAATACTATTACAACAGTGAAAGGCAACGGATCAGACAAAAAAAAACGACCGACTAATGAACCAATTTAGGCCTAGTGTAAATAGACTCGTCTGGCCAGTACCATAATATTATAAGAAGAAACTGCCTTAGCTAGATACCAAATAATAAGTTAAGAAGAAAAACAGTAGTGCTCCCCGGACAAAAAAATAGTTTAACAAACTTTTACATTTTCATAGGTGACATCTATTCCAAGGTCAACCTTTCAGAACTAAAACAAACACTCATCACACAATGCAAAATAAGGAGCTCCAATAATTTAAATTAAATAAGGTTTCAAGACATACCTTAATAAGGCCTTTGGGGAGACACTGATGATAAAACAAACATAACACAAATAAAAAATAAAAAAAAATAAAACTGCCCAGATGGCTGTTGCTGGCACACGCAACCATTGACACCAAACATCTTCAAGTTTTCTCCATTCCGGCGAAAATAAGGTAGATCATGCTTCAGGGGCGACGATCCCATTTCCTACCCACTGCGGTACACGTTTTTTGTAATGTAATTTCATTTCTTGGTGAGGCGAGGGGCACAGGCCCCCACCTCAATAGACAATCAAATTCACGATCACTCAGTTCAATCCAGACTGTTCAGTTACCGATGACAACACATAATGGCGCCGACAAGGAAGCCAGGCGCGCTGCATGCATGATATTTGGAAAATGTCCAATCACAGATTGACACATCAAACAACAATGTCATAATTTAGTAAATAATTTTGGCGGTATCATGAATACACCGGCATTTGTTTCATGACGAAGAATATAATTGTCTTTCAATTATGTCATGCATATGAAGAGTTTTATAAGACCCAGCACACACTCTCTAGCGGAGCTGCAGGAACTACTGGAAGTCTTTCCAAGGTCCGACAGGAGCTACCATCTCGTGGTCACAGGCGGAACTGAGCGACGAAGCGGACGTTTCAAAATGTCAAGAATAGCATCAGGGGAAATTACATGTTTGAAACGTTGGGACGGGCTCTTGCACGTAACAATAACAACTTTGTTTCTTGGTCATACACAATTTTAAAATGAATGAACCAGTTATACAACATTCCAATTTATATTGTGTTAAAATTTGGATTCGATCTGTTGACGGGTTTGTGAGATAATAATTCTTAAATGTGACGCATGGTTGAAACACGCTTAAAAACGGGCACTTTTTGTGTTCCAACTGCGATAAGAAATATTAAAATATATAAAAAATCCAAACCAACATGAACTAACGTAAAACAGAGCGGCGAAAATGATGATGTTATTTGATTTTATGTAGGTCTATTGGTTACTTCACAAACAACCTTCAAACTCGAGTACACATAATATTTTGGTCAATGGTAGTCGCAATTCCCCCTGGGATTTAGTGGTATGCCCTTGAATCAGGGCTGGCATGCGAAACGAAATGTATGGCTGTGGGGGCGAATATATTTGAATTTCGCCGTGAGCGCGATACTCGGGAGCGAAATGACAATGATTGTCCACGGGAAATTAAATCGAAGCGAAACTTAATTCGAAGCGAAATGACATAGCGAAATCAACGCGAAACTTATTAGCAACGCGAAATTACATTGTACAATTGAATAAAATTTCACTCACGGCGCGAAAAAAAATCGTTACAATCTTTTAATATCGCTCCCGGCGCGAAATACAATTCATTACAGACTTTTAATTTCACTCGCGGCGCAAAATAAAATTCGATACAGACTTTTAATTTCGCTTCCGGTGCGAAATAAAATTCGTTGCAGTCTTTTAATTTCACTCCCGGCACGAAATACAATTCATTACAGACTTTTAATTTTACTCGCGGCGCAAAATAAAATTCAATACAGACTTTTAATTTCGCTTCCGGTGCGAAATAAAATTCGTGACAGACTTTTAATTTCGCTCCCGGCGCGAAATAAAACTCGGTTACAGACTTTTAATTTTGCTCCCTGTGCGAAATAAAATTCGTTACAGACTTTTAATTTCGCACCCGGCGTGAAATAAAATTCCCAAACGGTATTTAGTTTCGCCCTCCGATGTGAATTTAAAATGAATGGAACATTTCATTTCGTTGTTGAAATTAAAATGTATTCGTTTCCAGTGTGAAATTATGTTCGGAGCGATGTTCAAAGTCCTGACGTTGGCAGCAGTAGCAGTCTTATTACCGTTCACCGCCTGCACAATCTGCAGGGCTGCAACAGCAACGTGAGTCATTCAATGGTCATCACTCCAGTAGAGGAGAAAGTCAGTGCTATGGCATCAACATCACCATCGTCGTTGACTGCACCTCGGACTCGTGGCTGGCCCTCCCTGACGTTCTTAACGCAATGGGGCAACAAGTACCTTTACTTGTTCTATAGCGAACAAGAAGACGAATGTGCTGTGTGGACAGACATTCAAGATAAGTGACGAACTCCAATTACAATACAAATTGTCAGTTGTAACTCTTCAGTCAGTCAACACTAATTTGCCCAATAACTGGGAGGGGTACAATGTATATACAGTAATATGTAAATAACATTATATGTATTAGTTTATGGTCACGATTATAATGCAGCAATTTTAGTGATCTTAAATCTAATACATGTATTTTTTTTTCAGGAGTGTTACTTACATCTTATATACGTTGTACCCCACCCAGTTATCGGGTAAATTAATGTTGACTGACTGAAGAGTTACAAATAACAGAAAATCGTCTGTGGTAGTACCGCGGCGTATATGGAGTTCTGTTTCGGAGGCGGGTTACTCGAACAACAGGGTTGAGGGGTCATTCCTCTCATTTCTACATTCTTTATTCTTACACTTCCGGAAATTTCGGGGGGGGGGGCTTGGCATTCCTTACTACTTCCTTCTTACCCTCAGCGCATTTAAACTGACCATGGCACGAAAGCAAACCCCTGTGCCACGTACAGTATTTCGTTTCGCACTGCAATTAGTTTTGCGTCGCCTTACACTATGTTATTTTGCTTAGAATTACATTTTGCATCCATTTTAATTTTCGCGCTTACAATCAATATCATTTCGCACCCGAATATCACGCTCATGGCGAAATTAAAATGTTAACGTGCCCACAACCATTTTGTTTCGCATGCCAGACCAGATTTAATTTCAGACATGAAATTATATGTTCCATGCATTTTAAATTCACGCCGGGGGCGAAACTAAATGCTGTTTGGGAATTTTGTGTCATTAAAATAAACCGTGGCACTACATCCCATGAAAGGCCTAGGCCTACCATGCGACCGCTGCCCAGGCATCTGCAGATATTGGTCAGCGCATCGGGTTCCCTCGGCCGTTAATCTTGGTTTTCGTGACTTTCAGACAGCTACTCTCGAGGCTGAGTGCACCCCGTTCCAACCCACACGTCCGTTTCTAAAATCACTAACGGAGCCGGGAATCGAACCCGGGGCCTCCAGGTGAGAAGCAGGCACGCTATCCCCAACACCATGGGGCCAGTAATTTTTGTCATACCAGGAGCAAAATTAACAGTCGTTAAAAATGTTATTTCGCGCCGGGAGCAAAATTAAGAGACTGTAGCGGTTTTCATTTCGTGCCAGGAGCGAAATGAAAAGTCTTGTATCAAATTTTATTTCAGGCCAGGAGCAAAATTAAAAGTCTGTAATGAATTTTATTTCGAGCCGGGAGCGAAATTGAATGTCTGTAACGAATTTTATTTCGTGCCCGGACTGAAATTGAAAGTCTGTATTTTTTTATTTCGCGCCGGAAGCGAATTTAAAACACTAACGGTTTTTATTTTACGCCAAGAGCGAAATGAAAAGTCTTTAATGAATTTTATTTCACGCCAGGAGCAAAGTTAAAAGTCTGTTAAGAATTCTGTTTGTAGCCGGGAGCGAAATTTAAAGTCTGTAACGGATATTATTTCACGCTGGGAGCGAAATTTAAAGTCTGGTTCGAATTTTATTTCGCACCGGGAGCGAAATTAAAAGTCAGTAATGCATTTTCTTTCGCGCCGTAAGCGAAATTAAAAGACTAATGCATTTATTTCGCCTCTGCAGCGAAATTAAAATTCTGTTACTAATTTTATTTTGCGCCAGGAGTGAAATTTTATTCCTTTGAACAATTTAATTTCGCGACGCTAATTTAAATTGATGATACATTTCGTTTTGCATGCCAGTCCTGCCTTGAATCGGTTTTGGTGGTGGCTCCATTTTTCACCTAAAATGTAAAACTAACTGCACTTGATGACCATAATGCTCTCCATCAGTCGTACCTATATGTACATCGTACATGTATATAATCTACCAGAGATACTGTCCAAAAATAAATTGCCGAAAATAGAACACCTAACGAACACTAAAAATAATGGTGTTGCAGGTAAAATAAACTAAGTAAAAAGTAATTAAAGGGATCGATGAACTAAAAACAGGAAAAACAACATGGAAAATTAGAAGTCGTAAGTACAAACTGGTAAAATTTCAAAGGATCACTCAGAAATATCCAGAACTGAACAATAATTCAGAACTAGCCATCACAGTCACAGTCAATCGCAACATCGGACTAGATGCTCAGGAATCCCATACCGTCAGGTAAGGGGTAAGGTCAACACTCTCTCACTTGACTTTCGCTCCCCTTTCCTGCTGCTGCGGTGGCCTTGGTCGAGCTTGTGGCGCACCGTGGCCCCCTGCTTTAAGCGTGTGTACAATCCTGTATGAAATATTACCTTATAAAAGAAGCTGGAAGTGTCGTCCTTCCTGGGTTATACAGGCATTGTATCCGGTAACCACATTTTGGCTCACGCGAGTGAGTTCTGCCACTGTAATGTTTCTGATGTTGTATTTTATGTTCTTTATTGAGCACTGAGTCAGTAGGCCTAGTGGAAAACTTATTTACAATTACGTGCATCTGTGCTAGTGAAGGAGACACTTCATCAGGAAATTGCTGAACTTACCCACCGGGCCGACTCGTACTTAAAATAAGTTTTACATACAAAAATACGATGTTGCAATGATAACTGTCTGAACATGTTACCATCTGAGGTTCAGACTGGCGACTGACAACACCTGCACGCTGATTGCAAGGTCAAGTTTGTACTATGCGCGCGCTTTCAATACTACAGCAGGGGACCGAGGGGCGCCAGAAACTCGGCCAAGCCCGCTGCAGTAGCGAATAACAAAACCGCCGCTCGTCGTTCTTACTTAATATGAAAGACCCTATATGTAGACCATAGAGTTATGTACTATTAGATGACTATTATTGCGTAGGTTCATTATTCAAATGTTGACTTCTATCGCATGATTGGGACACAAGAAATAAAAAAATAATTTTAAAATTTTGCACAGCTGCCATCTTGAGTGTATGTAAATAATTTAACAAAATTAGATATCAGTTCATTACAATATATAAACAATTGCTGTACCAAATTTCACTGCGTTCGGATGGTTAAATCGCCAGAAAAGTCTATTTAAATGTTCAAATTCACTTGGCCGCCATGTTCGTTTTGTAGTTAACAGGTTTATGAAAGTCACTTAAGTGACTTTTATCACCGTACAAAATTTCAGGGTGATATCGGTGACAGTTTCGGAGATATAGAATGCCAGTGAGATATTTCGCACAGCCACCATGTTGAATTGGTGAAACATAATAAGCTTTGAAGGGCACGATCGGGGTCGGCCAAAATAGTAGGCCTACTATTACCTTACCAAATTTCATTGAAATCGCTCCAGCCGCTTTGATTTTATTAGGTGGGGTGTGGGGGAAGAGGGGTGAGGGGTGGGGATGCACACCAAGGCCCGGCGTAGGTGCGTGACGTCATGTCAGTAGGTAATCTGTGTCCTTGACTCTCCCCGCCTGCCGCTAGCTACGTGTGCGAGTGAGCTGTGTATAGTATGTCGTGGTACCCTGCAAGCCAGGCAAGTGCTTTTAGGGCCATATGACCCAGGCGCACACTGTCTACGCTGGAACTCTCAGTTCAGGGGCGCGTGGCCAGCCTGTCGCGGCTGGATTTCTCGAAGTCGTTCTTCTCTTCTCTTCATATTATTATTATTATTATTATTATTATTATTATTATTATTAGACTACTAGCAGTAGTACCCGGCTTCGCCCGGTGGAATGATGATAATATTTCAGTCTCCTTAACACTCAACGTCATAAATTATATTTATTTATGTATTCATTTCTTACATTATCAAACCCAGAGACAATGTGTATACTTAAGTCACTATGGGAAGGCTCTGTAATATAATGATCATTCTCGTGATATTTGTCTTCAGTCCGAGTCGAGATATGTCGTTAGCGGTTCCAGAATTCGTGACATCTCAGTCGTAGAAGACTATATGTGGTGGTGATTAGAAATATAATGGACTTAAAATCTATGTAATTTTCCCCCAATGACGTTGAGGGCGTAACATCTAGGTAATTTGCCCTACTGATCAGGATGATATTGAAAATTACTGCATAACTGACATGAAACTTAGAAAATAAAAAAAAGTTATTTTTAGGACTCACATTTCGGGAAAGACTTGATTATTTTTTGCCAAAGAGCTCCCACTTAGATCGCCATCTGGTTAAAAGTTTCGTCTTGTTAAGGTTTAGACTGTACGATAAATGTCTGAAGCAATTCCTCCAAGAGAAGCTTCCAGATTTCTCAGTCGATATATCGTTAACGTTCCTGAGCATCCAGTTGTATTTTCTTCTGACGCAAAACATCTTCTGCATAGTGATGATGAACATAGAAGCGTCTACTGGCACATATAACGTATCAACGAATGGGAAAAATTGATACTTTAAAGGAATGAAAGGAATAAAATAGAAAAGAGATGTACGATATACCATAACACTCGCTGTGAATTTTCTACGTGACCGGCTTACATGTTTCGGTACAGGTTCTCAAGAAGAGGAACCAGATCATTGGCATAAATGAATACAGTAACAGTAGATTAAATAGTATCCTAGACAGATGACTCGCAAAGTAACACGGCCTAATATACGATGTAATGGTTGAACTTCAGAGAAATGTTTCATCTCACTTCGCAGTTGTTATTTAATAAATACTAACATGTTTGTAGCTAACATTGAAATTAATGGAGTGCGTTAGGATAAACGATATTCTTTGTTTTTCCCTCTGGTGTATAAATAAATAAATGTTTAGGTGTGCCCACTCTTGAGCAAGCTACGTATCACTGATCATGAGAGAAGCATGGACTTTCCAGATTAAGGCCTGCTAGCTTGAGCGACTGTCCTTGGGCCTTGTTTATGGTCATTGCAAATGCAAGACGTGCAGGGAATTGCAGTCGCTTGAAATCAAAAGGCATATCAGTAGGGATCATAGGAATTCGGGGAATGAAGATATCTTCTCCTTTGGCATGGCCTGTCAATACGACTACTACTGAACGGGTATATCAAACTTACAAACTAATGGAAATACACATTTTAAAAATCGCAGGCGATGAAGACTGTGGTGTTACTTAGTAGTATAATGGTCATTTGCCCTTTTGATGAGGATGGTAATGAAAACTACTGTTGAATTGACACGACAAACTTGCAAACTAACGTGGTAGAAAGAAATATTTCAAAATTCACAGGCGATGAAGAGTTATTGTGTGTGGTGATTAGTGGTATAATGGGCGTAACATCTAGGTCATTTGCCCTTATGATAATAATAAGGTAATGAAAAATGACTACTAAACGAACATGGTGTAATTTTAAATCTGATATAGGTAATTCAGATTTCTACCTTCGATGTCTTCCAATGTCTGAACGTTATTTTCTGGCTTAGGCCTATACTCGATGCGTGTAGTGAAAGAGCTTATCGAGTACTGCTCGGGTCCAAGCTGCACGAACCTGAGAATATCGCAGATGATGACGATATATTATGATGACAGACGTTCGGGTGGGGGGGGGGGGGTCCCGGTCCTATTCACATTGACCGGTGAATCACTCATTCTTTCGTAACACTACAGTGGTTTGAGCAAAGACGCAATATGAACATCAGCATAGTCAGCAATACCAGGTAACACGGCGGGGTCTGGACATTTCTCTCATGTCACCTCGCGATGAATGAGCAAGCTATTCTCACACCTGCCTCCCCCTCCCCCTCCCCCCCTCCACCCACCAATGTCTCACAACTCGTGGGACGTGGGTTTGCGACCACGGGACCCCAGCTGAGTCCGGCATTGCTTCTACTTACTGGTGCCGGGCTCCTTTCAGTTCTCTTTCCTGTCAGCCTCCCTTGGTCAAACTCTTGTTCTCTTCCGACCCCGATGGTATCAGGGTATCCGAGGCCTAGCGACTCTTTCACTTTCCCGCCTTAATTGGCCCTTGTCTAATCATTCCTGATAGCCTCATTCTTAGAGGTGTCAGCCTTCTTTTTCTTTTCTTAATATCTCATGTCTTCTGCTCAAGACCCTCAAGGAGGCAGGGTGTGTGTAGCTCCACCACTTCGGGTGCACCCTGGATAGTGCTACAACCTCAAGGGCTCATGGCTGGTGAGTTCGGGAGCTGGCAACCCTGAGGGTTTCCTGAGCGGGTTCGGTTTTACCCCTTTTTTCCATTGCCTTTGGGACGGACCCTATCCTCTTTCCGGGAATGGAGTGGTCTGTCCGCAATTTCAAGCAGACAGTGTTACTCGCAGGGTACCAAAGGGTAAGTATACACATTTTGGTTCTGATCGGTGAAACGGTGTAGATTTGTGCCAAAGGGCCTAAATGCAGGGAAAGGGGTGATCTGTCCGCAATTTCAAGTGGACAGGGTTACCCGCAGGGTTCGAAAGGGTAAGTATAAAAATTTTGGTCCGGATCGGTGAAACGATATAGATTTTTGGCAAAGGGCCTAAATGCAGGAAATGGGGTGGTCTGTACGAAATTTTAGGTGGACTGTGATATTCACAGGGTTACAAAGGGTAAATATACACATTTTGGTTCAGATCGGTGAATCGGTGTAGATTTGAGCTAAGGGGCCTAAATGCAGGGAATGGAGTGGTCTGTCCGCAATTTCAAGCAAACAGTGTTACTCGCAGGGTACCAAAGGGTAAGTATACAGATTTTGGTTCTGATCGGTGAAACGGTGTAGATTTGTGCCAAAGGGCCTAAATGCAGGGAATGGAGTGGTCTGTTCGAAATTTCAAGCAGACAGTGTTACTCGCAGGGTTCCAGACGGTAAGTATACAAATTTTGGTTCTGATCGGTGAAACGTTGTAGATTTGGGCCAAAGGGCCTAAATCCAGAGAATGGGGTGGTCTGTCCGAAATTTCAAGTGGACAGGGTTACCCGCAGGGTTGCAAAGGGTAGGTATACAAATTTTGGTTCGGATCGGTGAAACGGTGTAGAAGTTTGCCAAAGGGCCTAAATGCAGAAAATGGGGTGGTCTGTCCGAAATTTTAAGTGGGCAGTGTTATTCACAGGGTTACATAGGGTAAGTACCGGGTGAGTTAGCCGTGGTGGTTACGGCATGACTGATGGCAGTCACTCACATCCGGGAGGCGAGGAGGTTCGAATCCCCCCGCCGGCAACCTTGAAGATGGTCTTCTGTGGTTTCCCATCTTCCTTCCAGGCAAATGCCGGGGTTGGTCCCTAACTATAGGCCACAGCCGCTACCTTCCAACTCCTCGTCCTTACAATCCAACTTCCCTCCTTCCCTCCCCAACGGTACTTGTAGCTCACCCATTGGGTGTCCGTCTCGAAGCAGCTACAAAAAAACTGGCGAGCCGAACATGTCCTCGGACACTCCCGGCACTAAAAGCCATACGCTAAAAAAAAAAAAAAAAAAAAAAAATAGGGTAAGTATACAAATTTTGGTTAAGATCGGTGCAACGGTGTAGATTTGGGACAAAGGGCCTAAATGCAGGGAATGGGGTGGTCTGTCGGAAATTTCAAGTGGACAGGGTTACCCGCAGGGTTCCGAAGGGTATGTAAACAAATTTTGGTTCAGATCGGTGAAACGGTGTGGATTTGTATACATAACAGACAGACAGACAAACATTGAGCTTTATATATATAGACTAGCAGTAGTACCCGGCTTCGCCCGGTGGAATGATGATAATTTTTAAGGTCTCCTTAGAAATATAATGGACTTAAAATCTAAGTCATTTGCCCCCAAAGACAATGAGGGAGTAATATCTAGGTCATTTGCCCTTTTGATAAGGATGATAATAAAAACTACTGTTGAATTGACACGTCAAACTTACAAACTACCGTAATAGAAATTCATATTTAAAAATTCACAGGCGAGGAAGACTTATTGTGTTTGGTGATTAATGGTGTAATGGGCGTAACATCTACTGTAGGTCATTTGCTCTTATGATGAGGATGATAAGGGAAACTACTACCGGTATTGAATTGACACTTCAACGTATAATGTACACAATGTACTGTAATAAAAATAACTATATGGCGGCTTCGGTGGCGTATTTGGTAGCATGCTGAGCTTCTATGCCCAAGATAGCGGGTTCACACCCGGCCGAAGCCGTCGGATATTTTAAGAGCGTTAAAAATCCGTCAGTATGCCTTTCTTCGGAGGGGAAGTAAAGCCGGCGGTCCCATGTCAGATTTATGGCATGTTATTGAACCTTCCACTAATTACACCTGTGTGAACCTAAATTGGATAGGTAAACAACGCTCATAGATGTCTACGTCCGTTGCCAAGAGCCGACTGCAGTGGCGTCTAGTAGCTAAGTTCCGAACTTGGCCTAGTAGTCGTTGACGGTGGCGCTTGGCGGCAAAAGTACGAACTATTTGAAGAATTCTAAGTTGCAGTTTGTACTTAAATTAAAAAACAGATAACACACACTAACACAGTCATCAAAATTAACACCGGTTATCAGACAGATTCTACACACACCCAAAGTACACGGGGCTACATGACCGCGTTGTCGCAGCCCCTAAACTTAAGAACCAACCAACCAAAAATAAATATTTTAAAAATCACAGTCGAGAAAGACTTTATGCGGCGGTGATTATTGGTATGATGCGCGTAACATCTAGGTCATTTGCACTTATGATGATAATAATAAGGTAATGAAAAAATGACTACTAAACGAACATGGTGTTATTTTAAAACTGATATAGGTAATTCAGGTGTCTAGCTTCGATGTCTTCCAAAGTCTCAACCTTATTTTCTGGCTTAGGCCTGTACTGGATGCGTCTAGTGAAAGAGCGTACTGCTCGGCAAAGACAAAGAATATAGGTCCAAGCTGCACGAACCTGAGATGATCGCAGATGATGACGAGATATGATGACACACGTTCAGGGTTCCCCGTCCTATACAGATTGACCGGGAATCACTCACTGTTTCGCAACGGCCCTGTGCTGGCATCAGCATAGACAGCAGGAGATAACACGGCGGGCTCTGGAAAGTACTCTCAAGTCACCTCACGATGAATCAGCAAGCTATTCTCACAACTGACCCCCCCCCCAGGGTCTCACAACTTGTGGGACGTGGGTTGGCGACCACGGAACCCCAGCTGAGTCTGGCATCGCTTCTACTTCCTGGTGCCGGGCTCATTTCAGTTCTCTTTCCTGTCGGCCTCCCTTGGTCAACTCTTGTTCTCTTCCGACCCAGACTGTATTAGGGTATCCGAGGGCTAGGAAGTCTTTCAATTTCCCGCCTTAATTGGCTTTGTCTCATCTTTCCTGATACCCTCATTCTTCGAGGGGTCTGCCTTCTTTTCCTTTTCATAATATCTCCTGTCTTCTGCTCAAGGCCCTCAAAGAGGCAGGGTGTGTGTAGACCCACCACTTCTGGTACACCCTCAAGGGCTCATGACTGGAGAGTTAGGAAGCTGGCAACCCCGAGGAATTCCTGAGCTACATGCAGGGAATGGAGTGGTATGTCAGAAATTTCAAGTGGACAGTATTACGGATCGGGTTCCAAAGGGTAAGTGTACACACTTTGTTTTCGATCGGTGAACGATGTAGATTTGTACCAAAGGGCCTTAATGCGGGAAATGGAGTGGTCTGTCCGAAATTTCGAGTGGACAGTGTTACTCGTCGAGTTCCAAACGGTAATTATGTAAAATCTGGTTGAGATCGGTGAAACGGTGTAGTTTTGTGCCAAGGGCCAAAATGCAGGGAATGGAGTGGCCTGTCCAAATTTTAAAGTGGACAGTGTTACTCATCGGGTTCCAAAGGGTAAGTATACACATTTTGTTTTCGATCGGTGAACGATGTAGATTTGTGCCAAAGGGCCTAAATGCGTGGAATGGAGTGGTCTGTCCGAAATTTCGAGTGGACAGTGTTACTCGTCGAGTTCCAAAGGGTAATTATGTAAAATCTGGTTGAGATCGGTGAAACGGTGTAGTTTTCTGCCAAAGGGCCAAAACGCAGGGAATAGTGTGGTCTGTCCGAAATTTAAAGTGAACAGTGTTACTTGTCGGGTTCTACGGGTAAGTATATAAAATTGGGGTCAGATCGGTGAAACGGTGTAGATTTGTGCCAAACAGCCTAAATGCAAGGGATGGAGTGGCCTCGCCGCAATTTCAAGCAGACAGTGTTAGTCGCAGTGTTCCAAAGGGTAAATATACAAATTTTGGTTGAGATCGGTGAAACGGTGTAGATTTGGGACAAAGGGCCTAAATGCAGGGAATGGAGTGGTCTGTCCGCAATTTCAAGCAGACAGTGTTACTTGCTGGGTACTAAAGGGTAAGTTTACGAATATTGGTTCTGATCGGTGAAACGGTGTAGATTTGTGCCAAAGTGCCTAAATGCAGGGAATGAGGTGGTCTGTCCGAAATTTTAAGTGGACAGTGTTACTCGCAGGGTTCCAAAGGGTAAGTATACAAAGTTTGGTTCAGATCGGTGAAACGGTGTAGATTTGTGCCAAAGGGCCTAAATTCATGGGATGGAATAGCCTCTCCGCAATTTCAAGCAGACAGTGTTAGTCGCAGTGTTCCAAAGGGTAAATATACAAATTTTGGTTGAGATCGGTGGAACGGTGTAGATTTGGGCCAAAGGGCCTAAATGCAGGGAATGGAGTGGTCTGTCCGCAATTTCAAGCAGACAGTGTTACTCGCAGGGTTCCAAAGGGTAAGTATACACATTTTGGTTCAGATCGGTGAAACGGTGTAGATTTGTGCAAAAAGGGCCTAAATGCAGGGAATGGCGTGGTCTGTCCGAAATTTCAAGCAGACAGTGTTAGTCGCAGTGTTCCATAGGGTAAATATACAAATTTTGGTTGAGATCGGTGAAACGGTATAGATTTGGGCCAAAGGGCCTAAATGCAGGGAATGGAGTGGTCTGTCCGCAATTTCAAGCAGACAGTGTTACTCGCAGGGCACCAAAGGGTAAGAATACGAATTTTGGTTCTGATCGGTGAAACGGTGTAGATTTGGACCAAAGGGCCTAAATGCAGGGAATGGGGTGGTCTGTCCGAAATTTTAAGTGGTCAGTGGTACTCGCAGGGTTCCAAAGGGTAAATATACAAATTTTGGTTGAGATCGGTGAAACGGTGTGGATTTGGACCAAAGGGCCTAAATGCAGGGAATGGGGTGGTCTGTCCGAAATTTCAAGTGGACAGTGTTACTCGCAGGGTTCCAAAGGTTAAATATACAACTTTTGGTTCAGATCGGTGAAACGGTGTAGATTTGTATACATAACAGACAGACAGACAGACAGACAAACTTTGTGCTTTATATATATAGATTATTATTGGCAATAAAATGTTATTGGATACCAATAGACTACGTCTCATACTGTTCCCGAGTACATTGTAGATCAATTCTCTATTATTGAATGGATTCATTTGATAGCAAAATTATGCCATTTACACTTAGGTTAGGCATACCCTAACACGATACGTTATTAAAAAATGTTGATGTTGTTTCTTTCCCTTATTCGAAACGTACCACAAGCTTTCAATTCTCTTTGAAGCCTATCGTTAGCTCTAAACGACCTGTCTTGTTATGCCGATGGTTACTTCACATCTGATGGTGTGGTCCAGCATAAATCTAGTATCCTTCTTACGGCCAATAACAATTATTATTCTATTGTACTTTTGCTTCTAACACAAAGAAGACACGAAAACATGGATCGCGTAACATTTCTGAAATGTTACAGATGCATCTTAGATCTATGTCGGTGATTCCCTTCTTAATTTTGGTGTTTGAACGGAGCTAGGTTATCAGACTCTCCACAGTGGTTGCAGCATACAGTCTCACACAAGAGCAACCTGTGCTTCCACCTATTTGTGCTTGACTACTCCCTTTCATGTGTACTTCTGGATAAGTTGTTTTCCATAAAATATGGTGATTAGACACCTTCGCAATCAACCAGCAAGTTCATTTTGCTTTTCCATACATCCGCTTCAGGCTTAATTCTGAAGTATTCCTTTGGTTCCTAACTAGTAAATCACCGTCTTCATCGTTACCACCATCTTCATCATCATCACCGTAATGAAAACCTCATTCGTTGTACAAACACAAATTACGCACCATGTCAATTCTTGCACTCTCTGTATATATGTGGCACGGTGTCCCTACATGATGATTACTATACTTTGGATGTTCAATCACTGAAAATTGCGAAATTAGCTTCGAGGTTTTCCTATGCCCAGAACACAGAATGCTATGAAAATCAAATGTTCTTAAATACGATGTGTGGGTTATATATAAATATGCAATTGGATTAACTCACGACGGCTACTTGTAGCATTGGCCTTTGAGAATATTTTACGGAAGCTATTCTAACAACTCTACGAGGGGAGTTTCTCTCCGTGTTCCCATATGAATGTTCGAATTGCAGAATAAGAATGTAGAAAAAAAAGGAAAACTTGTGCTCACTGACCTGGTGCAAGTCCTCAAAATGAACACCCCTTTGATGAGTATGGTATCATCGATACCATTTCAGTACCTCAAACCGAAATTAAATTTCTTGGCAGGCCAGAGAATCAAACCCAGACCACAAGGTGATCTCTTTCATTGTCAGCGCAATCTATTGCACGATGCCATGTAATTTCAGCACGAACTATAATAGTACACCTTTTTTTTTCGTATTTTTGGCATTACATTGCCCCTGGTAAGTTAGAGAGATGGTTCGCATACCATAACCAAAGAGCCGAATAGTTCCAAAAACCAACAAACAACCGAAAGAAATACCGACAAGCTGGTAGAAAGACAGACAACAGATTTTGTAATTTTCAGAGCAAAATTGTTTTACAATGAAGAACACTCTTGGTCTCCATACTGTTGAAATAATGAAAATTGTCCTAAAACAATTAGAAGGATTTCATGTCAACTTGCTTATTTTGCCGTATATCTTATGTGTAGGTAAATTCCATGAGTTATTGTTTCAGGCGATGTTGAAAATACGAATAAAAGACATAAATTACCTCAGATTGCGACGGAATATTGTTCAGTTTAAAAACCTGATAAATTTACTAACGCACGTTTCTCGAATTCACATATCCCTGAACAGCACCAATCTAATCAGTTGGTGAATTCAGAATCTTGTTATTGAAATACTGTAGACTATAGCTTTATAGTCCTAATGTAGTTTTTTTGTTCTACCCGAAATTTTTTAGGTTGCTATGAGGAAGGGGATATGGTGAGACAGTTTCCGTGTGGGAATGATATTACGGATAGATGCCCTTCATGACGTCAATCTAATGAGAGGATTTAATGACAAATGAAATTAATGAGGCAAGGTATGAAATGGTTGTGTGTGGTATTTCGAATTCGGTGTAGTCTGACCATGCACGTTAGCGTGTGTAGCTACGTCGGCTGGTTTGTGACATTATGTCAACAAATTTTAAAAAAAAAAATTTAACACTCCTGATTCCATACCGGCCCTGTTACTGTCACATGCATGATTACCAATATGCTTGATTCCATTTTTAGCCTATTTTCAATTTTGAAAAAATAGGCTTATGAGATCACCTTTTGTCCGTGTGTGTGTGTGTGTGTGTGTGTGTGTGTGTGTGTGTGTGTGTGTGTGTGTGTGTGTGTGTGTGTGAGGTGTGTGTGTGTCCTCCCCTAATAAAATCTAAACGGCTGGAGCGATTTCAATGAAACTCGGTAAGTTCATAGCACTATTCCCGGCGACCTCGACCGTGCCCTTAAAATTTTGTTACGTCTCACCAATCCAACATGGCGGCTGTGCGAAATATTTCACTAGCATTCAATATCTCCGAAACTATTACCGATATCGCCCTGAAATTGTGTACGGTGATAAAGGGCACTACTAGAAGTTCACCTATGAGACATTCAAAAACCTGTTGACTACAAAACCAACATGGCGGTCAAGCGAAATTGAGACTTTTAAATAGACATTTCTCGCGATTTAACTATCCAAACGTAATGAAACTTGGTACAGCAAATGTTTATACACATTGTAATGCACTGGAGTCTAATTTAGTTCAATTGTTTACATAACCTCAAAATGGCGGCTGTGCGAAATATTTCACTGACATTCTATATCTCCGAAACTATTACAGATATCATCATGCAATTTTGTACGGTCATAAAGGGTACTGATGCAAGTTTACCTATGTATATTTCATAAACCTGTAAGTACAAAACGAACATGGTGACGAAGCGAATTTGAAATATTTTAATAGACTTTTCTCATGATTTAACTCTCTGAGCGTAGTGAAATGTTGTACAGTAAATGATTTTGCAGATTGTAATGCACTGCCATCTAATTTAATTCAATTGTTTACATAACCTCAAGATGGCGGCTGAGCGAATTTTTAAAATTAAGTTTTTATTCTTGTGTCGTAATCATGCGATCAAAGTGAAAGTTTGCATGATGAAGCTAGGCAATAATTGTCCTTGAATGGTACATAACTCTATGGCCTATACATATAACAATCCTAAATGGCGAGCTTCCGAAATATTTAGACGGTTCTCAATATATATGAATCTTTTACAGCAACCAAACTGATTTTTTAAAATGTTCAGAGAGACTATGAACATATGTTCACCTATAGGACTTTCAGTAACCTGGTGAGCACAAATCCAACATGGCGGCGACGCGAAGTATAAATATTTAAATAGACGTTTCTCGCGAATTAACTATCCGAGTGCCGTGAAACGTTGCACGTTAAATGCTTATACAAATGTTGATCCACTGGCATGTAATTTATTTCAATTGTTTGCATAATCACAAGATGGCTGGTGTGCGTACTTGTAAAATCTCGTTTTTAGCCTATTTTCAATTTTGAAAAAATAGGCTTATGAGATCACCTTTTGTCCGTGTGTGTGTGCGTGTGTGTGTGATTCGTGTGTGTGTCCCCCCCTAATAAAATCTAAACGGCAGGAGCGATTTCAATGAAACTCGGAAAGTTCATAGCATTGTTCTGGGCGACCTCGACCGTGCCCTTCAATTTTTTTTACGACTCACCAATCCAACATGGCGGCTGTGCGAAATATTTCACCAGCATTCAATATCTCCGAAACTATTACCGATATTACCCTGACATTTTCTATGGTGATAGAGGGAACTACTATAAGTTCACTTATGTGACTTTTGAAAACCTGGTTACTACAAAACCAACATGGCGGCCAAGCGAATTTGCGACTTATAAATAGACGTTTCTCGCGATTTAACCAACCAAACGCAATGAAACTTGGTACAGTATATGTTTATATACATTGTAATGCTCCGACATCTAACTTCGTTCAATTGTTTACATAATCACAAGATGGCGGATGTGCGAAATATTTCACCGGCATTCTATATCTCTGAAACTATTAGCGGTATCTCCCTATAATTTTGTACGTAGATAAAGGGCACTACTGGAAAACCATCTATAAGACCTTCAAAAACCGGTTAACTACAAAAATAACATGGCGGCTGAGCGAATTTGAAAATTTTAAATAGACCTTTCTCGCGATTTAATGTTCCAAGCGCACTGAAACCTGGTACAGGAAATATTTATACACATTGTAATCCACTGGTATCTAATTTAGTTCAATTGTTTACATAACCTCAAGATGGCGGCAGTGCGAATTTTAAAATTAAGTTTTTATTTCTTGTGATGTAGTCATGCGATCGAAGTGAAAGTTTGAATAATGAACCTACGCAATAATTTTCCTTTAATGGTACATGACTCTATGGCCTATACAGTTAACAATCCAACATGGCGGCCATCAGAAATATTTAGACGATACTGAATATCTACGAATCTATTTTAGCAATCAAACTGCATTTTTTAATGTTCATAGGGGCTATGAACTTAAGTTCACCTATAGGACTTTAAATAACCTGGTGATCACAAATCCAACATGGCGGCGACGCGAATTATAAATATTCACATGGACGTTTCTCGCAATTTAACCATCCGCGTGCAGTGAAACTTGGTACAGTAAATCCTTATACGAATGTTAATCCACTGGCATCTAATTTATTTCAATTGTTTCCATAACCTCAATATGGCAGCTGTGAAAAATTTTAAAATCTCCTTGTTACTTCTTGTGTCCTAATTATGCGATTGAAGTTTGAATACTACACGTTCACAATAATCTGCATGCAACAGTACATAACTCTAGGACCTACATATATAAAATCCAACATGGCCACCATCCGAAGTATTTAGTCGGTTCTCAATATCTACGAATCTATTACAGCAATCAAACAGAAATTGTGTATGTTGATAGTGGCAATTAACATAAGTAGGATATATGAAAATAGGCTGTATAGTTCTTCACGGAACTACTTGTTAGGATTATTATATCTCGCTGCACCTGCTACATCACTCAAAAAGTAGGGGCAGATGACCTCGTAGTTCCGCCCCTTAAAACAACAATAAATAACCCAACAAGTAGTTCCGTGAAGAATTTCATATATCCTACTTATGATAATTGCCTCTATCAACATACAAAAGTTCAGTTTGATTGCTGTAATAGATCCGCAGATATTGAGAACCGTCTAAAAATTGCGCATGGTCGCCATGTTGGATTTTTATATCTGTAGGTCTTAGAGTTATGTACTGTTACGTGAAGTGTATTGTGTACGTGTAGTATTCAAACTTCAATCGCATGATTAGGACACAAGAAGTAAAAACGAGATTTTAAAATTTCGCACAGCTGCCATCTTGTGGTTATGGAAACAAATTAAAAAATTAGATGCCAGTGGATTAACATTTGTAGAAGGGTTTACTGTACCAAGTGTCACTGCACTCGGATGGTTAAATTGCGAGAAACGACCATGTGAATATTTATACTTCGCGTCGCTGCCATGTTGGATTTGTGATCACCAGGTTATTGAAAGTCCTATAGGTGAACTTATGTTCATAGCCCCAATGAAGATTAAAAAATTTAGTTTGATTGCTGTAATAGATTCGTAGATATTGAGATCCATCTAAATATTTCGGATGGTCGCCATGTTGGATTGTTATATGTATAGACCATAGAGTCACGTACCATTAAAGGAAAATTATTGCAAGGGTTCATTACTCAAACTCTCACTTCGATCGCATGATTACGACACAAGAAATAAAAACTTAATTTTAAAATTCGCACATTCGCCATCTTGAGGTTATAGCTGTATGCCTCTCACCAAGGCGGTCCGGGTTCGATTCCCGGTCAATGCATGTGAGATTTTCGAAGTGAAATGCCATGTCCTGTGGTTCGGAATCCACGTAAAAAGGAGGTCCCGTGGCTCATGATCTCAAGATTAACGGTCACGTTAAACTACAAGCTTCCTTCCTTCCTTCCTTCTTGAGGTTATGTAAACAATTGAACTAATATAGATACCAGTGCATTACAATGTGTATAAACATTTCCTGTACCAAGTTTCATTGCGTTTGGATCGCGAGAAAGGTCTATTTAAAATTTTCTAATTCGCTTGGCTGCCATATTCGTTTTTTAGTTAACCGGTTTTTAAAGTCTTATAGATGAAATTCCAGTAGTTCCCTTTATCTCCGTACAAAATTTCAGGGTGATATCGCTAATAGTTTCAGAGATATAGAATGCCGGTGAAATATTTCGCACAGCCGCCTTCTTGAGGTTATGTAAACAATTGAATGAAGTTAGATGTCGGTACATTACAATGTGTATAAACATATACTGTACCAAGTTGCATTGCGTTTGGTTGGTTAAATCGTGGGAAACGTCTATTAAAAGTCGCAACTTTGCTTGGCCGCTATGTTGGTTCTGTAGTTATCAGGTTTTCAAAAATCACATTGGTGAACTTCTAGTAGATCCCTTTATCACCGTGAAATATTCCAGGGTGATATCGGTAATAGTTTCGTAGATATCGAATGCTGGTGAAATATTTCGCACAGCCGCCATGTTGGATTTGTGGGATGTAACAAAATTTAAAGGGGACGGTCGCGGTGGCGTGGAATAGTGCTATGAACTTACCGAGTTTCATTGCAATCGCTCCAGAGGTTTAGAAGTTATTAGGGGGGGCACACACCATATCACACACACACGCACACACAGACAGACACACGGACAAAAGGTGATATCATAAGCTTATTTTTTCATAAATGAAAATAGGCTAAAAAGTATGCAACTTCTTGTATCCTTGTTGCAGATCTGGTTCATGTACGTCCAAATATCATGTTTGATACGTCTTCGGTGTGTTTCATTAAGGTGTGACTTTCCCACTATGGTATGTTTGTGCTCCCCAGGCACAAAAGACGTTATGAGCACGGCAAACCACAAGCATATGACAAAATATTGGCTCCAGTGCGCCTAGTGTCCAGGCTCTGCGCTCAGTACTAAACGGACTGCAGCACCCCGTCAAATGGACAGTGCTTGTGCGACTAAGCGCTGCAGTGCTAGTGTGATCTCGTGCTGCACTGCTCAGAAATAGGCAGAATAGGGCTGCGCTTCACCTGCTAGCACTGCTTCACCTTGCCCATTGCACGGCCCTGGTGCACACACACGGACAAAATGTGATCTCATAAGCCTATTTTTTTTAATGGAAATCGGCTAAATACGAGATTTTAAAATTTCGCACAGGCGCCATCTTGTGGTTATGAAAACAATTCACTTTGATTGCTGTCATTGATTAGTTGACATTGAGAATCGTCTAAATATATCTAAATATGTGTAGACCATTGAGCTATGCACTATTAGATGACGATTATTGCGTACGGTAGGTTCATTGTTCAAACGTTGGCTACGATCGCATGATTAGGACACAATAAATTAAAACTTAATTTTTAAATTTCACACAGGCACCATCTTGCGGTTATGTAAACAATTGAGCTGAATAAGATATCAGTGCATTACAAGGTGTATAACATTTGCTATACCATTTGATGGCGCTCGGTTTAATCGCGAAAAAAAAAGATCTATTTTAATGTATCAACTTCGCTTGGCCCCCATGTTCGTTTGTTACTTAACAGGAATTTTGAGAGTCCCATCTAGTAGTTCATTTTATCACCGAACAAAATGTCAGGGTGATATCTGTAATAGTTTCGGAGATATGGAATGCCAGTGAAATATTTCGCACAGTCGCCATGTTGGATTGGTGAGCTGTAATAAAATTTGAAGATCGCGGTCGGGGTCGGACAAAATAGTACTATAACTTTACCGAGTTTCATTGAAACCGCTCCAGCCGTTTATATTTTATTAGGGGACACACACACATACGCACACACACGGACTAAATGTGATGTCATAAGCCTATTTTTTCATAGATGGAAATAATAAAGAAAGCTTTTCATTCGGTCTACGCGAATTTCGTGTTGACCGACTGAATAACTTTCTTCATTAGAAATAACCATCACTGAAAAATGGCTTCTATCACTACTAAATGAAAATAGGATACCAAGTAAACGAAAAGCAAGAACGGGAGGTTTCATTTAGGAAAGAAATACTCTTATTGGTCACAAAGGAGTGAAAGTTTGGTGTGTAGGTTACACTCTGCCTTATATGGCAACACTGCGAGAAGGTGAGTTCGATTCCCATCTTAGCTATCTTAGAGTGTTTTTCTGGGGTTTCCCACTTCCACTCCAGGAAAATGCGTGGATAGTCCCTAAGTCAAGGCCATTGCCAACTCCAAAAATAACAAAGTTTATCAGACTTCAACTACATGTGACTGATGAACAATAGGCTATGTTCCAAACCCCTATATGAAGCAACAAGAAATATTTCGAATCAATGGGATCCATCGTATTGATTTTAGGAAACATGTTTCTAACGTAGGCTACAATATGACCGCGATCGAAACGAGCAAGGTGCCTTGCCCTGTCTGATGGGGCACGCGCTCAGATTGAAATCATTATGTTGATTATTATTGATATTTCAAGAAGTAATTATCCTATGTTTGAATAAATAATTGGCCTGGAATTACATATGGCCCAGCATAGTCAGTTCACGGTCACCTTCCATGCTTGTCCGGGAAGCGGGCAAATAGACACTTCCATAACGTTATTGACGAGATTCTTTTGTGAAATAACGGAATCAATTTCTCCGCTTAGAATAATGTTACTGATAGCGCATAGCTGGTAAAAATCGCATGTATACCGTTATTAGACTTATAACGTTGTTGGTGGGTTCGCATTTCAAAATAACTGAATTCATTTTTCTGCCCTGAATAACGTTATTGATAGCGTATGGCTGGTAAAATTCGCTCGTATACCGTTACTAGACTTATAACGTTATTGGTGGGTTCACATTTCTAAATAACGGAATTATTTTTCTGCCATGAATAACGTTATTGACAGCGCAAAGCTCGTAAATATCGCTCGTATACCGTTACAAAGCTTATAACGTTATTGGTGGGTTCACATTTCTAAATAACGGAATTAATTTTTCTGCCCTGAATAACGTTATTGATAGCGTATAACAGGTTAAAATCTCTCGTATACCGTTACTAGGCTTATAACGTTATTAGTAGGTTTGCATTTTGAAATAACCGAATCGATCACTCTGCCTGAATAACGTTATTGATGGCGCGCAGCGGGTCAAAATCGCTGTCATACCGTTACTAGACTTATAACGTTAATAACGGGAGCACATTTTAAAATAACGGAATCTTTTCCTCTGCTTGTTATAACGTTAATAGCACAAACCAGGGAAAATAATAACCCCTTATTTCGTTGCCGCACTATAAACGTTATTCATATACCATTTGTTTTGGGTACGGAAGTAGTAACGTAACAAAAATTAATTCGTTATTTCTGACAATTCTGTTACGTTATGAAGCCTTGTCAAAAAGGAACTTTTCTCACAGGAGTTAAATTATACAATAAACTAACCCAGTATATAAAATTGACCCCCAAAATAAAAAACTTTTGAAAGCTGATCTGCAGTGCCATTGTTTTTACTCTGTAGTTGAATATCTTAGCCTATAGGAGCGATGAAATCTATACTTATATTTTACTTTTCTATTTTAATTGCAATACCTAGCTGTAAGTTGTTGTATTTATAGAATTAATTTTTCATATTGTGATAATAGAGTAAGGTGTAAATAGTTGTCCAATAAGATTGTATCTCTTAAGATCTGTTATTATAATATGTTATAAATAGTTATTGTATTTGTAATATATACCTGTAAGGTCTTTTATTTTATAGATGTAATTTCTGACATGTCCTATATTAAAAATGTATTGTATACATGAAATTGATCAAATGGATAAATAAATAAAAAAACAATCTAATCTAAAAGGGTATCAGTGTTTCCTTGTTAACGACTGGCGACTCAAACCTGCTGACCAATAGCATGTTTGCTCTACTGTATCACTTTTTGACTTTTAAAGTCGCACATTTTTCAGGATTGACAGAATATAATAATAAACAAAGTACCAACATACGTAAAGACAAGTGATTATGTCACGATAAAATCTTTAATAAAACAAGTATTGACTAGGCGGAACCATAAAAAACTTTGTTTATTACTACTGTATCACTCCACGTGGAGAGCCTGCTCGTTTGTCAGGTCTCAAGTGTTGCGCGCAGTTCTCTCCAGTCTCACTGCTTGCTCTCAGTGGAGAGTTGATAACAGTGTGGCTCACGCTGGGGAAAATCCTGGTCCACCCAGACTTGGAATGTAAACATGTCCGCCCAGCTGGTTTTCAAAAGCGAACCTGCTGTTAATGAGAAAAGTGAAACAATTATACTGTTTCGCAGTGCAAGATGTTATAAATGTAGTCTGCCATATTACGCTGTCAGGGTACAGAGTCTTCTATAATAGAATTTATACGAGGGTTGGGGCAAAATTCATGGCAACTTTTTTTTGTCTTGTAGATATGTGAACGGAGCACAAATGTATATGTGTCATGTGGAAGTTCTGCAGGCATAGTTTGTATGCAGAACAACAGATGGCTCTGTGATAGCTGGTAGTAGCGCAGCGAGGGCTGTGAAATCTGCCAGTTGGTGAGTGTCGTGCGAGATGGAAGTAACCCTTGTTGAGCCGCACGCTTACATCAAAATAGCCGTTCTCCGAGGGAAAAATGCGATGGAATGTCACAGTGAATTAGTGGAAGCCCTTGGGAATAATGCCCTACCATACTGTACAGTAGCACAGCAAGGACGTGTGTCAACCAGTGATGAGCAACGTTCGGGACGACCTGTGAGTGTGCAGACCGACGTGGCACGAGCCCCCATCGAGCAACTCCTGGATGAAGACAGACGATGGACGCTACTGGAGTTAGAGAGGGCAAGTGGCATCGAGAAACGCACTATCCACTGGATATTGCGTAATGAGCCTCAACTACACAAAATTACATCGAGGTGGGTACCGCATGCACTGGTGGGTGCGCTGTGCAATATGCTCCGACCACCTTGCACGCTGGCAACAGGACGGCGATCACTTCTTGTCACAAATAATCGCAATCGATGAATTTTGGGCCAGGGCATACGAACCGAACTGAAACGTCAGTCCGCGGAGTGGCGACATGGTGGATCACCAAGGAGGCAGAAGTTCCGTCAGAATCCTTCCCCAGTCAAATTGATGGTGATCGTCGCGTATGACGTCAGGGGTGTCATTGTTTGCCACTTTGTTCCACATGGCAAAACAGTGACGGCTAAGTACTCCAGGGACTTCCTGGTGCGACAGGTACGACGTGGCGTTCGGGAGAAACGTCCGGATCTTGTGGACAGTGCAATAATCCTGCATGACAATGCAAGACCACATACATCAGGGTGTGTAGGGCAGCTACTGCGACGTTGGGGATGGGAAGAATCGGAGCACCCACCGTACTCTCCCAATATTTCTACCGGTGACTTTGATCTCATTCGAAAGATTAAGTAACCACTACGTGGTAGGCAGTTTGCAACACGAGAGCCATTGTTAATGCTGTGCGCCTACAGGTGACCCGATTCACACATGGTGCGGCAAATGCTGAGGCAGATGGTATTCAGCGCCTCCCACATAGTTGGCAGCATGTGGTGACAGTAGCAGGGGATGACTTGGAGGGTCTTTAGGCACAGGTTTGTCATGTCAACTGTATGTGTACTGTGTTGTCATTCTTTTGCACCGTGAGGGCCATATTGCCCTGTATACTACCGTAATAAATTAAATTAGTGTGTTACAATATTTCAGTGCTATTCATTGTCCACACATGTAGTTAACACCTTGTCCTTCCATCTGTATATGTCACATTTTCCAACCGGACTGGTATCTTCATGAAAAAAAAAATTAGTTGCCCTGACTTGTGCCCCAACCCTCGTATATTCTCGGCCTGTTTTGTCATTTATTTTTTAATATTGTTAAATGGCTAAACAGCCTCATCTATGGGCCCAGCCGTGGTACAAACACTGAAAAAAAAAAAAAAAAAAAAAAAATGGTGAAGAAGAAGAAGAAGAAGAACGACATTTTGCAGAACAAAAGTATAATACGATGTTTCAGAGTGAAGGATTGAGTACATTGGATATGTATGTCATTAATGTACGTGGAGCAATAGCCGGAGGCAAGCACAACAGAGGTGTTGATTTTTCGTTGATGGCGAGATCTCGCAGCAAGAAAAATTGAATCAGCAGGGCAGACATTGTGGAAAAGTTTCTTTTCTTAATGCATTTGTAGTGTTTTTGTTCAATACTGCATGTACAATTGAATTGATAATTCAGTAAATAGAGTAACATAAAACATGTCATTGTTTTAGTAATACAGAATAGCCTACCTATTTGTTTTAGTTCATTTTTGAAGTCATTCTGTATTATCCGACATTTTCAGTGATCCGACTTACTCCAGGTCCAGTTTAGGTTGGATAATCGAGACTCTACTGTACCTGTAAATCTATGTAAATAGAATAAGATTTTTGCCTGTACATTAATCAGAAACACATATGTTTGTGTCCAGAAGATATCTGTCTATATGACACGTACTATCTAGATAAAGTAATGCAGCCATTTCATTATTGAAACATAGCGTGGGAGTTTATAGCATGCTCTAAACATGAAATCTCCAATCAGGTTTGTGGAAATGTTAGACATAAAGTTGTAACAGGATTTATCCTATTACAGGTTCTCACCCTCAGGTTTTGTCGTTTTCAGGCACTTAACAATTATTTTTTCATATTTTATTATAAACCCCAAACAAACCCCGCGGCACTACAGCCCATGAAGGGCCTAGGCCAACCAAGCGGCCGCTGCCCAGCCATTTAGCCTGCAGATTTTGGGGTGACGCGTGGTCAGCACGTCAGTTCCCCTCGGCCGTTGATCTTGGTCTCCGTGACCGGGGCGCTGCCTCATTGTCAGACAACTACTCAATTGTCCTCATGAGGCTGAGTGCACCCTGTTTCAGCCCTCACGTCTTCTAAAATCCCTGACGGAGCCGGGAATCGATCTTGGGGCCTCCGGGTGCGAAGCAGCTGCGCTACCCCCAACACCACGGGGCCGGCTATATTTTATCATACTGTATTGGGGTAAAATCTGTGCATGTCTGTGTAGTGATTATTATCAATATTGTGGCATGATCACTTTTTTGGATGATTCGCGCAGTAGATACAATATCGGTTTTAGATATTTGATATTACAGTTAAGTGGGATATTTCAAGTATTATTATGTTAGGACAGGAATAATTATTACTAAATAAAGTAACTATTTCATTTTGTATGTGGGTATCAACTTTATTTGTTAAGTACCGGTAATTCCGAAGACAGTGTTAGAGTCGTGGTGGTGTAAATGTGGGGACATGATAATATAAAATGGCCACCTTTTTGTCTGGGCTAAACATCTCATAGTGGCAGAGTTTACTAATTTCCATGACATCAAGTAACAATACAGAGGTGAAGAAAAACAAGATATATGAGCTGAAAAACATTAATCTTAGAAGAATTGTTGGAATTACAAAAGCAAGTCTGAGGAATGTTTGGGGTTCAACAGTAGTCAATAAGGCCTTAGAGGGATGGTCAAATGCTAAGGAATGCAATAGTGTTCTTGAGAAATTGAAGCCCAAGCTCATCCAGTCTCTTAAAAGAAAGCATCTTGTGGAAGTCAACGGTGCTCTAATACGCAGCGTACAAGCCGTAGGCCCACGGTATTAATGATAACCAAAATCATCCGCCACAAAAATCGATATCATGTTCCCAGCAAGTGCACTCTTGTAAGCGATTATTTAATAAATTCATCATATTTTTATTAGTTCCTTTCCATGTAGTGTGATTCATGTAGCAAGCACATTACCTTGCGATCCTGGAATAGTGAGGTATTATAGGTTACAGAAGTGGTTTAGGAAATTCTCAATCTTTTATGTGTCTTGCTATTTTAATATACCGGCACAATGAATAATTATAAGAGATTTACTTATGATTTTAATTCCGTAACTTGTAGTTCTATCCTCTGTACTACTGTATTATCAGGGGCTGATGGCCTTGCTGTTCCACCCCTTAAAACAACGATAACTAATCATAAGAATTGGACTAAACTAAGTTAGCGTTTAGTTTTGTTTTTTTTCTGCTATTTTTATGTAGGATAAATAATGAATGAAATTTATGATTTTAATTTTTCACATATTTTCCCCCCTAGGTTCTGTCTTTTGCTCTACTGTGTTGTCATGGGCTCAACTGAATTATTGTTACATGTTGTAAATAATTTTTCTTAATTTTGTATTGTCGAATGTGGACGAAAACTATTACATAATTTTGAGTAAGTCTTCATACAATTCTTTGCACTGATAATATAAGCCCATTTTGGAAATATAACACACCATTGTTTATCTCATAATGTCTGTTTGGTGGTATGGATTTTAATGTTCACCAACTAATTATTTGTTTACTCAGTTGATAGACAAAAATGTGCAATTAGGAATGGGTGGCCTTCTGCCGTGTTCGAATTCTACGGCACTCTTACTACGAGATATTTCTCTTCGTTTGATGTAGAGAGTTAGTTGTAAGATTTAATTTCATCCACACTCACCTATTTGAAGCGAAAACGACTCATCTAGATGTACCAACAGTTAATAGCAATGTGATCATCAAAGGGCACCAGCATTACAGGTTTCCTATCACTAGAATAACTCATTTTGTGGGTGTATTTCTTTGACATAAGTCATAGTTTGTCTGTGTTGAATTGTTGATTATATTCAAGCTTTTTTTCCACTTTTCAATACAACTTTTTTTTTCTTTTACATTAGTGGTAGTACATGTTTTGATCTAAACAGACCTTCTTTAGCTAAAATCTCTTATACATAAAATTGTTATACAATTACATTACTTTGCAACATATGTTCATTTTCCATTTAGATACAAAAAAACACAATTTACTCTATTTTCGTCTCAACCTCATGCAAGTTCATCAAACATTCAAAAATTGCAAGAATGATTCCCATTCTTGAAATTCAATCAAAGTCAACACAAGAAAAATTACATATGCTGCCAAAATCGCTTCCTTAGTCGTAACATATTATTATATGGACTAGACCTCAATTTGGGGCTTTCTCAATAATTTTATTTGCTCCTGACAAACAACAATTTTAATCTAATGGCACTTATTTTAGACAAGGAATAATATTCTAAAATATTTTAAGTGCATTTTTTAAGTTTTTAACCTTTTTAAAAAATTTAAGTTTTGTATTTAATCATTGTAAAGCAAATGACTGTGGGTTTTTTTTACTTACATATGTTGCAAAAATTTGTTATTGTATAAGAATTTTACTTATAAGAGATTAAAGCTGAAGAAGGTCTTTATAGACCGAAACATGTACTACCACTAGTGTAAAAAAAACATTGTATTGATAAGTTGAAAAAAGCTTGAATACAATCATTTTGTGAGATCTAGAAATATTGATCTGGTGGAGACAGTGAAGGAGCACTCAGTGCTGTAACCTAACATTTGTGGATTACAGAGACTCCTTCTTGTTTCTTTCTATTAATTTATTTAGTTATTTTGTGGTGCCACCGCAGAATGTCTTATGTGTTTTGGCCATAGAGATTCTCGGCGATGGTCTGGCTATTGCTGGTAGGTGGCTGTGCAAAATAACCAGGTGGCCTTGGCAGATTGGCAAAAGGTTCCTTGGCATGGTGATGTTGCCATGGGAATGAGCTGTTGTGAGTGGGAATTCAGGCAAGATGGAGGCTAGTTGGAGATAAAAGAAAATTGTGTATGGAACCTAGTTTTTTTTTTAATGATGGATTGAATTACTCGTAGTGTGAAGTGTTGATTTTGTGTGGGATGCCAGGCAAGGTAATGGAAGATTGCCTGTATTAATAAATTGTGTGTAAATTTTGTAAGTTGGTGTCCTGTTATTTGTGATATCATATTAGCAAGTATATTGCCCCACGAACCTGAAGTGGCAAGCATAATAATTATTACAATATCGCCCAACTGTGGGGCATATTGTTGTTGTTGTAGGTTATAGAGATAACCTCAATAGTAGGGACAGAAGTTTCATATTATAATTATTACAATGGCGCCCAACGTGTAAGCAAGAATTAATGAATTACACAAAGACAGGAGCACGAATAATGAAATAAGAAATATGGGGGAAAACAAGTTGAGTTTTGAAGCTGAAGCTGAGATGATAGCCATAGTGAAGAGGATCTTAGAGGTGCAGGATAGGATGATCAACCGGCTGAAGGCTGCGAAGGAGAAAGAGAAGTTGGAGCAGGAGGAGAAAGGCAAGTTGGAAGAACAGAGAGTGGCGTTCATATGTGTTGTAGAAGAGAAAGTTGAAATGGTGGAATTTGTGAGTGTGTCTGTGAAGGAGGAGAAAGAGGAGAAGAAATGTGAAGTACGTGATGCTAGGGGGCGTAAAGAAGTGGAAAAGATAAGGTCAAGGAAGCTTGATGAGGTCAGTGAGCATATGTCTGGGAAGCTTGACAAGGTCAAAGAGCAGGTGATTAGCATATGCATTGTAGATGAGAAAGTTGAGATAGTCGAATCTGAGAGCATGTGTGTAGAGGAAGAGGGGAAGATCTATGAAGTACTTGATGCTAGGGGGCATGAGATAAATGATCAAGAAGATAAGGCGAGGTTGTAGAGGAATATATTGGAGAGACAATAGCAAGCGAAGAAGAGAGAGCAGTTGTGGAGGTAGACACAGAGTTCACCGCCGACGTAAAAGGAGAGGACATCAAATGGAGGAGGAGAATAAAACTGAAGACAAGGAGGAAGATGATATAGAACATAACGTGAAGAAGCGTAGGAGGAGAAAGATGAGGATACACAGGAGAACAAGTTGGAGGAAGAAATCGACCAGATGGAAGGCAAAGAGAAGGAGTAAGAAGAGGAAGAGATGTCCAGCAGATCGAGATAAGAGAGTGAAGGATCAGAAGAAGAAAAAGGAGAAGATAAAAGGGATAAAGGCAAAGAGAAAAGAATTGCTAAGCAAGATAAGGCAGATGAAGAAAAAGAAGGGAAAGGAGAAGAAGGAGAAAATGAAGGCGGAAGGCAAGTGGCTGACGCCCAAGCACAAAGCAGACCGTGCGCGTGCTTAGGCCCTGCTGCAGGCTCGAATTGCCCGTGGCATGGAGCTGCCTGCGTCGGACGACCGCAAGGCTTATCGACCCGGCATCAGGATACGGCCCCACAAGACCAAGCAGCAGCAAGCCACTGCCGACCAAGAAGAACAGAAGATGGAGGTGGAGGTGGAGGTGGAGATTGTGGACCAAGTTCCCCTGCCATCAGAGGGCAGCATGGAACACAAGAAGGAAAGGAAGAAGCAGAAGAAACTGGAACAGAAGAAAGAGGCAGCCGAGATTGAAGCAGGAGAAGCACCTGCAGAAGGAGACGATGCTGAAGGAGATAGACCAAAAAAAGAGATGGAAGAAGAAGGAAAAGACTCGAAGACGAAGATGATTATGATGACGGCACAGACAGGTCTGATGACGATTCTGCTATTTCTTCTGACCATGATATTGTTGTCGGATTTTTCCGATGCCGCAGGAATGTCTGATAGACTCGATCAGATAGCTTCCGCTACTCTATCAGAAGAAAATATTCATGCTGGTGTTTCTGGTGAACCTAGAATAATTGTTTCTGCGATTATAGTGCCAATGGTTGTTCTGACTATCATGTATATTTGTTCAGTTTGTTATTTTTGTCTTAGTGTTTGCTTTTTTTTTATTCCTTTTTAATTTATGTTTTTGTTTGAGGGTTGAGAGTGAATTTCTAACCTTCAGTTAGAAAGTCTCTCTCAAGGGGGCGTATCTGTAACCTAACATTTGTGGGTTACACAGACTCCTTCTTGTTTCTTTCTATTAATTATTTAGTTATTTTGTTTTTATCGGGTTGCCAGCCATGGCCACAATGGTAGACCACCGCAGAATGTCTTATGTGTTTTGGCCATAGAGATTCTCGGTGTTGGTCTGGCTATTGCTGGTAGGTGGCTGTGCAAAATAACCAGGTGGCCTTAGCAGATTGGCAAAAGGTTCCTTGGCATGGTGAGGTTGCCATGGGAATGAGCTGTTGTGAGTGGGAATTCAGGCAAGATGGAGGCTAGTTGGAGATAAAAGAAAATTGTGTATGGAACCTTTTTTTTTTTTTTTTATGATGGATTGAATTACTCTTAGTGTGAAGTGTTGATTTTGTGTGGGATGCCAGGCAAGGTAATGGAAAGTTGCCTGTATTAATAAATTGTGTGTAAATTTTGTAAGTTGGTGTCCTGTTATTTGTGATATCATATTAGCAAGTATATTGCCCCACGAACCTGAAGTGGCTAGCATAATAATTATTACAATATCGCCCAACTGTTGTTGTAGGTTATAGAGATAACCTCAATAGTAGGGACAGAAGTTCATATTATAATTATTACAGTGCTAATGATGTAGTTGATTGTTGAAAGTAATGATTAATTAAATACTTTTACAGGCTAAATTTGTGTTAGAAAATTAAATTTATCTGTAGTTTGATGAGAATATAAGTAAACAAATTTTCATACATTGATCATGTTCAGAGAATAGAATTCTGCCAAATGACAAACGATTTCCTAGAATAATTATGCTTGATATGAACCCTGAAAGATTTATGTTACATTGTGTATGTTGTTCTACTCTCACACATATTAAGAGACTCTGTCAAATAATCCCATCAACAGGTTTTTATGGGGTTTATTTGCACAGTAATCCGAAACTGACAGTATGTCGGTTTGCCATTAGGGACTGCTATAAATCAAGGATGTTTGGTGGTGGTAATTGCAGAACATTAAGACTATCTGCCCCTCAATTGCTTTTAGTGGTCATTTGAAAATATTTTAGTCTTTCTTCCACTGAGTTTTCTACTGATTTATAATTTGAAACCTACCATTGTTTAGCCGTCATTTAAGTGAGTTTTTACACAGCCTTTCTAAATTGACTTATAGATGGTCCCTGTGTTTTGCATGCATAAACCTCTCTTGTATAATCGTACATATACACTCACTGGGGAAAAAAACACTTAAGAAAATTACTAAAAACGAACTTTAAATGCAAATTAAAAAGTAATTTCAGAAATAATATTGTTGGAACTGTTTTCATTTTAAAGATTACACATTAATGAACTGAATATTCAAAATTCACATGTTCTGTACAAATTTTGACACCGTAATTTTGTCACACTAAGAAAAATACACTTCACTTAGGCCTACTTGACTTAATTCCTGTTGCTCCTCTCAGAGCATAGGGCTTCTGTGAAACACTTCCATCGAGTCCTGTTGTTGGCCAACTTCTTCATCTCACTCCATGCCTTCCCCATTTGCGGGCATTCTTCCTCGATCGTCCTCTTCCAGGTCTTCTTCGGACGACCTCGTTTTCGGGACTCTTGTGGGTTCCAATCAAGTGCAGTCTTCTCAGTGGTTCCGGCAGACCTCCTTAGGGTGTGGCCTATCCATCGCCACTTTCTCTCCTTTATTTGTATATCTATTTTCTGCTGGTTAGTTTCCTCTCATAGATCTTCATTTGATATGACATCCGGCGATCTTCGATTGATGCTGCGTCTCAAGAAACGATTCAGGAAGACTTGCAGTTGGTCAGTAATCTTCTTGGTGATTTTCCAGGTTTGACAACCATAAAGTAGGATGGACTGAACATTTGTGTTAAAATGTCGCAGCTTCATCTTCCCTGAGATGTTTCTGTTTTTCCAGATGGGATACAGTTGAACAAAGGCCACTTTTGCTTTCCTGATGCGACTCTTAATGTCTCCTCCAGTTGCAGTACAATACTCCCAAGTCAGCCTGGAATCAGGGAATTGAAGAACAACTGGTGGCAACAGAAAGCTGAGGAGCTTCACCATTATACTGTTGCCCGAAATCTTCGGAACTTCTATGAGGGGATTAAAGAGATCTATGGTCCGATTCATTCCTCTATTGGTACTCTAAAAGCAGCTGATGGAACTACTACACTTACTAACTCCGAAGACATCCTGGAGCGCAGGAAGGAACATTTCTCTACTCTCTTAAACCAAAGCTCCACTGCTGCAGAAGATTTCCTACAAGATGTGCCACACCTTCCTTCTCAACCTTGGATGGTGATGCCTCCTGCAAATCAAGAAGTCTGTGAGGCTCTTGATAGGCTGAAACCTAGAAAAGCTCCTGGAACAGACAACATCCCACTAGAACTAATTCAAGCTGGAGGCTTACCTCTAAAGACAAGGCTCTTCTCCCTGATACTGTCGATTTGGGAAACCCATAGAGTACCCAGTGACCTCAAAAATGCCAACATCGTCACTTTATTTTAAAAAGGAGACCATAGCATATGTGGCAACTACCGGAGCATTTCCTTGCTATCTATAGTAGGAAAAATACTCGCTAGAATACTACTGAGCTGCCTTCAAGTCATCTCTGAGAGGACTCTTCCAGAGTCTCAGTGTGGTTTCCGTGCCTCCAGAGGCACTGTTGACATATTTTGCGCACGACAACTTCAAGAAAAATGTAAAGAACAACAGAAGGACTTTTCTTGTGTTCTACGACCTGGAAAAGACATTTGATTCTGTCCCAAGACCTGTGATGTGAGAGGTACTGAGACGCTTTGGTTGTCCCGATCAATTTGTGGAACTGGTGCGAGTACTTCATGATGGTATGACTGGACAGGTTCTCCATCAAAATAACATCTCAGAAGCATTTCCAATCACCCATGGTTTGAAACAGGGGTGTGTCCTAGCTCCAACTCTCTTTGCTTTGTACTTAGCTGCCATGCTGTAGGAGACATCGAGCAAACCAGGAGTAGATATCATATATCGCTATGATGGAGGTCTCTTCAACTTGGCTAGGCTTCGATCACATCTTACAAGTGTCACTAAGATAACTGAAATGCACTATGCGGATGACACTGCATCACCTGCCCTTACACCTGAAGACTTACAACAATCAGTTATAGCTACAATTATAGCATGTGATCGTTTTGGCCTCACCATCAATCCAAGCAAAACAAAGGTTCTTGCTCAGCTGCCTGCAGAATTCAACATCTCCATCGCCAACACAAATTTGGAACAAGTAGACCATTTTACATATCTAAGGAGCATCTTATCTATGAACTGTACTTCTGAACAAGATATAGAAAACAGGCTTCGAGCTGCTCATGTCGCATTTGATCGATTATCACTCTGTGTCTTTAGAAACAAAGATCTTACAATTCGCACGAAACTCATGGTATATCAGGCAGTGGTCATCTCAACTTTACTTTACGGATGTGAAACGTGGACGTTATATCGCCGCGACATCAGAAAACTGGAGCGTTTTCACCAGCAAAAGCTCCGTTCGATCATGAATATTAAGTGGGATGACTATGTATCCAATCTTGCTGTCCTCGTGAAAGCGTGTACCAAGAGTGTAGAAGCTATCATCTTTGGTCATCGACTAAGATGGACAAGACATGTTCGCCGCATGAATGACACCAGTTGCCACGCCAATTCCTCTACGGTGAACTGTGCTCTGGTAAAAGGCCACAGGGTGCACCTTTAAGGCGCTTCAATGACCAGCTGAAACAAACCTTCAAGTTGACAGAAATTAACCCTCTAACTTGGGAAGCACTGGCTGAAGATCGTGTACTTTGGAGGCAAACTATATCTGCTTCAGTAAATCATTTTGAACAGGAACGTCGCAGACTGGCAGAAATGAATCTACTCCAACGCAAGCTTCGTCAAACCCGTCCATGCTCTCCTCCAACAATAAGATGTTCACTCAGTATGTGGCCGCATGTTCCATGCAAGAATTCCGCCTGTTTAGTCACCAGAAATTCACTCATAAATGCCCTGATTTTGGAAGAGTATAGTCAGAAAAATTGTATACTCGGAAAGTAGCTGCAGCCGCCGACGACGACTCCCCCCAAGATAGAGGAAGGAGTATACCTGTTCTATGTCTTTATCGTATATAGACAATTTTCCATCAATCTGTGAGTTGACCCTCTGCGGCCTCTGCCTCTTCCTTCAACCGCTCAAGCTTCTCTTTTATATCTTTGAACCTATGGGCCAAAAGGCAGATGTCATCTGCAAACTCTAGGTCTTCTAATCTATCTTGCAAGCCCCACTGAATCCATCTTTTTAATCTGTATTCACTCTTCTCATTACACTGTCCAACAGAGTGTCGGAGAAAGAATGCAAGCTTGTCTCGAACTTCAGATGTCAAGTCTATAGGTTCGATGAGATCGCCATTATGCAAAAGTTGACATCTATAGCCTTCATACATGTCCTTTATAAGATTTAGAATTTTCCTCACAGATGCCTCCTCTGCCTTTCTTGCCTGCTCATCCACCCACTGTACGTGATCTATCCTTATACTTCTCTTCACGTTCCTATCCGTTTCTGCATGTTCCTTCCGTGCTGCCACCTTTTGCTGTCTTGCTTTACTCATATTGAACTTTGCCTTTGCTTGTTTTCTGTTCTCTATTTTGTCCCAAGTACCATCATACATCCATTCCTTCCTAGAATAATTATAGAATCCAAGTTTACATCCTTAATGTTTTCCCATGCCAATTCAACATTTAAGTCCAATTCTGGTGCAGATTCTACAGCAGACTCTAATCTTGGTTCTGATTCTAAATCTACAGCAAGAAATTCAAAGCGATCTCTTAGTTCTGTCTGGAATTCTTTCCTTTTATCTGCATCTTGCAATTTCCCTACATCAAACTTCTTGTTTCGTCTTTCAAATTTATGTCCGCTAGCCACGATTTTCATTTTGAATTCTGCAACTACCAAGTGGTGATCACTTCCAATGTCTGCTCCTCTTTTATTTTTTACATCAGTCAATGATCTTCTAAACTTTCTACTTATGGCAATGTGATCTATCTGATTCTCTGTATCATGGTCTGGTGATACCCATGTAACCTTGTGACACTGTTTGCGTGGGAACCATGTGCCCCCCCCCATAACTAAGTCATAGCTGGCACAAAAGTCAGTGAATAGTTCCCCATTTTCATTTAATTTGCCAACACTATGTGCCCCCATAATTGTTAGAACCAACCTTGGCGTTCAAATCTCCCATCACCATAATAATATCTCTCTTTCCCACTTTCTTTATAGTCTCATTTAACTGGCCGTAATAATCTTCCTTTTTCTCTGTATCAGACATATTTGTGGGAACATAACATTGTATAACAGTTACATTCTGAACATCATCATCATCATCATCTTGAGCAGTTTCCGACCGCTGGTCGGGTCTGCTTGAAACATAAGCCTCTCCATCGTTTCCTGTCCATCCACCATCTCTCGTCTTTCACTGTGTCCCAGCACACTCCTCTTTCCTCCAAACTCTTCTTAACTCCTTTTGTCCATCTGTCCCTTGGTCTTCCCCTTGGCCTCCTTCCCTTCATTTCCATTCCAAACATATTCTTCGGTATCCTCTCCTCTCTCATCCTCCTCACATGTCCATACCATTGTAGCCTAGATCGCTCTATTCTATTTTGCAATGGTTCCTCTCTTACCATCTCTCTGACTCTCTCATTCCTTACTCTGTCCATTCTTGTTACTCCTACCCTACTCCTCTGGAACTTAATCTCCACTGCTCGTATTTTATTCTTGTCCCTTTCCTTGCCAGGGTTATGGTGAAGCTACGTTAGGCCTAGCAAGCCAGTAGTGGATATGGAACTGCTTTTAAAACGGGAACAGGAGACATTCCGAACAAGTGTTTAAAATCTAGCCATCATTAGTCTTTCCAAGATGGGCTTCCAGCTTACAAGGCTCTTTCTTCCATGCGGTTTTGCTCAATAGCAATCCAACTCCCTCTCTATGCTCAGCGTCTTCCCCCGTTTGGCCAGGAAAAGGAATGTGCTCCTATCTAGAGTTTGTATCTCTCCATAATATGGCCACCGTACTTCACTTACTCCAAGAATGTCCAGCCTGTATGATTCCATCAGCTTTGCCAATTGTCTCAATCTACTACTCTCTCTCAAAGTTCTGATGTTCCAAAAAACAATTCTCGTTTTCCATTTCATGCCAAAGTTTGTCAACTTTTTTCCCATCTGATTTCATTTCACTTCAGTTTCTTTAATAATGGTTGTGTGAGATATTAGCCCACAGCAGCCCGATCATGGTGGTGGGGCTGCCTCCAAGCTTGCTGTTTTTCTGTTGGGGTTGTCTCCCTTAGCCTTTGTAGGTCTCCCTACGACTGCAAGGCAGCAGTTTAGAGTGGTTAGTCTGCGAGAGCTATTTTATTTCACTCAAGTCCGCCGATAAACCGATGAGGACCCTCCTATCCGCCACATGGGACGCGCCTCGTAGGAGTTCACCTCTCCTCCTGTTACGACACCGTAACATGTTCGTGGAAGAAAAATACACACTTTCAACTTAATTTTCAATTTTGTCACTTAATTTTTTCATACATTTGTGCCGCCTTTAAAAATCAGGTTGGTTAATTAATTAGCTAAGACCTCTTGTCAGCAATAAGGTAGAGAGCTGTAATTGAAGTGAAAGCAAGTGATAAGATGGAAGGATTTTTTTCTAAACGCTTGGCCCACGAGGTGAATAGAAAATCCTGAAAGTTGTACCACTGCTGGTCCAGAGCCAAGGTCCACTGTACTGTGTAATGAGCTATGTTATGAATCCTTCCAAGAGATGTCCACACAAATTAAAGAGACTTGTGGAAATATGATCAAGAACCAGAGAGGTTCGTGGACCACCACGAATAAGATATCACATTAAATGACCATACATAAATGAAGCTCATACTTCAGCCTCATTCTTTTCCTATCTTCTGGAGATTTCTGGGAGACCCTGGACTCATCAGTGAATGGTACATGGCTCCATTCCTGCATGGTCCATTAGTCAACCCAACAAAACAACCCCTGGCACCATCCAGCCCATGACGGGCTAAGGCCGACCAAGCGACCGCTGCCCAGCCATTTGGCCTGCAGATATTGGGGTGACCAGCGCATCGGGTCCCCTCGGCCGTTAATCTTGGTATTCGTGATCGGGGTGCTGTCTCACTGTCAGACAGCTACTCAATTGTCCTCACGAGGCTGAGTGCACCCCGTTCCAACCCTCACGTCAGTTTTAAAATTCCTGACGGAGCCGGGGATCGAACCCGGGGCCTCCGGGTGAGAGGCAGGCGCGCTACCCCAACACCACGGGGCCGGCATGGTCCATTGGACATGCTAATGTGCAAACTTAAGTCAGGCGACACAGTGCTCTTTGGTCAGATCTCGTCCCCTAGCAGGTTGTCTTGATTGAAGACTTATGTTCTTCAAGGCACTGTGGAACTGTCCTTTCGCCTAAGTTTTTACCCCCACACCTACTTCAGACAGATGCGAGCCTTAACCGCATCAGTGTGACTATCTTTGAGGACATGGCTGACAAGAAATCAGTCATCTTGGGCTGAAGTTTTTTTTTCTGCCAAAGTTTGGTTTTAAGGAGTAACTCGAAGCAGTTTTACAGCCTCTTGCACTGTAGGTTACAGCAACAGCTGTGTCCATCTAACTCCAGTGGGGGCTCAGAAGTATTATTTTGGCTGAACTTTAGTAATGAAATGAAGACTAACACCTGTTACTCATTTCATGACCTCGTAGTTCCGGCCCTTATAACAACAATAACTAACTAACTAACTCGTTTCCAGTAGGTTGTTACTCTTTTCTTAATGGAAGGGAAGCAGTAAAACACTTATCAATGTTTATGCTAGCCTTGTTCACATGTTCAAGCCAGAAATGTCCTCCTTCACAATGAATCAAATTGTTACAAGGTAAGTTGAATCAGAGATCCAATAATAAAAATAACCATACTTATCATTAATAAAAATCCATCAAAATTATATTTAAACTTAAAATTACAAGAGAATTTAATTTGAAGTGATAAGGAGTTTTTTTTAGCCTGAACCTTAGAGAGCAGGGGAATATTTTCATGTACAGTCAAGTGTTGTCACAATTTATTCAAGAATATTCACTGTATTTTTTCTTTTTTTCTAATTAATTTCTGTGGTATGGTTGGCAAGATGACCTTGACAGGGTCACAGATTGAAAATGGCATATTGACATCCTGTGGTTCAGATTCCACGTAAAAAGGAAGTCCCATGACTCATGATCGAGAGATTAACGGTCACATAAAAAATATAAACTTGTCATTTGCAGTTAAAATTACTGTCATTATTCAACCTTAGGAGTACAGTAAAATTAATGTATTGATGAGGCAGATTTATACCAGGTACTATTTCTGTAAATAGGAGAACATGATGATGCAGTGGCATTACTGCTCGTCCTTCACCCGAACAGCCCGAGTTCAAATCCTGGTGACAGCGGAGTGGAGGTTTCACCAGAAAAATCGTGTGGTGCTCCTGGTTGTAAATCCATAGCCAAAACAAGGACGAGCCAGGTTGGATCTGGCGACCCCAATTAATTGAGATAAGCTGTTCAAACTTTAAAAGGAACAGTAATTCATCTTATCCAGATTTTACCTGTTAACTAGAGTGGCTCAAGGATTCATTGTTATAAACATTTATTAATATTACAGGTCGAGTTTCTTGACACTTGGACTGTCGCCTCACCATGAAATGATCGTCTACTACTTTTCCTGATTTATTAAAACAATGTTGAACTTTCCTCGTACTATCACTGTTTCCATTTTACCCAGCAATTCCAGTTGTGTCAGGAGTATGTTTTACTGCAAGCAATATACCTTGACTAAATATAAATAACTGCCAGCTATTGAGGGGCGTTATGGTGCACCTCACCAAGGTAGACTGGGTTCGATTCCCAGTCAACACATGTGAAATACCACGTCCTGTGGTTCGGATTCCACATAAAAATGGAGGTCCCATGGCTCATGATCGCTATATTAACAGTCACGTAAAACTACACGCTTCCTTTTTGCCAGCTATTGAATGTTGTGCCTCTCCTCCTTATTTGTAAAAGTGGCATTGTTTTGTAATTGCCAGTTATTCAAGGGTATGTAACACAGTTCTCTTCACTCTAAATTGTGATCTTGCTGTAACATTTTCCATACTAGGTTGCTAGTAGTGGACAATACTGATATTGATCCCTGATGGTGTCATGGACTGATGGATACTACCTAACAGTGGTCTGGTACAAGCACAAAAAGTTTTCTTAGTCGTTGGGATGTTTCTTTAAACAAAGAAACTTGAGAAACTAATCAATTTATCCATGTAGGCACCATATTTACATTCTATTGTTCATGGTTGTTGCCTTTGTCTAGGATCTTGAGATGACCTGTGACAATTACAGGGAGGTGGAATAACTTACCACTCGAAGATTCTCGGTGCCTGCTACTCAGCAAGAATGATGTATTGTTTAAAGATTTCCCATTTTGAAAGAGACTTAACATTTTGTGACAATTGATCACCTCAAGTTGTTCAGAAAATTAGGAAGTATTGGACACTCTTAGCTACTTTTATGGCACTTGTATAACTCATACCTTTACATTTTCTGAAGAAATTTCAGTAGAGGTAAGCCAGAAGTTAATTAATTCTAGGGGATCAGACATATTGGTCTTATAACCTATGTTTCTGTAATGTCTGTAGTAGTGTGTGTATCTGTAATTAATAGGGTAGGGTCTTGAAGTAAGGTACTATCCCAGCATTTGTCTGGAAGGATTGTGGGAAAAACCTAGGAAACAAACCACTCTAGGATAGATGTCAGCACCGCGATTCGAACCTCCAATCTCCGGACTTGCTACGGGTCCCCCTTTGCAGCACACGGGTATACCATGGAGTGAACTGGAAGTTGATTAGAAGTACTGTATTTGTCAATGCTCTGCCAGGAAGTTTAATTATGTTCCGATGACTGGGACGTGGTGTGGATAACCAAGGAGAGATGGGTTTGCTCCCTACTTCTACTCCAGATGAAGGCTGGATTGGTACCCCAATTACAAGTAGGCTACAGATGCCACAGCAACATGGTTTATGAGACAGATTTCAGATGACCACAATGTTGCAAGCTCCTAAAATGAAACAGCGAACAAAGAAGACTGAACTGAAAGAGCAATCCAACTGTAACTACTGCTATCGTCACCTAGAATTCAGAACTGTGAAACAACCCAAACAAGTATCAAGTATTTTGTGAACAGTGACACCTCCAACCTTCATTGTGGTCCACAACTCATTGCCGGTGATGTTCCTGTAGCAGTGGCTGCTCTGTTGATGTCGCTGATGAAGCAGTCTACTGTCTGCAAAATCTTAGGAACAGTCTGGATATGATTGCAACAAAATGGTTCCTTCATCTTTGGGAAAAATTCTTAGTCACAGGGGATTAGCCCCAATGAGTATGATGGATGGAAAAGCACTTCCCAACCCCAACAATGGTACAAATCGGCTACGGGGTGTAGGAAATGGCAATATTACAGGTCACTACACAGAACAAAAGTTCATCAAACCCCTATTAATATGAAGTTATTGTGATTCTTGTCTACAACTGTGATTGTGTTTTCCCTGCACAAGCTGCACTGCAAGGACAGACTGTTAATGCACAGTATTTCCATAAATTTTTGTAGTCTCGCCTGATACCAGCATTGCAAAGAAAGAGGCAACACTTCCTGCAGAACTCTCCCATCATGTTACAGGATAATGCACATGCACATGTGACGCACCCTGTAGTCGATTCGCACAGCCGCTGAGGTTGATAAGTGCCTTTTTATCCACCATATTCACCAGATTAAGCCCCTGTGTTACAACATGATCCCAAAGATGAAGGAATCACTTTATGACACTTGTTCACGGACTGTACCTGAGATTCTATAGGCAGTAAATTGCTTCATCGGAGACAACAGAACAGGCACTGCCTGCTACGATTTCCACATCACTAGCAGCAAGTTGTAGACAATGCTCGTGGCCACATTGTAGGACTGTAGCTGTCACTTTTCTCTTAGTAGCAAATAGTTACCATTATTTAAGTTCAACGGTAACACAAAACATGGTTCTTACATTTTTTTTAAATCCCTGAGCTCACTCCGGTACTGTTTTAAAACTTGAAGGGGTGTTGTATTATCAATCTGGATCAATTCATTCACATGTAGCTTGTCATGGATGAATATTGAAACATTGTGCTGTTACAGGAAACGGAAGGACCTCGCCATCGGGGTCACAGAGTGATGATTCCTAGATCCGACAGTGTTGGGAGTGGCTCTGGACGTAAATACCTGGCTCCAACATTGTCCGATCCTACAGTTCGAACCGATAAGGATCGACCAGGCACCAAAAAGCGTAACAGTAGGCCTCAAGGTTTGTACAAGTTCAACCTTTTGCACTCCTAAATATTAGACATCCGCTCTAATGTCAAGTCTCACTTGACATGGTAATAGATTGTGCTATCACTGATGGTGTCCCCATTTACAAGAATTTGCAGAAATTGTAATGGCTTATGTCGGGATGTTTTCTTATTTTATTTTTACTCACATCAACTATTTAATTTAAACACTTTCACTATTACATACCTTTTATTGGAATACCAGATGAATGATATAACCCCACTAACAATGACAATAACAACTGACTCTCAACTGCCAACTTACTAACTACAACTTAATAACTATTATTATAAATGTCCCTACATCACTCCCCCCTCAATAGTGTCAATTACTGTACCTACGTACTTACACAAAATATTCCTAGGATATTACTCTATTATTATTATTATTAATCTTGATTGGTCACATTGGACCACTTGAGTCTTTTCACAATCACTTCTTCTTTGAAGGTAGTACTGCTTGGTTCTTGCGCTCTTTCCAGTACTTTTTCATTCTTTCAGATTGGGATTTTCTCAACTCAATAATGTTTGCAAATTTTGCTGGAAATCTCACAACGCGTTCTGATTTTGTGGTTTTGCGAGGCACTTGGGGACAGTTTGTATCATTCTTAACTGGCAGCTGATCTGATATTTGTGGGTCTTCATGTGTACTGCTATCAGCAATGAAGTAAGCTGGTTTGAGTCGATCGGTAGAAACGTTGATCAGTTTGTCCTTAATCCTCAAATTGAAAAATTTTGGTGAACGTTGAACTACTTCATAAGGTCCTTCATATGGTTGTGCGAGTCCACACTTTACCCTATCGTTTCTGACAAACACATAATTTGAACTTTTGAGATCCTTGTGAAGGAAAGTATTTTCTTTGGCCTTGTGGGAGCAATCTGCTGGCTTCAAGCAATTCATCCGTTTCTTCAGTTCAGTGACGAATGTTGAAAGGTCAGTGTCCACTGTGGTGTGAGGTTCCTCAAAAAAAACTTTAACGTAGTGCCATAGACCATCTCCGCCACTGTAGAATTGCTTTCATTCTTGAAGGAGCAACGAAGACCAAGTAGAATCATTGGCAGCACATCACTCCATTTAGCTGGGTTCGAATGGCACTCTTCAGCGTACGGTGAAACCTTTCGATTTTCCCATTTGCTTGTGGGTGGTATGCAGTCGTTCTTGTCAGCTTACAACCGCAAATCTTTGTCAAAGCTCGGAACATACATGACTGGAATTGTCTTCCCTGATTGGTTACTATCTGTTGCGGCGTTCCGAATCTGGTAATCCAGGAATGAAAAATGCTGTTGCTATGGTTTCGGCTTCAATATTCTGGAGGGACACAACTTCCGTCCAACTGGTGAACCTATCTATACAAGTCAAACAGTAAGTGAATCCATCAGAAGGCGGGAGAGGACCAATAAGATCAATATGTACCATCTGGAAACGTTCATCAACAACGGGGTATTTTCCAATAGGTGATTTAGTATGCCTAGAAATTTTACTTTTTTGGCAAGCTGTATATGCCCTAGTCCATTGTTGCACATCCTTTTTTAAGTTTGGCCTGACAAACTTTGAAGATATGAGCTTCACTGAAGATCTTACACCTGGGTGAGCCATATTGTGATAATGCTCAAATACTGGGGTTCTAAATTGTTTTGGTACATATGGACGAATATTTTCAGTTGACACGTCACACCAGAGTTTTAGTCCACCAGGGGTAGTAAACTGCTTGAATTGCATTGAGGTGATGCTGCTTGACTTGAGGTCTGGAAGTTCTTCATCTGATTCTTGTGAAACAGCCATCCCATCGTAGTCTATTGTCGTTAATTCTTCCAGCCGCAATGATATTAAGATAACCAAGAACTATTCGTGTAAATTTCTTGCCTTAACTGGCCCTGGTCTTTTCTTTCCTGAATGTTAATGGCAGTTCATGGAGACATGATGTTATGGATTCCTGTATGCACCGAGGTGCAAAAAAGTGAAACTCTGAATAATTCTTACACATTTATGTATATTTTAAAACTTAAGTAAAGTCGGTGGGCCCATGTCATAGATTTATGGCATGTAATAGAACGTACCACTACAATTTGTAGCGTGTAGCCAAAATTTGTAGGTTATTTGGTTAGAAACGCGCTCTAAAATTCCAACATTCGCCACTGGGTGTCAGTGACAGTGATGTCTGGTAGCCAAAGTTGGAACTACTTGAAATTGAACTTGTTGGGGAGCCTACGGTCGTTCAATTGAAATGCCCTGCAATGGCCATTGGCTGCAATTCAAATATAAAATAAAACTTACGGTAATTAACTTTTAGTACAATAATGGATTAATATTTTACACTCTTTACTCTTTGAATTTCAATTCTGGAATTCTTTAGGTCTAGTTGAATTTCATTGTTCAAATTCCAAAACTTGTGGGGGGTACAAAATTTTGTGATAAACAGTGGGGATCTCTGTGTGAGAACAAATCTGTTAAGTTAGCTTTCTGTTTCAACATATTGAATTTTTGGCTCCAAACTTTGTATTTATCTTGAATGAGGTGTGTAATGAATGACCAAATATACTCTGTTTGCTATGGGTTAGCTTCAAAACTACTGGAGTGAATGGCATGACAATTCGTATAAGTAGAGGGCGCTGCTAAAATGAAACTAGGCTAAATGCAAAGGAGTGAAGGGATAAGAGGAAGCATCAATTTTTGCCAGTAAGGCAATTGCACAATTCATATCCATCTCTTGGCATACAGCTGTAAGCTCGCTCGAGATGGTTGCAAATCACTCATTGCCTCCACGATGAGGCACGAAGATAATTGTGCTGATGTGTCAATCATGCATTTAAGGTATCAACTAACATTCAGTTCACATGACTGTAGGGTGATAAACTTTCTACAAAGTGAGACCATACGCACGCTATTTAAACTGTGTATAAACTGGCTCTCTCCGAGGATAGATATGAGTTGTAGCGTCTGACCCGGAGCGGGCTGCTACAAACTGCGTTTGTACCCCATTTTAGGGGCAGCCGAATTTATATGCTGGCAGTAGCTTTAAAATGCTAGGCGTCATACTCAGCGACGAGTCGGCCGAAATTTAAATGTCGTATCATGATGCACCAAGTAAATTGTAGTATCCAGGCTAGGGCGTCCCCAGCAGGTGACGCGCCCCGATCCCGCCCGATCGGGGTGGGAAATGGACGAGGGCTACCTACCCAAGGCCGGGCAGGCTAAAGAAGCAAGGCTCGATTACTAGATTTGCGACAATCGATGTTGGGACATTATCTGGGGAGTCATGAGTTGGCTGAATCGCTCAACCAACGCAAAATTGATGCAGCCTGTATCAGGGAAACAAAGTGGAAAGGCGCAAAGGCGCGTGATATTGGTGATGGTTACAAGCTCTTCTACAACGGCAAAACATCAGACCAAAATAGTGTGGCAATTGCCATCTGTGAACGGCTACGGAATAGTGTCACCAGAGTAAACCGTATCTCGCATGATGAGCATCCAGATAATTACCGACACAATATCACTCCATATTGTCTCATGCTATGCACCACAGACTGGGTGCCAAGCAGAAGAACAAGACAAATTCTGGGGTGATCTTGAGGCATTAATACTGTAACGTGTTTTTCGAGGGGTTTTTATGCCACTGGCATAAGGCAGTAGGAAGCCATTCTATATTTATTTACGCGGCAAATTGTTCAGCCAAGAGAATTTTTCATGTTAATTTATTATTATTATTAATTTATTATAATTATTATTAAGGTATTTTCGGAGTATTTTATAAAAATTATTAGCATTCAGATAGGTTTTCTATGTACACACATCAAAAAAGTTTTGCATCACCTCGGTTCCAAGAGTTCCGGAACCTTTAAATACAAAGGGAATAGAGATCAACACAAACAACATTTCAGCTCGTTTTATTGCTCATGAGACCCACACATTGCATGTTGTACCATCATACAGCTAGACTTTCAGCATTTGTGGTCCAGATTGCAGTACACACCACTACCTCTAATACCCAGTAGCACGTCCTCTTGCATTGATGCATGCCTGTATTCGTCGTGGCATACTATCCACAAGTTCATCAAGACACTGTTGGTCCAAATTGTCCCACTCCTCAACGACAATTCGGCGTAAATCTCTCAGAGTGGTTGGTGGGTCAAGACGTCCATAAACAGCCCTTTTCAACATATCCCAGGCATGTTCGATAGGGTTCATGTCTGGCGAACATGCTGGCCACTGTAGTCGAGCGATGTCGTTATCTTGAAGGAACGCATTCACAAGATGTGCACGATGAGGTCGAGAATTGTCGTCCATGAAGACAAATGCCTCTCCAATATTCTGCCGATATGGTTGCACTATGGGTCGGAGGATGTCATTCAGGTATCGTAAAGCCGTTTCGGAGCCTTCCATGACCACCAGTGGCGTACGTCGGCCCCACATAATGCCACCCCAAAACATCAGGGAACCACCACCTTGCTGCACTCGCTGGACAGTGTGTCTAAGACGTTCAGCCTGACCAGGGTGCCTCCAAACACGTCTCCGACGATTGTCTGGTTGAAGGCATATGCGACACTCATCGGTGAAGAGAACGTAATGCCAATTCCGTGGGGTCCATTCAGCATGTTGTTGGGCCCATCTGTACCGCGCTGCATGGTGTCGGGGTTGCAAAGCTGGACCTCGCCATGGACGTCGGGAGTGAAGTTGCGCATCATGCAGCCTATTGCGCACAGTTTGAGTTGAAACACGACGTCCTGTGGCTGAACGAAACGCATTATTCAACATGGTGGCATTGCTGTCAGGGTTCCTCCGAGCGGCAATCCGTAAGTAGCGGTCATCCACTACAGTAGTAGCCCTTGGGCGGCCTGAGCGAGGCCTGTCATCGACAGTTCCTGTATCTCTGTACCTCCTCCATGTCCGAACAACATCGCTTTGGTTCACTCTGAGACGCCTGGAAACTTCCCTTGTTGAGAGCCCTTCTTGACACAAAGTAACAATGCGGACGCGATCGAACTGCGGTATTGACCTTCTAGGCATGGTAGAACTACAGACAACATGAGCAGCGTGCCTTCGTCCTGGTGGAATGACTGGAACTGATCGGCTGTCGTACCCCCTCCGTCTAATAGGCCCTGCTCATGCATGGTTGTTTACATCTTTGAGCAGTTTTAGTGACATCTATGAACAGTCAAAGGGACTGTATCTTGGATACAATATACACAGTCAACGTCTATATGCCGGAGATCTGGGAACCGAGGTGATGCAAAACTTTTTTTGATGTGTGTATTAGAAAACGCTATCATGCAAATTATTACGAACGACGATATCATAGAAAATTATCTGATTACGGAATTTTACGGAGTTTTCGTCAGTTAGGATATATTGTGAGACATGACTCACTGGGAATTCAAATACAAGCTGATTCCTGTCGGGAAGCATGACGCAATCTTGGGTCGCATCGTCAAGAAAAGGCGAATTGTTGGAACGGAAATCGACTTCTCGATTCGCGCGCCGTGTGTAATGAACCAGAGGAGGGGAAGTAGCGGCGTGCTCAGCCAATCAGTGGAGACCACGTAAGCTGGAAGACGGCTCCGGAGTGGGGAGCCAACGTGTGCATATATCGTTCGGCGCGGCGTGGAACGTGGACAATCTGTGAAATACTTAACGAGTACGGATGCACGCGGGAGTCGCTCCGATGTTCCGTGAGTGGAGGACTAACTTTTGTAAAACTTAACCAGTGTTGTTATACGAGTGTTTGGGTCCGATGTACGGACCATAGAATTATCTAATCTACCAGAATATCATCAAATAACGAAGAAGATGGCGACGTCCAGGAGACTGTGGGAAGCACACAGCATCATCCAGTACGAGGGAAATGCTTTAGCAATTTCCAGTGGTAAGCGCAAATGACGCAGAAATACGCAATCTCTCATTTTTCTTTGTTTTATATTTCATATTTCAGTAACTTCATAGCTTGGAAATAAGAGTAAAATCAATTTATCAGACTCCGTTTTCACGTAATTTTCTATCGGTAATATTAAAATCGCTACGCTCCAATTTAAATTTTATACTTATTATTATTATTAATTTTGCTATACTTGTTTTATATAACAAATTCATTTCTTTTACAATGCAATCTTTGCTTTCAGTAGGTAGCATTAGATATAGACCAATTCCTTCTCCTGATACAATTGTTTGTTGGGTTAATGATCAAATCATACCACGATCTGAGTGAATAGATTCTTGAAGGTGTTCTACCAGAGCTAGACGTTGTTAAATACAAATTTAGATTTCAGCATTGCATTGAGGTCTTGGCGCCCATTAAAACAACATAGCTTAGGCAAAGGTCAACAGTTACAATTATCACCCAACAGCATGGGGCATTAATAACCGCTACACTTGTCGCTCAACGTGAGGGCAAAGGAAACCATTACATTTGTCGCCGACAACTTGGGGCTGAAAACCTAATAACATTTGTGGAAGGAGAAGGGTATATATTTCTGTGCCTGTATTTTGGGGGTTATTTGTCTGTATCAGTGTATATCATTATGGGGGATGAGAAAGAAAGACAGATGAGGTTACGTAGTGGTCATCAACGGGAGAGTGATGATACGAGCAGTATGTCGAGTGATGGTAGTACCGGGGTAGCGGAGGTTAATCCCGATACTGAAACAGGGAGTGTAGGCGGCCAACCAGAATTAAAGACTTTACTTCTCGAGTTCATATATCAGAACAAAGTTAGTAGTGATGCCTTAAATGCTAAATTAGAACAAAACAGTAGGGAAAATAAAGAAAGTACAGATGCCTTAAATGCTAAATTAGAACAAAACAGTAGGGAAAATAGAAAGAGTAATGAAACATTAAACGCCAGATTAGAACAAAACAGTAGGGAAAATAGAGAGAGTAATGAAACATTAAACGCCAGATTAGAACAAAACAGTAGGGAAAATAGAGAGAGTAATGAAACTTTAAACGCCAGATTAGAACAAAACAGTAAGGAAAATAGAGAGAGTACTGAAACTTTAAATGCTAAATTAGAACAAAACAGTAGGGAAATGAGTGACAAATTTGAACTGATTAGAGGTGAGATCAGGGGGGTGATGGAAGAAAAGGCTAAAGAGATTATTGCAGATGTAGACAGAAAATTAGGAAAAGTACAGGAGGAGTTGGAAATTAGAATCAGTACACAGGCTGAAAATTTAAAAGAACTAATGAAACTGGAAACACAGCAGGTCAAAAAGCAATTGGGGGGAGAAATTGACAAAATTCAGGTAGCTACTAAAGAGGTTAAGAAACAGCTGGGGGGTAGAATTGAGAAAGTCCACTCACAAATAGTTGCAGAAGTAAATGATTAAAGAGAGAGTAATAGTGAGAGCATTAGCAAGATTGAGGAGAAACAAGCAAAGCTATATAATAATGTAGAAGAATCAGAAGGAAACATTAAATTAACAGTAAACAGTATTGAGAGGAAGGCTGAGGAGAAAATCGCAGAATTAGAGTTAAAATTAAAAGCTATGATCAGGCAAGAAAATAGGCAGAATAGGCCAGTTTTTGTGAATAGCACACACAGGGAGGTAGAACTGGGTAAGTTCGGCAATCGACAGGGGTGCCCAATGGAGTTCATGAACACTATAGAAAATAAATTCGGGGAGAGGTTGGAAAATGGTAGTATTGAGTGGTGCCAGGTAGTTGAAATTTTAGAACAAGTGTTTGTGGGGGAAACGAGGAATTGGTTTGCTGTCTACAGAGACAAGTTTACTGATATCAATGATTTTAAAATGAAATTCTGTGAAAAGTTCTGGAATGAGGTTATTCAGTCGCAGCATCGTGAGGGAGTAGTGTGTGGTAAATATAACCCTAAAGGAAGCTCCACCATGACCGAATACTTTTTAGGGCAGGTATTAGTGTGTAATTATCTGGATGGCTTGAAGGAGGAAAGTGATGTGGTGAGGTTGCCACTTAGGCACTTTCCCTATAGGATCAAGGAGGCTGCTTGTATCCAGAATGTAAAGACAATATCACAAGTAGAAAATTTATTAAGCACATTTGATGCACTAGGGAGAGGGGGTTATGAGGACAATTTCAATCGGAACCAGGATAATAATAATAATAGGCCTAATGAAGCCAGGCATCAAGAAGTTCAAGGGAACGGTGGCGAAGGGGCCAATGCTCAAAATAGAAATAACAATAATCAGCTAAATCAGAACAGAGGAAATGGCTATGGTAATCAGTATCAAGGGAGGAACAATGATTTCAGGGGAAATCAAGGGAGGAACAATGATTACAGGGGAAATCAAGGGAGAAACAATGATTTCAGGGGAAATCAAGGGAGAAATTATAATGACAATAATTACAACCAGAATAGGGGTCAAGGAAGAGGACATCCTAGTGGTAGTAATATACAGCCAAACAATGACAACACAGCCCAAAACAACCAGACCAGTTCAGTAGTTAGTAGTACTACGGCCAGCTGTAGGGGTTCTTTAAACGCGAACCAGGCTGCGAAGTAAGGTCAGAATCTCAGTCTGTAGCATGCCCTGTCCATAAAATTATACAGGAACCCTATGACCTAAATGTAAGAAATGAATTATTACATGAACTAAATGATGAAGGTATTATTCAGGAAGTGGTTAGTAAGAGCCCCATAGTTAAATTTAACGTGTCCGAGGCGTACACAGATGTTTTAATTGATAGTGGTTGTATGAAGAGTTGCATAAGTAGTGCATTTTATGATAAAATGAAAGGAACTGGAGTAAATTTTGAGGAGATGCCAATTAAAAGCACTGTTGTTATCACAGCTGTTGGGAAGAGGTCTAAAGTAATTTCTAAGCAAGTTTTAGTAGACATTAAAATTAATAATCATGTAGAGAAGCAGATTTGTCTTGTAATTCCAAATTTAGTATTCAGTGTTATCTTGGGTTCAGAGTGGCTAAGTAGAGTGTCTGGTAACTTATGTTATGATGTAGGGAGTTTGAAATTTAAATGGGGAGATTCTGAAGTAGAAGTAGCGTTCAATGACCATATTCAGAGGAGTAGTATTGTAGGTGTGATTTGTACTTTAAATGAGATATCGCCAGCCGTAGAGCGGGGTTCTCCATGTTTTGTGGGCAGTGTGATTACGAACGGAAGTCTAGAGGACTCGTTACGTGAGGCTGCATTTCAGGGAAATATAGAGGATGAACAGTGTGTTCGGCTCTATGATGTGTTATTGTGTAATAGGAGAGTTTTTGAGGATCGCATTGGTATGGCCAATTGCTATACACATTCATTGAACGTTATTGATAGGTCAGTATTCACAGGACATAGATATCCTGTACCTTTCGCTTATCAGAGTGCAGTTGAGGCACACATTAATCAGATGCTTGAAGATGGGATTATTGAGCACTCTAACAGTCCATATGTTAATTCTTTGATCACGGTACCCAAGACCGACGGCACTGTTCGTATTTGTTTAGACGCTCGTTTGGTTAACAGTAGAATTAGTTCAGATCAGCTGAAATCTATGTCAATAGAGGAATTAATGCAAACATTTGAGGGGAAGAAGTATTTCACTTGTGTAGATTTGAGTTCCAGTTTTTGGCAAGTGCCACTTATGTACGAAGATAGACCATTTACAGCTTTTAGTCATAAATATAACCTTTATCAATTTTGTAGAACACCTTATGGGTTAAAGAGTAGTTCAGCAGCTTTAATTAGGGCTTTAAACATCGCATTAAGGGATGACACAGGAGAGTTTGTAACCATTTACATAGATGATATGGTAATTAGTTCACGCAGTTTTGAGGAGCATCTAGGTCATTTAGATATAGTTTTTCAGAAGTTAGATCAGGCAGGGTTCACTTTGAAGCTGTCTAAGTCGCCATTCTGTCAGTCAGAAGTGACATTTTTAGGTCATAGAGTGTCAAGTAGAGGTGTTACACCAGAGGAAAGTAGGGTTAGCATGTGTGGACAGTAGCAACAGGGCATCGTTACAGATACTGAGAAATAGGTAGGTAGAGCAACGTGATGACGTTCATTTAAGGGAGCCACTGGCAAGGTTGGAAGCAGGTGACGCAGTAACATTTATAGTTTCCAAACGTATTGGGAAAACAGCATATGTGCTGGAGAATAGTGAGGGAAACAGATTATACGGGACGTATAATATACATAGTCTACGAAAATATGTGTCATAAAGTGAGTGTGTTTAGCTGGCGAGCCAGCCTATCAAATGAGTAAGTGTGGTATTTGGTGCGTGGGAGGATCTGGTCTTCCAGGCAGGCGTATCAGAAGTCACACAGGGGGGTAGTATGTAAGTAAATGAGAGTTTTTAAGGTACAGGGAAATATGATGGCATTGTCGGATGCTCTTGAGCACTAAAATGTCTCGATACACCAAGGCCAGAATTTGGTTATGCTGGTGAATTCCCATTTGCCTCCAAGAGATGGGTGAGCGCTTGAACAGGGTATTTTTGCTTAAGGCGTCCACGAGGCAAAAGATGGGCCATCAGAATGCGAGACAGTCCTTCATGAAACTCATACATATCAGCACACGTGATTTCTGTTTACGGCCTCGCCATGTAAGATTTGTAAGTGTGTAATTTAAGGTAATTTGTACAATGGTATTATTTCTGTGTTGAGAACTAGTATTAAGTAGAATATGGTCTACGGGAACTTAACAAGACAGGGCGATTACGGCACAGAAATATTTGGTGTTATATGTAATGCACATTTACTGGTTTTTTTTTTCAGAAGTCAATATTAATTTAATCTACTTTAAAGAGAGATTAAGTATTATGGTCATGAGGCGCTGCCACAATAGTGTGATCGTGTGCTCAGTGATAAGTGGGATTAATTTCACAATAAGGAAGGAACCTCCAGTGACATTAGGAAGTTCTATGGAGATATAAATATATCAGAACACCTTCAATGCGTGTGATATGACATCATAAATACATAGTGCTCACACATTAATTATGTCTATTTCTCCAACATAGAGAAATTTGAGAGGCGGAAATATCCGTGGAACACTATTCTATATGTAAAACATTGGACTGGTTGCAAAGTGCAATCCATAGTGACAACAAACTTTGACGCAAAGTGCGTGAAGAAAAATTATGAGTGTATATATCTGTAATTTAGGGTGATCTCATTTATGTAATATGTATTTTGGATGGGGTTTATTAACGTGTCTGGGATAACCGGATAATGGACCGTCGTCACGGTAAATCATCCGATGATCCGAGGCGAATATGTAACGTGTTTTTCGAGGGGTTTTTATGCCACTGGCATAAGGCAGTAGGAAGCCATTCTATATTTATTTACGCGGCAAATTGTTCAGCCAAGAGAATTTTTCATGTTAATTTATTATTATTATTAATTTATTATAATTATTATTAAGGTATTTTCGGAGCATTTTATAAAAATTATTAGCATTCAGATAGGTTTTCTATGTATTAGAAAACGCTATCATGCAAATTATTACGAACGACGATATCATAGAAAATTATCTGATTACGGAATTTTACGGAGTTTTCGTCAGTTAGGATATATTGTGAGACATGACTCACTGGGAATTCAAATACAAGCTGATTCCTGTCGGGAAGCATGACGCAATCTTGGGTCGCATCGTCAAGAAAAGGCGAATTGTTGGAACGGAAATCGACTTCTCGATTCGCGCGCCGTGTGTAATGAACCAGAGGAGGGGAAGTAGCGGCGTGCTCAGCCAATCAGTGGAGACCACGTAAGCTGGAAGACGGCTCCGGAGTGGGGAGCCAACGTGTGCATATATCGTTCGGCGCGGCGTGGAACGTGGACAATCTGTGAAATACTTAACGAGTACGGATGCACGCGGGAGTCGCTCCGATGTTCCGTGAGTGGAGGACTAACTTTTGTAAAACTTAACCAGTGTGGTTATACGAGTGTTTGGGTCCGATGTACGGACCATAGAATTATCTAATCTACCAGAATATCATCAAATAACGAAGAAGATGGCGACGTCCAGGAGACTGTGGGAAGCACACAGCATCATCCAGTACGAGGGAAATGCTTTAGCAATTTCCAGTGGTAAGCGCAAATGACGCAGAAATACGCAATCTCTCATTTTTCTTTGTTTTATATTTCATATTTCAGTAACTTCATAGCTTGGAAATAAGAGTAAAATCAATTTATCAGACTCCGTTTTCACGTAATTTTCTATCGGTAATATTAAAATCGCAACGCTCCAATTTAAATTTTATACTTATTATTGTTATTAATTTTGCTATACTTGTTTTATATAATAAATTCATTTCTTTTACAATGCAATCTTTGCTTTCAGTAGGTAGCATTAGATATAGACCAATTCCTTCTCCTGATACAATTGTTTGTTGGGTTAATGATCAAATCATACCACGATCTGAGTGAATAGATTCTTGAAGGTGTTCTACCAGAGCTAGACGTTGTTAAATACAAATTTAGATTTCAGCATTGCATTGAGGTCTTGGCGCCCATTAAAACAACATAGCTTAGGCAAAGGTCAACAGTTACAATTATCACCCAACAGCATGGGGCATTAATAACCGCTACACTTGTCGCTCAACGTGAGGGCAAAGGAAACCATTACAATACATTCAGTTGATCCTAATGAGTCTTTGCTTATTGGTGGTGATCTCAATTGTCATGTTGGTAGATCACGTGATGGTTTTGAACGCGTACATGGTGGTTGTGGTCATGGGACTTAAATGCAGCTGTTGTGCGTACCTTAGAGTGTGCCGAGGCTGGTGACCTAGTGGTGGTGAACACCTTCTTCAAGAAACGGTTATCACATGTCATCACATACAACAGTGGTGGCCATCAAACTCAAATTGATTACTTGTTGGTGCGTAGAAGAGATCTGAAATTGGTGAAGGACTCCAAGGTCATTCCTTCAGAAAATATTGCTCCCCAACATAAGTCCTTAATCCTAGACTTTCATATTACACTTCGTGCTCCTTCACGACCTATCACCAACCCTGAATGTATAAAGTGGTGGAAACTACCTGGCCATGAATTGCAACTTCTAGATCCTATTGGTCCTCTTCCAGACAACATTGATCAACTAACATGAAATGAATTCATCTCAAACATCCAGGCAAATGCAAAGGAAGTAATTGGTATGACAAAACCGGGATGACAATTTGTTGATAAACAAACTTAGTGGTGGAATGAAGACATGCAACGAGCTGTGAAATCTAATAAACTGCTTTCAAAAAGTGGCTTAGAACAAGAACCAATGCTGATCTAACTCAATATCGTCAGCTCAAATCTGATGCAAAACACGCTGTTGCAGTTGCTAAATCCAAGCAACTAAATACATTTTATGAACAATTAGAGGAATTTACTGGGGTCAATAATATTTACAAGCTAGCCAGATCTCGTCATCGTGCCACAGTTGATATAGGACATGTCATGCATATCAAGGATAAACACGGGCATCTTCTAACAAAACCAACAGAGATCCTTCAATGGCATGAACACTTCAATGCTATCTGTAATGAGGAGTTTCCGCACCCACCGATTCCATTAACCGAACCTGTACAGGGTGCAGTTCCACCTATCACACCTCCCGAGGTCAATACTATTATCCACGCCATGAAAAATGGCAAGGCAACAGGCCCTGATGATATCCCTGCGGAACTATGGAAGCAGTTTTGTCATGCCTCTGCAGAGTTCTTTAACAAATGCCTTGCGAGCCACCAGATCTCGTCAGCTTGCCAAACTAGCGTCACAGTACCAATATGGAAAGGCAAGGGCGTTGTAACTATCTGTGGCAATTACTGTCCTATTCGTCTCCTGTGCCACATAATGAAGATTCTAGAACGTGAGATGACACTCGCTTACGTAGCATTGTTACCATCTCGCCTAACCAGTGTGGGTTCATGAAAGACCGCGGAACAACTGATGCTATCCATGCAATGCGGCTTCTGATAGAAAAGTATATGGAGAAAAGAAGGACAATTCACATGGATTTCCTGGATCTGGAGAAAGCATTCGACTGGGTTCCTGATCAGCTTATATGGTATTCTCTTCGATCTCATGGCGTACCAGAAGCTTAAGTGCATTGGGTCCAACTCTTCTACAGTAATACATAATAATAATGTTATTGGTTTTACGTCCCTTTTAACTACTGTGGCTTTCAGAGACGCCGGGGTGCCGGAATGTTGCCCCGAAGGGGATCTTCAACGTGCCAGTAAATGTACTGACACGGCTCCCTCGCATTTGCGCACCCTCAAATGACAGCTGACTGCGCCAGGATACGAACCTGCAACTACAGTAATACAACTAGCTCTGTACTCAGTGCTGCTGGCCTCACCAAACAGTTCGATATTCGAATTGGGGTTCACCAGGAATCTGCACTCCTGTTTATCCTATGTATGGATACAGTGACTGCCGATTTGCAGATGCAACCACCATGGACATTACTGTACGCCGATGATGTCATGCTTGCAAGCAAGACCCGTAATGATCTAGAACACTTGGTCAACCTCTGGAATGTGAGGCTCTGTGAATTTGGACTACAGCTCAACCTTACTAACACTGAATACCTTAATGTGGTTCCCAGACTGATGGGACCATAATAGTAGATGGCACCCCACTACCAAAGGCTTCACATCTCTGATACCTTGGCTCCGATGTGAGACCTGATGGTGACACAGTCTCGGATGCCCGTGCAAGAGTGAATCCTGCGTGGATGAAGTGGCGCCAGGTCACAGGCGTTCTTTGTGACCGCAAGATCTCTTTGCGCCTCAAAACTACGATTTATCAAACAGTCGTCTGCCCTGTTGCTTTGTATGGAGCTGAATGCCGGCCTAATACAAAGAAACATACACAAGCCTTGCACTCAATGGAGATGCGGATGCTACGATGGTCCTTAGGAATTACAGGGCTGGATCATATTAAGAACGAAGACATCCGCAACAGTCTTGGAATTGCCCCTATTCCAGCCAAAATGAAGGAGACTCGGTTGTGTTGGTACGGACATGTAGCCCAAGCAAATACAGAGTCCATCGTAAGGAAGTCACTTGCTCTCGAGCCTGATGGACAAAGACCTCCAGGACGACCAAAAAGGCGTTGGATGGATACCCTACACGACGATATGAGCATCGTAGGTCTTCGTCCAATACTGTAGATGCAGCAAACCGCAACAAATGGAGAGCGAGGTACTTTATGTACTTAACAATAGCCGGCCCCGTGGTGTTGGGGTAGCACGCCTGTCTCTCGTCCAGAGGCCCCGGGTTCGATTTCCGGCTCCGTCAGGGATTTTAGAAACTGACGTGAGGGCTGAAACGGGGTGCACTCAGCCTCGTGAGGACAATTGAGTAGCTGTTTGACAGTGAGGCAGCGCCCCGATCACAAAAACCCAGATTAACGACCGAGGGGACCCGATGTGCTGATCACGCGTCACCCCAATATCTGCAGGCCAAATGGCTGGGCAGCGGTCGTTTGGTAGGCCTAGGCCCTTCATGGGCTGTAGTGCCAGGGGTTATATGTACCTGTCAATTATGGGTAATGAAAGCTAGTCAACAATAAAAATCACTAAACATGCATTTTAAGGAACAATACGATCCTTAGTCACAGTCACAGCAGCTAACCTCAATCTTCCAACATCATGTGCCATCCGACAAATCCTTGCCGTCAGGGGCTCTGGGCCCCGAGTTAGCACATCGTCTGTAAAGCGATCTTACATGCCTAGACAGGTTCATCCAATACCTAGCAGCGGCACTCCTCCAGGTCACTCTCTAGGACTTCTGAAGCAAGTAAATTCCATCCGGTGGTGAGCTTTCACTAACAGAGGCACCACTATTACCTCCATCTATCTTACCATCACAAATACAAGACCTCAATTGTGGAAGAGCGCTTTAGGTGTCTTTGAATTCCCAAGCATCCTCAGATGAGTTGCTACGGGCGACTGGTAGGAGATATGGTAGACTAGCTCACCCAATGACTGCTCCACGTATTTCCCACTCTGGTGTTAATACTTTTACTACCCGTTCTTCCTCGGCATACTCTGGATCAGGTATCTTCCCAATACTGGAGAGAGCCCCTTGAAGCTCTTTCAGAGTCTCTGGGTGAGGAGTTTGAGTTCAAATTCTCCTTCCTAAGTGTCCAACAGGTGTTCAAAAGGGTTGAAGTCAGGGCTGGAAGCTGGGCAGACCATGCACCCTTCAGTGTCCAGAAATTCAGATATGCATCACACTTAGTGATGTAAAATGTCTAGGCATTTATAAGTCGGGGCAAATGTCCAGGATAAATGCCCGGGTAAATGCCCAAAACCCATAAATGCCCAGGCATTTTGGGCATTTACCTCTTTTAAAAATATATTCATCATGCAATGCTTATGTAAATATTGTTTTAGCCATATATGTATCTACATATATGTATTCTATATACGAGGCACGTCCAGAAAGTAAGTTCTGTTTGGTAATAAAATTAAATTGTGTACAGATCCAGAAAAATTATTTATTGCACAACATTCTACACCTCTTAAACTACTTTTCCACATAACTGTCGAACTTTTGCAGGCATTTGTCATAGCGTGGCACAAGTTTTTGGATACCTTCTTCATAGAAGTTTGCCGCCTGTGTCTTCAACCAGTTGGAAACATCTTCTTTCAGCTCGTCGTCATTGTTGAAGTGTTGACCGCCAAGGAAAGACTTGAGATGTGTGAATAGATGAAAGTCGCTAGGAGCGAGGTCAGGGCTGTACGGAGGATGGTCAAACACGTCCCAGCCAATTCCCTGTAGGAGGTTTTTCGTCAAATATGCAGTGTGTGGTCGTGCATTGTCGTGAAGAAAAGCAAACAACACCTTTTGACAGCAACCCTCGGCGCTTATTCTGAATTGCGAAGCGCAATTTCCTAAGTGTCTCGCAATAAGCATCTGCGTAGATTGTTTGACCACGCGGTAAGAAATCAATGAGTAAGATGCCTTTCCAGTCCCAGAACACTGTACACATCATTTTCCGAGGTGTCAAGATTTGTTTCGGCTAACCTTTGCTGGGGATGAAGTGTGCCTCCATTCCATTGATTGCCGCTACTTTCAGGGGTGTCGCAAGAAACCCAAGTCTCATCTCCTGTGACTGTGTCAGAAATTCTTCGCCGCCTTCATTGTAACGGGTCAAAAACTGAAGTGCACTACCCATCCGTTTTGTTTTGTGTTGCTCCGTAAGAATCTTTGGTACCCAACGTCGGCAAAGTTTACGAAAGTTCAGTTTTTCGGTAACAATTTCATGAATTAGTGATCGTGAGATTTGGGGAAATTCCATAGCAAGAGCACTAATCGTAAACCTGCGGTTTTCCCGGATCTTGCCATCAATCGCGTGAACCAGTTCTTCTGTAACCAAAGATGGACGCCCACTTCGTTCTTCACCGTGCACTTCACTACGTCCTTCATTGAACTGTCGGACCCATCTTCTCACCATTGAATCACTCATCGCATTTTGTCCATACACTTCGCCAATTTGCCGATAAATTTCAATTGGTTTCACTTTCCTAGCATTCAGAAAACGAATCACAGATCTGATTTCACAAGCGGCGGGATTTTCAATCAACACCGACATTGTACGCGTAAACATGCACAACAACGCGTACGTAGCTGACAGCGCTCTCCAAATGGCGCACGTTTCTTCTCCTTGATACAGAGCGTCTACCGCGCATATGCGGAACTGCGCTGCAGCGGAACGTACAACTAGTTGAAGACACAGGCGGCACACGTCTATGAAGAAGGTATAAATAAAACTCGTGCCACGCTACGACAACTGCCTGCAACATTTCGGCAGTTATGTGGAAAAGTAGTTTAAGGGTTGTAGAATTTTGTGCAATAAATAATTTCTCCGTGTCTGTACACAATTTAATGTTATTACCAAACGGAACTTACTTTCTGGACGTACTTCGTATTTATCCATAAAAACAGGAGTTAAGGCCAAAATAGGCTGCGGAAGTTGTTGTAGGAATTCACTGAAAGAACTTGATTTTGGTTCTGAGGCTGAGCTTGTGCTTGGTACTGCAGATTTGTTGTTGAAATCATCCACTTCAATTAGTAAAGGTTCATAAGGGGATTTTCTTTCGAAAAGGTTTTTCAACCACTGTAATTGTACCTAACTGAAGCACTTTTTTTTAAGATCCTGATGGCACTTAAAACACTTCTTTATGTGCTTTTCCAGTTTGTTACAATGTGACTGTTCATAGTCCTTATTACAATATTTACAAGATACTCCTTTCCCTTTCAAATTAAAAAAGTTCCAAATAGATCCTTTTTTCCTAAGCATTTTGTAATGATTTAATCTAACACTTAAAAATATAAATAGGCTAAGAAAGAAGTAAGGTTATCTCAAACTCAACCACTCAACAGACAGCTCTACTTCAATACTAACTGGGCTAGGCTGCTGGTGGTAGAATGCCTCGCCAATCTCAAGGTCACAACCACCCTACCCCCATTCCAAGATCATAGCACAATGGCTGCCCAGGGCCTAGCCCATCCACCCTCCTCCCAAAGCCACTATTCACACCATAATCAAACTCCTACCTAATTTTCCTAAATGTAAATGAGTAGACCTGGAGGCCTAACTCAGTAATACAATGTTTTATTCAAACCAGATATACATAATTCCCATTTAGATGTTATTGACAACATTGACACAGGATAATTAAATTATTATTAGCAATATTCAGGCATTACTAGTTTATCCATGAAATTTACCTTTGATTAATGGTTTTTATTATGTTTTAGATGCTCTAATAACAATCACAAGTAGTAAAGAGTTTTAAAAAAAAGTTTTCTTAAATGCCCAGATTTTGGGAGCTTAAAACTGCTTTGGGCAAATGCCTTGGCAAATGTCCATTTATAGATGTCCTGCCCACTGGGCATTTGTGGCAAATGTCCATTTATAGATGTCCTGCCCACTGGGCATTTGCCCGGCCCACATCACTAATCACACTACATGCAAACAAGCATTGTCCTGCATAGAAATAAAGTTTTCTTCAATTCCATAAATAATTTTAAACAACAACTACTTCATCCACTTAACTATGAGCTTTAGGCGCTCCATTTACAATTGGTATCAGCTCCATTCTCACCTCTGCTGTTATTCCACCTCACACCAAGATTGTTGCTCCTCCATTGATGTTCGTTCTGGGGAGGTCAAAGAGGAATAGCACTCTCCACACCTTTCCCACAGGATGATCTCTATTGAAATAAAATTACATAACAAAACATGGTAACCATTGAAACGTTATTGACCTTAATCCCAGAAGTGCTTAGCTGTAAAATGGCATTGCTCTACATCAATAAATATAATGCTGGATAAAATCTATAATAAAGGTTCTCTGTCCTATGGGCCAATATTTCCTATTTGTGGGAATATGGAGGCATTTAAAATATCTTGATACTGTAATTGTGGTTTGTTTTTCTTACGTTGTATCAAAACATTCCACTTTTTTGTATTGTATTGTAGTGTATATTATAAAATACTTCCACCTGTTAATAACCAAAATGTATTAAAAAATGCAATACATACGTTGGACCAACTATTATTGTCCTTCCTCAGCTTTACAAAATATAAAAACTACTAAAAAGATTCACTAAATATGCACGGTATAGAACCGTGGTTTGCTGTATATGTAAATATTGTCTTATCTATTGTTGAATAGTGACATTGAGCTGAGAATCGAACCATGTGCTGTTTTTAATACATTTTGATGTTGACAGGTAGGCTATATCTATATTTATAAAATTGGACTTTTGTCTGTCTGTAATTTTATAACATCCCGATTTACTCGTGTGGTATATTGTTCAAAATGTCTCTTATAGCTCAAAAATTATATGTATATATTTTCAAAAATTCCTGCATTCTTAAAGTGTTTTTATATTTTTTTAAAATGTTGTTGTTAAAGGCTTGAAAATCAAATTTTTGTTATCTCTTTACTCTTTTAAATTTATTTAATGAGTTTTCTTGCGGATGGGGGCATTTTGCAATGTTGTGGTTCAGTCTTTATTCAAAGTTTATTGCTGTTCATCAAGGAAGTTTCCAGAAAAAATATACTGTGTGGAAAGAGATTTCTGCATCATTTATTTTTATAGCAAGTCAATTTTTTTGTCGTTAAATTAAATGATCACACTGAAGGTGTGTTGGTGTGGAACTTAAGTTACCTCAGTGATATGGTTTAGACACCAAGTCTTCACTAACCGCTGCCTCAGAAGGATTGATGATGATGATGATTGAATCTTCAGTCTTTTGACTGGTTTGATGCAACTCTCCATACCTCCCTGTCCTGAGCTAATCGCTTCATCTCTACATAGCTACCACACCCTACATCCGAGGCAATCTGTTTATCATATTCTAACCTTGGTCTACCCCTACAGTTCTTGCCCTCGACCCTTCCTTCCATAACTAAGCTTGCTATTCCTGGGTGTCTTAGTATGTGTCCTACGAACCTATCTCTTCTCTTCATTAGCAGTCGCCAGAAACATCTCTCCTCTCCCACTCGTCTTAATACCTCTTCGTTTGTAACCCTATCTACCCATCTGATCTTCATCATTCTCCTGTAACACCACATTTCAAAAGCTTCAATTCTCCTCTTTTCTGCTGCACCAATAGTCCAAGTTTCACTTCCATATAGCGCCATGCTCCAGACAAAGGCTTTCAAAATGACTTCCTAATACCTAAATCTATATTCGATGTCAACAGATTCCTTTTTTGTAGAAATGCTTTCCTTGCCTGAGCCAACCTACTTTTTATATCCTCTTTGCTTCGTCCATCACTGGTTATTCTGCTTCCTAAGTAACAGAAGTCTCCTACTTCCTTCAGCTTTTCACCTGCCAATTTGATCTCCATAGAGGTTTCTGATTTATTTCGGCTGCATTCCAGTATTTTTGTTTTACATTTATTAATTTTCATCATGAATTCTTTCTGTAAGACAGAGTCCATACCAGTCAAAAACTCATTCAAATCCTCAGGCTTGTCGGCCAAGATGACAATGTCATCAGCAAATCTCAGAGTTGAAATTATTTCTCCTTGAATCTTCATTTCCACTGTAAAATTTTCTCCAATTTCCTTCATTGCTTGTTCAATGTAAAGATTGAAAAGTATTGTGACGTTTTGCTAGCCCACACGTTGAGCGACAATTGTAACGTTTTCACTTTGCTCCACGTTGAGCGTACAAGGGTAATGTTAATTAATGCCCCATGTTGGTAGCGACAAATGTAACGGTTTGGCTGCCCCAAACTGTTGGGTGATAAATGTAACTGTTTACCTTTGCCTAAGCTATGTTGTTTTAATGGGTGCCAAGACCTCAATGCAATGCTGAAATCTAAATTTGTATTTAACAACTCAGATCGTGGTATGATTTGATCATTAACCCAACAAACAATTGTATCAGGAGAAGGAATTGGTCTATATCTAATGCTACCTACTGAAAGCAAAGATTGCATTGTAAAAGAAATGAATTTATTATATAAAACAAGTATAGCAAAATTAATAATAATAATAAGTATAAAATTTAAATTGGAGCGTTGTGATTTGAATATTACCGATAGAAAATTACGTGAAAACGGAGTCTGATAAATTATTGATTTTACTCTTATTCCCAAGCTATGACGTTATTGAAATATGAAATATAAAACAAAGAGAAATGAGAGATTGCGTATTTCTGCGTCATTCGCGCTTACCACTGGAAATGGCCGAAGCCTTTCCCTCGTACTGGATGATGCTGTGAGCTTCCCACAGTCTCCTGGACGTCGTCATATTTGTCGATATTTGATGATATTCTGGTAGATTAGATAATTATATGGTCCGTACATCGGACCCAAACACTCGTACAACCACACTGGTTAGGTTTTACAAAAGTTAGTTCTCCACTCCACGGAACATCGGAGCGACTCCCGCGTGCAACCGTACTCGTTAAGTTCTACACAGATAGTCTTCGTTCCACGGAACATCGGAGCGACTCCCGCGTACGACCATACTCGGCAAGTTCTACACAGATTGTCCTCGTTCCACGGCGCGTCGAACGATATATCCACACGTCGGCTCCCCACTCTTCATCCGACTTCTAGCTTACGTGGTCTCCACTGATTGGCTGCTCCCCACGCGCTATACTCCCCTCCTCTGGCTCATTACACTCGGCGGGAGGGTTCCGTTCCAACTATCCGCCTTTTCTTGACGCTGCAACCCCGCTTGCGTAATACTTCCCGACAAGATTAAGCGTGTACTTGAATTCCCAGTGAGTCACGTCTCTCGATATACCCTAACTGACGAAACTCCGTTAAATTCCGTAATCACATAACTTTCTATGATATTGTCGTTCGTAATAATTTGCTTGATAGCGTTTTCTAAGACATAGAAAACCTATCTGTATGCTTATAATTTTTATAAAATGCTCCGAAAATATCTTAATAATAATTATAATAAATTAATAATAATAATAAATTAACATGAAAAATTCTCTTGGCTGAACAATTTGCCGCGTAAATAAATATAGAATGGCTTCCTACTGACTTATGCCAGTTGCATAACAACCCCTCGAAAAACACGTTACAGTATGGGTGATAAGTTGCAGCCTTGCCTTACACCTTTCTGAATACCAGCTTCTCTCTCATGTCCTTCAGATCGAATGACTGCTGTCTGGTTTCTGTATAGATTGTATACCACCCTCCTATCCCTGTACTTTATTCCAATAGATTTCAAAATGTCAAACAACTTAGTCCAATCAACGTTATCAAAAGCCTTTTCTAAGTCTACAAAAGCCATGAACGTTCTCTTATCTTTCCAAAATCAGCCTAAGACTTAGTACAGCTTCCCTTGTTCCTACATTTCTCCTGAACCCAATCTGGTCTTCACCCAACTCCGTTTCTATCTGGCTTTCAATCCTCTTGTAAATTATTCTAGACAGGATCTTTGAAGCATGAGTAATCAAGCTGATTGTACGGTAATCTTCACATCTGTCAGCTCCCACTTTCTTTGGTATAGGGATGATTACATTCTCCTTGAAATCAGGGGGTACCTCACCTGTCTCATAAATCCCACACACCAAGTGAAATAACCTGATCAGACCTTCATCTCCTATGCAGCGTAGCAACTCAATCGGTATATCATCTATGCCTGGTGCTTTGTTCCTGCTTAAGTCTTCCAATGCTCTGTCAAATTCTGATCTCAATATTAAATCTCCTTTTGCATCCTCATCAATTTCCTCCTCCCTTTCCATTACACGATTCGCAATCTCCTTTCCCTTATACAAACACTCTATGTAAGATTGCCATCTCTCAACCTTTTCTTCCCTACCTGTTACAGGCTTTCCATTTGTATCCTTAATATTACAGCACTTAGTCTTCTTTTCCCCAAAAGTATTCTTAATCCTTCGATAAGCTGTGTCTACTTTTCCTAATTTCAGACAATTTTCTATACCTGCACATTTCTCTTTCAACCATTCTTCTTTCGCTTCCTTGCACTTCTTGTTGACCTCATTTCTCAGACGTCTGTATTCTGCTTTCCCCTTTTCATCTCTTACATTCTTGTATTTCCGCCTTTCATCCATCAATTCTAGTATATCCTGAGTGATCCACGGTTTTCTACCTATTCTTTCTTTCCTACCAATGTTTTCTTCTGCGGATTTTGTTATTTCATTCTTCAAAAGTGCCCATTCGTCTGCAATTGAAGTTTGTTTAGGGTTTTTCATTAGTCCTTCCTGTATAATCTTCTTGAATCTTTCGTTTACATCCTTTACTTTCAGTCTGTCGATTGCCCACCTTTTTGGCTTTTGACTTTACTTCAGTTTCTTCAACTTTAATCTGCATTTCATTACAACTAGCCCAGTCAAATGGTAGTTTTGGCAAAAAATAATTAGGGTAGAAGGTTTCTCGATGGATTCTTATGTTTTTCGGTGTGCTAAATCCGAATCTGAAGTTTGCCAATAAAACAAATGACGGCTTCACAGTGAAAATAGCAAAAACAACTAAAAATTTCGGACTTTTTTCGCTAAATCGCGTATAAGTTAAAAAATATGCAACCTAGTGAATTTCTCATTATTTACAAAATTAAGGTAGACACAATTTCTGTTAAAATGCACTTGGCACTTGAGTTTTTGAGTGCAGGGTACCGCCGCTAGTGCGCACTGAAAAAGAGCGACGTTTTGGCACTTAGCAAAAACGAGAGAAACTCAGCCCTTACTAGCCCCCGACACTTTCTAATTGTGATTCCTCCATGAATACGTGTTTTATTCATGTTCTATGGTGGTACAGTAGAGTCTCGCAAACTCGGCACTCGGTAACCCGGCACTCCGGATTTCTCGGCCACCCTGACAGGAGAAAAAAATTATGATTTTTGTTTGTTTTTGTGTTTTCGCACAGAGCGTTATTATCTTTTCTTTCGACCTGGTGCAGTCAGCTGGCATTTGAGGGTGCGCAAATGCGAGGGAGCCGTGTCAGTACATTTACTGGCACGTTAAAGATCCCCTTAGGGGCAAAATTCCGGCACCCCGGCGTCTCTAAAAGCCAGGGTAGTTAAAAGGGACGTAAAACCAATAACATTATTATTATTCTTTTCTTTCGTCTTCCCCATCAATGGAATTATCGACAGTTAAATACGACGCGAAACAAGTTGACCTTCAGTTAATAGTAAGAAGAGTAACGACGACCTGATAAATACAGGTACTGTACAGTACTGAAAATGCACAAACTGTTGGCAGTAACGGTTCTCGCGCAGAGCGTTGTATTTATTTGATTGCGCATTCTCCGCAATTCTGTTTCTTCGCCGTATTCGTGACGGGGCTTCAAGAAACAGGTTTCAAAGCGAAAAGCAAAATAACATTACTTACTATTTTTTGAAAAAAAGTAAATGGTAATTTTCATTAAGTGAAAAAACGATTTGCCTACGGGAATCGTTTTGTACATATGCAAGTAACTTACTATACTTGTAGTGGCTTAATCATTTTAAAACTTGTGTTTCTGTTAAAAACAAATAAATGTACTGCATTGCATTACTTTTAAACGAAAACAAGCAGCTTATTTCGTCTTTTTAACACATTTCCCGATAAACCGGCAATTTCGCGAACTCGGCCACCCTTCAGTCCACATTAGGCCGAGTTTACGCGACTCTACTGTAGCATGATTTAAAGTTCGCTGTAAAAAAAATTGATAAATTAATATATATGCAAGTTAAGGTCTAGATCTCCTCTCTTCTTGCTCAAGACCACTGTGTCAGTGAAAGGACGGAGAGTATCCGGAATGAGATTCTCATGGCCATCCAGGAAACTTGCCGATGGGGGGTAATGACATATCATTTACTTGTGATCGTATATCTTCAACAATTATGGTAACTGCTGCTTGAATAATACGACGCCTTTCTTCTCTTTCCGGTAATTTCTGCACCTCTCGAAACCATAGCTTGTCAATTGCTCGGTGGCCAGTGGCCTTGAAACACACGATAGAAGGTTTGGTAGTTGTGATTAGTATGTCATCACCATACTTAGCAAGAGAAGACTTCTTGCTGTTGCTGGCTGTGGGCGAAAATCACCTAATACTGACTCAAGTAATTCTTCAATGGTAAATTGACATTCCTCGTCGCTTTTTTCAAGGAAAGCGAATATTGAGTTCATGGCTGCATCAATGTTATCATCGAGAGGTCTGCCCGGTGCGTGTTGCTTCGTTTCGGGCTTGTGTAACATTTGCATGCATCGCAAATGGTACTGAGCATCAGCAGCTACCAAGTCATTCACTCGTTCAACGCGACGTACAATAGCATTTCCAAATGCATCCTTACGATTTTTTGCGAGTTTTTGTACTGATTCCCTCACTCCCAACGTTCTCACAGGGTACACTGGATTGCGTTTTGGGAGAGCCTTCTTCACTTGCTTTTGAGCATGGTCTAGTGACACAAGTTCTCCACACAGAAAACAGTGAGTTTGGAATGAAAAGGGCGGTGAACACGAACGAACGCGATGATCGTCTGGTGCTGACTCTTGAGATTTCTTCAAGTAAGCCGCAATCAATCTTTCATTCACGTACTGTTTCCTACATTTATCGTGAACTTCAACTTCTGTGTTCCTTTTGAATAAAACAACCTTACCATCCTGTCGTTTTTTACTTGCTTCAATGAACGAGTTCAGTCCCCTCTCTTTCACAACAGCAGTTCGAGTCTGATCATCCAGAGGCTCCTCACAAATTTCACATTCACGACGCGACATTTTCGTCCCTCACATATTCACTAAAAACAACATTAGTTCACTTGAAAACACTAAACGAACGGCAGAAACCCGAAGAAGAATAGTTAGCTGTCCCACGAGGAGGAGAAAGCAAACTAAACTAAACTCGAATGGCAGAGGAGTTGGCCGGAGGCTTGGAGGGGGTCCTGTCAAGGACAGATGTGGCGGCAAAAAAAGGGACCCTTCCTATTGAGGGTTTGAGGGTGAACATTTCACACAAAGGGGAAACGACTCCGGTTTCACACTATCAATATATTAAATATATCTCTTTAGGAATGTGTGAGATATGTGTGACATGGTGAGATGTTGAGTGAAAAATCACTAAAACTGTTTTACATTACTCACCTCATTACTTTCACACTTTACCATTAGATGGGTAAGTACAGATGGACATACTCCACCTTAACTTGAATATATTAATTTATATAAAAAAAAAATCCAACGAACTTTCAATCATGTTACCACCATAGAACATGAATAAAACACGTATTCATGGAGGAAACACGATTTGAAAGTGTTTGGGGCTAGTTAGGGCCGAGTTTCTCTCGTTTTTTGCCTGAGTGCCAAAACGTCGCTCTTTTTCAGCGCACTCTAGCGGCGGTACCCTGCACTCAAAAATTAAAAGTGCCCAGTGCATTTTAACAGCAATTTTGTGTACTTTAATTTTGTAAATAATGAGAAATTCACTAGGTTGCATATTTTTCAACTTATAAGCGATTTGGTAAAAAAAAAAGTCTGCAATTTTTTATTTTTTTTGCTATTTTCACTGTGAAGCCGTCATTTTTTTTGTTGGCAAACTTCAGATTCGGATTCAGCACACCGAAAAACATAAGAATCCGTCGAGAAACCTTCTACCCTAATTTTTTTTTTTTTTTTTTGAAGCAGGCACTTCTTAGCTCCAAATGACTGGACTAAACCAGATTGTGGTCAGAGTTTATGTCAGCACCAGGATATGTTTTACAATCCAAAATCTGGTTTCGAAACCTCTGCTTGACCATAATGAAGTCGATTTGGTAACGCCCTGTATCTCCTGGTCTCATCCATGTGTATATTCTTCTATTGTGGTTATTGAATAAGGTGTTACCTATGACCAACTCATGCTCGGTGCAGAATTCCATCAGCCTGCTTCCTCGATCATTCCTTTCACCTAATCCGAAATCTCGCACTATCTTCCCTTCTCTCCCTTTTCCTACCACAGCGTTCCAATCTCCCATTACTATAACATTTTCATAACCCTTGATATACCTCAGAATTTCATCTATTTCTCCGTAGACCTTTTCAACATCCTCATCATCAGCTTGACTGGTAGGCATATAGACTTGTACCACTGGGGTGCACGTAGGTTTAGTATTTATTTTTGCTACAATAATCCGTTCACTATATTGCTCATAATATTCCACCCGCTGTCCAAGTTTCCTACTCAATATGAGACCAACCCCTGCTTGGCCATTGTTTGATTTAGTGCTAATTACCCTATAGTCTCCTGACCAAAAGTCCTGTTCTTCCTGCCAGCGCATTTCACTAATCCCAACCAAATCCAACCTCAACCTATCCATTTCCCTTTCTAAGTTTTCTAACCTTCCACTTCCTAGCAGACTTCTAACATTCCACGCTCTGATCCGTAGAATATCAGATTTCCTCTTTGTCACTTCTGTGATGTTAACCCCCTCTCGAGTAGTCCCCACCCGGAGATCCGAACGGGGGACTAGTTTACATCCGGATTGAAATTTTACAAGGGAGGAGGCCATCATCACATGTAATTATGCATAGAGAGGTGCATATCCTGGGGAATAGCATTACGGCTGTAGTTTCCCGTTGCTTTCAGCCGTGCAGCAGAACGCAGTGTAGCCATTAGTTGGCTTATATTATCAATATCTAAACCGTCTATAAGACTAGTAAAGAATTGATTTATTCTGAAAGGCTGCTACTCCCTTTCAGAATAAGTAAAGAGCAATTCTACTAACAAAGATCCTTCTACTACCAATTAAATACCAAAATTCTACTAACGAAAACAATACTTAAGTTCCACCAACAACAAATACTACCACTAAAACATTCCGTCACCAGGCACACTCACATGCACCCTCACACATCACAGTCTAATGAAACAGTGAACTATAACTAATAAACAATGCAACTGTCACCAGACACACTCACATACCACAGTCTAATAGAACAATGACATATATCTAATAAACAAACTAACTACATACTTACAACTAAAACCAGCGGCGGCTCGTGAAGGGGAGCTGCAGAGCTGCAGCCCCCCAGGGTATTAGACAATATCAATTTACACTTTGAAAGTAATGGGGTAATGGTGTAATTAAATAGATCTCTTTAAATTTTTCACAAGTAAAGGCCAGGCTGGCTCGTAAATCGACTTCCCCCACGACTGCTGCATTCTCCGCAGCACCTTAGGAACTTAACATTGCACTTCCTGAATCCACTTCCCCCATTGCCAAGTTGTCCTATGAAAGCCTCTTTGGGTGCTGCAATCCTTGCAGCTTCGCCACGGAGTGCCAACTCATCTTTGGAAACAATAGAGTATACAGTTTGCAAACAGCTCAAATATTATACTGGCAGCGGCTAACAGCCCCTAATTCGTATTCAGAAAATTTACGACTTATATTCTAGTGCACTAAATTATAAATATAATCATAATAATATCGCAAGAAAATGTTTAAATGAGAAAAACTTTTTCTGCAACATGGCTATGTTTGTAGCACTGAATGGCAATGAGAATCATGAGTAGAAGAAGGATGGAACTCAAGTAGGCGCTCACGGCATCTAGTGGGTACTAGAAGAACCATGTCCATTATCAACCCTTAGCCATCTCCATGATTTGTGCATTTTCTTCAAACACTTGTACGATCAGTCTTGCCAACATGCGAATTATAGATCAATATTCTAATGTAGTATGCTTGCGTGATATTAACAAATACTTGTATATTATTTCACAGTATAGTCGATGGAGAATTTAGCTGAACTCAAAAGAGAGTGACAGATCATAGAAAACTGAGCGAAGAAATTGAGAAGCACGCATCTTCCGGAACTCATTTAAATAAGATGTAAAATTGTGCAGTGTTACGCTTAAGTTCGGCGTATCAACAATCGGTTGAGCGTTATAACAATGAAGTAACTAGAAACAAGGAAATATATAAATAGAATCATAATACTATGACTGTCTGTTAGGTAGTCAGTCCGAAGGCTGGTTGGATCCCCAAAAAGTACCGCCGTTAGGTTATGTGGGTAGATACCCACAAAAACCAAAGGCAGTGCTATATTGAGGCATACTAGGCAAGAAGGGGAGTGAGGTAGTTTGCCATCTTTCCTCACTGAGTCAGAACAGCAGTACTAACCCTATGAGTAGAACCTTTCACAGCATTCACAGGCACTGACTGTGCCCTGATTGTTATTACAAAGCACCACCCATACCTCAGTAGCTTCCATATAATCACAGCCATGAGTGAGACTGAGACATGGGTGAAAAGCCACATTTTACTCTAGCCTGTGCCAACAGACAAATGCACTTGTACTGCATTCATCAAGAGATGGCAAACAGGCTAAATACTATCACAAGAAAATGTTTATATCGAAGAGAAGAATTTCGAAATATCCGTGGAGCTGTAAAACCTTCGAGTTTCCTTCTCACTTAGGCCCGTCATCTACAGAGGTCGTTAAACTGTTACGTATCGCCATCTCCCTGCCTATGGCTACCGCTGAACCCGAACGCTGCTTTTCGTGCCTCAAGAGGATCAAAGTGTACCTCAGGACTGCCATGGGTAAAGCCCTGCGCGGATATCCGCAACATTTATCGTCATACGGATATATAGTTTGCATGGATGTGCGGATAGCGGATACCGGTAATGTTTGGAGTAAATTTGCGGATAGTTTTTAGAATACAGTACAATCCGAACTTGTTGAATATCATTACTAGGACCCCGATGTTTATTGTTATGTTTTCTTTTATGACAAATGTTGGGTAGATTATTAGCTTGGGAATAACCTAACCCCCAAGGGAAGATGATGAAGAAAAAGAAGTGGGTTTTGGACTGGAGAAAAAGGATGGAGAAATAGGACGAGAGTCCAACAGAAGTTATAATTTTAACTTTAAGTATACTCAAAGGCAGCTGCCACTGCAAATCCGCTTTCCGGTACCTAAAGTGGGTAGGGACCTGGGCGAAGCTCACAGGCAACGCAGCTGGAACTTGGGCTATTCGCAAGAAAGTTGCTATAGCGTATTCCCTCTCAAGCATAAATATACCTACTATGGGGAAGGGTGGTGGTCTGGCAAGACAAAGAGTAACAGATTTATTGTGTATTTGTTCAAAGGAGTTTGTTTCTAAACAAGTATTTTGAAGAATACAAATAATTTGAATCAGCCTTGATATTTTAGTTCTTGAAATTGTAGAATTTCTAAAGAGCGACCGAATGCTTCCAAGAAGGGTAGGGATAAAGCAATTATACCCTTGGGAATAATTTTGTTAAGAGTACCAATAGTTGCATTTAGAAATGACTAAGCTTTTACCCAGAAAGGCGCCGACTAAAATTTAGACAATGAGAAACAATTAAATTTTGAAAAACCAACTATAAGTGGTAGAATCTCCACAAGCAGGAAGCTGGCGTAGCGAGTTATGCTTGCCTTACTGGCCAGTTAGAATTAGCTATTAAAGCTAAGAGAGACTTTACTAAGTTAATAACTAAGAGTTCTTGCTCAAATGCAACAACCTTATCAATGGATTTATTTTTATTAAAGAGGGCATAAATCTAGGAAGAGTCAGGGAAGACAGGATCTTGCCTAACCGTTATTTTAGAGAAATGATAAAGCAAAGAAATAAATCTTAATTTATTTAACAATGTAAAAAGAAGTAGTTTATGTAACAAATATATAATTTTGATTTTGTAAACAATTGGGGTCGCAGACCTCCTAAATCATTTAAAGCTTGCACCAGGCAATTGACAATTCTTTGGGTTTTAAACCTTTTATGCGTACTAAAATCTTCCTAAGATTTTGAAATAGCTAAGATTAATAAATGGGAAATTTAAAGATAATTGACGTAATTAAGGCTAAACAATGAATCAAGTACAAGATGTGTACTTTAAGGATTTCTAGATAAGTATCTCAGAAATATGAACAAATAACAACTTCGAAAGTAACAACAAAAATAACAGGAAGAAATGAAATAGAAGTTTCTATAACTTCTTGTATTAATACAGAGCTACATTTGGCGATTATACAAATAGGGCAGGTCACTTATTGTGAAACCTGAAGAGAGAAATTTAAAGGAAGTTTCTAGAACTTCCATGTTTAAGTAGGGATCACGAGAAAAATGGGGCAAATTTCCCTTTCGTGAAACCTTGAGATAACTCACTTTTGAGTAAAAAGAATTGGATTCCCTCATTAGAAGGTGCCGGCTCCGTGGTGTTGGGGTAGCGCGCCTGCCTCTCACCCGGAGGCCCCGGGTTCGATCCCCGGCTCCGTCAGGGATTTTAAAACTGACGTGAGGGTTGGAACGGGGTGCACTCAGCCTCATGAGGACAATTGAGTAGCTGTCAGACAGTGAGACAGCGCCCCGATCACGAATACCAAGATTAACGGCCGAGGGGACCCGATGCGCTGATCACGCGTCACCCCAATATCTGCAGGCCAAATGGCTGGGCAGCGGTCGCTTGGTCGGCCTTAGCCCGTCATGGGCTGGATAGTGCCAGGGGTTGACTTTGACATTAGAAGGGAGAAACAATATACTTTAAGGCGTGTACTAGACAAGAAGTTTTACAGACATTAATTCGTTGTACGTGGAACAAGTAAGGGAGGGCACTTATTGAGAGTGACACCTCATTGAAAAACGACCTAAAGTAACAATTTTATTATTTTTGGTTGTTAGTAAAGGGTTTGGGAAAGATCAAATGGGATTGTGGAAGAGTGTTCATGGCCGTATTTATTGTACTCGGACGAGCGCGTCGCGGATGAAAAGTTGAACAGGCACTGTTTTCACTATAGTCTGTTTATATAGTTGAAAAGTTCACTGTAGTAGCACAAAAAGTTGATGGCAAAGAAAGTTATTGCGATGGTGGAAAATAACTAGTTACACTAGATTTGCGAGAGTCTATTGCTTGAAAAACATTTAGGTTATAGTTTAATGCACCAGAAAAATCCCAACGGAGGAAGAAAAATTAGATATTGATTAGCAGTTCATAAGGAAGATTCCTTAGTTTGACAAAGTATTCCCATATGTGAGTGGAAAGTACTAGAAGGTTTGACTCGTAGATAAATTGTTCGGCATGGAAAATTCCAGAACAATCATGACTGAAGAATAGGGCAAATGTTAGTCCAGCGGTGGTACGAGCTAAGTATTTTATAGACAGTGGGTAATTTAATGGTGTCCCACGTTGTGAGAAAATCTCTCATTTAATAAGCATAAGAAATGCTGCTTCATGTTAAGATTGGCTTAGGTAGACAAAAGCCCAACATAGAAAATCCCACGAAGGATGATTATTGCCCCATATAAGAAATCTCACACTGCCTATAAAATGATCATTAAAAAGCATGTAGCTATTTAAAATCAATTAAAATAAGTTGAAGAACGTTGAAGTAGTACTTAGCTCATTTCTGATGAACGGCGAATCCTTAGGTGACCGTTAGTCAGGAATTCACAACATGGCGAAGATTTGAAAGTTTGTCACTCGAGGTGAGGAGACGAGCTATAGTTAAGCTCAGACTGACTAGTTTGACTACAGACGCACAAGTGAGGCCAGCTCAACGGAGCGCGAAGAGACCAGGGAAGGGAAAAAGGTGGGGGTAGGAGACAAAAGGAATACATATAAGAATAGCCAACATAACTGAAATAAATTTTCTTGATGAAATGGTCTTCAAAGAGTAGATAGCAAGCGTCACTAGCGCAGCCTGGTGGGTGAAAAAGTAGACGAAGTTCTCTTGATCACGGAGATGATAGCTGGCGAGCGACGAGATCTGGTGGCTAGATTGGTAAGGAAGTCCTCTTGTGCCGGGAAAAATTGAGGAACTTCAGAGATTCGCTGCTAGATGACGCTAGGTGGGTCATGGAAGATATATATCTAGAACAGACTTACAGGTAGTGTAAGAAACATATACCAACAAAGAGAAATCAGGAGATCACTGTTGGTGTTTGCGAAAAAAGGAAGGGATGAACTAAAGCAAAGAGAAGCAAAAGCTTACTCTGTCTTACCGTGTATTCCAAAGAATACACCAAATGTAAAATGGTGATTAAGCTTATCTCATTCAAATTATGTCATTAAGCATAATTAATTCTCCAAACTGAAAAGGGTTGCAATTCTGGCTGTATAACATTCATTTTAAACATAGCACATGACATACATAGCCTAAGGGAACGACTTTCTCCTCAAATGTCTAAATGTGTTGCTTTAATGTATGTCTACCCCTTATTATTCCCGTTCTCCAAAGGGGTCGAGGATGAGATGCGATGTAAGTCTTTGTGGCGGATGGTTTTTACGGCCTGATGGATGTGTTGCTTTAATAAAAAATAAAAATATTATTGTAATGCCAGTAGATTCGAATAACAGTCGTGCGGATGCGAGGCGGATGTGGATAACGTTTTCTTTATCCGCGCTGGGCTCTAGCCATAGGACAAGAAAGACTTACTGCACTTGGAATGCTGTCTATTGAGAATGGTCTGATTAACAGCATACCGAATTTCAATAACCTCGTCATCGAAAAATTCGTCGCGTTCAAGACTCGACGCCTGGAACTGATCTACGAATAAGGTAAGTTAATGCTTGTGCTTGCAGCCCCACCAACTGCGATATGTGCGAGCCGCCACTGACTAAAACTATCTACATACTTACTGTATTGTAATTTGAATTGACAATATTTACAAAATGCAATTTAGATAGAAGAAAATGCTTACAAAACGTAATTCATATATATATAAATTACATATAAACTTTTGAATCGACGGTGGTTTTGGGGTCTGGGGGATGTGAAACGCTTACAGTATATATAGAATTAATTTTGACGGGTAGGGTTAAATAGTATGCTAATAAAGTGATAGGGTTTTATTTTTTTGCGCTGTCAATCTACCGTTGCATTTTCTATGCCTCCCATATGACAACGCCTGGTGCGGTCGCATCGTTCGCACCGCCCTAGGGCCGCCCCTGAGAAAGTATCCTATGCTCAGATTAATAGAAAAAATACAGGTATGTAAACATTAGTAGGTAGACTCACAGCTGTTTGTTTTGAGGAAATCTGTAAAATGATTTGGGATCACTTTGTATTTTGGAATTAAAACACCCACATATAGCCCAAAAGTTACACTTCTAACATGTACAGCATATAAACTTGCCAGCTGTACATGCCATAAATCTATGACATGGGACCACCGGCTTTACTTCCCCTCCAAAGGAAGACATACTGAAGGATTTTGACGCTCTTAAAAAATCCAACGACTTCGGCCGGGTTTGAACCCGCGATCTTGGGCACAGCAGTTCAGCATGCTACCAACTACGCCACCGAAGCCGCTATAATAATTATGATGATAATAATAATCTTATTGACAGCGGTATCTTCTTTTGATGTTGTTCGTTGGGCATCGAGTCGTTATGATTTAGCCCCATGTACTTTGTGTGTACATATAGAATTTGTCTGATAACTTGTATTGTGATGTCTGCAATAGAGTGTGTATTTGTACTTCAGGGGAGTTATGGGAAGGAGGCGGCAATGGCTTTGGTAGCGTTTTGTAGAGCTATTTGTCTTTTTATATTAGGATCTGATGATGCTTGAAAAACTATGTATCTTTTTTAGATAAAATCTTCTAATTAATAAAACGTATCTTAAAAACTTAAAAACAAAGTGTTCTTTTGATAACATCTTCTGAAGTAGTATGCCAGGTTTCATCTAATTTTCATCATCCTCCATCTCTAGTTGAGCTTGTACGCGTTCTTTCTCGCCCAAGCAACGCTGTTTCAGTTTGCAGTTACTACACCAATACTTGCGATCGGGCCCCACAACTGTTGGGCATGCTGGGCTGCGGGGCAACCTACACTCCCCGAACACCGCCGGCTCATCTGTTGGCACTGCCAGCTGATTGTGCCAACGTGTTCGGATTGCAGGTGTTCCTGCAACACCGGAGGACTTAGCTTTTAGCCTACGTTTTGTGGGTCTTTTTCAATCTATTCCTTTTGCGAATCTTCTCGTTCCAAACTCCCCTTTGTAAGACCATATTGTGAGTTGTTTCCATCTGAGTCTCTCCCTGTACGCATCTTCCGTCTCACACATTCCTCGTTCTGGCTTCCATTACACTCTCATTCTCGCCATCACCCAGATCATTAGGGACCGATAACCCATATGTTAGGCCCCTCAAAACAACAATTATCATCATCATCTCAGTACATCGGAATTTGTTGCCCATTTTGCAAGAGGAAAATTGATCATCTTCATCAAGGCAGTGAGTTCATAATACAAGGTGACTGCCAGATTGCCGTCTGCTGCTCCCACAAAAATGTTGTCCATGAAGGTGTTGCTGTTGATTAGTGGTGCAGCGTTAGGAAAGGAGAGTGTGTGTTTGTCGGCCTGTTTCCTGATGGTCGCTGAGAGGAGGAAAGGACCGCTGGTCAGGCCGAAAGGGAGCCTAGTGAAACGATAAGTGACTATGTCATTTGTCGTGTAGAAGTGTCCTCCGTCGTCTTGAATCACTTTGTACCAGAGGAATACAGTCAAGTCTATGTCGTTCCTGTCCAGGGTTAGCTGAAGAAAGGCTTGTTGTATGTCGCTGATGATTCTCTGTCGATGAAGCCTGAAACGTAGGAGAATTGCCACAATCTCTGGTAACAAATTTGGACCCATCTCCAACATGTCATTAATAGAGGATGACTTAGCCTGATGAGATGATGCGTCGAATAATACTACTCTCCACTTGGTTTTCCCATATCTTTCTTCCTTCACAGCTAGATGAGGAAGGTAGAACATGACGTCGGGTGAGTTTGCCGTGTTGACTTTTTCCACGTGCTGATTGTGAATGTAGCTGAACATCTGGCTACAGTACATCTGGTTGAAGTCGTCATTGCTTTGAAGTCTTTTCTGAAGATTTCTCAGACGCGCCTCGGCATTGTGTAGATTATGGCTAGTACCAGAATGCCTTTTTTCTTTGGCAACGGGTGATTTGAAGTCCTCAACGATTCTGGAATCCTTTGGCGTATGTGGGCGTTCTTGATCAGCAGTTATACCAATAGCCTCGAGGTCCCAACATCTTCTGAAGTCTTCATCTGAGTGGAAAGATGCCTGCTCGAGGTTAATGAAATTGACTGTGGCTGAGTGCACGTGCATCTCAGATCGGTCCCCTCTGAGTATCCAGCCGACGGTAGAAGGAACCAACACGAGTGACGTGGAGATATGCAAGGGAGGACTGTCTGATAATTTTCCAGTAGTGGTCACTACCGATAAGGAGTTCAACCGGTAGATCTTTATGGGAACCCCCCCCCCCAGTGGCTCACATCTAGTGGGACATGGGTTGGCGACCACGGAGCCCCAGCTGAGTCCGGCATTGCTTCCACTTACTTGTACCGGGCTCCTCTCCGTCTCCTTTCCTGTCGACCTCCCTTGGTCAACTCTTGTTCTCTTCCGACCCCGGCAGTATTAGGGTATCCGAGACCTAGGGAGTCTCTTCCTTTCCCGCCTAAATTGGCAATTTTCTCATCTTTTCTGATCCCCTCCTTCTGCGAGGGGTCGGCCTTCTTTTCCGTTTCATGTTATCTGCTGCCTTCTGCCCAAGGCCCTCAAGGAGGAAGGGTGGATGTAGCCCCACCACTTCTGGTGCACCCTGGATATTGCTACACCCTCAGGGGCCTACGGCTGGTGAGTTCGGGAGTTGGCGACCCCGAGGAACTCCTGAGCTGGGTCCGTTTTCCCCTTTTGTCCCTTACCTTTGGGGAGGACCCTCTCCTCTTTCACTTTCCTATCTGCCTTTCATGGCTCTCCTTCCTTTCAAGTCCCTCAATCCGCATTCTTCGAGGGTTGAGGACTTTTCTTTTCCTCCTGTTTATTTGCCGTATTCTCCTTTTATTTTCCATTTCATCTTCTAGTATATAAGCAGGGTTCTACGCATCTATTGGCCAGAAACCATTTCAAATGAGGAACTTCTGAAGAGAACAAACAAAAGGCCAATACATCTAGAAATAAAAAGTAGAAATGGAGTTGGATAGGCCATTGTCTGAGAAAGCAGGACGCCATTGAAAAAGAAGCACTTAGTTGGAACCTCCAGGGCACCCGAGGAAGGGGTAGGCCAAGAAATACCTGGAGATGAAGTGTTGAGGAGGAGATGAAGGCGACTGGCAAATCCTGGACAGACCTGCAGAGGTTGGCTGGGAGAAGAAATCAGTGGATGAATTTTGTTGCAGCCCTTTGCTCCAAGAGGGGACATAGGAATTAAGTTAAGTAAGATGGTTTAGACAACACAGGTGTCTGCCAAGTGCCTCCATGTCAATCATTAGGAGTGGGTTTCACTCAATTTGCAGTAGGTATGTAGATTCCTGGATAATATTGGTTCAACATTTTACGTTCTTTAAGCTTGCTTACATGTAGACAAACAAGTAATAAAAGTTTTGTATTTCTTATTTCCTTGTGTGTTTAACGCTATATTGACCCCGAAGATTATTATATTATTAGAAGGAAGAGATTCGTTACATTGATTGTCCCAACGTTGGGGCATGATGTTGTTGGTTGACCCCGACCAATATATTAATATTAGTTTCATTGGCGCCCAACTGTGGAGCGAATATTATAAGAAAGAAGATAAGTTTACCAATTTTAAAGAATTATTTAGATTTATTTTATTGGCGCCCAACGTGGGTAACGAATAAGGAAATAAGAAATATGGAAGCTGAGATGATGGCCATGTTGGAGAAGCTTGATGAGGTCTCGGAGCATTTGTTGGAGAAGCTTGATATGATTAGTCTAGACAGCCATGTTAGTGAAGTCAGTGTAGAAGCCACTAATCTGGAAACTAACCTAGGTGGTCAGATTGCTGTTCAGGAACAGAGCTACCCTGAAGTAGAGAAGTTGGCAGGGAAATTTTGAGCCAGGCACTGGAGACCAGCCAGAAATTTACCAGGGCAGATAGGAAGTTGGAAGAGCACAGAGTGGAGATCATATGCATTGTGGAAGAAAGTTGAGATGGTAGAATCTGTGAGTGTGGCTGTAAAGGAGCAGGAAGAGGAGGAGATGTGTGAAGTATGTGATGCTAGGGGGCGTAAGGAAATTGGTAACAAAGAAAATGAAGAAATGGAAAGGATAAGGCGAGGTTGTAGAGGTATATAATGGAGAGACCATAGCAGGCGAAGAAGAGGAGGTAGACACAGAGGACGCCGCCAACGTGAGAGAAGACGAAGTTTTGATAAGAATGGAGGAGGTGGATATCGAAGGCATGATAATGATGAAAATGGTACTGGGGATACTTAACTTTCTAGAAGAAATGATAGAGCTAGGTACAGAAGAGCAGTAGGAGTTCGTTATGTTAGAGCAAGTATGAGATATATAGCCCAAAACTATAATGAATTTAATGATGATGATGACAATGAGCCTAAAAGTATTGATATTTTTGATGAAGTTGATACTAGAGAAGAGTGAAGTTGCAAGTTAAAGCTGAGAAGAAGGTTCATAGAGACATTAAATTACGAGAACGAAAGGAAAATCATCACAGGGGTGGGGTACGTCAGACAGATGAAGATAAGAGAGTGAAGGATCAGAAGAAGAAAAAGGAGAAGAAGATAAAAGGGATAAAGGGAAAGAGGAAAGAAAAGTTAAGAAGAAAGGAAATGTTGAGCAAGATAAGACAGATGAGGAAAAGTAGGAAAATGAGGAAGGGAAAGAGAGAGAAGCAGGAATGGAAAGCAAAGAGGAGGAATAGGAAGAGAATGAGATGTCAGGCAGATGAAGATAAGAGATGGAGCGATCAGAAGAAGGAAATTGAAAAGAAGGTAAAAGGGATAAAGGGAAAGAAAAAAGAGATAAGAAGAAAGGAATTGTTGAACAGGATAAGAAAGATACGGACGAAGAGGAGGAAAATGAGGAAGGGAAGGGGAAATAAGCAGGAAAGGAAGGCGAAGAAGAAAAAGGAGAAGGAGAAAAAGAAGAAAAGGAAGAGCGAGGAGGAAGGTAAAGAAGGAGGGGAACTAGAAGAAAGTGAAGAAGGAAAGAAAGTAGCTGAACAAAGGAAAGAGGTAGAAGAGAAAGGAAAAATGAAGGAGGAAGAAGATGAAGTGAAAGCAGGAATGAAAGCAGATGATATGGAAGAAGCTGTAGAAGAAAAGGAGGCAGATGAAGGAAGCGAAAAGGAAGGTGAAGAAGGAAAGAAAACAGGTGAAGGAAGGGAAGAAGTAGAAGAGGAAGAGAAACAAAAGAGAGAGAAGAATTTGATAAAGGGGAAGGCGTGCTAATAATGAAAATGGTACTGGTGATACTCCGCGCTTTAGAAGAAATAATGGAGACAGGCCCCAGAGAGGTCGGAAGGATGATGATCATGGAGAAACAGCTGTATTCTTTCTTTCCATTAACAGTGTGTTGTTGAATTGTCTAAGAGACTTGAAAGTAACATCTGATTACTGTGAACATACTGTTCATTGATAGTTTTAGTCAGTGTATGTTTGATGTATTTTAATTTATGTATTTGTGTGAGGGTAAAGGATGAATCTATAACCTTGAGTTAGAGATTTATCCTCGAGGGGGCGTTTCTGTAACCGAATTTATTTGGTTACAGAGCTCACCTTTGGGTTTCTGTAAGTATGTATTAGTGCCATGGTGTGTGATGTGGGTAAATGACGTTACCAACCATGACCACCTATTGATGGAGCACCACAGAGAGTTGTGTGTTTTGTGTCAACTAGATTCTTGGTGGTGGCCCAGCAGTGGGTGACAGTTGGCTTTGATGAAGGACAGTGTTACTATTGTGATGTCATGTTTTAATCAATATTGTGTTATGTTCTAAGGGATAGCAATGTTACGTTTTTGGATAAATAGATGTTATGGTAATATGTATGCTGATGTTGAAAAAATATGTTTTAAGAAAATGCAAGAAGAAAAGAATGGAGCAGAAGAATATTAAGCTTTGTGAGGGGTATTTTTTTTTGTCATGAAGGCAGTTGTGGATACTGAACAAGAGATGCAGGTAAAGGAAGCTTGCTTACATGTAGACAAACAAGTAATAAAAGTATTGCATTTCTTATTTCCTTGCGTGTTGAACGCTATATTGACCCCGAAGAGTATTATATTATTAGAAGGAAGAGATTAGTTACATTGATTGCCCAACGGTGGGGCATGATGTTGTTGGTTGACCCCGACCAATAGAAGAACAGATTAGTTTCATTGGCGCCCAACTGTGGAGCAAATATTATTATAAGAAAGAAGATAAGTTTACCAATTTTAAAGAAGTATTATTTAGATTTATTTCAATATGTGTGATAATTAAACATTTATGGTGCCACATTCCTCTATTGGCGATATAGCGTACTACTATCTTCACAGCAGATAGCAAAATATTTTCTTACATTTTACATTATTGGCGACGTCATTAAGGGTATGTTTATGACAGACAGCTGTCTGTTGATATTGTACATTTTTCAGTCGGTCAACACAATACAATTCCAATTACTGGAAAATGGAAGAAAATAATCTGAAAAGAGTTACATGGGATTGAAATGTAATAAATATATATCACTAGCTGAAGTACCCATGCTTCGCTACGTGTCATAAATAAATTAAAATATGAAGGTGACAGTTAAAACCGGGGATAGGCGAGGTGCTGTGCAGAGGGAGATTAAGGATGGAACATTTTGTCCAACTACACCGCTCGGCGTTGACCGTGTTTTATGGCACAAATTTAGGTTTTACTCGCTAACCGTTGGAGATACCTTTCGGATAGGAAATGCAATTTTAAACCTCGTATATGCCATCAAAAGTTTGCTATTTCTTAGCGTTTTCTTTTTATTTGAAATGGAAATATGAAAGTTTGAAACCAAAGGGTGTAGTGACGTCACTAAAATGGTAGCCATTTTAAATAGTGCAAAGTATTGAAATCAAAAGTAGCCTATATGTTAACCAGGTAAATCAGCTACTTCCATGTAAAATTCACGTAAATCAGACCACTGGTACTTGCGTGATTGAGTAATACACAGACACACACCATTTCATTTTTAGCCTCGCTTCGCTCACGTCATAGTCGTGTGATATTGTTATTCAATGAAATGTAGGTTTAACCCCGTTAACACCCCTTTAGAACCTGAATATCCAAAAATCCCTCCTTAGTAGACGATTTCGACACACAACAAACATATCCCCAAAATATCATTCTTCTAACTTTAGTAGTTTTGGTTGGTCGATGAGAGTGAACATCCAAAAATCCTTCCTTAGTGGACGTTTTTCTTCCAGAATTTCACCCCTCCCCATAGGCCCCTTAAATTGCATTAAAAAAACGGTCTAACACCTATTTATTTTATTTATTTATATATTTTTAAGCTGATTGATTTCCTCCGAGAATCAAACTCCCCGCCTATGTCGTTTAAGAGATACACGCTCCGTTAGGAATCTTTCAACCCCCACTTTTCATCCCTTTCACCTCATAATATACACTACATCGAAAAACCATTAGACATGTGTCAGCTTATTTTTAATGATTAGTATATATGCCAAGTATCACATCCCCAAATGAAACCACTCGTGAGATATTGTTATTCAATGAAATGCACGTTTACCCCCCTTAACACCTCTTTAGAACCTGAATATCCAAAACTCTTTCCTTAGTGGACGTTTTCGACATACAACGAACATATCCCCAAAATTTCATGTTTCTAACTTCAATAATTTTGGCTGGGCGATGATGAGTGAGTGAGTGAGTCAGGACATTTTCTTTCATTTATTTTTGATAATTTCACCCCTCCCCATGAACCCCTTAAATTGGATTTATGAAACAAACGGTCGAACACCCATTTACTTATTTAAAGCTGTTTCCCCCCTGAGTTTGATGAGTTGTAATGTTAATTAATGCCCCTTGTTGGTAGCGACAAATGCAATGTGTTTTACCTGGGCGGACTATTCGCCAGAAAATACTACTGCTAAGTTTGATCTATGTTGGGCGCCAAGCTGGATACACTGTGTTCCAAGCTAAATTTATATATTTAATATCGACCCCTAGCTTGAGTAGAACATATGAGAGATTCTTAATGACTAGGCCGTGGGATGATTGAATCATCAACCCAGACAACATTTGATTGTGGAGAAGGATGGGGTATTATAACTATTGCTACATACTGGAATTAAAGAATCTACTTGGTAATAATTGAATTTAATACACTTAGAAAATATGATGGCAACATGAATAAAATTAACACTGTTATCGGAGCACACTACTTTAAACATTGCCACGAACAAAATTACTTAATACGCCGGTCGGGAGAATAACGTGAATTTAACTTATTTCCAAATTAATGCTTAAAGAATTTATATAGCCCTATTGAAAAACAGAGAGTGTGTGTCGTAGATTACTTGTGCTTACCAACGGAAACATTGTCTCCACGTGGTTGAAGTCTCTCATCGTCGGATGCTCTGCATTGGTGTTGACGGCGTCAGATTCTTCCTCGTTGATCAAAAGTAATCGTTACAGCTTGTGGTGGAGTCTATTCCATGAACCACAACACGTCGTCTGGCTAAACACTCCAAGACGCGTGGAACTCATGATCTGATGTGATCAGCGGAGTAAGCGTGAATTAAATTGTCCCACTTGGGACTAACGAACAAAGTACCTCCTTACTGCTCCAAGCGTAATGTCTTAATGAATGTCCTCACTCACACCGCGCGTCCACTATATCTTCAATCTTCTCCCACCAGGGTCCAGCTTAATACCGCGGCCTCGCTGCTTCGACCAATCCGCATGCATCACGTATCTCCCCATGCCCCAGCTATGTTGCTTCTTCTTCCTTGATTGGCTGGTCACCTCACGTGGCTATTCCCGCCATGAGCCTGCCTCCCCGTATTTATATTTCCGTATCCGGGCAAGACGTAGATCATACACGTTTTCTTGCTTTGAAGTGTTCCCTCGGATTTCGTAATTTTATTGTACTCCAATCTATTCTTGTATTGAAATACCCAGTGAGTCACACACCACTCTCTTTTACCCCTAATGAATAAAATCCCGACTTTACGTATGAAATTATTTGCCGTGCAACATTATATTGGAATCATCCAATATAGATACGGATTTCTACTAGTAGAAATCCCATCTGTAATCTTCCAAATTTAAAAGCTCCAAAAAATGACGTTATAAATATTAATAATAATAATAATATGAAATTGAATAAACTGAAATAATTTAACTTGGCCGGATTATTGCCGCGTTTAACAAATATGATGTAGTCCAACTAACTTGTGTTAGTGGCATAAAACCCCCCTAGAAAAACATGTTACAGAGTGAGTAAGTGAGTCAATCAGTTAGGACACTTTCTTTCCTGGGTTTTTTCCCCCAGAATTTCACCCCTCTCCAAGGGCCCCTTAAATTGGATTTATGAAAAAAACTGTCGAACACCTATTTACTTTTATTTTAGGCTGTTTTCTTCCGCCGAATTTCAAACTTCTCGCCTATGTCGTTTCACAGATACACGCTCCTTTAAGAATCCCTCCCCCCAATTTTCACCCCTTTCACCTCATAATATACACCACATCGATAAACCCTTAGATATATGTCTGATTATTTTTAATGATAAGTTTATATACCGAATATCACATCCCCAAAGAAACAACTCATGGGGTATCGTTATTCAATGAAATGCACGTTTACCCCCTTAACACCTCTTTAAAACCCGAATAAACAAAAATCATTCCTTAGTTGACGTTTTCGACATACAGTCGACATATTCCCAAAATTTCATGTTTCCAACTTTAATAGTTTTCGCTGGGCGTGATGAGTGGGTGAGTCAGACAGGAATTTTTCTTTCAATTATTTTTACCAGAATTTCACCCCTCCCCATGGGCCCCTTGAATTGGATTGATGAAAAAACGCTTGAACACCTATTAACTTATTTTTTAAGCTATCTTTTTCCCCTGAGTTTGATGAGTTAGTGAGTCAGTTAGGACACTTTCTCTCCTTTTTTTCCCCCAGAATTTCACCCCACCCCCTTGGCCCCTTAAATTAATTTATAAAAAACGGTCGAACACCGATTTACTTACTTTTTAAGCTGATTTTTTTTCACTGAGTTTCAAATTTCTCGCCTATGTAGTTTAAGAGATAGGCCTACACGCTCCGTTAGGAATCCTTCAACCCCCAATTTTCACCCCTTTCACCTCATAATAATACACCACATCGAAAAACCCTTAGACACATGTCTGCTTATTTTTAATGATTAGTTTATATGCCGAGTATCACATCCACAAATGAAACCACTCGTGAGATATTGTTATTCAATGAAATACAGGTTTAACCCCCGTAAGACCCCTTTAGAACTTGAATATCCAAAAATCCTCCCTTATTATACGGTTTTGACATACAACGAACATATCCCCGAAATGCCATGTTTCCAACTTCAATATTTTGGCTGGGCGATGATGAGTGAGTGAATGAGTCAGGACATTTTCCTTCAATTTTTTTCTTCAGAATTTCACCCCTCCCGATCAACCCCTTCAATTTGATTGATCAAAAAAACTGTCGAAAAGCTATTTACTTATTTTAAAGCAGTTTTCCCCCTGAGTTTGATGAGTGAGTCAGTCAGTCAATCCGTTAGGACACTTTCTATCCTGTTTCCCCCTTCCCCCCAGAATTTCTCCCCTCCCCATGGGCCCCTTAAATTGGATTTATGAAAAAACTGTGAAATACATATTTACTTTGTTTTTATGCTGATTTTTTTTTCGATGAGTTTCAAACTCCTCGCCTATGTCTTTTAAAAGATACACGCTCCGTTATGAATCTTTCAATCCCCGCTTTTCACCCCTTTCACCTCATAATATACACCACATAGAAAAACCCTCAGACACGTGTCTTATTAGTTTTTAATGATGAGTTTATATCCCGTGTATCACATCCCCCAATGAAACCAATCGGGAGATATTGTTATTCAATGAAATGCAGGTTTAACCCCCTTAAGACCCCTTTAGAACCTGAATATCCGAAAATCCTCCCTTAGTAGACGGTTTTGACATACAATGAACATATCCCCAAACTGTCATGTTTCTAACTTCAATAATTTTGGCTGGGCGATGATGAGCGAGTGAGTCAGGACTTTTTCTTTCAATTTTCTTTTTTCAGAATTTCACCCCTCCCCATTAACCCCTTAAATTTGATTTTTGAAGAAAACTGTCGAACAGCTATTTACTTACTTTAAAGCAATTTCCCCCCCCCCCTTGAGTTTGATGAGTGAGTCAGTCAGTCAATCAGTTAGGACACTTTCTTTCCTGTCCCCCCCAGAATTTCACCCCTCCCCATGGGCCCCTTAAATTGGATTTATGAGAAAACTGTGAAATACATATTTACTTAGTTTTTATGCTGATTTTTTCCCGCTGAGTTTCAAACTCCTCGGCTATGTCTTTTAAGAGATACACGCTCCGTTAGGATTCTTTCAATCCCCACTTTCTACCCCCTTTCACCTCATAATATACACTACATCGAAAAACCCTCAGACACATGTCTTCTTATTTTTAATGATGAGTTTATATGCCGAGTATCACATCCGCCAATGAAACCAATCGGGAGATATTGCTATTCAATGAAATGCAGGTCTACCCCCTTAACACCCCTTTAGAACATGAATATCCAAACATCCTCTCTTAGCGGGCATTTGCGGCCCTTGAGGAAGCTGCATACCAAATTTCATTCCAATCCGTTCGGTGGTTTTTGAGATTTCGTGATGAATGAATAAATGAGTGAGTGAGTGAGTGGTATTAGACAAATATGTAGTAGATAGATAGTGTTAAGTCTTTGTTATGCTAAACTCGGTTGACAGTGCTGTGTGAGCAGTTGAGTAACTAACGGGATTTCAAGTAAAGATCCTCATTTTCTATACCGGTAGTGCATAGCACAATTGGCATCCAGTCGGCCGTGTCTCGACTTGAGCTATGTTCCCATGGCAACTATCTGCCTTGCCATTCCTTCATGAGTATATTTTATGATTTGATTAGCCTGTGCTTGAGTGCAAAAGGGCCGAAATCAGAAGAATGAGAAAGACTATGGAAAATTCATGTAGCCAGCGGTTCCTTCTGGGTCCTAAACTATGTGTGTGCAAAATTTGGTTGAGATTGGTGGAACGGTGTAGATTTGTATACGGAACAGATCCACATACATACATACATACATACATACCGACTTTGACTTTTATATATAAGATATAAAAATCAATTCCCGTGCATTAGTCTCGCAAAAATACGAATCCGATTTTGCTGAAAAATTTACAATTTGTTTTCATTATGGTGGACAGTGTTTAGAAAGTGGCATGAACGAAATCAAATAGTTTTTTTAAATTAATTTAAAGTACAAAGCCACACCAATATTGAATCTAATAACTTGACGGACAGATGGCGCCATAGTAAATCCACTTCAAAATCTTCTAGAGCAAAGAAAACATCCCATACTATAATCATTTTGATCATTACATGCAATAAAATAATACTTAACGTAACAGAAGCATTCATATCTCTATATTGTATAATCCAATTACAGCATATTAAAGTATGTTATAATAATATTACATTACACGTTAATGTGTTTAGACCAACATCTCTAATGTGAGAACGTACTACTAACGGAAAGGATGTCAATATTGTAAAGTTCTCAAGGTAAGTTCGATGGATTTGAGTTACTATGAAAACAATTCCGTGTCGTTTTACAGTGTTCATTACAATATCAAAATTCTGTGTCGTTTTACAGTGTTCATTACAATGCCAAGGAGAGGACGAGCTGACGTAGGTTGTCGAAGTCAGGCAAATGCTCGGCAAGGTACTCACGTGCAAACCACACTGCTCACCAACAGGCGACGGATAATGTAAATAGTCGTATTAGCATGTCTAATTTAAATTCGAGAGCAACTGAATTTGAACGACAAGCGAATAGTTCAGAATGCAATGAGTTCGTGAACATCAAACACAACACCAACGAGTACGACACAATGAACATGACCGATTGCGCCGCCGCGGTGTTCCTGTGAACCTGGAACATCAGTTGACCGAATCAAAGGAGGAGCTCATTCGGTGTTTTTTTCCGAACGTAGTGCAGAGATTCAAAAAACATAATTGGCTGAATCAAAGGAGGAGCTCATTCGGTGTGTTTTTCCGAATATATCGCTGAACTTCAAACACCATAATCGGCTGAGCGAACGAGCCATATTGGCAGTGAAAAACAAAGATCTCAACGAGTCTATTCAAAATGTCATTCCAGGACAGTTGTTTTCCTCCAAATCGGTAGACACAGTTATCAATCAGGATGAGGTAGTCAACTATCCCACAGATTTTTTGAATACGCTGGAATTGCCTGGATTACCACCTCACAATTTGCAATTGAAAGTAGGCTCAGTCATTATGATGTTGCGTAACATTGTAACGTGTTTTTCGTGGGTATTTTACGCCACTGACATAAGTCAGTAGGAAGCCATTCTATATTTATTTATGCGGCAAATTGTTCAGCCAAGAGAATTTTTCATGTAACTTATTATTATTATTAACTTATTATTATTATTATTATTATTATTATTAAGGTATTTTTGGAGCTTTTTTTTATAAAATTATAAGCATACAGATAGGTTTTTCAATGTTATAGAAAACACTATCAAGCGAATTATTACGAACAACATTATCGTAGAAAATTATATGATTACGGAATTTTTTGGAGTTTTGTCAGTTAGAGTTTGTTGAGAGAGATGAGTCACTGGGAATTCGGCTACAGGCTTATTCTTGTCGAGAAGCATGACGCAAGCTGGGTTGCTGCTTCAAGAAAAGGCGAAATGGTCTGGAACGGTAATCGACATCATCCTCGCGCCGAGTGTATTGACCCTGAGGTGGGGAGTATCGCGTGGTGGCTCAGCCAATCAGTGGAGAGCGGGCGACTTGAAGACGTGTCCAGAGAGGGGAGACGACGAGGGCATATATGGTTTGCGCGCCGTGGAGGCGAGAGGGGGAATTATATTTGTAAAACTTGACCAGTGTGGTTGCACGTGTGTTTGGTTCCGGTGTGACCGGACCATAAATTATCATATCTACAAGTATCTCGTCAACTAACGAAGAAGATGACGACGTCAAGAAGGCTGTGGGAAGCTCTCTTCAACATCCAGTACGAGGGAAATGCTACGGCAATTTCCAATGGTAAGCGCGAATGACTCATAACTACGTAATCTCTCGTCTCTTTGTTTCATATTCAGTATTTCAGTAACTTCATAGCTTGGGATTAAGAGTAAAATCAGTAATTCATCCGACTCCGTTTTCACGTAATTCTCTAGCGGTAATATTCAAATCGCAACGCACCAATTTAAATTTAAACTTATTATTATTATTATTATTATTAATTTTGCCATACTTGTTTTATATAATAAATTCATTTCTTTTAACCATGCAATCTTTGCTTTCAGTAGGTAGCATTAGATATAGACCAAATTCCTTCTCCTGATACAATTGTTAGTTGGGTTAATGATCAAATCATACCACGACCTGAGTGAAAAGATTCTTGAAGGTGTTCTACCAGAGCTAAGTGTTGTTAAATATAATTTCAGATTTCAACATAGCGATGAGGTCTTGGCGCCCATTAAGACAACATATCTTAGTCAGAGTAAATTTTTCAAAGTGCAAGTGAGGGCTAGTAAAAACGTTTCACTTGTCACCCAACGTAGAGGAATCATTACATTTGTACGCTCAACGTGAAGCAAAGTAGGAACCATTACATTTGTCACGCAACAGTGAGCCCTAGAGAAACAATTACACTTGGCGCCCAACGTGGGGACGAAAACCTAATAACATTTGTGGAAGGAGAAGTGTATATATTTCTGTGCCTGTATTTTTTTTTTTTTCATTTATCGGTGTGTATCACCATGGGTAGTGTTGAGGAAGAGATGAAGTTGCGTAGTGGTCACCAGTTGGATAGTGAAGATATGAGCAGTATGGCTAGTCTTGGAAATGAAAGCAGTACAGGGATGTCGGAGGTAAATCCCGATACTGAGGGGGGTAATCAAAACAGTCAAGCAGGGTTAGAGAGTTTGCTTCTTCAGTTTATGCAACAAAATAAAATTAGCACAGATGCTTTAAACGCTAAGCTTGAACAAAATAATGCTAAACTTGAACAGAATAATGCTAAACTTGAACAAAATAGTCGGGAAAATAAAGAGAGTAATAGGGAGCTGAGTGATAGTTTAAATGCTAAATTAGAACAAAACAGTAAACAAATGAGCAATAAATTAAGTGAGAAATTTGAGGAGAACAATCTAAAATTAGATATGAAATTCGAACTGATTAGAGGTGAGATCAGAGGGGTGATGGAAGAGAAGGCTAAAGAGATTATTGCAGATGTAGACAGAAAATTAGGAAGAGTACAGGAGGAGTTAGAAATTAGAATCAGTACACAGGCTGAAAATTTAAAAGAACTAGTGCAACTTGAAACACAGCAGGTCAAAAAGCAATTGGGGGGAGAAATTGACAAAATTCAGGTAGCAACTAAAGAGGTTAAAGAACAGCTGGGGGAAGAATTGATAAAGTACATGCAGAAATAATCACTGAAGTTAATACTTTAAGGGAGAGGAATAAGGAAAGCATTAATGAGATTAATGAGAAACAAGCTAAATTAAGTGGTAAAGTTGAAGCATCGGAAGGGAGCATTAGGTTAACTGTAACTAATATTGTAAGAAAGGCTGAGGAGAAAATTGCTGAATTAGAACAGAAGTTGAAAGCTAGAATTAGGCAGGAAAATAGCCCGAGTAGGCCAGTTTATGTGAATAGCACACACGGGGAAATAAAACTAAGCAAATTTAGTAATCGGCAGGGTTGTCCAATGGAGTTCATGAATACTATAGAAAATAAATTCGGGGAGAGGTTGGAAGATGGTAGTATTGAGTGGTGCCAGGTAGTTGAGATTTTAGAGCAAGCGTTTGTAGGGGAGACAAGAAACTGGTTTCCTGTCTACAGAGACAATTTCGAGAATATTTCAGATTTTAAAGGTAAATTTTGTGAGAAATTTTGGAATGAGGTAATTCAGTCTCAGCATCGTGAGGGAATTGTGTGTGGGAAATATAACCCGAGAGGAAACTGCACTATGACCGAGTACTTTTTAGGACAGGTATTAACGTGCAAATATCTGGATGGTTTGAAGGAAGAAAGTGATGTAGTCAGGCTATTACTAAGACATTTTCCATATAGAATCAAGGAAGCTGCCTGTATCCAAAATGTTAAATCCATTTCACAAGTGGAAAGTTTATTAAGTACATTCGATGCTCTGGGAAGAGGTGGTTACGAGGAGAATTTCGGTAGGAACCAGGGTAACAATAATAACAGGCCTAATGAGAATAGGAGTCAGGAAGTTCAAGGGAACAGTGGCGAAGGGGCAAACGTTCAAAATAGGGGGAACCAAAATAATAATAATAACAATCAGCAAAACCAGTACATAGGAAATGGGTATGGTACGAACTACCAAGGTAGAAATAATGATTTCAGGGGAAATCAAGGTCGAAATAATGATTTTAGGGATAACCAAGGGAGGTATAATAACAATAATAATTATAACCAGAACAGGGGTCAAGGAGGGAATCAGCCCAATGGTAATAACGGACAGAGAGATACCGTTAACACAACCCAGAACAACCAGACCAGTGCAGTAGTACTACACCAAGCGGTAGTAATGCTTTAAACACGAACCAGGCTGCGATGTAAGGTCAGAATCTCAGTCTGTAACATGCCCTGTCCATACACTTATACAGGAATCCTATGACCTAAATGTAAGAAATGAATTATTACGTGAACTAAATGATGAAGGTATTATTCAGGAGGTGGTTTGTAAGAGCCCCATAGTTAAATTTAACGTGTCCGAGGCGTACACAGATGTTTTAATTGATAGTGGTTGTATGAAGAGTTGCATAAGTAGTGCATTTTATAATAAGATGAAAGGAACTGGAGTAAATTTTGAGGAGACGCCAATTAAAAGCACTTTTGTTATCACAGCTGTTGGGAAGAGGTCTAAAGTAATTTCTAAGCAAGTTTTAGTAGACATTAAAATTAATAATCATGTAGAAAAGCAGATTTGTCTTGTAATTCCAAATTTAGTATTCAGTGTTATCTTGGGTTCAGAGTGGCTAAGTAGAGTGTATGGTAACTTATGTTATGATGTAGGGAGTTTGAAATTTAAATGGGGAGATTCTGAAGTAGAAGTAGCGTTCAATGACCATATTCAGAGAAGTAGTGTTGTAGGTGTAATTTGTACTTTAAATGAGATATCGCCAGCCGTAGAGCGGGGTTCTCCATGTTTTGTGGGCAGTGTGATTACGAACGGTAGTCTAGAGGACTCGTTACGTGATGCTGCATTTCAGGGAAATATAGAGGTGGAACAATGTGTTTGGCTCTATGATGTGTTATTGTGTAATAGGAGAGTTTTTGAGGATCGCATTGGTATGGCCAATTGCTATACACATTCATTGAACGTTATTGATAGGTCAGTATTCACAGGACATAGATATCCTGTACCTTTCGCTTATCAGAGTGCAGTTGAGGCACAAATTAACCAGATTCTTGAAGATGGGATTATTGAGCACTCTAACAGTCCATATGTTAATTCTTTGATCACGGTACCCAAGGCCGACGGCACAGTTCGTATTTGTTTAGACGCTCGTTTGGTTAACAGTAGAATTAGTTCAGATCATCTGAAATCTATGTCAATAGAGGAATTAATGCAAACATTTGAGGGGAAGAAGTATTTCACTTGTGTAGATTTGAGTTCCAGTTTTTGGCAAGTGCCACTTATGTACGAAGATAGACCATTTACAGCAGGGGTGTCAAACTCAATTTTGCAGAGGGCCATATATTAAATTTAGAATGTGTAGGCGGGCCAGATTCAAATAAAAAATGTACTAAATTATTATAACATTTTATTTACTTAATTATATAGTATATAATATACGGTTGTTAAAAATCATATCAAAGTAATAAAAGAGGATAATTATTTTGAGCTCGAGGATCCAGATACCTGACTTCTCTTGTTTTTGACAAGCTCATTGATGTCAGGTATCATATTCGTTGTAATTATTTTAAGAATTGATTGGAGATGTTCATTCGTAAGTCTTGTGCGATGTTTGTTCTTATTTATTTTCATGACGGAAAACATCTGCTCACATAAATAGGTGCTACCAAACATGCACAGAATGCGTTCTGCATGCTTTTGTAATTGCTGGTAGTTATCCAAACTCTTGAAATATTGCGTATGAGACGTAAGAGCGTTAACCTCTTTAAATTTTTCTTTCAAAATACTGTCTGATTGAAGATCTATCAACTCTATTTGCAAATGAACTGGTGCCTGTGAATCTTCAAAATTGAATGGATTGTTGAAAATTGGGAGTTCCAATTCATTCATTTTGTGGAAGTCTTCAAAACGATTGTTGAATTCCGTGATCAGATTTTGCAGAAGTTGAGAATATTAATCCAATTTATTTTGGTTCACCGTCCCAAATGATTTTAAATGAGGGAAATGATCCAAAGTTTGATTTTTTACCTGATTTTCCCACAGCCTCAACTTTGTTTCAAAGGCTTGAATACATGAATACATGTGAGTGGCAATCAGATTTTTACCCTGTAACTTTACATTCAGATAAGTCAAGTGTTTATTCACATCTACTAAAAAGGCACAATCAACCCACCAGTCATTGTTATAATCAATTGGGTTGCCTTTTACTAACATGAAAGCTTGAATAGGGTCACGTATTGCAAAAAAATCTTTCTAAAACTACTCCTCGTCTGAGCCAACGAACTTCGGTGAAATAAGGGACATTAGAAAACTTTTCGTCCAAATCTTGTAAAAACTGCCTGAACTGTCGGTGATTTAGTCCTCTGCTCCTTATAAAATTTACTATTTTATTTATAGGTTGCATGACATGGTCCATTTTTAAATGTTTGGATGCCAATGATTCCTGATGAATTATACAGTGAAATCCCACAAAATTCCCTGATGTTTCCTGTTTTAACTTAGTTACAACGCCCGAATGTTTACCAGCCATGGCAGGAGCGCCATCCATAGTTGTGCTGCTAAGTATATTCCAGTCGAGTTCATATTCTGCTATCAAATGCTCAATTGCAGAATAAATATCATTTGCTCTTGTAGTTGGGTACCTGTCAATGGGACGCACTTTAATAGTTCTTCAGTTATTTCAAAGTTACTGTTAATACCTCGTATAAAACAGCAAGTTGAGCTGTATCCTCAGTATCAGTGCTCTCGTCAACAGCCAGTGAAAAGTTTGTAAATTCCTTAATTTTCTCCTTCGCTTGAAGAACCAAATTTTGAGATAAATCATTTATTCTTGAAGCAACAGTGTTTCTTGACAGCGAAATATTTTTAATTATTGACTTTTGAAATGGAAATGAAACATCGGCTACTTTCAACATGCAGTCTTTAATAAACTCACCATCAGTGAAAGGTTTTGATCTCTTCGCGATTTCTTATGCAATAATAAAACTTGATTTCAGGGCATCTTCCCTCTCAGTATTAGCTTTAGAAAACATCGATTGTTGACCTTGATGTTTAGATTTTAAAGATGACAATGTTTCCATTCTTATTTTTTCAGTGTAACAATCGAATTTTGATTTATGATTCGTATCATAGTGTCTCTTCAAGTTAAACTCCTTACAAACAGCAACTGTTTGATTGCAAATCAAACACAGTGGTTTACCTTTCCATTCTATGAAAAAATATGCAATTTCCCATTTAGACTGAAAAACTCTGAACTCACTATCAACTTTACGTTTTTGTGACATTATGCCAAAATCGTAACAATTATGGATATCGCATGCGCAAGACACAAACAAATGCACAATACCTTCACAATCACTGGACTTCACAATAACTATGTCGCAGTACAACTAAATTAACTAAATCTTTCTCCGACCGTATCGCTTCGATTACTCGACTCAATTGACTAACGTCGTGCCGACGCACTCCTTTTATATCAATAAGGAAGGTTCTAGTCTAGACTCGAAGCGCGTGGAGGATTCTAGCCTTCGTGGTATTTCCGCTTGTTGCTAAGAGATGGCGTTACTGTCTACCTCTCTCGCTTGTCTAGGCACGCGCTGCCCTTGAAATTACTGATAAATGTTGTAGTGTGCGCATTTTAAAACTTCCGTAGAGGAATCGAGTGAAGTCATGAATCTTCTGTCAGTCACACATTGCGATCGCGGGCCGTATTGTTACGGCCCGCGGGCCGTATCTTTGACATCCCTGATTTACAGCTTTTAGTCATAAATATAACCTTTATCAATTTTGTAGAACACCTTATGGGTTAAAGAGTAGTTCATCAGCTTTAATTAGGGCTTTAAACATCGCATTGGGGGATGACACAGGAGAGTTTGTAACCATTTACATTGATGATATGGTAATTAGTTCACGCAGTTTTGAGGAGCATCTAGGTCATTTAGATATAGTTTTTCAGAAGTTAGATCAGGCAGGGTTCACTTTGAAGCTGTCTAAGTCGTCATTCTGTCAGTCAGAAGTGACATTTTTAGGTCATAGAGTGTCGAGTAGAGGTGTGACACCAGAAGAAAGTAGGGTCAATAAGATACTTAACGCAGAGGTGCCACAGAATGTTAAACAGTTAAAAACATACCTGGGAATTTGCAACTTTTTCAGGAGGTTCGTTCTTAAATACTCAGGGGTGGTAGAACCATTCAGGGAATTGCTTAAAAGTGGGACTCGGTGGAGTTGGGAGTCCAAGCATGATCAGGCTTTTAGAGCGCTGAAGGAAGGTTTTGAGAAAGCTGTAGTGCTGAAATATCCTTTGAAAGATAAGGAATATGTGGTTATGACAGATGCTTCACATATAGGGATTGCTGGAGTATTATGTCAGAAAGATGATGAGGATAATCTGTGCATTGTATCTTTAGCCTCGCGAGGACTGACAGCAGCAGAGAAAAGATACACGATTACTGAGTTAGAGCTTTTAGGTATTGTTTTCAGTTTAGGGAAATTTAGAATGTATTTAGTAGGGGGGAAATTTGAGATCCATACAGATCACCATGCATTGCTGTATGTGAGGACTTGTAAACTCAGTTCTAACAGAGTTAGTAGGTGGATTCTTGCTCTGCAGGAATACGAATTCACAGTAAAATATATTAAAGGTGTAATGGTTTGACTGCCCCTAACTGTTGGGTGATAAATGAAACGTTATTTCCTTACTAAGATATGTTGTTTTAATGGGCGCCAAGACCTCAACGCAATGTTGAAATCTAAATTTATATTTAACAACGTCTAGCTCTGGCAGAACACCTTCAAGACTCTATTCACTCAGATCGTGGTATGATTTGATCATTAACCCAACAACAATTGTATCAGGAGAAGGAATTGGTCTATATTTAATGCGACCTACTGAAAGCAAAGATTGCATGGTTAAAAGAAATGAATTTATTATATATAACAAGTATTGCAAAATTAAAAATAATAATAAGTTTAAAAAAAAATATATATATATAGGAGCGTTGCGATTTGAATATTACCGATAGAGAATTACGTGAGAACGGAGTGGGATAAATTACTGATTTTACTCTTATTCCCAAGCTATGAAGTTACTGAAATACTGAATTTAAAACAAAGAGAAACGAGAGATTGCGCATTTCTGTGTCATTCGCGCTTACCACTGGAAATTGCCGAAGCATTTCCCTCGTACTGGATGTTGAAGTGAGCTTCCCACAGCCTCCTGGATGTCGTCATCTTCTTCGTTAGTTGATGATGTATATTTGTAGTTATGATGATTCTATGGTCCGAACATCGGAGCAAAACACTCGTACAACCACACTGGTTAAGTTTTACAAAGATAGTCCTCGCCTCCACTGAACATCGGAGCGACTCACACGTGCAACTATACTGGTCAAGTCTTACACAGATTGTCCTCTATTCGACGGCGCGCCAAACGATATGTGCCCTCGTCGGCTTCCCACTCCAGTGCCGACTTCCAGCTTACGTGGTCTCCACTGATTGGCTGTGCCACCCCGCTACACCCCTCCTTAGGCTCAATACACACGGCGGGAGGGTGAAGTCGATTGCCGTTCCATACTATCCGCCTTTTCTTGACGCTGCAACCCCGGCTTGCGTAATGCTTCTTGACAAGAATCAGCCTGTATCTGAATTCCCAGTGAGTCATGTCTCTCATAATACCCTAACTGACGAAACTCCGTAAAATTCCGTAATCACATAATTTTCTATGATAATGTCGTTCGTAATAATTTGCTTGATAGTGTTTTCTAAGACATAGAAAACCTATATGTATGCTTATAATTTTATAAAATGCAACAAAAATACCTTAATAATAATAATAATAATAAGTTAATAATAATAATAAATTAACATGAAAAATCCTCTTGGCTGAACAATTTGCCGCGTAAATAAATATAGAATGGCTTCCTACTGACTTATGCCAGTGGCATAAAAACCCCTCGAAAAACACGTTACAAAGGTAAAGATAACATTCTTGCGGACATGCTATCAAGGGACACTAATGTATGTAGGGATTATCCTGTGGTTAAAGCAGAGGATGGTATTTTATTATGTGCATGTGTGGACAGTAGCAACAGGGCATCGTTACAGACACTGAGAAATATGCTAGTGGAGCAACGTGATGACGTTAAGTTAAGGGAGCCACTGGCTTGGTTGGAAATAGGTGAAGAAGAGTATGTGAAAGTAGGACGGTTCACGTACAAGATGCAGGATGGGCTTCTTGCACGGAAATGTAGGGATAATCGGTGGGCAATATGTGTTCCTGCGACTTTGCGGGAGGAGCTAATTTGGTTCATTCATAGGGAATTAGGACACTTTGGTGCTGCCAAGGTCTTCTATGAAATTGGTCGTGACTTCATTTGGAGTAAAATGGGAAGGGATGTTAGGAGAATTTTAGCTAAGTGTGACACCTGTCAAAGGAGTAAATATCCAGTTAAATATTTAGTGGGGGAGAGATCTGCAGTTCTCACCAGTAGTCCCAGCGAACTACTGTGTGTGGATTTATTTGGCCCGATCGTTAAAAGACAGTACGGCTACGAGTACATTTTTATAGTTATTGACGGTTTTAGTAAGTATGTCAAGCTATATCCGCTAAGGAAAGCCACGGGACTAGCGTGTAGCCGTCTGATCATTAATAAGTATGTACCTGAGTTTGGCCTTCCTCTCAGGATACTATCTGACAGTGGACCACAGTTTACTGCAAAGAAATGGAGAACCAGTATGCAGGAAGCTGGTATTTCACACGTTCATTCCTCTGTAAGGTACCCTCAGGGTAATTCTGCAGAGCGTTCATTAAGGGAAGTGGCTCGTCTTTTACGGACTCTAGTGCATGACAAGCATACGGCCTGGGTTGGCCAACTTCCCAAAGTCGAGACTTGGCTTAATTCTGTCCAGCATGAGAGCACGAAATTGACGCCATACGAAGTTCACTTCGGCAAGAGACCACAAAATGAACTAGCGAGGGTGTTGGGATTAAATGAGGGTAAGCAACCGGGGATGGATTACATTGTCCAGTTGGCGAAACAGAATTTATCTAAGTCAGCACAAAAGAGAATTCGCCAACAAAAAGAAACTAAATTTGACCTATTCGAGCCGGGAGACAGAGTCTTACTTAGAGTGCCGAAACAGTCAAATAAGCTAGAGAAAGTCATGTCCAAGTTCTTTTATCTCTACGAGGGCCCATTTATAGTTTCCAAACGTATTGGCAAAACAGCATATGTGCTGGAGGATAGTAAGGAAACAGATTATACGGGACGTATAATATACATAGTCTACGAAAGTATGTGTCATAAAGTAAGTGTTTTTAGCTGGCGAGCCAGCCTATCAAATGAGTAAGTGTGGTATTTGGTGCGGGGAAGATCTGGTCCTCCAGGCAGGCGTATCAGAAGTCACACAGGGTGTAGTATGTAAGTAATTGAGAGTTTTTAAGGTACAGGGAAATATGACGGGATTGTCGGATGCTCTTGAGCACTAAAATGTCTCGATACACCAAGGCCAGAATTTGGTAGCGCTGGTGAATTCCCATTTGTCTCCTAGAGATGGGTGAGCGCTTGAACAGGGTATTTTTGCTTAAGGCGTCCACGAGACAAAAGATGGGCCACCAGAAGGCGGACAGTCCTTTATGAAACTCATACATACCAGCACACGTGATTTCTGTTTACGGCCTCGCCATGTAAGAATTGTAAGTGTGTAATTTAAGGTAACTAGTACAAAGGTATTATTTGTGTGAGGAGAACTGGTCTGAGTTGTGAACTAGTATTTAGTAGAATTTGATCCACGGGAACTTAAGAAGACAGGGCGATTACGGCACAGAAATATTTGGTGTTATATGTAATGCGCACTTACTGTTTTTTTTTTCAGAAGTCAATATTAATTTTGTATAACATTAAGAGAGATTAAGTATTATGGTCACGAGGCGCTGCCACAATAGTGTGATCGTGTGCTCAGTGAGAAAAGTGAGATTATGTTTCACCAGAACGAAGCGACCTCCAGTGAAATTAGGAAGTTCTATGGTGATATATAAATATCAGAACACCTTTGATGCGTGTGATGTGACATCATATATACATAGTGCTCACACATTATTTATGTCTATTTTTCCCAACATAGAGATCTTTGAGAGGCGGAAATATCTGTGGAACATTAATCTAAATCAAAAACATTGGACTGGTTGCACAGTGGAATCCAAAATGACGACAAACTTTGACGCAAAGTGCGTAAAGAAAATTATGAGTGTATATATATGTAATTTAGGGTGATATCATTTATGTAATATGTATTTTGGATGGGGATTTATTAACGTGTCTGGGATAATCGCATGATGGACCGTCGTCTCGGTAAATCATCCGATGATCCGAGGCGAATATGTAACGTGTTTTTCGTGGGTATTTTACGCCACTGACATAAGTCAGTAGGAAGCCATTCTATATTTATTTACGCGGCAAATTGTTCAGCCAAGAGAATTTTTCATGTAACTTATTATTATTAACTTATTATTATTATTAACTTATTATTATTATTATTAAGGTATTTTTGGAGCTTTTTTTTATAAAATTATAAGCATACAGATAGGTTTTCAATGTTATAGAAAACACTATCAAGCGAATTATTACGAACAACATTATCGTAGAAAATTATATGATTACGGAATTTTTCGGAGTTTTGTCAGTTAGAGTTTGTTGAGAGAGATGAGTCACTGGGAATTCGGCTACAGGCTTATTCTTGTCGAGAAGCATGACGCAAGCTGGGTTGCTGCTTCAAGAAAAGGCGAAATGGTCTGGAACGGTAATCGACATCATCCTCGCGCTGAGTGTATTGACCCTGAGGAGGGGAGTATCGCGTGGTGGCTCAGCCAATCAGTGGAGAGCGGGCGACTTGAAGACGGGTCCAGAGAGGGGAGACGACGAGGGCATATATGGTTTGCGCGCCGTGGAGGCAAGAGGGGCGATTATCTTTGTAAAACTTGACCAGTGTGGTTGCACGTGTGTTTGGTTCCGGTGTGACCGGACCATAAATTATCATATCTACAAGTATCTCATCAACTAACGAAGAAGATGACGACGTTAAGAAGGCTGAGGGAAGCTCTCTTCAACATCCAGTACGAGGGAAATGCTACGGCAATTTCCAATGGTAAGCGCGAATGACTCAGAACTACGTAATCTCTCGTCTCTTTGTTTCATATTCAGTATTTCAGTAACTTCATAGCTTGGGAATAAAAGTAAAATCAGTAATTCATCCGACTCCGTTTTCACGTAATTCTCTAGCGGTAATATTCAAATCGCAACGCTCCAATTTAAATTTAAAATTATTATTATTAATTTTGCCATACTTGTTTTATATAATAAATTCATTTCTTTTAACCATGCAATCTTTGCTTTCAGTAGGTAGCATTAGATATAGACCAAATTCCTTCACCTGATACAATTGTTATTTGGGTTAATGATCAAATCATACCACGATCTGAGTGAAAAGATTCTTGAAGGTGTTCTACCAGAGCTAAGTGTTGTTAAATATAAATTCAGATTTCAACATAGCGTTGAGGTCTTGGCGCCCATTAAGACAACATATCTTAGAGTAAATATTTCAAAGTGCAAGTGAGGGCTAGTAAAAACGTTTCACTTGTCACCCAACGTAGAGGAAACATTACATTTGTACGCTCAACGTGGAGCAAAGTAGGAACCATTACATTTGTCACGCAACAGTGAGCCCTAGAGAAACAATTACAACATCAATCAAACTTGACTATGCAATGGAACAAGACTGGTTGTGAATAAGCTTATGAACGTCATCGATGGGCCGATTATCAGGGGAAAGAACAAACGAGTGGATGTTTTGATCCTGCGCATCCCGAGATTCCAACGGACGTGCCATTCGATTTTAAACGGTTGCAATTTCCCGTGCGTCTGGCTTTCGCAATGACCATCAACAAATCACAAGGCCAGTCGGTGGAAGTTTGCGGAATTAACTTGGAGTTTCCGTATTTCACACATGGACAACTGTATATCACGTATTCGCGTGTCGGAAAGCCACTATCTATGTTTATTTACGTGCCGAAAAACAAAACTAAAAACGTAGTTTACCAGAAAGCTTTGTATTGAATGTTAACTTCATTTATCTTTCATGTAAATAAAAGACATTGAAACTCAGCAATTTTTCTAGGTTTGTGCCGTGTCTTGTGTGGGGTTTCGCCTAGGGCACCAAGCTGGCTCATCAGCGGGCTCTTGGTGACCACCCAGACCCCCACACAAGTAGCGAACTACGCGCTACCTCCCTTTTTATGAAGCGCACCTGCGCCTCTTTACTGCGACAACTAAAACCTCAAGCAACCATAACTTCCCTATGAAGGCTTCCAAAAAGATGGTATACTCGCTTTCACGGCCAATGAATTGAAACTCAGCAATAGAAGTAGCGAACTACGCGATACCTCCCTTTTTATGAAGTGCACTTGCGCCTCTTTACTGCGAGAACTAAAAGCTCATGCAGATCAATGGCAATTGCAGAGTTTTAATTCACTGGCCGTGAAAGCGAATATGTACCATCTTTTAAAAGACATTGAATTCATTTGAACTACAAACGAGTTTCATTTAATAACCAAACAAAACTCAAACCGTACACGATGTGGCTAATAGTATCGATCTCAATTAATTGGAGTTGGAAGGTTGATTAGGATTAATAATCGCTTATGAAGAGTTACCATCAAATCAATTTCAGGTGGTATGAAGTTCAATGGGTCATCTAGTTATATATAAAATTGAAATCTAAATGATATTAAATAAAACCACCAATAGTCAATACTTATATTATTATTATTAGTTGGTTTCATATACTAGGACTAGTGTCGACCACTGTGTGGTCATCATCAGCAATCTTAACAAGTTGTCGTAAGAAACTATTAAGAAATAATGTTGCGAGTAATTGAAACCATGTTGTAAGTTTGATATGCTCTCAAAGTATTGTTACCAAGTTATTTAGCCAAAAAATATATTTACTTACAGGAAATGAATTATTTGAAAATAATTGAAATATCAAATAAATATAATGTGGTTTTCTTCTTCTTCTTCTTCTGCTTTTACGGCCTCATTGGACCACTTCAGTCAATCATTTCTTGGTCCTCTTCTTCAGTAAGTTTCCTTTCCGAGTCGCCCAGTAGCTCTTCATTCGCTCTGATCTTCTCAGGCGTTCCTCATCTGTAAATACCCTTTTTACTGTATTATGTTTGTCTATTTTAGCCTGAAATCTTATTTTTATATCTCTCAGTTTTTTTAATTTTGTTGTTTTGTTTTGCAAGTCATCCAAGGTTATTTCTAATTATTTCATATCTTCTCTAATTTCCTTAATCCATCCTACTTGTTTCATATTCCAGAGTTTCACTACAATTTTTCTAGATAACCTGGTTTCTGATGTCTTCATGATGTGACCAAAAAAAGAAATCCGTTTCTTCCGAATAGTATCAGTGATGGGCTCCAGTTCTCTGTATACCACTTCATTTGGTACTATCCACTGTCCATCTTTCTGATATTTTTTATTTATGCATGTTCTAGCTATTCTTCTTTCTACTTTTAAAATTTTGTTGATTCTGTTTTTTGAGTAACTTTAAAAAGAGTTTCATTTCCATATGTCACCTCTGGTTTAACCACCGTCTTGTAATGTTTCAATTTTGTTGCGATTGATAGACATTTTCTTTTATATGTAGACCATGTTAATTTTTGGGCTTTCATCATGTTATTAGTTCTTTCTTGCAATGCAGGTTTCTCATCCAAGTATTTAAATTGCTTCACTATTTTAACTTTCTTGGTATTTACTGTTATGTGATTGATTACAAGTGGATTTGCTACCATTATCTCTGTCTTTTCAAATGATATCTGAAGTCCAATTTTTTGTGCTATATTTTGTAGGCTTATTATTTGATTTCTGGCTTCTTGAATATTATTAGCCAGTAACGCTAAGTCATCTGCAAATCCCAAGCAATTTAAGTCTATTTGATCTTTCTTGGTTCCAATTCTTATACTCCTAGGATTTTCCCTGTACCATTCCCTCATTACATATTCCAAAGCACAATTGAAAAGTAGAGGTGATAAACCATCTCCTTGTCTTAATCCTGTTGTAATCGTAAACGGTTCAGATATTTCTCCTCTGAATTTTACTTTAGATTTGGTGTTTGTTAGAGTTAGTTTTATAATTTTTATTAATTTGGGATGAAGTCCGAAATTCCTTAGTATTTTCAGCAATGAAGATCCATGTATACAATCATAAGCTTTTTTTTAAGTCTACGAAGGTTATGACTTGCTGTTTTTGTCTACGTTTGTAGTAGTCCATTACTAATTTTAAGGTGATTATCTGTTCAGGGCAGCTTCGCCATGGCCGAAATCCACCTTGATATTCTCCTATTTCCAGTTCTAATTGATCTTTACAACGATTATATAGAATTCGTGACATGATTTTATATGCGATATCCAAAAGGGAAATTCCTCGATAGTTGTCAGGATTTGATTTTTCTCCTTTCTTGTGTAATGGATATATTATAGCTGTAGTCCAATGGTCTGGCAGTTCTTCTTTGATCCAAATGTTCACTATGCATTGGTGTAATGAAATCTTTACTGGTTCTGCTGCATATTTCCACAATTCTGCAAATGTTTGATCTTCTCCACTCGCTTTGTAGTTTTCGAGCTCTCTCAGAGCTTTGTAGACTTCTTGGATTGTGGGTGGATTTATGTTTTCTGATGGTGTTTTAATAGTGGTATCTGTATTTATTTGAAGCAGTTCTGGTGGATCTTCGCAATTTAGCACCTTGTTAAATGTTTCTGCTAAAATTTCTGTATTTCTTTTATTACTATGAGCTAACTCGCCATTTTTGTCTTTTAACATTAATGTTGGAGGTTCATATCTTTGTAGTTATTTGCAAAAAATTTTGTAGTAATCTCTTGAGTTTGTTTTCGCGCTATTTGTTTCAATCATCAGAAGTATATCCTTTTGGTATAGCCGTTTAACCCTTCGTATTATTTTTTGAGTTATCTTCCTTTGTTTTATGAGATCCAAGTGTGATTCATCTGTTTTTTGACTCTGATACCGTAACCAGGCTTGATGTCTATTTTCTACTGTATTATCACACTCATCGTTCCACCATTGGTGTTTGTTCCTTGGATTTATTGGGGCTAATTGTTCAGCTATTTGTTTCAATTCGGGAACTATTTCCTCTAGATCATCTGTTATTTTAATATATCTAGTTCGTTCTTTGTATCCCTTGTTGTTTATTAGCTTATGAGGGTCGTATGTTCTCTTCTTTTTAGGTGAGTTTTTTATTTGTCAACGGGGTAAATTTAATTTTAATCTTTATCATGTAATGATCCGATCCAGTATCTGTTGCCATTCACCTTTTTTCCACCCCAAGTTTTGAGTTTATTTGGTCTTCTCTTGAAGTAAGTTGATTTGGAGATCATATCATGGTTCCTGCAAAATGCCACCAGTCTTATGCCATTCCTGTTTGTTCTTCTCTGTGGTGGCCATTTTCCTATTATGTCTCTATATCTTTTTTCCTTTCCTAACTGGGCATTAAAGTCTCCAATTAAAATTTTGGTGTGACTTTTATTTATGTTTGTTGCTGTCTGATCTAAAAGCTCCCAAAATCCCTCCACATCATCTTTGTGTTCTTTCTTATTAGTTTTATCATTAGTTGGGGCATGGGCATTTAGAATGGTATATGTTCTATTTGCAGCTTTTAGAGTTAGTGTCGAGAGCCTAGGGGATAATGGTTTAAATTCTATGATGGATTCAATTATTTTGAGATTGACTACAAATCCTGTTCCGAATTGTGGACATTGCTTCATTACTCCTTTTCCTGGTATTCCCTTGTAAATTCTATACCCTTGTGATTCTATTGGTTCCTGATTGGTGTTTCTCATTTCTTGAAGCCCGGTTATTAGAATTCCTTTGCGATCCATTTCGTCTGTCAAAATTTTGAGTTTTCCTGGCTGTATGATGGAATTTATATTGTGTGTTGCTATATAGTTTATCTGTCCTATCTTCAGTCTAAATTTGGAGTTTCTATCTGTCGGGGGTATATTTAGATGCTCCGACTCATCTAGGGTATCTTTCAGGTGACTGCCCACCGTATCCGAATGCAGTCTAGGTGGATTATTCCATAAAAGGTTTCCTTCCATGTTTGACTTTCAAAGGTAGTCAACCTTGTATGGAGCAAGCTCCGAGTTACAATTGCGGTTGTTAACCGTAGTTTATAGTAAATTAACTTTAAAAAAAACTTTTAAAAGCACTGTGTTGCTCTTAAGTTTTAAAATCAAATAGAATTGTAGTTTTTCATATACAGTAAAAGGAATATTAATTATACGTTAAATCCAAATGGAAATGTTCTCCTAATCATTAGTAGCATTGGGTGGGAGTGCTTCTTGGGTACTGTGTTGTTAACTTGAAAATCTTATTTGGAAGACCGTATGGTAATTGGATGTATATAACCTTAAATGCTGTTGTTGATTCATTTAGGGACATTGCGACTTCGTGGTCATTTGGGTGTGTGTGGAATTTGTCTGATATCTTGGTAGCGGTTGGAGGAAGTCAAAGTTTGGGAGTCCATTTATTATTTTCTATTTTCAAGTGAGGATTGGTTGGAGGGTTGAGGGGAGACAGGAGTTTTATGATGTAGCTCGGGAGTTCTATGTGACTGTCAGTGGCGGTTGGAGGGGGTTAATATTTGAGTTTCTTTTGTAACGGCTTAGGTTAGTTATGAGTTTCTTTTCTTTTTTGTGGTGGTGTTTGGTTGGGGTGTTAGGTGACGGGAGGTTCATGTTTTAGCTTGAGGGCGCTTGTGGCTCAGTCAGTAGTGGTTGGAGTGGGTCAAAATTTGGAGGTGCTATTTCGTGGGGTATGGTTGGGGGGTTATGGGAAATGGGGCTCTCTGATTAAATGCAATAGCGCACTATTGGTGTTTCACACCAAATTAACCAGTTAACCACTGTACACAATGTCTGCATGCACGTCACTCAGCTGTCTTAGATTCCCATGCATCATTGTACAGCCACACAAATGTATTTTTCTTAGTTTTGATGCCAATTCACCTGTTTCTAGCTTATCATATGTCATTTCTAGTTTCTTCTCTATAGATCAACACATTTATGCTTTTTGGCCACCTCTGGCTATTAGTAACTTCAGTCACAATTAGAAGTGCGAGACTGAATAGTGTGGCAAACATGATCATAATTACAAATTCAACTGTAAGTTGTCGCTGGGTGGGCAGTTTTTAAAATTATGACAGTACAGGTTTTTCTTTTTTTTCTTGCGGATCTACGCACAGATGATGGAGAGTTTACTGTACTTGGCAGGATAAATTCAAAGAATAAATAAGTTGCTTGCTAGTGGTTAAAGCCTCCTTCTATAAGCTCTTTGTATCGTGTTCCTTTTTCAGCTGGCAGCAAGAATAATCTACCACACGTGACGGAGGGTCCTGAACCGAGCAGACTTCTCCGAGACATCTCGGCCAACAAAACGGTGATGCCTAAAGTGTCTAATGTTCTTCTGGAGGTGCGAGATTGGTGGAACGAACAACTTGGATACAACACACAGTCCAGTGATGAAGACTAGGCATGGCCTACTGACCTATTGTATATATGCAACATAATGGTGATTAAACATTTTATTTTCAGTGAATTTCCTTTACAAAATACCCTTATGGTTTCTATCATTTTCCCCAGGTTTGAGGGCATCTCTTTTCCCCCTCTTATTTAGCAAGTTAGTAGTTGGTAAAAATGTAATGCTTTTCAGTTGGTTAATACGGCAATAGGTGTTTCCCTAATCCTGATTTTTTTGTATGAGATTAACAAATTCACTTGGATGACTAGTTTTGATCATCAAGCGAGTATCATCAGATCTTTTACACTTAGGCTGTTGAATCTATGTCTACATGTATGTGGGTGATGGCAATTAAAATATATATACTTATTGTTTTAGATCCCTTAGTTGAGGGGTTGGTTAGGGCTAAAACATATGTGTTATTGTGTTAATTTGGAAGGTGATTCCTAGAGAGGGCAGCTTCCCGTAGCTGGGTAAGCTTACCAGTGTAGAGTGTTGTTTAGTGTTAAAATACTAGGGGGTGCTCCTATAAAGACGTAAGTGTCGCTTAGGGGATGAGCCTCTGGGCGCAGGTTAACGTACCTGCCTCCCAGCTGGTTGGAATAAGTTATATAACAGACGTGCTGATGTCAGCTATGCCGGCGGCTCGCTGCCTACGCAGTCGAGTCGCTGCGGGAAACACAATGGAACCTGAGCAGGCGATTACTGGCTACTAGTCACGGTCAATCGTGACGAGAGTCAGGAAGGGTATTAGGATGTGAAGAGGCGTGTAATTATGAATACAACGTGTAGTTTACTGACCAAGTGTTTATTTGGTCAGTGAGTATGAAATTGTAAGTCCCTCCTAGGGGAATGTAAATAATGATACAAGTTAGGTGTACAAGTTTGTGGATGAGTGATACAAAGTAAAGGATTGTCTGAACACTTGCTGATGCTCACCTGATGATAGCAGCTGTAGCAGAGCCTTCGGCGACACACACTGTATGACAGATACAGTTCCCAAAAGGCCTCACTTCTTATAGGTCCTACCGTTGCACAGTCAGCATTCCATTGACATAGCTGCCCCAGTTAGTTATAGTGTAGATGTTTATGAGTGTGATGCAAGTGATTGGCTAGCCTCCCGAGCTGGTCGGCCGCCCTTGCTGTGTAAAAAGTACTGTTCTGGACTTATGATGTTTGCCAGTTAGGGGTGGTTTTAATAGATGATGGGGGGTGGCTTCCAGGGGGTGCAGCCCCCCCCCCCCCGGGGCCTGTACAAGTCTCCTCCTTTGATTAGTTCGCGTCCCCGCGAACGGGAACGGAACGTGGAGTGGGGGTGTTGATGTATTAGGTCGTTGTTGAATCCTCCTTGTATCTCTTCGTCGTTTCTTCTGGGTTGATGTCGTGTAGAGGTAGTGATGTCGTGTTGATGTAGCGATGTCGTGTAGATGTGAGATCAGCTTGTGTTCAAAGGGATAGGTTTTGGGATATATGCATATACATGTGATAATTTGAAACAGTTCATAAAAAAGCTGACATTGAAATATTGAAAAGTACAACAACAACAAAAAAAAATATGTGGTTTAGCCATGATGTATATATTGGTATTGTGCAGGGAGGAAAAAACCCAGGGCTGGACGGGTGACTGTGCCGTCCGGCGCTGTATTGGGGAAAAAATTGCTCCCTGCAATGTGAAAGATGGAAGAAATAGAAAAAAATAGGTGTCCCAAGGTATAAGTTAAAGGAAATACGTAAAATATAATTTATTGTGCTGGGGTAAAACGGGACACCTTCACAAATTTGGACGTTAGAAGGAAGAAAAATGAAAGATACAAAAGCATAATCATTGTGTACATGTGTGTGATAAAAATATGTGTATTCACAATGTGTGGCATCATTGGTAATAATTTTGTATGCGGTGCCTTTTAACAATATTACAGTATTTTCTATTACATTATTTACTTATATCTATCTATCTTAATTATTAATTATGTTATACCTAGACGGCCGTGTATATTGTACCTTGCGTGCACGCTACCCTTTGTATTTATGTGCCGTCCCACGGCTAATCCTGTCCGGCCGTTTCCCGGTGCAGTTTAGTGGTCGTGCCGCTGATATATACCCCTATCTTGTGAATCATTCTCTGTGGGCGAATGCCTTCACACTTGACAGTGAGAGTCGCCGCCACAAATCGGTTGCGCCCTCATTGCCGTAAATTGCGTCGCATCTTTGACGCTTTATTCTCTTTGTTTATGTTGATCTGCCAGCGAGCCTGATACCCCACAGGTATCAGCCCTGCTGTGCAGATTTCTGGAGTGTAGCTGTAAAAGAATGTGGTGAGTGTGTTAGATTGTGTTAGGATTAGTGCAAATTAATGAGTAAAAAATGGTACATAATAATGATAGCATGGCACAAATAACATGTTGCTGCTGTATGGCAGTGAAATCATTGTCACCAGTGTCATATATCTGGTGACGCCGCCTGAAAAATGGAGAGGTTAAAAAAACATGTGAATATTGCATATTCTCTATATCGGCTCCTGTGTCAGTGTGTCCACTGTCTGAAGCTCTTTTTCCTCTGGAATAAATGACATGATTAGTATTGTGTGATCGGGCTTACCCTAGACGGTGCCGTAATGTTTTTCCTTAACTTTACTTATCCTAGTGTGTTATATTATCGGGCTTACCCTGGTACCGGTTTTTGGTTGCCAGGTGCCGAGAGATTTTACCTTATGTAAGTTATCCTAGTATAATCTAACTTAATGTATTATCGGGCTTACCCTGATGGCGGGGTTGTTGGTCATCAGGTGCCGAATATTCTACCTTAGTCATACTTATCTTAATGTATTATCGGGCTTACCCTGATGACAGGGTTGTTGGTCATCAGGTGCCGAAATATTCTACCTTAATTATGATAAGTAAAAAAAATGTTTGATATTTATAAGCCGATGGTTGAACTTAGTTTATTGCCGAAATATGCTGTGCTATTATTTAGCAACAGCGGTTAGTAAATTTGCTTAATTCTAAGTTGCGTGTCAAATGCAACTGTCTTACATGCTAAAATTTCGATGGCATGCAATGTATAGGGGGGTATTGGGATTACGGGTGCCTCCTAGGGCTTACCTGCGCCTTTGACTATCGAAATACGCGAGCATGCGTATAGTACCCAGGGACCTTCGCCCAATTTGCAGTGTGGTGTCGGTAATCCGAGTGACTACGCATGCAGATTGTGGTTTGGGCACTACGTTTCGTGCTCAACACGGCTCCTCCATTGGACCCGTACGTATAGTAGTTTGGAATTACCTTGCGCCTAGGAGGAGTTACCCCTACCTATTGACCTCCCTTGCACATTGTCACCCATGTGTTTTGTGGGGTGCTCCCCTTAATAACTAGTTGTCGACATTAATATTAATGCTTACTAATTAGTATTAATAAAGTTGCAGGCGACTACGGTGCCACAAAGCAAACCGCATCGCCCGTTGTGCTTGCCTGTTCATTGCCGTTGTATTTGCATGTTGTCATTGATGTATTCATTATTGTTGGGTCTGCCCACTGTAACCCCTTTGAGTGCTCGCAATGCTCCTCATTTAATATCTTTGGCTGCCCGATGCGTCACCATGTAAGCTCTGGTGACCCGTTGTCAGCCATTTATGTGGGCGTTGGACATCGTCCGATAAAATAATGCCCTCCGGGAATGGTGGCGTCCGGAGTCCCCCCATATTGGCAGTAATAATATCCTCCGGGAATGGTGGCGTCCGGGGTCCTCTTCGCCCATATTGGCATTGGGTTGGTCCACATGAACCCTAAGATCCTGCTTCACTCCTTCGCGTAGGAGACTAACTTCCCGCCCTGGAAGTTCTACTTACTTACATGCTAACTAAGAGTCGAGTCGTAATTTGGTCGTCCCTAGGGTCATCTCCTGAGTCCGGTGTGGAGCTGGCTATTTCTCCCACCATCCTCAGAAAGTCTCCCCTGCAGGTCTGGTTTCGATGTCCGTAGCACATAGTGGGTGTAACTTTTCTTTGTCCCGGGGGCAGGCTAGGCCTTCCGGGACTCCGACGTTAGCCCGTGCTAGGTCATCGGCGCTTCGACCTTACGTAGTTCGTCTCTTTGGTCTGGGTCAGTGAGCCAACCGGGGTAGGTCTGATCATTGCCTTCCCCAGCTCTGCTCCTGTGTGGCGCCTCTGGCCTTCCGCTTACGCTGTCATCATCATTCAGCGTGTCACAGATTCCTTTTTTATATAAAAAATGAGTGTCCTGTGTAAATAATTTATTGTGTAGAAAATGTAATTTTTTTAAGTGTTCTGGGGTTGTAGAATCTTCTAAGTGCATAGACTACTTCAGGTCTACTGTGCTATGTCGGACTTCCAGCTGTAATGCCTTGTTAATTTTCATGGAGGCGTTGGTAGGGTTTTAGGGCGTTGGGTTCCCTGTTATTGGGCTCCGGGGGTGTTATCTGTTGAGTAGGCTTAAAGCATGGTAGGAGGGGGTTGCGCATCTTTGGGCTCCATGTTAATGGTGGCCTGGGACCGGTGATGCTATCGGGATGCTTCTACAGTGAGTGGACGGGGGTAGGTATTTCCCAGGTTTGCAAAAATTTTCACAAAGTGTCATACAGGTTCAATAATAATAACCCTTGGTGTGTGGGTGGGATATTCCATGCATGTGTCTGGATATGAGGCGTATCCGCTCTCATTTAAGGATAGGTATCGGTTGAGGCGTAATAATACTATGTCCCTTTCATGCGGGATTATTTAATAAAAAAGAATTGTTAATATAAATTTGGCCTCATCTCTTGCTTCGAGATGTGCATTACGCTTGCCATTCTTTCCGACACACCCCTAATACTCAGGTGTTAGCATTGAGAGCCAGGGCGTAGTGAGCCCTCTCTTTAAACGCATGAAGTCTATCAACCCCGATGTATATTTTGTCATGTAGTGTAGCTGTTTTTATTGTGTCTGTATGTCTGTGTTGGCTAATGTTGTGAATGACAAGGTTATGGGAGGAAAAGGTGGTATAATAGTAGCCTGAGGGTGGTATATAGGCTATCTCGCTGGTACCATCCGTCTCTGCTCCTGTCATCCTCACTTGGTCAATGTCTGTTTTCTATCCGCTCTTGGGGATGGTTAAATGTGGTGACGCTGTGACGTCCCGGCCTAATCTGGCCTCTCATTTGTAATGTTAATGTAATACGTGGTTGTAGTGTGCCTGGTCATGTCCTGATCGCCTATGATGGTTTTGGGATTAAAAGTAAAAAGAGGAGTAGTTATTGGGGAGGTCTGTTCCCCTCAGGGAATTTGTCCGTATTCGCCCCTGATTAGTGAGCGCGGGGGAGGAGGTGCCCGGGGCTGTGATTACTGAGGCTTGCGTGACTGTAGTGACGTTCCGCTTCAGCGCGCTGTCGCGCGTGCTGCTTATCGGATACGTCTTATCGTGTCATGATGCTAATTGCCAGCCGGCGCGTGTAATCTGTTATCGCGTTTGTAAACAAGTCCCTGTGGCCCTAAGATAAGTCCGGCCTATTATGTCTGTACATTGCTAAATGTCATAACTGTTGTAACAGTGCTGAAAAATGTATGGCATTATTATTGGTTTGTTTTTTTCATTTCACGGTCACTTCCGATATAACAATAGTGTCTGTCGCCAGCAGTGTTGCAATGTGGTGGAATTCGCAAGTCAGTGTTTTGCTTGTGTAATGGCAGGCTCTGACGTTACGTATGTCGGCTGCCGGAACGTGATTTTTGCGAATGTCGGCATGTTGTCATTGTTTGGGATTCCGGGAGTGCCAGTGTGCTAATCTGTCCCGTTTTTGCCTACCGATGTTGTGTATACGCTGTTTCCAGAAAGACCTCTGTCTTGTGTAACTATGTGTAATCCGTGTCTGGGAAGTCTATTGTGATCCCCTTGGAGGCCTAGAATTTTCGGTGCGCCCTCTTGTTGGGAATTCCTGGGTCGCCAATGCCGAGGTAGGCTGTTGTAGCGAGTACCCTGGGGCGAATCTATGCTCCAATATGTATGGGAAAAGAACCTTCCTGTCACTTTAGACATGTATCTGACCCACTTATGTGCTTGTCTGGGGCCAATTTCAGTGTAATTGGGATTCTGGATAGTTGTTTTCCACGGTGTCCGAATTTTAATGGGCATTCGGACCCGCAATCCCATATAATTCTCCGTGTTCTATGTCTGCGTTGTCTGTTGGGATTTGATTGTCCCCAGTGTGGCTTTTGATTGAGTTATTCGCTCCAAAAATACCGTTGGTTAGTTTGTTTTTGGCACGACTGTGTTGTGTGGTCGTGAGTTCGCACCCGCCTTGGTTTAAGGTGCTGGTGTTACGATTTTTCGTGCTGTGTGTCCCATGGCACGTGTATCGGGAGTTTGAGGCACGCAGATGAAAATATGATTTGGTGTGAAAAATTTGGGTCTTTTGGAATTCTCCTCGTAGTGTAATTTTGGGAGTTATAGGGCTTTGAAACTCCCGTAAATGATGGTGTTTTCTACCTTCAGAGCTGCGTGCATGTTGGCTGTCCGTAGCTAGTGAAGGCCGCCCAGTCACGGGTGTTTTATCGCTGACGGCGATAGTATCTAATTACATTGACGTGTGTACTATCTATTACTTGTCTGACAATGTTCCTGTGTCCAGCACGTGTGTATGTGGAAGCCTGATTGCTCGCTCCGTTGTTGTGAGCATGGCTTTCCGCAATGGAAAAGAACCTTCCATTAAATACATTCGTGTCCCCAAGTTTTGTGTTAATGTAAGCGTGGGTCGAATATATCCCTGTTAGTGGTACTTGGCTGTGTCTATACACGAGTGTCTCCGGGCCGCTAGTCGCGTGTTTGGTGACTAGGTGTCGGAGGTAATTTGATTGTTTTGTACGTATGTATATGTGTTAGTGGAACTGTCCTTTATTATTATATCCTCCCATTGGATAATTACCCGCCCTTGCACTCCTGGTATCCAGGAGGTTGCGGGTTCGAGACCGTCTTTAACCAGGGTAATTATTCCTGGTGCCTTTCAGGCTTGTGTCTTCGGGACAGTTCTGCCAAGTGTTAGGGTCGTATCCCGGTGTGGTCAGCGGGGTCCGAAGGCTATTTCTTGGCCTTCTTTTCACGTCTGCCAGTGGGATCATTTCCCTTCCTTTTGACAGCGTCCCCGCCTTTACGTGTGGGTGTGGTAGCTTTGCGGGTGTGATATGCCTTCCAGGAATAAGTAATGGTGTTTCCCCCTTGAGCTGTGAGTGTTACCCCATGGTGTTTATGGTTAGTTTGTGCGCTGTTATGGGGGACGAGAAAAATTCATGTTGTAGGCATTGTAACATATTACGTGTACCTATGGGTTAAATACATACAGTTCAACTTGGATAATGTTCCTTTCACAGGATTAGTGAAAGAGGCGAAAAGAAAAAAAAAATGAGTTATGCAACGATCCGAATTAAGAGAGCTCTTTGAAAAGAGTAGAGAAAATATATTGTATCCCGCCTGCGCAATGCTTTATGCTTATCAGAGCGGGTTGCCAGGCGGTGGTAATCTGTAAAGATTGTATCGGAAATAATGTCAAAATGTTTAAAAATGAAAGGTAGGACCTGAATGTACTATTCACCTGTTTGGCGACGTTAGTACGACAGTAATCTAGTTACGTCTCAGGGGAATCTACCATTTTTGAAAAATAGTTTGAGATTCTTAATTCTTGCTTTCGATTAGGGCTCTCGGCCATCACAAGAGAATCTATCAAACTGTGGGACCGGAACATAGAACACTTAGTCATTTCTACTTAGAAAGACCCGCCTAAGCTCTATGCTGTGGTTTGTTGTTTAGGCTGTGTTCGAAATAGCTCTTTCCGACCCTGAGCCGCGTGGCCCGCCTGATTGGCTTCCGCTCGGCTTTGCATATTAAAATCTTTGCATTGTCCCACAATACATCCTGAATTAATCACGATTGTAAACCATTGATGGCCTAAAAAAATGCTAGGGGCCAGGAAAAAACTAAGCAGAATTTTGAATTATACCTTTTGACTTAGCCATGTTCCACTGTATATACATGAAAAATGTGCAGTTTTTGTCCGTGAGTCTCTGTGTGTCTACCGTTTACAGGGAAGGAACCTGCTCTTTGTGTGTCCGTTATCGTGTTTCTCACGTGTAAGAGAGCCTCCCTGTATCTATAATTGTGGTGCAAGTGATATTGGTTTATGTTGTGTTCCTGGTGAAAGTCGTTATCCCCGTCCGAGCGTCCTTGCTCGGCAAGGTGAATACTTTCGCCCTGTTATTAAGGTGTAGGCCCCTGAAACCCACCGAGGTGCTTCTTTGCTATTTTCCGAAGGAATTTGTAGCAAAGTAAGCCTGGGCCTGCTTTCACCGTAGTGCCTGGATGTTGGCCTTAATGTGGTTATGTCTGAGGGATTAATTGCGCTTCGCGCTACCCTAGTAGAGTTTATGGGGGTGTGTATATTCTTGACTGCCCGGTCTCGTGGGGTAGGTAATAAGACCTTTCTTATACCCCGTGTACTGTGTGTCTGCGCCTGGGCAGAGTGTGCAGGTGTGTGTTGTGCACCCTGAGGGCCTGAAGGCAACACCCTCTTATGCATTCGCACCTGGGGTACAAATGCCGGTGCCCGCTTCCATTCTGGCAAACTTGCCCTTTGAACTAGCGGTATATGCCGTTTAATTGCCTGTGAATGCTCTGGCAATGTATTTGAGCGTAGTCTGACCGATTTCTGGCCTATGGCCACGGTAGACTCCTGCCCTTGTGTTTGCCTATTTGTGTAGGGGTGTGTGGGCTTAATGTGCTGTGGGACGGGCTCTATGTCCTCAGCCCATGACATGTTTACCTTCCATTTTCTCCCTGTTATGTCATGTGTACTCGAGAGTCCTGGCGTCAACTCCCTCTCGTTCGTTCGTTTTGAGGGGGTTGGCCTAGGTTCTGCTCCTCGGTTTGGCAAAATTGCCTTCTGATCCGGAGCTGAGGGACGTGTATTGTTGTGACTTTGGCCCTGCAGTGTGTTGGAGTTTAACCTGGCCGTCTTCTGGACTGTGGCCACGGTGAACTCCTTCCCTTGTGTGGCAGTACGTGGCGAGAGGGACATCCTCGCAAATTGCCGAGTTAGCGTATCTACGCTTATGTCCTCTCTCGGCTGGGCTGGCGGCCCTGCCATGAACTCAAAAATGGCCTTGTTAGCCTGGATTTCCTTATATTCCTCCCAAATTTAGGAGTACTGCCTATTGAGGCATATGGCCTGTTCAGCGACTTTGGTGCCATTAGTCCCTATCCGTTAGTGTTCCCTGATGAGTGTTTCCCATTGCTGGAACATGAACTCGTGTCGGCAGTGTAGTTGCCAGTGTGCCTTAATGATTTGTGTACGGAGGGTGGGGATTTTCGCACGAATCTTGCGATTCTTAGCGCTGCGGAGTGGCCGGACAAGTGCCCTTATAATCCGCATATACTGGGCGTGCAGGAGCTGCTGAAACCTTCTGAGGTAGTCCTGCCTTGTTTCAAAGACCTTGTGCCAGGCAATTAATTCCTGGTACTCCCCAATGCTCCTCAGCACAGCTAAACGGTATAGAGGGGCCATGCTGAGTCAAGTGTATGTGTCTTTAAAAAAACGGTGCGTGTTTGGCAATGTATCTTATATCTCTCTGATTCTCTCGGGGGGGGGGGGGTTGTTTTGGGGAGAAAATTCCCTTGTGTAGCTAGTGTGAAGCAAAAATGATGCTGTCTGTCAGAAAAAAAAATTAACTCTTTCGCTTGGCTGTATGCGGTACGGACCGTTTCTACCACGAGAACTCGTTGTATGAGCCCTTTTTTTTACTTTGCGTGGTACCCGGCCTCCACCAATTTGTTTTAGATCCCTTAGTTGGGGGGTTGGTTAGGGCTAAAACATATGTGTTATTGTATTAATTTGGAAGGTGATTCCTAGAGAGGGCAGCTTCCCGTAGCTGGGTAAGCTTACCAGTGTAGAGTGTTGTTTAGTGTTAAAATACTAGGGGGTGCTCCTATAAAGACGTAAGTGTCGCTTAGGGGACGAGCCTCTGGGCGCAGGTTAACGTACCTGCCTCCCAGCTGGTTGGAATAAGTTATATAACAGACGTGCTGATGTCAGCTATGCCGGCGGCTCGCTGCCTACGCAGTCGAGTCGCTGCGGGAAACACAATGGAACCTGAGCAGGCGATTACTGGCTACTAGTCACGGTCAATCGTGACGAGAGTCAGGAAGGGTATTAGGATGTGAAGAGGCGTGTAATTATGAATACAACGTGTAGTTTACTGACCAAGTGTTTATTTGGTCAGTGAGTATGAAATTGTAAGTCCCTCCTAGGGGAATGTAAATAATGGTACAAGTTTGTGGATGAGTGATACAAATAAAGGATTTTCTGAACACTTGCTGATGCTCACCTGATGATAGCAGCTGTAGCAGAGCCTTCGGCGACACACACTGTATGACAGATACAGTTCCCAAAAGGCCTCACTTCTTATAGGTCCTACCGTTGCACAGTCAGCATTCCATTGACATAGCTGCCCCAGTTAGTTATAGTGTAGATGTTTATGAGTGTGATGCAAGTGGTTGGCTAGCCTCCCGAGCTGGTCGGCCGCCCTTGCTGTGTAAAAAGTACTGTTCTGGACTTATGATGTTTGCCAGTTAGGGGTGGTTTTAATAGATGATGGGGGGTGGCTTCCAGGGGGTGCAGCCCCCCCGGGGCCTGTACATTATTTAGTTACAGCAGTTATTATAAACTTGCATAACTTGTCAAGATTTGTTAGTTATATGTGATTTTTTGTTAAGATATTGTTAGTGGTAATTGACCTTAAAGTTTGCTTGTTTAGTGTGAAATCTGTGATTGTTAGTGAATGGTCAGGTTGGTGTTTGTATTGGAATGGATTAAGAATTGAACTGGTTGTTTGAGTGATGTGGGATCCATTCTCATGCAACTGCTACCACTAACATTGTCTACACTGAACTGGAGTTCACGCTAAACAAGCTTACTTGAAGGCTAATCACGACTATCAATATCTTAACAAAAAGTCACATATAAGTAAAAAATCTTGACAAGTTGAACAAGTTCATAATAACGGCTGCAATAAATAAGTGTATATATTGTAAATATCATCACCCAAATACTTGTAGACATAGAAGTGTGAAGGATCTGATGATGGTTGCTTGACGATCGAAACTAGTCATTCAAGTGATTTTTTTTTTCTTTCAGGTTTAGGGAAACACCCATTACAATTGGGTGCAATCATGTTGACCAACTGAAAAGCATTAAATTGTGTGTGATTATTAAGGCAACACCGAAAAATGTCTTCCGACAAGGTAATGTTAGTAGGGACAGGATCATACATTGTAAGGCAACTATGAAGCTGCTCTGGACATAGCTCTCTCTGGCGGGGTTGGTGATGAAGTGCAAAGTAGGGTAAATGTTGCATGAATGAGATGGAAGGAAGGCACTACAGTACTCTGCGATAAAAGAATGCCCCTACATCTGGAGTCCAAAATATACCACATTGTAGAACGTCCTGTTTCTTTATACTGTATTGAATGCCGACCAGCAGAGAAAGCCAATTCCATTGCATGAAAATGTGTATACCCCATTCGTCAATGGGCATCACTCTCCTCGATCATGTCAAGAATGACGTTGTTCATCAGCAAATGGACATTGCACACATCACTTAGAAGGCACGAGAAAGGTGCCTCCAAAGGTATGGCCAGGACCTACATGCTGCACCTGGAACAGTCACCAATTCTGCCCACTATTACGAAATCAATGGGGAGCGCCCACGAGGACGTCCGAAGCAACGCTGGCAAGATACAGTATATGTTATATAAGACCAACAGATGCCCAAGATCGCGCAATGTGGCAAGGTAAGATTAGTACAGCAGACTTTGCCATGGCAAAAAAATGTTAGGAAGAAGAAGATACTTCGTAAATTTTGTAAATACCGTACTTATGAACAATGTAAATATAATTTGTATCAGTGAAGCATACATCATATATATAGGGTTTGCCCATTTCTCAGTAGGTCTTTCATACTTCTTGAATAATAATTGTCCCACCCTACACACTGAATCAACTGTGTGTGTCTGTAAAGTCCAGGTAAATTAATCACAACTATCGAGCAAGTAGAATCGGACAAAACACTACCAGGGTTGGGAGTAAAAGAGGCTAGTATACCCAGGATATTAAAAAATAATAATAATAATAATAATAGAGACTTCAAGTATTGGATAATTATTGTTTTAACAAAAACACGACTAATTTATTATTACTTGTGTTTTCATGGTTACATGTTTAAAATAATCGATTAGCTATCTGGTAATCTACAGTATGTTGTAGTTTCCATATTGAAAATTCTACTTTTTCGGAATGAATGTGGTAATAAATATTAAATGTAATAAATCCCCCCCTATTTTCTTTAAATTCTGAAGACTACGCAGTACTATATGAATGTTGAGATACCAAGGCAGCTTGCATGGGTCAGGAGGACAACTTTAAAATACCGACTTCACATGTTTCCCTAACCTCAAACATACAATAAACCCTACATACAATACCTTGACTACTCACATTGTAACGTGTTTTTCGAGGGTTTTTTATGCAACTGGCATAAGTCAGTAGGAAGCCATTCTATATTTATTTACGCGGCAAATTGTTCAGCCAAGATAATTTTTCATGTTAATTTATTATTATTATTAATTTATTATAATTATTATTAAGATATTTTCGGAGCATTTTATAAAAATTATAAGCATACAGATAGGTTTTCTATGTCTTAGAAAACGCTAACAAGCAAATTATTACGAACGACGATATCATAGAAAATTATCTGATTACGGAATTTTACGGAGTTTTGTCAGTTAGGGTATTTGAGAGACGTGACTCACTGGGATTTCAAGTACAAGCTGATTCCTGTCGAGAAGCATGACGCAATCTTGGGTCGCATCGTCAAGAAGAGGCGAATTGTTGAAACGGAAAACGATTTCTCCCTCTCGCCCGCGGAGTGTAATGAGGCAGAGGAGGGGAACTAGCGGCGTGCTCAACCAATCAGTGAGGACCACGCAAGCTGAAGCCGGCTGAAGGGTGGGGGAGCCAACAGGTGAATATATCGTTCGACGCGCCGTGAGACGAGGACAATCTGTGAAATAATTAACGAGTATGGGTGCGCGTGCGAGTGGCTCCGATGTTCGGTGGAGTTAAGGACTATCTGTGTAGAACTTGTAGAGTACGGTCGCAAGTGCGTGTCGCTCCGATGTTCAGTGGAGTTAGCGACGAACTTTTGTAAAACTCGGTTGTACGAGTGTTTGGGTCCGAGGTACGGACCATAGAATTATCTAATCTACCAGAATATCATCAAATTTCGACGGAGATGACGACGTCCAGGAGACTGTGGGAAGCACACAACATCAGCAAGTACGAGGGAAATGCCGTGGCAATTTCCAATGGTAAGCGCAAATGACGCAGAAATACGCAATCTCTCATTTTTCTTTGTTTTACATTTCATATTTCAGTAACTTCATAGCTTGGAAATAAGAGTAAAATCAATTTATCAGACTCCGTTTTCACGTAATTTTCTATCGGTAATATTCAAATCACAACGCTCCAATTTAAATTTTAAACTTATTATTATTATTAATTTTGCTATACTTGTTTTATATAATAAATTCATTTCTTTTACAATGCAATCTTTGCTTTCAGTAGGTAGCATTAGATATAGACAAATTCCTTCTCCTGATACAATTGTTTGTTGGGTTAATGATCAAATCATACCACGATCTGAGTGAATAGATTCTTGACGGTGTTCTACCAGAGCTAGACGTTGTTAAATACAAATTTAGATTTCAACATTGCATTGAGGTCTTGGCACCCATTAAAACAACATAGCTTAGGCAAAGGTAAACAGTTACATTTTTCTCCCAACAGTGTGGGCTAGCGAAACCATTACATTTGTCGCTACCAACGTGGGGAACTAATTAATAAACAGTTACATTTGGCACCCAACATGGGGCACTAACTAATTACCATTACAATTTACGCTCAACGTGGAGCAAAGTAAATACCGTTTCACTTGTCATCCCAGCCTAAGAACCATTACATTTGTCGCCGACAACTTGGGGCTGAAAACCTAATAACATTTGTGGAAGGAGAAGGGTATATATTTCTGTGCCTGTATTTTGGGGGTTATTTGTCTTTATCAGTGTATATCATTATGGGGGATGAGAAAGAAAGACAGATGAGGTTACGTAGTGGTCATCAACTGGAGAATGATGATACGAGCAGTATGTCGAGTGATGGTAGTACCGGGGTAGCGGAGGTAAATCCCGATACTGAAACAGGGAGTGTAGGCGGCCAACCAGAATTAAAAACTTTACTTCTCGAGTTCATGTATCAGAACAAAGTTAGTAGTGATGCCTTGAATGCAAAATTAGAACAAAACAGTAGGGAAAATAAAGAAAGTACAGAAGCCTTAAATGCAAAATTAGAACAGAATAATGCAAAATTAGAACAGAATAATGCAAAATTAGAACAAAACAGTAGGGAAAATAAAGAAAGTACAGAAGCCTTAAATGCAAAATTAGAACAGAATAATGCAAAATTAGAACAGAATAATGCAAAATTAGAACAAAACAGTAGGGAAAATAAAGAAAGTACAGAAGCTTTAAATAAAAAATTAGAACAGAATAATGCAAAATTAGATAAGAACAACAAGGAAATTAGTGTGAAAATGGAGCAGATTAGAGGAGAAATCAGAGGAGTAATGGAAGAGAAGGTTAAAGAGATCATTGCAGATGTAGACAAGAAATTAGGAAAAGTACAGGAGGAGTTAGAAATTAGAATCAGTACACAGGCTGAAAATTTAAAAGAACTAGTGCAACTGGAAACACAGCAGGTCAAAAAGCAATTGGGGGGAGAAATGACAAAATTCAGGTAGCTACTAAAGAGGTTAAGGAACAGCTGGGGGGTAGAATTGAGAAAGTCCACTCACAAATAGTTGCAGAAGTAAATGATTTAAGAGAGAGTAATAGAGAGAGCATTAGCAAGATTGAGGAGAAACAAGCAAAGCTATATGATAAAGTAGAAGAATCAGAAGGAAACATTAAATTAACAGTAAACAGTATTGAGAGGAAGGCTGAGGAGAAAATAGCAGAATTAGAATTAAAATTAAAAGCTAGGATCAGGCAAGAAAATAGTCAGAATAGGCCAGTTTTTGTGAATAGCACACACAGGGAGGTAGAACTGGGTAAGTTCAGCAATCGACAGGGGTGCCCAATGGAGTTCATGAACACTATAGAAAATAAATTTGGGGAGAGGTTGGAAAATGGTAGTATTGAGTGGTGCCAGGTAGTTGAAATTTTAGAACAAGTGTTTGTGGGGGAAACGAGGAATTGGTTTGCTGTCTACAGAGACAAGTTTACTGATATCAATGATTTTAAAATGAAATTCTGTGAAAAGTTCTGGAATGAGGTTATTCAGTCGCAGCATCGTGAGGGAGTAGTGTGTGGTAAATATAACCCTAAAGGAAGCTCCACCATGACCGAATACTTTTTAGGGCAGGTATTAGTGTGTAAATATCTGGATGGCTTGAAGGAGGAAAGTGATGTGGTAAGGTTGCTACTTAGGCACTTTCCCTATAGGATCAAGGAGGCTGCTTGTATCCAGAATGTAAAGACTATATCACAAGTAGAAAATTTGTTAAGCACATTTGATGCACTAGGGAGAGGGGGTTATGATGACAATTTCAATCGGAACCAGGGTAATAATAATAATAGACCTAATGAAGCCAGGCATCAAGAAGTTCAAGGGAACGGTGGCGAAGGGGCCAACGCTCAAAATAGAAATAATAATAATCAGCTAAATCAGAACAGAGGAAATGGCTATGGTAATCAGTATCAAGGGAGGAACAATGATTTCAGGGGAAATCAAGGGAGGAACAATGATTACAGGGGAAATCAAGGGAGAAACAATGATTTCAGGGGAAATCAAGGGAGAAATTATAATGACAATAATTACAACCAGAATAGGGGTCAAGGAAGAGGACAGCCTAGTGGTAGTAATATACAGCCAAACAATGACAACACAGCCCAGAACAACCAGACCAGTTTAGTAGTTAGTAGTACTACGGCCAGCTGTAGGGGTTCTTTAAACGCGAACCAGGCTGCGAAGTAAGGTCAGAATCTCAGTCTGTAGCATGCCCTGTCCATACAATTATACAGGAACCCTATGACCTAAATGTAAGAAATGAATTATTACATGAACTAAATGATGAAGGTATTATACAGGAAGTGGTTAGTAAGAGCCCCATAGTTAAATTTAACGTGTCCGAGGCGTACACAGATGTTTTAATTGATAGTGGTTGTATGAAGAGTTGCATAAGTAATGCATTTTATGATAAAATGAAAGGAACTGGAGTAAATTTTGAGGAGATGCCAATTAAAAGCACTTTTGTTATCACAGCTGTTGGGAAGAGGTCTAAAGTAATTTCTAAGCAAGTTTTAGTAGACATTAAAATTAATAATCATGTAGAGAAGCAGATTTGCCTTGTAATTCCAAATTTAGTATTCAGTGTTATCTTGGGTTCAGAGTGGCTAAGTAGAGTGTCTGGTAACTTATGTTATGATGTAGGAAGTTTGAAATTTAAATGGGGAGATTCTGAAGTAGAAGTAGCGTTCAATGACCATATTCAGAGGAGTAGTATTGTAGGTGTGATTTGTACTTTAAATGAGATATCGCCAGCCGTAGAGCGGGGTTCTCCATGTTTTTTGGGCAGTGTGATTACGAACGGAAGTCTAGAGGACTCGTTACGTGAGGCTGCATTTCAGGGAAATATAGAGGATGAACAGTGTGTTCGGCTCTATGATGTGTTATGGTGTAATAGGAGAGTTTTTGAGGATCGCATTGGTATGGCCAATTGCTATACACATTCATTGAACGTTATTGATAGGTCAGTATTCACAGGACATAGATATCCTGTACCTTTCGCTTATCAGAGTGCAGTTGAGGCACAAATTAACCAGATGCTTGAAGATGGGATTATTGAGCACTCTAACAGTCCATATGTTAATTCTTTGATCACGGTACCCAAGACCGACGGCACTGTTCGTATTTGTTTAGACGCTCGTTTGGTTAACAGTAGAATTAGTTCAGATCAGCTGAAATCTATGTCAATAGAGGAATTAATGCAAACATTTGAGGGGAAGAAGTATTTCACTTGTGTAGATTTGAGTTCCAGTTTTTGGCAAGTGCCACTTATGTACGAAGATAGACCATTTACAGCTTTTAGTCATAAATATAACCTTTATCAATTTTGTAGAACACCTTATGGGTTAAAGAGTAGTTCAGCAGCTTTAATTAGGGCTTTAAACATCGCATTAGGGGATGACACAGGAGAGTTTGTAACCATTTACATAGATGATATGGTAATTAGTTCACGCAGTTTTGAGGAGCATCTACGTCATTTAGATATAGTTTTTCAGAAGTTAGATCAGGCAGGGTTCACTTTGAAGCTGTCTAAGTCGTCATTCTGTCAGTCAGAAGTGACATTTTTAGGTCATAGAGTGTCGAGTAGAGGTGTAACACCAGAAGAAAGTAGGGTTAATAAGATACTTAACGCAGAGGTGCCACAGAATGTTAAACAGTTAAAAACTTACCTGGGAATTTGCAACTTTTCCAGGAGGTTCGTTCTTAAATACTCAGGGTTGGTAGAACCATTCAGGGAATTGCTTAAAAGTGGGACTCGGTGGAGATGGGAGTCCAAGCATGATCAGGCTTTTAGAGCGCTGAAGGAAGGTTTTGAGAAAGCTGTAGTGCTGAAATATCCGTTAAAAGATAAGGAATATGTGGTTATGACAGATGCCTCACATATAGGCATTGCTGGAGTATTATGTCAGAAAGATGATGAGGGTAATCTGTGCATTGTATCTTTAGCCTCGCGAGGACTGACTGCAGCGGAGAAAAGATACACGATTACTGAGTTAGAGCTTTTAGGTATTGTTTTCAGTTTAGGGAAATTTAAAATGTATTTAGTAGGGGGGAAATTTGAGATCCACACAGATCACCATGCATTACTGTATATGAGGACTTGTAAACTCAGTTCTAACAGAGTTAGTAGGTGGATTCTTGCTCTGCAGGAATACGAATTCACAGTAAAATATATTAAAGGTAAAGATAACATTCTTGCAGACATGCTATCGAGGGACACTAATTTATGTAGGGATTATCCTGTGGTTAAAGCAGAGGACGGTATTTTAATATGTGCATGTGTGGACAGTAGCAACAGGGCATCGTTACAGACACTGAGAAATATGCTAGTGGAGCAACGTGATGACGTTAAGTTAAAGGAGCCACTGGCTAGGTTGGAAATAGGTGAAGAAGAGTATGTGAAAGTAGGATGGTTCACGTACAAGATGCAGGATAGGCTTCTTGCAAGGAAATGTAGGAATAATCGGTGGGCAATATGTGTTCCTGCCACTTTGCGGGAGGAGCTAATTTGGTTCATTCATAGGGAATTAGGACACTTTGGTGCTGCCAAGGTCTTCTATGAAATTGGTCATGACTTCATTTGGAGTAAAATGGGAAGGGATGTTAGGAGGATTTTAGCTAAGTGTGACACCTGTCAAAGGAGTAAATATCCAGTTAAATATTTAGTGGGGGAGAGATCAGCAGTTCTCACCAGTAGTCCCGGCGAACTACTGTGTGTGGATTTATTTGGCCCGATCGTTAAAGGACAGTACGGCTACGAGTACATTTTTATAGTTATTGACGCTTTTAGTAAGTATGTCAAGCTATATCCGCTAAGGAAAGCCACGGGACTAGCGTGTAGCCGTCTGATCATTAATAAGTATGTACCTGAGTTTGGCATTCCTCTCAGGATACTATCTGACAGTGGACCACAGTTTACTGCAAAGAAATGGAGAACCAGTATGCAGGAAGCTGGTATAACACACGTTCATTCCTCTGTAAGGTACCCTCAGGGTAATTCTGCAGAGCGTCCATTAAGGGAAGTGGCTCGTCTTTTTCGGACTCTAGTGCATGACAAGCATGCGGCCTGGGTTGGACATCTTCCCAAGGTCGAGACTTGGCTGAATTCTGTCCAGCATGAGAGCACGAAATTGACGCCATACGAAGTTCACTTCGGAAAAAGACCACAACATGAACTAGCGAGGGTGTTGGGATTAAATGAGGGTAAGCAACCGGGGATGGATTACATTGTCCAGTTGGCGAAACAGAATTTATCTAAGTCAGCGCAAAAGAGAATTCGCCAACAAAAAGAAACTAAATTTGACCTATTCGAGCCGGGAGACAGAGTCTTACTTAGAGTGCCGAAACAGTCAAATAAGCTAGAAAAAGTCATGTCCAAGTTCTTTTATCTCTACGAGGGCCCATTTATAGTTTCCAAACGTATTGGGAAAACAGCATATGTGCTGGAGAATAGTGAGGGAAACAGATTATACGGGACGTATAATATACATAGCCTACGAAAATATGTGTCATAAAGTGAGTGTGTTTAGCTGGCGAGCCAGCCTATCAAATGAGTAAGTGTGGTATCTGGTGCGTGGGAGGAGTTGGTCTTCCAGGCAGGCGTATCAGAAGTCACACAGGGGGGTAGTATGTAAGTAAATGAGAGTTTTTAAGGTACAGGGAAATATGACGGGATTGTCGGATGCTGTTGAGCACTAAATTGTCTCGATGCACCAAGGCCATTTTTGGCAGCGCTGATGGGTTCCCATTTATCTCCAAGAGATGGGGGAGCGCTTGTATAGGGCTTGTTAGCTTAAGGCGTCCACGAGATAAAAGATGGGCCATCAGAATGCGAGACAGTCCTTCATGAAACTCATACATATCAGCACACGTGATTTCTGTTTACGGCCTCGCCATGTAAGATTTGTAAGTGTGTAATTTAAGATAATTTGTACAATGGTATTATTTGTGTGAGGAGAAATGGTCTGTGTTGAGAACTAGTATTAAGTAGAATATGGTGTACGGGAACTTAACAAGACAGGGCGATTACGGCACAGAAATATTTGGTGTTATATGTAATGCGCATTTAGTGTTTTTTTTTTCAGAAGTCAATATTAATTTAATCTACTTTAAAGAGAGATTAAGTATTATGGTCACGAGGCGCTGCCACAATAGTGTGATCGTGTGCTCAGTGATAAGTGGAATTAAATGTCACCATAAGGAGGGGACCTCCAGTGAAATTAGGAAGTTCTATGGTGATATAAATATATCAGAACACCTTCAATGCGTGTGATATGACATCATAAATACATAGTGCTCACACATTTATTATGTCTATTTCTCCAACATAGAGCAATTTGAGAGGCGGAAATATCCATGGAACACTATTCTATATGTAAAACATTGGACTGGTTGCAAAGTGCAATCCATAGTGACAACAAAGTTTGACGCAAAGTGCGTGAAGAAAAATTATGAGTGTACATATCTGTAATTTAGGGTGATTTCATTTATGTAATATGTATTTTGGATGGGGTTTATTAACGTGTCTGGGATAATCGGATAATGGACCGTCGTCACGGTAAATCATCCGATGATCCGAGGCGAATATGTAACGTGTTTTTCGAGGGTTTTTTATGCAACTGGCATAAGTCAGTAGGAAGCCATTCTATATTTATTTACGCGGCAAATTGTTCAGCCAAGATAATTTTTCATGTTAATTTATTATTATTATTAATTTATTATAATTATTATTAAGATATTTTCGGAGCATTTTATAAAAATTATAAGCATACAGATAGGTTTTCTATGTCTTAGAAAACGCTAACAAGCAAATTATTACGAACGACGATATCATAGAAAATTATCTGATTACGGAATTTTACGGAGTTTTGTCAGTTAGGGTATTTGAGAGACGTGACTCACTGGGATTTCAAGTACAAGCTGATTCCTGTCGAGAAGCATGACGCAATCTTGGGTCGCATCGTCAAGAAGAGGCGAATTGTTGAAACGGAAAACGACTTCTCCCTCTCGCCCGCGGAGTGTAATGAGGCAGAGGAGGGGAACTAGTGGCGTGCTCAACCAATCAGTGAGGACCACGCAAGCTGAAGCCGGCTGAAGGGTGGGGGAGCCAACAGGTGAATATATCGTTCGACGCGCCGTGAGACGAGGACAATCTGTGAAATAATTAACGAGTATGGGTGCGCGTGCGAGTGGCTCCGATGTTCGGTGGAGTTAATGACTATCTGTGTAGAACTTGTAGAGTACGGTCGCAAGTGCGTGTCGCTCCGATGTTCAGTGGAGTTAGCGACGAACTTTTGTAAAACTCGGTTGTACGAGTGTTTGGGTCCGAGGTACGGACCATAGAATTATCTAATCTACCAGAATATCATCAAATTTCGACGGAGATGACGACGTCCAGGAGACTGTGGGAAGCACACAACATCAGCAAGTACGAGGGAAATGCCGTGGCAATTTCCAATGGTAAGCGCAAATGACGCAGAAATACGCAATCTCTCATTTTTCTTTGTTTTACATTTCATATTTCAGTAACTTCATAGCTTGGAAATAAGAGTAAAATCAATTTATCAGACTCCGTTTTCACGTAATTTTCTATCGGTAATATTCAAATCACAACGCTCCAATTTAAATTTTAAACTTATTATTATTATTAATTTTGCTATACTTGTTTTATATAATAAATTCATTTCTTTTACAATGCAATCTTTGCTTTCAGTAGGTAGCATTAGATATAGACCAATTCCTTCTCCTGATACAATTGTTTGTTGGGTTAATGATCAAATCATACCACGATCTGAGTGAATAGATTCTTGACGGTGTTCTACCAGAGCTAGACGTTGTTAAATACAAATTTAGATTTCAACATTGCATTGAGGTCTTGGCGCCCATTAAAACAACATAGCTTAGGCAAAGGTAAACAGTTACATTTTTCTCCCAACAGTGTGGGCTAGCGAAACCATTACATTTGTCGCTACCAACGTGGGGAACTAATTAATAAACAGTTACATTTGGCACCCAACATGGGGCACTAACTAATTACCATTACAATTTACGCTCAACGTGGAGCAAAGTAAATACCGTTTCACTTGTCATCCCAGCCTAAGAACCATTACAACATATTAAACTGAATTACATAGTACCTATCCAACTAAACTGCGCAATGAAACTCAGATAACAGTACAAGACAATATGTAAAAAAATCATACAAGAATCCGACTATTATCATCATCCTTTTCCGTCTCCAGTTTCCCGGGTGCGGTAGACAAGCGCTCGCCACTGCTTTCTGTCATTGTACAACTTTCGTTCTACAACTTCTTCCCATTTCAGCCCTTTTTTCTCCACTTCTGATCTCACGGTCTCAATCCATCGTTTTCTGGGTCTTCCCCTCGGTCTTTTTCCTTTCAGTTCTCTATTGAAGTAGTCCCTTGCTGTTCTAGTGTTATTCATTCGCATCACATGTCCATACCACTGGAGTCTATGCTTCCCTATAACATTTGCAACAGTTTCCTGTATCCCAGCTTCTTTCTTATTTGTTTCGTTTCGGATCTTGTCTTTTCTGGTATTTTGATTCATGGCTCTATTGAATTTCATTTCTGTTGCTTGGATTTTGATAAGGTCTTTATCCAGTAAAGTACATGTCTCCAGTCCATACACCAGAATTGGTACAAAGTAAGTATTGAACATGGTTAATTTTGCTTTCAGGGGTACATTGCTGTCCCATAGTAGGTTTCTCACTTAACTGTAAAAATGTGATGCTTTCTGTGTCCTTTTGAGTACTTCTTGCTGAACAGTGTTATCCTTTGAGATGGTGCTTCCGAGATATTTGAAGTTGAAGACAGAGTCTAATTTAGTTCCTTCCAAAAAGATGATAGAATTGGTACCATCTCTGTTGATAGTCACTTCTACAGTCTTGGTTTTGCTGATGTTTAGCTGAAACTTCTTAATCTTGTTGTTCCAGGAATTTAGCTTCTTTTGTACTTCAGCTTCCGTTTCTCCCATATCAGAACGTCATCTGCAAATACAAGGGCGTTTGGTTCACTGTCAGCTTCCTTAATAGATTTATGGATTTGATCCATTAATATGATGAATAAAAGTGGTGATATGGCACTTCCTTGTTGGACTCCTCTCTGTGTTTCAAACCACTCTGATCTTCCATTTCCTATTTGGACATAACTATAGCACTTTTGATGTAGCATCTTCACTTTGTCAATCAAGTAATTTGGCACATGCATATCTTCCAGACATTCCAACTTGTAACCAAACTTTTTAGGTTACAGAACGTGCATCTAGTTTTTTGTGTTTGGTTAATTGTAATTATTTTTTAATTTTTTTATCAGGTTGCCAGCCATGGCCACTTATTGGTAGGCCACGCAGAGAATCTTGTGTCTCGTGCCTTGAGATTCTTTGGTGGTGGTCAGCCAGTGGGTGGACCAGGTGGCTTTGGCTAATGGCAAAGGTTCTTTGACATGGCTAGGTTTCCATGGAGATGTATTGATAATTGCCAGGCAGAATGGGAGCTAGTGGGTTTTAGATAAAAATGGGTTGATGATTAGTGTTGTTTTGATAGTATGGAAGCTGGCTTTAAAAAGAAAAGTGATATGTTGACAATCTGGAGATATAGAACTAATATCTGGCAAGAAGAAGGACAGAAAGAGACTTTTAAGAAAACTCAAGAAGAAAAGAAAGGAGTAGAGAAATATTAAATTATTGTGAAGAGCCCCTTTTCCTCATGTATGATTGTGGATACTGCACAACAGATGCAGCGAATGAAAGCGTGCTTATATATTGACAAACAAGGTATTGCTAGTTTTGATTGCTAGAGATTAACCTGAAGAAGAATCAATCTTGTTATATGTTTGTCTGGTGAAATGAAAATGAAATGAAAATCCAATGCCTGCTTCCAGTCTCCGACCGGGTCAGGAATGGAATGAATGAAGCCCCCAACTAGCGGCGAGGATATGAATTGTGCCGGCTGCCGAAGCCTGACGCACCTCTCTGGGGCAATGTTTAAATGAATGACAGATGAAATTAAATGATAGTGTCGAGTGTTGCTGGAATGAAATTTTGACAGGGAAAAACGGAGTACCCGGTGAAAAACCTGTCTGCCTCCGTTTTGTCCAGCACAGATTTCACATGGAGTAACTGGGATTTGAACCACGGATCCAGCGGTGAGAGGCCGGCGTGCTGCCGCCTAAGCCACGGAGGCTTAACTATATGTTTGTCTAGTCATCATTCATCATCTTGCACAGTTTCCAGTTACTGGCCAGGTCTGTTTGGAACACAAGCCTCTCCAACGTCTTCTGTCTTCCCACCATCTCTCAGCCTCCTCCCTTGTGTAGTCTTCTCCTCTCTTCTTCACGCTTTCTTCCACCCCCTTCAGCCACCTGTCTCTCGGTCTTCCTCTCGGTCTCTTTCCTTCCCATCCTCCTGGGTATCCTTTTCTGATCCATTCGTTTTACATGTCCATACCAGCCAAGTCTAGATTTCTCTATACTATCCTGTAATGGTTCCTCCTTCATTAATTCTCTGATCCTCTCATTTCTTATTCTGCCCATCTTTGTAGCTCCAATACTGCTTCTCGAGAACCTCATCTCACTGGCCTGTATTTTTCTCTTCTCCCTTCCTTTCATAACCCAGATCTCCGAGGCATACGTCAGGATAGGGACATAGTACGTCCGATATATGATTTTTTGCTGTTCTGAGGGACATCCTTGCTCCATAACATGCTTCCTACTCTCCTCCGGAATGCTTCTGCCTGTCTTCCCCACTCATTTATTTCTCTATCGTTTCTTCCATTATCTTGTATCAGGCTTCCCAGATACTTGAAACTCTCCACTTTCTTCAGCTGTTCCCCACCAATTGTTATTCCCGTTGTGGTTCTTTCCTTCTTCTTTGTTGTGATCACCATCTCACTCTTATTTATGCTAAATTTCATCCCATATCCTTGTATTATTCCCTCCCACACGTCCAACTGTTCCTGTACCTCCTCCTCGTTTCCCCAAATCATCAAATCATCTGCAAACACCATTGCTTTCATCTTTCCTTCCCCAATTACTTGTGCCACTCGGGACATTATGTCATCCATCACCACAATGAAAAGTAACGGAGACCGTGCACTTCCTTGTTTCAGGCCGTTTCTCTGTTCCAACCAGTCCGATCTCCCTCCTCCCACTTTCACACAGCTTATGCTTCCCTTGTACATCTCCTTTATCCTCCTTATAGTCCATTTTTCTACTCCTCTATCCTCCAGGGACTTCCATACTTTGTTTCTGCATACACTGTCATATGCTTTCTTAATGTCCATGAAGGCCATCAGTAGATCTGTTCCATACTCATAGTGCTGTTCTTGTAACTGCCTTACAGCAAAAATCAAATCCACTGTGGACCTTCCTGCTCTGAAGCCATGTTGTTCTTCCCTCATCTCTCCTATCCTTGTCCTAATTCTCCTTTCCAAAACTTTATCAAACATCTTTGCACAATGACTCATCAGTGTTATTCCCCGACAGTTTCTGCATTCTGTTCTACTACCTTTCTTGAAGATCGGGACAATTATTCCCTTTTTCCAGTCCTCTGGGGCTTCCTTTCCTTCCATGCTGTCCTCATCACTAGGTACAACCATTGTATCCCCACCTTTCCTGCTGCTCTCACCATCTCCACACTCAACTCGTCCACACCCGGTGCCTTCCCTTCTTTCATCTTCCACTTCTTTCCATCTTAAGTCCTTTTCTGTTTGCAGTTCATCTTGCTCTTTCCTGATTTCTTCCTCCTCACCGTGGTTTCCATTTGGGTTCAGGAGTTCTTCAAAATATGTTTGTCTAGTATTGATTATAAATAAATAGTGTGTGAATTAGTGAAGACGGTAGGCTATCCTGTTTTTTTGTGGATTCATTTTTAGCGAGTGTATCGCCTCACTACCCTGAGGAGATAAGTTTTATAATAGTTTCAATTTTTTTCTTTCTCGTGTAGCCTCCAGAGAGGCCGATCCAACAAGGGACAAGTATCATATTTAATACAGACTATCATAACACAATTAAAACGATAACAAATACCAACCTTAAGCAAACAAGTTACAATGGTTCACAGTTCATATACTTTGTTAATAATCTCCCTCCTCATAAACTTCCAAATCTCTTCTATTTAGTTGATTAAACATCTACAATATATTTGTCCCACGATGCAACATGATATCATATTATTGTCCATCTATCTACCTTCAGCGAATGAAGGCTTTTGCCTTCATAGAATTATGCAAGCCTTCATGTTCACGCGTTGCAATCCTAAGCAGTAATAATGAGTCATTACAATGCTCCAAGGTCTCATAACTAAAAGCAACGAAGCAGAACTGGGATATCGATATCACTACTTGATCGATAATTCTTGTTGAATTTCTATTCTTCTTCAAAGGTACAATCAAAGAGGATATAATAGAGATTTGTGCGCTATCTACCAACAAAACAAGGTTCCAAGTTCATCTACCTGATGGCGCAAGCTGTCACAAATCTGTAAGTTTTATGTAGTGCAATCTTGATGAACATGTCAACTCCTGGTAGGCCCATGTTATAGATTTATGGCATGTAAAAGAACGTTCCACTAACTACAATTGTGTGAAGCTGAATTTGTAAGTTAGATTTTATTAACGCTCTATTAGTTCCAACATTCGCTACCAGGTGCCGGTTGCGGTAGCATCTAGTAGCCAAGTTGGCGGCTAGGTGTCGTTGACGGTAGCATTTGGTAGCAAAAGTAGGAACTACTTGAAATTGACCGTCTGCAGTCCTTACCTGAATTACAGATAACACACACTAACACAGCCATCACAATTAACACCAGTTATCAGACAGATTCTACACCCCCCCCCCCAAAGTACATGGGGCTACATGATCGCATTGTCGCAGCCCCTAAACTGAGAAACCAACCAACCATGTCAACTCCCAACAAGATAAGCAGTTCCATATTCATACATTAGATGGTGTCAGCAACCACAAATCTTCAAATCAGATTTTAGTTCCAAATTAAATACTTCACAACTCTGTTATCTTTCAATTTTAAGTAGGTTTCGCACACGTGTCTCAAATTTAACAGTTTGTAACGTCAGGTTTTTCAGCACCCACCTGGCACACACTTTCTTGAACAGCAGGTGCTTAGTGACAATTTCATGCAACAAGGACTGCAATATCTGTGGTAAATGGCGAATGGTAAAGGCCAAGTAAATTCACAAACTATGCTATGTGAGAATGAAAAGTGTCAAAAATGATGGTATATTGGCTTTCACAGCCAGTGAATTAAAACTCAGCAATTCTTCTAGGTTTGTGCCATGTCTTGTCTGGGGTTTCGCCTAGGACACCAAGCTGGCTCATCAGCGGGCACTTAGTGTCCCCGCTCGTACCCCAACAAGAGTATCGAACTGCACGCTACCTCCCTTTTATGAAGGGCACCTGCGCATCTTTAATGCGAGAACTAAAAGCTAAAGCAGCCATAACCTCCCTATGAAGGTTTCCAAAATTATGGTATATTGGCTTTCATGGCCAGAGAATTAAAACCCTGTGGGGGTCCGGGCGGGGACACCAAGAGCCTGCTGATGAGCCAGCTTGGTGTCCTAGGTGAAACTCCACACAAGACATGGCACAAACCTAGAAAAATTGCTGAGTTTTAATTCACTGGCCGTGAAAGCAATATACCATCATTTTGGAAGCCTTCATAGGGAGGTTGTGGCTGCTTGAGCTTTTAGTTCTCGCAGTAAAGGTGCAGGTGTGCTTCATAAAAAGGAGGTAGCGTGCAGTTCATCACTCCTGTGGGGGTTCGGGCGGGGACACCAAGAGCCCGCTGACGAGCCAGCTTGGTGTCCTATGCGAAACTCCACACAAGACACAGCACAAACCTAGAAAAATTACCAAGTTTTAAAAGTGTTAAGTTGAAACTTCTGCTCCCAATACCATATTTTTAAGCGGCTGCAAGCCCTAAATACTGCAGTATCCGTATCAGTTTACCTTTTTCTTCTACCTAGTCTAGCCATAAATACTGTTACAACTTAAAAAGTGAAAAACGCAAATATTATGAGAAGTATTTTAATTTGCTGTTAGTATGTTGTTCTTACAGGCATTCTTTACACAAATCACCAATCACTTTTCGAAATGGTCACCTTTGGCACTTATACAGGCTCTGAGTCTTTGTGGCCACTCGTCTATGGCGGAACGGAGGACATCCAGGGGGAAATCCGCCACTGCTGACAATAAGGAGCGCTTTAAACTTCCAATGGTGGGGTGTCTCTTCTTGCAGACAATGCCCTCAAGCACTGACCACAGTCGGTAGTCCAAAGGGTTCAGGTCCAGACTGCTACTGGGCCAATCTTCAGTTGAAATGAAGTCGGGGACATGACGCTGAAGCCACCCTTAGAGTTGACCTAGCCTTGTGGGCTGGAGCAGAATCCTGCTGGAAAGTCCAGGGTTGGTTTTGAAACAATGTGCCACTTACTGTAAGTTCTTCACAATAGGCTCCAAAACGGTGCTTTCATACACTCTGGCGCTGGTTTTAATACCCTTTTCGCAGAAATGCAGCTGGGTGGTGCCAGAATAACTCACCCCCACCATACCATCACAGAGGAGGCATGATGGGCCCTCCGAACTTTCGGAACCATTTTACTGGCTTCCCGAGATGATGATGCATAAACCCTGTCGTTTTGCACATTGAAAGATTCTTCAATAGTGAATACCGTTGCATCAGTGAAGAGGATGTTTCGATGACCATTTTGCGCGTAACACTGCAGGAGACGTCGACATTTAAGCACTCTCAGCTTCTTTAGACGCGCGTCAAGGTAATGTCCTGTTCGTCAGCAATAAGCCCGTAGTCCAAGGTCCTCTGACAGAAGCCTTGATAATGATCTTTTTGAAATGTTCATTTCACGGGCCATGATAACCTGCTTCCTCACCGCACTTCTCCGAATACGAGCCGCCGCTGCCTTTTTTTGCTGCTCGAGTCCTGACACTGCGTGGGCGACCCTCCCTCGGACGATCCTTTACAGTCCCGGTTGCAGTGAATCGCTCAATGGTCCGGTACACAAACATACGACTGATTTTCAGCTTTTGCAGCGTCTTGAAAATGTCACTTGGAGATTTTCCAACTTTATGTAATGCTATCACTGCAACACGATTTTCATAATCACCCCATTCCATGTTGAAACCTGGAGCTAGATGCTTCCTCTTTCACAGACAAGTTAACAATGGTTCAAGGTTAATGTGTGCACATTGGTAGTTCATTACCTGCCAAACCGGTTGTATTTATGGCTAGACTGGGTATATTGTTCAACCAGTCACATCTGGTAAAAGCCACTATATTCTTTCTCAAGTAACTTCAATTGTGAGAGTGAAAAGTGTCAAGATCAAACTTCTTCCTGCAATCTCACATTTTTCTGCATTACACTAGTACTTACCAACTTCCATGGTATTTACAAGGTTTATGTAGGAACAACTCGTATAAACATTATGTTGGGTTATTGTAGGTATTATGCCATGTTAGTGCTCCACCATACATATAGTAGGCCTACATAATAGTACCTAGAAGAATTGCAGTAATTTCTTTTCTAGCCATGAAACATAGGCATTCCAACTCAAACAACAGGCATTTTTTTCTGCATATGTTTGGGTATTCTGATATATTTTCAACACCAGAGTATTTTGGAGACACTTGACTTCCCCCCCTATTTTCAATTGTCAGATATGGAACCCATCAGTTTTGTGACTATATCCAGAGTTGATGGAAAAAAATTGGGAGTGTAACAAAAAAGTGGTAATGGTATTCCTAGACATAGAGAAGGTCTACGACTCAGTAAACAGAGGAAGACTGTGGGAAGAAATGAAGGAGATAGGTGTAGATAAAGACAATGTATATAGAGGACACAATTGTAGAGTTACAACACCACTAAGTAATTCTAAATGGTTTGAGATAAGACAAGGACTAAAACAAGGCAGTATCCTATCTCCTGCACTATTTAACCCTCCGTTGGGCACAGCTGGCCTGACAGGCGCTGCAAATCTAATCTTGCTCTCCCCTCCTCCCCAAGGGTGCCTATGTGCCTGCACCTTTTAGTACCTTCTTATCTCCAGGTCTCTTTCCAAATGGTTCCACCACCAGCCTAAAGTGCAGTAATTACCCTCTAGGCCAGTGAGGCGCATTGCGCCCGAACTCGTTGACTTTGGAAGATTTGTATTTCCTTATTATTCCATCGCAATATTGCTTATTATTCATTTCATGAGTAAGAAATAAATAGATTGTGGTTATTTAGTGGAATAAACGGTTCTCCGAAGGATGTCGAATTATGATTGCTATGAATGTCACAAAGCAATCAGCCTGCTCCATACAGATACAGTATGACTTGCCAACCTTGCACTTGACTGGGCCAATGTATCTTTACTGCTGAGCATTCCAACAGTGATTCCGAGTAAGAATGACTCAATTGTGCTGTATTTTATTTTGTAATTGAAACATTATTTAAGTTTTATTCGTAATTGTAATGTTAGTTTGAATTTTTGTAATGGAAACGGAATGCAATTTGGTGGTGGATTGTAAATGTGAACTATTTTATTAAAGTTTGTTTGTGAGCAAAAAATTATAGTACGTTTTTAAAAACATCTGGGTCCTAGTAATGGTATTCAACAAGTTCGGATTATATTCCAAAAACTATACACACATTTACTCCAAACATTATCCGCTATCTGCACAGCCATGCAAACTATATCCGCGCAGGGCTTTAACCATAGTGAATGGATCTTTTCTACAAGCACAAGAAATATCTTCTTGCTGCGACTGTAGTGCTATCAGGCAAATAGTGAGACATATCATTCAGGAAATTCCTTTGTGGTCCTACAGTGGTGGTCCAAGAAATCTGCACCAAAGGACTCCATAGTCAATTGACTACACAAATTTAATTGATAACTTAGGTTGTAAATTCATCTTTGTACATGTACAGTAATATGCAACAAAAATAAATAAACAAAATAAAATTTATGTTAATAAATAAATTTAAAAAAAAATTAAACGTACATATAAATAGAAAAATTAAATAAATAATCCTCAAAATTTCTGGTTATCTGGACCTGGACAGGTTTGGCCACTTCTTCTTCTTCTTCGCCTTACTATTGTTATAATTAGGGTTCGGATGTTTAAGACCTAAAAATAGCCGGATTTTGCAAGCAAATATGACCTGCAAAATGACGAAAAATGACAAAATATGACGTGAAAATGACTTATTAAATATGGCCATTGTTTGAAAATGATAAATCCAAGCGACAATCCCTTCGAGATTAAATTGTTAAATAAATTCTTTATTCCTATTTTCATATTACTTTTGTGAATATACATTTTTAAGTAGATATTTAGTCTACACTAGTTCCCGTTCGGTAAGTTGAGGAAAATTGCACACCTACAGCTGCCGTCAAATGTGACGTTCCTACCAAAAAAGGCTCAAAATATGACCTAATGGTAAAATATGTTCTAAATATGCATTTATATAGCAAATAAAAACCACTGTATTGTGACGATAATCACTTGATTCGCATCAGAAACCAATCGGGCATGAAAATAGAGGCAAAGAAAAAAAATATGATTTTTCCAACATCCGAGCCCCAGTTATAATTATCAACTGACAGCAATAGCTGGGGACCAGTTATCTGCGGACTTGGTAGACAACGGTTCGAATCGCACCGTCGGCCGTCCTTGAAATGTTTTTTGTGGTTTCCCTTTTCCAACTCTAGGCAAATGCTGGGATGGTACCTTCGAATAGGCCTCGGCCGCTTCTAATTCATTGCCTGGTTTTACTCACCTTCATTCATTTACTCCTCTCATGAGGTTGGCGTCCGTTCAATCAACTTCCCATAAGAAAGAAACAATCATGCATTCCATCCCCAAACCCGTCGAAACGGAATAAATGTTATATATTTTATTATTATTATTATTATTACCATTACTTCACATAAGCAACTATACAAGCAATTAAAGAGATCCAAGATTTTAAATCTGGCACTGACAGCAACCATCCTTGGTGTGGAGTTTGCTAGATTTTTCCCACTCTCCCTCTAGCACCTTGCCGGAATGGCACCATATCTCAAGTCTCGAAGCATGTGCTCAATCCAAGACCACATTAAATCTAGCAATGCACCTACTATTACGTACAAACACAAGTTATCAGACAAATTTAACATACCCAAATGCATGGGGCTGAAGATTTACGAACAACCACCATCATCTCAGCCATCTTGGAAGTGGTTTCCGTAGTTTCCTACTTCTACTCCTTACAAATGCAGAGTTGCTTCTTAACTTAAGGTTACGTCTGCCTCCTTCCCAATCCTCAACTGAGTTACAAATACATACCGTACTACATACACCTTTTGCTTTCAAGATGGGAACAGGCCTCGGACAGGATGGATACAATGGACGACGACCTAGCTGTGATCATGGACTACGATTCGGAATGCTGAATATACAAACATTGACTGGGAAGGTGGAGGAGATGGTGGATATGATGGAAAGAAGGAAGTTGGATCTGCTGGGGCTGGCAGAAACAAGGTGTAAAGGAGAAGGAAGGAGAGAATTGAGAAAAGGCTGTAGACTATATTGGAGTGGGAATGAGGAAGGAAAGAGGAATGGAGTGGGGGTAGTAGTGAGAGATGGGTTAAAAGAAGAAGTGGTGAGAATAAGTGACAGGATGATGAAGGTAAAAATATCACTGAAAGGAAAGTCTGTAGAGGTACTAATAGTGTATGCCCCACAGGTAGGCTGCACTGCTGAAGAGAAACAAGAGTTTGAAGAGGAAATGCAGAAACAGGTGGGAGGAAAGAATGTGATTATAATGGGAGATTTTAATGTGCATGTTGGAAGGAAAAGACAAGGGTATGAAACTGTGCTTGGAGCAGAGGGTTTGGGCAGTCGAAATGAGGAAGGTGAAAGATTGTTGGATTTTTGTAAAAGGAATGGCTTGTTGGTGGGAAACTCCTGGTTCAAGAAAAGACAGAGCCACAAGATTACCTGGTATAGCAATGACCTGACTAGAAAGTCGGTAGTTGACTATATCCTGTACAATAGTGATATGAATAGAAACATCGTAGACATCAAGGTAATTCCAACAGAGGCCTTGGATAGTGACCACCGGCTGTTGATAATGAACCTGAGAGGGACCAAGGATAAGAAAGGGGCAGAAAATCAGGATAGACGGATAAGAGTATGGAAGTTGAGAGGTGAAGAAAACAGGGTAGAATAGCTAAGAATAGTGAAGGAAAGCATCCTAAATGATGAACTGAAGGCAGTAGAAGAGGAATGGGGTAGATTCGAGAGGACACTAGTAAGGGCGGCAGAAGCAGTATGTGGAAGGACAAGCAACAAGAAGAGATGGAAAGAAACTCCATGGTGGAATCAGGAAACAAAAGATATAGTGCAGAAGAAGAATAGTGCCTTTAGGGTGTGGTTCCAAAATAGGACAATAGAGACAAGAAAGGAGTCCCAAATACAAAAGAAGGAAGTGAAAAGAGTGGTGGCTGAGGAGAGAAGAAAGTGGATGGAAGAGTGGACAAGGATGATGGAGGAGGATAGTGAAGGTACCAAAAAAGTCCTATATGGGATGGTTAAAAATAAGAGGAGGAATGATATGACGGACTACGTTCGAATGGTGAACATGTGGTAGGGAATAAGGATGAACTCAAGATCATGTGGAGGGAGTACTTTGAAGAACTCTTGAACCCGACAGGTGACCCTGATGAAGAAATAGAGGAACTGGGAGCAGAAGAGGACCTAACATGGAGGTAAGAGGTGGATGCAGTGAGGAAGATGAAAGGAGGGGAGTCACCAGGAACAGAAAAGGAGAACATAAAATGGAGGGAAGTGAAGGACGCAGTGAGGAAGATGAAAGGAGGGAAGGCACCAGGTCTGGACGAGATAAGTGTAGAGATGCTGAGAGCGGCAGGATAGGTGGGGATGCAATGGCTATATCGAGTAATGAGGGCTGTATGGAAAGAGAGGAGGACCCCTGAGGACTGGAAGAAGGGAATAATTGTCCCAATCTTCAAGAAAGGTAGCAGAAAGGAGTGCAAGAATTATCGGGGGATTACATTGATGAGCCATTGTGCGAAGATCTTTGAGAAAGTTTTGGAAAAGAGAATTCGGGCAAAAATAGAAGGAAAGATGAGAGAAGAACAACATGGCTTCAGAGCAGGAAGGTCCACAGTAGATCTAATTTTTGCTGTAAGACAGTTGCAGGAAAAACATTATGAATATGGAATAGACCTACTGATGGCCTTCCTGGACATTGAAAGAGCATATGATAGTGTACGTAGAAGTAAGGTGTGGAAGGTTTTAGAGAAGAGAGGAGTAGGAAAGCAGACTATATGGAGGATAAGGGAAATTTACAATGGAAGTATAAGCTGTGTGGAAGTAGGAGGAGAGAGATCAGATTGGCTGGAGCAGAAGAATGGCTTGAGGCAAGGAAGTGCACTTTCACCACTACTCTTCATTGTAGTGATGGATGATACACTGACCAGAGTGGCGGAAGTGATTGGCGAAACAAGGATGAAAGTAATGGCGTTTGCAGATGATTTGATGAACTGGGGAAACAAGGAGGAGGAAGTACAGGAACAGTTGGATGCATGGGAAGAAATGGTGCATGGATATGGGATGAAGTTTAGCATAAGCAAAAGCGAGTGGATGATCACAACCAGGAAGAAGGAATAACAATTGGTGGGGAAGAATTGAGGAAAGTAGAGAGTTTCAAGTATCTGGGAAGCATGATACAAGAAAATGGAAGAAACAACAGAGAAATAAATGAGCGGGGTAGGCAAGCAGAATTATTCAGGAAAAGTGTTAGGAGCCTGGTATGGAGTAAGGATGTCCCTCAAAACAGCAAAAGGGTCATACAAGCGATGCAAATAGAGGGAAAAAGACAATGGCCAAGAGATAAGTGGCTGAAAGGTGTGGAGGACTGCGTGCGAAAGAAAGGAGAAGACTGGACCAAGGTGATGATGGAGATGGTGGGAAGACAGAAGACAATGGAGAGGCTTTTGTTCCAAACAGACCCGGCCAGTGGCTGGAAACTGTTCAAGATTATGATGATGACTACATAACACAAGTTATCAGATTAATTTAATTTATTTATTTATATATACATACACCAGCACAAGGGACTAAATGACCATCATGTACAAGTCTCTCAAATGATACAACAATAACAAGTTATTTTTCAGTATTATACTACTGTTGCAGTGCTCTTATGACAGATAATTGCCACATTTTGTACAACCCTTATTAGAGCGCTTCAGAAATTTTTGGAGAATTACGAGTTAACATGTTCAGACAGCCTCTTGCGTTTAGAAATTTCTGACTTGTGTAGCCTGGTGCTACTCCAAAGGTCTCCAAGATTAACGAAGCTGATAACAGAACATCCTCCCAAGATTTTGGTCATAGTATTACACATGGTTTTACAAGGGTGGTGGATTGATGGCATAGTTGTATTGATCTCAAACTTACCTGTGCCTTGTCCACCATTTAATTCAAGTTATGAGAAGGGGAGAGAATGGAGGATTAAACTGAATATCACCTAATGCAATGAATTTTGTGTATTTTGAAAGTACGAAATACTCATGAAAATTATTTTCAATACAAATACAAAATACATGTTTCAAAATATATCTTAGATACAAAATACAAAAGTATCGAAAATGCATGTATTATACAATATTCTGAGGTAGTTTGGCATAAAATATGGTACAGTAGTTTCAATATTTCGAGTCTCAATAGTTCAATATTCCCATAAATCCAAGTCTAAAAAATTGAATGAACAAAATTATCAAATCGTGAGTTTCAGTGTGCGAATGCTAAACACTGACCTTGAACGGTGGGAAGTTCCCCGATCCTACCCCTCTCCGCCACTCCCTCCTCACCTACAATATTCATCATCATCATCATCGTTGACCAACTACAGTTTCCCGGGTGTGGTATACGAGCCCCCTCCATCTCTGTTGATCCGTAAACCATTCTTCGTTCACAATCCTCTCCCAATCCTGGCCTCTCTCCAGTACATCCTTCTTCACCAGATCTGTCTATCGTTTTCTAGGTCTGCCAACCGGTCTCCTCCCTTCTAGGTCTCTTTCATACTCCCTTCTTGCAGTTTTATTGGCACTCATTCTCTTCACGTGTCCAAACCACTTCATTCTGGATCTTCTGTAGTATCGAGTCTTCTATTCTCTGATTTTATCATTCCTGATCTTGTCTTTCCTCGTCTTCTGGATCATAGTACGCAGGAACTTCATTTCTGCTGCTTGGAGTTTCGAATTGTCCTTCCTGGTTAGTGTGGTGGTTTCCAGGCTGTACGTGAGGATTGGTGAGTTTCAAAATTCCTCGTTAGCGACCGGTAACTCAAATATTACGCAGTACCACGCGCCGACAATATACATACTTATGACTGTTCGCTGTTGACCAATCACTAGATGTGGAGTTCAGAGTCCGGCTTGCATGTCAGGTCTCCAGTGTTGCACAGTTGCACGCAGTTGTGTCCAGCCTTGTTGCTTGCTCTCAGTGGCTACAGTGGAGAGTTGACAATGCTGTGCCTCAAGCTGGGTAAAGCTCTGGCTCCACGCAGACATGGGATGTAAACATGACCGCCTAGCTAGCTGTTCGTTAAGGAGGAAAATTTGAGAATTGTATATCGCCGCCACATTATAAAAATAAACCAGTCCGGTCTTGGACCGTATTGTTTGTGAACATGATCGTTAATGCTTCGATTCTATTCACTATGAGTGCTGACAAAAGTGCAAGTTCGCAAGTCCGAGTTTTTCTATAGTTCGAGGTGGCCACGGTTCCGTCCACCTCGAATTACTGAGAATTCAATCCTAAAGAGGCTTTCTCAATAATGATTTTTAAAGCCCTGGCATTTGAACCACTTTCTTGGTTCTTTCAAAGTATTCTATTTATATTATTTATATTTATAGTTTTCTTGTTCTGACATTTCTAATTTCAATTTACCGCCCACCTTGTGGTTGGTGCGTGTTTAACACACTAACTGGTTAATCTTTCTTTTATATGATTTCTACTGGTAATTAGTATGTATTGATAATTTTATGATTGGTCATTTCCTTCCCGCTTGCCTTGATCTTGCGCCAAACCTAGCGTACCTCTACACACTTTTCCTGTGTCCGTCAACCAGGCGTGAATTTATTATGTGAAGTCCTCGTTTAGCGTGGAAGGCGCTTTGCCTTTCCACATGTGTTAACTTTGTCGTTGTGGAGTGATGTACGTACCGTATGGAAATTTTATCTGTGTTTGTGTTTCGTGCTACGCTAATTTACGGAAACCACATCACATGTGGTTACAGTTACGGAAATGTTGACTTATGTCTAATCTTAATTTCCTTCCCTCCTTTCTCGAGTGTACTACTTTTTGCCTGGTGGCTTTTTGTTCACTTGTTAGGGCCCCTTAACTTCGATCATGAGATCTGGGTGTTGGTTGAATGACGTGTCTCCACACTGTCTTCAACCGTGCATTGCCTGACATACTATTGATTATGTGGTGATGGATACTTCACCTTGCTCTTATGTGTTCCATATATCCAATTTTAGTTGATACGTTACTATGGCACGCACTCGATCTGGGTTGGACTCGAACCTGGCATACCTCATCTCTTTTGGACCTGCAAGGCAATCTACAATCCACATACCCTGAAGATCATATTTGTAAACCTCGTGTTTGATTGCGGTTTCATTTACGCAAGTCAGTATCATGTTCCCCATCTCTTTAGTTGTCATTCACCCATTTCTGTAATTCATTTCATGGGATATGGTTCCGGCTTATTTCTTCTATTAGTTTTTGTATATAATTGTATGCGTATTTTTCGCTATTTTGGATAGTTACGGTATGTACCCTCCCTCCATGAAGATACTTAATATACTTAATTAACTTAGCTTCATGTTTGCCTTCTTGGAGTACTTTTCATCAGATGTCTAGCCTCCACTTTCCTAGCATTCTGTCTTTCCCTATGACTGTAAGTCAGCTCTGTTTAATCTATTATTTCCCAAGTAATTACCATATATCGGTACTTTATCTCATCGTCTTTTTGCATACTGAGGACTGTTACAGGTCAGGGAAAAGTCAGGTGAAAAAATTCCGGTCATGGAAGTCAGGGAAATGTCAGGGAAATTTTCTGCAAGGTCAGGGAACTTTTTAATTTTTAAAAATAAAATAATACATGCTGGAGCGTGAATCTGTCTATTTGCCTTTAGCGCGAAGCTCCTTCGCTTTGTCGGGTTAGGGCTGTAAAATGCTCAAATTGTTCTCGATACTTCGTCTCGTCGTTTGTTCCCACTACACTCTTTCCTCCACTTTCCCTTGCCCAAGTCTGTCGCGTTTCGTTGGGAATCGCGCTTGTTTGGGGCCAAAGCCTCTACTCCACACGCACCATCCCCCTCACGTCCCCTTTCATCTCATCCGTGTTTGGTTCGCCGAAGTTTTGCTTCGTGTACCTTCAGCATAGGACCTATGCTTGATCTACTAATACAGAGATGATAGTTAAAAATCAGCTCGAACGTTCTCTCATAGGCCTAAGACAAGTGTACGATGGTGTTCAATCCGAGGGAGAGTTAGGTAAAGTGACTGTCACCAAAGAAATGCTCATTAAGGCAAGGCATGCTCGTTCAGAATATGAAAATGTGCCTAAGGGCAGCCGAAAAGAAAAGAAAACGAGGCCAAAGAAAAACAGAAGGGAGCAATTGCAGACGAGGCAAAAGAGTTGAAAACCAAAAGAGTCAAATTGATGTTAGAAAAAGAAGCCGAACTAAATGATATTGAAGAATGTTTAAAAGTGCTAAACAGCGGGTACTTCTAGAGAGTTATTCAAATAGATGTATGTAACGAAAGTTTTAAAGCTATTGTGTTAGCTTTTCAAAATATGATCGTACTTACTTTCGCTAAGAATGTAGCAAAAAGGTGTATACTCCCGAGCCAAATGCGTGGATTTCCTGTTTTAGTCCATCGATTTCTTTACCAGTATCGGTCACTAAATTTTGTGTTTTCGATGTCTATATTTTTTCTCAGTATTGTTTATGTATTTCAAGTGTTAGTAATTTTAGCAATAAGATCTTACAGGCACAAAACATGTGTCACGATGTATGGTCTTTCTAGTCTACGTCAGGCATCCGTTAAAGCTTTTAAGTTTCAAACCATTATTTTTGTTCTTCAATTTTGATCAGTATAGGATAAGGTATCAATGAATCCGTGGCATACCAGACTTAGTGTCACCTAGATCGTGTATGGATTTAGTAATCCATTGATGTCAGTCATGGCGCAGTCATAAGATGTAAAAGATTACAAAGTGTTAAATGTCTTTCTGTGTCGTCTGTGGGTCCGTGCAATACGGTACTTGTTTGCTTCCTAGACAATGAAAAGGGCTTTTGCAGTCAATCGATGTAAATAAGTCCGATAGATTTTGAGTCCAATTAAATGGTTTCGTTGTGCCATTTTTTGATTACCTAGTTTTAATTTCTTTCTTACCCTAGCAATAATTTTGAAAGAATCTGTGCCATGTAACTTACGTTACTTACTCATCGTATTATTTGACTATTAGGCCATAGTTTTTAAGTCATTAGTTATAACAATTACAATAACTTTTTGAATGTAAGAAGTTTCATTGTGAACTGAGTGTACTGACAAAGAAAGAAGTTAAAAATTATGTTCCTTGAATCCATTTTTTTAAAATTTATTTGTCATATTATTATTTTTTAGCATGACCGATTAATTTATTAAAAAAGTCAGACAAAGTCAGTTTTTTTCATGCCTTCTGAAGTGCTCACGGCATCTAAAACTGGGCTAATTCTTAAAATTAGCTTTTTGTTGAAATTCTTTGTTTAAGCCTTTTCATTACAATCTCTGAAAAGAAACTCTTTCTGTATGAGATAGCTTACATATCTCGTGGAATACAGTAGCTGGAAAAAGTTCGCATGGACGTGTATTTAAAGAAAAATAAAAAATTTAATCCCCATATGTCGTGGGATTCGAAGATGTAAATCAGTAACTATCGTTTGATCAATTCGACGGGTTTTATTTTTAAAATATGTTCATACGGTGATCAGAATAAAGTATTGGTCGTCGGGGAAAAGTCAGGGAAAATGGGATCTTAAGTCAGGGAAAAGTCAGGGAAAATGCAAATCTTGGTCTTGTAACAACCCTGATACTTAATCTGATGTTTTGATGCAGTACTTCGTAATTCAGTTTGTACACGTTCCTCTCCGTATTATATTTGTTGAGTATTTTAGTTCAGATTTTACCTCGTCTTATTATTTGTATTGTAGTCTACCCTCCCGGTTACGTGATGGAACTAGGGGAAATGTAAGCTGTCATGGGGCTTCAGTTGCACTTATTTCCTCTCGAAATACATGCGTCCGCACCTCTGGGATGTCAGTTTGCCCATCTTCTTGAACGTGACATGTTGTTTCGTTCCCCTGGGCCTAGCACAAAACTATTCTATCCTTCCCCTGAGCTTAACATCTCATGCTCTCCAAGAAGACTGATGCTGTTTCATCTTCCCCTATAGGTAAGTAGGTCGGTTTACATTGCCACTAAGGAGCAAATTTAACTTCCTAAGGGTCTGTTTTTCAATCTCTATGCCCATCACTTTTATTCCTTCGGCATTCTAAATGTGTTTATCAATGCAAAGTTACTCGGCAGGCTACTACTCGACAGAAGTATCAACGAACGGTAAGAGTACGGGTTGTGTGATTGCTCGAAATAATTTATGTTTGGTTCCTGAGTTTAGGGGCTGCGACAACGCGGTCATGTAGTCTCGTGTACTTTGGGTGTATGTAGATTCTGTCTGATAATCGGTGTTGTGTATTTTCAAATCGCCTGTATTTAATTTTTAAAATTACGTAAGATAAAAGTTGAAATAATGTACAGTAAGTTACAGTGTTTAAATGGTAGCCTTTTTTTTTTTTTTTTTTATTCAATTCAATTAATTCCAAAGAGCCATAGGCTCGTACAGAGGAATTGTACAGTAATATGTGTGTTTACACACCAGGAAGAAAATTCTGAAGGTAACACAAATTGATGAATAAGGGCATAGGCCTATTAGTAAAGTTGATACTATATCTAAGATTGTTTAGACCAAGGTCTCTTAAAATGATAAGCACAGGATTTTTAAGCTTATTTGATGTATTACGATGCATCGAATTTTTCCCACAATACTTTCGTAGTTTTCCTCTTAAATACTGACAAAGTTGGTGCACTTTTTACTTCATCGGGAAGTTTATTATATGACTGTGATGCAGAGAACTTGAAACTATTTCTACCGTATTTAGAAGAGTGAATGATATACAAGGCTACGTCCTTCGCATGCCTAGTTCCATAAGAATGATTGTCCGAGTTCAAGATGTAGGGAGAGCTATAGAGTATTGTGTTGTGTTTAATTTTGTATATTAGCATAGCTGCTCGGAGATCTGCACTTATGCTGAGGGGTAGAATTTTACTTCTGATGTACAGATCTTTTACTGGAGTGCAGTAAGGAAGGTTAAATATGTTTCTAATAGCCCTATTCTGAATAGTCATTAAATCATTCAGTGTGGATTTCCTGCAGTGAGCCCAAATAACATTTAAATATTGGAGCTTGCTATGTACAAGTGAATAGTAGATTTGTTTTACAAGGTTTAGGGGAATAAGATACCGAAGTTTCCTTAGGATCCCTACTATAGGTGAGAGTTTCTTAGCAATTCGTTCAACGTGTTCAATCCAGGTCAGGTGTTTGTCGATGATTAGACCTAAATACTTCGCCTGATTAACCTCTTTTATTTCAATATTATTTATATATATTTTGTCATGTGTGATTTCTTTCATGCTTTGCTTTGAAATTACCATGTAATTGGTCTTCTGTAGGTTCATTGTTAATTTATTGGCCTGGAACCATTGTGAGAGAGTATTTATATCTTGTTGCACATTTTGTATGATTTCAATTATGTCTTTCCCAGTGTAGAAGATATTTGTATCATCTGCATACAATTTGATATGCCCTCTCAAATTACATTCCACAATATCATTTATATAAATTAAGAATAATGTAGGTCCAAGTATAGATCCTTGTGGAACTCCATGAGTTATATATTTTCCTGAACTTATGCATTTATTCAAAGCTACATGCTGCTTTCTTCCAATAAGGTAGCTTTGGAACCATTTTAGTGCTATACCTCGGACACCAGCATTTTCTAATTTTGATAACAGTATTTTATGATCTACTGTATCAAAGGCTTTTGTGAGATCAATAAATAACCCAACTGCCATATTATTTTTGTCAATAGTTTCTTGTAGCATTGTTATTAGGTCAATAGTTGCTGCCTCAGTACTAGAATTTTCCCTGAATCCATATTGCATATTATGAAAGAATGTATTCTTGTTCAGAAATGAAAGCAATCTTGTTTTTACCACTTCTTCCAGAATTTTTGAAACTACTGATAAAATAGAAACAGGTCTATAATTATTTGGATTTCCTTTGTCACCACCCTTAAATATAGGAACTACTTTGGCCACTTTTAAGTCATCTGGTATCATGCCAGTAACTAAGGACTCATTAATCATTTCAACCAAGATTTTAATAAATGATTGTATATTGTTTTTAATGAAATTTGTCTTGATCCTATCTAATCCACAGCTCTTTTTATTCTTTAAATTTGTGATGATGGACTTGACCTCTGCTTCATCTGTCGGATATAAGTAGAGAGAATTTGACTGATTGTGGTCCTTACTGAGGATTTCCTTCTGTTCAGGAATAGCTTTTGCTAGACTTCCAGCAATGTTTGTGAAGAACAAGTTAAATGATTCACATAGTTCTTGATTGTCTGTGATAATTTTGTTGTCTATTTCAAGTGAAGTGCATGTCTCAACTGTTGGTTTTTTGTTGTGTATGATTTCTTTGATAGTCTCCCAAGTTTTATTAGAATTGTTTCCATATGTTCTGAATTTATCTGAGTAGTAATTTGACTTTAGTCTTCTTTTTAAGTTTGTTACATTATTCCGGCATCTACAGTATTCTTGGTTCATATCATTATTATTTCTGTGAAGGGGATTTTTGAGCTTTGCATGCAGAGTGTCTCGTTGTTTTATAAGTGTAAGGAGTTCAGCTGTGACCCATGGTAAGTTAGTAGTCTGTCTGTTATTGTTAGTATTGTTTGTTATTTTTCTTTGGCTATGCCTGTTCCTTAGATTCAATTGTTTGATGAAAGAGTTATATAGAGAGTTAACAGTACTATCTGCATCATTATGGGAATCTGCATTTATAGATATATTAGTTTCAGGAGTGTGTTGCCTATACCAAGAGTCCTCGTGTGTTGTTGATTTTGTCGGCTTATGTGACAGAGTGTACGTGCTATAATTGGTCTTGGAAATATCAAGAATTAATATACTGTGATCACTAATATCATTGCTGACATTTGATATTTTATAACTTAATTCTGAATTGTTTAGTGACACGTGGTCTATTAAGGTAGCTGCAGTGTCACAAAGTCGTGTAGCATATTTAGTGTTGCATTGTTTAAAACCATAGCATGCTATTAAATTTAGATATTTCCTTCTTAATTGATCATCAGCTAGGATATCAATGTTGGTATCTCCGAGGAAGATGCATAATTTATTGTTTATCTGGCTAAGAAAACTTTCAAATGAATTTAAGAAGGGTATGGCATTGCTTCTATTGGGGTTATATGCTGCAATAATGTCAATGCTTTTGTATGTTGGCCTATTACTTTTAACATCATCTCTGAATACCTCAATCCACATCAAACTATGATTCATTTCACACTTTCTTTTAACGTTCACTTTCCATTTGTGTGATACATAAATACCCAGACCCCCACCAACTTTGTCATCTCTATGAGCAAACACACTTGTGAAATTGTTGAAGTTATAAAAATCTGCCTCATTACTTTTCACCCAGGTTTCTGTAACTACCAATACATCTATCTGACCTATCATCTGCACGAGAATTTCAATGTCATCGAGCTTATTCCGAATACTTCTGCTATTAATGTACAAACACCTAACCTCTCCACCTAATTCTAATGAGTTTATGCATGCACTTATATTAGAGTCCTGTTGCATGAAATCATCCAAACAGTTGTACTTATGTTCACTGCACTGTACTTCACCTAGGTGTCCACTTGTAGTCAGCGCTTTCTTCTCTCTAAACATTAAAATGTCATCACTCGTTCCAGCAATTAGTTTTCCGAGAGTAAAAACTTGGCAACTCTGTTTAAAAGTTTTCCAAATTTCATTGTTCCTCTTCTATTGAGGTGGAGACCATCATAAGCAAGGTCCCTGTCTTGTAACCAAGAGTTCCCTTCTAAAAACATAATGTTTTTTTCACCACACAACCAATCCAGTGTTGAATTCACTGCATTAATGTATCGTGGGTCTATGTCACGTCTTTGCAATACACCACTAATACACACTTTTGCACTCGGAAAGGCACTTTTCACTTCGTCCACGAGCTTGTCCACGTCATTCATAATGTGAGTTGGTGTTGGAGAACTGTTCAAACAATTGGTCCCTACATGAATCATTACCACCTCAGGGTCTTCACGAACCTCGTTTGCACATACCTTTCTAGTTAATTGCTCAGTTCTTATTCCTGGATAGCAATAGACTGCGGCATCATCAACTACTGGGCCTACATTTCGCAGAATTGAGTCACCCATGACAAGTACACGGGGACGTCTCCTTTTCTTATTAGTAAGGTTATGGATAGGTTTGTCGTATCTGGATGTCCCGTTTTCAATACCGGTATCTTGTCTTTCTTCTAATTGGGAATCGGAACGGCTGAGGATTTCAAATGGATTCTGGGAGATAAAGTTGTTAGGAATATTCCCAGATTTCACCAAGGTAGGCCTACGTCTTGGAAAGCGTGCATTCGTTTTAGACCTAACCTCTAAATAGTCTGCCTGAGTAGGCCTATCTTCTTCTGCTTGTAGTCTTTCTTTAAGGAAACTTATTTGAGATTGTGCGTTTTTTAAATCAACCACAAGCATTTTGATTATTTCCTCTTTGGAGGCCAATTCTAATTTGAGGAGTTCAGATTCACTCGCCGCTCGCGGCAACTCGTACTTTTTTCCCAGTTGATTTCCTTCACATCTCACAATTTTTTCGCCACTACATGCTTTGTCTTCACAATTAAGACACACCTCTTCAATGGATAAAGAATTGTTATCACATTGAACACTTACATCACTCGATTGGGAACAATTTTCAAGAGATAACCGTTCGTGACTTGCGTTTAACATCGCCATCTTCTAGTTGGCCTACATTAAAATTTAATATAGGCCAATGGCTATGGTAAGAACAATTATGCTACAGCGGTCTCAATTTAATTTAAAATTGCAGTCAAAATTATACTCTGTGAGCTGCCTGAAGGGTATTGACATTTGACCGGAAATTCCACTTCAGCCATCACCCCTCTGCCTCTTGATCAATCCATGTTCGATCACAGCCCACATGCGTCAGTGTTAATTGTGATGACTGTATTAGTATGTGTTATCTGTTCATTTAATTTATATAAGGACTGCAGACGATAATTTCAAGTAGTTCCTACTTTCGCTACCAAATGCTACCGTCCAAGACACCTAGCTGTGAACTTGGCTACTACAAGATGCCATCGCAACCAGCGCCTGGTGACGAACATTGGAACTTAAGAGTATTAATCAAACCTAACCTACAAATTTTGATTCACACAAGTTTAGTTAGTGGAAGGTTCTTTTACATGCCATAAATCCATGACATGGGCCCGCCGGCTTTACTTCCCCTCCAAAGGAGGACATACCGAGGGTTTTTTAAAGCTCTTAAAATATCCAACGACTTCGGTCGGGTTTGAATCCACGAAATAACAATCCACATTAATAATAATAATAATAATGCAACAACCATAGAAGTGTAATACCTATGAAATGAAAATCCACAACCTGCTTCCAGTCGACCGACCGGGTCAGGGAATGGAATGAATGAAGCCCCCATCTAGCGGCGAGGATATGAACTGTGCCGGTTGCCAAAGCCTGTCACACTCGCCTGGGGCAATGATTAAATGAATGACAGATGAAATGGAATGATAGTGAAGAGTGTTGCTGGAATGAATTTCTGACAGGGAAAACCGGAGTACCCGGAGAAAAACCTGTCTGCCTCCGCTTTGTCCAGCACAAATCTCACATGGAGTGACCAGGATTTGAACCATGAACCCAGCGGTGAGAGGCCAGCGTGCTGCCGCCTAAGCCACGGAGGCTCAACAGAAGTGTAATATACTGTCTGTAAATAGTAGACATGTTACACAAGTTCTTACAAACTTATGTAATATAAATAGTGTATATATTTGTCTGAAGAAGACAGAGTACCTGGAATGAGGTGACCAAACTGATGGCACGATCCCTGTGGGTGAGGTTCAACTTAATAAAGTGATAATTATAGACCTGTTTCTATTTTATCGGTAGTTTCAAAAATTCTGGAAGAAGTGGTAAAAACAAGATTGCTTTCATTTCTGAACAAGAATACATTCTTTCATAATATGCAATATGGATTCAGGGAAAATTCTAGTACTGAGGCAGCAACTATTGACCTAATAACAATGCTACAAGAAACTATTGACAAAAATAATATGGCAGTTGGGTTATTTATTGATCTCACAAAAGCCTTTGATACAGTAGATCATAAAATACTGTTATCAAAATTAGAAAATGCTGGTGTCCGAGGTATAGCACTAAAATGGTTCCAAAGCTACCTTATTGGAAGAAAGCAGCATGTAGCTTTGAATAAATGCATAAGTTCAGGAAAATATATAACTCATGGAGTTCCACAAGGATCTATACTTGGACCTACATTATTCTTAATTTATATAAATGATATTGTGGAATGTAATTTGAGAGGGCATATCAAATTGTATGCAGATGATACAAATATCTTCTACACTGGGAAAGACATAATTGAAATCATACAAAATGTGCAACAAGATATAAATACTCTCTCACAATGGTTCCAGGCCAATAAATTAACAATGAACCTACAGAAGACCAATTACATGGTAATTTCAAAGCAAAGCATGAAAGAAATCACACATGACAAAATATATATAAATAATATTGAAATAAAAGAGGTTAATCAGGCAAAGTATTTAGGTCTAATCATCGACAAACACCTGACCTGGATTGAACACGTTGAACGAATTGCTAAGAAACTCTCACCTATAGTAGGGATCCTAAGGAAACTTCGGTATCTTATTCCCCTAAACCTTGTAAAACAAATCTACTATTCACTTGTACATAGCAAGCTCCAATATTTAAATGTTATTTGGGCTCACTGCAGGAAATCCACACTGAATGATTTAATGACTATTCAGAATAGGGCTATTAGAAACATATTTAACCTTCCTTACTGCACTCCAGTAAAAGATCTGTACATCAGAAGTAAAATTCTACCCCTCAGCATAAGTGCAGATCTCCGAGCAGCTATGCTAATATACAAAATTAAACACAACACAATACTCTATAGCTCTCCCTACATCTTGAACTCGGACAATCATTCTTATGGAACTAGGCATGCGAAGGACGTAGCCTTATATATCATTCACTCTTCTAAATACGGTAGAAATAGTTTCAAGTTCTCTGCATCACAGTCATATAATAAACTTCCCGATGAAGTAAAAAGTGCACCAACTTTGTCAGTATTTAAGAGGAAAACTACGAAAGTATTGTGGGAAAAATTCGATGCATCGTAATACATCAAATAAGCTTAAAAATCCTGTGCTTATCATTTTAAGAGACCTTGGTCTAAACAATCTTAGATATAGTATCAACTTTACTAATAGGCCTATGCCCTTATTCATCAATTTGTGTTACCTTCAGAATTTTCTTCCTGGTGTGTAAACACACATATTACTGTACAATTCCTCTGTACGAGCCTATGGCTCTTTGGAATTAATTGAATAAATATCATTCATACCCAATTCAGATACCTTGGGTCATGCATCACCTCAGACTGCAGCATGATTCCTGATATCAAAACAAGAGTCACTGCCGCATGGATGAAATGGCGCCAAGTTACTGGAGTCCTATGCAATAAGAAAATTCCATTGCATCTAAAATCGAAAGTATATCGCACATTGATTAGACCGGTGGCCCTTTATGGATCTGAATGCTGGCCTACAACATTGAAGCACGAACAGACGCTTCATGCAATGGAAATTAAGATGTTGCGGTGGTCCAATGGCTTGACTCGACAGGACCATATTAGGAAAGATGCTGTGCGGAAGGATTTCAAGGTTGCCCCAATCACAGAGAAAATGCATGAATCACGCCTGCGGTGGTATGGACATGTGCTCCGTAGCAGTGAAACCTCAGTTGCAAAGACTGCCCTTCAACTGAACGTGGAGGGTCGTCAACCTCGAGGACGACCTCAAACATGCTGGCTAGATAGGGTGACAGATGACATCGGCTCACTAAACTCCGCCCTCGAGACGCTATGGATCGATTGAAGTGGAGGAATCATTGCAGGGAGGCAGACCCTACATAAATGGGAAAATGCAAAGAAGATGATGACATTTGTGATTCATAAATATCATATACTACTGTAGTTAAGCGTAACGGAACAGGAGCTAAAATACTTGTCTCCCGCCTAATGTAATTGGGCATAATTCGTGTTGACCTACTGAAAAGCTTTCTTTATTAGAATTAGGCATCACTGAAAAATGGCATCTATCACTACAATAGGCTATAGACTACGGTTTCATCCCTCCTCTTTACAGTATAAAATATAAAATAATATGTGATGTTTGTTGAAACAAGAGTGACAGCAGCATATCTCTAATTCATCCTATACATTCATCACATCACCAGTACTTAATATGATTTAAACGCATCGTAAATTCACACTGGTCGCAATTTTAAGAATGTCCAAGCTGTTGATATTCTATTGCCGTAAATGTATACAAATATCGTCACCTGTGTGCGTACTGAAGCTGATAATTCTAGCGCAGCCATCACAGCACTTTTTGATAAACGAAAACAAGCCATGAAATAAAGATTCAATACAATCCGAATACAAATCATAAAATGTTCACAGCTGGTAAGAGAAAAACAAGAAGCAACTACTCCGAAGGTTTAATGCTTATCCAGCACAAATAGCACTGAGTAAATATTACCCACTTGCCCACCATATTTATTCCCTTGGCAGCACTGTCTAGCGATTGAAAAATACGTATGACATTTTATGCTGGGAGTACTAAGAATACTAGTGTGTAATTCTTCTGTGGAGCTAACTAGGCAAATCTGTGCACCAAAATCAACATTTTGTTTTTCGCTACATTCTGGCAAGGAAACTGAAATTTGTGTCACTGCGGCTCCTGTGACTGGTAACTATAATTTTGTCTTGCCATCACCAAATGTGATGTGAGAGATATGAAGTATCTCATTCATATGACTTGAAGTACTGTGGATTATTTCTGTATTTCAAAAACTGACTTTCTCTGCCAGAAATCAAACTAGTGATGTGAGTTCATGATGATTTCAGGATAGGAGGAATGTTTGTTTCTTCTTCTCCTTAGCGTGCCTGTCCGTTTCGGACGCTGGCGATCAGCATGGCTATTCTGGCTTTATCAGTGGCAATTCGGAACAATTCTTCAGAGCTTTTGTTGAACCAGGCTCAAAGGTTGTCGAGCCAGAAAATTCTCCTTCTGCCGGGCGATCTCTTTTCTTCTATTTTTCCTTGTAGTTTAAGTTGAAGCAGCTCATATCTTTTTTGATTCCTCATAATGTGACCGAGGTACTGTAGTTTACGACACTGTTGATCAGTTCTGGTCTTTTTTCAACTCTGCGTAGAACTTCCTGATTTGAAACTTTATGAATCCATGATATTCTTCTGTGAAGCCATAGTTCAAAGGCTTCAAGTCTAACAGTGGTAGCCTTTGTAAGGGTCCATGTTTCTACACCATACAAGAGAACTGAGAACACATAGCACCTGAGGAGCCATAGTTTGGTGTTCATGGTAAGATCGTGGCTTTTGAAAATTGAGCTCATTGAGTTGAAGACACTCCTCGCCTTTCCAATGGGACATTTTATCTCTTGAGAACTGTCCCATGATTCGGTAATGATGGTACACTGATATGGATATTGGGAAACTCGCACTATGCTATTACCATTTATGTACAAATTCACCCCTCTTATGCACGTCTTACTGATTATCATACAGTTTGTTTTATTTATATATTACAACAAAAGAATTACATATTCGTGGGTTTGGAAGTAACCTCATAAAGCAATAATTTATAAATCAAAATAAGTTAAAACAGTTGCACATTAAAGGATTTAAGCAAAACCCCCCATGGTTTTAGAAGACAGGTGCATGATCCATTAGTTATGGGTTATCCCATTTCTTTAGAAAATGGAAGGATTGAAGTTTGTGATCTAAGGATGTTCTACAACATTAACCAGAAATTACATCACCAGGTTAGTCTACTTCCTGTCTAATCTAAGGCTGTTAGGGTTAACCTTTCCTCTAGAATTACAAGGTTCCATGATGTTGCCAATGAGGATGATAAACAGTTTGGGAGTGAGGTAAGGGGATAAGAGAAATATCTAAAATTCATATCAAAGATATAAAAGTAGCCAAAGATACAGTATAAGACCATTGTTTCCAAAACTACTGCCATGGTCCAGTTTTAAATCCTGGCTCTGCCAAGCAGCATTCAAATTTTGGCATGAGGTTTTGAATAAGATACACTGAAGTTCATAACCGAGAAGAGTTGTTGTTGATTTATTTAGGAGCTTTATGAAAAAGCTTGTAGTTTAACGTGACCGTTAATCTGTATATCATAAGCCACGGGACCTCCTTTTTACGTGGAATCCGAACCACAGGACATGGCATTTCACTTCGAAAATCTCACATGCATTGACCGGGAATCGAACCCGGACCGCCTTGATGAGAGGCATACAGCTAGACCGCTGAGCCACCACGCCCCAGGAGGAGCTTTATGACATTGTGGTCATGTAGTCCTATGTACTTGGGTGTGTGCAATTTGTCTGACAACCTGTCTTATTGTGATGGCTGTATTAGTGTGTGTATTTGTAATTTTAGGCGAGGATTGGGAAGGAGATGGCCGTGGCCTTTAGTTAGGTACCATTCCAGCATTTGCCTGGAATAGAAGTGGGGAAACCATGGAAAACCACTTCCAAGATGGTTAAATTGGGGATCGAACTCATCTCTTCTCAGTTTTGCATAACGAGGCTGAGTGTACCCTGTTCCAGTCTTCAGACTAGAATTAAATTTATTGGCAGAGCCACGAATCGAACCTGGACCAAGCATGCTAGCCACTACACCACGAGGTGATCTGAGAAGATGGATGGATTCTAATCCACCTCTTGGTCATAATAGAAGTGAATTTCTATGGCTTCTGATTCCCCTTCCCCCATCCACCCAGAATTTTTGAAACCATAGGAGGCAAAGCCTGCTTTATGCTCCATGCACCAAACATTCCATCACCAAATTATTTTGCAGGCCCAATTAAATGGAGTAATGGTAGCTCGGGGACTACCATTTCAATAGACTTCATCATTCATTTCATCCTCATCACAATGTGCAGATTGCTTATTTTAAATACCTGCACAAGTCTCTCTGGAGAAATTTATGTACATTTACTCAAAGAACTTGTTCTTTTTTTGAATTTCTTTTTTCATATTCCATATATTTTTGTTTATTATTAAGCCTCCGTGGCTTAGGCGGCAGCACGCCGGCCTCTCACCGCTGGGTCCGTGGTTCAAATCCCGGTTACTCCATGTGAGATCTGTGCTGGACAAAACGGAGGCAGACAGGTTTTTCTCCGGGTACTCCAGTTTTCCCTGTCAAAATTTCATTCCAGCAACACTCTCCACTATCATTTCATTTGTCATTCATTTAATCATTGACCCAGAGGAGTGGTCAGGCCTCGGCGGCCGGCACAGTCCATACCCTCGCCGCTAGATGGGGGCTTCATTCATTCCATTCCTGACCCGGTCGGAGACAGGAAGCAGGCTGTGGATTTTCATTACATTTATTAGTTCTATTTTTTGTTTTATTAATATTAGGTTAATGGGACTTAACCATCGAATGTAAAGATAATTAACTATCATACTCAATCTTTCGAAAACTTGCACAAACATTGCAATTGACAATCAGTTCAACCATCCCGGCACGCACAAGTTAGCAGGCTTAAATCAAAGTGGTATAACATTCGAAAAATTATACAAGAAATCTTTCCGCCTAGATATCTTATAGACTAGGCGGAAACATTTCTTGTATAAATTTTCAAACGTTATACCACATATATACATTCGTCAATATGTAACCATGATGAACTTTAAAAGCCCCGCTACTTCAAATCAATGGTATACAAGGTAATATTAAATTAATTAATTAGAGTACTGTACCCTTTTATAACTTACCAAGACCTGTTGAATCCCTCGAGGAACACTGGATCGTAGGATCTGAAACTGCCCGGCTGAAAACACCCCCCAGATCCCACCAACAGGAGAAGGAAGTACAAAGGAGCATATCAACAAACCTAAATTGTGCAAAGACAAACCAAAATGGAAACAAGGAAAACTAGCTCAGGTCAAAACGTGACAAGAGATGCAAACGGGACACAACTAATCTCAGAGAGTAGTGAGGAAATTTAAGAAAAGAAAAGGAAACACATTGATCTCCCCGGCACAATTTATGTAGTTATTATGAATTATGACTCTCGGATTGAACTGCTGTAAAATAAAATATTTATTCAGTAAAAATGTTACTGAAAGAATCCCTCACCTGAATATAATACAATAATGTACACGTATATACATATATAATGTTTCTTAATGAAACAAGGTCCAAAGGCAACATTCACCATCACTACACCATCTTATTTGGTTGCCACTGAGGACACAGTTGAGCCAAGAGAAGGAGCTCAGTTAAGTATAAATATGTCCGCACCGTGTCAAACGAAAATGCAAAATTTAAAAAGATTACCGAGAAATGGCTGTACTTAAAAAGATCTCTCGAAAATCGCCACAGGTCTAATTAAATTTCATAGGTATGAAATTTGAAGTAGACCTAAAGTTAAATCACAGTAAATATCCTAGAGATACTATCTCTAATTGATTTGAAAACAAAATGTAACAGACGTCACTTGATGACGTATTCTAACAAGACGAAAATTAAGTACAACAAGAACCACCATTAAACTCCAACCAATCCTTTTTATAGGATAAAACAACATGACGAAACATTTCACAAACTTTAGTTGCACATCAACCACCACTTGTCAGTCACACAGTGTTTCTATCGACTTCATTTTATAAGTTTCACAATCATAATCACTCACAGTGATCCATAAAACCTTCTCCAGCTTAACAATATATCACGTGGTTCCAATAGTCCACGAGCTCAATTTCACAATCAATTTTACTTCACTAATAACATTAATATTAGAGTTGATTAACGAGAGAAATCTTTTATATCAGTATTTTTCATGGATCAAATTCCTTAATGGCTTAGCAAAAATACAATTTCGAAAAACACCAAGGTTTAAACATACATCCTTGAGTTCGGAATCAAATAATCTTTTAGAGTAAATGTCAATCAAAAACCCATCACGAAACCATGATGCTGAAGTACATTATAACGTCAAACGATTTAAATGTGAAGGAAAAATTTACTTGCAGGGAATTACAGTAACACGACCATAACGGTGCAAAAATTTGATAAAATAATCATAATACTAAAACGCAAATCTTCTTCCTATATGGTGGTCTTCCCAACGATTGAAAATTTCAGAAAATTACGATGAACGGAAAAACTGACGCAGAAGCAAGAAAGAAATACTAAATCCCAACAAGACATGGATAAACTAGTTCGTCAAAGGAACTCAAAAAGAAAAATTTAGGGCCAAGAAAGACAATGATTTATCTGACTTAAAACCCTGTCATCAAATAAACTAATTACACAAACTAATTGGCAACTGGATACAACAAATGAAAATGCTCGACTACTACCAAAGATTGTCATATTTATACCTGAATTTCAGATGATGGAGGGGCGTCACTCGGAACAAAATATTAGGGATGGGCGCGACTGAAGCCCGGAATCGAGAGTGTCGACTCGATCGACTCCAAACACCGGTCTCGGTTCGCATGAAGCCTCGCGACTCCACGTTAATCTGATGCGTATTACGGGGCCGCTTCGCATGAAGCCTCGCGACTCCAAGCTCACGTGATGAGTATTGCGGGGCCACACGGTCCCTTCGCATGAAGCCTCGCGACTCCAAGCTAACCTGATGAGTAAGGCCCAGATAGTTATGTGTTTATATATATGTAATTTTACTAATTATTTTCTATTTATTTACATATAGGGGAGAAGGGGGCAATATGGAAAGGTTAGCATTTCATGAAAGAAAAATATCGTTAGACATGCTGTTTCGGAAATAAAGAGTGTATATTAAGGGTTTATAATTACAGTACTACATAAATATCAACTATGGGTTAAATTCGTTTGTTCTACTTGAGAGCAATCTGCCTATTCACAAAAGTATGCATTCTTTCCATCATGCCCTCTTATTGGGGGCAAGATGGAATGATACAGAGGGCAAATTGGAAACTTGCCATTTTACATGTTTTCTTCACTTTTAAAACAATTTGAGATCAATATTTCACAGTTTAAATGAACAAGTATTTGTATTTACTTCATACAGCAAAAGTCATAAATGTAAAATTATTTTTTATTGTTATAGTCGGTGCAATCTTCATGGGCCCACAGAAGGTGCACTGCATCCACGTTTCTTTACTCGCACTTTCCACATAGGATTCATTACAAATCAGGCAGAAAGCGCTTTCTTTAGGAGCAGGATTATCTACAAGAGGCTTCGGCAGAAATATTTTTCCCTGTCCCTCAACCAGCTGCCCACGTCTTTTCTTATTATTGTCAGATGTTGAAGCATTTAGTTCAGGCAGTAGGTGTTTCATTGACGGGTTTTCTTGTCTCTGTTGATGCCGGTGTAAGGTGCCAAGTGGAAAACTATATCTCCTAGATGCTTCTGCAATGCTTGTTCGCTTGACCTCATTCATAGCTCTTCTGTCCAATTACCACGGTTACTTTTCTTCTTATAGTTATGCACCTTCTAAAACAAAATAAAAATTAAACATGCAACTGAGAACTGATCATTTTCTATTATAGAAATAGCATGCGTATTCCTAGGTTATTTTCGTTTGTTTTAAAAGCTACAAGTAACAAAACACTTTGATAATTGCCACTCATAATCATGAGTTGCAAGATGGAAAGCTTTCCATGTTGCCCTCATCTTTGCTTTCCATGCTGCCCTCATAACCTAAAATACCAACATGCTGCTGAAAAGTACAGTTATCTCACTTGTTCCTCAGTGTAATGTCTGAGAAATGTTAATATAAGGAAAGTTGAAGGCTATTTATACGTTTTGAGAAGTCTCGAAAACCAGTATGTTCAAATGTGGTTTAGTTATAATCAAATGTACACTTACCGTGAAATGCAAACAGTTCACAAGGCGCCAAAATCAGCTGTTCCTGTGATGCCAATGTTGCCACTACAAGTTCTTCTTGTACCCATTTTTCCTCAGAATTGTAATCTCCTTGCACCTCTTACAAAGACAAAGGCGCCATCTTTACTGCGAAAAAGGAAATAATTAATTTCCATCCTGCCCGCGCTTTCCATCCTGCCCCCTCCTCCCCTATTTGCCGTTTTTATAAATAAATACATATTATGGTGAATTTATTCGTAAGTAGTTATTATTATTACCTGTATTTGGTGGCTTATCGCACTTCTTAGATAAATGCTGCCGACATTTTCGACCATTGGCAATTCCATTAATTTGCCCCTCAGTTTCGTGAATGTACCCTTGTCTCTGTATTGTAGTAGTATTTCAAGACAGGAATTCCCTGGCCATTAAGTATTGCAGGGGGGCTGGAGAAGACTCACGACTCCAAGCTCCCCTGATGAATATTGCGGGGTCGCTTCGCATGAAGCCTCGCGACTCCAAGCTCACCTGATGAGTATTGCGGGGTCGCATCGCATGAAGACTCGCGACTCCAAGCTCCCCTGATGAGTATTGAGGGGTCGCTTCGCATGAAGACTCGCGACTCCAAGCTCCCCAGATGAGTATTGCGGGGTCGCTTCGCTTGAAGCCTCGCGTCTCCAAGCTCCCCTGATGAGTATTGCGGGGTCGCTTCGCACGAAGCCTCGTGACTCCAAGCTCCCCTGTAGAGTATTGCGGGGTCACTTCGCATGAAGACTCGCGACTCCAAGCTCCCCTGATGAATATTGCGGGGTCGCTTCGCATGAAGCCTCGCGACTCCAAGCTCACCTGATGAGTATTGCAAGATCCCTTCGCATGAAGACATGCGACTCCAAGCTCCCCTGATGAGTATTGCGTGGTCGCTTCGCATGAAGACTCGCGACTCCAAGCTCACCTGATGAGTATTGCGGGGTCGCTTCGCATAAAGCCTCGCGACTCCAAGCTCCCCTGTTGAGTATTGCGGGGTCGCTTCGCATGAAGCCTCGAGACTCCAAGCTCCCCTGATGAGTATTGCGGGGTCGCTTCGCATGAAGACTCGCGACTCCAAGCTCCCCTGATGAATATTGCGGGGTCGCTTCGCATGAAGCCTCGCGACTCCAAGCTCACCTGATGAGTATTGCGGGGTCGCATCGCATGACGACTCGCGACTCCAAGCTCCCCTGTTGAGTAATGCGGGGTCGCATCGCATGACGACTCGCGACTCCAAGCTCCCCTGTTGAGTAAGGCGGGGTCGCTTCGCATGAAGCCTCGCGACTCCAAGCTCCCCTGATGAGTATTTATTTATTTTATTTATTTATTTATTTATAGGGTACAGAAAGTCCCAGTGAGCTGATAGCTCAAGGGGGGACCGCCCTTTACAAATATGGCTTAGTAACTAACTTAATACTAGAATATACTAAGGTGGTAGGAACATTTATTCAGTGCTTATGAGTTCATCTATATTCTTCAACATATTGTTTCAGGAAGTACCTGCGTGCTTCCTTTTTGAATTTGTTTAAGTTTACAATTTGTCTCAGTTTAGGAGGTAAGTTATTATAAGTTGTGCTGGCGGAATAGGAAATACTTTTAATACCATATCTAGTTGTTTTTGTTGACTCCATGTATAACTGGTTTGCTGATCTTGTGTTATGGGTATGAATGTCTTTCCTGCATTGAAGTTCAGTATTAAGACTAATAAGGCCATGTTTATATCTGAACATAAATAAAGCTTCAGAGTATTTGAGCTGGCTTCGTAATGGCAATATGTTTGTCTCCTGAAATACTTGTACAGTTGGTTTCCTAAAATCGTAACCATACATGATTTTAATTGCTCTTTTTTGGAGTACTTCGAGCTCATTTATTGATTCCTGTGTGCATTTACTCCATATTATGTTCATGTACATAAGGTGAGAATGAATAAGAGAGGCATATATGCTCCTTAAATGTTGATTGCTTAGTCCATAATCCCTTAACCTTTTTAGAACACCAATTACATTCGTAATTTTCTTTTTCACATTTGTGACATGATCATTCCAACTTAGGTTATTGTCCAAAGTTAGGCCTAAATATGTGTATTGTTTAACCCTTTCGATGGGCGCATTGCCAATTTTAACTATGTTGGAAGTGTTTGAACTGTAAGCTGGTTTATGAAATAGCATGTATTTTGTTTTTTGGGTGCTTATGATTAAATTATTTTTTGAAAGCCATGTTGTTAGTATATTTAGATCCCTTTGCATATTCTCCATAATCCTTTGTTCACATGCACTCTCGTAAAGTAGAAATATATCATCTGCAAATAGAAATATTTTACCAGTAAACTCTAAATAACCTATATCATTAATAAATATCAGGAACAGCAATGGTCCAAGCACTGACCCTTGTGGGACACCGCATTTAACATCAGAGATGGACCCTTTAGTTTTATTAATATTAACATACTGCTTCCTGTTAGACAGGTAGTTTTTAAACCACTCAAAGGCTATTCCTCTTATTCCTGCATTTGATAATTTACTTAGCAACAGGATATGGTTAACTGTGTCAAATGCCTTAGCAAGATCTATAAATAGTCCTGCTGCTATTTTATTGTTGTCTAATGCTTTATGTATAAGTGACACTACGTCAAATGCTACTGAATCAGTGCTATGTTTGGGAAGGAAGCCATACTGATATTTGAAGAAGAAATTGTTTTTTGTTAGGAAATTCAGGACTTGTTTCTTGATTACTATTTCCAGTACTTTTACAAGTGAGGATAATATACACAACGGTCTGTAATTACTGGGATTAGATACATCACCTTTTTTAAATACTGGCACCACTCTTGCTAATTTACATTTATCTGGTATTACTCCTGTTTGCAGTGACAAGTTAATTATATCAGCAAGCAATGGAGCCAGATGATTGGCACATCTCTTAAGGAGCATGTTATTTATTCCATCGTCTGTGTAATTATTTTTGTTCGCAAGGTTTTGAATGATTTGTTTAACCTCCGTCACATTTGTTGGTTTTATGTATAGTGAGTTACAGATCGTCTGGTTCGAAGGCAAAATTGGGTTCTTTGGAGTAAGATCTTTAACCAAGTTTTCTACAACATTTATGAAATACATGTTAAATGCTCTACATATATCTTGGCCAGAGGTGTATCGTACGTTTTCATATTCAATTTCTACAATGTTTCGTGTATTATGAGGTTTGCCAAGTATTTGATTTACTGCCTTCCACATTCCTTTCATCGTATTCCCTTCCCTAATTACATTGTTGTAGTATAACTTTTTCAGTGCTCTTTTCATTCTAGTCACATCCCTACTACATTGTGTGTACTCTTTAATGGTTTCAGTTGAAGGGTTTTTAGTTTTAATTTTTGCATACAAATTATTTTTTCTTTTTACCGCTTCCAGAAACTCATGTGTTACCCATGGATTATGTGTGCCTTTTACCTGTGGTTTTTGCTTAATATTTATACTAGCTGTCCTAAGTCCATTACTAATGAAATCACAAAGCTGATTATATGCTTCGTTGACGTCAGTAGATAGATTTGGCAATTTATTTTTTGAAAAGAAATTGTTCAGTTTGGCATAACTTATTTTCGTAAATGTTTGTATATTTGAACGATTATTGAATTGCGTACTCACTTCTGGTTGTGATGTAATTTCTAGAATTAAAATATTATGATCACTAAGGTCACTCATAACATTATACAAATAGAAGTTATCATTGGCAAAGTTAGAATGTATATGGTCAATTAAAGTTGAAGAAGTAGGCGTTATTCTTGTTGGCAGTCTTGTATTGCATGGATAAAAACTAAAGCAATTCAGTAAAGACGAATAGGCCCTGTGAATAATGCTGTCTTTTAGAAAATCTATATTATCGTCTCCGATGAGTAGTGTGTTTGGGCTAGTATTGCAAAGTATGCGTTCAAGGTCAAGCATAAATTCGTTTGCATTAGTCTCCCTTGGGTTATAGTAAGAAATTACACTGTATTTTCTGTGTTTCTGAAATATTTCAATTTGAAGTATACTGTGATAACTATTAATGGTGTTAATAACCTTGGTTGCCCATTTTCTAGACACATATATTGACAGACCTCCTCCAGTCCCGTCTCGCGTTATATGGTGTGATTCAAAGCTTGGAATGTTATAATAGTGTTTTTCTTTGTCTGACAACCAATTTTCTGTTATGACTATTAAATCTATTTCTAAAATCTCGTCAATAAGGAGCATAATATCCTCGAACTTATTCCGAACACTTCGTGCATTGATGTAGATACATTTAAATTTTGAATTCAAAATCTCATTTTTAGTATGTAAATTATAGTTTTCAATAGAATCACAATGAATTTCAACAGAGCTTAATGTTTCGTTGTGTTTATAATCGTCTACGTCCATTAAATCTATAAAATGCAACTTTGGATGTGTGATACCTGCAGTACTTATTGTCCGTATTTTTTCTCGAGGTGGGCGATCTTCGCTTCACAGCAGATGAGTGTGCTTGGGCCATCTCGAGCTTCCCGGACATAAATCTTGCAGTCTCTTGTCCAGGTTCCGAATATCTTCCCATTCTGCTTCAGGATCCGGCATCTTCTTGCAATGTAGTCGTTCCTGGGTGATAGGTGGTCATTTATAAAAATATTGCGTATAGGGCAATTCAGTCCAATGTCCTGGGTTGTTATAACTCTCTTCTGAATTCTCGCATTCACTATTTCGTCCTTCTTCCACCTGTTGGTGAATTTCACTACGATTCGCCCCACGTCCCCGCCCCTCGCCGGCAAACGATGAGCGACATCGATGTCGCGGAGTCCCAACTCAACACCCAATGCCCTGGAAGCTTGGATCACTAGGTCGTACACATTTTCCCTCGGCATTTCTGGCATTCCACTTAATATCAAATTGTTCCTACGCGTGTACTGCTTAAGGTCTTCTGACCCATCTAACGCTTGCTTCGTGTCATTGTTTATACTCGCCAACGATTTTTCCATTTCCAGTGTTCTTTTCTTTATCTCATTTGTGAGGTTTTTGAAATCTTCAAACTGCTCGTTTATGAATTCCGTGGCTTGCTTAATTATTTTTAAGTCCTGCATGAAAGTGTTCCTTAGTTCATTTACAGACAACTGTATCTTTTCTGTAACCTCCTTCACCAAGTCACAATCACTGAAATTGAGTGGTGGGTGACAATCGTCGCGATTGCATTTCCACACCTTTTGCGGATCACTTTTTATAGACTCGTAAGCCTTCTTAGAAAGTCTTGTGCATTCCTTGTGGAAATTACGCCCACAATCCCCTTCACAACTAACGAATTCCTCGCTATTTTTCACTTTTTTCCCGCACGGAGAACAAACATTACTAGCCATAGCCGCCATGCAGGGCCACTTCGCATGAAGCCTCGCGACTCCAAGCTCCCCTGATGAGTATTACGGGGTCGCTTCGCATGAAGACTCGCGACTCCAAGCTCACCTGATGAGTATTGCGGGGTCGCTTCGCATGAAGCCTCGCGACTCCAAGCTCCCCTGATGAGTATTGCAGGGCCACTTCGCATGAAGCCTCGCGACTCCAAGCTCCCCTGATGAGTATTGCGGGGTCGCTTCGCATGAAGCCTCGAGACTCCAAGCTCCCCTGATGAGTATTGCAGGGTCGCTTCGCATGAAGACTCGTGACTCCAAGCTCCCCTGATGAATATTGCGGGGTCGCTTCGCATGAAGCCTCGCGACTCCAAGCTCACCTGATGAGTATTGCGGGGTCGCATCGCATGACGACTCGCGACTCCAAGCTCACCTGATGAGTATTGTGGGGTCGCATCGCATGACGACTCGCGACTCCAAGCTCCCCTGTTGAGTAATGCGGGGTCGCTTCGCATGAAGCCTCGCGACTCCAAGCTCCCCTGATGAGTATTGCGGGGTCACTTCGCATGAAGACTCGCGACTCCAAGCTCACCTGATGATTATTGCGGGGTCGCTTCGCATGAAGCCTCGCGACTCCAAGCTCCCCTGATGAGTATTGCAGGGTCACTTCGCATGAAGACTCGCGACTCCAAGCTCACCTGATGAGTATTGCGGGGCCGCTTCGCATGGAGCCTCGCGACTCCAAGCTCCCCTGTTGAATATTGCGGGGCCGCTTCGCATCAAGCCTCGCGACTCCAAGCTCCCCTGTTGAGTATTGCGGGGCCGCTTCGCATGAAGCCTCGTGACCAAGGATCATGTAAGTATAAGCTCGTGACTGCAAGCTCCCCTGATGAGTATTGCGGGGTCGCTTCGCATGAAGACTCGCGACTCCAAGCTCCCCTGATGAATATTGCGGGGTCGGTTCGCATGAAGCCTCGCGACTCCAAGCTCACCTGATGAGTATTGCGGGGTCGCATCGCATGAAGCTTCGAGACTCCAAGCTCCCCTGTTGAGTAATGCGGGGTCGCTTCGCATGAAGCCTCGCGACTCCAAGCTCCCCTGATGAGTATTGCGGGGTCACTTCGCATGAAGACTCGCGACTCCAAGCTCACCTGATGAGTATTGCGGGGTCGCTTCGCATGAAGCCTCGAGACTCCAAGCTCCCCTGTTGAATATTGCGGGGCCGCTTCGCATGAAGCCTCGCGTCTCCAAGCTCCCCTGTTGAGTATTGCGGGGCCGCTTCGCATGAAGCCTCGTGACCAAGGATCATGTAAGTATAAGCTCGTGACTCCAAGCTCCCCTGATGAGTATTGCGGGGTCGCTTCGCATGAAGACTCGCGACTCCAAGCTCCCCTGTTGAGTATTGCGGGGCCGCTTCACATGAAGCCTCGTGACTCCAAGCTCAACTGATGAGTATTGCGGGGCCGCTTCGCATGAAGCTTCGCGACTCCAAGCTCACCTGATGAGCATTGCGGGGCCGCTTCGCAAGAAGCCTCGCGACTCCAAGCTCCCCTATTGAATATTGCGGGGCCGCTTCGCATGAAGCCTCGCGACTCCAAGCTCCCCTGTTGAGTATTGCGGGGCCGCTTCGCATGAAGCCTCGTGACCAAGGATCATGTAAGTATAAGCTCGTGACTCCAAGCTCCCCTGATGAGTATTGCGGGGTCGCTTCGCATGAAGACTCGCGACTCCAAGCTCCCCTGATGAATATTGCGGGGTCGCTTCGCATGAAGCCTCGCGACTCCAAGCTCACCTGATGAGTATTGCGGGGTCGCATCGCATGACGACTCGCGACTCCAAGCTCCCCTGTTGAGTAATGCGGGGTCGCATCGCATGACGACTCGCGACTCCAAGCTCCCCTGTTGAGTAAGGCGGGGTCGCTTCGCATGAAGCCTCGCGACTCCAAGCTCCCCTGATGAGTATTGCAGGGCCACTTCGCATGAAGCCTCGCGACTCCAAGCTCCCCTGATGAGTATTACGGGGTCGCTTCGCATGAAGACTCGCGACTCCAAGCTCACCTGATGAGTATTGCGGGGTCGCTTCGCATGAAGCCTCGCGACTCCAAGCTCCCCTGATGAGTATTGCAGGGCCACTTCGCATGAAGCCTCGCGACTCCAAGCTCCCCTGATGAGTATTGCGGGGTCGCTTCGCATGAAGCCTCGAGACTCCAAGCTCCCCTGATGAGTAATGCAGGGTCGCTTCGCATGAAGACTCGTGACTCCAAGCTCCCCTGATGAATATTGCGGGGTCGCTTCGCATGAAGCCTCGCGACTCCAAGCTCCCCTGTTGAGTAATGCGGGGTCGCTTCGCATGAAGCCTCGCGACTCCAAGCTCCCCTGATGAGTATTGCGGGGTCACTTCGCATGAAGACTCGCGACTCCAAGCTCACCTGATGATTATTGCGGGGTCGCTTCGCATGAAGCCTCGCGACTCCAAGCTCCCCTGATGAGTATTGCAGGGTCACTTCGCATGAAGACTCGTGACTCCAAGCTCCCCTGATGAATATTGCGGGGTCGCTTCGCATGAAGCCTCGCGACTCCAAGCTCACCTGATGAGTATTGCGGGGTCGCATCGCATGACGACTCGCGACTCCAAGCTCACCTGATGAGTATTGTGGGGTCGCATCGCATGACGACTCGCGACTCCAAGCTCCCCTGTTGAGTAATGCGGGGTCGCTTCGCATGAAGACTCGTGACTCCAAGCTCCCCTGATGAATATTGCGGGGTCGCTTCGCATGAAGCCTCGCGACTCCAAGCTCACCTGATGAGTATTGCGGGGTCACTTCGCATGAAGACTCGCGACTCCAAGCTCACCTGATGATTATTGCGGGGTCGCTTCGCATGAAGCCTCGCGACTCCAAGCTCCCCTGATGAGTATTGCAGGGTCACTTCGCATGAAGACTCGCGACTCCAAGCTCACCTGATGATTATTGCGGGGTCGCTTCGCATGAAGCCTCGCGACTCCAAGCTCCCCTGATGAGTATTGCAGGGTCACTTCGCATGAAGACTCGCGACTCCAAGCTCACCTGATGAGTATTGCGGGGCCGCTTCGCATGGAGCCTCGCGACTCCAAGCTCCCCTGTTGAATATTGCGGGGCCGCTTCGCATCAAGCCTCGCGACTCCAAGCTCCCCTGTTGAGTATTGCGGGGCCGCTTCGCATGAAGCCTCGTGACCAAGGATCATGTAAGTATAAGCTCGTGACTGCAAGCTCCCCTGATGAGTATTGCGGGGTCGCTTCGCATGAAGACTCGCGACTCCAAGCTCCCCTGATGAATATTGCGGGGTCGGTTCGCATGAAGCCTCGCGACTCCAAGCTCACCTGATGAGTATTGCGGGGTCGCATCGCATGAAGCTTCGAGACTCCAAGCTCCCCTGTTGAGTAATGCGGGGTCGCTTCGCATGAAGCCTCGCGACTCCAAGCTCCCCTGATGAGTATTGCGGGGTCACTTCGCATGAAGACTCGCGACTCCAAGCTCACCTGATGAGTATTGCGGGGTCGCTTCGCATGAAGCCTCGAGACTCCAAGCTCCCCTGATGAGTATTGCGGGGTCACTTCGCATGAAGACTCGCGACTCCAAGCTCACCTGATGAGTATTTCGGGGCGGCTTCGCATGAAGCCTCGCGACTCCAAGCTCCCCTGTTGAATATTGCGGGGCCGCTTCGCATGAAGCCTCGCGACTCCAAGCTCCCCTGTTGAGTATTGCGGGGCCGCTTCGCATGAAGCCTCGTGACCAAGGATCATGTAAGTATAAGCTCGTGACTCCAAGCTCCCCTGATGAGTATTGCGGGGTCGCTTCGCATGAAGACTCGCGACTCCAAGCTCCCCTGTTGAGTATTGCGGGGCGCTTCACATGAAGCCTCGTGACTCCAAGCTCAACTGATGAGTATTGCGGGGCCGCTTCGCATGAAGCTTCGCGACTCCAAGCTCACCTGATGAGCATTGCGGGGCCGCTTCGCAAGAAGCCTCGCGACTCCAAGCTCCCCTATTGAATATTGCGGGGCCGCTTCGCATGAAGCCTCGCGACTCCAAGCTCCCCTGTTGAGTATTGCGGGGCCGCTTCGCATGAAGCCTCGTGACCAAGGATCATGTAAGTATAAGCTCGTGACTCCAAGCTCCCCTGATGAGTATTGCGGGGTCGCTTCGCATGAAGACTCGCGACTCCAAGCTCCCCTGATGAATATTGCGGGGTCGCTTCGCATGAAGCCTCGCGACTCCAAGCTCACCTGATGAGTATTGCGGGGTCGCATCGCATGACGACTCGCGACTCCAAGCTCCCCTGTTGAGTAATGCGGGGTCGCTTCGCATGAAGCCTCGCGACTCCAAGCTACCCTGATGAGTATTGCGGGGTCACTTCGCATGAAGACTCGCGACTCCAAGCTCACCTGATGAGTATTGCGGGGTCGCTTCGCATGAAGCCTCGCGACTCCAAGCTCACCTGATGAGTATTGCGGGGTCGCTTCGCATGAAGACTCGCGACTCCAAGCTCCCCTGATGAATATTGCGGGGTCGCTTCGCATGAAGCCTCGCGACTCCAAGCTCACCTGATGAGTATTGTGGGGTCGCATCGCATGACGACTCGCGACTCCAAGCTCCCCTGTTGAGTATTGCGGGGTCGCTTCGCATGAAGCCTCGCGACTCCAAGCTCCCCTGATGAGTATTGCGGGGTCACTTCGCATGAAGACTCGCGACTCCAAGCTCACCTGATGAGTATTGCGGGGCCGCTTCGCATGAAGCCTCGTGACCAAGGATCATGTAAGTACAAGCTCGTGACTCCAAGCTCCCCTGATGAGTATTGCGGGGTCGCTTCGCATGAAGACTCGCGACTCCAAGCTCCCCTGTTGAGTATTGCGGGGCCGCTTCACATGAAGCCTCGTGACTCCAAGCTCAACTGATGAGTATTGCGGGGCCGCTTCGCATGAAGCTTCGCGACTCCAAGCTCACCTGATGAGTATTGCGGGGCCGCTTCGCATGAAGCCTCGTGACCAAGGATCATGTAAGTATAAGCTCGTGACTCCAAGCTCCCCTGATGAGTATTGCGGGGTCGCTTCGCATGAAGACTCGCGACTCCAAGCTCCCCTGTTGAGTATTGCGGGGCCGCTTCACATGAAGGCTCGTGACTCCAAGCTCAACTGATGAGTATTGCGGGGCCGCTTCGCATGAAGCTTCGCGACTCCAAGCTCACCTGATGAGTATTGCGGGGCCGCTTCGCATGAAGCCTCGTGACCAAGGATCATGTAAGTATAAGCTCGTGACTCCAAGCTCCCCTGATGAGTATTGCAGGGTCGCTTCGCATGAAGCCTCGCGACTCCAAGCTCCCCTGATGAGTATTGCGGGGTTACTTCGCATGAATACTCGCGACTCCAAGCTCACCTGATGAGTATTGCGGGGCCGCTTCGCATGAAGCCTCGCGACTCCAAGCTCATCTAATGAGTGTTGCGGGGGGCACACAGGCGCTTTTTATCCGAATCTCTCATTAATATTATTATTATTATTATTTACAATCATTGTACCAAATTGTTGTGATATTGCACTTTTGGCAGGTTGTATTACTATTATTGTTATTAATAATCATCATCATAATAAACACAATAACAATTACGCCTACAACATTACCGATGATAACCCGAAACAATCATCCATGTTTGCTGGCTAATAATCCTATTGTATTCATCGTAAAACAAGGTATCAAGGGACAAACGTGGACGGATAACAAGACCGTCACAATATGAGAGGCCTGTGCGCACATCTTAAACAACGCAATTAACAAACCATAACATAGGCCAAATCTTACATTAATTCAACACCCACATTTTGTTATTGGAGACACGGAAATGAAACACCCTATAATGAAAGTAAGTATAACACACACAGTGCCAAGAACTTCGTAATTGGTATTCGACATTCCATATAACGATCTTGCCGGCAAAATAAATATCCTATCACTATGCATCTGGTTAGGATCTGTCAATGCGAGACCTCCTATTTCGGGAAGGACTAGAAGTGAAGCTTCTAGTCTAATAAGCAAATGAACTTTACTAAGTAGGAACAGATTGAACATTGATGAGTAAATAGCAACGGAAACAGTTTGCCAATAACAGTGGTATTTTATTCAAAAACAACTTTCAAAAGATTAACAATAAATAAATAAATAAACATGTAATGGAAATGTGACCTTTGACAGGCCGACAACAAGCGAGCAAGATTTCATAAGCTTTCAAAAGATTAACAATAAATAAATATATAAACATGTAATGGAAATGTGACCTTTGACAGGCCGACAACAAGCGAGCAAGATTTCATAAGCTTGAATGCCAACAAACCTGAGAATAAGTAACCACTTTGTGGCCAGTTAGTCTAAAGTAGAACTATGCAGGGTAAATTAATGAGTAACTATAGTGCTCAATAATGGCTTAAAATCTAGCCTAGGACTGCACACTGAGAGTAGGCTAGTTTATTTACAGAAAAATCAACATTTACATGCCAGTAAGGATAACATCCCGCTAGTCGCCTGATAGTTACAAGGCGAGGTTGTTTACAATTGAAATGGGAGCATTCCCAAAAACACCTTGATAGATTAAATAGAGAACAAGCCATTCACTTCGTCAGAGAGGTAAACTGGTGTTAAGCCCAATAGTTTATACAAAAACTAGAGAAAAGGATGATTTGATTTGAAGGATAGTTAACATGCGAAAGAGAGAGAACAGTTGTTTTCTCATAGCCCACAATTTAAAGGCATAATACATGCTTAAACCACTTAATAGAAGGAAATAAGTTTAGTTTGGCATGGTTTGACAAGTTATTTAAGCCATGTGACATAACCCTAAAAAAAGAAAGATACATTTTTAAGTTTAGAAATGTTTTAGGTTATAATAAACACTTAGCTTGTTGGCGTTGGTGTAGAGGAATTTCCACATAATAGAAATGGAGGAAGAACGTGTTGATCACTTTTTTCCGTCTTAGAAATGTTGAAGACTTCGTGCCCAGCACAAAACTGACGTAGGCCAAGTATCGATGTAAACTTATATAGATTTCGTAGAACTCGGTTTTGATAACTTTTTTCCGTCTTGGAAATGTTGAAGACTTCGTGCCCAGCACAGAAGAAAATTTGTTTATCGATTTTGCTCACGACAAACTGACGTAGGCCAAGTATCGATGTTAACTTTATAGATTTCGTAGATTTTAGAATGCACTGCTGGTTTGACTAGAAGCATTTTGCGATGCATTAGCACACAGCGTTGAGACACTTTCAAGAGTTGTGCAAACAGCGTGAAGACGGCTGAAGATGAGCGACTGGCATTGTGACTTGCTGGAGACAGACCGGTGATTTTTTTTCCGGGGGGGGGGGGGTGAAAAGGTACCCGCACCCCCCGCGTGACACCCGACCTTACTACTGGTGCCTCCGACATGCAGTTAGTCTACGATAGTAGAAGAGAAAGCATAGGGGATTGGATAAAAAGGAATGTCTTTTAGGACTTAGTGCCTGTCCCATCGCGGTCACGATCTACCAGGCATAATTAGTAGATATTAACATAGGTATATGTATATATATGAGCACATATAAATATGTACTCATATATAAGGGTAAGATTGTAGGGCCAGGGAAACCCGCATAAGCAGAAAGGAAAGATTGCCTACACGTAAAACCTGGCCTTAGACCGGTGATGTAGGCCAGGGCAGGCTATATACCGGCCAACGCGCTGGATGCTTGATGTGGACAGATGACGTCGGCCAATACGAGAGCGTGGAGCTTTCTCGAAGCCGCTGAAGGCCAATCAGAGAAAGGGGCCAACTGAAAATGAACCTCGTGACCAGTATTACTTCCGGAAAAGTTCAGTATCGCGGAACACGTGCAAGCTGGTACAAATTGAGAAAAAAAGGACAGAATGACACTGACAGGTAAGAGGTTATGTTATAATAAAAATAAGTGAACTCTGTAAATTTCACTGAAAAGTGAACATACTGCCAGAGGGGCAACAGAGAAAATAAAACATGAGAGAGAAGAGCTAGAGTGGCAGAGGGCAAATGACTGAAATAGGACGAACACAGTGTCCTGATGAAGTTTTAAGTTTGACCACTCGAACTCTGGCATCTCTGCCATAATAGCATTTTATAACACGACCAGTTTTCCATACAAGAGGAGGACTTGGGTCTTTGAGAAGAACCAAATCACCCTCCTGAAGGTTAGGCCGAGAGAGCTGGCACTTGTTCCTCCTTTGGAGCGAGTGAAAATACTCAAGTCTCCACCTCTTCCAAAATTGAGCTTTAAGGGATTCTATCTTTCTCCACAAGATAGGCAAAGACAGATCAAGTTTACGATCAAGCAACGGAGGAGACGCAGCTAAGGAACTGCCCACCAGAAAATGACCTGGAGTCAAAGGAAGAAAATCACAAGGATCGTAGGAAAGAGGAGAAAGAGGTCGTGAGTTGACAATTCCCTCAATGAGTATAATTAAAGAATTGAATTCTTCGTAAGTTACAATACTAGAGCCAAGAGTTTTCTTTAAATGATTTTTTGTGAGTTTCACACAAGATTCCCATCGTCCGCCATGATGGGGAGCATAAGGAGGGATGAAATGCCATTTGAATTGGTTTAAGTGCGAGTAATTGGAGATTTGTTCTTTCGCACGAGGGGAACAAAGGGCTTTATACCATTGCTGCGAAGCTCCAACAAAGGTTTTGGCATTATCAGAGAAGACTTCTGAAGGAATACCCCTTCGTGAAATGAATCTAGAGAAAGCGGAAAGAAAATATGAGGTGGAGGCACTAGTTACGAGCTCAAGATGAATAGAGCCAGTGACCATACAGACAAATAGAGAAACGTATAGTTTTCAAGGGATTTTCCTTTTAGCACTAGGGTGATTTTGTTGATACACAAACGGACCGGCGTAATCAATGTCGGTGAAGGAAAAAGGTCTGCAAGGAGCTGAACGAAATGGGGGAAGGTCAGCCATGAGTTGCTGATTAGGTTTAGGCTGAGCTTTGAAACAAGTAATACATTTATGTATAACAGAAGTGACTTCGTGTAAACCATTAATAGGCCAGTATTTTTCCCGTATCAAGCATAGAAGGGTTCTAGAACCAACATGTAAGTTTTGATAATGAAACTGGCGAATGATTATCCGAGTAACATGATGTTTAGACGGAAGGATAATAGGGTGCTTTTTTTCATCAGAGAAGTCAGAAAGAGAAAGTCTGCCGCCCACTCTTAACAAACCATCGCCATCTAGAAAAGGGCATAAGGCAAAAAGCCTGCTGTGTTTCTTGAGAGTTTTACCTTTAGCCAATATGTTTATTTCGACTGAGAACGCCTCTCTCTGGGTGAGCCAGAGAACTTTGATGGTGGCAATTTGCAGTTCAACAGCCGATAGAAAAGGCTGAGGGAATAGAGGTTGATCTAGTACTAAAAATTTCCATCTGAGCACATAAGCAGTGATGCGCACTAGTTTTTGAAAAGAAGAGTAACGTTCCAACAAAGAAGGAGTTTTGACAGTTACAAAGGCAGAAGCTTTTTTGCTGATTTCAGGAATATCCTCTAACGGGAAATTAGAGTTGGAAGGTCGGTTTTGAATTCTTTCAGAAAGCCATGAAGGGCCGTGCCAGTACAAACAGGATTGAGATAGTGACTTAGGTGAACAACCACGAGAAATGAGGTCGGCGGGGTTGTCTTTTCTAGAAACATGGTTCCATTGTTCTGGTTTAGAAACAGTTTGAATTTTCTCAACTCTGTTAGCTACAAAAGCTTGCCAATTAGAAGGAGGTTTAGAAATCCATGCCAAAGCAATAGAGGAATCTGTCCAAAAATATGTGTGCGAGAACTTACAGTTGAGTGTTTGTTTGAGTTTGTTAGCTAATTCAGCAGCAAGTAGTGCGGCACAGAGTTCAAGACGAGGTAATGAAACGTGTTTCAAAGGCGCAACCTTAGATTTAGCACATATCAAATTGGAGAAAAAGGGTGAGCGGCTTACAATGTAAGCACAACATCCGTATGCTTTGGTCGAACTGTCAGCAAAAAGGTGCAAATCCAGGACAAGAGAGCAAAAGAACGGAACTAGCACTCTAGGAATGTCTATTAATGAGAGATCACAAAGACTGTGCCGAAAGGTAAGCCATTTTTGTAAAAGCGAAGGAGGAATGGGATCATCCCAATCCGAGTTCAATGACCATAGCTCTTGCATAAAGATTTTAGCTAGAACAATTACGGGTGCAATGAACTGATAGCACTTGTCTTTTGGTTTGTGGAGGTGAGGATGACAAATTTACTTCGTAAAAGAATGAGTCAGCTTTAGGATACCAGTGTATTCCCAAAACTTTAGTAGCATCCTCCAATTGACAAAGCTCTACTGGAGTATTAACAGGATAATGTGGCAAGAGATTGGATAGAAGTTCCTCAGAATTTGAGTTCCAACGATGAAGTAAGAATCCTCCTCTGCTAAGTAAAGTTTTTAAACTTTGAGAGAGTTCGATAGCCTCAGATACATTCTTAAAAGAAAAAAGAAATTCATCAACGTAGAAGGAATTTTTTAACAAAATAGGAGTTTCAGAAGGAAACAAATGACCATCTTGGTCGGCAAGATGTTTCAAAGTACGAATGGCAAGAAAAGCCGATGGTTTAAGCCCTTACGTTACGGTTTTTAATTTAAAGATCTTTATGGTTTTAGTAGGAGCATCACGCCAGAGAATTCGTTGAAGATTTTGTTGTTCGGAATTAATCAGAATTTGTCTATACATTTGTTGTACGTCGGCTATGATTCCAATTGGAAATAGACGAAAAATTAAAAGAATAGACGGGAGATCACACTGAATGGCAGGTCCAGATAGGAGAGTGTCATTTAAGGAAATGCCATTGGCATCAGGGGCAGAAACATTAAAAACAACTCTTATCTTTTCTTTGGTGGAGGGATTCTTCCAAACGGGATGGTGATTTAAATACACTGAATCTAAAGAAGGGTTGAAATCTTGAACAGTCTCCATATGGTTAGAAGCTTCATAATCCTCCATGAATTCAAGGTATTGTTTGCGAGCGGAAGGATCTTGCTTGAGTTGATTCTCAACTGCAAATAAAGCTTTAAGAGCTTTCGGATAGGAATCACATAAAGAAGGAGGAGAAGAAATGCGTGGCATTGTGACAATAAATCTGCCATCTGGGTTACGAACAGTGGTTTCTAAAAAATGTTGTTCACAAAATTCATCTTCTGATGAAAGAGAAGGAGCAGATTCAATGGACTCGATTTGCCAAAATTTTTCCAGACGCTGATGAAGATCTGCATTAGTGAAATGGCATTGAGAGGAACCTTGAACAGTTTGAAGAGGAATATAACCTGTGATAAGCCAGCCAAATTTAGTATGGTGCGCGTAGATACCAGATGAAATATTAACCCTTGACGGAAGAAGATTTTGCCAAAATGTGTTAGCGCCAAAAAGAATGTCAACGTGAGAGCTTTTATAGAATTGAGGGTCAGCCAGTTTTAGATCAGAGGGAAATTTCCATTCGTCAACGGAAAAAGAGCGACTGGGAGTAGGACTGCCAATACTCGGAATGGACAGACAGTTTAGATGAAAGTTAGTGCCATATTGGACTGAATCTTTCACCTGCAGCTTGACATAATTTAAGGAAGTAGACTTGCTGTTGTTGATACCAGATATTTCAATATTGGTGGAGAGTGGTTTGAGACCTACCCTTTCAACTAATGATGAGGTAATGAAGTCATGAGTTGCCGCATTGTCGAGCAAGGCTCGTACTAAGTGCCAATTGCCGGAAGAATCTTTAACTTGGACCTGGATCGTAGATAACGAAACTTGAGCACTACGCCATGAGGGGGTTGTTTGATTGTAGGATTGGGCAACGGTATTTATAGTAGAAACAGAAGAGCTAGGTGGAGAAGCATCACTAGTGAGGCTCAGCGCAGGTTGGGCACTAGGATTGGAAACTGTTCCAGGAATAGACCGTGACTTTTCGAAGCGGTGCAAGGTAGAATGATGTCTTAGCTTGCAATGCATGCAAACTCCTTTCGAAGGGCAGTCCGCTAAGATATGCCTTGAAGAGAGACAGTTAAAACAACATTTGTTTTGCGAGACAGCTTTTCTACGATCGCAAACTGAAAGGCCTTTGAAGGTATTGCAGAAATATAAAGGGTGAGGATTATTGCAAAGAATACACGAGGTTTTATTACCTTGTATAGAGAAAACATGAGAATGTGAAGACTTTTCCGAGAAATGCTTGGTGGGTTTACTTTTGCTGACATCTGTGGAACCTTCAGCTTTATTGATTAAAGCAGAAAGAATTTGACAACGTTTCTTTATGAAAGAGATCAAAACGTTAAATGTGGGTTCAGATTTGTCCACTAAATCGGATTCCCATGCTTTACGAGTATTAAGGTCAAATTTGGACGTAGTGAGATGTACAAGAAAGAGATCCCAATGTTCAACAGGTTGTTTTAGATGTTCTAGGGCTCTTACATGAAGTTCAACGGTGTCTCCCAGATTTCTAAGGGATGATAAATTATCAGGGCGTGAAGCAGGTAAATTAAACAAGGCGTTCATATGGCGTTGAATCCTAAGTTTGGCATTGCCATATCGCTGTTGGATGAGGTCAATAGCTACCGAGTAATTTTCGGTTGTGAGAGGTAAAGCTTCAATTAACTTTAAAGGAGGACCCTGAAGAACAGACTTTAAATAATAAAATTTTTGAATCTCAGGGAATGATCTATTATCATGTATTAGAGAAGAAAAAAAGTTCAAAAAAGGAATCCCACTGTTTTTTCCTCCCCTGAAAAGGTAGGAAGTTGGATTTTAGGAAGAAACGGTTTGCTAACTTCGGTGTTTTGATGGGTTGCTAATTGCTTAATTAAATCCTTAGCTTCGCCATACATATTGTAATACAGTTCTTCAACAGAACTGCGATCCTGTTCTTGATCAGGTTCGATTGTTTCAATTTCGGTTTGCAACACATCATACTCTTGAAAATGTTGCTGATAAACGTTAAAACTTTTAACTAGAACGTCATAATTGTGATCATCAAAAGATTTGGTACCCAAAAACTGCTGAAAACGAGTAAGTTTGTTTTTACAGGCAGTTCTTTTGGCTACAAGCTCCTTAGGAAGAGACATGGCGGAACTTTGAGTACTTTCACTCACCGATCTGTTAGACTGCCGAGCGTCTGAAGTGGTAGTAGTAGTATTTGTACTGGTAGAGGTGGTAACAAGGGACATCTCCGCTCACCCCAACACAGCTTTCATAGCGATAGCTGAAAAATACAATTAGCATTAATAACAGAAGTGGAAAGCTGCAATAGCTTACCGAATGGCTTGGCAACCTGTTTCATACAATAAGCAATTATGTCTGTTAGGTAGTCAGCCCGAAGGCTGGTTGGATCCTCAAAAAGTACCGCCGTTACGTTATGTGAGTAGATACCCACAAAAACCCAAGGAAGCACTATTTTGAAATTATAAAGGTTATTTAAAGGTCCCGGGTTTCGGCACCAACATGGTTAGGATCTGTCAATGCGAGACCTCCTATTTCGGGAAGGACTAGAAGTGAAGCTTCTAGTCTAATAAGCAAATGAACTTTACTAAGTAGGAACAGATTGAACATTGATGAGTAAATAGCAACGGAAACAGTTTGCCAATAACAGTGGTATTTTATTCAAAAACAACTTTCAAAAGATTAACAATAAATAAATATATAAACATGTAATGGAAATATGACCTTTGACAGGCCGACAATAAGCGAGCAAGATTTCATAAGCTTTCAAAAGATTAACAATAAATAAATATATAAACATGTAATGGAAATGTGACCTTTGACAGGCCGACAACAAGCGAGCAAGATTTCATAAGCTTGAATGCCAACAAACCTGAGAATAAGTAACCACTTTGTGGCCAGTTAGTCTAAAGTAGAACTATGCAGGGTAAATTAATGAGTAACTATAGTGCTCAATAATGGCTTAAAATCTAGCCTAGGACTGCACACTGAGAGTAGGCTAGTTTATTTACAGAAAAATCAACATTTACATGCCAGTAAGGATAACATCCCGCTAGTCGCCTGATAGTTACAAGGCGAGGTTGTTTACAATTGAAATGGGAGCATTCCCAAAAACACCTTGATAGATTAAATAGAGAACAAGCCATTCACTTCGTCAGAGAGGTGAACTGGTGTTAAGCCCAATAGTTTATACAAAAACTAGAGAAAAGGATGATTTGATTTGAAGGATAGTTAACATGCGAAAGAGAGAGAACAGTTGTTTTCTCATAGCCCACAATTTAAAGGCATAATACATGCTAAACCACTTAATAGAAGGAAATAAGTTTAGTTTGGCATGGTTTGACAAGTTATTTAAGCCATGTGACATAACCCTAAAAAAAGAAAGATACATTTTTAAGTTTAGAAATGTTTTAGGTTATAATAAACACTTAGCTTGTTGGCGTTGGTGTAGAGGAATTTCCACATAATAGAAATGGAGGAAGAACGTGTTGATCACTTTTTTCCGTCTTAGAAATGTTGAAGACTTCGTGCCCAGCACAAAACTGGCGTAGGCCAAGTATCGATGTAAACTTATATAGATTTCTTAGAACTCGGTTTTGATCACTTTTTTCCGTCTTGGAAATGTTGAAGACTTCGTGCCCAGCACAGAAGAAAATTTGTTTATCGATTTTGCTCACGACAAACTGACGTAGGCCAAGTATCGATGTTAACTTTATAGATTTCGTAGATTTTAGAATGCACTGCTGGTTTGACTAGAAGCATTTTGCGATGCATTAGCACACAGCGTTGAGACACTTTCAAGAGTTGTGCAAACAGCGTGAAGACGGCTGAAGATAGCGACTGGCATTGTGACTTGCTGGAGACAGACCGGTGATTTTTTTTCGGGGGGGGGGGGGCGAAAAGGTACCCGCACCCCCCGCGTGACACCCGACCTTACTACTGGTGCCTCCGACATGCAGTTAGTCTACGATAGTAGAAGAGAAAGCATAGGGGATTGGATAAAAAGGAATGTCTTTTAGGACTTAGTGCCTGTCCCATCGCGGTCACGATCTACCAGGCATAATTAGTAGATATTAACATAGGTATATGTTTATATATGAGCACATATAAATATGTACTCATATATAAGGGTAAGATTGTAGGGCCAGGGAAACCCGCATAAGCAGAAAGGAAAGATTGCCTACACGTAAAACCTGGCCTTAGACCGGTGATGTAGGCCAGGGCAGGCTATATACCGGCCAACGCGCTGGATGCGTGATGTGGACAGATGACGTCGGCCAATACGAGAGCGTGGAGCTTTCTCGAAGCCGCTGAAGGCCAATCAGAGAAAGGGGCCAACTGAAATGAACCTCGTGACCAGTATTACTTCCGGAAAAGTTCAGTATCGTGGAACACGTGCAAGCTGGTACAAATTGAGAAAAAAAGGAGAGAATGACACTGACGGGTAAGAGGTTATGTTATAATAAAAATAAGTGAACTCTGTAAATTTCACTGAAAAGTGAACAGCATCAACTAGGCCTATCCAGCATATTCTCATACTGTAGAATCTTACAGTAGATCATAACAAAGAACGACTATGCATATAATCATTCTATTGAATCGTTTTGCAGGTTATAATAGCTTGCCATACATTCCAATAAAAAAAAGTATCACTGGCAAGCTAGCAGCAAGATTTATTCAGCTGTATTTTAAACATGCCGCAGCGATAGCGAACAACGTTGCTGCCAGCATACATGTTCAAGCAGTTCCAAAAACAGTTGTTAGATGGCGTTAGTGCATCAGTGGAGTCGACACTGGAGTCGAGAGTATCGGTTCCAGCGGCAGCAGTCTCGACTCTTCGCGACTCTGTTCGCAACCCATCCCTACAAAATATCCCGAGTCCGTCTTCCAGAAGAATCCTGGCCTTGAGTGTAGTGACTCAACATCCTGGCGTCGAACCCAGATTCACGTCTCCCTATGACCACACCCCGGGTGGAACTATGCATCAGATCCGGTATATTCTAGAAGTTCCCACACGAATGTTGTAGACATCATTCTTCATTAACAATCTTGATATGATAGCATAGAAGTAACTTCAAATCGCTTCCGCGGTTTACGCTCGTCTCATCCATGACTCTGAGTGAGTTACAGTTCATGGCGAAGGTATTCAGAAAATGCTCTAACAACATATCTGGCTAGATGTACTCCACAATTACGTCCCTATTGTCCTGGCCCCAGCCCTTTAGGAAAGGACTGTGCCTATAAATACATAAATTATAATAAGAGATAACTACGTAAAAGGCGACATGGCAACGCGACTACGGAGTAGACCGTAGGTCATAGACCTAGCTCCAATAGCAAGCACTTGGACAGGACACAGAGGACATTACACTCCCAACATACCGCTGACTGGACTGACATCGCACCTTTTACTTATAAATAGAGGTACGAACACGCGCCGCGGTCTCTAAGCTTTTGACGCTCTAAGCTCTTAGGAACGTGGACTCTTCTGAACTGGGACGGAGTTACAGTCCTACACTCTATAGGAGTTGTGCTACGTCGGACCGATATGGGGGATGGCCCCATATCGAGTCCCAACGCCACCATCATCATGGAAGACCGGTATTAACGGTGGGGTGAGTGACATCGTGCCTGCTTAATTCCTTTTTCCCCCTAGATTATTATTTCCATCCTCCCCTATTGCAATTGCCACTATTTCTTAATAAACCCCCTTTCTGAACAGTCTATTGACTACCTTTTTATTTCGTTTAGGTTAAGAAGCCCTTCCCTTTAGATTAGTACCTAGTTTTAAGATCTACATTGAACGCTGACATGCAGGAGGCGCTGCACCGCCAGCGTGCGGCCTAGAGGTGAGCTAGGTGAGTATTCATCCCTCCCGCCAATTCCCCTGTATGTAAATTGCTCTCTAAACGTGTCCGCAGTTCTTCCTAAAACAATCCCAACCTCTTACAAATTCGCCAAGCTACAACCCCAATTTAGATTAATTTCATCCCCTAGATTTAGTATTTGTATTGGCATCCCTCTCAGATACAATACAAATGGTGGGAGGCGCGGGTAAGAACTTTACATAACAGATACAATACAAATGGTGGGAGGCGCGGGTTAGTCAAACCAACAACACCCTTAACATAACAGATACAATACAAATGGAGGAGGCCCGGGGTATCGTGACGTTGTCGTCAGACAACGCCTACAGGAGTTCAGACAACGAATTTCTACGATACAGGTCCCTAAAAACCCTCTTATGCAGCCAAGCAAAATTTACCCAAAATTAAGGAAAATTTTTTGAAGTACGGGTCAAATATTTTTTTTGGTACCCACCCACACCCGCCCCAGTAACTAATACATACGCAAACGCCCCCTATACTCATTACATTAGCCAAGCGAGTGAGACAATTTAAATCCCCCCCGAACAGATTTTTTTTAGTAGATTAAGTTAGAGAATATTTTTAGTACACAATAATTATAATACCCCCACCCCCACCCTTATAGATTTCGCGATAAACACCTCTTACGCCAAGCGATTTGAATAGTAACAACCCCTATCTAATAAGTCACTAGGAATATTAACGGAAGCCTAGTAGGAAGAGGTATTGATAACTACCCTACTATATGCAGAGAAAATTGCTCCTTATTTCAGATTAAACCCCCCACAATGAAGCTCTATTAGGAATAAGATTGTAATATCCCATAGGATAAATGGAATGAATAAATAACTTTGTATTTTTTACAGCAGTGCAACTATACATTGTATATGATTGTAGGCTAAAATATTTTCTTCTGAATCCATTTTAGTATAACTTAGCGGAAGGTAGTATTGGCTAGATGCTTACATAGAGTTAGGAGACCTTGCAATCACATTTCTGCAAGGTGCCGCATTAATTAGTTTGTACACGCATTCAGTCAAGACGTACTACAGTTTCTCTTTTGTTATGAAAGCCGACCACAGAGGAAATGCTTATTTGTCCATTGTAACACAATCCAATATGCCATATGACTGACACGTGCTCAGCACACCGTCCGCCCGCAGGACATTAAACCTGACACTATCTCGCTAGCTCAGCGTGCAGACGCACTCGAGCGGAAGCCAGACACCTTGAGTTCAATTCCTGGCACTATTCACTCACACGCCAGATGACCTTGCATAAGTTTGCCTGTATTATTTTTGTTTTCAATGCGAAGCGTGCGATAGTAGAAAAAACGCACTAATGATTTTAAAGATGTAAGCGTAAAGTACACTCTTAAGGTAGAATTCTTTTTCCAGCAGTACATTTCAAACAGAACATTCAGTTAGCAAAGAAAACACCGTTCCCTCACGAAGTAACATAGGTGAGAAAGCAATCCAGTAGGAATTTATGAAAAACGCCGACAAAGGCACGGCGATATCAGTATAACATAAATGCGTAAGCACGGACTTGGGCACAGCAGGGCAACATCGCAACGTACGACAATTGTTATCAAGAGTATCATCGTTAGTATATTAGTAATAAGTATTAAGTAATTTAAGTGAAGTTGAAGTGAAGTTGAAGGAATATTGATATCTTGCAGCAGGTCCAAAGGTGAGCATTGCTTTGAGATAAGGGAAATATTAAGTGAAGTTGATAGATATCTTGAGCTGGCACAATGGTTAGCACAGCCTCAAGAACACGACGTTATTGATATCTTGCAGCAGGTCCATGGGTGCACCTCGCTTTGAGATAAGGGAAGTATTAAGTGAAGTTGAAGAAATATATTATAGATATCTTGAGCTGGCACAATGGTTAGCACAGCCTCAAGAACACGACGTTATTGATATATTGCAGCAGGTCCATGGGTGCACCTCGCTTTGAGATAAGGGAAGTATTAAGTGAAGTTGAAGAAATATATTATAGATATCTTGAGCTGGCACAATAGTTCGCACAGCCTCAAGAACACGACGTTATTGATATCATGCAGCAGGTCCCAGGGAGGACATCGCTTTGAGATAAGGGTAGTATGGAGGAGATTAAGGAGATATTAACACACCTACGTTGATAACAAATGCCATTAATAAATAAGATTAGTGACCACACCGTGGCCCCAAAGTCCACAATTTACGCAAGCCAAATGCGTAAAAGTCGAAACGTCACACCCAGAGGGAATTAATTAGCTACAGGTATATTGGTCAATATAATAATGACAACCGGCGACCGAGGACTATCATTTCAGATTCAGGGACCTAGCCAACCCGCTGAACACGTAAGAAGTAGTCCAGATATTAGAACGCTACTGAACTTTGAAAGGACATAGCCAACCCTTTCGCCTAGATGACGTTCGTTTTAATACTTTCAGGGAATTAAACCCTCCACGTTATACATCTTGTGGCGGTCAATTCAAACTTAATACATAATAAATTTAACGGCCGCTGGGACGCGTTCTGTATCGAAGTACGGACAGCCTGCCAACAGCCGATATCTTTATAGTATTCTGATAAAATATTAGGAGATATTTATATTAAAATAAACTTAATACACAATGAACTTAACGGCCACTGGGATGCGTTCTGTATCGAAGTACGGACAGCCTGCCAACAGCCGATAACTTTATAGTATTCTGATAAGATGTTAGGAGATATTTATATTAAAATAAACCCAATACAGCATGGATTTAACGTCCGATGGAATGCGTCCTGTATCGAAGTACGGACAGTCTACCAACAGACGATATATCTTTGGTATTATGTTTAACATGAGGAAATAGTGACACGTTTTATGATATTGTAGCATAGTAGGTAAACTGAAACCTACACCGCTGGACACATTTGCTGATTTTTTATATAAAGAGTTAAAAGTCATAATCACATGCATCCGTATTTTCTATGACAAGAAGGCAAAAGGATATGTAAAAGATATAAAACTATGCAACTCAGGCATAATATTAGGCATTCCATATAGAGCAACCGCATTATATTCTTACGGAGCAAAGGTAGGCATTTAATTGAAGATACAGCCCCCATTAACTTTATTAAAGAGCAAAAGTAGCTATTTCAGTGAAGTTACAGCCCCATTATTTTTCTTACGGAGCAAAGATATGCATTTCAGTGAAGACACAGCCCTATTATTTTATTAAGGAGCAAGGTAGCCACCTCATTGAAGGCACACTTTAGAAAATTTTCATGGCTGCGGATACAATATAGAGAGAGCTTAAATATTTAAGAAATACCTTTAATATATATCGCCCCCCCCCCCCCCTTCAAGAGATTTTTTCACCCCTGTCCAGGCACGTTATTCCACTTTACCCCATGTATATAGCATAGTTAGCTAAGAAAAGATAGTATTATTAGGTTTAGCATTAAGAATTAAGTTAGATAGTAAATCACCCCCCCCCCCCCTATATAACGTGGCAAGTTTTACAAAAGGGTCTTACATACCATGTCGTTAACAGTGTTATTTTTTACAGGCAATTATCACATGTCAATAATAAATGTCATTTTTTTCAGATAATATTTTTTCAGATAGTATTATCTTGTTAATTTATATTTCCTGAAGTTCTATACAGTGCACAGAATTTCCAAGTTAGCCCGGAGAGGCAACAAATAATTTCTAATTTCAATAACTTCCCGACGAAACAGTCGCCATTTTAACAATACTCTATTTAAACTTAACGATCGAGTGTACACGTAGTGCGAGTATCCTTACATAATGTCTGCATATCTATAGATTAAGAAGCGAATACGTCGCTTAATTCACGCTGAGAAAGTGTAAATGTAAAACTTAAGGATTAATTCTCAGCTATAGCAAAGATATACGTCGATATATAAGAAAGTTTTTTACAAATATAAAGGATTCAAGTTCTACGAAATATAAGAGGATATACGCAGCTAAATGCTCAAGGAAGCATGTTGCAGTTTTACAACGACGCATATAAGACGGGGTATAGTGTATAACCACAATGGCCAATATGTCAATGAATACATATTGCACGTTAGTTTATAAGGATATTAGTATATTATGTCATAATGCAGACATTAAGTAACGAAATTACCGCGTACGACGTAACGAACTTCAGTGAAAACAAATAACGGTACCAGGGTAAACCAATCCCTCTGTACAAAACGTTAAGAGAGATTTCTGATTTCAGACTCATTATACGGTGTACAATCCTGTAATCCCCCAGTAGGACATTCATGCAGGATGCCCCCCGGATGAACGTGACGCAAGACCAAAGTTACAACACGCATGGCAGCAACAGCAGTCAAAACCTACAAACCATACTAGAATGTCAGCCGATTTAGGCAGGAGCCTTCAGCTATTTATTAACAATACTTCAATGCTAATTTTTTCTCTTAATAACTTAACTACATGTTTTTTTACGCACTTCATCAAGTAACTTTGACGGAATTTCACGTTTTCTAGGATATTTTTACAATTTTATTTCATCATCCCCCACGTTGTAAGGAGGTTATTCATAGTAGCGCACCCTCATAGCTACACTTGGCCTAGAGTACAATACACTACATTTTTTCTTTCCCTTTTTTACACACGCTACAAAGGGCGCGTGCTAGTTCATAAGGGATCGCCATTATTTAAGCTCCTTACAGCATCATTTTCCATCGTAGGAAAATTACAGTATGCATGCATCCTCGCGGCAGGGCTCGACTTGACGGCGTCGTACGCAAGTCACGCACTAGTCCGAGTACGGTGCTAATAATGTAAATTTCCTATGCGATTGCATTATAGATATATATTTCAGCTTCATTTATTTCAATTTATATTTCCGCTGAAATTCCATTTATTAGTTTTCTTCAATTTTAACAAAACAATGTCAACACTTTTATGAAAATTTCAACTCTGCCAAATGGGCAATACAGATTATGTAAAACATACAATATGGGATATAGACAGATACAGAGAACTATCTGCCATGAAATGACTGTAAAACAAACCACCCCAACACTCTTGCCACGCCTTCCAACCCTTGGCACGGTACAATTTCGCTCATCCCCCCACCCACGAAGAAGACCAGAAGCGACGAAGGACGATACGACGAATCGAAAACAAATTCATATCGACGAAAGAAAAAAAAAAGAAGAAGAAGAAAAGAAGAAGAAGAAGAAGAAGAAAGAAGAAAATAAAAGTTTCCGCCCCCACGTCTAGTCCAATAATCGAGGACGATTATTAAAACAGGAAGAAGACTTGTCCTGGCCCCAGCCCTTTAGGAAAGGACTGTGCCTATAAATACATAAAATATAATAAGAGATAACTACGTAAAAGGCGACATGGCAACGCGACTACGGAGTAGACCGTAGGTCATAGACCTAGCTCCAATAGCAAGCACTTGGACAGGACACAGAGGACATTACACTCCCAACATACCGCTGACTGGACTGACATCGCACCTTTTACTTATAAATAGAGGTACGAACACGCGCCGCGGTCTCTAAGCTTTTGACGCTCTAAGCTCTTAGGAACGTGGACTCTTCTGAACTGGGACGGAGTTACAGTCCTACACTCTATAGGAGTTGTGCTACGTCGGACCGATATGGGGGATGGCCCCATATCGAGTCCCAACGCCACCATCATCATGGAAGACCGGTATTAACGGTGGGGTGAGTGACATCGTGCCTGCTTAATTCCTTTTTCCCCCTAGATTATTATTTCCATCCTCCCCTATTGCAATTGCCACTATTTCTTAATAAACCCCCTTTCTGAACAGTCTATTGACTACCTTTTTATTTCGTTTAGGTTAAGAAGCCCTTCCCTTTAGATTAGTACCTAGTTTTAAGATCTACATTGAACGCTGACATGCAGGAGGCGCTGCACCGCCAGCGTGCGGCCTAGAGGTGAGCTAGGTGAGTATTCATCCCTCCCGCCAATTCCCCTGTATGTAAATTGCTCTCTAAACGTGTCCGCAGTTCTTCCTAAAACAATCCCAACCTCTTACAAATTCGCCAAGCTACAACCCCAATTTAGATTAATTTCATCCCCTAGATTTAGTATTTGTATTGGCATCCCTCTCAGATACAATACAAATGGTGGGAGGCGCGGGTAAGAACTTTACATAACAGATACAATACAAATGGTGGGAGGCGCGGGTTAGTCAAACCAACAACACCCTTAACATAACAGATACAATACACTATGTCAGAACTCCACTCGATTATACTGTGCTCCTGTATTACATTTTAAGCGTTCATTGTCGTAGAGCGCAAGCACCAAAGTCTTGTTCCTATCGTCGACCGCTTAGAATGCATGTTAGACTGTGGATAAAGATCAAGCAGGTTTAATTTCACCAGTTCACTTCAGTCCTGTTTTTCATGGCGAGATGCCTGAATAGGATATCAGTAGATCCAAATCGAAACAAGAATAAAGTTTAAACAAACTTAAAGAAGGTTTGAACCATACAGAGACCCACTCTAGTGCGTATAACGAACTTCACGTACTGTGCTATAATGTGGTCACGCCAATCCACGCGAAGCAAATTCCGCCTACATCAACTTACGAATCACACTCAGCAAACATCGCACACACTGCGGTCCCGCTCTGGAAAGCAAGCCAGCAAGAACAAGAATATCTCTCACAGACCTCCCCAGACAACTCACCCCTCCGCCAGCTACTGACGTCACTCGACCTCGAGTCTACCCACAGTCACATGGTCCAATCAGGGCAAGAGAGGGCGATGGCCCCTGCGTTACGTCACATCAGATGTTGTAAACACAGCCCACTCTGGTACACAAAATAAAACCGCTACATGTAGCGTTCTCTCAGACATCCATAATCGGAAATACAAAAACGGTCACATCCTCCTCCCGACACAGTAAATAAAAGCGAGAATAGGTTTTATTTAAATCATTCAACTTAATACACTGGGACGTATTTTGTATCCGTTTACTAGATCTTCTTGAAAAAATCGCTTCAGGTTCTTCTACCATATCTGTTTCTTCTGTAGTTATATTTTCCATAGCCTCTTCAATTCTATGTACATAATTTACATAATTTAACATTGATGGAGTAAAGATGTGAAGTTATCATTGGATATAAGGTCATCAGTACACTGACATCTTTTTGTTTCCTTTAGGGATTCATCCCCTGTTTACTCGTGCTCGCTTGAGAATCTGCGCCTAATTCCTTTCTCTTATCGCGCTCATCTCCTCGTCCTTGTTCACGAGACTGATCCCGCCCATTTCTAGACTGATTATTAGGCCTATCCCTTCTTCCGCGAGCGAATTCTTCGTCACGGTAGTTTTTATACGAACTATATCCTTGTTGCGGCCTATTCTCTGAACGATATGGAGCATCCCTATAATAATTATATCTAGGCGTCCATATTCTCTACGTCCATCATTCCTATTGTCGTATCGACGATTTTGCCAAGGTCTATCCTGGTATTCTCGATACTGATTGTTATATCTTCTGTCCCTTTGATAGTAATCCCTAATGGGTCCTGTTTTCTGATTTTCCTGCCCATATACTCAATCAGTTTGCTGCGTCCTATCCATGACGACTGCATGCACTGTCCTAGGTTCCTGACGGATGTTCTTATTTACAACAGGAGTCGCACTTGTACTTGTGTAATCCAATTTACGCAAAAGGTCCTCCATGTGAACCAAATCAGACACACCTGATGAAATGAGGTATCTACGGACTTCCACGGGCAATTGACGGGATATGGCTTCAATCAATTCTCCTTGCGTAAGAGGGGGCTGCAAAAATCTGAGTTTTGAAAGCTGCATTGCGCAGTACTCAGCGTAGCTCGTTGGTCCACTATTAGAATACTTTTTGTAGTAAATCTCTGAACGAATATTCTCCTGAACCTCCACTGACCAAAATCTCTTAATAAAGGCCTCCTCGAAACTCTCAAAATCTTCGAACGTGTAACGGAATGCTTTGAACCATAAAAGAGGGCCATCCGATAAATAACGTTCCACAATACGTAATTCTCTCTCTGGAGCAATATGATGTTCCACAAAATAATCCCGAATACTTCTCATGAACTCAATTGGGGTCATCCCATCAAGGTTGCTAAATTTTTTAGGTTTTTCATCAAAATTCCGAATTATCGTGATATTCGTGATCCATTTGACGATGTATTACCTCTGGCTTCCCCTGCAGTTTGATTGCCTGTCGAAATCTTGTACTGATCTCGACGAGATTGTCCCACTTGCAATCCTGATGGAGTATTTCCATTTATTTCCCCAGTTGATTGCAAATTTGTAAAGGTTGGATATAGATTTTGGCGAGATTGTTCCACTTGCAACTGTTCTGCCCCATTCGATCTAGTCGCTTCCTGTAAGTTTGTGTGTCCCGAAGTGTATAAATCATGACCATCCTTAGTCGAAAGTTCGAGCCTAAACCAGTTAATATCCTCCTGCCATTTAACTTTTAATTCTTTCTTTTAAAGCCTCTACGTCAATATGTTCAGCTAAATTAAACTTTTCAAGTTTTTCTCTAACATCATTTAATTCGGACGTTTTTCTTTCTCTTTCCCCTATGAACTCGATTTTGTCCTGTTCCCCCTTGGTTTCAATCTTTTTAATCCTATCCTCTAACAGAGTCCTACATTCATTAATACGTGTGATTTGGGAATCCTGATTGACATCTATTCTCTTATTAAATTCTTCTCGAACATCAGCAATATCCTTATTCAACCTAATTTCAACGTTAGCAAGTTTCAAATCCAATTCGGCTTTGACACCTGCAACACACTCTTGATTAATTTTAACAATTTCCTGCCTAAGTACACCAACATTTTCATCCATTATAGCCTTTACATCAATTTCAATGTCTGCTCTAAGAAGTGTTGTATGGTCCTTTACCTGCGTTTGTAAAGACAACATGTCCTTTCTTAGCAGAACAAAGGATTCCTGAGTTTTAATGGACTCTCTAGTAAATTGAGTTTGGACAGCATCCAAATTCTCTTTTTGCTCCTTTTTATTGGCATCAAGTCCTGACCTCATCTCTACTTGAAATTGTTTATTGTCTTTGTCTAAATCAACTAATCTGGCTTGTACATTGTCCACCTTAAATTGTACAGTATCCACCATTATCTGCATATTATTAACATCGGACTTTACCCTATCTACTGTAGATTGTACGTGACCCATGTCAGATTGTATGTTATCTACAGTAGATTGCATTTGAGCCATGTTCGATTTAACCAGACTTAGGTCGGTTTTAACCTGGCCCATGTCAGGCTGTACATTGTCTACTGTGGATTGCATTTGAGCCATGTTAGATTTAACCTGACCCATATCGGTTTTAACCTGGTCCATGTCAGACTGTACATTGTTTACTGTGGATTGCATTTGAGCCATGTTAGATTCAACCTGACCCATATCGGTTTTAAACTGGCCCATGTCAGACTGTACATTGTCTGCTGTGGATTGCATTTGAGCCATGTTAGATTTAACCTGACCCATGTCAGACTTAACATTATCTACTTTAAGTCGCACATTTCCCACGTCTAATTGCATAGTGTCAACATTTAATTGCACATTAACTACCTCGAGTTGTACAGAATCCACTGAGGTTTGTACGTTGTCTACTGTGGATTGCATTTTAGCCACGTTCAATCTAACCTGACTCACATCAACAGTAACATTGTTCACGTTTAAATGAATATTTTTAATGCCATCCTGAATCTCATCATTACTACTCCCCCTGTGGGTGGGGGTTTAGAATACACCCACGGTATCCCCTGCCTGTCGTAAGAGGCGACTAAAAGGGGCGACCTTGGCTATACTTTAAGGACTCCGCGTTGTTTTTTGAATTGAACCCCAGTGGGTGGGAGGAAGCGAATACATCCACGGTAATCCCTGCCAGTCGTAAAAGGCGACTAAAAAGGTTTCTCGGATCGGTCCCCTTTCGAGGGTTTGACAGTCAGCTCTAAAAGACATACACCCGTGCGGTATAACTCTCATTAGGTTATATCGCACTTCTTTCCGTTACTGCTTTCAGGGTCTGGCAACCAAAATTTCTATATGTGCGTGCTGTTAGGGGATGGGCCACTTACGCTTGCGACTAAGCTCGAAAGCCTGTTCCGGTCTTGGCCGCGCCGACAGGTGGGTGTGCCATGTACCCGTGCAGTAGTATCCGCCTGACTACGCAGGTCCCCGCACAGCCGAATGTCAGAGCTGTAAGATCCAGTATATGCCAAGGGGTACATGCCGATACGGCATTGTAAAACATCGGACCCCCGGGCAATGCCTTCCAAGCTAGGAGGGCCTTGCCCTGGCTGGGTAGCGCCTACTGTGACGGCCCGTGATCGGATGTCGGTGGCATTCGGGGAGGATGATCTGGCCATGGGTTCAAAAAGAAAAATCCCCAAACAGGGTGGTCCTACACCCAAGTCTTTAACATTTGATTCCCTACGGGGATCAAACCCCTGGGAACAATCTGTGCGTGATAATCTGGGTGCTAACACCCCCAAGTTTCTGGTAGCTACCAGAACAGATGGGGGCGATTTCAAGCTGGTAAAGAGTATTTTGTTTTCTCGCCACATAGAAGGTATCTATGGTGAGCTTGAGAAAGTACAAAAGATTAGGAACGGTAGCTTGTTGCTCAAGACTAGGACTGGTGAGCAAATTGAACAACTTTTGCAATGTGACCACTTCGGCGAAATACCCGTCAAAGTGGAAAAGCACACGTCCCTGAATCTGGTCCGAGGAGTTATTTTCCACCGGGATCTGATTCTGAACACTGACGAGGAGCTCAAGGAGGATATGCAGCACCGTCACGTGACTGATGTCCGGCGCATTACGCACAAGGTCAATGGTCAAATCGTGGATACTGGTACTTTCATTATTTCCTTTGAGCTTTCGGTGCTCCCGGAGAAAGTCAAGGTTACAAGTTACCGTTGTGACGTATGGCCTTATATCCCTCCACCATTGAGGTGTTATAAGTGCCAGAAGTTCGGGCACATGTTATCCAGATGCTCGAGCCCAGAAATCTGCGGAACGTGCGGTAAGGTACCACACGAAGCGGAAGAGTGCACAACACCTTATCAGTGCACTAATTGCCCTGGATTTCATTCTTCTCGGGACAGGAACTGCCCTGTCTTCCTGAGTGAGAAGAAAATCCAGGAGATCAAAACCCTGGATGGTCTCACCTACCAGGAAGCCCGCAAGAAGTACCATACCGAGATTGCTCCTTCGCCTACGATTGATTATCGAGTTATAATACCCAATTTGGTGCCGTCTACCTCATCTTTTGTACCAGCTGTGAAACCTGCAACTGAGTTTCCTGTTCCAAAACCAGCACCTATGATTATAACGAAAAGCCCGAAGGTGACTTCAACTCCACTTTCGGCCGCCACGAAGGCTGTGCGAGCGAAGGCTGCTCCGCCCGCACAGCAGGGGAGGAAGTTGAAGACTTCGTCCCCACCCAAACGGTCGGCGAAAGCCGCGCCGACGCCGGCGGAGGCGGCATCGTCGACCAGGGTCAGGAATTCGGCTCCTGACCCATCTGTATATCTTAAAGAGGCGGGGAAGAAGGGACCCCGCACTACTCATTCCCTTTCTCCAAAAAAGGGGAAGCCATCCGCCCCACCACCTGCGGATGCTTCTGCGCCTGGGTACGTTTCGGTCCCCAGATCTGCGTTCTCCCCACGGAGATCCCCCGGCCGCCGAACTGCGTCTAGGAAATCTTCCACCGAGTCGATTCACTCCATGACCTCGCCTGAGGACATGGAGATTATAGTCGACGTAGTGGCCGATGATCCTCCAGAGGCTAAGTTGTAGCTTGCTGCTCCAACTTATTCCCTAGTTTATAAGTTCACACAATGGCACTGTTACAGTGGAATTGTAACAGTTATGACAGGCATTTGACAGAGCTCCGTCAGCTTATTGCACAATACGCAGCGAGTATAGTCTGCCTACAGGAAACAAACCTCAGACCTGATCACGAGACTGTTCTGAGAGGTTGCCGACTATACTCTAAAGAGCGACAAGACGCCGCCTGGGCTTCCGGGGGCGTTTGTACCTTCGTTCGCTCTGACTGCTATAGTGAGGAGTTTCCACTCGCCACTCCTCTGGAAGCTATTGCAGTTCGCGTTTCCTTGCCTGCTATGACAACTGTTTGTAACGTGTACCTTCCACCGAACCAGCCCCTTGATATTAATGACGTCTTTGATCTTGTTGATCAACTTCCAGTCCCTTTCCTTATCGTGGGTGATTTCAACTCGCATCACCCCCAATGGGGATCACCATCTTCCTGCCCAAGAGGAAGGGACGTGGAGGGCTTAATTCAGGGGTTGGATTTATCCCTATTTAATACAGGGGAAGCTACACATTTTAGCTTAGCGCACGGCACGTACCCACACATTGACTTGAGTGTGTGTAGCCGTGCACTGGTCCCCCTATTTGGTTGGTATGTACACGACGACCTCTGTGACAGTGACCATTTCCCGATCGTTCTTACACTTCTGAACCAGAAGTCCGTGTCGTTCCCCAGTCGTTGGGTACTTAAACGGGCCAATTGGCCATCATTTACAGAACGCGCTGTATTTGATGATCTGGGATGCCGGAGCATCGATGACGAGGTACAGCACATCACTGACGTGCTTCTTGCTGCCGCCGAGGAATCTATTCCATCCTTTTCTGGGACTCCTCGTCGCAAACTCGTCCCTTGGTGGACAGAGGATATTGCAGTGGCAATAAGAGACCGTCGTCGAGCTCATAAGCACTACCGTCGGCGTCCAACCATGGCCAATTTGGTGGCGTTTAAGAAATTTCGTGCCAAGGCACGGATTCTTATTCGCCAGAGTAAGAAACAATTCTGGGAACGGTATGTGTCTTCTATTACGGCACATACTCCCTCCTCTCAAGTGTGGACTAAACTACGATGCATTTCGGGAATTCAGACATCTTCTACTGTACCAGGAATTTCCATTGATAATGAATTGGTTACAAATCCTTATCGCGTTGCAAACCATCTCGCCTCGTATTTTGCGGATATATCCGGTTCCGATAACTATGACCCTGCCTTCGTGGCCCTGAAGCGCGAAGCCGAACGTTTCCAGCTTAGTTTTGCTTCCCGCGCTTCGGAGGAGTACAACGTGCCCTTTACGGAGTGGGAACTCCGCGGAGCGCTGGCGCTCTGCAGGGACACATCTCCCAGCCCGGATAATATTCACAACCAGAAGCTTAAGCACCTTAACGATGAGAGCATTCGTTATTTGTTCAGGGTGTTGAACCGAATCTGGTTGGAAGGTGTGTTTCCAGCGCAATGGCAGGAAGGTATCATTATACCTATCCTTAAGCCCGATAAGGATCCCAATTTGACAGGGAGTTACAGACCTATTTGTCTCACTAACGGTCTGTGCAAGCTATTTGAGAGGATGGTCAATCGGAGCCTGATGTGGGTCCTGGAGAAACGAAAAAGGAAGGAAGGAAGCTTGTAGTTTAACGCGACCGTTAATCATGCAATCATGAGCAACGGGACCTCCTTTTACGTGGAATCCGAACCACAGGACATGGCATTTCACTTCGAAAATCTCACATGCATTGACCGGGAATCCAACCCGGACCGCCTTGGAGAGAGGCATACAACTAGACCGCTGAGCCACCACGCCCGCACTGGAGAAACGGGGATTCCTGTCTGAATACCAGTGTGGTTTCAGGGCGTCTCGGTGTACCAACGACCATCTGGTAAGCCTGGAGACCGCTATACAGTACGCTTTTCTCCGGAGACAGCACCTAGTCGCTGTTTTCTTTGACCTCGAGAAGGCCTATGACACCACTTGGCGTTACGGCATCCTCTCTACCCTGCATCAATGGAAATTCCGAGATAACTTGCCGGTTTTTATTGCGAATTTTCTGTCCCTTCGCCTGTTCCGTGTCCGAATAGGGGGGACATATTCGCAATATCATATACAGGAAAACTGAGTCCCACAGGGATCGGTGCTTAGCGTAACATTATTTGCGATTGCCATAAATGGTATAGTCGCTGCTGCTTGTCCAGCAGTGGTACCGTCGCTATATGTAGACGACATCGCTGTACATTATAGTGCGCAAAATATGGCGGTCGCTGAACGACAGCTACAACAAGCTTTCGGAGAATGGAACGCTGGACACTAGAGCATGGCTTTCGATTCTCAACCGCTAAGTCCTCGGTTGTCCATTTCTGCCGAAAGCGCACTCTCCATCCTGATCCTGAGCTTTATCTGGGCAATGTAGCTTTGCCTGCTGTTGCTGCGTACCGGTTCCTTGGGCTCCTTTTCGATCAGAAATTGACGTGGGAGCCACACGTGCGGTGTTGAAAACTGCCTGTGCTAAGAAACTCAACATGTTGCGGTTTCTTAGCGGCACATCATGGGGGGCGGACCGCGCTGTGCTCCTACTTTTTATAAGGCACTGATTTTATCTCGGTTAGATTATGGCAGTGTAGCATATGGTTCGGCCCGTAAGTCAGTGCTTGTTAAACTGGACAGTGTCCACCACGGTGGTGTGAGGCTGGCGACGGTTGCCTTTCAGACGAGCCCAGTCGTCAGCTTGCTCGCCGAGGCTGGCGTACCTCCTTTATACCTGAGGCGCCAACAAGTACTGCTGACCTATGCTGCAACTATTCGATAGATGCCACTTCATCCAAGCTATCCCCGTTTGTTTTCCAATCCGAATCGCCGGCTGTATGATGCGCTCGCCGGGATTCGCCTTGATGACTTATACCGTCAGTGCCGATTTCCTTCTGTCTCCTGTATCGTCCGAGTACCTAGCAAGGCCCCTCCGTGGATGGTCTCTCGCCCTGATATCATCCTGGATCTGCACACCGGCCCCAAGTTGGACACGGTCTCCTCCGTCCATCGGAGGCTGTTCCAGTCCGTGGTGAGCCGGTATCCGGGATCAGAGCTTCTATTCACGGACTGTTCAAGGGTAAACAAGAAAGTAGGCTGTGCATTTGTGGTTGAGGATCGTCGGTTTCTATTTTCACTTCCCGAGGCCTGTGGCGTGTACACAGCGGAGCTCTATGCCATCTTAGAGGCTCTGCGGTACACGTTAACAGACGATCACCAGCACTTTCTTGTGTGTACTGACTCTCTGAGTGCGCTGCAAGCGATCGATGTGTGTTTCCCGAAGCACCCGTTGGTCCAGCGTGTGCACGACCTGCTCGTCAGTTCGCGTAACGCTGGAACCGGGGTGACCTTTGTGTGGCTTCCTAGCCACATGGGTATTGCGGGAAACGAGCTTGCTGATCAGCCTGCGAGAGAGGCAGTCGCACTGCCCTCGCTACCGTATAAGGTGCCTGCTAGTGATGTGCACTCTCAGTTGCGGCATTCGATCCTGTCGCATTGGGAGGAAGCATGGCGTGCCACCCCTCCACCCAACAAACTGGGAGGCATCAAGGAGACAACGAAGGTGTGGAAATCTTCCTTCCGATCTCTCCGGAAGGAAGCTGTGGTACTCTGTCGACTCCGGATCGGCCATGGGATTGCTACGCACTCCCACTTGCTAAAGAGAGAAGATCCCCTTGTGTGTCCTTGCGGCGCCCACCTAACCGTGGCGCACCTTCTCTTGGAGTGTGTGGATCTGGCCGATCTGCGAAGGACTCTTAAACTGCCTAATACCCTCTCCCTTATTCTCCGTGATGACGAGCCGTCAGCTGACCTCGTCATCCGGTTCATGAGGGAGAGTGGTTACTTTTTTAAGTTTTAATGTTTAGTTACGACTTTTAATTCAGGTTAAACCTTTTTTTTATGTTTTTTATTGTGTTCATCTATTTTATTGTTTACTATGCCTTATTTGTTTTCTCCTTTTTACCTTCCGCCTTTTTTTAATTTATTCAAATAAGGCATCATTTTTGGGGCTCACTGTCTGTTTTATAACCACCTTTTTCGTTTCATCCATGGCAGTGAGTTGTTTTTATCTACATCCTTTCATTTCAGGCCATTTCATTTCATTAGCGGCCGATAACCATGATGTTAGGCCCCTTAAAACAACAATTATCACCATCATCACATCATCATTACTTGCCTCAACATTATTTACTTTCGATTCTACTCGTTTAGAACTGTCTTGAACACCTTTAAGGGTAGTTTACATCAGATCTAATTCACCCTTAATGCTTTTGGATACACTCTCTTTAATGAGTTCCTTATTGCTTTCCTGCAGTTTTTCAAAACTGGATTTGTTAAACGTTTTGATACCTTCCAAATCCCGATTTAAGTTGTCTATAGCCTCACGGACGAATTTAAGCATATTGTGGACATCTGCCACAGTCATCACCTCAGGCGGTGATGTCATTGTACAAAAATATGAAATACAAAGAGATAACAAGAACACAGTATTACAGAGCAGAGTATAGACATTGTGAAGTAACCAGATTGCCAATACCTGAAATTTTCAATCGTTTAGCTTTACCTTAAATTATCTTATATCTAATTAACCCTATCGAAGCATGTTCCAAAAATATCCAGAAATCCCAGACGATCGCCACAACTCATAATAATCACAGGAATGACCCTAGTGATAAATGACCTAGTTTGAAATTAAAGAATTTACCATTACTACGATGCAAAAATGATCGTAAGCCGGTCAAAAAAAAACACTTAAATGAAGTTCCACCATGGACCCCATTAAGTGTTTAACTCGACTGGACACGTGAATAAAGATTCCTGTGCATACCTCCATTACTTTGTTACAAGTCTCTAGTGAATTTAACAAAACATGTGGCATTACCTAACATCAAAATTTTCACTAGTGGCTGCAATACTACACAAATTATGTAGATCGGGTACGCTCGTAATTGCTTCATTCATCACAGTGAAATCCCAACATTCATGGCTAAATATTGGTTTGCCATTATGTCCAGAATGCTCATCCAACGTGTTCAAAACTGATCGTTGCGAAGGTATCTGAAAATGGTGCTGTTAGACAGAATCAAACCCTACACCTAAATGTCACTCCAGCTAGACACGATTTCTCAATTCGAAGCCCAAAACGTTAGCGCCAAATCTGATGTACCCTTTTATAACTTACCAAGACCTGTTGAATCCCTCGAGGAACACTGGATCGTAGGATCTGAAACTGCCCTGCTGAAAACACCCTCCAGATCCCACCAACAGGAGAAGGAAGTACAAAGGAGCACATCAATAAACCTAAATTGTGCAAAGACAAACCAAAATGCAAACAAGGGAAACTAGCTCAGGTCAAAACGTGACACGAGACGCACACGAGACACAACTAATCTCAGAGAGTAGTGAGGAAATTTAAGAAAAGAAAAGGAAACACATTGATCTCCCCGGCACAATTTATGTAGTTATTATGAATTATGACTCTCGGATTGAACTGCTGTAAAATAAAATATTTATTCAGTAAAAATGTTACTGAAAGAATCCCTCACCTGAATATAATACAATAATGTACACGTATATACATATATAATGTTTCTTAATGAAACAAGGTCCAATGGCAACATTCACCATCACTACACCTTCTTATTTGGTTAAATTGTACAAAAAGGAATCGCCACCGAGGATGCAGTTGAGCCAAGAGAAGGAGCTCAGTTAAGTATAAATATGTCCGCACCGTGTCAAACGAAAATGCAAAATTTGAAAAAGATAACCGAGAAATGGCTGTACTTAAAAAGATCTCTCGAAAATCGCCACAGGTCTAATTAAATTTCATAGATATGAAATTTGAAGTAGACCTAAAGTTAAATCACAGTAAATATCCTAGAGATACTATCTCCAATTGATTTGAAAACAAAATGTCACAGACGTCACTTGATGACGTATTCTAACAAGACGAAAATTAAGTACAACAAGAACCACCACTAAACTCCAACCAATCCTATTTATAGGATAAAACAACATGACGAAACATTTCACAAACTTTAGTTACACATCAACCACCACTTGTCAGTCACACAGTATTTCTATCGACTTCATTTTATAAGTTTCACAATCATAATCACAGTGATCCAAAAAACCTTCTCCAGCTTAACAATATATCACGTGGTTCCAATAGTCCACGAGCTCAATTTCACAATCAATTTTACTTCACTAATAACATTAATATTACAGTTGATTAACGAGAGAAATCTTTTATATCAGTATTTTTCAAGGATCAAATTCCTTAATGGCTTAGCAAAAATACAATTTCGAAAAACACCAAGGTTTAAACATACATCCTTGAGTTCGGAATCAAATAATCTTTTAGAGTAAATGTCAATCAAAAACCCATCACGAAACCATGATGCTGAAGTACATTATAACGTCAAACGATTTAAATGTGAAGGAAAAATTTACTTGCAGGGAATTACAGTAACACGACCATAACGGTGCAAAAATTTGATAAAATAATCATAATACTAAAACGCAAATCTTCTTCCTATATGGTGGTCTTCCCAACGATTGAAAATGTCAGAAAATTACGACGAACGGAAAAACTGACGCAGAAGCAAGAAAGAAATACTAAATCCCAACAAGACATGGATAAACTAGTTCGTCAAAGGAACTCAAAAAGAAAAATCTGGGATCAAGAAAGACAATGATTTATCTGACTTAAAACACCGTCATCAAATAAACTAATTACACAAACTAATTGGCAACTGGATACAACAAAAGAAAATGCTCGACTACTACCAAAGATTGTCAGATTTATACCTGAATTTCAGATGATGGAGGGGCGTCATTCGGAACATAATATCCCGAGTCCGTCTTCCAGAAGAATTCTGGCCTTGAGTGTAGTGACTCAACATCCTGGCGTCGAACCCAGATTCATGTCTCCCTATGACCACACCCCGGGTGGAACTATGCATCAGATCCGGTATATTCTAGAAGTTCCCACACGAATGTTGTAGACATCATTCTTCATTGACAATCTTGATATGATAGCATAGAAGTAACTTCAAATTGCTTCCGCGGTTTACGCTTGTCTCATCCATGACTCTGAGTGAGTTACAGTTCATGGCGAAGGTATTCAGAAAATGCTCTAAAAACATATCTGGCTAGATGTACTCCACAATTACTTCACTATGTCAGAACTCCACTCGATTATACTGTGCTCCTGTATAACATTTTAAGCGTTCATTGTCGTGGAGCGCGAGCACCTAAGTCTTGTTCCTATCGTCGACCGCTTAGAATGCATGTTAGACTGTGGATAAAGATCAAGCAGGTTTAATTTCACCAGTTCACTCCAGTCCTGTTTTCATGGCGAGATGCCTGAATAGGATATCAGTAGATCCAAATCGAAACAAGAATAAAGTTTAAACAAACTTAAAGAAGGTTTGAACCATACAGAGACCCACTCGAGTGCGTATAACGAACTTCACGTACTGTGCTATAATGTGGTCACGCCAATCCACGCGAAGCAAATTCCGCCTACATCAACTTACGAATCACACTCAGCAAGCATCGCACACACTGCGGTCCCGCTCTGGAAAGCAAGCCAGCAAGAACAAGAATGTCTCTCACAGACCTCCCCGGACAACTCACCCCTCCGCCAGCTACTGACGTCACTCGACCTCGAGTCTACCCACAGTCACATGGTCCGATCAGGGCAAGAGAGGGCAATGGCCCCTGCGTTACGTCACATCAGATGTTGTAAACACAGCCCGCTCTGGTACACAAAATAACACCGCGCCATGTAGCGTTCTCTCAGACATCCATGATATCGGAAAAACAAAAACGGTCAAAGTACCATATCCCCTCCATGGAAGTAAGCGATCTGAATTAGAGCCCTTGATCACTAACCTGGCATCCCGAGCCGGAGTTTGCGTGTGGTAGGGTGGCCAGTTCCTTTCCACTCCTTCTCCTGCCATAGCATCCGGCAGGTTCCCGTTTGCATCACGAGGATGGGAGACCCCGTACCAGACCATACCAAGACTTTTAAATTCTGGGCAGAGCCGGGGATCGAACCCGGTACCTTGGGGGTGACTGCCAAAAATGCTAGCCACTGCACCACAAGGTGGTCACAAGGTAATATATCCATGTCAAAAGATAATTAGAACAAGGAAATAAGAATAATCAAGCAAATAGCTAGGGAAAATAATTTTCCACCCAGCAAAATAGATCAAATTGTAGCGAGGCACAGAAATAAAACAACGCAAAAGCCAGACAATAATGAGAACAAATTCGCGCGTTTGATTACGTGACAATTACATATAAAATTACCAATTTATTCAAGAAACTGAAACACTCTCCCCTCCTCGCTGGAGTTGATTTAACTTTAATTACCCTCATTACTACAAACCTACAGAATTTACTGCCTTTAAATACAGGCCACAAGTGATTTTAACATTACTCCCGACTTTGAATGGGCGCCAAGGTTGACCATATGGGTCTTCCTGAATAAAATAGGATAAAATACGGTACATAACTGTTGCCCCGACTATGAAACTCATTATCCCAGGTGTAGGGCATTTGGCATGCGTTTGCTGATGTACCAGGTTCATGCAAGACAGGAATATAAACACACATGAATTTCAAAGAGATAATCTATTGGCTGTACTATAGGCTACACATATATACATAATATACAACACAAAATACCCTTCATACATTCGTGATTTATACAGTACCTTGCCACTGAATTTAGGCTCTGAGAGCAGGAAAACACTCACGGCCATATCAGACCCAGGCATAACAGCCACCTACGTATATACACTGTACCGTCCGTACACAAAATATCTACACACGTTAGACTGGTTTACTCTACTTTCTTTCTTCTCGAACTGCACGTTCACGTCTCCATTCTCTCATGACTTCAATGAAATGTTTACGACTGATCATCCTTTTAGGCGTGGTAAGTTATTACCGAGAGCCCATGGTATGGATGGACCCATGAAATGCACGTAGCCTCCAATAGCCCGTAAGAGCTCAGTGGATAGCTAAACATTATTCACTGCTCGTTCGTATTACGATACCATGATCAAGTAATAACGACACTAAATGCAAGTAGACAACGGACTTTCGCTGTAAAAGCAAAAAGACGATCTCTAACTGTTCGTTACGGAAACCATGTCACGTAAAACGACCCTGGGCGTTAGTAGATCAGTGTTCTGCCGATAAAGCAATAAGACGACCTCGGAACACCAGACACCCCATTGTATGCACAGGCGCAGGGCTACATAACCCCAATGTTTCTGCCGGAACTAATTCGCGCGTGGCCCGCTCCTAGCGGAACATCCGTGTCAACACATGAACATCAGACAGTCAAAATCCACACTGACGTCACACAGTAGTTTTTCACGCGCCAGTTCATCACAGTTCATGCTATTAATAGCCTAGGTATTCCCACACAAGTCGAATTACTGCCTGTCTTTTCCGGGTATGTAACAAATCCAGCACTCGAAAATACCAATTCATTGTACCTTTATAGTACAGCCACGAATCTAACATTTAACATTACTAGCTCAAAATAAAGCCATTAACCCCAAACCAAAATGAAATAATGCTTCTACTTAAAACAGTCTTATATCCTTATTCCCAAAACGTAATAAATCGCAAAACCCCGTATTTTATAATATCAAATATCCAAAAACAGATAATTAATAAACAGTAATCCTAGTTGGTGCGGACCATCCAAAGATGAATCCGTCCACAAAAACACACACAGGCACAATAAAAATCCCCTCTGCCACCCCACGTTAACCCAATATAATAAGATACGAATAAAATACCCCAAACTAACTGCACCAGGCAGAAAACCCGAGGGTGAGCTACTGTAACTGAATAAATTCCGTTACAGACGCCTCCACAAGGATCAATCTCTAAACTACAAGGCTATAGATTTTTCCTTGTCCCTCACACAAATACACTAGAACTCCTGTCTTGTCATCGTGAGCAAGATCTCTAGGTGACATATAGCTTGAGGTAAGCAACGTTATATGTACTTAGGACCTTGTCATCGTTGGTAATCAAGCTGTAGGCACATGCACCTACCCTGCGGTCTATAGAAAATGGACCGAAATGAAAAACCTCAAGAATGCAACTCTGCTCTACCGACAGCAGATGCTCAGCTCGCAACAACACCAGATCACCTACCTTAATTTTTACCCCCTCCCTTTCCTGCTGTTTCAAAAGTATCTTACCTACTACTACAATAAATCTCAATTTATTTAATCACTTAGGGTACAGCTTTCCCTGTTGAAAATCCCAAAATCCTGCAACACAAACAAAAAGAAATCCTTCCTGCAAACTACTGACTGCCACGCCCTCCAAACATAACCTAATGGTACCATACCACATGGTCACCACCACCAGAAGACTACCGGTAACAGACTGACTGTTACTAATCTCAAATATAACCTCATACAGCATCTGACCAATCACCTCAACAACACACTCCATGTAAGAATGAGCTATAGGGTACCTAGGACCGCTCAAGCTAGACCTATTTGCGATGTCAAAACTCTGCCCGTAGCCGTGAGTACATCCAGGTTTCTCCGAGAACACCTCCCTGTGTTCCCTCAGAACGTCAAGCAACTCCGACTTCTGACCCTCGTCCAACATGGTGTCTTTAACAACCGCCTCAAACTCATCAACAGTGTGACCAACGTCACTCGACTCACGATCATCTCTCATGACCAAATTACACACAGGAAAAGGACTGGACACCATGCCGACAACTAACTCTTCCTCCTCAGAAACCTCCTTACTGACCTGAATGCATCCAGCGACACTAACAGAATCTCTACCATCAACCTGATAATCTAACCTAACCCAATCCTGTTGCTCACCCCACTTGAACTTCACTTGCGCCTTGCTGTAATCTAACTTACAGCTCTGGTCCCCTAGCCAATCGGATCCTAAGATGACTTTGTGCACTAAATTAGGCACAACTAACAGCACATGATTTTTACTCCACCCGTTGATCCTAATGGGTGTACAAACCTGAGTCCTAATCCTCTGCGACATAGTACCTACAGCTGACACAATGTGCACATTTGAAATAGGGATATGTTCCATGTGTATCTCATTCAATTTTACTTCATCGTAGAACTCCCTACTCACACAACTGCACATACTGCCTGAATCGAGTAACGTCTCGACTTCCTGGCCCCAAATCTCTACCTTGATGACAGGATGGACAAACATGTGCTCGCTTCCCTCCTTTTCTACACCTAATTCCTCCTCCAATAAGTCCTCTTTGACATCCAAATTATATCTTACCACCATAGCGTGAGCAGGAATGCTATGCAAGGACTCTCCCCCTTCCCTATTTAGTGAGTCCCGTCGGAGTTTAAACCTCCTGGCCTATTGTTCCTCTCAACTTGCCTTTTATTACCACGCCCCCTATTTCCCTGCTCTACCTCACGTGGTCCGTTCCCTGATTGATTGTTTTCCCTGTACCCCTGATTCTCATTCCTATTTCTTCCTCTACCTTGATTCCAGTTCCTCTCTCTCCCTTGATTATAATTTCCTTCCCTTTGATTGCCCCCATTGAAATTTCCTTCCCTCTGGTTACCCATATTTCCCTGACGTTGCCTACCTTTTTTTTCTCAAGGTACCTAACCTCCCAAGTGACCTCTCTATGTCTGTAATAGCGACTATATCCTGCACGCACACTGCAGTCCTAATGTCATCAGAGAAATTACATACTAACTTCGTAACAAGATTTTCACTCCCTCCTAGTTCCAAATGTTGACCACGTAGAATTCTACCTACAGTATCTTCCTCCATACTAGTCACTATCTCGCTAACCTGGCTGATATTTTCATCTACTTTCTTCATACTATTCCCTAGCAAACTAATCTCGACTCGCTCATCCATCTTCACTACCTCACCACTCTCCTCACTAACTTCAGCACTCACAAGCATCTCCACTCTCCCCACTAACTACAGCACTCTCATACATAGTAAAAAGAAGTTTCTATTGAAAAGTGGACGTTATCTTTGTGAATCTTGAACTCAATACGGGAAAAATTAAGTAGATCATGGCCAAGGTCATGGACATGCATAAGCTTCATCTTGCCACGACTTTGGCATAGGCCCATTGAGATGATAAACTTGTATGGTCACATGATGAGGATGGAAGAGGAGAGAGTACCAAAGCTTTTTCCGAAAAGATGACAGGGAAGAGACCACGAGGAAGACCCAGAAAGAGATGGACGGATACATTCTGGGAGTGTATAAAGAAGAGGGGAAGAAGACCTGAAGATGTACTTTATAAAGGAGAGGAATGGTGGAGAGACAGGCAACGATGGAGGTCTTTAATTCACAACCCGACCCAGGAAGCTGCAAACGGGAAATGAAGATGATGAAACTTGTATTTCTAAGGTCTAGATGGCACCTGTCCTCACCCTAAATGTATGTTTATGTTCGACGATGTCGAAATGTAAATATTTTATGTCAGAAAACTGTATCATAATGAGGGTCATTATAGTACTATTCTTCATTATGAAACAGTTTCTCCACCCAATCAGATCTCATTCGTTGACCAGTTAGGTAAGGATAACTTCGCGCATGAGCTCAAAATCCAACATATCGGACATGAGTTGAAGAATAGGTGCAAGGCCTACATTGCAGTAAGCACGTTGGTTATCCGTAGAGTTCTTTCCTGTCGAAAGTTTCGACGTAGTCTCGGAAGTCCACAGGCCTGAGAATTGGCAACAACTGGTTGACAAGTAGACAATGGTCGTAATCGTGAAGAGGCAGGAAATTACAGCTGTCATTGTTCTATTAGACTGTGGTGTGTGAGTGTGTCTGGTAGCAGTTGCATTGTTTATTAGTTCTAGTTCATTGTTTCAGTAGACTGTGATGTGTGAGGGTGCATGTGAGTGTGCCTGGTGACAGACTGTTTTAGTGGTAGTATTTGTTGTTGGTGGAACTTAAGTATTATTTTTCGTTAGTAGAACTTTGGTATTTAATTGTTAGTACGGTAGAAGGTTAGTATTTTTGTTTAGTAGAACTGCTCTTTACTTATTCTGAAAGGGAGTAGCAGCCTTTCAGAATAAATCAATTCTTTACTAGTCTTATAGACGGTTAAGATATTGATAATATAAGCCAAATAATGGCTACACTGCGTCCTGCTGCACGGCTGAAAGCAACGGGAAACTACAGCCGTATGCTATTCCCGAGGATATGCACCTCTCTATGCATAATTACATGTGATGATGGCCTCCTCCCTTGTAAAATTTCAATCCGGAGGTAAACTAGTCCCCCGTTCGGATCTCCGGGTGGGGACTACTCGAGAGGGGGTTAACATCACAGAAGTGACAAAGAGGAATCTGACATTCTACGGATCGGAGGGTGGAATGTTAGAAGTCTGCTAGGAAGTGGAAGGTTAGAAAACTTAGAAAGGGAAATGGATAGGTTGAGGTTGGATTTGGTTGGGATTAGTGAAATGCGCTGGCAGGAAGAACAGGACTTTTGGTCAGGAGACTATAGGGTCATTAGCACTAAATCAAACAATGGCCAAGCAGGGGTTGGCCTCATATTGAGTAGGAAACTTGGACAGCGGGTGGAATATTATGAACAATATAGTGAACGGATTATTGTAGCAAAAATCAATACTAAACCTACCTGCACCACAGTGGTACAAGTCTATATGCCTACCAGTCAAGCTGATGATGAGGATGTTGAAAAGGTCTACGAAGAAATAGACGAAATTCTGAGGTATATCAAGGGTGATGAAAATGTTATAGTAATGGGAGATTGGAATGCTGTGGTAGAAAAAGAGAGAGAAGGGAAAATAGTAGGAGATTTCGGATTAGGTGAAAGGAATGATCGAGGAACCAGGCTGGTAGAATTCTGCACCGAGCATGAGTTGGTCATAGCTAACACCTTATTCAATAACCACAATAGAAGAATATACACATGGATGAGACCAGGAGATACAGGGCGTTACCAAATCGACTTCATTACGGTCAAGCAGAGGTTTCGAAACCAGATTTTGGATTGTAAAGCATATCCTGGTGCTGACATAAACTCTGACCACAATCTGGTCGTAATGAAATGCAGATTAAAGTTGAAGAAACTGAAGAAAAGTCAAAAGCCAAAAAGGTGGGCAATAGACAGACTGAAAGAGAAGGATGTAAACGAAAGATTCAAGAAGAGTATAAAGGAAGGACTAATGAAAAACCCTAAACAAACTTCAATTGCAGACGAATGGGCACTTTTGAAGAATGAAATAACAAAATCCGCAGAAGAAAACATTGGTAGGAAAGAAAGAATAGGTAGAAAACCGTGGATCACTCAGGATATACTAGAATTGATGGATGAAAGGCGGAAACACAAGAATGTAAGAGATGAGAAGGGGAAATCAGAATACAGACGTCTGAGAAATGAGGTTAACAAGAAGTGCAAGGAAGCGAAAGAAGAATGGTTTGAAAGAGAAATGTGCAGGTATAGAAAATTGTCTGAAATTAGGTAAAGTAGACACAGCTTATCGAAGGATTAAGAATACTTTTGGGGAAAAGAAGACTAAGTGCTGTAATATTAAGGACACAAATGGAAAGCCTCTAACAGATAGGGAAGAAAAGGTTGAGAGATGGAAAGCTTACATAGAGAGTTTGTATAAGGGAAAGGAGATTGAGAATCATGTAATGGAAAGGGAGGAGGAAATTGATGAGGATGCGAAGGGAGATTTAATATCGAGATCAGAATTTGATAGAGCTTTGGAAGACTTAAGCCGGAACAAAGCACCAGGCATAGATGATATACCGATTGAGTTGCTACGCTGCATAGGAGATGAAGGTCTGATCAGGTTATTTCACTTGGTGTGTAGGATTTATGAGACAGGTGAGGTACCCCCTGATTTCAAGAAGAATGTAATCATCCCTATACCAAAGAAAGTGGGAGCTGACAGATGTGAAGATTACCGTACAATCAGCTTGATTACTCATGCTTCAAAGATCCTGTCTAGGATAATTTACAAGAGGATTGAAAGCCAGATAGAAACGGAGTTGGGTGAAGACCAGTTTGGTTTCAGGAGAAATGTAGGAACAAGGGAAGCTGTACTAAGTCTTAGGCTGATTTTGGAAGGTAGAATAAGGAAAGATAAGAGAACGTTCATGGCTTTTGTAGACTTAGAAAAGGCTTTTGATAACGTTGATTGGACTAAATTGTTTGACATTTTGAAATCGATTGGAATAAAGTACAGGGATAGGAGGGTGATATACAAACTATACAGAAACCAGACAGCAGTCATTAGAGTTGAAGGACATGAGAGAGAAGCTGGTATTCAGAAAAGTGTAAGGCAAGGCTGCAACTTATCACCCATACTTTTCAATCTTTACATTGAACAAGCAATGAAGGAAATTAGAGAAAAATTTAAAGTGGGAGTGAAGATTCAAGGAGAAATAATTTCAACTCTGAGATTTGCTGATGACATAGTCATGAAAATTAATAAATGTAAAACAAGAATACTGGAATGCAGCCGAAATAAATCAGAAACCTCTATGGAGATCAAATTGACAGGTGAAAAGCTGAAGGAAGTAGAAGACTTCTGTTACTTAGGAAGTAGAATAACCAGTGATGGACGAAGCAAAGAGGATATAAAAAGTAGGTTGGCTCAGGCAAAGAAAGCTTTTCTACAAAAAAGGAATCTGCTGACATCGAATATAGATTTAGGTATTAGGAAGTCATTTTTGAAAGCCTTTGTCTGGAGCGTGGCACTTTATGGAAGTGAAACTTGGACTATTGGTGCAGCAGAAAAGAGGAGAATAGAAGCATTTGAAATGTGGTGTTACAGGAGAATGATGAAGATCAGATGGGTAGATAGGGTTACAAACATAGAGGTATTAAGACGAGTGGGAGAGGAGAGATGTTTCTGGCGACTGCTAATGAAGAGAAGAGATAGGTTGGTAGGACACATACTAAGACACCCAGGAATAGCAAGCTTAGTTATGGAAGGAAGGGTCGAGGGCAAGAACTGTAGGGGTAGACCAAGGTTAGAATATGTTAAACAGATTGCCTCGGATGTAGGGTGTGGTAGCTATGTAGAGATGAAACGATTAGCTCAGGACAGGGAGGCATGGAGAGCTGGATCAAACCAGTCAAAAGACTGAAGACTCAAACAACAACAACAAAGAGATATATGGCCCACTTCGTTCTTCATCAGGTACACTTTTTTTTAGCGTATGGCTTTTAGTGCCGGGAGTGTCCGAGGACATGTTCGGATCGCCAGTTTTGTAGCTGCTTCGAGACGGACACCCAATGGGTGAGCTACAAGTACCGTTGGGAAGGGAAGTGACGAGGATTTGGAAGGTAGCGGCTGTGGCCTATAGTTAGGGACCAACCCCGGCATTTGCCTGGAAGGAAGATGGGAAACCACAGAAGACCATCTTCAAGGTTGCCGGCGGGGGGATTCGAACCTCCTCGCCTCCCGGATGTGAGAGACTGCCATCAGTCATGCCGTAACCACCACGGCTAACTCACCCGGTATCAGGTACACTTAAGAGTGCTGACAACTCTGCCACTCTTACTGACAGCCATGATATCTTAGAATGTTGGAAGGGACATTTCTCCATCCTTCTAAATCGTCCTTCAACAGCTGCTGAAGGCTTCCTTCGTTATGTGCCGAAATATCCTAAACAACCATGGATGGCTTCTTACACGGAATTCAGTGTAGCTCTCAATCAACTGAAACCAAGAAAGGCACCTGGCCCAGATAGCATCCCCCTGGAATTAATTCAAGCTGGAGGTCAGTCCCTCAAAACGCGGATTTTCACTCTTATTCTCAAAATTTGGGAATTAGGAGAAGTACCTGGTGACCTAAAGAACGCCACTATCATCACAATCTTCAAGAAAGGTGATCGTAGTGTTTGTGGCAGCTATCGCGGTATATCGCTACTATCTACTGTGAGTAAAATTCTCGCCAGAATTTTACTTAACCGCCTTCAGTTTATCTCAGGAAAGATCCTCCCCGAGTCCCAGTGCGGATTTCGATCTTCCAGAAGCACAACTGACTTGATTTTCTGCTTAAGACAACTACAAGAAAATGTAGTGGGCAACAGAATCCACTCTTCTTCGTCTTTTATGATCTGGAAAAGGCCTTTGACTCAGTTCCAAGATCTGCTATGTGGGCGGTACTACAACGCTTTGGCTGTCCTCGACGCTTTGTTGATCTAATCCAAGCTCTCCATGATGGCATGACCGGTCAGGTTTGTCAGCAAAATAAGATCTCTGGCGAATTTCCTATCACTCATGGACTGAAACAAGGCTGCGTACTTGCTCCAACACTGTTTGCATTGTATTTGGCTGCAATGCTCTATAAATCGCCCACAAACATCCCAGGTGTAGAGGTCAGGTACCGTTTTGATGGAGAGCTCTTCAAATTAGCTCGATTTCACTCCAAGAAGCTAACTCAGGTTACGAAGATAACCAATATGTTATATGCAGATGATGCGTCATTGCCTACACTCACGCCAGTGGAGTTGCAACAGACTGTTAATTGCTACAAGAATGCATGTGATCGTTTTGGTCTCACCATTAATGTTCAGAAGACCAAGGTTCTGGCACACCCTTCACCAGGCACTTCCCTTCCACACTTCAACATTTCTATCTCAGATACTCCATTGGAGCAGGTAGACCACTTCTCGTTTCTGGGCAGTCTGCTATCTGTACACGGCAATTGTGGGCAGGATGTTGAGAAGAGAATCGGTGCTGCCCATGCGGCATTTTGGAGACTATCGCACCGGGTCTTCTTGAATAAAGATCTGACCGTGAAGACGAAGCTCATGTTGTACCAAGCTGTTGTCATCTCAACATTGTTGTATGGCTGTGAAACCTGGACCCTTTATCGACATGACTTTCGAAAGCTTGAGTGCTTCCATCAAGAGAAACTTCGATCCATCCTTAAGATAAAGTGGGAAGACCACATCACCAATCTTGATGTTCTTGAGAAAGCGCATGCTAATAGTATAGAATTGTAATAAATATAATACTGAGCTAGCCACCTCAGGATAGTGGGGCAATATACTTGTTTTTAAAAGAATCCATACGAAGACACAGGACACCACTTCCTTAAAAAAAACATTTATTGATAATAATCACTATTCACATATGAGCAGGCCTCTATTCCTCTTGCCTGGCATCATCAAACCAGAAAAATCAACAACACATTCATGGCATGGTAGCATGCATGTTCCTTCCCTACTCTCTATCAACAACCCATCGCCATGGCAAACAAACCAAGTTAAGGAATCTTGACCTATATCAGCCAAGGCCACCTGGTCAACCCACTTGGCTACCCACCAGCAAAGAATCTCAAGGCACACCACACAAGATTCTCCATGGCAGCTTGCCAATATGTAGCCATGGCTGGCAACAAGATAAATACAAAATAACCAAAAAAACTAACTGAAGAAACAAGGAAGAGCCTCTGTAACCCACAAATGTTAGGTTACAGACGCTCCCTTGAGAAAGACTTTCCAACTGAAGGTTAGAAATTCGCTCTCAACCCTCAAACAAAAAACATAAATTAAAAAAGGAATACAAAAAAGCAAACACTAAGACAAAAAAATCACATACAGAAACAAATCACACATCATAGTCAGAAAGAACGGCAGAATCATCATCAGACCTGTCTGTGCCGTTTTCATAAACATTGTCTTCATCATCATCATCATCATCATCATCATCAAGCCTTTCCCTTTCTTCTACTTCTCCTTCTTCTTCTTCTGGTCAGTCTCCTTCCCCATCGTCTTCTTCTGCAGGTGCTTCTCCTGCATCAATCTTGGGTGCCTCTTTCTTCTGTTCCAGTTTCTTCTGCTTCTCCCTTTCCTTCTTGTGTTCCATGCTGCTCTCTGACGGCAGGGGGACCTGGTCCAGAATCTCCACCTCCACCTTCTGTTCTTCTTGCTGCTGCTTGGTCTTGTTGGGCCGTATCCTGGTGCCGGGTTGAGGAAACTTGCGGTCGTCCACAGCAGGCAGTTCCATGCCTTCGGCCATGCAAACCTGAGCACGCGCACGGTCTGTCTTCTGCATGTGCGTTAGCTACTTGCCTTCAGTCTCTCCTTTCCCTTCTTTTTCTTCATCTGCCTTATCTTGCATAGCAATTCCTTTCTTCTCATCTTTTCTTTTCTCTTTGCCTTTATCCCTTATATCTTCTCTTTTTTCTTCTTCTGATCCTTCAGTCTCTTATCTCGATCTGCCTGACACCTCTTCCTCTTCTTACTCCCTCTCTTTGCCTTCCATCTGGTCCATTTCTTCCTCCAACTTGTTCTCCTGCATATCCTCATCTTTCTCCTCCTACGCTTCTTCACGTTATGTTCTATCCTATCTTCCTCCTTGTTTTCAGTTTTATTCCCTTCCTCCATTTGACGTCCTCTTCTTTTACGTCGGCGGCGACCTCTGTGTCTACCTCCGCAACTGTTCTGTCTTCTTCGTCTGGTATGGTCTCTCCAACTTATTCCACTACAACCTCGCCTTATCTTTTCCACTTCTTGATTATATTTCCTACGCCCCCTAGCATCACGTACATCACAGATCTCGTCCTCTTCCTCTACACACACGCTCTCAGATTCGACTATCTCAACTTTCTCATCTACAATGCATATGCTAATCACCTGATCTTTGACCTTGTCAAGCTTCTCAGACATTCTCGCCTCCATACCATCCATCCGGCTGCACATCCTCTCTTCCATGCTATTCATCCGGCTGGTCATCCTCTCCTCCATGCTATTCATCCTCTCCTCCATGCCATCCATCCGGCTTGTAATCCTCTCCTCCATACCATCCATCCGGCTTGTAATCCTCTCCTCCATCTTATTTCTCCTCTCATATCGGACCAGAAGCGTCTCCAACATGGCCATCATTGAAACTTCCATGTTTCTACCACCTTCGGCCATCCCCACTCCTGTCTTTGTGTGATTCATTTTCTTCGTGCTTCTACGTTGGGCGCCATTGTAATAAATATAATACTGAGCTTACCACCTCAGGATAGTGGGGCAATATACTAGCTTTTAAAAGAATCCACACGAAGACACAGGACACCACTTCCTTAAAAAAAACATTTATTAATAATAATCACTATTCACATATGAGCAGGCCTCTATTCCTCTTGCCTGGCATCATCAAACCAGAAAAATCAACAACACATTCATGGCATGGCAGCATCCATGTTCCTTCCCTACTCTCTATCAACAACCCATCGCCATGGCAACCAAACCAAGTCAAGGAATCTTGACCTATATCAGCCAAGGCCACCTGGTCAACCCACTTGGCTACACACCAGCAAAGAATCTCAAGGCACACCACACAAGATTCTCCATGGCAGCTTGCCAATATGTGGCCATGGCTGGCAACAAGATAAAAACAAAATAACCCAAAAAACTAACTGAAGAAACCAAGGAGGAGCCTCTGTAACCCTCAAATGTTAGGTTACAGAATCATCCATAATTGGCCATCAACTTAGATGGATTGTACATGTCCATCGGATGGATGATACGAGACTACCATGCCAGGTTCTGTATGGTGAACTCACCTCCGGCACCAGACCTCATGGAGGCCCTAAGAGACGTTACAAGGACCAATTTAAACAGAATATGAAGTTGACAGGTCTCAATCCACAAACCTGGGACCAGCTTGCTAAAGACGGTTCAACTTGGTGCCAGACCATCCTGGCTGCTGTCGAAATGTTTGAAGAAGAACGTCGTAGAATTGTTAAGGCCAAGCGACAAGCACAAAAGCTCCGTGCAGCACAGCCACGCCCTCCATCAACAGTTCTGTGTTATCTGTGTGGACGTTTGTTTCATGCATGCATTGGGCTGTTCTGAAACACTCTACACCTCCTCGCTGGAGTTGATTTAACTTTAACTACCCACATTTACCACAAACCTACAGAATTTACTGCCTTTAAATACAGGCCACAGGTGATTTTAACATTACTTCCCGACTTTGAATGGGCGCCAAGGTTGACCACATGGGTCTTCCTGAATAAAATAGAAATAAATACGATACATAACTGTTGCCCCGACTATGAAACCCCATATCCCAGGCGTAGGGCATTTGGCATGCGTTTGCTGATGTACCAGGTTCATGCAAGACAGGAATATAAACACATATGAATTTAAAGAGATAATCTATTGGCTGTACTAAACACATATATACAAAATATACAACACAAAATACCCTTCAATACACTTGTAATAATTTCTGTACAGTACCTTTGCTCACTGAATTTAGGCTCTGAGAGCAAGAAAAACACTACGGTCATATCAGACCCAGGCATAAAAGCCACCTATGTATATACACTGTACCGTCCGTACACAAAATATCTACAAACGTTAGGACTGGTTCATTCTACTTTCTTCTGTTACGGCACGTTCACCTCTCCATTCTCGCATGACTTCGATGAAATGTTTACGACTGGATTATACTTTAGGCGTGGTAAGTTATTACCGACAGCCCATGGTATGGATGGACCCATGAAAAATCGTAGCCTCCAATAGCCCGTAAGAGCTCACTGGATAGCTAAACATTAGTCACCGCTCGTTCGTATTACGATACCATGATCGAGTAATAACGACACTAATTGCAAGTTGACAAACGGACCTTCGTAGTACAAGCAAGAAGACGATCTCTAACTGTTCGTTACGGAAACCATGTCACGTAAAACGACCCTGGGCGTTAGTAGATCAGTGTTTTGCCGATAAAACAATAAGACAAGCTCTGAACGCCAGACACGCCATTATATGCACTCGCGTAAGGATCCAATAACCCCAAAGTTTCTGCCGGAACTAACTTGTGCGTAGCCCGCTCCTAGCGGAACATCCGCGTCAACACATAAACATCAGACAGTCAAAATCCACACTGACGTCACACAGTTGTTTCTTCACGCGAAGTTCGTGGGAGTTCATGCCATAAATAGCCTAGGTAATCCCACACAAGCCGAATTACTGACTGTCTTTTCCGGGTATGTCACAAATCCAGCACTCGAAAATATCAATTCTTTGTACCTTTATAGTACAGCCACAAATCTAACCTTTAACATTACTAGGTCAAAATAAAGCAATTAACCCCAAACCAAAATGAAATAATGCTTCTACTTAATACAGTCTTATATATCCTTATTCCCAAAACGTAATAAATCGCAAAACCCCGTATTTTATAATATCAAATATCCAAAAACCGATAATTAATAAACAGTGATCCTAGGTTGTCCGGACCATCCAAATATGAATCCGTCCACAAAAACACACACAGGCACAATAAAAATCACCTCTGAAACCCCACGTTAACCCAATATAATAAGATACGAATAAAATACCCCAAACTAACTGCGCGAAGCAAAAAAAACCCGAGGGTGAGCTACTGTAACTGAATAAATTCGGTTTCAAACGCCCCCACAAGGATCAATCTCTAAACTACAAGGCTATAGATTTATCCTTGTCCCTCACACAAATACACTAGTACTCCTGTCTTGTCATCGTGAGCAAGATCTCTAGGTGACATATAGCTTGAGGTAAGCAACGTTATATGTACCTAGGACCTTGTCATCGTTGGAAATCAAGCTGTAGGCACATGCACCTACCCTGCGGTCTATAGCAAATGGACCGAAATGAAAAACCTGAAGAATGCAACCCTGCTCTATCGATAGCAGATGCTCAGCTCGCAACAACACCAGATCACCTATCTTAATTTTACCCCCTCCCTTCCCTGCTGTTTCAAAACCATCTTACCTACAATTACAATAATCCTCAATTTATTTAATCTCTTAGGGTACAGCTTCCCCGGTTGAAAATCCCAAAATCCTGCGAGACACACAAAAAGAAATCCTTCCTGCAAACTACTAACTGCCACGACCTCCAAACATAACCTACTGGTACCATACCACATGGTCACCACCATCAGAAGACTAACAGACTGACTGTTACTAATCTCAAATATAACCTCATACAGCATCTGACCAATCACCTCAACAACACCTTCCATGTAAGAATGAGCTATGGGGTACCTAGGACCGCTCAAGCTAGACCTATCTACGATGTCAAAACTCTGCCCGTAGCCGTGAGTACATCCAGGTTTCACCGAGAACACCACCCTGTGTTCCCTCAGAACGTCAATCACCTCTGACTTCTGACCCTCGTCCAACATGGTATCTTTAACAACTACCTCCACAAAGTGATCATCATCATCAACTCACGATCATCTCCCATGACCCAGAAACAACAGTGATCCACATCGCTCAACACACGATCATCTCCCATGATCCTGAAACAACAGTGATCAACATCACTCATCACACGATCATCTCTCATGACCAAAATACAACTTGATACCATGCCGACACCTAATTCTTTCTCCTCAGAAACCTCTTTAATCACCTGACTGCATCCAACGACGCTAACAAAATCTCTACCATCAACCTGATAACCTAACCTAACCCAATCCTGTTGCTCACTCCACCCAAACTTCACTAGCGCCTTACAGTAATCTAATTTACAGCTCTGGTCTCCTAACCTATCAGATCCTACATTGACATTATACTCTACATTATGTTTCTCTTCCAGAGCGTGAGCAGGAATACTATGCAAGGACTCTCCCCCTGCTCCATATAGTGAGTCCTGGCGAAGTTTAAACTTTCTAGCCTATTGCTTCTCTCAAACTGCCTTTTCATGGCACGCCCCCTATTTGCCTGCTCTACCTCACGTGGTCTGTTCCCCGGTTGATTGTTTTTCCCGTACCCCTGACACTCATTGTTATTTCTTCCTCTCCCATGATCTTCATACGAAATGTACCTATCCCCTCTACCTGGATCCCAATTCCTCTCTCTCCCCTGATTATAATTTCCTTCCCTTCGATTACCCCCATTTCTCTGACGATGCCTACTTGTCTTTCTCTAGGTACTGCCCCCGTAAATTGAATTATATTGAGACCACCGTGGCTGTATTGGAAAATATGAGTAAAGTTATGGATGTCATAGTTGTGACGTGGATACTCATGACGTAGGCACGGATGACGCAGACTTGAGGCAAGCAGGCTGGTTGAGCTGAGATTCTTGGTGACGTCATGATTTTGTTCGAGAAAGATCTAAGATTTACGACGCAGTCGCAGGAAACAAGGTATTGTGCTAAGGAAGAAGTTACGCTATTGGAGGAAAGGCTCGAACCAATGAACGATAGTTTGGAAGGAAGACGGAGATTGCTGAAACTATCATATTTAATTACTTTTGGCATGCAGAATTGTGGAAATCTATTTTCAGTTATGGCATTGATTTGGAATTTTGAAGAAATTAATTTTGAGTTTTTGAAATTTGAAAATCCGTCAAGTATAGCCAAAGTTAGAACTTTCAGCGATGACGGAGCAACAGGCTATGGAAGGGATGGATACGCCCCTTAAGAAGTTAATAAAAGGTCGTGCACAGCAGAGAGGAGCTCTCAGATCTCATATCATATATCTCATACGCTCATATCTCTCATATCTCTCATATCTCTCATACGCTTAGATCTCATACGCTCAGATCTCATATGTCAGATCGCATATATATTTCTGGTGATTTATAGTCGTTTTCAAGTGATTCAGTGAAGTAAGTCGTCTTTAGCGTGCATGGTAAAAGCCCGGCGCATCGAACGAACACGGAGCAGTTCCATTTTACGCTGCTCGAAACTAGGTGAAGTTGAAACGCTCACATTAACGTTTCCACCTGATAAGATATAAAGAGTTAACTTCAGCCTTTATTATAATTCAATTGGGCAGTACAACATTGAGGTGTGTAGAAGATTTGAACAATTTCACAGTTATACTTCGAAAGATATTGGCACTTTAAGGCTGCCAACAAAAGTGATTTTCTCGCCACATGAGAAACACTTTTAAAATTTCCACATTATACACTACGGCTGACACGTGGATTACAACAGTGATATTGGAGAATACGTTTGGTAATACAACGATACATTCCACTATGGAACATTATAATCTTGCAGTGCTTTCAATGATTATAACAGAAGTTGAGATGGAAGGCTAAGGCTTTAATGCAATTGGGACATATATCGATGGAATGAAATAGCAGCATGGAACTTCGTTAATCGTCTTTCTACAAAAGCGAGCATGTAGTGAACATCCAACTACACTCATGCATCGTGAATCCATCGCTGAATTATATCAAATGACAGTGGAAATATTTTCATACTCCACGATTATGAATATTTCTGCGGAAATAACTGCAATAAACTTCATGGCGAATTACGACCAGAACTTCAGGGAATTTTCAAGAGAGGCCAGGGTGGACCCGGCTCAAAAAGAAGAATTTTGCCAGAAGGATGTCTTTTGTATACACGGAGCAGTGCAATTTCCGGAGAAGGAAGCAGTTCGATTCTCCGAGGACGCTGATTCCAGGTTCGAGGTCGGAGCACATCTTTACGCTGGTGAAATGGAACCAACAGCAGTTTTCTTTGAAAACTTTCCTCTAGAACTTCAATCAACAGATAAGGTAGTCGTGAACGTTTCTTGTATTATTTGAGTCTTGTAGCGATATCTGAGCAGCAACAATTTTTCCCATATTTTTGTGTCCTATATTTTTGCCCCATTTTCTTGATTAATATTTCTGTACTCAGTACACTTCGATGATTGATGCCTTTTTCGACGATTTATTAAGACATGGTTATGTCATTGGCATACTTAAAATAATTTTGGATCAGTTGAGACTGGTAATTTAGATTCTTTCAGTAATTTGCATATTTTTGAAGTCACGATTTGAATGTGAAGTTAATGATTTTCTATGGAAGATTTGAATTCAGACAGCGTGTCATTTTATTAAAGTAATTCTATTCAGTAAATTACTTTGACCGATTTTCTGTCATCCTCAAGAAAGAAGAATAATTAAAAGATTTTAGAGCGTTAAAATCTTTATCTTTGTCGACGATCTTGGAAATACTAGTCGTTTTATGAACATGATTGCAACATAGACATTTATCGTCAGTTCTAATTACCGTTGCATTACAGACAATTTTATGAAATAGGAACTTTGACTACGAATTATTGAATACACTAAAGTAATGAACATTTGATAGGAGTTTTTCTCAATTATAGAGTGGAACAATAATGTTTGCATTCCACAGTCTAATTGTATTCTATTCGACTATTTATGCAGTTTAGATGAACTTTGATTGAAGATAGTATTTTTATACTGCGTTACTTTGAAGTTATTAATCTCAATTTTGATAGACCAGGGAGGAGTGTCTAATCGTATTTGCTATTAAATTTATTTGTGATTGGCAAATTTTTACTTCATATCGATTCATGAATGAAACCCACGAAGGTTAAATAATAACAGTCATTATTACAATTGATGAATATTAGAATTTTTAAAGAGGAACAATGGATGTATAATCGTTAGTTCAGTGGACATGTGAAAGTCGCTGATGAATAATGCCTTTGAATAAGTGAAGCAGATTCCCACAGTAATTATTGATGTTGAAGAAGTTGTAAGTGGAGGATTTTTGTATGTACTGTGGAAGATTTTTATGCCATATATGTTGAAATATATGAGGAATTCTGGGCCTATTTTATGCAATTCTGTGCATTTTGAAGCGAAGTATTTTTCCGAGGAATGTATTGTCCTGGTTCTTTGAAAGTTATTCATATGAAGATACTGTTAAAATTAACAAGAATGTTAAATAATTTGAGATAACGATTTTGAATGGAGGTTACCATCACTAATAATAATAATTATTAAAACCTTATTAAACCTGAATATGAACTTTAAAATGTAACTAACCTTCATTGGTCGATTATATTACCACGATTTAAATAATTATCAACCGGATAAACGTGTGGTTTAATGTATTTCTTGTATAAATAATATAAACAATATTTAATATTGTAAATAATTTTGTAAATATCTTTGATAATAATTTGAAATGAAAAGGATTGAGAGTGGCGAATATATATTTTTCAATTGTCATTTGACATTGTTATAAACAACTTATAATTGTTATAAATAATTAATGAACTTTTGTTATAAACATTTGGAGTTTTGTTTTTAAACTCTAAACAACGCTAATTAAGCAAGTGGCTTGAACAATTAAACATGATTTGGGATTGTTAGAGTATTCCACTGGTGTTTGAATGGAGCATTTAAAACATTTGCGTGATAATATTTCAGTTGAGATGTGGACATTTACGTGTTTTGAAAGGGGAGAGCTAAGCTCTGATGTAACAAGCATATGCTAACGCGGACCAGACAGGAGAGTCCACTTTGACGATGCAGGTGCATTGCAGCTGGCCCGGACAACTGTATGACAGAGGCCAAAGACGTTTCCATAATAGCCTTGTGGCTATAAATAAAATGTGAAGTGTATAAACACGCAAAACAATTGCTATATGTGTCTCGTCCCAAATCCCGTTTCCATTCCAAGTGCATTATTATCTTTACGCTATTTTGAGCTTGAGAAAGCTGAAACATTGTATGTAGAGTATACAGGTCCTACAGGAGGACATGGTTATATAGACGATGGCTTCTGATTGCCACGTGGATTTTGTTGTTTATTTTGTTAAATTCATTCTTTATGTGAAATAAATTATTGGGCAGTTTAAAGTTTCTCGTTCTCGTTGTGGTTCATTTTAAATATCATGGTGGAGGTTATTGTGTGGGCATACTTTAAGTGATCCAGTTGACAACCCAGTCCCCGAGATAAATTTAAGAGGTAAGTAAAGGTAAGTATGAACCCCCGTATATTTTGGTGTGTTCCACAATAATTTCTTGTTAACTATTGTGCTCTAATCTCGATAGTATCTGTCAGTGCCATTTTCATTGATGTAGCTATGCCGGCGCGTTTGATTATTGGCAATCCGATTGAGGGGGCGGATATCTGACAGCCTACTATCCGGGTTATCGGGTACAGTAGGATTGGCGCCCAACGTGGGGATCGATTTGCACGTTCGACTGAATAACATTGGATTACCAGGTTATTGCAGTAGAATTGGCACCGCAATTTTGTGGAGTGTTCGAATAACATTGGATTACCAAGTTATCGATGTCAAAGGGATTGTGAAGACTCAAATAAAGAGGTTGATTCTTTGTTAGATGTCTTGGCCAATTGTAGAATTTGAGAGTGTGATTATATAGGGATTAAATGTTGTGTTGTATTAGGAAAATTACACTCAGAAAAGATCAGATCTTATACAACTTGAGAGAGGTTAAATAGGCTGGAAACTTAGAAAAATCGCCTATGATCTGGAATCTTATTTTATTTGACCGGCGTATGACATGTTTAGTCATATTAATAATAAAATTAACTATTTGGATTATAAATGTAAATTAGTTGTGTTAGGATATTTTAAAATGAACCAAAGAAACTTGAACATGTGCTTGAGTGTATTTCAAACATGAAATGTCTACGAGGGTTAATTATAAGGTATTTATAAGTTAGATTTAAGACAGAAAATTGCTCAAAATTTATATATGGTGAAAAATGTTGCTCAGATGTTGTTATTTTGCTCTGTTTGATGTATGTCCCTAAAGCAGTTTATTATTGAATATTATTGAAATGGCAGATGAGAGTATGAGGAAAATGTTGGTGGAGATGTCCAGTAATTTGTCTGCTAGTTTGAAAGCTAGCATGAATGAAAGTATGAAGCAGATGATGGAGGAGAATGCTAGTAACTTGTCTGCTAATTTGTCTATTAGAATGAAGGAGATGATGAAGGAGAATGCTAGTAATTTGTCTACTAGGATGGATGAAAATTTGAAAGTTATTCAGACCAGTTCTGCAAGCTTAGAAAATGATATGTCGCGTTTACAGATCAGTACCCAGGGAATCGAGAATGCTGTAAGTGACATTCATAAAGATGTTTCTGATGTTAAGACTGATGTTTCTAAGGTACAGAAAGATCTTACTATGTTGAATCTTGATGTTGCTAATGTTCGGGGTGATATTTCATGTGCTAGAGCTGAAGTAATTGTTGTTAGGAACGATGTTGCTACTGTACAGGATAAAGTAGAAGAGGTTCAAAGAGAAATTAAAAATGTTGGAACCGATGTATCAAACGTTCAGGTAGACATTAACAACATTCATACAGATGTAAATGAGATGCAAAGCGACATCAATAAAATACAAGTAGAAGTAAATACAGTTTTTGTAGACATTGCTAAAGTTCAGACTGATGTTAACAAAGTTAGGGAGGAAATTGAAACTTCAAAAACACTTTGTACTCGTAACATTAGTGCTTTGACAACTCGATTAGTTGACGAGTCTGTTAGGACAACAGCTTCTTTAGCAGGTCTAAAATATGATGTAGAGGTCATGAGAACCCAGGTTCTAGATCATAATCGGTTACTTAAGGAAGACATCGAAGTAGATATCGCGGAAATGTTAACTGCAAATGTAACGGTATGGAAAGATGAATGGAACAGGTCAAGTGGGGAACATGTAAATCAAATTCAGGAGCGAATTGAACGAAAACTTGCCAGTACACAAGTAGACATTAACAATGAAGTAGTTCAGATTAGGAAGGATTTGAGTATCAGGATGGATTCGCTATCCGAAAAGCAGGTAGAGGATAGAACACAGATAGGTCAGGACGTGCAAACATTAAAGGAACAAATTCATAAGGTTGTCTCTGATGTTAACGAAACTACGAGCAAACTGCAGAATTTGAAACTAGGAGAAGCTAGCCTGAAGGAAACCTACAAAGAAGAGTTGATCAGGAAAGTTATAACGGAAATCACTGATAAGGATCCAGAAGGATTGACTTGCGAAGACAGGAATTACGTCAGAAGATGTAACCTCACTGCAGAAGAGAGAGATATTAGTCCTGAGGAACGTATATCCAGATTCCGGGAAGAAGATGAGGATAGGAATATTGAACCGGAATGGAAATATCGTGATAGTGGGAAAAAATACATGGATTCATATCCGAGAAATGTGACAGTCATCCGGAACTTCGAGGACAAACCTCAAAAATTCAGCAATACTGATAGTCTGACACCGATAGAATATATCAGGAACCTTAAAGATTATTTTATCGAAGCTCACATTCCCAGAGAAAGAGAGATGAGGATAGTAGAGAGATTTCTAGCTGGAGGACCCCTTGAATGGTTCAGAGCATTTCGCTACACCTTCAGTAATTTTGACGAATTCGCAGAGGCACTGATCAAACGATTCTGGTCCATAGAAGCTCAGAATTCATTAAGAGCTGAGGTATACTCAAGGAAGTATTCAGGTACTCTTCCAACACGGTACGCTGATTTCTTCACGAGCCAACTATCACGCTTGAGATTTTTGCAACCCCCATTGTCAACAGAGCAGTTGATCGATGCTATTTCGCGTATGCTGCCTGTGGAAGTAAGAAGACTGATTATATCGTCAAATATCAGAGATTTGACCAGCATGGACGAATTGTTGAGAAGGCTTGACTACACCAGTCCAATGCCAAATGTGATTCAGAAAGGTCAGAGGCATGAATTCAAAGACATCAATACGGTCTATTTGGATCAAGTCCAGCAAACTGATAAGCCCGCTGACGAAGGAAAAACTGAAAATGTAGGTCCCCATAGGAATAATTATTTTCGCAACAGATCGCAAGGTTACCGTCCATATCAGCAAAGACGAGGCTGGAACAATAGAGGCAATTATAATAATGGAAGAGGTAGATACTACAATAACCAGGGCTACAATAGGAACTATAATAGAAATTACCAGAATCGAAATCAGAATTCTCAAGGTCAGGTTATGACACCCGACAAATATCAGGAAAGAGAGAAAGAAAGTCAGCAGTATCTAAAGGAATTGCGAGAGAAGGAAGCAGAAAACCAAAAGAAAAGACAGGATGTAGTGATCGATCCTGGTCCTTCTACAAGTCAGCAGAACTTGGAAAACAGGAATTCAGGACAGAAGAGAAGGTAGAGAGGAGATAATACATTAGCCACACACAAAACCAGAGTAGAAGAGATTTATGATTAAGGAACATAGAGGAAATATCATACAAGAGTAGAATATAATTCAATTTCGTATTCAAGTGAATTCTGATACTTATAACACAGAGTTTAAAAACAATTTGCAACTGTTTTTAAAACGTGGTGAAGGGAGAATGCCCCCGTAAATTGAATTATATTGAGACCACGGTGGCTGTATTGGAAAATATGAGTAAAGTTATGGATGTCATAGTTGTGACGTGGATACTCATGACGTAGGCACGGATGACGCAGACTTGAGGCAAGCAGGCTGGTTGAGCTGAGATTCTTGGTGACTTCATGATTTTGTTCGAGAAAGATCTAAGATTTACGACGCAGTCGCAGGAAACAAGGTATTGTGCTAAGGAAGAAGTTACGCTATTGGAGGAAAGGCTCGAACCAATGAACGATAGTTTGGAAGGAAGACGGAGATTGCTGAAACTATCATATTTAATTACTTTTGGCATGCAGAATTGTGGAAATCTATTTTCAGTTATGGCATTGATTTGGAATTTTGAAGAAATTAATTTTGAGTTTTTGAAATTTGAAAATCCGTCAAGTATAGCCAAAGTTAGAACTTTCAGCGATGACGGAGCAACAGGCTATGGAAGGGATGGATACGCCCCTTAAGAAGTTAATAAAAGGTCGTGCACAGCAGAGAGGAGCTCTCAGATCTCATATCATATATCTCATACGCTCATATCTCTCATATCTCTCATATCTCTCATACGCTTAGATCTCATACGCTTAGATCTCATACGCTCAGATCTCATATGTCAGATCGCATATATATATTTCTGGTGATTTATAGTCGTTTTCAAGTGATTCAGTGAAGTAAGTCGTCTTTAGCGTGCATGGTAAAAGCCCGGCGCATCGAACGAACACGGAGCAGTTCCATTTTACGCTGCTCGAAACTAGGTGAAGTTGAAACGCTCACATTAACGTTTCCACCTGATAAGATATAAAGAGTTAACTTCAGTCTTTATTATAATTCAATTGGGCAGTACAACATTGAGGTGTGTAGAAGATTTGAACAATTTCACAGTTATACTTCGAAAGATATTGGCACTTTAAGGCTGCCAACAAAAGTGATTTTCTCGCCACATGAGAAACACTTTTAAAATTTCCACATTATACACTACGGCTGACACGTGGATTACAACAGTGATATTGGAGAATACGTTTGGTAATACAACGATACATTCCACTATGGAACATTATAATCTTGCAGTGCTTTCAATGATTATAACAGAAGTTGAGATGGAAGGCTAAGGCTTTAATGCAATTGGGACATATATCGATGGAATGAAATAGCAGCATGGAACTTCGTTAATCGTCTTTCTACAAAAGCGAGCATGTAGTGAACATCCAACTACACTCATGCATCGTGAATCCATCGCTGAATTATATCAAATGACAGTGGAAATATTTTCATACTCCACGATTATGAATATTTCTGCGGAAATAACTGCAATAAACTTCATGGCGAATTACGACCAGAACTTCAGGGAATTTTCAAGAGAGGCCAGGGTGGACCCGGCTCAAAAAGAAGAATTTTGCCAGAAGGATGTCTTTTGTATACACGGAGCAGTGCAATTTCCGGAGAAGGAAGCAGTTCGATTCTCCGAGGACGCTGATTCCAGGTTCGAGGTCGGAGCACATCTTTACGCTGGTGAAATGGAACCAACAGCAGTTTTCTTTGAAAACTTTCCTCTAGAACTTCAATCAACAGATAAGGTAGTCGTGAACGTTTCTTGTATTATTTGAGTCTTGTAGCGATATCTGAGCAACCATTTTTCCCATATTTTTGTGTCCTATATTTTTGCCCCATTTTCTTGATTAATATTTCTGTACTCAGTACACTTCGATGATTGATGCCTTTTTCGACGATTTATTAAGACATGGTCATGTCATTGGCATACTTAAAATAATTTTGAATCAGTTGAGACTGATAATTTAGATTCTTTCAGTAATTTGCATATTTTTGAAGTCACGATTTGAATGTGAAGTTAATGATTTTCTATGGAAGATTTGAATTCAGACAGCGTGTCATTTTATTAAAGTAATTCTATTCAGTAAATTACTTTGACCGATTTTCTGTCATCCTCAAGAAAGAAGAATAATTAAAAGATTTTAGAGCGTTAAAATCTTTATCTTTGTCGACGATCTTGGAAATACTAGTCGTTTTATGAACATGATTGCAACATAGACATTTATCGTCAGTTCTAATTACCGTTGCATTACAGACAATTTTATGAAATAGGAACTTTGACTACGAATTATTGAATACACTAAAGTAATGAACATTTGATAGGAGTTTTTCTCAATTATAGAGTGGAACAATAATGTTTGCATTCCACAGTCTAATTGTATTCTATTCGACTATTTATGCAGTTTAGATGAACTTTGATTGAAGATAGTATTTTTATACTGCGTTACTTTGAAGTTATTAATCTCAATTTTGATAGACCAGGGAGGAGTGTCTAATCGTATTTGCTATTAAATTTATTTGTGATTGGCAAATTTTTACTTCATATCGATTCATGAATGAAACCCACGAAGGTTAAATAATAACAGTCATTATTACAATTGATGAATATTAGAATTTTTAAAGAGGAACAATGGATGTATAATCGTTAGTTCAGTGGACATGTGAAAGTCGCTGATGAATAATGCCTTTGAATAAGTGAAGCAGATTCCCACAGTAATTATTGATGTTGAAGAAGTTGTAAGTGGAGGATTTTTGTATGTACTGTGGAAGATTTTTATGCCATATATGCTGAAATATATGAGGAATTCTGGGCCTATTTTATGCAATTCTGTGCATTTTGAAGCGAAGTATTTTTCCGAGGAATGTATTGTCCTGGTTCTTTGAAAGTTATTCATATGAAGATACTGTTAAAATTAACAAGAATGTTAAATAATTTGAGATAACGATTTTGAATGGAGGTTACCATCACTAATAATAATAATTATTAAAACCTTATTAAACCTGAATATGAACTTTAAAATGTAACTAACCTTCATTGGTCGATTATATTACCACGATTTAAATAATTATCAACCGGATAAACGTGTGGTTTAATGTATTTCTTGTATAAATAATATAAACAATATTTAATATTGTAAATAATTTTGTTAATATCTTTGATAATAATTTGAAATGAAAAGGATTGAGAGTGGCGAATATATATTTTTCAATTGTCATTTGACATTGTTATAAACAACTTATAATTGTTATAAATAATTAATGAACTTTTGTTATAAACATTTGGAGTTTTGTTTTTAAACTCTAAACAACGCTAATTAAGCAAGTGGCTTGAACAATTAAACATGATTTGGGATTGTTAGAGTATTCCACTGGTGTTTGAATGGAGCATTTAAAACATTTGCGTGATAATATTTCAGTTGAGATGTGGACATTTACGTGTTTTGAAAGGGGAGAGCTAAGCTCTGATGTAACAAGCATATGCTAACGCGGACCAGACAGGAGAGTCCACTTTGACGATGCAGGTGCATTGCAGCTGGCCCGGACAACTGTATGACAGAGGCCAAGGACGTTTCCATAATAGCCTTGTGGCTATAAATAAAATGTGAAGTGTATAAACACGCAAAACAATTGCTATATATGTCTCGTCCCAAATCCCGTTTCCATTCCAAGTGCATTATTATCTTTACGCTATTTTGAGCTTGAGAAAGCTGAAACATTGTATGTAGAGTATACAGGTCCTACAGGAGGACATGGTTATATAGACGATGGCTTCTGATTGCCACGTGGATTTTGTTGTTTATTTTGTTAAATTCATTCTTTATGTGAAATAAATTATTGGGCAGTTTAAAGTTTCTCGTCCTCGTTGTGGTTCATTTTAAATATCATGGTGGAGGTTATTGTGTGGGCATACTTTAAGTGATCCAGTTGACAACCCAGTCCCAGAGATAAATTTAAGAGGTAAGTAAAGGTAAGTATGAACCTCCGTATATTTTGGTGTGTTCCACAATAATTTCTTGTTAACTATTGTGCTCTAATCTCGATAGTATCTGTCAGTGCCATTTTCATTGATGTAGCTATGCCGGCGCGTTTGATTATTGGCAATCCGATTGAGGGGGCGGATATCTGACAGCCTACTATCCGGGTTATCGGGTACAGTAGCTAACCTTCCAAGTGACCTCTCTATGCCTGTAATAGCAACTATCTCCTGCACGCACACTGCAGTCCTAATGTCAACAGAGAAATTACATACTAACTTCCTAACAAAATCGTCACTCCCTCCTAGTTCCAAATGTTGACCACGTAGAATTCTACCTACAGTATCTTCCTCCATACTAGTCGCTATCTTGCTAATCTGGCTAATATTCTCATCTACCTTCTTCATACCATTCCCTAGCAAACTAGTCTCGACTCGCTCATCTATCTCCACTACCTCACCACTCTCCTCACTAAATTCAGCACTCTCAAGCATCTCCACTCTCCCAGCACTCTCCCCACTAACTTCAGCACTCTCATCCTTCTCCACTCTCCCAGCACTCGCATCTCTACCCACAACGTTCTCTTCCCCGATGCCTACAATTTCCACTTTCTGCTCTCCCAACTTACTATCTACCCTGGGAAATTTCTGGCTAGTCTCCAGTGTCTGGCTAGAAATCTCCCCTGCCAACATCACTTGTTGAGCATCCAACTTATCTACTTTAGAGTCTACACTCTCCTCCTGAACAGCAATCTCATTACCTAGCATAGTTTCCAGATTAGTGGCTTCTACACTGACTTCACTAACCTGGCTAGTAACATGGCTGTCTAGGCTAATTTCTGACAATCCTTCCTTGACATCATCAAGCTTCTCTAACAAATGCTCCGTCAAACTATTCAGCTGACTAGTTATCCTCTCCTCGGAATTGTTACTACGAAACAGGAGCTTCTCCAACATGTCCATCATACTTAATTCACTCCCCCCTGCCCTGGCAAATCTCCCCTGACTCTACTGTTTTCCCCCCATCCCTACAGCAAATTTCCTATCAGACCTTGTCTGATTCTGCCGCTCACCAGCACTGTCCCCCGACAAAGCAGAATTGCATCCTGGCTCTAACGTAGCCAACCCTAATTGAAATATGTAAAATTATGAAAATATGCCTACAGTTTAATTCCTGTGTCCTGGTACACATCAGCATGTCTAAGGCCTCACGTTGGGCTGCTATTGAAACATTCTCCCCTCCTCGCTGGAGTTGATTTAACTTTAATTACCCTCATTACCACAAACCTACAGAATTTACTGCCTTTAGATACAGGCCACAAGTGATTTTAACATTACTCCCGACTTTGAATGGGCGCCAAAGTTGACCATATGGGTCTTCCTGAATAAAATAGGATAAAATACGGTACATAACTGTTGCCCGGACTATGAAACTCTTATCCCAGGCGTAGGGCATTTGGCATGCGTTTGCTGATGTACCAGGTTCATGCAAGACAGGAATATAAACACATATGAATTTAAAAGAGATAATCTATTGGCTGTACTAAACACATATATACAAAATATACAACACAAAATACCCTTCAATACACTTGTAATAATTTCTGTACAGTACCTTTGTTCACTGAATTTAGGCTCTGAGAGCAAGAAAAACACTACGGTCATATCAGACCCAGGCATAAAAGCCACCTATGTATATACACTGTACCGTCCGTACACAAAATATATACACACGTTAGGACTGGTTCATTCTACTTTCTTCTGTTACAGCACGTTCACCTCTCCATTCTCGCATGACTTCAATGAAATGTTTACGACTGGATTATCCTTTAGGCGTGGTAAGTTATTACCGACAGCCCATGGTATGGATGGACCCATGAAAAATCGTAGCCTCCAATAGCCCGTAAGAGCTCAGTGGATAGCTAAACATTAGTCACCGCTCGTTCGTATTACGATACCATGATCGAGTAATAACGACACTAATTGCAAGTTGACAAACGGACCTTCGTAGTACAAGCAAGAAGACGATCTCTAACTGTTCGTTACGGAAACCATGTCACGTAAAACGACCCTGGCGTTAGTAGATCAGTGTTCTGCCGATAAAACAATAAGACAAGCTCTGAACGCCAGACACGCCATTATATGCACTCTCGTAAGGATCCAATAACCCCAAAGTTTCTGCCGGAACTAACTTGTGCGTAGCCCGCTCCTAGCGGAACATCCGCGTCAACACATAAACATCAGACAGTCAAAATCCACACTGACGTCACACAGTTGTTTCTTCACGCGAAGTTCATGGGAGTTCATGCCATGAATAGCCTAGGTAATCCCACACAAGCCGAATTACTGACTGTCTTTTCCGGGTATGTCACAAATCCAGCACTCGAAAATATCAATTCTATGTACCTTTATAGTACAGCCACAAATCTAACCTTTAACATTACTAGGTCAAAATAAAGCAATTAACCCCAAACCAAAATGAAATAATGCTTCTACTTAATACAGTCTTATATCCTTATTCCCAAAACGTAATAAATCGCAAAACCCTTTTTTTTATAATATCAAATATCCAAAAACCGATAATTAATAAACAGTGATCCTAGGTTGTCCGGACCATCCAAATATGAATCCGTCCACAAAAACACACACAGGCACAATAAAAATCACCTCTGCAACCCCACGTTAACCCAATATAATAAGATACGAATAAAATACACCAAACTAACTGCGCGAAGCAAAAAACCCGAGGGTGAGCTACTGTAACTGAATAAATTCGGTTACAGTTCAGTCACCGCAAACATGCCCACAGACCTCAATCTTAGATTATTTTAGACGGTTTTGGAAGAAGATCTATACTCAGAAACGAATTAAAGCCGACGACGATTATGATATTCTATGTCATGATAATATTATATTTAAATCTGTGGATTTAAAATAAATATTGATTGGGTTCGATGTTGAACATCAGTATTTTTGAAAATCGATGGAGTAACGCAATAATGATATTAAAATCATTCTTAGAGGAATTCTACAGTGGATGTAGGTCTACCCCTTATTATTCCCGTTCTCCAATGGGGTGGGGGATGAGATGCGATGGAAGTATTTGTGGCGATGGTTTTTACGGCCGGATGCCCTTCCTGACGCCAACCTCATGAGAGGAGTTAATGAGAGATGAAATGAATGATGGTGAATGAAACTGGACAAGGATGTGGAAGGAAGCGGGCGTGGCCTGTCAGAAGGTACCGTCCCAGCATTTGCCTGGTGTTGAAAATGGGAAACCACGGAAAACCATTTCAAGGACGGCCGACGGTGAGGCTCGAACCCACGCGTCTACCGAGTCAGCAGAGAGCTTGGCCCCCATGACCTAATGCTGCGCTTTAGCCAGCGTAGCCACTACTGTCGGTAGAGGAATTCTACAGTACTGTTTATAAAGAGTGAAACACCAATAACAAGAGATGTGACCACTTGATTCCACAGATTAGGGACTTGACAACACATTACTGATTAGAAGGACAGTCCGGTACATGCAAGTTGGCTGTCGATCTTCAGTATGGCGTCGCGCCACCACGTGCTACACTCAGAGCCGCTACATGTCGTGGCATGGAATCATACAGCGCTTGAATACGCTGCTGGGGAATTCCCGTCCCATGCGGTTTGTAGGCGCGTCCACAAAGCATCAACAGTGGCGGCAAGTGGACCTGAATGAACAAGTTGCTGACCGTCCATATCCCAGACATATTCGATGGGCAACATATCAGGCGAACGGGCAGGCCAAGGAAGCAGAGGTATCCGTTGTTCTGTGAAGAAGGCTTGCACATTCCTCGCCACATGTGGGCGGGTATTGTGATGCTGAAATATGGCCTGTGAAACGGCCTGCAAGAGGGAGAGTGCAGCGGGCTGTAAAACTTCCCAGATGTAGCGGTCACTGTTCAGATTGCCCGCAAGACGTACGAGGCGCGATCGCCTGTTATAGGCAATTGCACCCCAAACCATTACACCTGGTGTTTGTCCACTATGCCGCTCGACAATACAGTCTGCCTGATTGCGTTCTCCACGGCGGCGGCAAACGCGTATGCGGCCATCACTGTAGGACAGGTCGAAGCGGGACTCGTCCAAAAACACTACATTTTGCCACTCAGCCTGCCAGTGTCGGCGTGCGCGTGGCTATTGTAGTCTGAGGCAACGGTGGTTCCCAGACAATGGAAGCTGACACAGTGGCATGCGTGCTACCAGTCCAGCCCTCAAAAGACGGCACTGCACCGTCGACGCAGACATGTCCACCCCCGTTGCGGTAGTCCAACGTTGAGCCAACACCGAGGACGACGCTGTTCTGTCCGATACGGCCATGCCGAGAAGATGGTGGTCGTCTACTCTGTGGTCACATTGCATTGTCCTGTACCCCGTTGTCGCTGTGTACGGCCCTCCTCTCCCCACTGGATCCACATACGCCTTACTGTTGCGTGCCCTGTACGAGCCGCAATGTCCCAGAACGACAGACCCGCCTCCCAGAGCCCAAGCATTCTGACCCGTTCAACTGCACCCACATGCTGATAGTCCACCCTGTGATGTTTGCGAGGCATCATTGCACTTGCTTACATACTTCCAATTGGTATGACGGTCACACGCCGACAGAGCTGTGCGGAACACTAACCTGTCCGGTCCCACGACAGAGGGCACTGATGGGCTATGTGCACGCAATCTCTCTGCGATTTCAATCACTTAGTATGGTACCACCACGGCCGACTGAATACGAGCTGCGCTCTATACCGGCCTTGACATTCCCAGTCAGAACCCATGTATAACATGTAATAGGAAAGTTTCTACTCGTTGCCGGTAGAGCGCACTCCCCTCCCATTATAGGCGCGATAAGGAATAAGCTGAACAGTACGTATATTAAATGTGTAATCTCAAGAACCACTGGATGGATTTTGATGCTGCTTTCACCATTCTGTAAAGGTGATCTCGAGGAAGATTTGTGTAGAAAATAATTTATTTATGACCAAAGGGAGCCAAGCAGTAACGATTTCAGTGAAAAGGTCGAAAAAATAGCCTGTCGTCCGTGCGCTTTTTAAGCTTACGCTGGGCGAACCGTTAAAAATATCACTATATTATGAGTGTAAGAATTGTTCAGCGTGAGAAATTCTACAAAAAAGTCCGCGAGAGCATATCTCTATCTTCGATACATCGCCCACTATAAGTGTTTTTAGTTTGGACGGGAGGGGCATTTGGCTTGCACCTCGCCATTCTTAAATTACGTCTGACAGGAATTCCTTGCACATTCATAACTGTTCCCGGGCGAAGTCGGGGCGGGTTGCTAGTGACACTATATAATTATTAACATTATAATTTCCGCATTATCAAAATTAAAATTATATCACAAAATAAAATAGCGTGCTAATAAATCTAAGAGAAATTAGACATACCTTGCACCTTCTTCGGGTACAAGGACACTACTCCAACACCGTCTCATTAAAAGGAAAGAGAGGATCAAAATTACAGCCGGGAACAAGTAGCAGCTAATCGTGTGTTGTGTTTTGTGCTAAGAGATCTTTCGACAAATTATCAGATACCGTGTGCCTTCTTTTTCACGAAGCAGCTGTCAGGACGGGACTTACATAAACTCCTGCTGGACGTTATTCTCGAGGTTGAACAATGCGGTTTCATAATTATAATAACTGTCTCTGATAATCACAAAACTAACACTACAATGATGAGGCATTTAGGGGGAGGGAATTTGCAACCAATGGTCAATCACCCATACGACGAGCCTAGGAATGTATTCCCTAGTTTTGATCATTGTCACATTCTAAAAAGAAACATTAGAACGCAGTTTCTGTAACGAGAGATGACTGATGGTACTGGAATAATTTCAGGAAAATACTTGTCATTACTATACACAATGCAAAAGGGTGAGATCGTCAAACCGGTCAGACACCTCACTAAAAAACACATCGAACCCACTAAATTTGAAAAAATGAATGTTCGGTGTTAATATTTGAAAGAAAAATAGCACAGTAGCGCCACCTGGTGAAATAGACATGTACAATAAAGAAGAGAAAAAAAAAAGGACGAGTCAGTGCAAAGTCTGTGCGTGTTCGCGTGACATGTGACAAGCATCTCAAAAGATGATTTGTATTTTGTATTGTATTTCTCACTTGATAAATAAAGTTTTACATTAAAACTAACAGGTTATGGACCCAGGCCACGTGTAAATGGTATTATCTCGTGAGTGGATCCGAAGCTGAGCGCCTGTGGAACACGTGCTGTATTTTTTGTGAGTAAGGATAACCTCAAAATGGCAGCCGGCAGTGACTACAAAGTTCAAGTGGATAAACTTGAAGGACCTGAAGACTGGGCAAAGTGGAAATGGCGTGTGTTGATGGTTTTGCGGTCGTATGAACTGGAAAATATTGTTGATGGTTCGAAAAAGTGTCCTGTGTTGCCGGCAGATGCAACTGCGCAACAAAAAGCGGCATATAAGCAGTGGTTGAAAGAAGACGCGAAAGCGGCCAGTTTGCTAGCAGGTGCGCTAGGAAAATCTGTTGCCGAGCTCGTGTTGACGTGCACCAATGCCAGTGAAATTTGGACAAAATTGAGCGCACGGTTCGAATGAAGCAGTACGCAGCGACTGAACATGTTGATCGAGTCATTCTTCCGAGTGACACGTGGCGACAAGGAGGACATCAGCACCCATGTCGCGAAGTTACAGAAGCTTTATCAGGATCTGAACGACGAACTACAAAAGCACAACGAAAACACGTTATCTGAAAGGATTTTGAACGGTCGAATTTTATCCACGCTGGGAAAAGAATATGATAATTTCAAGGATGTGTGGGACACGATTCCGACGGAAAATCAAACTGTGAACTTGTTGATTGAAAAATTGTGCACGATTGAACTGCGTGACCAAGGAAACGTGGAATCGACTGCGTTTGTGGTACGTAGTGCTCCCAAGAAGCATTCCCAGTATGGCAGTGGCAAAGGCAGTGCTGATGACAAGTCGAAGAAAAATGTTCAACGAGTAAAGCAGAAGTTTCCATGTTTCAAATGTAAGGAATTGGGCCATTGGGCAAGTGAATGTCCAGTGAAGAAGAAAGAGGGTGACACTAGAAACAAAAATAAGGAGAACAATGCTTCGTTTCTGACACATGCGATGAGTGCGTTAGACGGCGACTTTGTTCAAGCCGACGAGTGGTACTGCGACAGTGGCGCCACAAATCACATCACCGCGAACAAACAGTATTTTACAACATACGTCAGGTTTGCTGCTCCAGAGAAGATTTTGCTAGGAAAACGAGGTGTGAGCATGCTAGCTCACGGCAAAGGAACTGTAAACATTCAAGTGCGGCTGAACAACGCTTGGTTAAGTGCTGAGATGACTGAAGTTTTGTATGTTCCCGATGCAATGGCTCATCTGTTTTCTGTGAAAGCTGCTGCAAGGAAAGGTTTTTGTGCAAGACTTGACGACCTAACTGTTAGAATTGAAGACAAGGTTACTGGAAAGGCGATGATGGCTGGACGTGTGATTCATGGTCTGTATGTACTTGACATGCGCGTCGTGAAACCGGCGCAACCCATTCAAGTGAATTTAGCTACATCGTCGGACAAACTGCAGATCTACCATGAACGATTTGGTCATCAACACAAAGCGCATGTCAAGAATGTACTGAAGCAGATGAACATCAATGTAGACATGTGTAAAGAGGATTTCTGCGATGGATGTGCACTGGGAAAAATGCATCGACTGCCATTCAAGACACGAATGAATCGACCAACAGCCACCGGTGAACAAATCCACGCCGATGTGAATGGACCAATGTCTACTGAATCTCTTGGAAAGGCACGCTACTACGTATGTTTCAAGGATGATTTCAGCAAGTTTCGACGAGTTTTCTTTTTAAAGCACAAAAGTGAAGTGTACACCGTTCTGGAACAGTTCCTGAATGAAGCCAAAACAAATGGACACGTCGTGAAGCTGTTCAGGTGTGATGGAGGAAAAGAATTTGATAACAAGAAGGTTTCTGAACTACTAGCAAGCAGAGGCATAGAACAAAGCATTACTACGCCATACACACCACAACAAAACGGAGTTGCGGAACGTGAAAATCGGACGATTGTGGAGTGCGCAAAATCTATGCTGAATCCCAGCAAGTTAACGAAAAAACTTTGGGCTGAAGCCTGCAACACTGCGGTGTACCTCCTGAATCGCACTGGGAAGTCATCGATTGAAAACAAATCTCCCTATGAATTGTGGTATGGACGACCAGTGGGAAGTTTCAGTCATCTGAAGATCTTCGGAACAGAATGCTACGTGCATATCGACAAGAATTTTCGCTCAAAGTTCGACGACAAAGCTGTTTTTGGACATCTGGTTGGGTACGTGAACGACAGGGATGGATTTAGAGTCTGGATTCCAACTCAGGGAAAGGTTGTTCTAAGCCATGATGTGAAATTCAAACCTGAAGTTGTCTGCAATCTGCGCGCCAACGCCGGAAAGGTTGAAGTCACGCTTGAAGAACGTGTGGAGAGGAATCAGTCTAATTCATCGTCTGATGTAGGCCTACAGAGGAGGTCAGAGTCAGATGAGAACTTAAGCGAAATTGAAGATTTTGCTTCGGCATCCAGTTCCGGAGGAAGCGAAGATGAGGAAGAAGGAGAGACTGAAGAAAGAAGGAAAAGCAAACGTGAAAGTAAGAAGCCATCGTGGATGATCAGTGGAAATTACATGTACATGGCTGGACCATCTATCGCTGAAAAGAATCCTGACTCATACTCTGAAGTGCTGCAGTCTAGTGATAAAAATCAGTGGCTGAAAGCAATTAATGAAGAATTGGAGTCCTTAAAGGAAAATGATACCTGGAAATTGGTTGAGCGTCCAAATGGTACACGGGTCCTGAAAAATCGGTGGGTTCTTCGACAGAAGACAACGGACAGTGGAGAAGTTCGCTTCAAGGCACGCTTGGTAGCCAAAGGCTATGCGCAACAGCAAGGAATCGATTATGAAGAAACATTCAGCCCTGTTGCACGGTATGATACCATTCGAGCTCTGTTGGCAGTAGCTGTTGAAAAGGAGATGAAACTTGGTCAATTTGATGTCAAGACGGCCTTCTTGAACGGCGAGCTTGAAGAAGATGTGTTCATGGAACAGCCAGAAGGTCATCAGGACGGTACTGGCCGAGTGTGTCATCTAAAGAGAAGCTTATGTGGTTTAAAACAGGCTCCACGCTGCTGGAACAAGCGTTTCAAGAAATTCATGGAGAAAGCTGGATTCAAAAACAGCAAAGCTGATCCTTGTCTCTTTTACAGCAACAAAAATGGAAAGTGGTTGGCTGTTGTAATCTTTGTGGATGATGGTCTGGTAATTGGCAATGAAGAAGACATCGAGCAGTTCATGGAAAAACTTCAGCAGGAATTTCACACGACCAGAGGATCTCTCAACAATTTCCTGGGCATGAAGATACAAGGAAAACAATGATGGATCAATTGCAATCAGTCAAGAGGATTACACGAGGAAAATCCTAGAAAAATTTGGGATGGCCGAGTCAAATGGAGTGTCTACCCCAGTTGGACGCGAAGAAAGTGAAGACGGAGAAAAGGTTTCGGCCAGGGTTCCTTATCGTGAGGCGGTGGGATCCTTGATGTACCTGACTACTGCTACTCGTCCAGATATCGCATTCGCGGTCAACAAAGCTGCTCGAGCCATGGAGAATCCTACAGTTCAAGACTGGAGTCAAGTGAAACGGATATTTCGATATTTAAAGAGCACAGTGAACCATGGAATCGTCTATAGGAAAGAGGACGTTTTGAAGGTCTACAGTGATGCTGACTACGCCGGTGACAAGAGGACGAGACGTTCAACGACGGGTGTCATTTCGATCTACAATCATGGAGCTGTATCGTGGAGAAGTCAGTTACAGAAGTCTGTGTCAACATCGACAACTGAAGCTGAAATTGTGTCTGCAAGTGAAGGAGCAAAGGAGTTGATTTGGCTGAAAAGACTGTTTTCTGAATTACTGGGAACTGCTGACAAACCTCCAACGCTTTACATCGACAATGCTGGTGCAGTTAAATTGGCTAAAAATCCGGAGTACCATCGAAAATCGAAGCATATTGAGGTACGTCATTTCTATGTGAGGGAAAGATTTTTGGACGGAGACCTTGAGCTGGAGCACATCGACGGGACCAATCAATTAGCTGATCTTCTAACTAAACCTCTGGAGAGGGTCAGATTCGAGATGCTGCGTGAGAGGATTGGCGTGCAGAAGATGACATCTTAGAGGCTGAAAAGTGTTCAATAGTTCAACTTGTTTATTTTTTTATTTGTATTTGATTTTTCTTTGGAGGAAGTGTTAATATTTGAAAGAAAAATAGCACAGTAGCGCCACCTGGTGAAATAGACATGTACAATAAAGAAGAGAAAAAAAAAAGGACGAGTCAGTGCAAAGTCTGTGCGTGTTCGCGTGACATGTGACAAGCATCTCAAAAGATGATTTGTATTTTGTATTGTATTTCTCACTTGATAAATAAAGTTTTACATTAAAACTAACATTCGGCGTGCCAAGGAAGTGTTCTCGTCAGAAGTTATTGGTGCCATTAGTACACTAAAAGAAAATATAGGCATGCACCCGGAAGCGTACACATTCATGGACGCAGAAGCAACCATTTTTTTTGAAAAACGTTAATAAATGGTTCGCTATGCATGACGTAAGCATCACATATCATCATATTCAGTCTAGAAATCCAGATAAAGGGCATTTTTTCTCATTAAATGTCAGTCGCCTAAACTGGCTAGAGGAATATTTTCTTTCTTACCTTGAAACTTTGAAAGCTGCTAGTAACGCTGCTAGAAAGGACTTCCTGAGTTCTGAGATTTACGAAGCTACCTATACAATTAATCACGGATTCAGCTGTCCAGTGCATAAGGTATCTTCTAAAAATGGGTAGAGGAAAGTCGCCAAATATGGGGAGTTTTTTTATAGGGCTCACATTAGATATAAGAAGGAACGGAATAATTTTGGTTTTCTCACCAATGTTAACCTCAGGCGATATACTATGTATACTACAAATATGGGCACGTTTGGTGTTGTAATACCCTCTGATATTATTGTTAACTTTAAAAGTGCACTTTCCTCGTATTAGGCAACCGGGTTTCGTAATACGGGGAGGTGAGAAACCTCACGGTTTTATTTATAATAGGTACACTGAATAGTATACCCTACTAATTAAAGCATTAATTCTGACATTTTTTTCGTGTGGCCTCCTGAGAGGCCGAGTGCAGGTCTTTCTAGTCGACGCCCGTGGGCGACCTGCGCGTCAGGATGAGAGATGGAATGGATGAATATGAATGAAACTGGGCAAGGATGTGGAAGGAAGCGGCCGTGGCCTGTTAGAAGGTACCGTCCCAGCATTTGCCTGGTGTTGAAAAATGGGAAACCACGAAAAATCATTTCAAGGACGACCGACGGTGGGGCTCGAACACACGCGTCTACCGAGTCAGCAGAGAGCTAGGCCCCATGGCCTAACGCTGCGCTTTAGCCAGCGTAGCCACTACTGTCGGTAATTCTGACAATGTAATGAAATCATGAACACAAATAGTACAAAAATACAAAAATGAATATTTTAAGTAAATAACAGTCCTAGTTTCCTGTTGCCGAACTTCCAAACCGTTCAGCAGAAAAATGCATAAACTTTAATGCATAAACCAACAAGAATAACAAAATTTAGTAAAACCACTCCTGATCAAATTTTTATAAATACAGATAAATATCACCATTCAATAGAAGTCTATTGTCCGGGTTTTAGTGACCACCATGGACAAATACTGAGTTTTGAAGTATCCGAAGTAATCAATAATAATGATAATGGAGTAAAATCAAAGTGCAGGTCATTCACTGAATCAAATGTTACATATTTCAATGACTTATTAAATAAGGAAACATGGTCAGAAATTTATGAACTAGAAAATGTAAATGATAAATTTAATGCATTTAACAGTACCCTAAAACACTATTTTGAAATAGCATTCCCCTTTAAACGAAGAACTGTTCAAAATAACAAAACTAGCAATTGGATAACAACAGGGATTATAAATTCATGTCAAAGAAAGAAAATTCTACACAAATTATATAAACAATACCACACAACACCTGAATTCAATTTATACTACAAAAAATACACTAGCATATTAAATAAGGTAATAAGACTAGCAAAGAAAATGCATAATGATAATTTTATTTCCCAATCATCTAATAAAAACAGGGCTATGTGGTCTGTAATAAAGAAAGAAACTGGAAAATCTGCTAAAATACAAAGGAACATTACACTGACCAGAAATAATAAAGTGATTAATAATCCAGAGGAAATAGCAAACACGTTTAATGACTATTTTCTGGAAATTCCGCAAAAATTATTAAATAAATCACAGGTAAATACACTAAATTCTAATAATAAAATAAATATATGCAGTGATTCTTTATTTATAAATCATGTCACAAGTGAAGAGGTAAGAATAGTTATAAAAGAGCTAAAAAATAAATTCTGTGCTGGCATTGATGGCATCCCTGATGCAATTTTAAAGAAATGTGCAGAAAATATAATAAATCCACTTACGCACTTAATAAACAGTTCAATTCTCTCAGGAACTTACCCGGATATTTTGAAGTTATCAAAAGTAATTCCAGTGCACAAAAATGGTTCAAAAGATGAATTAGATAACTATCGTCCTATTACCTTACCAACTGGTATTGCAAAAATTGTGGAAAAAATTATGTATAAGAGACTGATAAGTTTCATAGAAAAAAATAAAATATTATCAAACTCACAACATGGATTTAGAACGGAAAAATCTACACAGACAGCAATTTACGAATGTAGTAATAGTATACTGAAATTAATTGACAATAAGGAACATGTAACTGGCCTATTCTTGGATTTATCGAAAGCATTTGATGTAGTTGACCATAAAATCCTCCTTACCAAACTAAATCAATATGGTGTTAGAGGTCTAGCTAATAAATGGATAGAGTCTTACTTAACAAGGCGTAAACAAATAGTAAGCTTGAGACACAAGGATGATGGAACCAAATTACTTAATGAAACATTGTCCAATGAGGGAATTATTGAATTTGGAGTACCCCAGGGATCGGTTTTGGGCCCACTACTCTTTCTTCTATATATCAATGATATAACACAGAACGTTCATTCACATAAGGAAATTTTGTTTGCGGACGATACAACACTCGTAATAAAAGGTGAAACTAAACAGGTCATACAGCAGTCTGCTGACTCCGTTACAGGAGAGTTAACCAAATGGTCACAAGATAATCGCCTCATAATAAACTATAAAAAGACAGTATGTCTAAATTTCCACACTATACAGAATAGGAATCCTGCGATGCCCAATATAACATTAAATGGTCATCAAATAGAAAATAAATCAGAAACAAAGTTTTTAGGACTATGGATACAACAAGACTTGAAATGGAATAAACATATACAATATCTGAATACTAAACTGAACTCGATGTGCTTTGCGTTACGTATTTTGAAAACCTGCACTAGCATGCACACATTAAGAAATACTTATTTTGCTTATTTCCATTCATACTTAAGATATGGGATCATATTTTGGGGTATGTCGCCAGATGTACTAAGCACGTTTAGGATACAAAAGAGAGCGATTAGAATTATGGCAAATGTACACTCTAGAGAATCATGTAGACCTCTGTTTAAAGATTTAAACATTCTCCCACTGCCCTGCATATATATCTTTGAAAGTATTATGTTTTTTAAAAAGAATTTAATGAATAAAGATGTTTTTCTTAAAACAAACAATGATGTTCATAGGCATAACACAAGACAAAATCAAAACATTCATATTTCACACACACACACAAGCATATATCAAAAAGGAACTTTTCACACTGGAGTTAAATTATACAATAAACTACCCCAGTATATAAAACTGGCCCCAAAAATAAAAACCTTTGATAGAATGTTGAAAGCTTATCTGCAGTGCCATTGTTTTTACTCAGTAGTTGAATATTTTAGCGTATAGGAGTGATGGAATCTATAACTATATTTTACTTTTTTAATTTAATTTTAATACCTAGCTGTATGTTGTTGTATTTATAGAATTAAGTTTTCATATTATGATAATAGAGTGAGGTGTAAATAGTTGTGCAATAAGATTGTATCTATTAAGATTTGCTATTATAATAAGTTATAAATAGTTTTAATCTTAGTAATATATACCTGTTAGTTCTTTTATTTTATGCATGTAAATTCTGACGTGTCCTATATCAAAAATGTATTGAATGCATGTATTTGATCAAATGGAATTAATAAAAATCTATCTATCTATCTATAATGAAAACCGAGTGATTCTGATCGAATTCAACTGTAACGAGGTGCAAGGTATGTCTAATTTCTCTTAGATTTATTAGCACGCTATTTTATTTTGTGATATAATTTGCATTTTGATATTGTGGGAATTATAATGATAATATAATAGTGTCACTAGCAACCCGCCCCGGCTTCGCCCGGGAACAGTTATGAATGTGCAAGGAATTCCTGTCAGACGTAATTTAAGAATGGCGAGGTGCAAGCCAAATCCCCCTCCCGTCCAAACTAAAAACACTTATAGTGGGCGATGTATCGAAGATAGAGATATGCTCTCGCGGCCTTTTTTGTAGAATTTCTCACGCTGAACAATTCTTACACTCATAATATAGTGATATTTTTAACGGTTCGCCCAGCGTAAGCTTAAAAAGCGCACGGACGCCAGGCTATTTTTTCTACATTTTCACTGAAATCGTTACTGCTTGGCTCCCTTTGGTCATAAATAAATTATTTTCTACAGACATCTTCCTCGATATTACCTGTACAGAATGGTGAAAGCCGCATCAAAATCCATCCAGTGGTTCTCGAGATTACCCGTGATATCCAAGAATCGGGGACTTTGTTTTACACTAAGTAGAGATAAGTCTTAGTCGTGCAATGCTTGGTGAACAGCGCTGTGTGAGCAGTTGAGTAACTAACAAGATTTCATGAAAAAGGTCTCATTGTCTAGGCCGGTATGAGCGCATTCAGTCGGCCGTGGTACCACAGGCCTACACGACCCCAGTTCTGGGAGTGTCTCCGACCATTACTGCTGGGTGTTTCACTTTCTACAAACAGTAGTGTAGTTTGTTATGCAAGACAGAACTCATGACAACTCTAAATCAGCGATAAATAAAAGTAATACAGAATGGTAGTTGGAATGTATTGTCGCATATTTGTGATAGAAATAATGTGAAGAGATGAAGGAAAGGAATGAAGGAATTAATATTCCGTAATTTGTAACACTGAAAGGAAAGGAAAATAACATATTGTGATTAATATGATATTTATATTCAGACAATAATCTTAAAGTTAAACAAGCAAGAGAGTGGTTATTTAATAATAATAATAATAACAGGGTTGATACGCTTTCAGGATTTTAAATTTCCCTGACTTTTCCGGTTTTCCAGACCAAAATTTAAGAAATTCCCTGACCGCAGAGTCGTTTATTTCCCTGACTTTTCCTGATTTTCCAGAGCAAAGTATAGAAAATTCATTAACCACAGGGACGACATTTACCTCGCTGTTCCTTAGGTTTTCCAAATCTAGCAAACGTGCATTTACCTTTAGGAAACCTTCTTCTGTATGATCGATTAAGATTAAGTTAGAAAAACTGATTTTAGAATAATTATTTGTGCAAGGCTATTCTTAGACGCGAGGAGAAATGTTGTAGTAGATGAAAATAATAGTGATCAAAAAATATCCGAGCAATGTTTCATTATATAAATCGGACTTATATGTAGCTGTCTCTATAAATTAACGCGTTTCTTTAAAAGTATAAAAACAAATAACAAAAAATAAATTAAAAAACAGTTCTTTACTGTAATAAAGTTGATTACGATAAGAACAAGAACACTTATTTACAATAAATGTTAATTTGCTAACATCAATTTAAAAAAAAACAGAAGAAAGGAATCAATCACCAATTCTTACTTTCTAGTCAATCACAATAAAAGTATCTAGAAACTGTCAACCGATACATTTTATTCTAACATTAGATATTTAATATCAAATGAGTTGTTTCAGTTAATATGCCTTCTTATGTACAAGAAGTTATGATTACCAAGAAGTTGCTCTGATCTTGACCGTTTGGGGGAGATTTCCTTTGTCCCCGCGGAAGATCACGAAATATATGCGACGTTACGTGATTGTCACCGAATCATGTCTTCGCAATCACGTACGGAGAAATATCGAGACGTTACACGATCGGCGCTGGTCTCAGCCGTTTGACGCGATTTGTAATTTTCACAATCGAAGACTGAGAAAAATCGCGATTTGTAGTTTTCACGATCGAACACTGAGAAAAATCGCGATTTACATAATCGGTGTCACTTTTAGTCGTTCGACGAGATTTTTATTGTCCTTGAGGTCGGACACGGAAAAATATAGTATTATTACCCAATCGGCGCCGCTTGCTGTCCGTTTGACAAGAATCCAGTTGTACTCGTCATCAAAAGCGGAGAAATATCGCGATGTATCGCAATCGCTGCTGCTCTCGGTCATTTTACGAGATCCACGTTGTCCTCGCGGTTAGACACTGAGAATGCGATAGTATGCAATCGGCCGTTCAACGATTGTCTGCCCGTCTATCTGTCCTGGTATAATGGCGGAGGCAAGCTCGAGGTTGGGCATGGTTAAAATTCACGAGTAGTTATGGACAGGGTCGGCGCCGTGATTCCCGCTGTCCTTATGCTGTGGTTGGAAGTTCACGGTGGATCACGAGAAGAAATGGGTATCGCGATGCTACGTAGTTTGTTATTTCTAAGTGGGTTGATGCACTTCTCGCTCCCCGTACACTTTTAAGTATACGGTAATGGGAAAAGTGGCTAGTAGGATTCGATATGTTTCGTGATAGGTGCCCAACCACCTTTCACAGGATTCCCGCAGTCCTCGTAGACACAGGTTCGCGACCGGGCACGGGTTTTATGACTTATGCAACTGGCGTCGATCTCAGTCCGTTTGACGAGATTCCCGTAGGCAAGTAGTGCGGTTAGCCGGCCGTTTTGAGGATGTGATTTTGGAGGATGAACGTTCGAAGTAGGTATCGGATATTACGAATTATTCAGAGAGGATAGCACGAATAATACAAGAGGCACATTTTCTTTCGAATTCAAATTTTACAAATTTTCGAGATAACCGGTTTGATTATATATCCAATGGAACCAAAGTTCGAAGGAAAAATAGACATATAACGGAGTTTCGAATTAACCGAACTGGATATCGCAAATTTACGAGACGGATAGATTTTTAAAATAGGCTATACCGTCGTCTGTGTATTTCGGATTATTTTTGCGATTTTCTTTCGAAACTCTATCATTTCGCAAGATCGCTACAATAAATTATATCGCATTATTTCTGGACTTCAATTTGAGATCTCCAAATTTATAGGTCAATATCAGAAATGAGAGGTTTCTGTTGAGTTTCGGATGTTATCACGAATAAACGTCTCGCAAAAAGTCAGGTTTTCGAATAACACAGAAAAACATTTCACACAAAATTAAACTCTCTTCTTGATGCCGAAAATATACGTTGAACCGATGTAGACAGTACCACTGAAGGTACCCTCATTATGCATTTCCTTGAGGTCGTGCATAATGAAGCCTGGCGCCACTTGCGTGAAACTCGCTTCATCACATTCTGCGAGCCTAGCGGCGCGGGTTTAAATGATTTAACAGACCTCAGCGAATTTTCGTTATCTCCAACTATCCAGACATATAAATTAGCTACTTTTGGTTACTTTCGTTACCCGTTTGTAAAATTAGTTACTTTTTCGTTACCGGTAGACACGCTGGTATAACAACCAAAAATTACTGTCAAACCTTAATAATTCATTTATTTCTTTCTTTCTCTCTTTTTTTTTTACAAAATTCCCTGACTTTTCCCGGTTTTCGCGGTTTTCCCTGACCGAAACAAAAATCCCTGACCTTTCCCGGTATTCCCGGTTTTCCCGGTCGCGTATCAACCCTGAATAATATTTTACTGACATATTGGACACAGTAAGTTGAAAGGAATCGCTAATGAAATGTATTTGAGGTGAAATATTTAACAAGCATTATGGAAGCTGTACAGCTTTTGCTGGAGCGGCTAGCTGTTGAACCATGTGTTATTTCCTCGTACAAATACAAACCGATATAAAATAAGTGAATTAATTTACGTATTTCACAGTCATACAGCATAAATTTTTGATGTATAACGATTACAACGCAACCAAGAACTACATTTTCCAACCACCCCGAGCCGAGAAAAAGTTACCTTACAACAATGATAACAACTTTGTTTCTTGGACACACAAAATTGTGAAATTAATAAACCAGTTATACAACATTCCAATGTATATTGTGCTAAAATTTGGATTCGATCTGATGACGGGCTTTTGAGATAATAATTCTTAAATGTGACGCATGGTTGAAACACGCTTAAAAACGTGCACTTATTGTGTTCCAACTGCGATAAAAAAAATATTAAAATATACCGGTAAATTAAAAAATCCAAACCTACATGAACTAACGTAAAATAGAACGACGAAAATGTTGATGGTATTGGATTTTATGTACGTCTATTGGTTACTTAACAAACAACCTTCAAACTCGAGTACACATAATACTTTGGTCGACAGTAACCTCTCCACCTAATTCTAATGAGTTTATGCTTGCACTTATATTAGAGTCCTGTTGCATGAAATCATCCAAACAGTTGTACTTATGTTCACTGTACTGTACTTCACCTAGGTGTCCACTTGTAGTCAGCGCTTTCTTCTCTCTAAACAGTAAAATATCATCACTCGTTCTAGCAATTAGTTTTCCGAGAGTAAAAACTTGGCAACTCTGTTTAAAAGTTTTCCAAATTTCATTGTTCCTCTTCTATTGAGGTGGAGACCATCATAAGCAAGGTCCCTGTCTTGTAACCAAGAGTTCCCTTCTAAAAATTTTTTTTTTCACCAAACAACCAATCCAGTGTTGAATTCACGGCATTAACGCATCGTGGGTCTATGTCACGCCTTTGCAATACACCACTAATACACACTTTTGAACTCGGAAAGGCACTTTTCACTTCGTCCACGAGCTTGTCCATGTCATTCATAATGTGAGTTGGTGTTGGAGAACTGTTCAAGCAATTGGTCCCTACATGAATCATTACCACCCAGGGTCTTAACGCAGGGGCGCACTGATGGGGGGGGGGGGGACGACGACGAACGGGACCGGTCCCCCCCCCACCCAGGTGGTTTTCAGGAGTGGTCCAGAAAAGTATTTAACGTACAGAATTAACGAAAAATGTATTATATGACACGTGAAAAAAATAAACAAGACCAGTGGAGAGAGCGAGATTGTTACCGCGTGAGCCTAATTTTATTTACTCTTTCGTGTTTTTTTTTCAAATCTCATCTCCGTGGCAATGTGGATTCACTGAATTCTCTGCCCCCTACCACTCAAACCGGTTCAAACTGCTTCGTCACTTAAAGTCCATACATCACGAGGCTATGCACGGCGACTACTTACTGTCTCGCTTAAGGTCATTGCCCTGTCCCCTCCCCGCTTCGCCTACCGCTCCCCACTACCCTCCCCTGCCCACTCACCTTCAGCTTCGTCAAGTCAAGCAGGCTGGCTAACCTATAAATAGTCAGTTCTGTGTAAACTCTCACGGGGAGCTTTTGCCTGTTGTTAATTAAGAAGATTCCTTTTGACAGTGATAGTGACGTTGCGTAACTTTTATAGTTCATTAAACACGTGTGTGATAGTAAGATGAGTGTAAATAAAAAGAAAAAACTAGAGCAATCTAGTTCAATTTTGTCCTATATTAAAATTATAAAAAAAAGAAGACGAATTCCAACCACAGCCAAGTTGCAGTAAACTGTACCAAAATTAAGTGCAAATGTGAACACTAACGAAGTGTTGGAGAAAGAAGACCAGCTGTCCCGACGCCAATGCGAGAACCAGACGCATCCAGTCACCTTCCTCATGACATAGGCAGTTTTATTGGGAAACAGGTAAGGAATAATACTTTTGCCCATATCCATAAATTACTTTATACAGTTATTCTACTTTTAGTAATGTATTTCCACGCCTCTGTTTTAAGAATGATATTGTTAAGTTAAATCCTTGTAGCCAGCTTACCACCAATCAATTAGACAATTACATATAAATAATTTTCGCTTTATTACCTTAATTAATGTTCATATTTATAATGTATTTCAGAAAATTATTTAATATATTAAGACAAAGTATTTGGTTTTAGGTTATTACGGATGAAGACAAGCGGAAAATTCTGACAGAGGTGTGGATACCAGATGAACGTTACGTTTTCCCAGGTTCAGAATTTGGAAAGAAGAGGTTAAAGTTTCAGCATAGCTGGTTAAAAGCAAGAGAATGGCTTGTTTATTCGAATAAATTAGACGGTGCATTTTGCAAATACTGCGTTGGTTTTGCACCCAGTGGAGCTGGTAAACAAGGTTTGCCACTTGGCAGACTTGTTAGAACTGAGTACTCTGATTGGCGCCATGCACAAGAAGACTTTCGCAAACATGAGTTGACTGCATATGACGCAAACAGTAAATTGGATGCAGAAAATTTCTTAGCTGTTCATAACAGGCAAAAACTAGATATTGTGTGTCAAACAGACAAATCTATTAAAGAAAAAGTTGAAGAAAATAGACGCCTTTTATCTCCAGTCATCAAGACGGTGATATTTTGTGGAAGGCAGGGCTTGGCATTGCGAGGACACAGGGATGGAGGCCTATTTGACAACGTTGAAGGGGAACAAATATTTACGGAGAATGAGGGCAATTTCCGAGCCCTTCTGAGGTTGAGGGTTGAGAGTGGAGATGATATATTAAAACTGCACTTGTTCACTGCTAAAAGAAATGCAACATACACAAGCTGGAAAATACAAAATGAAATTATCTCAGCTTGTAACGACATTATTTTACACAAACTTGTGGACAAGATAAATGAGGCGAAATGTTTTTCTGTCATTGCCGATGAAACAGCCGACATTTCCAATATCGAACAGTTGTCTTTGTGTGCAAAATATGTAGATCAAGCCAACAATAATGTCAGAGAAGATTTTCTTCAATTTGTGCCAATATATGACCTGACGGGAAAGAGAATCGCTAATGCAATTTTAAGCAACCTGAAAGATTTCGGAATCGATATCCAGTACATTCGTGGACAAGGACTTGATGGAGCTTCAGCTATGAGTAGTGTACATCAGGGTGTACAGCATTACATAAAAGAAGACGTTCCAAATGCGCACTATGTTCACTGTAGCAGTCACTCTCTGAATTTGGCCATAACTGACGCTTGTGATTGCATGATGGTTAGAAATTGCTTAGGTACAGTGAATAAGGTCTACGACTTTTTCAATACGCCTAAGAGGCAAGCTGTGTTGAATAAGTTTTCTGAGAATCCCCCTAAAAACTCAAGCAGCCTAGCCCTACTCGATGGATACAACGACATAACGCTGTAGACAATTTTGCAGAAAAGTATGTTGATGTGCTTAAGACGCTTGAAGAAATATCAATATGGACTGACAAGGACACTAGTGCAAAATTCACACATTTTACTGTGCGCAGTTAAAAAAATTGAGTTCTTATTGTCACTTCAAGTAATTAAACAAATATTTTCATACAGTCTGCCTCTTACTAAATTTCTTGAGACAGAAAGCATTGACCTTGCAGGTGCCGTTAACTACGCTCAAGACACTTTGGACCAGATAAAAGAAATAAGAGATAAGGCAGATGAAGAATTTTCACCTATGTATAGAAAGGTTGTTAACACCTGTGAACAGAATGATATTACGATATCCATACCACGCTTATCACAGAGGAAAATAGGGCGAGACAACATGCCTAACGATGAGCCAGAATCTTATTGCAAAAGAACCCTGTTTATCCCTTCTATTGATCACTTTATTGCACAACTAAAGGATAGATTCATATCTCAAAAGGACATTTTATCTTCTTTCCAAGCTCTTAGTTCTGACAACGAAGATATTCCCGAAGCAGTTGTGGACGCTTTGTTTAAAGGATATTGCTCAGATCTAACCACATGTTCTTCACAGCAACTCCTGGGAGAACTAAAAGTATGGCAACGAAGGCTAAAACAAATTGATTTGCAAAGAAGAGAAACCTGTAAGTTAAATAAAAAAAGTATAGAAAGATCAATGCTATAGAAGCTCTACAAGCGTGCAACATATCAATGTACCCTTCTGTGCACAAACTCCTGCAAATTTTGGTAACTTTACCAGTAACTTCATGTACTGCTGAACAGTCATTTTCGACTTTGAAATATTTGAAATCTTATTTAAGAAATACGACATCAGAGACTAGACTGAACGGTTTGGCATTATTGTATGTGCATAAAGACATACCATAAGTCCAACCCCTCGTCCACGTCGTGGGAGACGGGCAACGGCACAAAGTAGGGGATCGCCTGTAGGGGCGAAGTACAGTGGGGACTTCGTGTGCACCGGGACCGTTACGGTAGCTGTGAAGGTCCTACAGGAACCCTGAAAAGTGACGGCTAACGGGGCTCTGGTGAAGCTACGATAGGCCCAGCAAGCCAGTAGTGGATGAAACCAAATGCTTTCAAAAATGGAACGAGCCTCGAACAGGATGGATTTAATAGACGACGACACGGCTGCACACATGGACTAAGATTTGGAACTTTAAACCTAAGAAAGCTGACGGGGAAGGTGGAGGAGATAGTGGATATGATGGAAAGAAGGAAGTTGGATTTATTGGGATTGGCAGAAACAAAGTGGAAAGGGGAAGGAAGGAGAGAACTGAGGAAAGGCTATAGACTGAACTGGAGTGAGAACGAAGAGGGAAAGAGGAATGAAGTGGGAGTAGTAGTACGAGATGGTTTAAAAGAAGAAGTGAGGAGAATAAGTGATAGAATGATGAAAGTGAAAGTAGCACTGAGGGGAGAGACCGTAGAAATAGTGCAAGTGTATGCTCCACAAGTAGACTGCGCCTCTGAAGAGGAGGAGTTTGAAGAGGAATTGCAGAAGCAGCTGGTAGGAAGAAATATGATTGTTATGGGGGGATCTCAATGCCCATGTAGAAAGTGAAAGACAAGGTTATGAGAGTGTTCTAGGACCAGAGGGTTGGGGCAGAAGAAACGAGGAAGGAAAGAGGCTGTTGGACTTCTGCCAGGGGAACAGCCTGCTAGTTGGGAACTCCTGGTTTAAGAAAAGAGAGAGCCACACAATCACATGGTACAGTGATGACTTGACCAGGAAGTCGGTGGTCGACTATATACTGTATGAGAAAGAACTAAATAAGAACATCACGGACATCAAGGTTATACCATCGGAGAACCTGGATAGCGACCATCGATTGCTGGTAATGAACCTGAGAGGGACTAAGGAGAAGAAAGGGACTGAGAACCAGGAAAGATGTATAAGGATATGGAAACTGAAAGAAGGGGATAGAAGGGTCGAGTACCTCAAAATGGTAAAGGAAGGAATTCCAACAGATGAAGAAAGAGGGGTGGAAGAGGAAAGGGCTAGATTTAAGAAGACACTAGTAGGTGCAGCAGAAGCAGTATGTGGGAGGACAAGTAGTAAGAAGAGGTGGAACGAAACACCATGGTGGAATGAGAAGACAAAAGATATAGTAAGGCAAAAGAATAGAGCCTTTAGGAGGTGGTATCAAAATAGGACGGTAGAGACAAGGGAAGAGTACCAGGAAAGAAAGGAGGCGAAGAGAGTAGTGGCTGAGGAGAGAAGAAAGTGGATGGAAGAGTGGACAAAGATGATGAAGGAGGATAGTGAAAGTACAAAAAAGGTCCTGTATGGGATGGTAAAAAATAAGAGGCAGAAGGATCCTACGGATTATGTTAGAATGGTGAACAAAAGGGGACAAGAGATAGAAAATAGGGAAGAACTGAAGAAAATGTGGAAAGAATATTTTGAAGAACTTCTGAACCCAAATGGAAAAGATGGTGAAGAGGAAGAAATCGGGGAAGAGGAAGATGAACTGCAAACAGAAAAGGACTTAACATGGAAAGAAGTGTAAGATGCAGTGAACAAGATGAAAGGAGGGAAGGCACCGGGTGTGGATGAGTTGAGTGTGGAGATGGTGAGAGCAGCAGGAGAGGTGGGGATACAGTGGTTGTACCGAGTGATGAAGACAGCATGGAAGGAAAGGAAGACCCCAGAGGACTGGAAAAAAGGAATAATTGTCCCGATCTTCAAGAAAGGTAGTAGAACAGATTGCAGAAACTATCGGGGAATAACACTGATGAGTCATTGTGCAAAGATCTTCGAGAAAGTTTTGGAAAAGAGAATTAGGACAAGGATAGAAGGAGGGATGAGGGAAGAACAACATGGCTTCAGAGCAGGAAGGTCCACAGTGGATTTGATTTTTGCTGTAAGGCAGTTACAAGAACAGCACTATGAGTATGGAACAGATCTACTGATGGCCTTCCTGGACATTGAGAAAGCATATGACGGTGTATGCAGAAACAAAGTATGGAAGTCTCTGGAGGATAGAGGAGTAGAAAAATGGACTATAAGGAGGATAAAGGAGATGTACAAGGGAAGCGTGAGCTGTGTGAAAGTGGGAGGAGAGAGATCGGACTGGTTGGAACAGAGAAACGGCCTGAAACAAGGAAGTGCACTGTCACCGTTACTTTTCATTGTGGTGATGGATGACATAATGACCCGAGTGGCACAAGTAATTGGGGAAGGAAAGATGAAAGCAATGGTGTTTGCAGATGATTTGATGATTTGGGGAAACAAGGAGGAGGATGTACAGGAACAGTTGGACGTGTGGGAAGGAATAATACAAGGATATGGGATTAAATTTAGCATAAATAAGAGTGAGATGGTGATCACAACAAGGAAGAAGGAAAGAACCACAACGGGAATAACAATTGGTGGGGAACAGCTGAAGAAAGTGGAGAGTTTCAAGTATCTGGGAATCCTGATACAAGATAATGGAAGAAACGATAGAGAAATAAATGAGCGGGGAAGGCAGGCAGAAGCATTTCGGAGGAGTGTGAGAAGCATGTTATGGAGCAAGGATGTCCCTCAGAACAGCAAAAAGATCATATATCGGACGTACTATGTCCCTATCCTGACGTATGCCTCGGAGACCTGGGTTATGAAAGGAAGGGAGAAAAGCAAAATACAGGCCAGTGAGATGAGGTTCTTGAGAAGCAGTATTGGAGCTACAAAGATGGACAGAATAAGAAATGAGAGGACCAGAGAATTAATGAAGGAGGAACCATTACAGGATGGTATAGAGAAATCTAGACTTAGATGGTATGGACATGTAAAACGAATGGAGGACAAGAGGATACCCAGGAGAGTACACGAGACGAAGTGGGAAGGAAAGAGACCGAGAGACAGGTGGCTGAAGGGGGTGGAAGAAAGCGTGAAGAAGAGAGGAGAAGACTGGACAAGGGTGGAGGCTGAGAGATGGTGGGATGACAGAAGACGTTGGAGAGGCTTGTGTTCCAAACAGACCCGGCCAGTGGCTGGAAACTGTGCAAGATGATGATGATGATAAAGACATACCAGTTAATAGCGAAGAGGTTTTAAACGAACTTGTGAAAAAACCTCGCCGTCGCGACATCAAGATTTAAATACAGTCTTATTTTCTTTTGGTTTTATCTACAAATAATCTATATTATTTACCAATATATTTGTTTAGAATAATATACTTTATGTTAATTTGATTTGTTAATAAATATCTTATTTCTTCCTGTATTGTATTGATTGGTGAAAGCTTTTAGTGTTGTATTACGTAATTATTGATCAGCAATTAACTGATGAAAAGTATAGTTAACTATGGCAGACTTTGCGGTTCGGTTTACATTAATAAATTTGTAATCTATTAACCCAGTAAAACTCGTTTTAACTTTTTAATAGAAGCTAAGTTTGATAACATTTTTCACGTCTCAGGATAGATAAAAACGCAGTTTTCTGCGTCTCATTTTTTTATTTTTTCCGGGGGAGTGCCCCCGGACTCCCTGTCGGCTGGGGGGTATTCGATACCCCCCACACCCCCCAAAAGTAGAATCCTGGGTGCGCCACTGTCTTCACAAACCTCGTTTGCCCATACCTTTCTAGTTAATTGCTCAGTTCTTATTCCTGGATAGCAATAGACTGCGGCATCATCAACTACTGGGCCTACATTTCGTAGAATTGAGTCACCCATGACAAGTACACGGGGACGTCTCCTTTTCTTAGTTGGGTTATGGATAGGTTTGTCGTATCTGGATGTCCCGCTTTCAATACCGGTATCTTGTCTTTCTTCTACTTGGGAATTGGAACGGCTGAGGATTTCAAATGGATTCCGGGAGATAAAGTTGTTAGGAATATTCCCAGATCTCACCAAGGTAGCCCTACGTCTTGGAAAGCGTGCATTCGTTTAAGACCTAACCTCTAAATAGTCTGCCTGAGTAGGCCTATCTTCTTCTGCTTGTAGTCTTTCTTTAAGGAGACTTATTTGAGATTGTGCGTTTTTTAAATCAACCACAAGCATTTTGATTATTTCCTCTTTGGAGGCCAATTCTAATTTGAAGAGTTCAGATTCACTCGCCGCTCGCGGCAACTCGTACTTTTTTCCCAGTTGGTTTCAGGCGCGGATCTAGAGTTTGGTTTTGAGGGGGGGGGGGGTCAGAGAATCGATCTAGAGTTTGGTTTGGGGGGGGCGGTGGAGGGGGGGGGGGTCAGAGAATCGAAATTTTTAAGAAAAAAGGTATCACTAAAAACGCAATCACAAAATAACCAAACGTACAAAACCAGACTAATTTTTGGCAAGCTTCATGGATAGAAGTTTGATGCGTTTAGCGCACCAAAAATATTCGTACAAATTGCAACGGCGTGATTTGCGACTTTTACATCGAGCTTCGAGAAAAGGATCTAGGTACGTAACAGTTTCGGCAAGTCGAGTTGGTACCGACAAAGGGAGAAAGTCACAGCTTAAATTGCCAACCAAGCTTGCAGTTTGGACGCCGGCAAAAAAATTTGGTGCGAAAAAAGCCCCAGTTTCCTATCCGTGCATTGCTGCACATTCATCGTGACATCACTATAAACATCGATTCGGTAATCACAAGGTTTGCTAAACAAAATAGACGAGTTGATTTTGTTGTATAACTAGTAGTTTTTATACAAGAGGTTAGAAGTTGTAAATATGTACATTGTGGTGTTTGAAGCCATATTTTCAGTGTTGCCTTAGTAAACAAGAGTTTAGTGCTTTTCAGTCGGTCAACACGAATGTGCCCAAAAGAGATGGGTTATGCCCTAATCCTGAAATAAATTACATGAGATTAATAAAACACTAGGATGACCAGTTTCGCTCGTCAAGCGATCATCATCAGATCCATTACACTTAGGCTATAAAATCTATGTTTGAAATAAAGGGGGAAAATATTTACAATATGTACAATTATTTAGTTGCAGTATTGGTACTGCAACTGTCAGTGTATGCCAAATGCAGTATATATGTTAGGTGAAATGCTAAATGGTGATAGCTATCTGGAGATTGTACTTTAGAGAGATTATATGGTTGTAAACTATGGTTAAACTATAAAATTTTAGTCTAACTACTTATCTGATTGTCTTCCGTACTACAGCTACACGCAGTTTTCGTGCTCACTGGAACTCACTGTGCGGTCGACTGCGGTGGTTATCTTAACGACTGGTTTTTCCCTGCCTTCTCCCCCCTGCCCCTACATGCTGTGGGGAGTGATAGCGATGTGTTTATGTGAGGTGTTGCCAACCTAGATAAGATGTATGTTATTGAATGAGGTGGGTATGCAACTATTAAAGACCGTGGATTAGCCCTCGCCACGCATGGAGCATAACCCATTCGAACTAAGCGTTGACGGTCTTATGAGGACGTCCCGGCACCTTTAATACTGCCGCGAATATGGGCCTTGGTTTATTGCAGAAGAAAAGTACATCGTACACCTGATCCAGATAACATTTACCTATTATGGGCATAACCCATCTCTTTTGGGTACATTCGTGTTGACCGACTGAAAAGCACTAAACTCTTGTTAAATATGTACAGTTGTATCAGAACATAATAAATCCAATAAAGATAATTCAGTACTGAATAAAATAAAATAAAAACTGTTTTTCAGTTAAAATTCGTTAAGTTTTATTTGTCTGGTGATTGTGTTTTCGTTTTTTGAGTTGCAAAAAAATTTGGTCTCCATGGGGGGGGGGGGGGGTCATGACTGTTGGAGTTGGTAGTTAACAATTTAAGTTGGCAGCATTGATTTTATATTTTAGTATTCCTTGTGTTGTTTGTGCCTTGTAGCGTGATGGACGTGTAAATATACGATCTACTATTTCGTTAGCAAACTCTCGTTATTTCCACTGAAACTTGAAGATTAGTTAACAACAGGTTATGAGCCCAGAGCAGTGCGAAGTACGTAGATCAGAGCGTGAATTGCGGATTGTTGAAATTGAGATGAAATCTGAATTTTAAAAACAGATAGTGAGTGTTTGTGACTGAACCGGCGAACGTTACAGCGACAGTACCAAGATGGCTGACGGAGATGACAAAGACCTCGTTTCCATTCCAAAGCTAGCAAATGGAAACTACTTCGCCTGGAAACTGAGAGTGAAGGCGCATATGATCGATAAGAACTGTTGGGTGGCGATTGAACCAGGCTTCGAAGAGAACGAGTTGAATGTGGATCAGGCACGCTTAAATAGGAAAGCTTTGTCGGTATTATACAAATCCGTTGGGGATGATTTCTTGTTAGATGTGGAAGATTGTATTAGAGCGAAGCATGCTTGGGAAATTCTGGAAGAAATTCACGTCTCTTCTGCCAAGTTTAATGCACGTCAGTCCTTGAAAGAAATGACAAATAATTCGAAGACCCCAAATATGTCGATGCAAGAGTATGCGGCCAGTATCCAGAGATTGAACAAAAAAATTGCCAGGGGTGGCATAATATTCGACGACGAGATGATGGCCAACTTCCTGCTAGTCGGGCTACCGATGGAGGAGTACGAGACCTTCGTCCAAAATCTACTGAGGGAGCCGGATCTTACAACACGGAAGGTTAAAGGACGACTTCTAGACGAGGAGCGACGCCGGACCCAGTTAGAAGCCGCGCAGGAGACTTCCGCATCAAGTGCACTCATCTCCAAGAAAGGCAAGAATGACAAGTTAGTGTACAAAAACAGTAAGAAGAATAGTGTGCAGAGTGGAAAAAGTGGTGATAGTAATAGTGTTAAATGTTACAAATGTCAGAGGTTAGGGCATATTAGCAAGTTTTGTCCAGAAGTTAAATGTTTTAACTGTCACGAGTATGGTTATTGGGCATCAGATTGTACCAAAATGAAATCAAATAATGGAAAAAGGGACGACAATGGAAATTCCAATAAAACGGGGAAGACTATAGCCTGTATCAGTGTGTTCGCAATGGTGTCAATGAACAGTTCTGATGTTTGGTACCTTGACTCGGCAGCGTCAGAACATATGACGTCTAAAAGAGAGTTGTTTTCCTCCTATTCAGAGTGTAAGGGCAATGTTAAGATTGGACAAGGGCAACTCCCAGTTAGTGGAAAAGGTATTGTCAAACTTGCATTATCTGATAAGTGTGGTGGTAATGTGCTTGAAATGAGAAATGTTTTGCACGTTCCAGATTTAGCATTCAATTTGATTTCAGTTGGGCGCTTAGCCAAGAATGATGTATTTGTTCACTTTAACAAAGAAGGTGCTAAAGGTATGTATAATGATGAGTGCGTGTTTACAAGTCTAGAATCAAATGGGTTGTATTTGTTGGAACCTAATCACAGTGTAGCTTGTATATCGAATGCTGATGTCAGTGAAGATGAGATGAGTGATGAAATTGAAGCTGTAGCCTTGCGAGCAGTGAGTTCAGATTTGTGGCATGTAAGGTTAGGGCATCCACATGAAGCTGCTATGCAGAAAATTCCATATTTGTCAGGTTTAAAGAGTGAGAATAAGAGTTGTGATGTATGTGTTCTGGGGAAGATGACTAGATGTAGTTTCCCGCAGAAGAGTGAACGCCAATGCAGTAAACCACTGGAATTGGTACATAGTGATTTGTTAACATCTCCTGTTAAATCAAATGGTGGTCATAAATACATGATGAGTTTTGTGGATGATTATTCCAGATTTACAGTTGTTAAATTCTTGAAACGTAAAGGTGAGGCTTTCTCCAAGTTTTTGGAGTATCAAGTTGAAGTAGAAAAAATGCATGACTTGAAACTTAAATGCTTTCAAACAGATGGAGGTGGCGAAAATTGTGGTAATAAATTCGAGATCTATTTGAAAGCGAATGGGATAGGTCATAGAAAGACGGTAGCTTATACTCCAGAACAAAATGGTATAGCTAAGAGGTTTAATAGGATTGCAGAAGATAAGATAAGGTGTTTGTTAGTGCAGTCAGGTTTGTCAGATTCGTTTTGGGCTGAAGCAGCCAACACTGCTTGCCTTACTAGGAATCTATGTCCATCTAGGGCTATTGGGAATCAGATCCCATATGAAATGTGGAAGGGAGAGAGTGCTGAAAAAGAATATCCAAGGTTACGTGCATTTGGTTGTAAAGCTTGGTTATTTCAGAAAGTAGGTAAATTTCAGCCCCGAGCAGTGAGATGTGTATTCATAGGTTATGAAAACAATGTGAAAGGGTATAAATTGTTTAATCTTGAGACTAAATCATTTGTGATTGGATATCATGTAAAATTTGATGAAAGTATATTTCCCATGGTAGAACAGGTTAGGCCTACTATTAAGCATGTTCAAACTGATGTTATGATAAGAAATTATTTTAGTGATGAGTCAGAGATTGAGATTGAAAGCAATGTCCAAGAGAATGATAAAAATGTGATTGAGGCTGAAAATAATGAGAACGTTTTGAGAAGGAGTGAAAGGTTAAGGAAGCGTAAAGAATGTTCTTGCTGTAATTTGTCGGTATATGTTGCTGATTATATCGAAGAACCGTTGAGTGTGAGTGAGGCATTGAATGGGGAGTTCTCTGATGAATGGAGAGATGCAATGAAAAGCGAGTTAGACAGTATCCAACGTAAAGGGACATTTATTTTGGTTGACAGGCCTTCTGGTAGAAATGTGTTGGGTTGTAAGTGGGTTTTGAAACTTAAGAGAAATCCAGATGGTACTGTTAATAGATTTAAGGCGAGATTGGTAGCACAAGGTTTTTCCCAAGTGCCAGGGGTAGACTTTAATGAAACTTATGCTCCAGTAATTAAAAGAAAAACGATTCGACTGATGATGGCCATAACTGTCATTAATGGGTGGGTTCAGGAACATATTGATGTGCTCACAGCATATTTGCACAGTGAGTTGAATGAGGAAGTTTTCATGGAACAACCTAAATATTTTGAGGTGGATAAAAATAGTGTGTGTAAATTGCTCAAAAGCTTGTATGGGCTTAAACAAAGTGCTATAGAATGCCATTCGACCTTGTATATGAATTTGTCAGAATTAGGTTTGAAACTCTGGTGAAGGATCCATGTGTGTTTGTTAACAAAGATAAGGATCTGTTAATTGGTGTTTATGTTGATGACTTGGCATGCTGGGGAAAAAGAGAACGGGTTGAATGGTTCAAAGAAGAGTTGGACATTAGATTGGAGATTAAGAAGTTAGGAAATATGACCAACTTTCTTTCTATGAATGTGAAGTACAGGGAAGGAGTAATGTCTGTTCATCAAACTGACTACATTAAAAGGGTATTGAAAGAATTCAAACAAGAATGTTGCAGACTTGTTTACGAAGTCATTGAATGGGCCAAAGACCCAGAGTTTCATCAAGATCCTCAATTTGGTTTAGTTTATAACAGGAACTGAATTTTTTTTGGTATTATTGTTGAATTAAAGGATTGTCATTGTTTGAGGTTAACTACCAGGGGAAGTGTTGGAGTTGGTAGTTAACAATTTAAGTTGGCAGCATTAATTTTATATTTTAGTATTCCTTGTGTTGTTTATGGCTTGTAGCGTGATGGACGTGTAAATATACGATCTACTATTTCGTTAGCAAACTCTCGTTATTTCCACTGAAACTTGAAGATTAGTTAACAACAATGACCCCCGTGACCCCCCCCCTTGAATCCGCTTCTGGTTGATTTCCTTCACATCTCACAATGTTTTCGCCATTACATGCTTTGTCTTCACAATTAAGACACACCTCTTCAATAGATAAAGAATTGTTATCACATTGAACACGTACATCACCCGATTGGGAACAATTTTCAAGAGATAACCGTTCGTGACTTACGTTTAACATCGCCATCTTGACTTTACGTAAATGTGAGTAACACGTAGATCTTCGAGCATCATGATCTAAGACGTAGATATATTGAATTCCGTGCATTATTTTAAGTCGACGAGCATAACGAGTAAATTCTACTCGTTATGTCGATGAGGAAACGATTGTATGTAGGAAGAATTATGCGTATAGTATGACGTTATGTAAGACTTGTTGTGTGGTATAGTACGTGAATATGAGTATTTCAGCGAGGCTATAATGGAAGATAGCGATGTTTTAATGGTATTAGCGACAGTTTTTTTTTAGATAGATGGATATTTTATTCAATTAATTCCAAAGAGCCATAGGCTCGTACAGAGGAATTGTACAGTAATATGTGTGTTTACACACCAAGGAAGAAAATTATGAAGGTAACACAAATTGATGAATAAGGACATAGGCCTATTATAAAGTTGATACCATATCTAAGATTGTTTAGACCAAGGTCCCTTAAAATGATAAGCACTTAGGATTTTTAACTACATAACTTATTTGATGTATTAAGATGCATCGAATTTTTCCCACAATACTTTCATAGTTTTCCTCTTAAATACTGACAAAGTTGGTGCACTTTTTACTTCATCAGGAAGTTTATTATATGACTGTGATGCAGAGAACTTGAAACTATTTCTACCATATTTAGAAGAGTGAATGATATATAAGGCTGCATCCTTCGCATGCCTAGTTCCATAAGAATGATTGTCCGAGTTCAAGATGTAGGGAGAGCTATAGAGTATTGTGTTGTGTTTAATCTTGTATTTTAGCATTGCTGCTCGGAGTTCTGCACTTATGCTGAGGGGTAGAATTGTACTTCTGATGTACAGATCTTTTACTGGAGTGCAGTAAGGAACGTTAAATATGTTTCTAATAGCCCTATTTTGAATAGTCATTAAATCATTCAGTGTGGATTTCCTGCAGTGAGCCCAAATAACATTTAAATATTGGAGCTTACTATGTACCAGGGGCGGCTGGCTCTAACGGGCCAGTGGGCCAGGGCCCTTGTTACCATTAACCTACATTAGTAATTCATTTTTTAATCCTTAACGCCCGAAATACTGGCCGAGTTGTGCGCTCCTCACTATGAAAATGTACCAGCATGTTTGAATAACGCGCCACATATCTTGTCACGTAATTCGCCTTGCTGCGGGCAACTCGGGGCCCAGGCCTTACTGGGTCCAAGACTCCATTCAACAACAAACAAGGATAGGTCTATTGCGCGTGCGCGCAGACGCTGTTCAAACGTCGGCTATGGGCCCAGAGATTGCGAGCCCACGGTTAGAAGGAGGAATAACAATTGGAGCAGTTGTATGAGCTCTGGAGAGAACGTTGGAATGCAGCGGGAATGCTGAACTGCTACGTTCAACTCGAACTTACAACATCTATGGCCATAGCCTGCCCCTTTCCCCTCTTTCTTTCGATGCTGTTTGAAATGATTCGCAAGACGACCACTAGATGGCAAACAGGACACCACCCTGGTGGCATTAGTTCCAAGGTTACGTAAAACGAAAACGAATGGAAGAATACTTTAAATGGTGCAGTGACAAAATTATTCATACCTACTGTCGACCAAAGTATTATGTGCACTCGAGTTTGAAGGTTGTTTGTGAAGTAACCAATAGACCTACATAAAATCCAATAACATCATCATTTTCGTCGTTCTATTTTACGTTAGTTCATGTAGGTTTGGAATTTTTAATTTATATTTTAATATTTTTTTTCGCAGTTGGAACACAAAAAGTGCACGTTTTTAAGCGTGTTTCAACCATGTGTCACATTTAAGAATTATTATCTCAAAAGCCCGTCATCAGATCAAATCCAAATTTTAACACAATATACATTGGAGTGTTGTATAACTGGTTTATTAATTTCAAAATGTTGTGTGTCCAAGGAACAATGTTGTTATCATTTTTGTAAGGTAACTTTTTCTCGGCTCGGGGTGGTTGGAAAATGTAGTTCTTGGTCGCGCTGGAATCCTTATACATCGAAAAGTTATGCTGTATGACTGTGAAATACGTAAATTAATTCACATATTTTATATCAGTTTGTATTTGTAGGGGGAAATAAGACATGGTTCACCAGCTAGCCGCCAAAGTTTGCAGGTTCGTATCCTGGCGCAGTCAGCTGGCATTTGAGGGTGCGCAAATGCGAGGGAGCCGTGTCCGTAGATTTACTGGCACGTTAAAGATCCCCTTCGGGGCAAAATTCCGGCACCCCGGCGTCTCTAAAAGCCAGTGTAGTTAAAAGGGACGTAAAACCAATAACATTATTATTATTATTACCAGCTAGCCGCTCCGGTAAAAGCTGTACAGCGTTGCCGAAATGGAGTCCATCACGCATCTTGGCGCGCCTCGCTTGGAAGTGATGGGCTCCATCTCAGCAACGCTGTACAGCTTTTCCCAGAGCGGCAAACTGGTGAACGATGTGTTATTTCCCCCTACAAATACAAACCGATATAAAATAAGTGAATTAATTTACGTATTTCACAGTCATACAGCATAACATTTTGATGTATAAGGATTCCAACGCGATAAAAACTACGTTTTCCAACCACCCCGAGCCGAGAAAAAGTTACCTTACAAAAATGATAACAACTTTGTTTCTTGGACACACAAAATTTTGAAATTAATAAACCAGTTATACAACATTCCAATGTATATTGTGTTAAAATTTGGATTCGATCTGATGACAGGTTTTTGAGATAATAAATCTTAAATGTGACGCATGGTTGAAACACGCTTAAAAACGTGCACTTTTTGTGTTCCAACTGCGATAAAAAATATTGAAATATAAATTAAACATTCCAAACCTACATGAACTAACCTAAAATAGAACGACGAAAGTGATGATGTTATTGGATTTTATGTAGGTCTATTGGTTACTTCACAAACGACCTTCAAACACGAGTGCACTTACTACTTTGGTCGACAGTAGTGTCAAGGATAGGTTAAAAAAAATAAACTTCCCATTAACTAGCAATGTAACTACTTTTTAACAGGACATGGTAAGATAAATTCGTATTATTTTCGTTTCAAATTAAAAGACAGTCCAATGTGTGCGTGTGGCAATGAAGAACAAACAGTTGATCATTTATTATTTACATGCGTGAAACTGGAAAAAGAAAGACAGTTGTTTAAGGACAATATGGTAAATGAACATGGAAATTGGACGTTCGAAAAAATTAAGCTAATGAAGCATTATATAATTAATTTTATATTTTAATTTAATAGATTTAGAAAGAATGTCAAGTAGTTGAACAGATTCTTAATATTGGTGTAGCTCATAAAAACAATAAGTTAATAGATTTAGACAGTTCCTAGAACAATATATCACCAAACAAATAGCCATAGAACAATAATGAATAATACATAAGTAAATGTATGTTATTAAAATTGTAAACATTTTGTAAACATAGCATGTAGTATTACTTTCATTATAATGGAACATGCTGTTAAAAATAAATAAATAAATAAATAAATACGGTTATGTAAAGAGGTCTCTTTTGGAGTTCTGTGACAAGTGTTACCAATTAATTTTTTTTTCATCTAGGTGTAGTGTTTTTGACAAATGTCTTAGTGATAGGCTATTATAAATTTGGAATTAAATAGCGATTTAGAGGGTCATTTAAATTATATTAAATGTAGAACATAACATTTTCCTTAATGAGACACAATTTAATGGATGTTGGCAAACACCTAGCGTGCTAGCTAGTAATTTATACTGTGCATGATAATTTATTTTGTGTGCCCTCCCAAGCTCTAAGACCACCAGCCGCCGCTGCTATGTACAAGTGAATAGTAGATTTGTTTTACAAGGTTAAGGGGAATAAGACACCGAAGTTTCCTTAGGATCCCTACTATAGGTGAGAGTTTCTTAGCAATTCGTTCAACGTGTTCAATCCAGGTCAGGTGTTTGTCGATCAGACCTAAATACTTTGCCTGATTAACCTCTTTTATTTCAATATTATTTATATATATTTTGTCATGTGTGATTTCTTTCATGCTTTGTTTTGAAATTACCATGTAATTGGTCTTCTGTAGGTTCATTGTTAATTTATTGGCCTGGAACCATTGTGAGAGAGTATTTATATCTTGTTGCACATTTTGTATGATTTCAATTATGTCTTTCCCAGTGTAGAAGATATTTGTATCATCTGCATACAATTTGATATGCCCTCTCAAATTACATTCCACAATATCATTTATATAAATTAAGAATAATGTAGGTCCAAGTATAGATCCTTGTGGAACGCCATGAGTTATATATTTTCCTGAACTTATGCATTTATTCAAAGCTACATGCTGCTTTCTTCCAATAAGGTAGCTTTGGAACCATTTTAGAGCTATACCTCGGACACCAGCATTTTCTAATTTTGACAACAGTATTTTATGATCTACTGTATCAAAGGCTTTTGTGAGATCAATAAATAACCCAACTGTCATATTATTTTTGTCAATAGTTTCTTGTACCATTGTTATTAGGTCAATAGTTGCTGCCTCAGTACTAGAATTGTCCCTGAATTCATATTGCATATTATGAGAGAATGTATTCTTGTTCAGAAATGAAAGAAATCTTGTTTTTACCACTTCTTCCAGAATTTTTGAAACTACCGGTAAAATAGAAACAGGTCTATAATTATTTGGATTTCTTTTGTCACCACCCTTAAATATAGGAACTACTTTGGCCACTTTTAAGTCATCTGGTTTCATGCCAGTAACTAAGGAATCATTTCAACCAAGATTAAAATAAATGATTGCATATTGTTTTTAATGAAATTTGTCTTGATCCTATCTAAGCCACAGCTCTTTTTATTCTTTAAATTTGTGATGATGGACTTGACCTCTGCTTCATCTGTTGGATATAAGTAGAGGGAATTTGACTGATTGTGGTCCTTACTGAGGATTTCCTTCTGTTCAGGAATAGCTTTTGTTAGACTTCCAGCAATGTTTGTGAAGAACAAGTTAAATGATTCACATAGCTCTTGATTGTCTGTGATAATTTTGTTGTCTATTTCAAGTGAAGTGCATGTCTCAACTGTTGTTTTTTTTGTTGTGTATGATTTCTTTGATAGTCTCCCAAGTTTTATTAGAATTGTTTCCATATGTTCTGAATTTTTCTGAGTAGTAATTTGACTTTAGTCTTCTTTTTAAGTATGTTACATTATTCCTGCATCTACAGTATTCTTGGTTCATATCATTATTATTTCTGTGAAGGGGATTTTTGAGCTTTGCATGCAGAGTGTCTCGTTGTTTGATAAGTGTAAGGAGTTCAGCTGTGACCCATGGTAAGTTACTAAGCTGTCTTTTATTGTTAGTATTGTTTGATATTTTTCTTTGGCTATGCCTGTTCCTTAGATTCAATTGTTTGATGAAAGAGTTATATAGAGAGTTAACAGTACTGTTTGCATCATTATGGGAATCTGCGTTTATAGATATATTAGTTTCAGGAGTGTGTTGCCTATCCCAAGAGTCCTCGTGTGTTGTTGATTTTGTCGGCTTATGTGACAGAGTGTACGTGCTATAAATGGTCTTGGAAATATCAAGAATTAATATGCTGTGATCACTAATATCATTGCTGACATTTGATATTTTATAACTTAATTCTGAATTGTTTAGTGACACGTGATCTATTAAGGTAGCTGCAGTGTCACAAAGTCGTGTAGCATATTTAGTGTTGCACTGTTTAAAACCATAGCATGCTATTAGATTTAGATATTTCCTTCTTAATTGATCATCAGCTAGGATATCAATGTTGGTATCTCCGAGGAATATGCATAATTTATTGTTTATCTGGCTAAGAAAACTTTCAAATGAATTTAAGAAGGGTATGGCATTGCTTCTATTGGGGTTATATGCTGCAATAATATCAATGCTTTTATATGTTGGCCTATTACTTTTAACATCATCTCTGAATACCTCAATCCACATCAAACTATGATTCATTTCACACTTTCTTTTAACATTCACTTTCCATTTGTGTGATACATAAATACCCAGACCCCCACCAACTTTGTCATCTCGATGAGCAAACACGCTTGTGAAATTGTTGAAGTTATAAAAATCTGCCTCATTACTTTTCACCCAGGTTTCTGTAACTACCAATACATCTATCTGACCTATCATTTGCACGAGAATTTCAATGTCATCAAGCTTATTCCGAATACTTCTGCTATTAATGTACAAACACCTAACCTCTCCACCTAATTCTAATGAGTTTATGCATGCACTTATATTAGAGTCCTGTTGCATGAACTCATCCAAACAGCTGTACTTATGTTCACTGCACTGTACTTCACCTAGGTGTCCACTTGTAGTCAGCGCTTTCTTCTCTCTAAACAATAAGATATCATCACTCGTTCTAGCAATTAGTTTTTCGAGAGTAAAAACTTGGCAACTCTGTTTAAAAGTTTTCCAAATTTCATTGTTCCTCTTCTATTGAGGTGGAGACCATCATAAGCAAGGTCCCTGTCTTGTAACCAAGAGTTCCCTGAAAGTGATGTAATATGTAAACAGCGAATATGGAAGTGATAAATATGAGATTGTCAAACCACTATTTTAAATATAATTGGAGTGTAGAGAAGATAGTCCGATATAATATCCTTATCGAAATTTTATCAAGATTATGACAATATTTGGAACTGTAATTAACTTAGTTGTTCGTTACACAATTTGAGGATTTGACAAGCTTAAGGCAATTAAAATGTGAAGAATGTAAAAGTAATGTGAAATATAAAATGATCGTAAAAAGAGGAAGGAAGTTATCGTTCTTGTTAGTTTTAATGTAAATCTTTATTTATCAAGTGAGAAATACAATACAAAATACAAATCATCTTTTGAGACGCTTGTCACATGTCAAGCGAACACGCACAGACTTTGCACTGACTAGTCTTTTGTTCTCTTCTTTATTGTACATGTCTATTTCACCAGGTGGCGCTACTGTGCTATTTTTCTTTCAAATATTAACACTTCTTCCAAAGAAAAATCAAATACAAATAAAAAAATAAACAAGATGAACTATTGAACACTTTTCAGCCTCTAAGATGTCATCTTCTGCATGCCAATTCTCTCACGCAGCATCTCGAATCTGACACTCTCCAGAGGTTTAGTTAGAAGATCAGCTAATTGATTGGTCCCGTCGATGTGCTCCAGCTCAAGGTCTCCGTCCAAAAATCTTTCCCTCACATAGAAATGACGTACCTCAATATGCTTGGATTTTCGATGGTACTCCGGATTTTTAGCCAATTTAACTGCACCAACATTGTCGATGTAAAGCGTAGGAAGTTTCTCAGCAGTTCCCAGTAATTCAGAAAACAGTCTTTTCAGCCATTCAACTCCTTTGCTCCTTCACTTGCAGACACAATTTCAGCTTCAGTTGTCGATGTTGACACAGACTTCTGTAACTGACTTCTCCACGATACAGCTCCATGATTGTAGGTCAAAATGACACCCGTCGTTGAACGTCTCGTTCTCTTGTCACCGGCGTAGTCAGCATCACTGTAGACCTTCAAAACGTCCTCTTTCCTATAGACGATTCCATGGTTCACTGTGCTCTTTAAATATCGAAATATCCATTTCACTTGACTCCAGTCTTGAACTGTAGGATTCTCCATGGCTCGAGCAGCTTTGTTGACCGCGAATGCGATATCTGGACGAGTACCTGTAGTCAGGTACATCAAGGATCCCACCGCCTCACGATAAGGAACCCTGGCCGAAACCTTTTCTCCGTCTTCACTTTCTTCGCGTCCAACTGGGATAGACACTCCATTTGACTCGGCCATCCCAAATTTTTCTAGGATTTTCCTCGTGTAATCCTCTTGACTGATTGCAATTGATCCATCATGGTTTTGTTGTATCTTCATGCCTAGGAAATTGTTGAGAGATCCTCTGGTCGTGTGAAATTCCTGCTGAAGTTTTTCCATGAATTGCTCGATGTCTTCTTCATTGCCAATTACCAGACCATCATCCTCAAAGATTACAACAGACAACCACTTTCCATTTTTGTTGCTGTAAAAGAGACAAGGATCAGCTTTGCTGTTTTTGAATCCAGCTTTCTCCATGAATTTCTTGAAACGCTTGTTCCAGCAGCGTGGAGCCTGTTTTAAACCATATAAGCTTCTCTTTAGATGACACACTCGGCCAGTACCGTCCTGATGACCTGGCTGTTCCATGAACACATCTTCTTCAAGCTCGCCGTTCAAGAAGGCCGTCTTGACATCAAATTGACCAAGTTTCATCTCCTTTTCAACAGCTACTGCCAACAGAGCTCGAATGGTATCATACCGTGCAACAGGGCTGAATGTTTCTTCATAATCGATTCCTTGCTGTTGCACATAGCTTTTGGCTACCAATCGTGCCTTGAAGGGAACTTCTCCACTGTCCGTTGTCTTCTGTCGAAGAACCCACCCATTTTTCACGACCCGTGCACCATTTGGACGCTCAACCAATTTCCAGGTATCATTTTCCTTTAAGGACTCCAATTCTTCATTAATTGCTTTCAGCCACTGATTTTTATCACTAGACTGCAGCGCTTCAGAGTATGAGTCAGGATTATTTTCAGCGATAGATGGTCCAGCCATGTACATGTAATTTCCACTGATCATCCACGATGGCTTCTTACTTTCACGTTTGCTTTTCCTTCTTTCTTCAGTCTCTCCTTCTTCCTCATCTTCGCTTCCTCCGGAACTGGATGCCGAAGCAAAATCTTCAATTTCGCTTAAGTTCTCATCTGACTCTGACCTCCTCTGTAGGCCTACATCAGACGATGAATTAGACTGATTCCTCTCCACACGTTCTTCAAGCGTGACTTCAACCTTTCCGGCGTTGGCGCGCAGATTGCAGACAACTTCAGGTTTGAATTTCACATCATGGCTTAGTACAACCTTTCCCTGAGTTGGAATCCAGACTCTAAATCCATCCCTGTCGTTCACGTACCCAACCAGATGTCCAAAAACAGCTTTGTCGTCGAACTTTGAGCGAAAAATCTTGTCGATATGCACGTAGCATTCTGTTCCGAAGATCTTCAGATGACTGAGACTTCCCACTGGTCGTCCATACCACAATTCATAGGGAGATTTGTTTTCAATGGATGACTTCCCAGTGCGATTCAGGAGGTACACCGCAGTGTTGCAGGTTTCAGCCCAAAGTTGTTTTGTTAACTTGCTGGGATTCAGCATAGATTTTGCGCACTCCACAATCGTCCGATTTTCACGTTCCGCAACTCCGTTTTGTTGTGGTGTGTACGGCGTAGTAATGCTGTGTTCTATGCCTCTGCTTGTGAGTAGTTCAGAAACCTTCTTGTTATCAAATTCCTTTCCTCCATCACACCTGAACAGCTTCACAAATTGTCCATTTGTTTGGCTTCATTCAGGAACTGTTCCAGAACGGTGTACACTTCAATTTTGTGCTTTAAAAAGAAAACTCGTCGAAACTTGCTGAAATCATCCTTGAAACATACGTAGTAGCGTGCCTTTCCAAGAGACATTGGTCCATTCACATCGGCGTGGATTTGTTCACCGGTGGCTGTTGGTCGATTCATTCGTGTCTTGAATGACAGTCGATGCATTTTTCCCAGTGCACAACCATCGCAGAAATCCTCTTTACACATGTCTACATTGATGTTCATCTGCTTCAGTACATTCTTGACATGCGCTTTGTGTTGATGACCAAATCGTTCATGGTAGATCTGCAGTTTGTCCGACGATGTAGCTAAATTCACTTGAATGGGTTGCGAAGGTTTCACGACGCGCATGTCAAGTACATACAGACCATGACTCACACATCCAGCCATCATCGCCTTTCCAGTAACCTTGTCTTCAATTCTAACAGTTAGGTCGTCAAGTCTTGCACAAAAACCTTTCCTTGCAGCAGCTTTCACAGAAAACAGATGAGCCATTGCATCGGGAACATACAAAACTTCAGTCATCTCAGCACTCAACCAAGCGTTGTTCAGCCGCACTTGAATGTTTACAGTTTCTTTGCCGTGAGCTAGCATGCTCACACCTCGTTTTCCTAGCAAAATCTTCTCTGGAGCAGCAAACTTGACGTATGTTGTAAAATACTGTTTGTTCGCGGTGATGAGATTTGTGGCGCCACTGTCGCAGTACCACTCGTCGGCTTGAACAAAGTCGCCGTCTAACGCACTCATCACATGTGTCAGAAACGAAGCATTGTTCTCCTTATTTTTGTTTCTAGTGTCACCCTCTTTCTTCTTCACTGGACATTCACTTGCCCAATGGCCCAATTCCTTACATTTGAAACATGGAAACTTCTGCTTTACTCGTTGAACATTTTTCTTCGACTTGTCATCAGCGCTGCCTTTGCCACTGCCATACTGGGAATGCTTCTTGGGAGCACTACGTACCACAAACACAGTCGATTCCACGTTTCCTTGGTCACGCAGTTCAATCGTGCACAATTTTTCAATCAACAAGTTCACAGTTTGATTTTCCGTCGGAATCGTGTCCCACACATCCTTGAAATTATCATATTCTTTTCCCAGCATGGGTAAAATTCGACCATTCAAAATCCTTTCAGATAACGTGTTTTTGTAGTGCTTTTGGAGTTCGTCGTTCAGATCCTGATAAAGCTTCTGTAACTTCGCGACATGGGTGCTGATGTCCTCCTTGTCGCCACGTGTCACTCGGAAGAATGACTCGATCAACATGTTCAGTCGCTGCGTACTGCTTCGTTCGAACCGTGCGCTCAATCTTGTCCAAATTTCACTGGCATTGGTGCAGTCAACACGAGCTCGGCAACATAGCACACCTGCTAGCAAACTGGCCGCTTTCGCGTCTTATTTCAACCTCTGCTTATATGCCGCTTTTTGTTGCGCAGTTGCATCTGCCGGCAACACAGGACACTTTTTCGAACCATCAACAATATTTTCCAGTTCATACGACCGCAAAACCATCAACACATGCCATTTCCACTTTGCCCAGTCTTCAGGTCCTTCAAGTTTATCCACTTGAACTTTGTAGTCACTGCCAGTTGCCATTTTGAGGTTATCCTTACTCACAAAAAAAATACAGCACGTGTTCCACAGGCGCTCAGCTTCGGATCCAATCACGAGATAATACCATTTACACGTGGCCTGGGCCCATAACCTGTTAGTTTTAATGTAAATCTTGATTTATCAAGTGAGAAATACAATACAAAATACAAATCATCTTTTGAGATGCTTGTCACATGTCACGCGAACACGCACAGACTTTGCACCGACTCGTCTTTTGTTCTCTTCTTTATTGTACATGTCTATTTCACCAGGTGGCGCTACTGTGCTATTTTTCTTTCAAATATTAACAGTTCTCACAACGATAAAATTTATAACATTGTAAATATTTAAATAATAATAAAAATAAATGATAGGATTAAAAAACGAGGCTTTAGAGTCACGCTTGAATAAAATTGAAATGGCTTACCATCTAACTAAGAATGTGTACAACAAACGATCTATATCCCTGAATGCAAAACTCAAGCACTACTGCACGGTCATCCGGCCAAAAGCAGCGGAATGTCTCGCCATGAATAGATAAGGCATAATGGAAAAACTGGAGATCAAGGAAAGGAAGATATTGAGGAAAATTCTGGGTCCAGTCAAAGAAGACGCCACAACCAAGAGTTGTACACACACGTTGAGAAAATAACTGACGTGATGAGGCAAAGGAGGATTACTTTTTATGGACATATAACCCGAATGAAATCAACACGGCTATCCAACCGAATATTTGCTTTTCTCCATGAGAAAAGGACAAAGGGGGCCTGGTTCAGTGAAATAGAGAAAGATCTGTTGGAGACTGGGATAACATGTGAAGATTTCCAGGAGTGTGGCCCACTTGGGGAAAAACTTCAAAAACATCGGAGTTTTCAACTTAGCCGAAACTTAAAACAGGGAAGGCGTGCAACATCGATTGCGAATTAAAGTGTACTGGGCCAACATTAAAATGCAGAAGAAACAGTTGACATGACGTGGTCCTTAGTTGGCCGTAACGAAGGAAGAAGAAGATAGGATTAAATAATTTATTAATACATATATTTTATAGGAGTAGGAATTAAGGAGATTTATGTATAGAGTAACGAAGGAAATATAAATAGAAGCAATTGTTCTACAAATCTATTGAAAATAAAGTTAACACAGTATGATCAACAAGTTGTTGATGGTTTAAAGAAATATTGATAGACGAGGTGTCTATATATAACAAATATATTTTACTCCTTAATGAGGACATAGTGAAGTCCAGTTACTGAAATTCATGGTATATTTTACTTCTTAGTGAAGTTAATTTTTATTTCAAGTTCAGAAAGTCTTATTTTCGAGTGAGTGAATTTTAATGTAATTGTTTACGGACATTACCTATTGTATTTGTCGTCCTTATTGAATAAATCTTAGCAGGCGCTTTTTAGATTGCCTGTTCCTTTTATAGAAATTATCGATCTCTTCATTTAATAATTCGTTACGGTTGTACTACTGGTGAGAATCTAGTCCTCCAATACCTTATTGTAGGATTTGTATGTAGCTAAGTAGTACACTCGTATTTTTATATCTATGTATCGAGAGATTCCTAACTCGCCATCTAGCAGGGAATCGTTGGTTTTTCTAGCTGGAGATCAGCATCCCTTGCGATCCTTTCCATCCTTCGGATAATAGGTGGAGGTTATGTGAATTTCGGGTACAGTACTAAATATTGACTTTAGGTAATAGATATTTTTTAAAATAATGAATACATCAATAATTGGGCTATCATGATCATTTTTAAGTAATTTAAATACACAAAAATATTCAAATTCAGGAGTATATTCTATAATGTGCCAAGACGCAGGGTGTCAAGCAAATTACATTGGCCAAAGTGATAGAAGAATGAACACGTGATACAACGAGCACAGAAATGCGATAAAATGCGGGACACATTTTGCCGTACGCGAACATTTATGTTCGATCCGGGACACAGCTTCACTAACATTGAAACAAACTCAAAAATCATAGATCACAAGCCGAAAGGAAGAGCCCATGGCATAAAAGAAGCAATTGGGATACACTTAGCTAAAATAAACAACCCTAATAATTAAAAAAACAAAAACCCACATTCATGGAGAACTCGCCCCTCTTTATTATTCTTTATTTACATATTTTATGCCCACATTGGAGCACTTAAATCAATACATTTGAGTAAATTTCTTCTTTTTCTCCTCCCAGAACTTTCTCATCCTCTCCGACCTGGAAGCCCTTTGTGTGTCCGATATAGTATATTGTTTCCGTTCAACTGTTATTAGTTTGAGACTTATGCTTTTGTTCTTCAAAATTCTTTTCTCTTCTCTGTCTTTGATTTGTTGCCGAGTTAAACCCAATTCTTCCAAATCATCCTAAACTTCTTTGAACCAATTATTATTGATTTTATTTCTCAAAAAGTAATCAAATAGTTGTTTCAATATCCTGGTTTCTGGCAGCCTTGATATGTGACAGAAAAAGGAAATTCTTCTTTTACGCATTGTAGTTATTATTGATTCACATTCACGATAGACGATGTTGTTAGGCAACGATCGCCACTGTCCATCAACTTGGTGTTTTTTGTTAATAATTGTTCTAATAATTATTCTTCAGTTTTATGTAATTTGTCTGTTGTAGATTTTACATTCAATTCGAATAAAGTTTCACTAGCATAAGTTGCCTCTGGTTTAACTATGGAATTATGGAATTATAGTGTTTCAGCTTAGCGTTTATCGAAAGAGATTTCTTTTTATAGGTTGCTTTGTGCTTGTTTAAATTTAGTTGTTCTGTATTCTATTGCTTCTTTTTCATTTGTGTTCCATGTTATTATTTCCCCAAGATATTATAATTTCTGAACAATTTTAATCTCTTTATTATTGTTCAGTTGAACAATTGGTAGCTAAACTTTAAAAGTTGGCATAATTTCTGTTTTTTTCAAATGAAATTTGTAATCCCATTTATTTATTTTTGCTATAATTTCTAGTTGTTCAATTTGAAATTTAGCCTCTTTTATTGTATTTGCAAGTAATGCTAAATCGTCCGCAAAAGGAAGACATTTGAGTTTAATATTTCTACCGATCTTGATAGTTGGTTGACATTTCTTGTTCCATTCACGCATAACCTTCTCCAATGCACAATTAAACAACAATGGTGAAAGTCCGTCTCCTTGTCGGAGTCCAGTTCTTATAGTGAATGATTCTGATAATTCACCTCTAAATTTAACTTTTGCCTTCGTATTTTTGAATGTCATACTAATGAGATTAATGAGTTTTTTGTGTAAGCCAAATTCTTTAAGGCTTTTCAGTAATGATTCACGATGGATACTGTCGTATGCTTTCTTAACCTTTTCACTGCTAATATTGTGAGAGACTATCAAAACCCTCCATGCTGAATTCATTTTTAAAAATATGTTATCTAAAATAATATGAAATATATGAAAAGTGAGCAAAGCAGATAAGACATTTCATCTGAACTGGGAAAATAATTCTGGAATAGATTTCAGAGATAGTTATTTCCACAAAAAATAAGAACGGAGAAAAATGGAGCCAAAATTATTATATCCTATAAAAAGTTCGATATTCCTGTTTCACAAGTGCTAAATTCTGACCAAATTGCACAACACTCTTTCAAAAATTACGAATGTCAGACATTCTAGACAGTTTAGCTGACTTAAAAATAGGGTTGTCCATAATGGCCAAGGTAGTCGCTGGACATACTTTGAACAGATCGGGTAGCAAAAAGATAAGACATTTCATCTGAACTGACAAAATAATTCCGGAATAGATTTCAGATTTAGTTATTATTCCACAAAAATTAAGAACAGAGAAAATAAGGGTTGTCCATTGGAGCCAAAAATACTATCTCCTATATAAAAGTTCGATATTCCACTTTCACAAGTGCTAAATTCTGTTACTTAGGAAGCAAAATAACCTGTGATGGACGAAGCAAAGAGGATATAAAAAGTAGGTTGGCTCAGGCAAGGAAAGCATTTCTACAAAAAAGGAATCTGTTGACATCGAATATAGATTTAGCTATTAGAAGTCATTTTTGAAAGCCTTTGTCTGGAGCGTGGCGCTCTATGGAAGTGAAACTTGGACTATTGGTGCAGAAGAAAAGAGGAGAATTGAAGCATTTGAAATGTGGTGTTACAGGAGAATGATGATCAGATGGGTAGATAGGGTTACAAATGAAGAGGTATTAAGACGAGTGGGAGAGAAGAGATGTTTCTGGCGACTGCTAATGAAGAGAAGAGATAGGTTAATAGGACACATACTAAGACACCCGGGAATAGCAAGCTTAGTTATGGAAGGAAGGGTCGAGGACAAGAACTGTAGGGGTAGACCAAGGTTAGAATATGTTAAACAAATTGCCTGGGATGTAGGGTGTGGTAGCTATGTAGAGATGAAACGATTAGCTCAGAACAGGGAGGCATGGAGATCTGCATCAAACCAGTCAAAAGACTGAAGACTCAAACAACAACAAATTCTGACCACATACAAAACACAATACTGAAATTTGAACTCACATAATTTACACCAAATCGTTCCATTATTTTCAGCAGACACTCCAATGTGTCCATCTTCAAAACTTTACTAATGTGTGGTACACTTCAAAGCAGGGGTGAACACAGAGAGCCACGTCACATTTGACGCACATGTACCGGGTCTCCCGCCTCTTCTTTTCGCCAGTTGTTGTGTTGGAACAGACATGGCAGCATCTAGTGGAAAATTTCTTCTTTGGAGTAGGTTGTACAGGGGATGGGAAATGTCTCTCCGTCAGTCTGAGTGGTTGGTCACCAGATGTAGGACGTCCTCTTTTACTAGTTTGTCTAGAAACATGGTACTTCTGGATGAGTTCCCTTATAAGATGTAGCTGGAAATCTGCTAGAGATATGTTCTGTCCAGTTTTGACATTGAAGAGGGCATGAGAATTTAGAACGGTGATGTCCAGTTGATGGAAAAAAACTTTCGGTACCATTTCATTGCCTTCCGCACTCACTCGATCATCATGTCTGAACGGTCAACAGGACCCATATACTTGTTGTAGTCAATGACACAATGGGGTTTCACTACAGGTTGTCTTGTCTGCCCGTCCGTCTTCCCTGTGAGTCTCATGTTGTCAGTATGTCGTGTGGTCAACGTACAAACTTCCTTAAGGTCGAACCACCTGATGGCAATCATGTTATCTGTCGCTTGTGATTCAATTTGTCCTTTCTCCAATTTTTTAGTAAATTTCGGCATGCCCTCCGGTTTTTTCTGACGGTACCACATGTGTTTGTTTTATTTTTGTCTAGGTGATCGTACAGTTGTGGACTTGCATACCAATTATCTATCCACAGTGTATGTCCTTTCTGCAAGTACCTATCAATTAGCGTCAAGACAACTGCACCTGATACCCCAAATTCACGTTCAGGAATTATTTCCGTAGTTGACCCTGTGTAAACAATAAAATCCAGCACATATCCGGCCTCACAATCGCAGATAAAAAATGTCTTTATTCCAAATCTATGTCTCTTTGATGGGATCAACTGAATGAATGAAAGCCTACCTTTGAAGAGTGTCAAACTTTCATCAATGCAAATGTTTTCGAAAGGGATGAACATTTCTTTGAACTTGTTTCTGAGATGGTCAATTACAGGCTGACCGTTGTTGTCATTGAAATGTAACAACCACAATAATATGAGGTATCTGTCTCTAGACATGAAATCTGAGAACTGAGGGTCATTATTAGAGGATCAGTTGACCATTATTCAAGAATTGCAAGTTTCTTCATTCTTGCCATAAGCATTGTCACGGCGAAAAAGACGTATAGTTCTTCAGGTGTAGTTTTCCTCCATTTCTGTAGCCTTGAACTTGGAGAAGGTGGCATTGTTTGCGTAACAAATAGAAAATACCTGTTTGTTTCCACTGTTATATGCTCCATAATTTCTCGTGAAAAGAAGCACTGAAAAACGTCTTAAGCCGTTGGTTCATCTTGAATCACACCGAGTGTTATACCCGATAAACTGTCATCAAAGCTGTGTATTACAGGACTAAAAATACTATCCGTACACCATTGAAATAACGCAGGTTCTGAACAAATTCTCTTCCTGGTTTTCAGAGCTGGTAGTTGAGGTTCAGCACTATCACTGTCACTAGGATTATAATCACTACCCAAATCACTGATATCTGAGTACTCATCTTCCGATTCATGAGTATTCACAGCTTCTATAAGTTTTAACTCCGAAAGCACGCGCCGTCCACTACTTGAAGTCATTCTTACAAACCCTGGACACAGATGCTTTGCGGGACTGCCAACCTAGGTTGTGCACTGAGCTGAGTGCACTATTTCAGATATTTCACCGTGGATAGCGTTAAAATGCATTCTGCGTTTTTACTGTGCTCCATTATATTCCTAAAAGATGTAGCTTGCTGCCGCTCAAGTTTGAAAACCGAAGGAAACTCCAAAGTTATCTACATCCTCTTCAGAAATTCAGCTGAAGTTGCCGACGAGATATCTCGGGCGCAGCAAGGACGTGACGTTCTACCGCACCCGAGATATCTCGGGCGTAGCAGTGTAAAGGTTAAAATCTACAAATGTGATGACTAGACCCTTATTTCGAACTCTTTGGTGCTTCATTATCCATTTTAAACTAATGATTTGATCCGGACAGCCTCTACCTGGTCGAAATCCTCCCTGATATTCTCCAAGTTTTTGGTCGAGTTGTTCTTGGATTCTTGTGTATATAATCTTAGATAAAATCTTGTATGTAATATCAAGCAAGGATATCCCCCGATAATTATTTGGATTGGAGCGATCACCTTTCTTGTGCAGCGGGTGAATTATCGCTGTATTCCATTCCTCGGGAAGCTTCTCCAGGTTCCAAATATCAATTATGTATTTATATAGGTTTTGAATAGACTGATCATTAGCATTCTTCCATATTTCTGCTACTGTTTGATTCTCTCCTGCTGCTTTGTAGTTTTTAAGTGCATTAATTGCTGTTTTCACTTCATTGTAAGCTGGTGGTATAATCTTTTGTAATGGAGTTTTATTTTTTGGGTTATGGTTAAATTCTAGACGTTCCACAGGATCCTCATAATTGAGTAACTCTTCAAAGTATTCTGCGAGGATGTTAGCATTATCTTGATTATTGTGTGCCATTTTTCCATTTTTATTTCTTAACCCTCTCAGTGCCACGCGCCGAACAGATCGGCTCTCGCTGCTCGCGCCAAAAGTGCCCAAGCCGATTCAATCGGCGCGCTGTTTATCTTATATTTGTAGATTTCTGTAGGCACATGTCCGTGATTATTTCATACTGTTGGAAAGGTGAGGTTTCAAGCTTCCTGTGCGGTCTCTACTTCTTTCCTTCGAAGTCCGTTACGCGATAGGTTTGAGTTGTATTCACGCCCTCCCTTTGCGCTCCCCCAATCACGCGCGCTCCCGCCAAAATTGTGGTGCAGTTGTTCTCTTCTTGTTGAAGTTTTCTGCCTACAGATGTACCTAATAACTTTCTACAGCTGGAAACGTAGTGTTTCTTTGAATATGACTCTTAGGTGTCCTTACTTTAGGCTCAAAACTGATTTTTATAAAAAAGAAATTTAAAAATTGAACAATAACCTCAATTAAAAAGGTTTAGATGCCGAATGTACTTTTATGAACATAATGTATGAAAGAATGAGGTATTGGTTAAAATTCAAAGCAAAAATAATGATTCAATCATTGGAAATGTGGTGTTTATGATTTTTTTTTCCGAATAGTCTGCATGACCATTAAAAATGGCTTGGCAATCTTGGCAAGTATTTCCGGAAATGGCTTGGCACTAACGAGGGAACGGTACGAAGTCGGACGGCGAATTTTGATTTTATTTTTACATAGTCGTGAAGGTCTTTTTACGCTGAACTAGATAGTGGAAGTCTAATTTTTCGCTGGCCCTTTTTAAGGGGTCGTTTAGGAGCTCCAAGTTGGCGGTGCACGCTCTGAATTGTACAGTACATACTGGCACACGTCAGCGCACACAGCCAGCGGCTGTCCAGCCTCCCCTACCCTCTTCACTCGCTCGGTACTCCACTATGACCCCCCTCCCAAATACGGCTGCCTACAGTGGTTGTGTATATCGGACGGCGAGTCGTTTTCTATACGTTCAAGTTCTCCACGACTGATGGTTATTCCACATACAGGCGATCGCATTGGAATCTTTGCGTTGTAATGACCGCTTGAAACATTATGACAGCTCTTACTAATGCCTATGGTGTTAATATTCAGGAAGCTGCAGAGCTTTCTGATAAAGAGCAAATAATGTATATACAAATAAATACAACGTTTGATGCAGTTTCGAAGAACAAATGCGAACTTATTCACGAGGTGCGCACATTGTTTTCTTGTGTTTTGTTATTCACATTTTGTGTTAGATTTTCACTATAACGGCATGAACAGTGCACCCATGCCAGACTGTGTTAGAATAAAGGCATTTCTTGAACAGTTTGAACGGCATGATGATCAAGATGATATGTGATTATGTATTATATGATTTGTAAACCATCCTTATTATTTTTATACTCCAGAATGAATTTATCTCTGTAACTAAAATATTGCAACTAACGTTAGTTTTAACCCCCCATCCGGTGTAAAAAATAAACACAACTGTAAGCAGCCGTATGTGGGGGGGGGGTACCGAACGAGTGGAGAGGGAAGGCGAGGCTAGACAGCCGCTGGCAGTGCGCGCTGACGTGTACCGGTATGTACTGTACAATTCAGAGCGCGCACCGCCAACTTGCAACTACCAAATGGCCCCTTAAAAAGGACCAGCGAAAAATTAGACCTCCACTACCTGTTTCAGCGTAAAAGGCCTTCAGGACTATGTAAAAATAAAATCTAAATTTGCCGTCCGACTTCGTACCGTTCCCTCGTAAGAGGGTCAACATAAGTGTGGGAGGGGTAAACTTAGATTGATATTGCTAGAATTGTTTGTAATAGTCTCTTGTTTTATGCTGATTGAATGTTTTCTCTATAGTTCTAAGCATTTCCTTTTGATAATTTCTTTTAATTCTCCTAATTTCTTTAGCTGTTTGTCTTCTGGCATTAATTAGTTCTTCTCGAGATTTTTCTGTTTTCCTCTGTTGATCATTTAACCATGCTTTGTGTCTTGTTTGAATTTCTTTGTCACATTCCCAGTTCCACCAGGCATGTTTCTTTCTCCCCTTAATTGGAGCGATTTCTTCAGCTATGGTCTTAAGTTTGTTGACCATTGTCTCTAATTTGTCATTTAAAAGTGTTTTGGATCTCTCTAAATATATTTTATTAATTATTAAGTAACTGGGATCATAATTTCTCCTTATTTTGAGACGAATACATTTGTGTTTTCTTTTTGGTGTTAACTTGATTTTTATTTTTGAGATATAATGATCCGAGTCAATGTCTACCCCACGGAGGACTCTGACATTATAAATTTCTTTATGATTATATTTATCCATAGCAACATGATCAATTTGAAACTCTCCCAATTTTACGTTAGGGCATTTCCAGGTCATAAGTTTATGTGGCCGCCTCATAAATCTAGTGGTTTCTAAAATGAGTCCATGATCTGCACAAAATGTAATTAATCTTTGGCCATTTTTTTCCGTTAATTTATGAGCTGGCCATTTTCCTACAACCGTACGATACTTCTTTTCTCTGCCTATTTTAGCATTGAAATCTCCAAGTAAGATTTTTATAAGTTCATCAGGGATCTTCGATAATAGTTGATCAAGTTCTTCCCAAAAGTTTTCAACTCCTTCTCTATCTTTACTGTTTTTGTCATTTGTTGGTGCATGGGCATTTATTAAAGTATAAGTTTTATTCCCTACTTAAACTGTTAGAAGTGCCATCCTCGAAGAGTTTGAAGAAAAATCTTCGATTGAGTCTATTATGCTACTATGAACAAGAAAACCTACACCAAATTGGGGGACATTCTTCATTACTCTTTGTCCTGGAGGTCCTTTGCAGAGACGATAACCTCCTGATTCAACTGGGTCCTGGTCTGTGTTCCTAAGTTCTTGTAAAGCCATAATTAAAATCCTATGTTGATCCATCACATCAGTTAAATGTTTCAGCTTGCCCGCCTTACTTAGTGAATTAATGTTTAATGTTGCAAAATATGAAAATTTTCCTGATTTGAAGCGATGCGCCGAAAAGGGATCTAACCGACATTTTTTTCCGTAAGTGAGGTTTCAACGGAATAAGGATCTATATGCACGTTCCTGCATAGTGGCGTAGTCATGAGGAAGAATTCGTAACTTGTTGCTGTGCTAGAGGGTGGAGAACTTCCGTCTCGCGCGGAAAAGGGATCTAACTCCAGTCCAAGATGGCGGAGCATAGCTCATTGCTTGTGACGAGTGCATTAAAGCATGAAAATTCAAGTAGGAAACGCAATCGTAATGTGAATGAGTGGAAGGACGTCAAGCACAAACATCTTAGGGATGCTGGCTTGGCATATACTCAAAGAAAGGTGCCGCAGTTCCAGGGAGAAGAGCACCAGAGCCGGTGAGTATGTTTGTATGGAATAGGGATCTAAATGTATGGAGTGGAGTTGGTCAGAATGTCGAGTATGACTTTTAAAGGTCTCACTGACGAGTGCTGTTGGGTTTTGTGTTTACCGAGCACGTAGCCCAGTGCGTTGCGGCGCTGAGTTAATAATCCTGCTTTCGGGAGCCAGATCGTTTCGACTCCGACCAGTGGCATCCTGAAAATGGTTTGCCATGTTTCCCAGGCAACAGCAAAGACAGTCCCCTTCGAACAGGCCATGGCCGATTCCTCCATAACTCCTCATTCCAACTCATCTTAAAGAGTTTCATATTTGCATATTGGAAAGTAGAGATAGAATATTGTTAACCAAGGGATTATTTCGCTATGGTATTTAGAGCAAGTTGACGCATTATTGAGGGTAAATTCCTCTACTGATTTATTCATTATAGCCTAATTAGTGCAGTGCGTACTTTTATATGTAATCGCTAATACATTTAAGTTATATTTTATTATTATTACGACTTGCTTTACGACGCACCGACACAGATAGGTCTTTTGGTGACGATGCGATAGGAACGGCCTAGGAGTGGGAAGGAAGCGGCTGTGGCCTTAATTAAGGTACAGCCCCATCATTTGGCTGGTGTGAAAATGGTAACCACGAAAAACCATCTTCAGGGCTGCCGACAGCGGAGTTCGAACCCACTATCTCCCGGATGCAAGCTCACAGCTGCGCACCCCTAACCGTACGGCCAACTCGCCTAGTGGGTTAAATTTTTCCACGATTTAAAAAAAAAACACACATTAGTATACAGATGGCTCTTATAGTGCATATTTCAAAACTAAGACATTGTTTTCTGTTTTATTGTTACAGAATAAAATATGTAAATGTCGGTATGGAGAATGTGATACACTCACACCAGCACAGAAGGACGAACTCTTTAGGGAGTACTATGCCTGGAGCTATGATCAGCAATCCTTATTGCGTGCATGTCACTTGTTCCAGTTCAACGTAGAACAGGGTCAGATGTCGACGAATGCAGATGAAGTGCCACCTACATTTATACAATTTCCGTAAATGGAAAGCGTTTACGCGTGTGCCAGAAATCATTGTGTGACGTTTATGCTGTTAGTCATAAATGTGTACAAAACCTACAGAAGATAATGAAGAGTGGAATATGCAGCCCAAAAGATGGATGGGAATTACATAGAAACCGGCCACACCGAATATTAGATGACGATAAGCAACTCATTCGAGAGCATATCGCCTCGTTTCCAACGTATGAAAACCATTATTCTCGCAGGAAGAATATTGGGAACTCTGAATACCTAAGCCCAAACCTTTCATTGAAAGGAATGTACTGACTATTTTTAGAAAAACTTGTTGACTCTAAAGTAAAATTTTGGCTCTACCAAAATGTATTCCACAATGATTTTCAGTTGAAGTTTGGTCAGCCGAAATCGGACACTTGCAAGTACTGTGATAAACTGTACGTAAAACAGCTTGCCGCTGAGACACCCGAGGAGGCAGAGACATAAACAGAGAGAGCGAACTTCATCATCATAGGAAGGCTGAGAAAGGCTACACGGCATTAGCAAATGACACAATTAGTGCAAGGGAAAATTCGAATGTCATTATACTGTGTATTGACTTGCAACAGGTTATACTTTACCTAAACTCACTCAGAGTTCAATGTTTTACCAACACGAGCTTTCGTGCTACAACATGGCTGTCCATAATGCAGGTACGGGTGGAGCGAATATGTTCTTATGGAATGAGACTATTGGAAAATGAGGTTCCAACGACGTTGCATCCTGCCTCTTAAAATATGCGAGGTCTCACTTCTCCGTTCATTCCCCTCACACCTAAAGGAAATTAATCCTTTGGTCCGACAGATGTGTTGGACAGAACAATAACTGGAGGATTGTATCTGTACCGCTCTACTTAATTCGATTAGGCTACTTCACTACTGCTGAACAAAAATTCCTTGTATCGGGACATTCATTTCTACTGTGCGGCAGGGACTTTGCCCTCTTGGAACGGAAACTTCGTCTGAGTTCAGTGCAAATTCCAAGTCAACTATTGGAAATATTTGCCACTGTGAGACCATCAAATCCCTTCGAAGTGACAATGATGAGCAGAGAGGACTTTTTTGATTTTGAACACGTTGAAAAAGGGATAAAGAGAGACCCACACCTGAAAATCACTACAGTGATGTGGCTTCAATTAAGTGCAGATGACTGTAATTCCATACGTGTGCGTAAAACTCACAATGTGTTCGAGCCGTGGGATTCACACCATTTAGTTGCACTGAAAAGAAAAAACTGTGCCCACAAAAACCCTAGTTATACCAGAGGAACTGCCTAAGGCGTATCACATGCCTTTACCCCTCAAAGAGGAAAAGAAGACAGACTTGACTGACATGCTGCAGTATATCTTGCCAGAACAAAGAAGTTACTATGAAGATATTTTGTCCTTGTGAATGTGAACTATGTCTAATGATGTACTGATCGATTAATGTTACCACTTTTTGGGCATTATACTCTCTGTTTGATTTTAAAGTTTTGTTCTATTACTCTTTGTGTGTTTGTTGTTTTTAGCTCTAAAGAAACTTGTGCAACCATGAACATGGTCTATGTTTTTGATATATTGTGATTAATTTTTTTATGACAGGTGGAGAAATAAAACGATTTTTGTATATAAATTAGCTTACGATGCAGTACCTATCTGGTATTACATCTAAATCATATGATATGAGCAAGAATCGATTAATTCCAAGAATCGGTACATGTGTGCCACTTAGATCCCTCTTCCACATTTTTTGTCTTTTTGTTGTAAATAATTTCTTTTTTACGTTGTTCTAGGACTGTCTAATGCTCTCAATCATCATTCTAGTTACCAATCTGTACATTATGGCACAAATTATACATAAATTTCGTTTAACTACATTTTTCGCAATTATCTCAAAATACAGTTTTTGGTGGTTAGACCCCTATTCGGTGCATCGCTTCATTTGTTGAACTTAAGTCTCTTCTTACATTGTTGGGTTTTGTCCATTGTCTGTCAGGTGTCTGTCGACTGTCTGTTGGGCTTTCAGGCGCTCCGACTCGCCTAGGTCTTCTACGTGACACCCCAACGATTCCGAATGGTGCCTTTGTGCAGATCTTTGTTGTTGTTGTTTGTCCACAATGGTGGATTTATTCATGAGAAGACTCCTCATCATTGATTGTCTGATCATTGATCAATGTTCTGACCGTGGTCAGGAGTTACAATCCCAGATGTGATCTGGGAAGGTGATTCATCCTAGTTGTTCAGGACTGAGAGTAGGCATTTCCTCCATACCCCTCAAACTTTATGGTTTTCCCGCCAATACTTGGGTGGCTGATTGCAGTGGTTTCCCACTGGGCGGTGGGGTCGCGACATCCCTCTTTATTAAAAAAAACAAAACATTGGAAACAAGAAATAACATAACGTTGCTGCCAACCTAGATAAGGAGGCAACAAGGGAAACATGTTGCTGGATCAGGATGTACTTTATACCACACCTTCAATAAACCAAGGCTAGTATTAACGGCAGTATTAAAGTTTCAAGACATTCTCATTACACCAGGTGCACTTAAGGAGGGCTGATTAGCTTATGCATGGCGAGAATGAAAACTGACCTTTAATAGTTGAAGATGTCCAGGATACAGTAACATACACCATATTAATAAATATTTATTGCAGTCAAGTGGCCCTAATTGACATTTACAAGGTGTGCTTACAAATAGTTATTACAGGTAGATTAATCTTTACTGTATTCAACTATGCTCTTTGTCCGTTTTCTGCATGATGTTATGTGGTATTTGTCGCAGAGGTTATTGCACAGAGAACATATGCATTCTTAATTCGGTTCATGGTATTTAACATTTTTACAGATCTTGTGGTGGAAACCGTGGATGGCGAGTCTTGTTACCACATGTCTCATCTCCTGGTTCTCGTTTGTCCATCTTCTGTCCACCATTGCTTCTGTTGTGTAGAATTTGAGCGGGATTTCGTTCTGCTTCTGATGTCTTATCTCGAGGAGTTTCTTCATATGCTTGGTAGATGGCAGTTGTAGCCTTATTCTGAGATCTTCGATGTAGTGTGTTTCTTTTGTTAGGACATATGCCAGCCTGGACGGGGACATTCTTGCAATTCCTAACACCCTTTTCAGGAAAGAAGCCTTTACTTTTTCAATTGTGATTAGGTCCGTCATGGATAGCCTTTCCCATATCAGGTCTAGACCATATGTAATGGCGGAGGTTATTTTCGCGTGGAAGAGAATCATTGCTGTTTGTAAATTGTTCAAATCGTACATTCCTCTAATGGCTGCTGCTGCTGCTCGTTCCTTTATATGTAGTCTAAAGGATTGGCATGTTGTCTGTAGGGTGAGGCCGAGGTAATTGTAGGAATTGACCGTCTCAAGGTCAGTCTCTCCCAGGATCATTTTGTTTTCCTCCTTTTCGGAAGTCCATATACACTGTCTTCTTTTCATTTATACTGAGCTCATTTTCCTCCCCCCAGTCCTGAAAGTTGTTGAGCACTTCTTGTAGCTCCTGCCTGTTTGTAGACCCCAGAACCATGTCATCTGCGTACAAGTAAAGGGATACTGATTTTGTGTTTTCAATAGTCCATAGGTGATGAGCGTCATGATTGACAGACGTGCGTGAGCTCGGCTCCTCAGTTTAGGTGAATTAGAAGGTGTTATTGTGTAGTAGGTACATCCAAAATAAGTGGTTCACGTGTGTATAGTAAGTGAGCATAACCTGTGTTACGTTATTTCGAGTGATAACCCTTACATACATAATAAAATCATAATTAAACCAGGATGACGAGAAACAAGAATAAGCGTGCCTCAAGAGACGCCAGCGATAGTGCCAACTTAATTGAAGAGACCGTAGCTAAGGTACTCGACGAGACTCTCAGTTTGGGTAAGTTTCTTGAAACTATTATATCCGCTATCTGTGTGAGAGTGACTGAAATTGTTATTAAAGAACTGGAGAAGTCTCTTCAGTTCAATATGGACCTAGTATCTGATCTCACTAAAAACTTGAAAGTCGTGACCTTGAAATCCAAGCACTGAGAAATGAGCTTGAAGAAAAGTATGACTCCTTAGAACAGTATAGCAGGAGAGCCAATATCAGGATTTTCGGTGTGCATGAAAGTACTCAAGAAAATACAGATGAACTTGCTCTAAACGTATTTAAAGGTATTGGTGCAAGTGTTAACCTCCTTGATATTGACCGTAGCCATCGTGTTGGACCCAAATCCCCTGGAAAAACTGGGCCCATCATTGTGAAATTCACTTAATTCCGTACGAGGCAGGAGGTGTTCCTTAAAAAAAGATTGCTCAAGGGAAGCAATGTGACCATCCGTGAGGATCTCACCTCCACCCGACTGGCGATTCTGAAGGCTGCAAATTCTCGTTTCTCAGTTAGAAATAGCTGGAGTTCTCAGGGCAATATCCTTATCAAGAAACCAGATGGTACCAAAATCAGGATTAACCGTATGAGTGACTTACCTAACTAATCAGTATCTGCAGTTTAAAAACAATTCACCTAGCTGACTGCGGCCAATATATGCCATCTTAGTTCTAAGTATTATTATCTGCTCACTATTATATTATATTAGTCTTAGTTTACCATAGTACATTTCGGTTAGTTCAGTTATATTAGCCTTAGTACATTTAGGTTAGTTCAGTTTTCATTTTCTTAAGTTGGCAAACCTGATCTGACAGCAGCACTCTCGCAGCCACCCCCTGCAGTGAAAGGAATTTCTCCCGCACTCCCTCACCCCTCCCCTCCCCTACCGAACCGTTGCCATTCACTTCAAATAACGGGCTACAATTAGCTCCCGGAAACAATGACCTTATCTCAACTCGAGATCGACTGTTTGAAAATTTGTCACTTAATCCAACCGGACTCCATATAGCCCACGTGAATGTACAATCCTTATCGGCACATTTTCATGAACTTGAACTCATTATACCTGATTTGTTCCATATTTGTTTGATGAGCGAGACGTGGCCATCACCGCTAAATCAATCTAAATCATTCCACTTTCCCGGCTACACTCTAATACGTAATGACCGTGTCGGGAAGAGAGGAGGAGGGGTAGGAGCTTTCGTTAAGTCAAACCTTAATCCTAAAGTCTTAGCATGTTCAGATAGCCAGTATAATAGGAGGCCTGAATTTATGCTATTCGAAATTGATGCCGCCCATCAAAAGTACGCTGTCTGTGTTGTTTACAAAGCACCTTCACTGGGTCACTTGGAGGACGTGGAGAATGCATTACTAAGAATCCTACCACTTTACCAACATTTAATAGTCATGGACGATTTCAATACTAATATAGGCGACAACACCAAGTCTGAAACTCGGCAACTGCTGAATATGCTTTCGTCACGAGACTTGAAAATATTAGAACTATTACCAACACATCACACGCGTACTTCACACACGACAATTGACTTGATATCAGTAAAGAACACTGACAAGGTTCTTCAGTTTGGTCAGACATCTGTACCCGGAATTTCAGCCCACGATTTAATCTATATGTCCTACTCATTAAAATGTCCCAAGACCAAACCAAGGACCATCATGTACAGAGACCTCTCTAAAATTGATATGAACTCCTTGACAGAAGATGCTCTATGTATCCCATGGCACGATATACTGACTATTCACAACATAGATGATAAGGTACACACAATGACCGAATACTTGACAGAACTTTATGACAGACAGGCTCCAGTAAAATCTGTTCGAGCAACGCGACCTCCTGCACCTTGGCTCAGCCCGGAACTTAAAGTACTGATGGCTAAGCGCGATATGGCACACAGAAAGTTTAAGAGATTATGCACTCAACAGAATTATGATGATTACAAAAAACTTCGAAACAAAACTTCCCAAACGGTAAGTAATGCTCGAATCAGACATGCTCATAACCTGCTAGGAGGTAATATTAAACCCTCTGCGGTGTGGAAGGAACTAAGAAACATGGGAATAGGTAGAGAGAAAATTGACAACCCCATTAATCTACCTCTTGACACACTCAACGATCATTTTACAACTATTGGACACTCAGTTGACCCTGACATGAAACACAGAACTTTGATCAATAACTACAACATCCCCACCCCTAACAGAGAAACATTCCATTTCTCGCATGTTACCCCCTCACAAGCCAGACGTGCTATTCTTCGAATAAAATCGAAATCTAAAGGGATTGACAATATAGAAATCGAATTATTCAAACGTATCATTGATATTATACTTCCCACAATAACACACATATTCAATCACTCGTTAATGACAGGTATGTACCCATCGCTTTGGAAAGTGGCCTTCGTCATCCCAATCCCAAAAAATACACAGGCTAAACATGCAAGCGATTATCGCCCAGTCAGTATACTATCATCCCTCTCCAAATCACTGGAATTCATCGTCCACGAACAACTCTCCTCCTATTTGCTAGAGCACAATATCCTTGATGAACACCAATCCGGCTTCCGCAAAAATCCTAGTACTACTACTGCACTTCTCAAGGTCACATAAGAAAGGCTATGAATAGTGGGCTAGTAACAATCCTAACACTGCTTGATTTCAGTAAAGCCTTCGATTCTGTTGACCATGACATATTACTCTCTTGTCTATTTAAAATTCATCTCTCCATGAACAGTATCCAATGGATGGACTCTTATCTACGTGGACGTCAACAATGTGTTAAAATTAACTTAAATCAAATGTCTTCATGGCGTCCAGTTGAGAGAGGAGTCCCTCAGGGGTCAGTCCTTGGACCGCTCCTGTTTTCAATATATATAAACGACATTACGTCATCAATCACTAAATGCAAACACCACCTCTATGCTGATGATGTACAAATCTACCTGCATTCAGCACCAGAAAAACTATCGGAAGCAATCGGCACCTTTAATGAAGACTTAACTGAAATCTGTAACTGGACTCGCTTACATGGACTATGACTCAATGAGGCTAAAACCCAAGCAATCATAATCTCCCACCCGAAAATCCTCCTAAAACTAAAAAATGAACCCACTTTACCAAAATTACGCTTGTGCGATTCCCCAATCGAATTCCGTGAGTCAGTTAAAGATCTAGGCGTTATTATAGATGAACATCTTTCCTGGACGCAGCACGTCTGCAATGTTTCCAGAAAAGTATTTTCCGCATTGAATTCACTTAGAAGATTCTGGAATATTTTCTCTCGTGTATTAAAGGAACTCAGTAAAGTTTATTTTATTCTGCCCTATTCAATACAATTCAAAGACTTTGTTTATGGAAAACTAAGATACATGTTTCGGGAACGTATGGTCCCTTCTTCAGTCCTTATAGTGACCTAAATTTAACATTTGAACATCATAAGAAATCGATATAATCCTGGATAGAGTAACCATTAAAATTCTAAAACTAATAATACTATCAAAGAATGCACTATGTTATATGCCTATGTCTAAAAGATAATTATTGTATTAAAAACATGTAGGTTATTATACTAAAAAACAACATTGATATACATGGCCTTGTGTAGCCTAGTTATATACATAGTGCACTGTGAATTTAAAAATAGAGGACATGTTAAAACATGATTAAAATGACTCAGACAGTATCATATTATAGACTTTTCAGTTTGGGACTGCAATGTGTCCGTTCGTTGTGCAAAATGTAATAGTCCAAAACTGTGAATTCTTCTCTGGAATGGTGTTCTTCCAATATACGCTGGCCCATATTATCATTGGTGAGTGGCGTGGATGCTGTTCAATTCGCGTACGACACGGTGCCGATAGTAAGCGTATTATGACGAATTTATGTTCTGAAAGATTGAAAGAAGAAAGAAAAAACTACATTAGGGTCGATATTCTTCGAAAGAAATGTAGGTAAAAAGAAAAGAAAGAAAAATTCATTGGCTGACTTACTCGTGGAAAGTTGAAACTGCGGCATCCAATTCCGCTGATTCAAAGAAATGAGACGTAGATGGGGGTGGGGAAGAAAAACTGTGCATAAAGAATAATAAAATTTTATAAATATCGATCAAAAACAACTTATTATGGTGGTGGTGGTGGTGGTGGGATAGAGATAACAAACTTGAAATGGAGGGTATTTGTCAATCAAATGCGCATCTTACCTTGCGTGTGTGTGTGCCGTAGCTGAAGCCTCTCAGCATACTGATGGTCTAAGTTAAGAGCTCTATAGTGTCGCGTGCGGGGAAGAACACGTCAGCAGAGGGAGAGGGGAGGGGGCGCTGTCTATGGGAGGGGCAGTCTGGATGAGATGTGCGATGTGCTGGGAGGGGGAAGGGGTGGGGTTGGAGTACGGTAGTAATTGCTGAGAGTATTGAGATGTTGATCTTCCTATTATGGTCCTGTGCTATAGATAATTGGCCTATAGTGGAATTACCTGTTGTCATATATTAATCCTAGAAGCCTCCGTGGCTTAGGCGGCAGCACGCTGGCCTCTCACCGCTGGTCCGTGGTTCAAATCCCGGTCACTCCATGTGAGATCTGTGCTGGACAAAATGGAGGCAGACAGGTTTTTCTCCGGGTACTCCGGTTTTCCCTGTCAAAAATTTCATTCCAGCAACACTCTCCACTATCATTTCATTTAATCATTGCCCCAGAGGAGTGCGTCAGGCCTCGGCAGCCGGCACAGTTCATATCCTCGCCGCTAGATAGGGGCTTCATTCATTCCATTCCTGACCCGGTCGGAGACTGGAAGCAGGCTGTGGATTTTCATTCATATATTAATCCTATTACGGTGTCAAATAAAATGTTGGAATCGAAATTAATTTCGTTGATGTTGTGTGAGGGATTGAATCTTTGTGCTTTGTTAATTTCTATTTGTTCTAGTATGTTCATGAGAGATCCTTTCTTTTCCTGGTGTAGTATTTTCAAGTCATTTTCTATGGTAGTAAATTTGTGTCCTGTTTCTGCCATATGGTTCCCCATTGCTGAAAATTTGTTATGTTTAATTGCATTAACATGTTCCATATATCTGACCTTGAACCCTCTCCCGGTCTGTCCCACGTAATCGGTATCACAAAGATTGCAGTTAAGTTTGTTTACTCCTGAATTATTGTATTTGTTAGTAACGTTAATATTTTTGGAGTTAATTTTTTTTTTCTGATTAGTGTTTTTCGTTCGAAATGCTGTTTTGATTTTATATTTTTTAAGGGTGCTTGTGACGTGGTAGGTGGATTGGTTGGTGAACATGAAAACTGCATAAGTGAGAGGTTCTTTTTCTTATTTAGTTAGTTTTGTTACGGGTCTGCTTTTGATTTTATTGATTATTCTGTTAACATATTTCTTATCGAATCCGTTGGCTTCTGCTATTTGGTAAATTATGGATAATTCTTTCAGGTAATCTGTTTCAGTGAGTGGAATGCTTAGGGCTCTGTTGATAAAACATGTAATTGCTGCTTTTTTGTGGGATGCTGGGTGGTTGGAATCGTTCCTAATTATGGTGTTGGTTTGTGTTGGTTTTCTGTATATTTTATAACTGAGGCGATCCTTATCTTTAGTGACCACTAAGTCCAGGTAACTTATAGAATGGTTGATTTCACTCTCAGACGTGAATTTGATGTAGCTGCTTAATTGGTTGAGGCAGGGTAAGAATTGTTCCATGTTTGTTTTTGAGTTGTCCAGAATTACAAATATGTCATCTATAAAATTTTATTATTCTTTATGCACAGTTTTTCTTCCCCACCCCCATCTACGTCTCATTTCTTTGAATCAGCGGAATTGGATGCCGCAGTTTCAACTTTCCACGAGTAAGTCAGCCAATGAATTTTTCTTTCTTTTCTTTTTACCTACATTTCTTTCGAAGAATATCGACCCTAATGTAGTTTTTTCTTTCTTCTTTCAATCTTTCAGAACATAAATTCGTCATAATACGCTTACTATCGGCACCGTGTCGTACGCGAATTGAACAGCATCCACGCCACTCACCAATGATAAAATGGGCCAGCGTATATTGGAAGAACACCATTCCAGAGAAGAATTCACAGTTTTGGACTATTACATTTTGCACAACGAATGGACACATTGCAGTCCCAAACCGAAAAGTCTATAATATAATACTGCCTGAGTCATTTTAATCATGTTTTAACATGTCCTCTATTTTTAAATTCACAGTGCACTATGTATATAACTAGGCTACACAAGGCCATGTATATCAATGTTGTTTTTTAGTATAATAACCTACATGTTTTTAATACAATAATTATCTTTTAGACATAGGCATATAACATAGCGCATTCTTTGATAGTATTATTAGTTTTAGAATTTTAATGGTTACTCTATCCAGGATTATATCGATTTCTTATGATGTTCAAATGTTAAATTTAGGTCACTATAAGGACTGAAGAAGGGACCATACATTCCCGAAACATGTATCTTAGTTTTCCATGAACAAAGTCTTCGAATTGTATTGAATAGGGCGGAATAAAATAAACTTTACTGAATTCAATTTGCGTCAATACGGGCCAATATGAACGATATGACGTATTAAAGGAACGACTTGTTTCCTCCCTAATATTGCCTCATTTTGATTACTGCGATGTGGTATACAAAGATCTCATTGTTAATCTTAAAAACAAACTCCAACATGCACAAAATGCCTGTGTACGCTACATATTTAATTTACGGTATTATGACCATGTCACCCCCGCTTATGAGCAACTTAACTGGTTACGTCTAAATCAACGCCGCGACCTCAATTCCTTATGCCTTCTTCAACAAATACTCTCAACTTCAACTCCAGCTTACCTGCATTCTCAGTTTCACCGCCTCTCGTACGAGCATACTCTTGGAACACGGTCAAAAAACGACACACTCTTGCTGATACCCATACACCGCACAGTACGCTATACCAACTCCTTCGTTTTTGCTACTGCACGACTGTGGAACAATCTGCCTCGCTCTGTCAGAGGAGCAACCCCGTCCAGCTTCAAGCACCGTTGCCAGCAGTACATACTCAATAAGTAAATGAAAGTTGAACTCAACACTTATGCTTATATTCTTATGTCGTATTACATATATTCAAACTTTCCAATTCTCACTTTCTCATTTACTCTCTATTTAGATATCTAAATAACCTCCTTCAGTAACGACTAATTATCTTCATCATCATCTTCATCACCATCATTAGTCTACTTTCTTTCAGTATTTCCTTTACCTTAATGTAATTTTAAACTTACTTCTAAGTATCTTAGTTATTCACCCTAACAATGCAACAATTTACAGCCTACACCACCAAGCTAATCCAGTTTATATGTATTTTATATCATATAAATATTGTAAAATTGTTAGATTTAAGTTGTATTTGTATGGTTCATTATCAAGCTAATCCATTTCATATGTATTTTATATTATATCAACATTGTAATATCATTAGATTTAAGTTGTATTTGTATTGTTCTTTACTTATTATTTGTATAATCTGGTTAGATGGAAGAGAGGGCCCAATGGCCCTAATCTTGCCAGTCAAAATAAATCTATCTATCTATCTATCTATCTATCTATCGCGACGTTGAACAGAGTGGGACTCAGTGGGTCGCCTTGTAGTACTCCATTGATATGGGTGATCTCTCTTGAGGTTGATATCCCATCGTTTATCTCTACTTTGTTGAAAGCCAGGATGTTTATCATATACGTGATTTCGGATTTTTCATCCATCGTTTGCTCCAGTTTTATAATGAGCTTCGCTCTGTTTAGTAAGTCGAAGGCCTTCGAGAAGTCGACAAATATTGCATAGAACATTCCTTTAGGTTCTATGTCATTCAGTAGATTGTTGATAGCTTGTAGGGTGGACCTTCCTTTCCTGAACCCGAATTGTTGATCGAGAATCAGTTGATCGACTGTCGGGGTGAGCCTTTTGAGCAGAATGTTTGAAAATACTTTGAATATATTGTTCTCTAGAGCGATTCCTCGGTATGAGTTTGGGTCGTTGTCTTCTCCTTTGCCTTTATGTAGGACTTTAATGATGGATTTTCTCCATTCGTCGGGTATTTCCCCTGTTGCTAGGCATCCATTAAATAGATCTGACCATAGTTCACTTAGAATTTCAGCCGAGTCTTTCAGGATCTCATTGGAGATGCCGTCTGGGCCTGTCGCTTTCTTGTTTTTAGTCTTGCTGATTGTCGCAATTACTTCTTCTGATGTGATGGGGGTGCCCAATTCTACGCTTGTGACTGAGTTAGGTTCAGTGCTTGTGAGAAGTGATTTTCCCAAATGTCCATCTGAATTTGGACAGATTTCCTCGTAGTCTTTCTTCTGATGGCTATGAAGGGGTCTTTTAGTGCTTCTTCTGCCTCCATCAAGGCTTGTTATTCTATGTATTAAGCCTTTTTCTTTTTCAGAAGAGTCTTATATTCCTTTCTTTGTGCTGCATATTTTTCTAGAAGACCTTTTGTGTTGTGGAGTTTTAGGAGGACTTCATTTCTAAGTGTGTAGCATTCCGTATCAAACCCTGGTTTAGCTCTTCTTTGGTTGATTGGGATTGTTGATTCTCATATGGCCTCCTGAATTGCTGTCAGGGCTTGGTTCAGATTGTTTTCGTTAAGGCATTATTTTGTTGCCTCCATTGCTTTTGCGTTGTTGCTTAGGGCATTTGCATCTATCTTTCTGGAGCTCTTGTGGGTTAGTAGGTTCGGTATTTCCTCTTCAGTATTTCCGAGTATAATATTGGTCCTGATAGGTATATGTTTTGTCAGTGGGGTGCAGGATGACTTCCAGAGTCCCTGTTGGTTTTTGATGGATATGTTGCTTCCTCTGTAAAAAACTAGGTCGATGGTACTTGTGCCATTGTGGGCTATGTACGTTATTTCATTTGCTTTGTTTATAAGAGAGTAGCCTTCCTCTTGTAACATATCAAACATAGCTCTTGTTTTGTTGTTGGGCTTGTCTATTCTGCAGTTAAAATCTCCTGCCAAGATGACGTTTGTGCCCGTCTTTGTTCGGGCAATCGCCCCTGCTATTATTTCTATTGTGTCTTCGAGGGAAGATACACCATATTAGGATGTTAGTTATTGAGGTTTTAAGGGGTGGAAGTACGAGGTCATCTGCCCCGTATTATGATGTTCTAGACTTGGCAGCAAACATATGTTACATTGCTCGACAAACTAGTAAGGGATGTGGGGGAAAGGCCAAGGAGGATAAGAGATAATCAGACAAGACAGGAAATTCCTTCCATTTCAGTGCAGGCAGCGACGTGGGAATGGACCACACATCGCTCAAAAAGCCTACCTGACCATTTAATAACAATTACGAGGAGTCCGAGACCTTGGGGCTTACCGAGACTTGTCTCAGCAACAAAGCAGGTATTCCGAGGCATCTGCATCTCAGCTAACCAATCTTCGGATTGAGCTAAACAACCCTAATCGGGAATTAATGAAAGTAATAACAATTACATAATCACACTAAGCAAGCAAACTTGATGGTCATGCACCACTATCAGTATCTCAACAAAAAATCACATATAACTAACAAATCTCGACTAATTGTGCTAGTTTAATTATTACTGCAACTAAATAAGGGTATATATTGTAAATAACATCACCCATACTTGTAGACATAGATTTAATGTCTAAAGAATCTGATGATGATCGAAACTGGTCACCCAAGTGTATTTATTAACCTCGTGTAAAGTTTTTTCAGGATTAGGGAACCATCCATTACAATTGGGTACAATAATCGTGTTGACCAACTGAAAACCATTAAATTTCGATCGTATATTATCTATGCTTAAGTGAGCAGGATCTGATGATGATCGAAACATGTCATCCAATTAAGTACCCCCCCCCCCCCCCCCCATTATTGTACACAAAAGTGTGTTATTTTGTGATACATATCTTATGAAATATTGTTTCAGGTTAGGGCATATAAATACTTGTTTTACCGCCTAATGTAATTGGGCACAATTTGTGTTGACTGACTGGAGAGCTTTCTATAATAGAACTAGGCAACACTAAAAAATGGCTTCTAACACTTCAAGGACCATGTTAGGAACAGTACACAATAAAAGGGAGACCAATATCTTCGTTAAATCTCAAATTTGCACGAAAAATCTCTTTACCTCTGTAAAGATGAAGTGTAGCTGGGCAGGACATATTGCAAGACAAACAGATGGATGCTGGGTGCATGAAGTTTTACACTGGGTCCCTTTCGACTAATATACATCGTGAACTATGGAAGTGGATGGGAGAGGCCTTCATCTAGCAGTTGATTAATGATGTGGATGATCCAGTATAATAAGGGTAGATATTGGAGCTCCATACAGAACGATATAGGATTTCATGCAGTATGAACAGATATTTCCTAGGAGTAAAGTGCAATCAACATATATTGTTCATTCAACAGTTTAATTTTCCATCAAATACAATATTGTACAGCTACAAACAACAGTCACAATCAAGGAAGAACTTCTACTCTTTGAAGTGACACATGGACTTACAGAGTAAATAATAGATATTTGGTATGCCTTGACGAACTATTAAACAAAATATTTCCTTTTCATAGCTTATATAAAATGTCTAAACTGCCATGAAAGAGCAAACAGTTACTAATACACTAATTTTAACAAATCAGTCCAGTTATAAATATACAGCATAAGTAATCCTAATCATACACATACTGCAGCAAGAAGACTGCTATGATTACAGGTATACCGTACTGTACTTGAGTGAATAAAAACAAAGTATAACTACTACAATTTGATTGTTCCAAATCGTAGGCTTATTTCATACCTGCTTTGTTTCTATCGGTAAATTTGCTTGGCCTGACCTTTTTTTTTTTTTCCAACAATGATCACCTATGTTGATGTGTCACATTCAGAAGTGCAGAGATCCATGCGTAAGCTCTGCTAAAAGAGAGCATAGCAGCAGACTGTTTGATTATGAAGAACAGTCAATGATGTCCTCATATAGCAATGCTGATATCCTGCATCCTAGGACTCAAGTTCCCAGCAGAACATGTCATAGCAAGACAACAGAACAGCTTGTCCTTGCAAACAGGCTTAAGATGTCCTTCCCTCTGGAACACCTCAACATATTACTACTTTCCAATTTCTTGCTCAATTAGATAATATTATATCCCAATTTATGCTTAAGTCCTTTTAATGTGAGTTCTGTTTGTTTTACTTTCCGCTGGGTCACTGTAGTGAATCCTTGTCAATCATATGATGAATAAATTTCCCTGAGTATGAGCATTTTCTTAACTATTCCTTGTCGGTCCCACTGTTGTTCAACTGTGAAAATAATAGAGTTTGTAAATATGAAACACACATAGGGGAAACTATCATCACAAAGAAGGAAGAATAAACATCTGCCAAAGTTTGTCAGAAGGCACTGCTCAAAGATGAATATTGATTCAGCACTAACCCATGAGACCAGCTGGCAGCTTGCAAGGTAGATAGCCTGAAGCAGGCTACGACTGCATTAAAATCAGCCACACATTACATGTCATCTGTAAAAGTAACATGTTCGTAGTTTGAATTACTGTATCAGCAATAGAGCAGAGTTAAGTTCAAATTAGTGTCACCTGCTTAGCTGAAATATTGCATAGTTTTCTTTTCTATGTGATATACAAGCAGATTCAAGTCCTGGACACTTTATTTTTGTCAAAAAGACCCGAGCAATGAGTATGAAAAGAAAACATGATCTGTAGGCTAAGTAAAAAATTCAAATTCATCTTTACGATATCTGGAGATTGGAGATTTCAATGTTTCCTCAGAGACTAACAGTTCTTGTAATGTGATGAGCACTAATTTTAAAACACTTATTTGGTATGTAAACAAATTGAATAGTGTAACCTAACTATACTTTCATTTGGAAAAAAAAAAAAAAAAAGTAATCCACCAACAGGAATGCCAATACCTAACTGAGGCATTATAGTCATTTGGGTTGATACCACTGAACTTCATATCTTCCAGAGTGAAAGCAGCCTTTAATAATTATGCTCAAGAATTTCAAAGCTGTGTCAACCATGGTATGGGGTGAAGATGATCACAATAATAATATAGCTTTTATGCCCCTTTTAACTACTGTGGCTTTTAAAGATGGTGGGGTGCTGGAAAATTGCCCTGAAGGGGATCTTTAATGTGCCAGTAAATCTACTGACATTTAAGCACCCACAAATGTTAACTGACTGCACCGGGATTCAAATCCGCAATCTTGGGCACAGCAGGTGGAACGCCACACTTTTGAAGGAATAGAATATATCACATGGCATGTCTAATATACTAGTCACAGTGTCCAGTACAAACTTTATGCAGCTTAGAACTCCTTCAGTGTAGGCCTATATGCAAGTAGCTCCCTGGGATCAGTTCAGGGGAACATCTCAAGCCTGTTACAGAATAAAAAGCAGATTTTAATCCACTGTTTATTAATTATTCCTATTACAAAGTTATGACTTATTAAAGCTACTTCACACACACATTCTGCAACACTTATAATTAATTCTCAGTACTTAATAATCATATACAATGCAGACTGCTTTTGAACATGGCAGTGTAAAACTTCAACATTTTATACAATTCATGTATACTACAATATATCACAAAACATTATGTATAATAAACAAGCTACAATAACATACACTTATTTCAACCATTAAGCATAAAAATAAATTCACAGATTTTTGCATTGGTCTAATATAATAAATAGTAAATTAAGTACAGAAAATACTGAAAGTGTCGATTCATCTGAAGCTAGTAATTAACAATAAACATGAATAAGGAAGAGATCTTCCACAAGCATACCACAGAACACTGAGTCAAAGCTGGATACACGAAACAGAGAGCCTTCTTCTTTAACCCAGTCCATGATCTTCAAAGAATCCTTGTGGAGTTTCTTCCTGAAATAAACAAATATTTCAAACAAAATTACTTGCAGGTCTAATTCTTTCAAGAACAAAAACCCCTTTCAATACTGAACCAAAAACAAAACCAGAAACAAAGATTTTCGGTTATCCCTATAAATATTATACGGTGTATAAAAATGAAAGTTTCTCTGTATAATCTCAATTTCCACAGAATTTTGCATTATTTCAGCCTGTTTTATGGGGAGTGAATACAATTTTTTTTTGTATGCTTATATAACTCAAGAATGACTGGATGGATATGAACGTAAAATTTGGTATGGATATCCATCAGAAGTACAATATGTACAGCAAATCATGTCTGATGTAGGAAGCAGAAACTATGAACAGATGAAGAGGAAAGCTATAAATAGAGCCGACTGGAGAACTGCCGCAGACCAATCCATGGATTGAATACTTAAGAAGAAATCCATCAGAAGCAAGACTTTTCACTGTACTTCTCATAAAAGGAGGGTTATAGGGGAAACCCCCTCAAGATACATGCTAAAATAGACGAAATATCCAAATTATCATAGAAAGATACGACAAAAATCTTTTTAGCCCTTCATTGTGAGAAACAAAACTTCGAGATCCCGTTCAAGACCTTGAAAACACATCTAAAACCAATAGTTCTGAGTGGTTCCCAGAAAAATATCTTTGCTCTGTTGAAGGATTGGCAGCCCGTAACCATGGCAACAGTAGCTCAAGACGCAATATTCAACTTTCCATCTGTCTCTGTAAGGGGCAATCCCACTTCATTTATTATCATAACTGAGCATATCAAGGAAACTCAGGATAAAGCCAGGCATCAATTTGCTATAATTACCGTAGGGTCCTAGACTTTTGGTTTTAACGATATCCATGAAATTACATACATATGTTATCACAACGATATATTTACCCAAATATGCCATTTGTTTCGATATTGAAGTCTCGAAATATCGCGAAACAAAATTATTTAGCGAAATGTGTTACTTCCACCCAGTGGTGGATCCAGGCCTTGCGGGGCCCAGGGTGATATGATAAGGCGGGGCCCACAACAATAGGAAATAAAAAAATATGAAATCAAATGGAAAGTAGTTTTGTAAAAATAATAAAATAAAGAATAGTTACAATATTTTAAGTACACTACAGTTTTTTTTTTAATAATATGAAAGAAACCTTGAAGTCCTCTTGAAGAAGATTATGTAAACAATAAAATATTACTTTGCCACTTTTTTCCGGCAGAAGTCTTCTATTATTTCACCGAAATCTAAACCTGCTAAACGGTCACCAGAGGTCATAGCTTCAATAAATTAGTTTGAAAAGTAAAATTAATTAATTAAATTTTACAAAATCATGGCGCGGGGCCCTGGGCGGTCGCCCTCCTCTAGATCCGCCCCTGCTTCCACCCTAAAATGCGAAATACCTCTCGGTAATCCGGCAGATATCGGACCAGAGCACTGCCGGATTACTGGAAAATATCGAGAAAAACGCAGATATCATTTGAAAATCAGTTTCGATTACATTTACTATACAAAGTAAAAAAGTATGAAAATACATCATATAACTCACGTTATTCCTTGGAAGTAGACGGCTGGAAATATGCAGCGATTGTCTTTTGCTTACCACGTTCTTGTAAAAACCGAGCATAGAGGCTATCGTCAACTTGAGGATTTTCACCGGTTTTCAATGTCTGTCGTTTACTTTTTAAATTTTCATTCGTCTTAAAAACGACTTTATTTAATCACTGTATTTTCTTATGTCATTACTGTAGCTCGACCAACACTGTATTCATTAGCAACACTAGTTAACGTTTCGCCCTTTTCAAGCCGCTTTATGATTTCATGTTTATCTAACAAAGATAGAGTTTTATGTTTAAGTTTTTTCTGCACGGATGCCATATTCAACACAACACTACTACAGTACAACTGTCCTACACTTTGTAAGCAGCTGAGGGGGGCGTGCGTGAGTCATCGCTCTTGGCGCCAAAGCATTGTTTACTCAGACACTAGTCTTGTCGCTGCGTGGGAAAATCGTACAGTATAGGGGACGCATTATCAAATCAAGTATTGAGCTCGTACTCGAATACAAAACGCCGGATTACTAAGATGCCGGATTACAGAGGGAGTACTGTACCAATGAAATGCTGCTGATAAGATTTATTTGTTTTATTTACTTTAAAATTAATTGAAATAGTTCCACTATCTGTCGTTTTATAGAAAATAAGAAACCTTAAATGTTTTATAAGATAAGATACTCAGATAGGCATAGGTCTACAAATCTGCGTCCTGAAATCATGGAACCAATGCTCTGCTTATACTATGGGGACAACATAAGTTTTATGAGTTAGGGCGAGATAAGAACTATGGTAGTCATGGAGAGTATATGTTGAAGTGAAAAATACTCACATAGGCGTACAAATCTGCATTCTGAAATCATGGAAACAATGTTCTGCTTATACTTTGGGGACAACATAAGTTTTACGAATTTGTGAGAAAAGGATATGTTAGTTTGTTGAAGTGAATGCTAGGTTAGGTCTTACAACACAGAAAATTGTTTCTTATTCCTCCTAATGTTTGTATAGTGTACATTATTTAACCAAATCTGTACACGGTATACATAGTTATTAAGGACACTCAACCTCACTTTCTTTTTTATTTCACTGCCTTTGAGCCTTTTATATTATCACAAAACAGAGCCCCTAGCTATAACTAAAGCTCTGACGATTATGAAAAATGTCGAAAGATTCGTAACAAAATTAGAAATTGGACACATTCACACAGTTCAATTCAGCAAAAAATATGTACTCCAAATGGAGAATGTGTTCGTTAGGCATTGGTAAAGAAACAAAACAAACGAAAAATGTTCCTTTCTCTGCTGATGCCCTAAATAATTATTATTTGCTGAATGTAGCCAATCCACATGATCCAACTTCCATACAGACCAAAATAGCACATTATGAAAATGTATTTCCACCAAACAGAGAATACTTTTACTTTGCATATGTCTACCCTGAAGACATTGTTCATACAGTTCAAAGCGTTGAATCGAAAGTCGTGGGCCACGATAATATTACGGTGGTACTCGTTGATACCGCGTTAGAAGTATTTTCAAATTTTCCCTTCAAACATCTATTTTTCCCTCTGAGTGGAAAAAGGCCATTGTTAAGCCCTTACAAAATATTTCAGATCCTCAAATATATTTTCAGAAATGTTAACTTCAAAGTCGTTAACATTGTTCCGCATTGACGAGATTATGTGAATAGATGAATAATTATCCTTATAATTCAAGTCCACCTAGTCAATACTTAATCATAGATCATATATTTTATAATTACAAGTACATGTTTAGAGATCCTACATAAAATGACCTCTTCATCAGCTTACAAAGTGACAGACCCAACATTCATGATAATTGCTCCATTGCGCGAAAACATGTTAATATAGGGACGATGTGAAAACAAAATGAATGGTGCGCGAAAACATAGGGGCATGATATAAAAACACCATATATCAGTACACTCAAAAACAGAATTAAAACATTAAAAAAAAACACTGAATGCTAAGATAACTTGTCCCAGTTCATTAAAATGTATATAAAAAGTGGCATTTAAAATTCACTGTCTTTTCTTGAAGCAGTTGCTTAATGTCATGATCACCAAAAATACTTCTTTTGTGTCCAAACTGTGGTCAATTAAAATTCTTGTTGGTTATAAAATCTTGAAAATGTGTGTTGTTGTTGTTTGAAATATCACAATTCACAAATTCCTTGGCAGCCCTTATTCAGGTGTACCATTAATAGGATGCCTTTCCATTTACCAGTGGGAAGAATGGGCCAGCATAATAAGCCAGAATCAGAGATATTGTAGTGGAACTGTGAAATAGAGAAATAAAACAGAGAAATTAGCAGAATATTAAAAATAGTAAAATCCTACTAAGGGCCTTAAAAAGTATTACTTCATAAAACTCACGTGATTATCTTAAATGTGCTGAATGTAGGTGCTGAACGTACCACAGAGTGGAGGCAACTGATTAAAGAGAGTTATACTGGGTAGCATGCACACTCGGAAAGTGAGAGTGTGACGTCAACTGTGACGCGTGCTGTAACATACAGCAGGAAAGAGCGAGGTTGAGTTCCTGCGAAGGTCAATGACACCGAAATGAAAACATCGTAAGTGGCTAAAGGGTTACACAAACGGAAGGGGGGTGGATAGAGAGGAAACTTGTAACAAAAGAAACATAAAAAGTGAAGAAAACCCATATAATTTATGGAGGTTTCCTTCTGTGTTTAGATTTAGATTGATATAATCGGCCAGAGTGTCGAACAGAATATTAAAGTCGAAGTTGATGTCATTCAAATTTGCCATGTTTGAAGGTTTGAAGTTCTTTGTGCTGTATTAATTTCCAAGGCCTCCAGTGCGTTTAAGAAAATGCCCTTTGTGGCATAATGTAGTATTTTGACATCCTTTTCCATATTGGTGAAAGAGTGGCCTGTTTCTTTCATATGATTAGCCAGCGCTTAAAATTTACGGTGTTTTACAGCGTTAAAATGTTCCCCGTATCTTATAATAAAACTTGTACTTGTAATTATAAAATATGTGAGCTATGATTACATTTTAATAAAAGTATTGACTAGGCGGACCTGAATTATAAGGATAATTATTTATCTATTCACATCCTCAAATGACCGGGTGAGTTAGCCGTGGTCGTTACGGCATGACTGCTGGCAGTCACTCACATCCGGGAGGCGAGGAGGTTCGAATCCCCCCGCCGGCAACCTTGAAGGTCTTCTGAGGTTTTCCATCTTCCTTCCAGGCAAATGCTGAGGTTGGTCCCTAACAATAGCCCACAGCCGCTACCTTCCAACTCCTCGTCCTTACATTCAAACTTTCCTCCCCAGACAACACTCCACACGCGACGGTACTTGTAACTCACCCATTGGGTGTCCGCCTCGAAGCAGCTACAAAACTGGCGAGCCGAACATGTCCTCGGACACTCCCGGCACTAAAAACCATACGCTAAAAAAAAGAGTCAAGTTCTGGAAATAAATCACTCAATCAATATCTAAATGATCATAAAATACTAACTAACTTCCAGTCTGGTTTCCTTAAGCCTTGATCAAAGTGACTGATGATATTCAATTTGCTATGCACAGGAAAGAACTTACTCGTCTAATCTTATTTGACTATCCGAAAGCCTTTGAGCGAGCCCATCATAGCCTTCTTTCAGCAAAACTGCATAGCTTAAATTTCTCACACTCTTCATTAGCTTGGCTTTGGCCGTACTTATATGACAGATTGCAGCAAGTAACTCTGAACCATGATGAATATTCAGAATGGTCAGAAATAACAACAGATGTACTCTAAGGTTCTGTGCTAGTACCCCTCCTGTTTGCACTATACATTAATGACATACACAATCATTTTCTTCACTGTTCTTATTGTAGAAGATTCGCCGTTCGCCTGGCGGTCATTTTGTTCTGAGAGTCTTGGGTGGACCTGCCTGTTTCAGGGCAAGTAGACGTTAGTTAAGATGCTAGACAGCCAATCCAACCAGAGCTGAATAGGCTAAGTCCCTCCCCGCGCAGCGACCCAGTGTCGACTAGAAAAGAACAAACCCGACGAGGAAGAACTCGATATTTCCAGAGCAGCTGTGACCCCATCTGTACACAGTACGTTTTCATTTTAGAGTGCCCTACAACTGGTCTACTAGAACTTAATGTGTTTTGTAGAGAACAACAATCCACACTAAGTACAATAATCACACAGAATTTTGACGTTGTCTCAATTAAGAGATGCATTAATTTTAAAGTAAACAATTAACTAGCATCTAAAATTTCCTTTCGTGTTCAACAGATAGTTGGAAAGACTAGTGGAACGGAATTTAATCACATAATAAAGATATTTATATTACATACGTTTGTAAAAAACTTGTGTAACGTGTCAACTATTAACAGACAGTATAATACACTTCTGTGGTTGTTGCGTTATTATTATTATTAATGTGGATTAAGTATGTTTCCTGTTGTATATTGATTTGTTATTATGAGTAATTTCAGTATTATGTAATATAAACAATTTATATATTTATTTGTGCTTAAGTGTGATTCATAAACATCGTACACTAGTTAAGCCTAAGTGAACAGGATCTGAAGATTGAACGTGTGACGTTCGAAACATGTCATCCAATTAAGTAGGTATTTGTACATAAAAAGCGTGTTAGTTTGTTGGGTATGTAAATACTTGTTTCCTGCCTAATGTAATTGGGCACAATTCATGTTGACCGACTGAAAAGCATTCTTTATTAGAATTAGGCAACACTGAAAAATGGCTTCTATCACTACAATTTAATCACATGAACTTACACTATTTTATAAGAGGCTCATGATGTTAAAAGTAGAAACTATGGTCCACTAACATAAAGTTTTAATGGGGTAAGTTTTCACAATAATCAAATAGGTCGATCAGACCCTTTACAGAATACAAAACTTTACCTTTCTAATGGGAACATTTATATTTTACAGATACGACAAATGCACTCAAGAATTAGGTGGAAGTTAAAAAAAGCGTTCTTCCAAGTTTCATTCAAGAGGTTTATGAAACAAAAAGTTGACAAAGGATAGTCATCCTGATTTTATCCAGTGCTTTGTTCACTTTAAGAATTTTATTTCTAAAGAGAGTCATTTGACAATGTGTCACACAGTTTTATCCAGCAAAAACTATGTTTTTTGGAATAAAAGGTTAATAATAAAGATGTTTAAAATAGAGGAAACATATTTAAAAAAAAATGTATGTTATATATTAGGACACTTCATCAAGACTGAAGAAGGCAAATATATGCCAAAACATGTATCTATAATGTAAAGTAGTAGAAATTTGAAATATTGTATTGAAAAGTGGAAACAGTAGAATTAAAACTCAGCAATTCTTCAATACAGAGAAAAATGATCATGACTAAAGTAATTGATATACATAACAAATGGTGTCGGGTGTGGAAGTTAGGCTATAGTTAGTGCTTCTTTTCGAATAAACAGTGTGTCTCTTAAAGTATATTAAATGCCTAGTTAATTGTTAGTGGCCGTTAGTGTGTTCCGCATCTTGGAGTGTAAAATGGCGACGAGGTTCCTCTTAACTGGGTAATTTTGAGCACTTGGTGTAACCTGCCCTGTGTATTATTTCCAGCCAATTGTTACGACAGTGTAGGCGGCAAGGTTAACGGGAATATTAGCAATAATAATGTTGTGTTATAGTATAATAAAGAAATTTCAATGTATTAAGTATAATTCAAGAGACAATTTGACCATTTTTACAGTACAGTAACTACAAGGTCATTTACCTGATTAGAACTTATGAGTTTTGTCCGTATGACCTAAACTGTTCATTTCCGCACACTGAGAGATGCAAATAAAACGTATCAAATGCTATCGAGATCAAACGAGTAGGTTTGCTTCCATTGATTGTCTTGTATTGCTCCTCACACAAAGCAAAAACAAAAACATGACCAAAACAGAAAGCAAAAAGCAGAATTCAAAAACAAAAGAAAAAGTGAAAAACAAACACAAAACCAATAACCAAACAAAAAAGCAAAGCAAAATTCAAAAGAAAAGAAAAAAACAGAAAACGAACACAAAATCAAAAACAAAAAAAGCAAAAATCAAAAACATAAGCAAACACAGAAAACAAACACAAAAACAACAAAGCAAAAACAAAAATTCAAAAACAAAAGAAAAAGCAGAAAATAAACACACATTCAAAAACAAAAAACAAAATATCAAAAAACAAAAGCAAATACAGAAAACAAACACAAAAACAAAAAACACAAAGCGAAAACAAAAGAAAAAGAACACAAAACAAAAGCAAATACAGAAAACAAACATAAAAACAACACAAAGCAAAAACAAAAATTTATAAAAAAGAAAAAGCAGAAAACAAACACAAAATTGAATACAAAAACGAAAAAAAACAAGTTACAGGAGGCGGGAAATGTCGTAACTGCTGCCAAAACATCAATTTTCTCGAAGATATTCGCCATGCCGTGAAAACTCGACATGCCCAGGAGGCGTTAGCGGTAAAATATGGAGTACGTATATATTCGCCATGCCCATTAAATTATAACACTTAACACACGAATATATACGTCATACCCAGTTAAGAGGTAAACTTTCAGGACTGAAGGTTTCAGAATTACGCCAAGAATTAGAAGAACGGAAAGTTGATTATATCGGATCAAAAACTATGGCACAAGGCAGATACTGGTGAATGCAGGAGTGGACCCAGATATATTTCTTTTAGAGGTTCCTTGTGGGATTGATGGCATGTGTCAAGTGTTAGAAAACTTGGAAAAGAAAATGACAGAATATTCAGATGAACTCGGGAAAGTAAATAGCGAAAAATCCTAAAAAGGAAGAAAATGGCAGAAAATTCGTAAAAGAAAATGGCAGAAAATTTGGAAAAGAAAATGGCAAAAAAATTCGTAAAAGAAAAGAGGAAATCTCCGAAATTCTGTAAAGAAAAATAGCAATTTGGAAAGGAAGATAATGGAAAACACCTCCAACCTCGAGAAGAAACTTCAAGTAATGTTTGCTACCGAAACCAAACTGAAAGAAGAATTTTAAGAATCCTTGAAGAAGTTGGTGAACGAGCTCACTAGTGCTCTGGGAGCTGTGCAGCGTAAGTGCCTGGTTCAAAATAAGGAAAAACAAGAATACGAAATCAATGCCGGCGGTGGGACTTTGGAAGAGGACTGTGCACCTGTCCCTGCGGTTGGGTGGACTGACCTGCTGACGGAGAGTACACCTATTCCCGTGGTTGCCCGGACTGACCTGCCAACATTCGAAGGGAGTCTGCGTGGGAAGAATACCTCACCTTGCTCGAGACTGCCGCATAAATTAGTGGGTGGTCGGATGCCACGAAGGCCTACATGATAAGTTTGTCGCTGCGAGAGGAGACTCGACGAATCTTGCAGGCTGTTCCTCTGTCAGAAAGACAGAGCTACAACGTTCTCTTACAGAAACTCTAAATGCGGACATTGACACATGGAACAGAACTTTGAAATACACATAGTCCGTCTCGTTAGGAGTACTTATTCAACAGTGCCCATCGAAATGTACAAGAGCCTTGCTAACTAAGTTTCACAATGGGCTCAGCGAGACTGAAACGCAACAGGCTGTAAAGCTGGCGCGCCCGCAAACATTGAATGCCATCTTGACCCTGGCTCTTGAGTTCGAGGCTGTCCAACAATCCGTACCAAGCGCGCATTCAAACTCTGGAGGGAGTCAAGGAGGCCCAACCTGTGCCCTCCATAGAAGAAATCGTGAATAAGGTGCTTCAAGCCTTGCAGTCCAAGAAAAACGGACTAAGTGCTGGGTCTGCATGGACATGGGAATCACAGAGAACGATGCCCTAAAATTCACTAATGGGTAGCATCAGCCACAAGAAACTGAAGAGGGTTGATGGGAAAGGGCAACTGTCAACCTGCGCTAACACCATGAATGTTCCCACTACTGTTAGCATCGTATCTCTGGATTGCCAAGCCAATTCTATTTTCATTAGTGGCTGTGTGGATAGCAAACCCAGAGACCTACTGCTGGTCACAGGGGCCCCAATGACAATAATCAGTGCAGTAATGCCGACATGATGGACATTCCAAATGGTGACGGGGGGAACCAGCCAAATTTCACGGGGAGGCAATCGTCAACATTTCACCATCGTGTCCTGGACGCTGAAGTGGAAGAGAACGTTATTCTCGGAATGGATATCATGACAGAGTATGATTTCGGACTGGACTTGGGAAGTGGAATGTTGAGAGTCGGAAACGAGGAGGTAGTGCTGCACAAGAGGAACCTCACGTTGGTAAGGGTGATCGCAGCGGAGGATGTGGCATTACCTGGATGTAGTGAAGTAATGACGGAAGGGAAGGCAGATGGTGAAATTCCTCAAGGCTGTGTCCTTACCCAATGTATCTTCAGTGTGGCTCGACAATCTTATCAAGGCAGCATGCCAAGAGCTTAGTCCTGGACAGAGCTGAGAGGTAAGGGAACTCCTCCAGCGTCATAAGGATGCCTTCCAAGAAGGGACTAGTAATGAAGGAACAAATGTGGTTCAACATCGCATCGATATGGGCGACTCGAGACCAATTCACCATATTTCCAGGAGATTGCCACTAGTCAAGTGAGAGGAAGCCGAGCAGATAATAAGTGAAGGTGATTGAACCTTCAAGTAGCCCATGGGCTTGGCCAGTGGTCCTGGTGAAGAAGATAAGATGGATCTACACGGTTTTGCGACAACTACCGTCAACTGAACAATGTGACGAAGGACAGTTACCCACGCATTGATGACACCCTCGACACCTTGGGTGGAATCATGATCTTCTCCAGGTTGGACCTCAGGAGTGGGTACTGGCAGGTCGGATTGGCCCCAGAGACAAGGAGAAGCCGCCTTTATGATTGGTTCGAGGCTGTGGAATTTTACAGTTATGCCATTTGGAATCTGTAATGCCCCTGCAACCTTTTGAATGTCTGAACGTCTCGGAAGAACATTTGAAGATCGCCTGAAAAATTTGGAGCAGGTATTCTTATGCCTAAAGCAAGACAGCCTGAAGCTCAAACCCAAGCTTCCTGTTTCGGAAACTAGTTAATTACCTCGGCCATGTTGTTTCTGGAAAGGAAGTCGCTGTGGATCCTGAGAAGATCGACGCAGTGAAGGAATGTCCAGTACCGAAGGATAAGCACAAAGTCAGAAGTTTCCTCGGTATGTGAACCTATTACCGTCGATTCGTGCCAGGATTTGCTAACATTGCTATAAGCCTCTGGCCAGATTTACCGAAAAAAGTCGCAGTTTTTTCATGGGACACGACCTGTCAACAAGCCTTTGAACAGCTGAAGGAGGTATTGACCCAAGGTAACTAGAATACTATCAGGTAAGCCGATATCGCAGTTCACGCTTCAGTCGCTAGGCGGCTCCCTTTACGCTGACGTCATTTCGTGGACAAGACAATGTCGTCTGAAGTAGAAAACGTGCTTTGTAATGTAGTTGTATGATACATTTCGATGTGAAATAATGCGCTTTTAAAATGAGTAGCCACAGTAACTGTGCCGTTTCTGAATACAAGAACAATGGCCGTAGAAATTCTGGAGTGATTTACCACTTTTTCTAACGATAAAAAAGTTCGAAAGCTGTGGATTTTAAGGTGCAGACGAAAGGATAGTGGCAATACTAGAACTGCCCAAGTTTGTTCTGCATATTTTTTTTTACCATAGGACTTTGCAGAATATACCTAATTGGCATCAGGCCTGACGAGAGGGAGGGGGAAGCGGGGCCCGGATTAGCTGAGGGGCCCGAGGTGGTAAAAGGACAGAGTGGACAACTTAATTTAATGTCAAAACTATTAAGAGATTTTCTGATGACACACTTTTGTCAACACAGGCAGTGAACAGTATACAAAACATTACAAAGAGATCATATAATTAATTTTATAAATAAACATTCTGTTTTTCGTTTTCCGGGGAAATGGTTAAGTTGCCAGAGTTCAAGAGTCCTTAACGTTTCTAATTCAATCTCAGAAACAAAAATGACTCTTTACTTCATACTGTGCATTTCTGAAAGGAGTGTGGGTTATTCTAGTAGAGCCTGAACACGTTCAGATACAAAGAAAACTGAATTTTTAAGGCACAGTGATCAAAATCGTAAAGTAAAAGAACAACCTATGAGAGACGAAAATAAAGGAGAGTGGCTGAATAACTGAAAACAAAGTAAATTAATAATCAGTTGGACAAGCTAAATTCCATGGAAGATAATGTTGATTGAAGCTTTATGGGACAGAACAGCGAGGAGCTTTTTCTTCGGGGAGGGGGTTAACATTTGCAAGCTTAATACGGTAATTTCAAAATTATGCCCCAGGTTATCATAGGGTCCGTGATCGCTCTCTACGGCCCTGGCTGGCATTGGGACATTGTGCTACTGAGCAACAGGTATGTTAAAAAGGCTACTGTTTTTTTTTTAATATTGAGAAATATATCTTGTCACGAATGGACAGTGGTAGTTACGCTCGCTAACACGCAGCACTAGGGCATGGGGCCAAGCTCTCTGCGGACTCTGTAGACGTGGGTTTGAGCCCCACCATCGGCCGTCCTTAATATGTTTTTCTGTGGTTTCACCATTTTCAACTCCAGGCAAATGCTGCGATTGTTTCTTCTGACAGGGCAAGGCCGCTTCCTTCCACATCCTTGCCGAGTTTCATTCACCATCATTAATTTCATCTAACATTAGCTCCACTCATGAGGTAGGCGTCAAGAAGGGCATCCGTCCGTAAAAACAATCCGCCACAAAGACCTTCACCGCATCTCATCCCCGTTCGAAAACGGGAATAATAATAATAATAATAATAAGGGTTAGACATACTGTACATATCTGTCACGAATGGGAAGAAGCATATTAAAAGAAATCTTATGTATTTGCACTTTGATAGTTGAAGCTTGAGTAAGCCTTGACATGAGTTGGGTGATGTAAATACTGTATGTGCATTTCAAGTCATATCACCGACTAATATCCTAGCTCACAAGGAGACACCACGCATTGTACATCTTCGTGATGCAAGTAAATGGTTGGCATAGTTTAAGGTGCCATTGGCACTCGTTTTGACGTATTGGAGCAGCAGTAAGGCAATTGCACAATCTGTATTCTTCGCTTGACAGGGTAAGACCAGGTGTAAGAGGGTTTGATGACTCACTTGCTAATCAGATAATATCACGAGGTGACATGTCCTGGCATAGATGTCGCAACACAGTTCTAATGCATAATTCGCAAGATCTATCAATCACTTCACACTGATCGTGGAGTGTTGAAATTTAATTTGAACATTTCCAGCTAATAACATTTATGATGGAATGAACCCTTACCAGATTAATGCGATAATCTGTCAAAGAAAGTAAAACATTTGTTCAAATCTGTAATCACTTCCTCTCCTCACAGACCAACTGGCTTCGACTCTCGCTGTCACCCTTAAGTAGTCATCCTTTCAGTACCTAATTCTAAGCAGAACATTGCACTGTGCCAATATTGCAAAATTACACGTGTGTTGGACTAATAAGGTCTAACAGTCTAGTTATACCTATCTAAGCTAATCATGTCACCAGTTTCCTGTAGGCGAGTTTTTGTTACCCTTCCATCGCAACTCCGTCAACGACGCGTTGAGAAAAGCTAATGATTAAATAATCATGACAAAATACCTCTTTTAAACCTGGGCATACAGCCTAAAAGTCCGCCTTGTTATGTAGTGGCTATCACTTTTGGCTGCCACCGCAGCTCTGCCAAGAAATACAATTCTGGTCTGAGGGCTGGAACGGGGTACACTGAACCTCGTGAGGCATAACTGAGAAGAGGCGAGTTAGATTCCCACCTCAGTCATCCTGGAAGTGGTTTTCCGTCGACTCCCACTTCTACTTCAGGTGAATATCGGGATGGCAGACTATGTAGCAGAGTTTTACAGGTTTCATGTGATGGTGTTCTATGTAGTACAGTTATAGAAGAATTCATTTAGGGCAATTTATTTAGCTCGACAGGCAGTCACAGCAATTCATGTTATAGAGTTTAAAGAAAGGCTTCAGTGAAATATCGTTCACGCATTTTAAAGATTTCATGTGATGAGAATTAAATTAGTCGAGTTTTATGAGTCAGTAAGAGAGTAGTTATTTTCAGTCGGTAGGGTGAAGGTGAAATTTCAAGACATCTTAGGTCATGGGTGAGTAGAGTAACATTCTGGTGAATCGAGGAGGTTTGGTAACTTAGCACATTGTCAGGCACGCATTAACCCTTTCCTTCTCAAAGCGCCCAAATATGAAAGTCACAGCTCCCTTCTAAAGTGCCCCCAGAGCGCCCGTGTATGTCCTGGCATTCTCCTGCCACCTCTCATATTGGTATGGAATTAAAACTAATTGTGAACTATACGTAATGTGTCAGGCAGGAATAGGACAGCATTTAGAAAGCATGGTGTTGCTTTCAGCGGTAACAATAAATGTTTGTTCCTTGCCTTTTCACCCAGCTGTTGCTAGGAAACATGGCTGGTCTCTCAGATGTCGATATCCTAACAAAATTGAATAGAAGCGGTGTTAGTGATTCGGAAAGCTGGTGTGGAAGTGATTTTCAGTGTGATTTAGATGTAAATGATAGTGATATTGATGAGGATACCGTAAACCAGCATACTGTAAATGCCGGTGGTGACGGTGGCCTACAACCAAGCATTTAATCTTCTCTGCCTTTTACTCCGCCAGATGATTTTACTGGCGATGGGAGTTGACATTGGGAACTAAGGACTCCATGGAGCAGGCTACCGAGATGTATATATTAGCATATTTAAGTTATGATCTGGCAATTTTTGTAGCATGGGCCAATGAGACTAATTCTGGGAGAAATAAAAAGATGCTGAAGTTGTTTTGAACCTGGGACCTCCGGAAATAAAACAGTAAACAATGTAAATATACATACAGTTTGTGAAAACTGTGCAAATTCCATTACTGACACATTTATAAAAACTTAGTTTCACATTTGTTTATGTGGCCAGATCATATAGTTTTAAAATTGTGAAGAGATTATATGAGGGCAGACTTCAAACCGAGGACCCCAGGTGAGTGTGATTTACTGTGGGTCATTGCAAGACTGTTGGTAATTCACCTGTAAAATTTTATTTTATTTAAACGTACTGTATTATATAGTTTCAATGTTATGTGCAAGAGTTTATACCCATGTCCACAGTACTTCATATTCTAAAATAATCGGGTGATTTCTGGGGATATCATGCCTGGAAATGCAACGAGGAAAGGGTTAATTTTCGTGGAGAGACAGTCTAGAGACGACGGGTGAGTGACCTAGTGTGAGGTGGCGTGTTATGTATTTAAAGGGATATTGAGCAGACAGGTCATTGTCACGAAGGTCGACTGGTCTGGGAGATTGCCATTTAAGGAACTTAAAGGGACGAGACAGAGAGAGAGAGCGGAGGATGAGGGGTGCTGTCTACTGATGGTCAGATAAGATAAGCAAAGCGGGAAGTGGAGCTTGCTAGGGTCTGTTATGTAAACAGGCTCGAAGGGAACTTAATTGTGGTGACAATTACACAGAAACATCTCGACTTAAGGACATTTCTATATTTGTGTATTATTTTCGTAGGATCCAAAATGTAACATTTACAGAGATTTTGAGTAACTCAGTCAGGAGGCACTTCCTCTGATGTGTGTCATGAATGGGTGGAGTATTACACACCAACATGACGTGTGTTTTGAGTACGGCCTACCAGGTCGACACCAGTAGCGACCGAGTGTGATAAATGTCATGCAGTGGCATGGAAATTACGTGACGGAACAATGAGGTCACAAAATGAAGCTAGGTGAAGTGAAATAATGAATGCATACATAGTGTGACTCATGAATGTACCTCTCTCCTAGAACACAGGAAATAAAGACGAAGAAAAGCGAATATATTGTAAAGAAATGATGTAACTTTAAACACTTTACGTGTAAACTGCGCTGGTAGGCAGAGAAAGACAATGACGTGAGGCGTTGAAGATGATGAAATTGTACAGATCTAAGGGACGCTGGAATGTTTGTGTTGTTTTATATGCATGTATATATTATAGGGTTCTTTATTTCTTTTATGCGTGCTCTTGGGATATCGCGGGAATATAGGGATTCTATATGTCATGCTATCTCCCAGGGTGAATGTGATATTCTGTACTTGCTTATTATTATTATTAAAGAGTCATATTGAATTATTATTATTAGTAGTAGTTTTAGTGCTTTCACATATTAGTTCACATACCAGGTGACATACCTTGATTTACTTATTATTATTATTATCATCATTTTTATTATCAGCTTTTTTATAAGACATTTAGCCGTCATTTCAATGCATAGTAATTCATTTCATTTGGCTTGAGGAACGTAGCGAAGGGAAGAGTGGTAGTATTTCATAATTTAAGGGTGAGAGGCTGGCACCAAGAAGATTACGGGGAGCGACAATTCACAGCAGGAAAGCTCTGAAGACAAGGGAAGTTGCTCGTTTCCTAGAAACTTGTCTGGGAGAAAGGCCCTTGACCTAGGTCAACTGCTGTACACTTGAACCTGGAGACAAAGCACTGACGTTAGTAGCGTCAGTGATGCTAATTCAAATTATGCGACGTCACGACCACGAAGGAGCTGGAAGCAGGTCACATGGTACTGTTGGTCCAATTATAGAAGGGGAGTTATGACATATCACATCTGATCTGGGGTTGCTATGACAACTGACCAGTGATTGGCTGTAAGGTAGCGGCAATTTGAAGAAGATGAACTCTCTGGTGGGAGGTGTCGAAGAGTTTATAAATGCTCATGCAGAGCGGATTCAGCCTTCTTGATATTACTTAAATCACATCTGACAAGTTATACGTTATGGTGGTTCTATGAGCTCGCCAGTAAAACATCACATCGGTCGAGAGTGATAGACAAATTCATGTCTATATGCACCAATGGGGATAGTCGTGTCTGGACTATCACCACAAGAGTGATTTTAGGGATTATATTCTATCACTACCGATAAAGCAGAGGACATATCACGTCTCTGTTCAACCAACTTAACATTTAATTGAACGCATCATGACAACGAGCAGGAGATGGACGACAACGAAGCAACCCAACATCACATCACTACGGTGAACCACAAGGACGAGAGAAGATCTTCATGGGTGAGCCAAATGACGCGAATTACGCAAAGTCTCTATTTGCAGTAAATTCATCGGCACGTAAATTCCAGCTTTTGTTTTAAACTTTAACTTTCAGACCACCTCCACTTGCTATTTTCGCCGAGCCAAAGTAAATTCAGTAGTCATTTTATTGTTATTATTATTCCTAATTATCGTCATTTTATTGTTTTTTTTTTTTAAATCATTATTTGATGCACGCCTTTTCTTCCTTAGTAGTTAGAAATAGCTTTAAGTCCTCTCTTATTCCCGAAACAAATACTATCACGGTTAAAGACGGAGTCTTACCAAGTCTTGAGAAGAAGAGATAGCTGCTCTACAGAATGTGTAAGTGTTTATATGTTTGGTCATCTGAGGGAGATCATGACCATGGCACCCACCGAGTAAATAATTTATCCATGCTCAATATCTTGCAATCACTTATTATTTCAATTTTTCAACTCAAATTTCATGCATCAGTCTACAGGGAGAGTTGCCGTGTATTTCCTCTGCTCCTCCAGGAAAGCAGTTACAGAAGGGGTAGATGGCCTCAGTCTTCCGGCCTTTAAAATAACAAGCAGCGTCAATACCTTCATCATGACTAATGAAATGTGTGTGCTGCAACAAAAATACCCTTATAAGGAATTTGTAACTTGTTATTAGTCATAAAACTGAACACAAGCTGGCATCATTACAATCTGCGAAGTTAGTTCAGAAGAATACGGTAGGTATGATGTGCTTCATCCCAGTGGAGTCCAAGCAGGGTGTACCAAATGTCCACTAATGAGCCTAACATCTAGGTGAATACTCGCAATAGACAACACCAAAACCTACAATAATTGCTGGAATTTTCGTTCAGCCCTGTACGTGAAAGCAAGAGACATGATATAACTTGAGTTACTGAATGTGGATTCTATTCTTTACTGTAATTAATAAAGTGAACTCGTTACTCCCACTGACCTGGTGCTAGTCTTCGAAATAGACACCACTTGGGTATAGTGGTTAGCATCTTTCTTGAAATGCTACTACACAAGCATGTTTTTTGAGGTGCCAGTTTCTTCTTGTGGCAGAAATCCAATAATATCAGTTAAACTTTTAGATCTACTGAAGTGGTACCTATAGAATTGAAATTGACTGCTGGCAGTTCTCTATATTAATTTTACTCTGCAATTTATTTCTTAGCTGGGGAAACTAACATTAGGTCTCTCTTTATCCCAACTATTTGTACATACGACCATGGAACTAGAAAGGCCCAATTTCCCTAATATATTGTCTGCCTTCCTTCCATTACATATTGTTGAGCAACTGTCAAGAACACAGCTGCCCTTAACTCCAGGTGAATGTAAGCGATCATCTTGGACACACTTTGCTGTGCAGAGGATGTGGCCAGTACGACAGCCAGTATAACTTTAATAGAGATCAATAAACAATAAACCAATAAACAGTGATTCAGGTAGAATGTGATTTAAAACATAAAACGCAACAGTCAACTTGTCTTTCTTTAGCGCGAATGGGTCTCCTAGGACCACGTGGAATCAACAGTTCTTGGCCTTGATGTTTGCCCAATAACTCTTCATGCGCAACGATTGAGCTAGTCTTCGTTGCTGCGACGAGACGTGTCTGGTAGGTCTTCTCACTTCTGCCTCAAAACCCCGTGTAGGAGTCGTCATCATCATCATCATCTTGTACAGTTTCCAGCCCCAGGCGGGGTCTGTTTGGAACATAAGCCTCGCCACTTAGTCCTTTCTTCCCACCACCTCTCCGCTGTCACTCTGGTCCAGTCCTCGCCTCTCTTCTTGACACATTCCTCCACTCCTTTCAGCCATCTATCTCTTGGTCTTCCCCTTGGTCGTTTCTTCTGCATCTGCATCTCATGTATCCTCTTGGGAATCTTCTTCTCATCCATTCTCTTTAAGTGTCCATACCACCTCAGTCTTGATGTCTCAATCCTACCTTGCAAGGGCTCCTCTTTCACCATTTCCCTGACCTTTTCATTCCTCACTCTGTCTCTTCTTGTTACTCCGATCCTACTTCGCAGGAACTTCATTTCACCTGCCTGTATTCTGCTTATGTCTCTTTTCTTCATTGTCCACGTTTCTGAAGCATAGGTCATTATCGGGATATAGTAGCTTCTGTATAACACTTCCTTGCTTTTTTGTGGGACATCTTTATTCCACACTAAGCTCCTAATGCTTCTCAGAAATGCTTCTGCCTGTCTGCCACGTTCCGTAATCTCTTTGTCATTTCTCCCATTTTCCTCCACTATGCTTCCCAAGTACTTGAGACTTTCCACCTTCTTCAGCTGTCCACCTCCAAGTGTTATCCCACTCATTGGTCTGTCCTTTTTCCTGGTTGTTAACAGGATCTTACATTTACTGATGTTGAACTTCCATCCGTACTCTCCCACTGTTTCTTCCCAAGCCTTCAGTTGCTCCTGAATTTCCTCCTCCTTGTTTCCCCAGACCATGAGATCATCTGCAAACACCATTGCTTTCATCTTATCTTCTCCTATCTTTCCTGCTATCCGTGTCATTACCTCGTCCATAACCACAATAAAGAGAAGGGGTGACAGCGCACTACCCTGTTTCAGGCCACTCATTTGTCTGAATCAGTCTGTTCTTTCCCCTCCAACTTGCACACAACTCACACTTCCACAATACACCTCCTTCACTCTGCCTACAGTCCCTTTTTTCACTCCCATGTTTTCCATTGCTTCACAAACCTTCTCCCTACACACACTTTTCGATGTCCAGGAAGGCGATCAACAGATCCTCTCCAAATTCGTAGTGGTGTTCCTGGAGCTGTCTCACTGAAAATATGAGATCCACTGTTGATCTCCCAGGTCTGAATCCATACTGCCCCTCTCTCAATTTTCTCTCCACTTTGGCTCGTATTCTACTTTCTAATATCTTTTCATATATCTTGGCACAGTGAGGTATGAGTGTGACTCCCCTGTAATTTCTGCACTCCTTTCTGCTTCCTTTCTTAAATATTGGGACAATTAATCCTTTCTTCCAATCTTCTGGGGTCTTTTTCTCCTTCCATATCACCCTCATCACACGGTACAGCCACTGTTTCCCAACCTCCCCTGCTGCCTTCACCATTTCAACACTCACTTCATCCACACCCGGTGCCCTTCCTCCTTTCATCTTGTCTATAGCCATCTCCACTTCTCTCCAATTCAGGTCCTTTTCCATTCCTGTGTTGTCTTCTCCATCTTCCAATACATTGTCTTCCTCCCTATGACCATTTGGATTCAGCAAATTCTCAAAGTACTCTTTCCACACTGTCTTGAGTGTTTCTTTGTTGTGTACCTCATTTCTGCTTTTGTCCATCATTACCACATCCTCTCGCAGACCTCTTCTCTTACTTTTGACCATCCCATAAAGTACTTTCTTATTTCCTCTGCTGTCTTCCTCCATCATCTCTGTCCACTTTACCATCCACTTCTTCCTCTCCTCTGCGACAATCTTGTTTGCTTCTTTCTTCTTTATCTTATAATCTTCCCTTGCCAGATCAGTTCTTTCCTGGAACCACACTCTGAAAGCCTTGTTCTTCCTTCCCACAGCTTCTTTTACTCTCTCATTCCACCATGGTGTCTCTTTACACCGCTTTCTGTTGCTTGTTCTTCCACATACTGCCACTGCAGCTTCCACCATTGTGTTCTTGAATTGCTTCCCTTCCTAATTTCCTCTCGATCCTTGAGAAACACACTCACCTCCCCGCTGGAGTTGATTTAACATTAACTACCCTCATTACCACAAACCTACAGAATTTACTGCCTTTAAATACAGGCCACAAGTGATTTTAACATAACTTCCCGACTTTGAATGGGCGCGAAGGTTGACCATAAGGGTCTTCCTGAATAAAATAGAATAAAATACATAACTGTTGACCCGACTATGAAACTCCTTATCCCAGGCGTAGGGCATTTGGCATGCGTTCGCTGATGTTACCAGGTTCATGCAAAACAGGAATTAACACACACATGAATTTTAGAAGAAACTATCTATTGGCTGTACTATACATCTATATACATAATATACAACATGAGAAATACCCTTCAATACACTCGTGATAAATTTTGTACAGTACCTTGCCACTGAATGTAGGCTCTTAGAGAGAGCAAACACTTACGCCCATACAGGCGCGGATTCAAGGGGGGGGGGGGGGTCACGACCCCCCACCCCCAAAACGGAGACCAAATTTTTTTGCAAACTAAAAAAACGAAAACACAATTACCAGACAAATAAAACTTTACGAATTTTGACTGAAAAACAGTTATTTTTTTCATTTTATTCAATACTGAATTATCTTTATTGGATTTATTATGTTCTGTTACAACTGTACATATTTACAACTTCAAACCTCTTGTATAAAAACTATTAGTTATACAACAAAATCAACTCGTCTATTTTGTTTAGCAAACCTTGTGATTACCGAATCGATGTTTATAGTGATATCACGATGAATGCGCAGCAATGCACGGATAGGAAACTGGGGCTTTATTCGCACCAAAAATTTTTGCCGACATCCAAACTGCAAGCTTGGTTGGCAATTTAAGCTGTGACTTTCTCCCTTTGTCGGTACCAACTCGACTTGCCGAAACTGTAACGTACCTTGATCCTTTTCTCGAAGCTCGATGTAAAAGTCGCAAAACACGCCGTTGCAATTTGTACGAATATTTTTGGAGCGCTAAACGTATCAAATTTCTACCCACGAAGCTTGCAAAAAAATTGGTCTGGTTTTGTACGTTTGGTTATTTTGTGATCTTGTCCGAGGCTCGTTCCATTTTTGAAAGCATTTGGTTTCATCCACTACTGGCTTGCTGGGCCTATCGTAGCTTCACCAGAGCCCCGTTAGCCATCACTTTTCAGGGTTCCTGTAGGACCTTCACAGCTACCGTAACGGTCCCGGGGCACACGAAGTCCCCACTGTACTTCGCCCCTACAGGTGATCCCCTACTTTGTGCCGTTGCCCGTCTCCCACGACGTGGACGAGGGGTTGGACTTATGATTGTTATGGGGGATCTCAATGCCCATGTAGGAAGAGAAAGACAAGGTTATGAGAGTGTTCTAGGACCAGAGGGTTGGGGCGGAAGAAATGAGGAAGGAAAGAGACTGTTGGACTTCTGTCAGAGGAACAGCCTGCTAGTTGGGAACTCCTGGTTTAAGAAAAGAGAGAGCCACACAATCACATGGGTACAGTGATGACTTGACCAGGAAGTCGGTGGTCGACTATATACTGTATGAGAAAGAACTAAATAAGAACATCACGGACATCAAGGTTATACCATCGGAGAACCTGGATAGCGACCATCGATTGCTGATAATGAACCTGAGAGGGAGTAAGGAGAAGAAAGGGACTGAGAACCAGGAAAGACGTATAAGGATATGGAAACTGAAAGAAGGGGATAGAAGGGTCGAGTACCTCAAAATGGTAAAGGAAGGAATTCCAACAGATGAAGAAAGAGGGGTGGAAGAGGAATGGGCTAGATTTAAGAAGACACTAGTAGGTGCAGCAGAAGCAGTATGTGGGAGGACAAGTAGTAAGAAGAGGTGGAAGGAAACACCATGGTGGAATGAGAAGACAAAAGATATAGTAAGGGAAAAGAATAGAGCCTTTAGGAGGTGGTATCAAAATAGGACGGTAGAGGCAAGGGAAGAGTACCAGGAAAGGAAGAAGGAGGAGAAGCGAGTAGTGGCTGAGGAGAGAAGAAAGTGGATGGAAGAGTGGACAAAGATGAAGGAGGATAGTGAAGGTACAAAAAAGGTCCTGTATGGGATGGTAAAAAATAAGAGGCGGAAGGATCCTACGGATTATGTTAGAATGGTGAACAAAAGGGGACAAGAGATAGAAAATAGGGAAGAACTGAAGAAAATGTGGAAAGAATATTTTGAAGAACTTCTGAACCCAAATGGAAAAGATGGTGAGGAGGAAGAAATCGGGGAAGAGGAAGATGAACTGCAAACAGAAAAGGACTTAACATGGAAAGAAGAGGAAGATGCAGTGAACAAGATGAAAGGAGGGAAGGCACCGGATGTGGATGAGTTGAGTGTGGAGATGGTGAGAGCAGCAGGAGAGGTGGGGATACAGTGGTTGTACTGAGGGATGAGGACAGCATGGAAGGAAAGGAAGACCCCAGAGGACTGGAAAAAAGGAATAATTGTCCCGATCTTCAAGAAAGGTGGTAGAACAGATTGCAGAAACTATCGGGGAATAACACTGATGAGTCATTGTGCAAAGATCTTCGAGAAAGTTTTGGAAAAGAGAATTAGGACAAGGATAGAAGGAGGGATGAGGGAAGAACAACATGGCTTCAGAGCAGGAAGGTCCACAGTGGATTTGATTTTTGCTGTAAGGCAGTTACAAGAACAGCACTATGAGTATGGAACAGATCTACTGATGGCCTTCCTGGAAATTAAGAAAGCATATGACAGTGTATGTAGAAAAAAAGTATCGAAGTCCCTGGAGGTTAGAGGAATAGAGAAATGGACTATAAAGAGGATAAAGGAGATGTACAAGGGACGCGTGAGCTGTGTGAAAGTGGGAGGAGAGAGATCGGACTGGTTGGAAGAGAGAAACGGCCTGAAACAAGGAAGTGCACTGTCACCTTTACTTTTCATTGTGGTGATGGATGACATAATGACCCGAGTGGCACAAGTAATAAGGAGATAAGAGTGAGATGGTGATCACAACAAGGAAGAAGGAAAGAACCACAACGGGAATAACAATAGGTGGGGAACAGCTAAAGAAAGTGGAGAGTTTCAACTATCTGGGAAGCCTGATACAAGATAATGGAAGAAACGATAGAGAAATAAATGAGCGGGGGAGGCAGGCAGAAGCATTTCGGAGGAGTGTGAGAAGCATGTTATGGAGCAAGGATGTCCCTCAGAACAGCAAAAAGATCATATATCGGACTTACTATGTCCCTATCCTGACATATGCCTCGGAGACCTGGGTTATGAAAGGAAGGGAGAAGAACAAAATACAGGCCAGTGAGATGAGGTTCTTGAGAAGCAGTATTGGAGCTACAAAGATGGACAGAATAAGAAATGAGAGGACCAGGGAATTAATGAAGGAGGAACCATTACAGGATGGTATAGAGAAATCTAGACTTAGATGGTATGGACATGTAAAACGAATGGAGGACAAGAGGATACCCAGGAGAGTACACGAGACGAAGTGGGAAGGAAAGAGACCGAGAGACAGGTGGCTGAAGGGGGTGGAAGAAAGCGTGAAGAAGAGAGGAGAAAACTGGACAAGGGTGGAGGCTGAGAGATGGTGGGAAGACAGAAGACGTTGGAGAGGCTTGTGTTCCAAACAGACCCGGCCAGTGGCTGGAAACTGTGCAAGATGATGATGATGATGGTTATTTTGTGATTGCTTTTTTAGTGATACAATTTTTCTTAACAATTTCGATTCTCTGCCCCCCCCCCCCCCCAAGCCAAACTCTAGATCGATTCTCTGACACCCCCCCCCCCCCCCAAACCAAACTCTAGATCCACGCCTGCGGCCATATTCGACCTAGGCCTACCAGCCTCGTATACATATTTCACTTGTACACAAATCTACACTCGTCAGACTTTCACGCGTCTCATTTGCCTATTCTTTTCACTTTGCACAGTTTGAGCACGAATCTACACTCGCCAGACTTGTTGACTTCAACGCCATGACATCCTCCCATGACTTCCACAACAGATGATGAAGTGAGGTTATGAACGTCTTTTTAGGGTGTGATATGATCAGCTACCCATGGTCTACGAACTTAACCATGTCGAAAATATGTAGTCATTCAATAGCACAACGCTCAGTGAATGTCTAGTTACTGTCTCTGCTGTTCGATTACTGGACCATGCCAGATAAATCGACCCTGGGCGCAAGAAGACATGGACTCTAGCCTAAAAGCAAGAAGACCCGATCTCTAACTGTTCGTTACGGAAACCATGTCACGTAAAACGACCCTGGGCGCTAGTAGCTCTGGACTCTGCCAATAAAGCAATAAGACGACCTCTGAACACCAGACACGCCATTATATGCACTGGCGAACGGATACATAACCCCAATGTTCCTACCAGGACTATATCGTGCGCGCGCTGCTCCTAGCGGAATATCCGTGACAACACATGAACATTAGACAGACGTAATTCATACTGACGTCACTCAGTAGATTTCCACGCCGGTTCATGGGAGTTCATGCTATTAATAGCCTAGGTATTCCCTGAACTTGCCACCACAAGTCGAATTACTGCCTGTCTTTTCCGGGTTTGTAACATTTCCAGCCCTTGAAAATACCAATACATGGTACGTTATAGTACAGCCACGAATCTAATATTTAACATTACTAGGTCGAAATAAAGCCATTAACCCTAAACCAAAATGAAATTATGCTTCTACTCAGAATAATACAGTCTTATATATCCTTATTCCCAAAACGTAATAAATCGCAAAACCCCGTATTGTATAATATCAAATATCCAAAAACCGATAATTAATAAACAATGATCCTAGTTGGTCCGGACCATCCAAAGATGAATCCGTCCACAAAAACACACACAGGCACAATAAAAATCACATCTGCAACCCCACGTTAACCCAATATAATAAGATACGAATAAAATACCCCAAACTAACTGCACGAAGCAAAAACCCGAGGGTGAGCTAATGTAACTGAATAAATTCGGTTACACTTGAGATTGGGAAAACCTAATTCAGCCAAGTCCTTTTCCGCCTGTTTGTACCAATTGGACCTTGTTGCCTTTTTCTGCAAAAACTTATAGATTTTATTTGTTAACCTAGTTGGGTCCATTCTGTCCAAATGTCCCATGAATTGGATCCTTCTCATACGGATTGTGTCTGTGATTTTAGTAATTTTTAAATAGATGTCAGCATTAGGTTTCGGAAGGTGAATTCCATCTTTAATTCTTGGTCCCAACATTTTTTGCATGATTTTGCGTTCCTTAATCTCCAATTGATTTCTCAGGGTTTTAAGTTGTAGATTAAGTGTCTCGGCTGCATAAAGGGCTGCAGGCAAGACTACTGTGTTATAATGTTGAATTTTACAATTCCAAGAGAGGCAATTTTTGTTATAAAGTTGTTTTGTCAAATGGAAAGCAGTTTCCATTTTCTGTAGTCTTGCTTCTATCGCTTTTCTTTAGTTGCCAGTTTCATTGATCCATTCACCCAAATACTTGAAGTCTTTCACTCGGGAGACCTGACAATTACCGATGCGGAGTGTATTCGGAGCAGTTTTAATATCCGTCATAAATTTTGTTTTGACAAAAGAAATCCGTAAGCCGATTTTTGCTGCTTGTTCTTGGAGTAATTCAAGTTGTTTATGGGGATCAGAAATGCTAGGATTAATTAACGCCATGTCCTCCGCAAATGCCAAACAGTCTAGTGCTATCCCTTTGAGTTTTGGTCCTAGTCTATGGGATGGTGCACCAGCTCGTCTCCATTCTCAGACGACTTTTTCAAGCGCACAATTAAACAACAATGGAGATAATCCATCTCCTTGACGCACTCCTGTATCAATTGAAAATTCTGCGCTAAGTCCTCCCATAAATTTAACCTTTGAACTTGTATTCAAAAGGGTATCTTTGATGATTGATTGATTGATGTCTTGCGATCTAATCCAAATTCTGAGTACAGCAACAAGGGATTCACGGTCAATGCAGTCATAAGCCTTTGCAAAGTCAACAAAAGTAATGACATAATTTTTGTTTGACATTTTACGGAAGTAAGACACTGGGTTTTTCAAATTGATAATTTGCTCTGTACACGATTAGCCTTTCCGGAACCCACCTTGGTATTCACCTATCTGCGGATCAAGTTGAAGATAGGCACGGTTCAAAAGGGCTTTGGACAAAATTTGGTAAGTTACCGAGAGTAATGAGATCCCTTGGTAATTGCTTGGGTTCGTTTTGCTACCTTTCTTGTATACTGGATGGATAATCGCCATCTTTCAATCTGGAGGAATTTTTTCAGTTTGCCAGATTTCATCAATGATTTCTTTGAGTTTGATGATGAGGTTTTCACCTACATTTTTCCATAGTTCTGCAACGATCTGTACCTCTCCCGACGCTTTGTTGTTTTTCATGGATTGGATCAACTTGTAAATAAATAAACAAACATTAAAACCAAAAGGTGTTACATTTTGCACTTAACATTATTTTTTTTCTATTTTACCCGAAAACAATAGCACATGGACAACCACTCTCCCGCTTGCTTACACTCTAGTGAGTAAACTTAGGTCTTAGTGCAGTTCCTATTGAGTAGATAGCGGCATCTGCCAAGAAACTGAGCATTATGATCAAGATACAAGTCTCCCATATGGTAATCCAATTTTAACTACAGTATTTTATAGTTAAGTAGCCTAAATCTAAAAACCATTCTAAAGCTATTTCTTGAGCAAAAAGAAGTACGGTAATTTTAATGTTATGTTGGCAACAAATTAAATGTTATATTTCGTGGTGATAAATTTCATATAGACCACATTGGAATATTCATTACACCAGATTATATGCCCATTATCAAAATACTCTTACCACATGCTAACTAAGCTGATTTGCAGCTCTCCATGCTTCTCTGTCCTGAGCTAATCATTTCATCTCAACATAGCTACCACACCCTACATCCGAGGCAATCTGTTTAACATACTCTAACCTTGGTCTACCCTTACAGTTCTTATCCTTGACCCTTCCTTCTATAAGTTTGCTATTCCTGAGTGCCTTAGTATGTGTCCTATCAACCTATCTCTTCTCTTCATTAGCATTGTGAGGTTTGAAGCCATTTTTCAGTGTTGCCTAAGTAAACAAAAGTTTGGTGCTTTTCAGTCGGTCAACTCGAATGTACCCAAATAGAGCTGGGTTATGCCCTGATCCTGAAATAAATTACATAAGATTAATAAATAAATTACATAAGATTAATAAATACACTAGGATGACCAGTTTCGATCGTCAAGCGATCATCATCAGATCCATTACACTTAGGCTATAACATCTATGTTTGAGAATACAGGTGAAAAATATACACAATATGTACAATTATTTAGTTGCAGTGTTTGTAATGGAACAGTCGGTGTATGTTAAATGTGGTATATCTAATGTTAGGTAAACTTCTAAAATAGTGATGAAAATCCGGAATTTGTCTGTTAGGGGTGATTATATGGTTTTACAATATCAACTATGGTTATACTGAAATAATGCAAGCTTATACTTATCGAGTTGTCTCTTTAACTGGAACTTGAAGCAGTTGCGTGTTTCCATAGACACCAGATGTAGTCGACTAACCCCGAGTGTTCGCTGGGTGGAACTGGTTTTCCCCTTCCTCCCCCTTTAGTTGCTATGTTCTTCCAGAGGTCAGTGCCATGTATATTTGTGTGACTTTGCCAAATCTAGATAAAAGTGTATGCTATTGAATGCAGGAGTCTGCAACTACTAAAGACCGTGGAACGATCTTCGCCACGCATGGGCTAAAAAGCCATTTATACTAAGCGGTACACGGTCTATTGAAGACGTCCCCGCACCTTTAATAATGCCGCGCATATCGGCCTAGGTTTATTGCAGAAAAATGTACATAGTACACCTGATCCAAATAACATTTACCTATAAACACCGCTATTTTCCCCCCTTTTTTTTTATCTAGCTTGGCTGTATCGCTAAGTTGTGTCTTGTTTTCGACAGGGTGTGTTTTTAGTAGAGCGAAAAGGGGTGAACTTTCCATAAAAGTGTGTTCATTTAGATTGTTGGGATTGTTCACTAAAATCGCTAAAAACAGCTTCACTAAAATCGAGACTGATCTAAAAATAATTCATCACAAATCGAAAGGCAGATCTCTCGACATAAAAGAAGCAATCGAGATTCACCTTTCCAAACAAAACAATCCCAACAATCTAAATGAACACACTTTTATGGAGAGTTCACCCCTTTTCGCTCTACTAAAAAACACACCCTGTCGAAAACAAGACACAACTTAGCGATACAGCCAAGCTAGATAAAAAAAGGGGGGAAATAGCGGTGTTTATAGGTAAATGTTATTTGGATCAGGTGTACTATGTAATTTTTCTGCAATAAACCTAGGCCGATATGCGCGGCAGTATTAAAGGTGCCGGGACGTCTTCAATAGACCGTGTACCGCTTAGTATAAATGGCTTTTTAGCCCATGCGTGGCGAAGATAGTTCCACGGTCTTTAGTAGTTGCAGACTCCTGCATTCAATAGCATACACTTTTATCTAGATTTGGCAAAGTCACACAAATATACATGGCACTGACCTCTGGAAGAACATAGCAACTAAAGGGGGAGGAAGGGGAAAACCAGTTCCACCCAGCGAACGCTCGGGGTTAGTCGACTACAACTGGTGTCTATGGAAACACGCAACTGCTTCAAGTTCCAGTTAAAGAGACAACTCGATAAGTATAAGCTTGAATTATTTCAGTATAACCATAGTTGATATTGTAAAACCATATTATCACCCCTAACAGACAAATTCCGGATTTTCATCACTATTTTAGAAGTTTACCTAACATTAGATATACCACATTTAACATACACTGACTGTTGCATTACCAAAACTGCAACTAAATAATTGTACATATTGTATATATTTTTCACCTGTATTCTCAAACATAGATGTTATAGCCTAAGTGTAATGGATCTGATGATGATCGCTTGACGATCGAAACTGGTCATCCTAGTGTATTTATTAATCTTATGTAATTTCAGGATCAGGGCATAACCCAGCTCTATTTGGGTACATTCGTGTTGACCGACTGAAAAGCACCAAACTTTTGTTTTTGTCTTCATTAGCAGTCGCTAAATTCATATTTTGCTGCTGTAATGGATTCCATGATGTGTAATATTTGTTGAATAGAAATCAGTTAAACTTGAAATGCTTTGATTTTTATTCATAACCTAAAAAATTACATAGCTAGGCTTATGTACCTTCCAATTGTAGGAAAGAATAACCAACCTCCTACAACTGAAATTATTGTTCATATATGAGGGTAAATTTGAACATGATGCCTTTTAGAGTTGGAAGGAAGGCATCACCAGAGGTCACAGATTTTGCATGATGAAGAGAAGAATTTTATTTTGTGACCATTGCAAAGTTGAGTATGCACTGGTACTAAAATGAATGAATAAAAAGTCTTCTGAAAAATTTACTAGAAGAAATTTCACCAACACAGCAGTTCCGCTAGCAGCATATTAATAGTAGCCTGAACCACACCAGTGAACAGTAAACAGACTAGTCTGTGTTGATTTAGTATTTAAAATCACAGATCGACAGAAATTGGATATTTTGATAGTGAAGTCCCTCTTTGTTAATAATATTGCCTTCAATGTGACTTCAAATAAAGAATACAAAGACATTGTACAAACAGTATAGCCTAGTTATGTTGATACAGATTACTTCAAAATGTTGAAGATGAGGTTGATGCCTGTGTTACAATGTCAGTTACATGGACATGATAACACTGTAGGCTACTACTACAGGATAACAAAAACAACAAACAACAACAACCCCTGGCATTATCCAGCCCATGACGGGCTAAGGCCGACCAAACGACCGCTGCCCAGCCATTTGGCCTGCAGATATTGGGGTGACGCGTGATCAGCGCGTCGGGTCCTCTCGGCCGTTAATCTTGGTATTCGTGATCGGGGCGCTGTCTCACTGTCAGACAGCTACTCAATTGTCCTCACGAGGCTGAGTGCACCCCGTTCCAACCCTCACGTCAGTTTTAAAATCCCTGACGGAGCCGGGGATCGAACCCGGGGCCTCCGGGTGAGAGGCAGGCGCGCTACCCCAACACCACGGGGCCGGCACTACTACAGGATGGGTGGTTTAATAAAGAATGACCCTGTTATAGCAACTAGTATTCATACAGAGCAGCATGTATTTCTACTAAATGCAGTTGACTGTGAAGCTAACTGAATAACAGCTGAATATGATGCACATTCTCTGAAATATTCAATTCAAATGTGCAAGGATACATTTTAGAAAAAAGTGTATGCAGTTTGCACTCATAATGAAAATTAAATGTAAAAGAAAATATGTGACAGCTTTTAAAAGAAGACCAGCCAGACTTGCTAACGTATGGATGTTCTGCTAAAAGAATCCAGCTTACTTGAAGATGAAGTCAAGTCAAATTGTAATGAAACAAACCTGTGAAGTACAGTATATAAGTACTGTAGCCCTACTGTCAGAACCTCCTCCAACCACATGGTTGGTTAAGAAAAAAGAAAGAATAAGGCCACAGCTCCACTAGATGGAGCTCCCAGCCTGCAAACCATTTTTATAAGTATTTTAAATATAAAAAAAATATTGTAACAGAGCACCCTGAAGAAGTCCATGCTAAGATTCATAAAACCCTAGGAAATATTGCAATTCATAAGTAAGAATGCCACACATCTCCAGCAGTTGTTGGACATTTGTAGGATCTTCAAGCAGACAGTACAAATATTGCACAAGTTGTTGACCGTTTGATTGATCTAGAAATTTCTGACATGGGACCACATGAGAATGCAATAAGCCCTTCCACTATCTTGCTAATAAGTCAAATCCATGATTCATAGGGGCAAGAATAACTACAGAACACGAGGAAAGTACTGAGAATTGGCTCATAGAGATCATGCCGAGTGGGCTCCGAGTGTTATGTCTAAGGAATGCCGACTCTAATCCTGCCACTATGTTTTCTAATACAGTATTACACCAGTTCAGTACAAACAAATTGAGAAAATAATGGAACTGAAGAAAAAAACAAAACTTTCCAACAGTTTACTGAAAAGTCTTATTTCTTGACCTGCCAGCACTGCATCCATTGAGAGAAACTTCCCCACAAAGGTCGGGTTGGTCCAAGATGAAGAATAGTTTTGGAGAGGAAAAGCTGAGAAATTAGTGAAGAACCACAAATGTTTGCATATAAAACAGGACTAATTGTGTTCCTTTTATGGTATCAGATTCTGTAAAAGTAGGCAAAATTTTTAATATGATATTCTTTCTAAACAATTACATTAATAAGTATTTGTGTGTGCCAAACTGTGTAAGAGTAATTATTAGTGACAAAGTGTATAAGAAAGAAGCAGTTTTAGTGGCTTCGGTGGCGTAGTTGGTAGCATGCTGAGCTTCTATGCCCAAGATCGTGGGTTCAAACCTGGCCAATGTCGTCTGATTTTTTAAGAGCGTTAAGAATCCCTCAGTATGCCTTCCTTCGAAGGGGAAGTACTGTAGTGTAGAGCATTGAAGGAGACCAAACAGATCATCCACCTTACAGCCTGAGTTCCCTTCTCTCCCTGTGTGGTGTATTGAAGGAGACCAAACAGATCATCCACCTTACAGCCTGAGCTCCCTTCTCTCCCTGTGTGGTGTAGTGAAGGAGACCAAACAGATCATCCACCTTACAGCCTGATCTCCCTTCTATCCCTGTGCAGTGTATTGAAGGAGACCAAACAGATCATCCACCTTACAGGCTGATCTCCCTTCTCTCCCTGTGCGGTGTATTGAAGGAGACCAAACAGATCATCCACTTTACAGCCTGATCTCCCTTCTCTCCCTGTGTGGTGTATTGAAGGAGACCAAACAGATCATCCACCTTACAGCCTGATCTCTCTTCTCTCCCTCTGTGGTGTATTGAAGGAGACCAAATGGATCATCCACCTTACAGCCTGATCTCCCTTGATGATGATAATTGTTGTTTTAAGGGGCCTAACATCGAGGTTATCGGCCCCTAATGAAATGAAATGGCGTGAAATGAAAGGATGTAGATAAAAACAACTCACTACCATGGATGAAACGAAAATTGTGTTTATAGAACAGACAGTGAGCCCCAAAAATTATGTCTTATTTGTATAAAAGGCGTATGGTAAAAAAGGATAAAACAAATAAGGCATAGTGAACAATAAAATAGATGAACACAATAAAAAACATAAAAAAAAAGGTTTAACCTGAATTAAAAGTCGTAACTAAACATTAAAACTTAAAAAAGTAACCACTCTCCCTCATGAACCGGATGACGAGGTCAGCTGACGGCTCGTCATCACGGAGAATAAGGGAGAGGGTATTAGGCAGTTTAAGAGTCCTTCGCAGATCGGCCAGATCCACACACTCCAAGAGAAGGTGTGCCACGGTTAAGTAGGCGCCGCAACGATACACAGGGGGATCTTCCCTCTTTAGCAAGTGGGAGTGCGTAGCAATCCCATGGCCGATCCGGAGTCGACAGAGTATCACAGCTTCCTTCCGGAGAGATCGGAAGGAAGATTTCCACACCTTCGTTGTCTCCTTGATGCCTCTCAGTTTGTTGGGTGGAGGCGTGGCACGCCATGCTTCCTCCCAATGCGACAGGATCGAATGCCGCAACTGAGAGCGCACATCACTAGCAGGCACCTTATACGGTAGCGAGGGCAGTGCGATTGCCTCTCTCGCCGCCTGATCAGCAAGCTCGTTTCCCGCAATACCCATGTGGCTAGGAACCCACACAAAGGTCACCCCGGTTCCAGCGTTACGCGAACTGACAAGCAGGTCGTGCACATGCTGGACCAACGGGTGCTTCGGGAAACACACATCGATCGCTTGCAGCGCACTCGGAGAATCAGTACACACAAGAAAGTGCTGGTGATCATCTGATCACGTGTACCGCAGAGCCTCTAAGATGGCCAAGAGCTCCACTGTGTACACGCCACAGGCCTCAGGAGGTGAAAATAGAAACCGACGATCGTCAACCACAAACGCACAGCCTACTTTCTCGTTTACCCTCGAACCGTCCGTGAATAGAAGCCCTGATCCCGGATATCGGCTCACCACGGACTGAAACAGCCTCCGATGGACGGAGGAGTTCGTGTCCGACTTGGGGCCGGTGTGCAAATCCAGGATGATATCAGGGCGAGAGACCATCCACGGAGGGGCCTTGCTAGGTACTCGGACGATACAGGAGACAGAAGGAAATCGGAACTGACGGTATAAGTCATCCAAGCAAATCCCCGCCGGCCGAGTGGCTCGGGCGAGCGCATCATACAGCCGGGGATTCGGATTGGAAAACAAACAGGGATAGCTTGGATGAAGTGGCATCTGTCGAATAGTTGCAGCATAGGTCAGCAGTACTTGTTGGCGCCTCAGGTGTAAAGGAGGTACGCCAGCCTCGGCGAGCAAGCCGACGATTGGGCTCGTCCGAAAGGCACCCGTCGCCAGCCTCACACCGCCGTGGTGGACACTGTCCAGTTTAACAAGCACTGACTTACGGGCCGAACCATATGCTACACTGCCATAATCTAATCTAGATAAAATCAGTGCCTTATAAAAACGTACCCCCCCCATGATGTGCCGCTAAGAAACCGCAACATGTTGAGTTTCTTAGCACAGGCAGTTTTCAAACACCGCACGTGTGGCTCCCACGTCAATTTCTGATCGAAAAAGAGCCCAAGGAACCGGTACGCAGCAACAACAGGCAAAGCTACATTGCCCAGATAAAGCTCAGGATCAGGATGGAGAGTGCGCTTTCGGCAGAAATGGACAACCGAGGACTTAGCGGTTGAGAATCGAAAGCCATGCTCTAGTGTCCAGCGTTCCACTCTCTGAATAGCTTGTTGTAGCTGTCGTTCAGAGACCGCCATATTTTGCGCACTATAATGTAGAGCGAAGTCGTCTACATATAGCGACGGTACCACTGCTGGACCAGCGGCAGCGACTATGCCATTTATAGCAATCGCAAATAATGTTACGCTAAGCACCGATCCCTGTGGGACTCCGTTTTCCTGTATATGATATTGCGAATATGTCCCCCCTATTCGGACACGGAACAGGCGAAGGGACAGAAAATTCGCAATAAAAACCGGCAAGTTACCTCAGAATTTCCATTGATGCAGGGTAGAGAGGATGCCGTAACGCCAAGTGGTGTCATAGGCCTTCTCGAGGTCAAAGAAAACAGCGACTGGGTGCTGTCTCCGGAGAAAAGTGTCCTGTATGGCGGTCTCCAGGCGTACCAGATGGTCGTTGGTACACCGAGACGCCCTGAAACCACACTGGTATTCAGACAGGAGTCCCCGTTTCTCCAGGACCCACACCAGGCGCCGATTGACCATCCTCTCAAAGAGCTTGCACAGACCGTTAGTGAGACAAATAGGTCTATAACTCCCTGTCAAATTGGGATCCTTATCAGGCTTCAGGATAGGTATAATGATACCTTCCTGCCATTGCGCTGGAAACTCACCTTCCAACCAGATTTGGTTAAACACCCTGAGCAAATAACGAATGCTCTCAACGTTAAGGTGCTTAAGCATCTGGTTGTGAATATTATCCGGGCCGGGAGACGTGTCCCTGCAGAGCGCCTGCGCTCCGCGGAGTTCCCACTCCGTAAAGGGCACGTTGTACTCCTCCGAAGCGCAGGAAGCAAAACTAAGCTGGAAATGTTCCGCTTCGCGCTTCAGGGCCACGAAGGCAGGGTCATAGTTATCGGAACCGGATATATCCGCAAAATACGAGGCGAGAGGGTTTGCAACGCGATAAGGATCTGTAACCAATTCATTATCAATGGAAATTCCCGGTACAGTAGAAGATGTCTGAATTCCCGAAATGCGTCGTAGTTTAGTCCACACTTGAGAGGAGGGGGTATGTGCCATAATAGAAGACACATACCGTTCCCAGGATAGTTTCTTACTCTGGCGAATAAGAATCCGTGCCTTGGCATGACATTTCTTAAACGCCACCAAATTGGCCATGGTTGGACGCCGACGGTAGTGCTTATGAGCTCGACGATGGTCTCGTATTGCCGCTGCAATATCCTCGGTCCACCAAGGGGTGAGTTTGCTACGAGGAGTCCCAGAAAAGGATGGGATGGACTCTTCGGCGGCAGCAAGCATACCTCGTCTTCGACGCTCCGGCAACCAAGATCAACGAACACAGCTCGTTCTTGAAACGAGGGCCAATTTGCCCGCTTAAGCACCCAACGACTGGGGAACTCCACGGGCTTCAGGTCAGAAGTGTAAGAACGATCGGGAAATGGTCACTGTCACAGAGGTCGTCGTGTACATACCAACCAAATAGAGGGACCAGCGCACGGCTACACACACTCCAGTCAATGTGTGAGTACGTGCCGTGCGCTAAGCTAAAATATGTAGCTTCCCCTGTATTTAATAGAGATAAATCCAACCCTTGAATTAAGCCCTCCACGTCCCTTCCTCTGGGGCAGGAAGATGGTGATCCCCATTGGGGGTGATGAGAGTTGAAATCACCCACGAGTAGGAAAGGGACTGGAAGTTGATCAACAAGATAAAATACGTCATTAAAATCAAGGGGCTGGTTCGGTGGAAGGTACACGTTACAAACAGTTGTCATAGCAGGCAAGGACACGCGAACTGCAATAGCTTCCAGAGGAGTGGCGAGTGGAAACTCCTCACTATAGCAGTCAGAGCGACCGAAGGTACAAACGCCCCCGGAAGCCCAGGCGGCGTCTTGTCGCTCTTTAGAGTATAGTCGGCAACCTCTCAGAACAGTCTCGTGATCTGGTCTGAGGTTTGTTTCCTGTAGGCAGACTATACTCGCTGCGTATTGTGCAAAAAGCTGACGGAGCTCTGTCAAATGCCTGTCATAACTGTTACAATTCCACTGTAACAGTGCCATTGTGTGAACTTATAAACTAGGGAATAAGTTGGAGCAGCAAGCTACAACTTAGCCTCTGGAGGATCATCGGCCACTACGTCGACTATAATCTCCATGTCCTCAGGCGAGGTCATGGAGTGAATCGACTCGGTGGAAGATTTCCTAGACGCAGTTCGGCGGCGGGGGGATCTCCGTGGGGAGCACGCAGATCTGGGGACCGAAACGTTCCCAGGCGCAGAAGCATCCGCAGGTGGTGGGACGGATGGCTTCCCCTTTTTTGGAGAAAGGGAATGCGTAGTGCGGGGTCCCTTCTTCCCCGCCTCTTTAAGATATACAGATGGGTCAGGAGCCGAATTCCTGACCCTGGTCGACGATGCCGCCTCCGCTGGCTTCGGCGCGGCTTTCGCCGATTGTTTGGGTGGGGACGAAGTCTTCGACTTCCTCCCCTGCTGTGCGGGCGGAGCAGCCTTCGCTCGCACAGCCTTTGTGGTGGCCGAAGGTGGAGTTGAAGTCACCTTCGGGCTTTTCGTTATAATCATAGGTGCTGGTTTCGGAACAGGAAACTCAGTTGCAGGTTTCACAGCTGGGACAAAAGATGATGTAGACGGAACCAAATAGGGTATTATAAATCGATAATCAATGGTAGGCGAAGGAGCAATCGCGGTATGGTACTTCTTGCGGGCTTCCTGGTAGGTGAGACCATCCAGGGTTTTGATCTCATGGATTTTCTTCTCACTCAGGAAGACAGGGCAGTTCCTGTCCCGAGGAGAATGAAATCCAGGGCAATTAGTGCACTGATAAGGTGTTGTGCACTCTTCCGCTTCGTGTGGAACCTTACCGCACGTTCTGCAGATTTCTGGGCTCGAGCATCGGGATAACATGTGCCCGAACTTCTGGCACTTATAACACCTCATTGGTGGAGGGATGTAAGGCCGTAAGTCACAACGGTAACTTGTAACCTTGACTTTCTCCGGGAGCACCGAAAGCTCAAAGGAAATAATGAAAGCACCAGTATCCACGATTAGACCAATGACCTTGCGCGTAATGCGCCGGACATCAGTCACGTGACGGTGCTGCATATCCTCCTTGAGCTCCTCGTCAGTGTTCAGAATCAGGTCCCGGTGGAAAATAACTCCTCGGACCAGATTCAGGGACGTGTGCTTTTCCACTTTGACGGGAATGTCGCCAAAGTGGTCACATTGCAAAAGTTGTTCAACTTGCTCACCAGTCCTAGTCTTGAGCAACAAGCTACCGTTCCTCATCTTTTGTACCTTCTCAAGCTCACCAGACACCTAATATGTGGCGAGAAAACAAAATACTCTTTACCAGCTTGAAATCACCCCCATCTGTTCTGGTAGCTACCAGAAACTTGGGGGTGTTAGCACCCAGATTTTCAAGCACAGATTGTTCCCAGGGGGTTGATCCCCGTAGGGAATCAAATGTTAAAGACTTGGGTGTAGGACCACCCTGTTTGGGGATTTTTCTTTTTGAACCCATGCCCAGCTCATCCTCCCCGAATGCCACCGACATTCGATCACGGGCCGTCACAGTAGGCACTACCCACCCAGGGCAAGGCCCGCCTAGCTTGGAAGGCATTGCTCGGGGGTCCGATGTTTTACAATGCTGTATCGGCATGTACCCCTTGGCATATACTGGATTTTACAGCTCTGACATTCGGCTGTGCGGGGACCTGCGTAGTCAGGTGGATACTACTGCACGGATACATGGCACAACCACCTGTCGGCGCGGCCAAGACCGGAACAGGCTTTCGAGCGTAGTCGCAAGCGTAAGTGGCCCATCCCCTAACAGCACGCACATATAGAAATTTTTTGTTGCCAGACCCTGAAAGCAATAACGGAAAGAAGTGCGATATAACCTAATAAGAGTTATACCGCACGGGTGTATGTCTTTAAGAGCTGAATGTCAAACCCTCGAAAGGGGACCGATCCGAGAAGCCCTTTTAGTCGCCTTTTAAGACAGGCAGCGATTACCGTGGATGTATTCGCTTCCTCCCACCCACTGGGGGTCCAATTCACAAAACAACGCGGAGTCCTTAAAGTATAGCCAAGGTCGCCCCTTTTAGTCGCCTCTTACGAAAGGCAGGGGATACCGTGGGTGTATTCTAAACCCCCCACCCACAGGGGGGGTGATCTCCCTTCTCTCCCTGTGTGGTGTATTGATGGAGACCAAACAGATCATCCACCTTACAGCCTTCTCTCCCTGTGAGGTGTATTGAAGGAGACCCAACAGATCATCCACCTTACAGCCTGAGCTCCCTTCTCTCCCTGTGTGGTGTATTGATGGAGACGAAATGGATCATCCACCTTACAGCCTGATCTCCCTTCTGTCCCTGTGTGGTGTATTGATGGATACCAAATGGATCATCCACCTTACAGCCTGATCTCCCTTTTCTCCCTGTGTGGTGTTTTGATGGAGACTAAACAGATCATCCACCGTACAGCCTGATCACCCTTCTCTCCCTCTGTGGTGTTTTGATGGAGACCAAATGAATCATCCACCTTACAGCCTGATCTCCCTTCTCCCTGAGTGGTGTTTTGATGGAGACCACATGGATCATCCACCTTACAGCCTGAGCACCCTTCTCTCCCTGTGTGGTGTTTTGATGGAGACCAAATGGATCATCCACCTTACAGCCTGATCACCCTTCTCTCCCTGTGCGGTGTATTGAAGGAGACCAAACAGATCATCCACCTTACAGCCTGATCTCCCTTCTCTCCCTCTGTGGTGTTCTGATGGAGACCAATTGGGTCATCCACCTTACAGCCTGATCTCCCTTCTCTCCTTGTGTGGTGTTTTGATGGAGACCAAATGGATCATCCACCTTACAACCTGAGCTCCTTTCTCTCCCTGTGTGGTGTATTGAAGGAGAACAAAACAGATCATCCACCTTACAGCCCGATCTCCCTGTGTGGTGTATTGAAGGAGACCAAACAGATCATCCACCTTACAGCCCGATCTCCCAGTGTAATGTACTGAAGGAGACTAAACGGATCATCCACCTTACAGCCTGAGCTCCCTTATCTCCCTGTGTGGTGTATTGAAGGAGACCAAATGGATCATCCACCTTACAGCCAGATCTCCCTTCTCTCCCTGTGGTGAATTGAAGGAAACCAAAAGGATCATATTCTTCAGGCATGATCTCCCTTCTTTCCGTCTATGGTGCATTGATGGAGAACAAATGGATCATCCACCTTACAGCCTGAGCTCCCTTCTCTCCTTCTGTGGTGTATTGAAGGAGACCAAATGGATCATCCGCCTTACAGCCAGATTCCCTTCTCTCCCTGTGTGGTGTATTGATGGAGACCAAACAGATCATCCACCTTACAGCCCGATCTCCCAGTGTAATGTACTGAAGGAGACTAAACGGATCATCCACCTTACAGCCTGAGCTCCCTTCTCTCCTTCTGAGGTGTACTGAAGGAGACCAAATGGATCATCCGCCTTACAGCCAGATCTCCCTTCTTTCCCTGTGTGGTGTATTGATGGAGACCAAATGGATCATCCACCTTACAGCCTGATCTTCCTTCTCTCCCTCTGTGGTGTATTGATGGAGACCAAATGGATCATCCACCTTACAGCCTGATCTTCCTTCTCTCCCTGTGCGGTGTATTGATGGAGACTAAACGGATCATCCACCTTACAGCCTGAGCTCCCTTCTCTCCTTCTGAGATGTATTGAAGGAGACCAAATGGATCATCCACCTTACAGCCTGATCACCCTTCTCTCCCTGTGCGGTGTATTGAAGGAGACCAAACAGATCATCCACCTTACAGCCTGATCTCCCTTCTCTCCCTCTGTGGTGTTCTGATGGAGACCAATTGGGTCATCCACCTTACAGCCTGATCTCCCTTCTCTCCTTGTGTGGTGTTTTGATGGAGACCAAATGGATCATCCACCTTACAACCTGAGCTCCTTTCTCTCCCTGTGTGGTGTATTGAAGGAGAACAAAACAGATCATCCACCTTACAGCCAAATCTCCCTGTGTGGTGTATTGAAGGAGACCAAACAGATCATCCACCTTACAGCCCGATCTCCCAGTGTAATGTACTGAAGGAGACTAAACGGATCATCCACCTTACAGCCTGAGCTCCCTTATCTCCCTGTGTGGTGTATTGAAGGAGACCAAATGGATCATCCACCTTACAGCCAGATCTCCCTTCTCTCCCTGTGGTGAATTGAAGGAAACCAAAAGGATCATATTCTTCAGGCATGATCTCCCTTCTTTCCGTCTGTGGTGCATTGATGGAGAACAAATGGATCATCCACCTTACAGCCTGAGCTCCCATCTCTCCCTGTGTGGTGTATTGAAGGAGACCAAACAGATCATCCACCTTACAGCCCGATCCCCCTGTGTGGTGTATTGGAGGAGACTCAACGGATCATCCACCTTACAGTCTGAGCTCCCTTCTCTCCTTCTGTGGTGTATTGAAGGAGACCAAATGGATCATCCGCCTTACAGCCAGATTCCCTTCTCTCCCTGTGTGGTGTATTGATGGAGACCAAACAGATCATCCACCTTACAGCCCGATCTCCCAGTGTAATGTACTGAAGGAGACTAAACGGATCATCCACCTTACAGCCTGAGCTCCCTTCTCTCCTTCTGAGGTGTACTGAAGGAGACCAAATGGATCATCCGCCTTACAGCCAGATCTCCCTTCTTTCCCTGTGTGGTGTATTGATGGAGACCAAATGGATCATCCACCTTACAGCCTGATCTTCCTTCTCTCCCTCTGTGGTGTGTGATGGAGACCAAATGGATCATCCACCTTACAGCCTGATCTTCCTTCTCTCCCTGTGCGGTGTATTGATGGAGACTAAACGGATCATCCACCTTACAGCCTGAGCTCCCTTCTCTCCTTCTGAGATGTATTGAAGGAGACCAAATGGATCATCCACCTTACAGCCGGATCTCCATTCTCTCCCTGTGTGGTGTATTGAAGGAGACCAAACAGATCATCCACCTTACAGCCCGATCTCCCTGTGTGGTGTATTGAAGGAGACTAAACGGATCATCCACCTTACAGCCTGAGCTCCCATCTCTCCCTGTGTGGTGTATTGAAGGAGACCAAACAGATCATCCACCTTACAGCCCGATCTCCCTGTGTGGTGTATTGAAGGAGACTAAACGGATCATCCACCTTACAGCCGGAGCTCCCTTCTCTCCTTCTGTGGTGTATTGATGGAGACCAAACAGAAAATCCACCTTACAGTCCGATCTCCCTGTATGGTGTATTGAAGGAGACAAAATGGATCATCCGCCTTACAGCCAGATTCCCTTCTCTCCCTGTGTGGTGTATTGATGGAGACCAAACAGATCATCCACCTTACAGCCCGCTCTCCCAGTGTAATGTACTGAAGGAGACTAAACGGATCATCCACCTTACAGCCTGAGCTCCCTTCTCTCCTTCTGAGGTGTACTGAAGGAGACCAAATGGATAATCCGCCTTACAGCCAGATCTCTCTTCTTTCCCTGTGTGGTGTATTGATGGAGACCAAATGGATCATCCACCTTACAGCATGATCTTCCTTCTCTCCCTCTGTGGTGTATTGATGGAGACCAAATGGATCATCCACCTTACAGCCTGATCTTCCTTCTCTCCCTGTGCGGTGTATTGAAGGAGACCAAACAGATCATCCACCTTACAGCCTGATCTCCCTTCTCTCCCTGTGCGGTGTATTGAAGGAGACCAAACAGATCATCCACCTTACAGCCTGATCTCCCTTCTCTGCCTGTGTGGTGTATTGAAGGAGACCAAATGGATCATCCACCTTACAGCCTGATCTCCTTTCTCTCCCTGTGTGGTGTATTGAAGGAGACCAAAAGGATCATCCACCTTACAGCCCGATCTCCCTGTGTGGTGTATTGATGGAGACCAAATGGATCATCCATCTTACAGCCGTCTCTCCCTGTGTGGTGTATTGAAGGAGACCAAAAGGACCATCCGCCTTACAGCCTGATCTCTCTTCTTTCCCTGAGCGGTGTATTGATGGAGACTAAACGGATCATCCACCTTACAGCCAGATCTTCCTTCTCTCCCTGTGCGGTGTATTGTTGGAGACAAACCGATCATCCACCTTACAGCCTGATCTCCCTTCTCTCCCTGTGTGGTGTTTTGATGGAGACCAAACAGATCATCCACCTTACAGCCTGAGCTCCCTTCTCTCCCTTTGTGGTGTATTGAAGGAGACCAAATGGATCATCTGCCTTACAGCCTGATCTCCCTTCTCTCCCTGTGTGGTGAATTGGAAACCAAAAGGATCATATTCTTCAGGCATGATCTCCCTTCTCTCCTTCTATGGTGTATTGATGGAGACAAAATGGATCATCCACCTTACAGCCTGAGCTCCCTTGTCTCCCTCTGTGGTGTATCGAAGGAGACCAAATGGATCATCCACCTTACAGCCTGATCTCCCTTCTCTCCCTGTGTGATGTTTTGATGGAGACCAAATAGATCATCCACCTTACAGCCTGATCTCCCTCCTCTCCCTGTGCGGTGTATTGAAGGAGACCACACAGATCATCGACCTAACAGCCTGATCTCCCTCGTCTCCCTCTGTGGTGTATCGAAGGAGACCAAATGGATCATCCACCTTACAGCCTGATCTCCCTTCTCTCCCTGTGTGGTGTATTGATGGAGACCAAATGGATCATCCACCTTACAGCCTGATCTCCCTTCTCTCCCTGTGCAGTGTATTGATGGAGACCAAATGGATCATCCACCTTACAGCCTGAGCTCCCTTCTCTCCATCTGTGGTGTATTGAAGGAGACCAAATGGATTAACCACCTTACAGCCTGATCTCCCTTCTCTCCCTGTGTGGTGTATTGATGGAGTCCAAATGGATCATTCACCTTACAGCCTGATCTCCCTTCTCTCCCTGTGCAGTGTATTGATGGAGACCAAATGGATCATCCACCTTACAGCCTGATCTCCCTTCTCTCCCTTTGTGGTGTATTGATGGAGACCAAATGGATCATCCACCTTACAGCCTGATCTCCCTTTTCTCCCTGTGCGGTGTATTGAAGGAGACCAAACAGATCATCCACCTTACAGCCTGATCTCCCTTCTCTCCTTGTGTGGTGTATTGAAGGAGACCAAACCGATCATCCACTTTACAGCCTGATCTCCCTTCTCTCCCTGTGCAGTGTATTAATGGAGACCAAATGGATCATCCACCTTACAGCCTGATCTCCCTTCTCTCCCTGTGCGGTATATTGATGGAGACCAAATGGATCATCCACCTTACAGCCTGATCTCCCTTCTCTCCCTCTGTGGAGTATTGATGGAGACCAAATTCATCTACCTTACAGCCTGATCTTTCTTCTCTCCCTCTGTGGTGTATTGATGGAGACCAAATGGATCATCCACCTTACATCATGATCTCCCTTCTCTCCCTGTGTGGTGTACTGATGGAGACCAAATGGATCATCCACCTTACAGCCTGATCTCCCTTCTCTCCCTGTGTGGTGTATTGAAGGAGACCAAACCGATCATCCACCTTACAGCCTGATCTCCCTTCTGTCCCTATTTGGTGTATTGATGGAGACCAAATGGATCATCCACCTTACAGCCTGAGCTCCCTCGTCTCCCTCTGTGGTGTATCGAAGGAGACCAAATGGATCATCCACCTTACAGCCTGAGCTCCCTTCTCTCCATCTGCGGTGTATTGAAGGAGACCAAATGGATCGACCACCTTACAGCCAGATCTCCCTTCTCTCCCTGTGTGGTGTATTGATGGAGTCCAAATGGATCATCCACCTTACAGCCTGAGCTCCCTTCTCTCCCTCTGTGGTGTATTGATGGAGACCAAATGGATCATCCACCTTACAGCCTGATCTCCCTTCTCTCCCTGTGCGGTGTATTGATGGAGACCAAATGGATCATCCACCTTACAGCCTGATCTCCCTTTTCTCCCTGTGCGGTGTATTGAAGGAGACCAAACAGATCATCCACCTTACAGCCTGATATCCCTTCTCTCCCTGTGAGGTGTATTGAAGGAGACCAAACAGATCATCCACCTTACAGCCTGATCTCCCTTCTCTCCCTGTGCGGTGTATTGATGGAGACCAAATTGATCATCCACCTTACAGCCTGATCTCCCTTCTCTCCCTGTGCGGTGTATTGATGGAGACCAAATGGATCATCCACCTTACAGCCTGATCTCCCTTCTCTCCCTCTGTGGTGTATTGATGGAGACCAAATGTATCATCTACCTTACAGCCTGATCTTTCTTCTCTCCCTCTGTGGTGTATTGATGGAGACCAAATGGATCATCCACCTTACAGCCTGATCTCCCTTCTCTCCCTGTGTGGTGTATTGAAGGAGACCAAATGGATCATCCACCTTACAGCCTGATCTTTCTTCTCTCCCTGTGTGGTGTATTGATGGAGACCAAACAGATCATCCACCTTACAGCCTGAGCTCCCTTCTCTCCCTCTGTGGTGTATTGAAGGAGACCAAATGGATCATCCACCTTACAGCCTGATCTCCCTTCTCTCCCTGTGTGGTGTATTGATGGAGTCCAAATGGATCATCCACCTTACAGCCTGAGCTCCCTTCTCTCCCTCTGTGGTGTATTGATGGAGACCAAATGGATCATCCACCTTACAGCCTGATCTCCCTTCTCTCCCTCTGTGGTGTATTGATGGAGACCAAATGGATCATCCACCTTACAGCCTGATCTCCCTTCTCTCCCTGTGTGGTGTATTGATGGAGACCGAATGGATCATCCACCTTACAGCCTGATCATTCTTCTCTCCCTCTGTGGTGCATTGTAGAAGACTAAATGGATCATCTACCTTACAACCAGATCTGCATTCTCTCCTTGTGACTATCATTTGTTTGTCCATTGAAGGAGGCCAAGTGGATCATTCACCTCACAGTCAGTTCCTGAAGGGTCAGGCATTCACCACTGATCAAGTGGGTTTTGATGTGTAAGAGTAGTTTCACCAGTGGTTAGCATCCCTTAGGGGAGGATATAGTGAAGCATATTTAGTCTTGTTGCCTGAACAATGGAGGTGAATATCTGTAGACTCCCTCAAATTGTCATGTATATGCTGTTGTTGTGGTATAGCATATATTGTACAACCCTTATTCAATAGCATGAAATACTATATCTTGGCACACTACTACTCCCGAAATGGTATATCTGTTAGTGCGTCATAATTCACAACACCGGAGTGCTACAATCATGCTTGCATTGAAAATACTGCATTAATTTAGCCCTTTTTTTAACTTCTATTTGGATTAATACTTTTCTTTGTAATAGAAATGTGGATTCTAAATAAACCATATTTTCTATGTGAATAGTCATTGTTCAAGCCTTGATAAGTTATCCTTCTAAATACCAGGTATAGGTCATTATGTCATGTTGAATTGATTAATATCCCAGGCTTTTCCAGCAAGTTTAGCTGGCAATTTTTAAGATTTGTTATAAATGGTTCTGCACTGGGACATTACAGTAAGCTCCAACATTACACCAGACTGATGTTGTGATTTCTTCTACTGACTAAATCTGAAGAGTAATTCACTGCTGGGCATGGAACTCGCTACCAACCCATACAGAGTTATCCATGTGCAATGAAATACAAACCACATACAGTATAGATGGTACAGTATAGTCGTGACGGTGATCCCCATAATCCTGCCGCTAAGTTCCTCCCAAGTAATTATGAAGGTCCTGTGTTGGCTTTCTCACTCTTGACATCAGATGTCCTGACCGTCCTTCGTGGTTTAAAGTGACTGTGGCTACTTGGAGAATACAAACTTAAGAGTGGTTCCCGTTTAAAGCCTATTAACCCTCTGCTGGGTGGCGAACACTTGTAAAAGGCTCAGGATCAAATACAAGCCAAAATCTTTGTTCACCGGTGGGTACACATTGAATGGTACGCCTATATCATAACAATGGTATAATCAAATGATTAGTGATGTTCCAAAAAGGGTCACTGTAACATGTGAAATAGGGAGTGCTATTGGCAATTACCCAGTACTTTAACACTTCAAGTGGGACATTGGAAAACTCAGGGTTCATTGTTTCTAGTCATTCCCCATACTTAGTGTGACATCAAATTAATTTAGCCCAAGTAACTCTTTACTCAGACAGAGTCTGCAATTTGTCATCATGTTATCATCTTATCATCATACTTCGCCACATCACTACACTCTGTTGAAGATCTCCTGCATCATTCCCACAGTCATCCTGTCAACGTGGGGTGGACTTAACGCCCAGGCTACCCTGTGTTGCAGGAGGAGGATAGCACAAAGTATGCTTGAAGTGCGGGTGTTCATCTAATCAGGCATAACAGACAAATGTTTCAAAGAGTTTGGCCAAATTGTTCACAGTTTGTTAACAACAAATAGCATAAGTTACTGGAATTATATGAGACTCATAGTCTGCCATGAACATTTGTTTATAATTCTGTAAATACTCTCATCTTCCTGAAAAACCTGCCATCCATAACATTACAGCCGATGTTTTTCCACACATCTTGCTTTCATTCTCAAATTTTAAAATCAGGTTCTTGTTCAACGAGATAAAACATTCCATATCATCATCCGTTAAAACGTTGCTCGACTAATTTGGAAACAAAACACACATTTTGGCAGGAATGCCAACAACAAAACCATCTCTCTCTTTCAGGCAATATACTGTATAACATACGTAATGGATAGACATTGGATCAATATATACATCAAATAAAAGGTTGATAATTAGTCTATGTTGCTAGATTTGTACTAGTTTAAGAACTAGCTGCTAGATAGAAGAGTAAAGCAGACACTGATCTGTGTATGTCACACTAGTCACTCCACAGCAAGATACAGCCACTTCATGACATGCACCACACATTACTCCATGCTGTCAGGTTAACTAGCACAGCATCATTAGCACTTGCCATATTTGTAAACAAACCTCTAACACGTTAGAGCCAAACATGTGTTCCAAATCATCATAAAAAATAAAAAGACCTAAAATAAATGTGACACCTGTCAATCCTAATATTTAGCCTAACATGTGCAAGAAAGATGAATCATCCTGTCACCTTATGATAAAGAAAATATCTATTACGAATTCCAAATATTGCACATTACAAATGTTTTGACGAACACACTGCAAGTGAAGCTTGCCAGTGAATGCAGCATTTTGCCATGGATGCCACGGAGGTAGAGGGACCATGTAAAGGCAGACGTTTGTGTACTGAGAGGCAGAGTACTCATGCCACCAGCCAGACCCATAGCGCCATGCACTCGCCACACCGTGGTCCTTCCAGATGCACTACAGATAGAGAAGATAGTCGTATCCACTGATGTGCAGAAGCAGCAAGTGGCACCTCATCCAGAGAGATCTTTCAGTCAGAGGCCTGCACTGCATTTGCTGGTCTAAACAAGAACCATTTGTTGCTGTTTGAAAGTGGCTTGCCTATTGGCATGGTGTCCACTGCACCATTTGCCTCGGACTGATAAAGCATTGGACAGAAGATTGGCAATGCATTGTGTTTAACAAATCCTGCTTTAATATTAATACAGGTTAATACAGGTTTGATACCATAGAGGACATTGCAACGACCCTATACTAATTCATGAACACCATACGTCCTGGACACCAAGTATGGTATGGATTGCCAACAGTTATGACTCTCAAGTCACGTTAGTGGTGGTTGAAAGCATGGTAACAGGACACAGACATATTAATGAGGTTCTGGGGCCCCATTTCTGCCATTTTTGTACAGCATGCCCAATGCGACTATGCAGAAGATAATGCTCGTTCCCTTACAGAAACCAACAGGCTCTAAGAGATGGGTACATTATTTTGCCTTCTGGTTTGTCCCAATTGAACACATGGTGTATGATGGGGGCAATGTTTGCACCACAATCAATCACACTGGACAATATAATGTGACCAGCTGAAGGAAGAATGACTCAATGAATGTGTCTCAGGACAAGATGCTATACAACATGTCCTCTATGTGTAAAAGTCTGATCACTAGACATGTTTACTATCATCAATTAACATGTGATGGTTTTCAAGATGGAAGGGTGTAGCGACTTCAGTGTCCAGTGTGTATTTTAAAAATTCATTGAGAAGAAAATTCTAGAATCACCCTTGCAAAATGTAGGTTGAAAGCAGATAAGTTTGGGACAATCGCATTCTAGTCATATTAGCATAACACCTCCCTGGTTCAAGTCTCAATTTTTTTTATTCAATTAGTGATAGAGATGAGCTGAATATCAATATCAATAAAAATCCAAGATACACTCGGGAAAACTCAAAGCAACTTATTCAATCCTTAACTCGAAGTTTCTCTCTTGCCTATCCAGGGATGTGCAATGGAATTACATTTTTTATTTCATTCTGGAGCATGAATGGAAATATATTTAGTCAGTCAATATAATACTATTCCAGAGTGGAATGAAACTTGGAGTCAAACATAATTTCATTCCGACTAGGAATAAAATTTGGAATTAAAAATTGAACTCTATTCCTCTCAGAATGAAACTCTGAATGAGACATTAAATTCTATTCCAGCGGGTGTAACCGAATCCAAAGAAGCAATTCTATTCTTTTTGGAATTAAACATTTAATCTCCAAGAGCGGGAGTGAAATTAAATGCATGGAATTTTATTCTATGTATGTCTACCCCTTATTATTCCCGTTTTCCAACGGGGTCGGGGATGAGATGCGATGGAAGTCTTTGTGGCGATGGTTTATACGGCCGGATGCCCTTCCTGACGCCAACCTCATGAGAGGAGTTAATGAGAGATGAAATGAATGATGGTGAATGAAACTGGGCAAGGATGTGGAAGGAAGCGGCCGTGGCCTGTCAGAAGGTACCGTCCCAGCATTTGCCTGGTGTTGAAACTGGGAAACCACGGAAAACCATTTCAAGGACGGCCGACGGTGGGGCTCGAACCCACGCGTCTACCGAGTCAGCAGAGAGCTTGGCCCCATGGCCTAATGCTGCGCTTTAGCCAGCGTAGCCACTACCGACGGTTATGGAATTTTATTCTATACCTGTGGAAATTAAATCCAGAGCATTTAATTCTACTAATCTTGGAATGAAATGCATACTTCTATTCCGAGAGGAATAAAATCAATCCATATAATTTAATGATATTCCTCTCGTAATGAAACTCTGAGTGAAACTTAGGGTACTCCAGTAGGAATGGAATTAAATCCACAGAATTATGTTGTATTACCCACAGAATGATACAATAATTGAAGAGTTTCCTCTTGTTCACTCCAGTAAAATTCTGGAACTAATTCCTGAGACATATTTCTCATTTACCACTGGACAGAGTCTTTCTGTTAATTTTTTATTCTGCTATGAATGGCTTGAGAGGAGCCGAGATAAAATTCTGAAGCTATGATATGTATAGGATCCCAACAATTCTATAGTTTACAAGGGAAGATGCATAATTTCTGTCCCTTACATAGTCGATGAAGTCTCCCATAAGTCCAACCCCTCGTCCACGTCGTGGGAGATGGGCAACGGCACAAAGTAGGGTATTGCCTGAAGGGGCGAAGTACAGTGGGGACTTCGTGTGCCCTGGGACCGTTACGGTAGCTGTGAAGGTCCTACAGGAACCCTAAAAAGTGGTGGCTAATGGGGCTCTGGTGAAGCTACGAAAGTCCCAGCAAGCCAGTAATGGATAAGACTTTTGCTTTCAAGAAGGGAACAGGCCTCGGACAGGACGGATAAAATAGACGACGATCTAGCTGTGTTCATGGACTAATATTTGGAACTATAAACATAAGAACACTGACGGGGAAGGTGGAGGAGATAGTGAATATGATGGAAAGAAGGAAGTTGGTTGTATTGGGATTGGCAGAAACAAAGTGGAAAGGGGAAGGAAGGAGAGAACTGAGAAAAGGCTATAGACTGTACTGGAGTGGGAATGAAGAGGGAAAGAGGAATTGAGTGGAAGTAGTAGTACGAGATGGTTTAAAAGAAGAAGTGAAGAGAATAAGTGATAGGATGATGAAAGTGAAAGTAGCACTGAGGGGAGGGACCGTAGAAATAGTGCAAGTGTATGCTCCACAAGTAGGCTGCGCCTCTGAAGAGAAGGATGAGTTTGAAGAGGAATTGCAGAAGCAGCTGGGAGGAAGGAATATGATTGTTATGGGGGATCTGAATGCCCATGTAGGAAGAGAAAGACAAGGGTATGAGAGTGTGCTTGAACCAGAGGGTTGGGCGGGAAGAAATGAGGAAGGAAAGAGACTGTTGGACTTCTGTCAAAGGAACAGCCTGCTAGTTGGGAACTCCTAGTTCAAGAAAAAAGAGAGCCACACAATCACATGGTACAGTGATGACTTGACCAGGAAGTTGGTGGTCGACTATATACTGTATGAGAAAGAACTAAATAAGAACATCACGGACATCAAGGTTATACCATCGGAGAACTTGGATAGCGACCATCGATTGCTGGTAATGAACCTGAGAGGGACTAAGGAGAAGAAAGGGACTGAGAACCAGGAAAGACGTATTAGGATATGGAAACTGAAAGAAGGAGATAGAAGGGTCGAATACCTCAAAATGGTAAAGGAAGGAATTCCAACAGATGAAGAAAGAGGGGTGGAAGAGGAATGGGCTAGATTTAAGAAGACACTAGTAGGTGCACCAGAAGCAGTATGTGGGAGGACAAGTAGTAAGAAGAGGTGGAAGGAATCACCATGGTGGAATGAGAAGACAAAAGATACAGTAAGGGAAAAGAATAGAGCCTTTAGGAGGTGTTACCAAAATAGGACGGTCGAGGCAAGGGAAGAGTACCAGGGAAGAAAGGAGGAGGCAAAGAGAGTAGTGGCTGAGGAGAGAAGAAAGTGGATGGAAGAGTGGACAAAGATGTTGAAGGAGGATTGTGAAGGTACAAAAAAGGTCCTGTACGGGATGGTCAAAAATAAGAGGCGGAAGGATCCTACGGATTATGTTAGAATGGTGAACAAAAGGGGACAAGAGATAGAAAATAGGGAAGAACTGAAGAAAATGTGGAAAAAATATTTTGAAGAACTTCTGAACCCAAATGGAAACCATGGCGAGGAGGAAGAAATAGGGGAAGAAGAAGATGGACTGCAAACAGAAAAGGACTTAACATGGAAATAAGTGGAAGATGCAGTGAGGAAGATGAAAGGAGGGAAGGCACCGGGTTTGGATGAGTTGAGTGTGGAGATGGTGAGAGCAGCAGGAGAGGTGGGGATACAGTGGTTGTACCGAGTGATGAAGGCAGCATGGAAGGAAAGGAAGACCCCAGAGGACTGGAAAAAGGGAATAATTGTCCCGATCTTCAAGAAAGGTAGCAGAACAGAATGCAGAAACTATCGGGGAATAACACTGATGAGTCACTGTGCAAAGATGTTTGAGAAAGTTTTGCAAAGGAGAATTAGGACAAGGATGGAAGGAGGGATGAGGGAAGAACAACATGGCTTCAGAGCAGGAAGGTCCACAGTGGATTTGATTTTTGCTGTAATGCAGTTACAAGAACAGCACTATGAGTATGGAACAGATCTAATGATGGCCTTCCTGGACATTGAGAAAGCATATGACAGTGTATGCAGAAACAAAGTATGGAAGTCCCTGGAGGATAGAGGAGTACAAAAATGGACTATAAGGAGGATAAAAGAGATGTACAAGGGAAGCGTGAGCTGTGTGAAAGTGGGAGGAGAGATCGGACTGGTTGGAACAGAGAAACTGCCTGAAACAAGGAAGTGCACTGTCGCCTTTATTTTCATTGTGGTGATGGATGACACAATGACCCGAGTGGTAGAAGTAATTGGGGAAGGAAAGATGAAAGCAATGGTGTTTGCAGATGATTTGGGGAAACAAGGAGGAGGAGGTACAGGAACTGTTGGACGTGTGGGAAGGAATAATACAAGGATATGGGATGAAATTTAGCATAAATAAGAGTGAGATGGTGATCACAACAAGGAAGAAGGAAAGAACTACAACGGGAATAACAATTGGTGGGGAACAGCTGAAGAAAGTGGAAAGTTTCAAGTATCTGGGAAGCCTGATACAAGATAATGGAAGAAACGATAGAGAATTAAATGAGCGGGGGAGGCAGGCAGAAGCATTTCGGAGGAGTGTGAGAAGCATGTTATGGAGCAAGGATGTCCCTCAGAACAGCAAAAAGATCATATATCGGACGTACTATGTCCCTATCCTGACGTATGCCTCGGAGACCTGGGTTATGAAAGGAAGGGAGAAGAGCAAAATACAGGCCAGTGAGATGAGGTTCTTGAGAAGCAGTATTGGAGCTACAAAGATGGACAGAATAAGAAATGAGAGGACCAGAGAATTAATGAAGGAGGAACCATTACAGGATGGTATAGAGAAATCTAGACTTAGATGGTATGGACATGTAAAACGAATGTATGAGAAGAGGATACCCAGGAGGATACACGAGACGAAGTGGGAAGGAAAGAGACCGAGAGACATGTGGCTGAAGGGGGTGGAAGAAAGCGTGAAGAAGAGAGGAGAAGACTGGACAAGGGAGGAGGCTGAGAGATGGTGGGATGACAGAAGACGTTGGAGAGGCTTGTGTTCCAAACAGACCCGGCCAGTGGCTGGAAACTGTGCAAGATGATGATGATGACATAGTCGATGAACATGGAACTCGCTGCATCAATGATCCACATAGTGTGTAGTCATGTTATATGCTGTATTAAATGCTCATGTTCAGCCAAACATGGGTATTCCTGGCATGGCATGAAGACTATCAGAGCAATCTGACTCAAAATAGCACTTAAATGTGTATATTAGGGCTGTTGAAATTCGAAGATTCTATACTGCAACAGACATGCCTTTAAACTTTCAATAGGAGTTAAAAATTAATGTTGCATATTTTAAGCTTTGGATGTCCTTTCTGCCTGCTAATCAGTTTTAGTGTGACTTTCTGAGTCAGGATGTGAAGGTTTGAGTTTCTTTTTCTTCTTGTTTTTACTCTGTATTTGGATGGGGTTTGTTTGGAGATGAAGATGGAAGGGGATTTTTGATTAAGCTCAGGAGCTCTTGGTAGCTCAGTCAGTGAAGGTTGGAAGAGTAAAAGATAGGAGTCATATTTTCTGGTTTTGAGTGAGTATTGGAGGTTAAGATAGAAGAGAGATGTTTGATTAGCTGTAAGGCTTCTTTTATTTTTTCTTTTTTGACTGGGATATAGTTCCCCCAAAAGGGGACGGAGAATTTTGTATAAAATTGGGTGCTCTTGATGGCTCAGTCAGCAGCAGTCGGAGCAATGGCGTAGCCAGGGGGGTTACTGGGGGTTAGAACCACCCCCACTGGAAAATCGGCCGGTTGTGATTTACGTCTGTTTCACCACCGCGCCGGCTACTTGGTGATGTACTGTTGTTGAATTTCGACCCGGATTCCCATTTGCGGCTACACACGTCCTCATGACAATGTAATTAAAGTCTACCTACAGATCGCGATGCTTGGCTCATATTTATCATATTAATTGATAATCATATTTTTCTACCGTGCGACAATAATGCTTTCACGCCGCCAGCAAGCATGTGCCGACTGCGCTATGTTGGCGTACAGTGTTGCTGGTGTTACTGTATGTGAGCCTTTATGTAACTGTTATATCTTTAATTTAACATGTGTTTTACAAGAGGAGATATGCAGTTCAATAAACAGATCTAATATTAGAAGCCATATTTCAATGTTGCTAAGTAACCTAAATGATCGCTTTTCAGTCTGTCAACACGAGTGTACGGTACCCAATTAGATTGGACGGGGAGTGACAATTTATCTCCTAGGGCCTGAAATAAAAGTATATGAATTTTGTATACACTTAATAAAACACTTCTCACATAAATGGGAGGGGGGTTGTAGGAGAAGCGTTTTATTAAGTGTGTGAACAATATTATGAATTACACAATTACACAGGGTAATTAATTGTTACTGCTCGCCCAATCTAATTGGGTGTATTCATGTTGACTGACTGAAAAGTCATTCTAAATGTAGACTGTTCAAATAACAAGACGACACCCGAGTTTCCAATGGACCCTTAAAGGTAAGATTTGAGCTATGGACTTTACGCACCCTTAAATGCCAGTTACCTGCGCCAGGATTAGATCCTTTAACCTTGGCCACAGCAGGCGAGAACGTTACTGCGAGCCACACAGCCAGTCAGTTATAAATCAGAAGCATGTCTTGGTACGATATCTATGCATGGCTTCGGTAGCGTAGTCGGTAGCATGCTGAACTGCTATGCCCAAGATCGCGGGTTCAAACCCAGTCGAAGTCGTCGGGCCCATGTCATAGATTTATGGCATGTAAAGAAACCTTCAACTACAATTGATAGTGTGTAGCCAAAATGTGTAGGCCATTGGGTTAGAAACGCTCTATCAAGTTCCAACGTTCGCCGCTGGGTATCAGTGACAGTGGCGACTGGTCGCTCAAGTTGGAACTACTTGAAAATGAAATTGGGTAACCTAGGGGGGTTCATTTGAAATGCCCTGCTATGGCCATTGGCTGCAATTCAAATATAAATATCTATGTATTTTGAAAATTAAGACATAAGTAAAGTCATTTCAAACACGTGCAGATATTTTAGTTTCCAGTGAATAAAGATGAAGACTATTTTGTACAATAATATTAACTTAATGTCGAATCATTTTGAAGCAAGCCAATTTATGTCGTCAGGATAATGCTCACAAACTTAGACGTGGTGCACTGTTTGTTAATTTTCTTATGAAATGCCTGGTCTCCCACATGGCTGCTGTGAAGGTACGCTACAAAATTGCCATTGCTAAAATTATTTGTAAAATTGGCATTGTATTGTTTTGTCAAATTCAGGAATGAAAGGTTTCAAACCCACAGAAAAAATACGAACTACCTACAATGAGCCATTTGACACATCTTTTTATACTTTTCGTTTCACAAATCATACTGGTATTTATACTAATCTCTCTCTCTATATATAAAAATGAAAGTTTGTCTGTTTTATCTGATTTTCCACGGAAATTGGCGTTATTTGCACGTTTCAAACTGTTTTATGACGGATGCGCGCAAAAACAAAATTTTTGTCTGTCTGGACAACTTTGTGTCCTTATAACTCGAGAACGGCTGGGTCAATCAACGTAGAATTTGATACAGATATCCATCAGAGGCATGACACTAATCATTGATGTAACTCTTCTCCATACCTCCCATAGGAGGGGGACTTCCGCCTTAAAATACATGCTGAAATTGGCATAGAAGGTGAGACAAAGCTTATTTTCAGCCCCTCAATGTGAGAAACAAAACTCAGGGTCCCTTTACATTACTGTGAAGTTTGCAAACGGCTATAAGGTTATCATAGAACCAAATTAAGCTATAAAATTCATCAATACATATAATGCACTTAAGGGGGTCACACTAGAATTTTTTCACGTGACTTTCACGTGCAGATGTGGTACGGAAGGTATTTTATATCCCTATTCCTATATTGTATTATATTACTGTTATTACAATTATTATTATGGCATACGAGGATACAAAGCTCTTTTTAGCCCCTCAGTGTCAGAAACAAAACTCCAGGGTTCCCGAAAAATATATTTTAAGGCTCTAAAACCAACAGTTTCTGAGATATACCCAGAAAACTAATTTAATTTAATAAACTAATTAAGGAATGCAAGCCGGTAACCATGTCAGCAAATAGGACAAGATTGTGTATTCTAGGGATTAGTGAAGTTCAGATAAAGGCAGATAGAGAGGAGGAAGGAGGAGATTACAAGGAATATGTGTCAGGTGCGAAACGAGGCAAAGTGAGGATTCTAGGGATTAGTGAAGTTCAGATAAAGGAAGATAGAGAGGAGGAAGGAGGAGATTGCAAGGAATACATGTCAGGTGCGAAACGAGGCAGGGCAAAGTGAGGAGTCAAGAGAACATTAAAGCGTAACATAGTTTCTGAGAGGTACATAAATGAACAATTTATGTGGATAGATTTGGAAATGTCAGGAAATCAGGCCAGGCTTGTTTCAGTGTACACACCATGTGAAGGGGTGGATTCGGACGAAGTAGACAGATTTGATGAGGCACTGAGTAATGTGGTAGTGAGAGTTAACAATAAGGATAGTTTAGTACTGATAGGGGATTCCAATGCTATGATAGGAAATAGAACTGAGGGATATGGGAAGTTAATAGGCAAGTGGGACGAGGATAGGGAAACGAACATCAATGGGAAATGTTTATTAGACTTCTGTTCTAGTATGGAGTTATCTGTAGCAAACTCATTCTCGAAGCATAAGGAGATTTACAAATACACATAGGAGGGTAGAGAAACCAGATCAAAAATATACTATATCATTATTGACCGAGTTTAGTAATTTGATAAGGAATTGAAGGGTATTCAGGAGGTTTCTTCGATGAAACAGACCACAAACTGATCTGCTGTGAATTAAGCATTGTTTTACCTAAAATGCAGAAAGTTAGTGCTGCTTGCATACGGATTCAAGTTGAAAATCTCCAGTATAGGGAACTTGGGCAGAAATATATGGATATGATTGATGAGAAATTCCAAAGAGCAGACAGTAAAGAATTGCAGGACATTGAAATGGAATGGTCAGGATAGAGGGATGCAGTACAAGATGTAGCAAAGGCATGTCTTGGGACAACAGTGTGTCAAGACATGAAAACGTGCACATCCCGGAGGAATTACATAGTAAAGTCTGCTTGTAAAAGTAAAAAGAAGGCTTACAATAAATGGCTCCAAAAAAGGAATCCAGGAAAGGAACAAAACCAAACAAATAATAGTAGAGTTCAAAAGGATATCTTGGGAGGAATTTGGAGATAAATTAGAAAAGTTAGGTCAAGCGGCAGGAAAAGTTTTCAGGAGTGTTATAAAGAATCTTAGAAATGCAAGAAAATAGAATGCCAGGTAGGAAGAACTTGATTGGAGCAGGTGGAACATTGTAAGTACTTGAGCTGTGTGTTCTCTCAGGATGGTAGTACGGTAAAGGAAATAGAGTTGACGTGTGGAAAAGCCTATGCAATGAGTCCTCAGTGCAATCTACAGTATTCTGTAAGAAAGAAGTTAGTGTAGCGACGAAACTCTCCCTACATCGCTCAGTATTTAGACCAACCTTGATGTATGGAACTGACAGCTGGGTAGATCTGATATACAACCTTTGTCCGAAAAGTTTGGCGAGTGACATCATACTGCTCATGGTAGTAAAAGTGCGCCACTTTTGAATCCCGAGTTGGCGCTGTGCGTGCGCATCTTGTGTGTAAACAGTTCATTGTAGAGTGAGTGCGCAGTGCGTGCAGTCGAAACGAAACGATGGATCAGCGAATGAACATGCTCTTCTGTTTCAAACTTGGGAATTTATGCAACCTGCCATGCACATCTGTTCGATGGGCGGCAGTGAGAAGGCTGAATGTTCCATGGAATGGAATGGTCCTGAAAACCATCGTCACGGGCAACGAGACCTGGTGCCTGAGGTACGACCAGGAAGGCAAGCGTCAAAGAATGGAGTGGCGGGGTCCAGGGTCGCCGAAAAGCGCACTGAGAGATTCCACATCAAGACAATGTTGGTGGTGTTCTTCGACTCTGAGGGTCTCTTCCATAAAGAATTCCTTCCTGAGGGCACCGCGTTAAATGCCACAACGTACGCGGAAATATTGAAATTATTAAAAGTGTTGAATAGGCCGAAAATTGAAAAAGTATAATTTTTCATATATTAACTGTCAACACGGAACCTAAAATGAATATTATTTCTAATAAATATTGAAATGTCTGCTGCGACGGAACAAGTGGGTATGCCCCGGGTAAGCCCCCAGTACGCCAACCAAGGCGACTGGACCCCTCTCCATGACAATGCCCGACCGCACACTGCCTTTCTGGTGTGGCAGTTCCTGGCCATCGGGGAGTTGTGTCACTGAATCACCCACCTACTCCCCAGACTTGTCTCCTCCAAACTTTTTCTAGTTCCCCAAATTATCAGCTCTGAAGGGCAAGAGGTTTTTGGACATCCAACGTAGTTAGTTATCGTTGATTTAAGGGACGGAACTACGAGGTCATCTGCCCTTCAACATCCAACATAATGTAACGACCCAACTGAAGGCTATCCCTAAAGAAGACTATGCCAGATCTTGAACAGCCATTCTCAGAAGTTCATAACTATCCACGGGGATTACTTCGAAGGACAGTAATTGCTGTTAATCTCCCGACTATTAGTCAGAGAATCCACAAACAGGCAGTAAAACTATATCGAACAGCCACACTTAGTACAAACCCACTCATGAACAGATTGGGTGATTAGCAAGCCAGAGGGAGCCGTCAAAATCGCCCCCACATTATTATTGAATAACTTCCTTCTTGGCAACACACTTGCTACTATAGCACATCTTTTCTTCTCTTGAGAACTTTCATTTTAGCCTACTTTCGATTTTTGCAAAAAATGAAAGTAGACATGAGATCTACACAGGGCCAAAAATTGTGTGTCTGTCTGTGTGTGAGTGTGTGTACTCTGAATGTCTGGCCCCCCTATCAATTCGAACATGGTAAAACCGAATTGAATGAAATTTGGTACAGAGGTAGCACTAGCAAAGGGCACCTCAGTGTCATGTTTTATACCGCCGCCATCTTGACGGAAACGTAATGGCAGCACCCAAATGTTCAAAGCTTAAATCAAATTACGACTAACCTAATCATCTGATCTCTACTAAATTTTGCAACAACATACCTTTATGTGGCAAGCATCTTTTGACCAAACTACAACGTCATCAGCCCAATAGTTTGAAGATAGCGGCCATGTATGTATGCAAATCGATTCCCCCTATCAATTCAAACACTGTGAAACCGAATTGAACGTCATTTGGTACAGAGAAAAAGGCAATTCAGTGTCATGTTTTATATAGTCGCCAGCTTGACGGAAACATAATGGCGGCCACCCAAATGTTAAAAGCTTAAATCAAATTACGACCAACCTAATCATCTGATCTCTACCAAATTTTGCAACAACATATTTTTATGTGGGAAACATATTTTGACCAAACTACAAGATCATCAGTCCAATAGTTTGCAGATGGCGGCCATGTATTTGTGCAAATCGATTCCCCCTATCTATTCAAACACGCTAAAACTGAATTGGACGTTGTATTTCAACAAGCTACTACAACCAACATTCAATTATACTCGTTGAAAAGGACAAAGCGTTATAGCCTACTTTCTTCTAAATGCATGGGTATTGTTATATGTCCTTTACTGAACATCTTGTTCGATCTCACTTCTAATCTTTGATTTCTCTTCAGAATTTCTAATCTTTACTAGCCTTTCTATATTCTGTATTTCTTGCACCTAGGTCACATTCTGACCAATTGGATTTCATGGTAATCATCCAATCCACCTCATACTATTGCAGTTGGTAGAATCCCCCTTTGATACAGCACTTAAGGCCCTCGGGTCGATAGGCTAAAATTATCCGCATCGAAGCCGGCTTCGACTGCATGGGTCAGGTCAGGTTCAAGTAAGCCAACAATCCATTCGTAATATAGACCCATTCACCGAACTTTTCGGACAGAGGTTGTATAAGCTAGGGGTAACTGATATGAGGGTAGCATGAATGATTTCTGGGACAAATAGATGGGAGCAATGGCAGGACAGTACTGGTAAAGAAGAGATAAACGTTAAGTTAGAAATAAACACGCTGTTCCTATGAGCAGACTTAGATGGTGGGGCCATGTGAAGAGAATCATAGACCTGGGAGGTGAAGGCTATATTCAGTGTTGTACGATTTCAAAGTGAGAGGTGTAGAAGCAGAGGAGGCCACAGTGCTAACTGCAAATAGGGGATCATGGAGGTGACTTGTTCGCAATTAGAGGCTTGCAGACTAGACTGGATGCTGAAAGGCATAACAGTCTCAAATGAAAATGTAGGTATATTTCACTCTAAATTTAATTCCACTCTGAGTGCTGTCATTCCACATTTGATTTCACTCTAAGTTTCATGATTTATTTAATTCCAGATTTAATGTAAATCCAAATTTCATTCCTTTTAATTCACAAAATGGTTTGGTTGATTCAATTCCACTCTGAGTTTATTCAATAAACTATTTACATCTTTAACACCATTCTGGGCTTTGTGTTTAATTTCGTTCCTTATAATGCTGTTCAATCATCATACATTTCCAGAAATGTGTTGAAAGTGTTCCTCCCATGTTTCCATCACAAATTTTGTGTCCTTGGTTTTTAACGCTTTGAAGTGATTGACTGTTGCTTTTTCTACAAGTCGTCTGTCCATAATTAACTATTTTCTTTTCGCAAGCTTAATAGCAGTGTCTTATGATGCTGAATGCCTGCAAGTCATCCTTTGAGTTGGAGGCACTTGGCTGTATGAAGGTATTCCAGGACCTGTCTCATTTTCCGTTAACACTTTGAGTCGAACCAGTGTTGCGATTGAAGTTTCTTTGGGGCTGTTACCACCTGTGTCTCCTTTAGGATATGTTCCAGTTTAAGAGCTGCTGTTTCTATGTACCCTTGGGTGATTTGCTCGGTGACGATTCCCAACTTTGCAGCTGCCTCCTTGATTTTATCAATGTTGAGAGAAGGCTTTACTATTACATTCTCGTGGTTTCTTCATAGTGATGAGTTTACTTTAATTGCAATCTTGGTGACTGTTGGAAGGGGCTTCCTTAGGGAGGATACTTCCAAGTTGAAGAGTATCTCAATTCCCAGGGTTGGCACGAGTGTTGATGAAGATTAGACTATTTCCGCTGTGGCATATGTAAGTCATCAATTGCCTATCGTTCTGTAGGGTGAATCCACCCTGTTCTAGGAAGTCTATAACTAACTTGCTCTTGAAGTCCGCTATGTCTATACGACAGTTAAAGTTGCCTGCTAGGCTAACAGCCTTTTGTTGTAGATAGTCGACATTGCATCTGAAAGACTTTTGATGATTTCCTGAGCAGTGCTTTCTGGTTGGAAATATGCGCTAATCATGATGAGGTCCTCTCTCTCTCTCTCTACTACGAGCAAATTTCTGCCAGTGTAGATTATTTGGTGGAGGAACAGCCAGACAGGATGTATCACCGCTTGGCCATCCAAGATTAAATTCATATTCTTTTGTTCTTAGGCTGGTTCCTATAGACTGGCTGATCTCATGCAAAGAAAACAAATTGGTTTTACTAAAACTCCTTTTGGGAAGCCTCCGTGGCTTAGGCGGCAGCACGCCGGCCTCTCACCGCTGGGTCCGTGGTTCAAATCCTGGTCACTCCATGTGAGATCTGTGCTGGACAAAACGGAGGCAGACAGGTTTTTCTCCGGGTACTCCGGTTTTCCCTGTCAAAATTTCATTCCAGCAACACTCTCCACTATCATTTCATTCCATCTGTCATTCATTTAATCATTGCCCCAAAGGAGTGCGTCAGGCCTCGGCAGCCGGCACAGTTCTTATCCTCGCCGCTAGATGGGGGCTTCATTCATTCCATTCCTGACCCGGTCGGAGACTGGAAACAGGCTGTGGATTTTCATTTCAAAACTCCTTTTGGCTAAAATTCGTGAATTTCAACGACTGGTAAATGTTGCATTGAGAATCCTACTTTAAAGGCCTTACTAGTTCCCAGGGTGTTTTGTTGCTCGCATTCTACTCACTGTTCTGGTATGTACCTTTCTCACTCAAAAAGAGACTCCTCACTTTGGTTGTCGTGTGGTGGGAAAGCTGCCTTGCATGTATAACTGTAAGTCACTTTAGTGACTTTGTTGTCTTTTTTGATAAAACCAACATAGTTTTCATTTCATTTTTTTTATCAACCCCCAGTTGGACTCGGCCTATCAAGATTTAGTCACGTGGTGATGCAGTTGGCAGTACATGGCTTCCACCACAGAGTGTGCTTCACAAACAGCTTCCACAAGCCAGTTGTGTGGGCAGATTATGTTATAGACAACATACACGATATCGCATCCTACAGAGCTCTGCCATGATGAAATCCATAACTGAGATAGCCACAACAGACAGTAAAAAGATGTAAACCTATTGTAATTATGCAAAATATTTTTCATTGTCATACTTTTAATTTAATACCTTTCCACATTATGATTTCATTCCACAATATTGTGTATTGAAACTACTCAATTTCATTTCCTTTTTAGTTTCATTTCATTCCAGTGCTCAATCCTTGGTTTAATTGTTTTAAATAATACTGGTCCTAAGTATAACTGTCACAATGTGGAAATTCCATTCTAAGATGACTATATTTTTGCCTTACAACAGGTTTGATGTTCAATCTTTTCAACTTCTAGCTATGCTTACATATTTGCACTATCAATTCTTGTTTTAATACAGGGTCTTTATATTTGCTTGGCTAGGACATTCTTGCTCACACGCTCCGCTAGTAACGGCTCAGTTGCCGTCTGCACGCGCTTGTTCATCAGAGTACGGTGCTTAAAATCAATATCATGCATTTTTACTCACTATGTTTACAGTAGATACTGAAAATGTTCCCCATCCGCTGCCAAACATAATCGGCATCTTCATATTAAGTTTCTGGTTAATCCGGTTTATTTAGCTTCAGTAAGGAAATAAAGACCTTAACGTCTATTTTTATTGTTTGCTGAACCTGTACGTTTGAATCTCCAATTAGCCAGTTGTTTTATTGTCCGATTTATAAGTATGGGTCTCCCTGGAAATTTAACTCAAAACTTTTTCTTTGTTCTAGCGCACAATTTCCTGCACTCTATGTACGTATTGTGCAGATACACAGGTTCACATAACGAATATTTCACTTAAGGCATTACAGCACTATACACAATCACAATAAAATTACTGGCTAAGAGATACAAACGTACAGGTTCAGTAAACGATAAAAATAGACGCAAAGGTCGTTATTTCCTTAGTGAAGCTAAATTAACCGGAATAACCGGAAACTTCATAAGTAGATGTCCATTATGTTTGGCAGCAGATGGGGAACATTTTCAGCATCTACTGTAAGCATGGTGAGTATAAATGCATTATACTGATTGTAAGCACCAACTGAGGCTTCACTGGCGGAGCAAGAAAGTCCAAGCCAAGAAAATATAAAGACCCTGTATTTATTATAATTATGTAAGATGTTTTGACAGTAACACCCACAGAAAAGGGCAAAATGTCAGGTTTTATAAGTAACTGTACCAGTACATGACAGTCATTATATTCTAGAAGTAAATAAGAACATAAGTTTAAGCCAAAGTTTGGTGCCATATCCAAGGGGATTAATTTTGGCAACCTTGATTAATGACTCCAGCTAGGTCAAGGGAGAAGCTTGAGTAAGTTGGCTAGCCCCTATCTGTTCCCTACAGCCAAAAGCATGCAGGCCTCCTCCCAAATACTTTCCACTCCTAATGTTTCTTAACAGCTAAGCAGGAGAAGAAGTATGGACGGGATGTGATAATGATAGTGCACAAGGAATTTCACCTATGAATTGTAAACATCATACATTACATTACTTTGGCACTTTAATTACAAAATGATTTTTACTAATTTACCAACAGAATAAAGCAGTACCATATTATAAAACATATACAATTCGACAAATACAGAAAATTTGCTGGACCCTGAATGAGGTCACTGCCATAAGGCAGAAACTTAAAATAATGGCAGTTTCACCAACTACATACATTGCACTAGCATAGTAAATAACAGCAAAAAGTTTTAGCAATGGTAACATAACTTCACTGAATACAATGACTCAACTATTCCTTCCACTAAATATTATATCAGAAATAAGTTACATTGATAAATAACATTTTAAAAGCTTTTAAAAAGACTCATTGAATATCTTGAAGAGGAATGTAAACTGATTAAGTATAAAATTTGCACTTTGGGAAGCTTAACATTAAAGCTACAGTTTAAATGGAAGAAAGATTTCCTTAATAAAGAAGATCAATTATAAAGAAAAATATACCCACAGTAAAATCTAAACGCTTTGGCATTATCACAACATACATTCATATTCTAAATTGGATCCAAATATAATTCTCTAGGATAAACAATCTGAACAACATTATCACAAATTTTAGTATATGGACACAATTACTACAACCACACCTTAAATTCAATATACAGTATATTATATTAATCTTAAACGTTATATTGCCTTTGTTACCACAATGAACAACAATTTAAATCCAATTGCATTCACTGGATTATTGCTAGAAGATATTTAAACAGTATTAGTACTACTACTACAAGAAAAACACACAAATGAGTTCTTCTTACAAAAGTTTTCACAAAATTTGTTAACAATGACATGAATTTTACAAACTACACCCAAATATTAAAAAACCAAAACTACTGACTGAAATGAACATTCAAATGTTGGAAATTGGTCTGCATTCAACAAATATAAACTTACATATTCGTCTATCAGTCCATAAAATAATTCTTTGAACACATCTGTCTTGTGGTCCCAGCAAAGTAAGTTATCTACACCTGAGGGGTAAAGGTCAGGTTCTCATCATGCCACGATTATATGTGAACTTGAAATGGCAAGCTATTATTTGCTGAAGTTTCCTTTCACTTCTAAACATAGATTTTTAGCCCAAGCAACAACAACAACAACAACAACAACAACAACAACAACACAAACAGGCGCAGATTCAAGGGGAGGGTCACGGGAGTCATGAACCCCCCCAAAACGGAGACCAAAATTTTTTGCAAACTCAAAAAACGAAAACACAATAACCAGACAAATAAAACTTAGCGGATTTTAACTGAAAAACACGTTTGTTTTTCATTTTATTCAATACTGAAAATATCTTGATTGCAATTACTGTATTATGTTCTGTTAAAACTGTACATATTTACAACTTCATACCTGTTATATAAAAACGATTATTTATATAACAAAATCAACGTCTATTTTGTTTAGTAAATCTTGTGATTACCAAATCGATGTTTATAGTGATGGCACGACGAATGTGTAGCAATGCAAGTCCGGTGAGCCTGTCTTCTGCCATGGTTGCTCTTAGCCAAGTTTTGAGGCGACGGAGAGTTGAAAAACTTCTTTCTGCATTGGCTACACTCACAGGAAGTGTGATGAGGTTACATAACAGTTTATTGATGGATGAATAAATATCCTCGTCACACTCATCACAAATGACAACAAGGGGATAATGTCGCCGTTTTCAACAATGCGCTCCCATTTTGCGACCCACAATTCATACTCGGCAACAACTGTTGAAATGGGAGAATCCAAAAGCTTCTGGCCCGCTAATTGTTGTGCCGAGTATATATTGGTTTATTAAAAAAAAAAACATTTTTTGTTAGTCATATTTTGTATATACACGGATAGGAATTCGGGGCTTTTTTCGCACCAAAATATTTTGTCGACGTCCAAACTGCAAGCTTGGTTGGCAATTTAAGCTGTGACTTTCTCCCTTTGTCAGTATCAACTCGATTTGCCGAAACTGTAACGTACCTTGATACTTTTCTTGAAGCTCGATGTAAAAGTCGCAAAACACGCCATTGCAATTTGTACGAATATTTTTGGTGCGCTAAACGCATCAAATTTCTATCCATGTAGCTTGCAAAAAAATTGGTCTGGTTTTGTACGTTTGGTTATTTTGTGATTGCGTTTTTAGTGATACCATTTTTCTTAACAATTTCTAATCTCTGACCCCCTCCAAAGGCAAACTCTAGATCCGCGCCTGAATACAAACAGGGGTACTTGTAAAACAAATAAAGAAATACTATTAATAGTAACAACCAAAAGTACTTGATATATGCAGAAGACTAGAGAAACCTTGGCTAAAGCCCAATGAACCACTGCCACTCTGGCCTAGGGTTGGCAGATTGCGAGGTGACACATAGTCGGTGCAACGTGTCCCCTCGGCTATTAATCTTGGCTTTCTTGACTGAGGTCACTGCCTCTTAGATCACACAGCAACTTAATTGTCTTCACGAAGCCAAGTGCACCCTGTTCCAGTCCTCATATCAGTTCTAAAATCCCGCATGGAACTGGGAATTGAACCCGGGACCCCTAGATAAGAGGCAAGCATGCTATTGCTACATCACAAGACAGAACTGCATAATGACAAATGGTTTCTACTTCCAATTAATACTTTGCTGTAATGGGAAATGAATGCAAAACAAAGTTTAGTATAGGGCTGGATAATAATATAATTAATATTTTAGATCTGAATATTAGTAATTGAAATGGGACACATGCTTTTAAAATCTTCTGAAAGTCCACGTTTACTGATACCATTAATCACACCTCCTCACAACATCCTGTTGTCTATAAACAAGTTGCATTGCAAGTATACCTCTTTCCAGGATTGATCTGAATTAATAACCATCACACAAATTGCTTTTAAACAACTGGCCTCATCTACAAGTTGTTAATGAGAAAACAAAACGGAGTTGTTGACAAGTTTATATTCCTTTCAAATGGAGGAAAATGGATAACAAAGTGAAATGGTGAATAATAATTTGTTTAGGAAAACCAAGTTGTAAATCAGCATATGTAGGACAAACAGGATATAGTTTTAAGAAATAGGTTGAAGACCATAGATTAGCTGGTAACTGGAACATCTAGACCCAAGGTTTGGTGAACATGTCGACACAAATCTATGACTTCCACAGTCAAGTGTCACAGACTAGATCTGGAGATCAACTGGATTGTCTGCAATGATCCTTCAACTATTAAAACGGACGCCAAAACTTCCTATACCATATATTATTTCACCAAGGATGGCAGACGGTTCGGAACACATATTAAGGAAACTATGTAATGAAATGACAAACATTCATTAGAAGCGTTAGGACAGAGCATTCTGCAAAACAGTTTCTTCGTCGTTAGAATCAATATAGTCCATATTTCGGCTAGAAAGTATTAGATTCTAGTAAAGTAGCAGTCCTGTCAATAATGGAGAAACAAGTTAAAGATCTATATTTAAATAAAAATTTAAATCGTGGTACAGGTAAATAATAATAATAATAATAATAATAATAATAATAATGTTATTGGTTTTACGGCCCTTTTAACTACTCTGGCTTTTAGAGACGCTGGGGTGCTGGAATTTTGCCCGAAAGGGGATCTTTAACGTGCTAGTAAATCTAATGACACGGCTCCCTCGCATTTGCGCACCCTCAAATGCCACCTGACGGTGCCAGGATTCGAACCTGCAACCTTGAGCTCAGCAAGCAAGAACGGTACCTCTGAGCCACACCGCCAGACAGGTGCAGGTACAGTTGCAGATGTGGCAAAGAAGAAGATTGACACTATTCTTTCCAAGAACCCTGGATATGAAGCAATGGGAATGGTTGCTGCAATTTTGTGTGGAGATTTAAGTGTAATGTAAAATTAACGTTGGATTTAACCCCAGCAGGCATTGTGAAGTTCAAACATGCCCCATCCCCTCTTTTGATGTTCACAGATTCAGTCAATATAAACCTGTCCTTAGAGACAATAGGAAAAGATTCACTCTCCAGCACTTAAAAGAACATTTTGTAATCCATTATTTTTGGTGACAGAGAATAAAAGATTGAGTCTTCTTCAAAATCATATTGATATTAAAATGAGAAGTGCAACGTTAAGTTTCAAGTAGATCTACTTTGTTTAGCTTCTTTGATTTTAGATATTAAAATAGAAATAATATTAATTTGCAATATTAAGTCCACATATAACTCCATATTTCAATAAATATAACTAAATATATATATGTGCATATTTCAATAATTATTAGTACATATAATGAATAATGTGTAAAACCATTTTAACTCAAACCAAGTTATGAGGGAATGTTTTTATAAGTTATGTGTTATAATGTTACGAGTCTTACATACCATACCTTTTTTACTGCAGCTTTAGAGGGAGAAACAACATTCTATGAAGAATGTTTCATGTACTTTCTTTAAAATCTATGATGCTATTTCAATCTTTGAAGCTGTGTTAGTCAGTAAGGTGTCTTATTTAGCTTTAAATGTATCAGAAGCCACCACGGTAGTTGTGTGGGTTATTTGAGAGTCAACTTTTGTGAAACACTTAAGGAATGAAGCTCGTAATTTTACACGATTGTTAATCTTGTGATCATAAGCCAAAGGGCCCCCTTTTCATGTGGAATCTGAATCACTGGATGTGACAATTCACCTCGAATATCCCACACGCATTAACTGAGGGTCCAACCCAATCTGCCTAGGTGGGAGGCAAGCAGCTTGACCACAGCACCATCATAGCCACTGATAAACAATTAAATAGACATCCACTTCAGTTTTGGAATTTGGAGATGGTTGCCATTTTGAATTTATGCAGCTGATAGATGGGCTTAATCTTTCACATATTGAGGATCTTATTCAAAGTTACATTTATAGCAAGTTTTGTGAGAGAATTTCTGAGATATTGATCTTTGTATGGCAAACATCCTCTGATGGATATACGACCTTGGCAACCAACTTACACTAACCTCCAGTTAAGCCAATTAACGGTATCCTATATGATGCTGATTATTAATTAACTTTGTCTTCAGTATTGGTAATGGCTCATAGCTCTTTCATACACTTAGTCTGTGGCAGCCAGTACTTCTGCATTTATGATATACATAAGTAATGTCTTTTCTATGACAGAATCTTCATGCCAAATTAAGTGAGGATTCAATTAAATGATTCGGTTGGTAACTGTTTTGGATGTTAAAACACTTGGGAGGTTGCCATCTTGCTTTCATTAAATATGGTAAAAAGCAATAACATTTACCATGCTAGGAGAATGTATGATATTTACCATATTGATCAATATTATATAATTCTCAATAATACTACGCCAATCAATGCAAATTAAGAAACAACTATTCAAATGTTAAACATCTATTCAATTGTTCAATTGTTGTACATGTCTCGGCTTGACAATGAAGCCTTCTTCGGCTGAAAGTTCAATTAAGAATATCAATTAAGATATCGTTGTGTAAAATTTATAAATTACCGATTAAAAAGATTAAATAAAAAAAAATAAAAAAAAAATAAATATAGATTTGACAATATGTATTTGATGAGTAGCTTATTAAAATTAAGTTCTAAAAAACAAAAATCTAATGTTGCAATCATCAAAAGAGCTCAAAAAACACGTTCCCAATTTTTGTGGTAATTTTGAATGTCGGAGCGCTTCAGGTAAAAAATGAGGTTGTCTGAATCATAATGTGTTAAATATGTAGGTGCCAACGTTCTCAGGTACTGTCTATTAAGTTATATGTGATAGTCACATAGTAGCCTGTTGTAATTGGTTGGCACCTACGTATTTAAAGCATTAAGTTTCAGACAACCTCATTTCTTAACTGAGGCACTACGACATTCAAAATTACCACAAAACATTGACGTGTTTCTTTAGCATTTTTGATGACTACATTAGGTTTTTACATTTTAGAAATTCATTTTAATGAGTTACTCACAATTACAATTATAATTCAGGCTTAAGACAGTGTTACACAGCCACACGTGATGTTAAGTAATCTACATGTTTCTTGGGGTTTCCTGTAATTCACACTCTCTTATACTTAGGATTGAAGCATGTACTATCTACTGTATATCTATAAAAGTGGATTTCTGTTATTCTGTTGGTTTACTTAGAACTAGAGAATGACTAAAAATTTACATTTACAATATCCATTAATAAGATCAAAGTTGCACTCGAATGAGCATTCCATAACTGTCTATTAGTTTGCTTTTATAAGCTCATTTAATGACCATGTCCTGTGTTTGCACTTTTTGCCGCATATTTTGTGCATATTTACTTGATGACATTTTTAAAATTTACACCCATTTTATGGTGGAATCCGTGAATCGCGAGTCCCATGATTGTGTACCTTTGTGTTTGGTTACTGTTGGTCCATTGTCTATTTATCATGACGTCCGTTCTGAAGAAGTCTGTATCTATTTCTTTCCCCTTCTTTCTGTTACGTATTTGTAAGAGCCTGTATTAGGTAGCGATTCCTTGAGCCGTATGTCTTCCAGGCAGAAAGTCTCTTTTGCTAGGATATTATGCCATTCTATTTGGTGCATACTTGCTTGCTCCTATGGCCCCTTTGATCCTGCTTTCATGTTCGCTAGTTTTTCCAGGTCACTGGTTTTTGGTTTGTCTATATTTCAGATCTATATAACTGAGGGGGCTGGGGGCAGAGAGGAGCTAATTATCCATTTCAATCTCATTTACTTATGTGATATGGTAAATCACAGGTCTCTTTTGATTTGAAATTAGAGAAAGAAAAAAAACTTTTAAAATTTGTCTCTCTACCTCTTTGAGAGACATAACATTTCAATGATATTTCAGTGTATAATTTAGATAGGAATAATTTGTTTTTCTTAACCCATATATTTATATTATTAAAGATGCAAATGCACTGATCAGACCTTATACTAAAGTTGGCACACTATTCCCAAATCTAAACCCCAAAGAACCTGAACAATATGGATGACAGATAAAATGGGCTGGTAATCAAAGGAAACTACAACTAAAATACACTACCACCTTGGCAATGCAGGGTATAAAATTACTTGACTTCTTGCTTCTAATCATACTAACACACAAATCTGAAAGATGGTCTGTTTGTACATTTGTATTATGTGAAACATTTTGCATCCGTATTGACTTACAGTAGACTTTATAAAATAAGAATTGATTAATACAATTGTCTGTCTATCAATACTTAGATATTAGCTTAAGAATTTTACCATGATACAATAAAAACTAACTGTATGGAATGTATAAACGAAGTATTAGAGAAAATAGACTTCGAATGAAACCATTCATCTCTCCCGGACTATGTTTTTAATAAAGCATTTAAACAATAAGAATTTTCGACAACAAAAGGAAGAAGAAGAAGAAGAACGGTTGTCCTATGTCTATCAAACAAAATGCTAGACACAGTTCATAGGGCCCACTCAAATAATGTATATAGAAAAAATAATATAACAATTCTAATTTTAAAGAACTCTATTAACTTAAGGGTACTTTCTGAATGTTTTAGTACATACCGTAAATGTTTCCATGTTAAGAAATTTGTTCAATAGTTGTATAATAGCTTCTGCGAAGCATACTTTAAAGGTACAATAACATAAGCCATTTGGTATAAACCTGATAGAAAACAAAACACATAGAGATGTTTGAAATGAAGAAACTATATACAGAATATGCTTGTTTTCAAAAAACGTAGATGAAGAAGGAAATACACTTTCCGAAACACGTACTATTGAACAATTAAAAAAATATAAGTATTGATAGACAATTGTATTAATCAATATTCATAGGGTATACATTCCTCTGTTTACCTGTGCTTCTTTCATGCAAAAGTTACTTAACCAACCGAACTAAAATTTTGCATCGGAGGGCTAACACAGAGATTTGGTATAGTCGAACTGAACAAAATGTGCGGTCATTATCCTTAAAAGCTACATTGGGGATTGGTCATTCTGGGGGAGGGGGTAACAGCAATATATGCTTAATTGTGGACCACTATTACATGTGATAGAAATATGAAGTTCTGTGCGGGCTTGTGATGAAGGCCTAAGTTTAACTGCAGCTCAAAATTACAAAATTAACATTTTGCCATCTTCTCATCAGTAGAGAAGAACTGGTATTACAGCTAGTTTCATCATATGAATCAGAGCAGTCATTTATGAAATAACAGACACACGGATACAGTATGTAATAATGATTATTGTTTAAGGGTGTCTTGGCCATTCCAGATGAGAATAGTGCGAATAGAAGAAAGAAGAAACAAGTCATCCTTCAGTTTTCTCCCTCTTCTATAGTCCATAATCTTAATCACAAGCAAATTTTTTTGCATATTCCAGTAATTGGAATTATATTGTGTTGACTGACTGACAAACTATAATAGTAAGAGTTCATTATTGCACAAGTTGTTGATGCATTTATATGCTGATGTCACTCTTGGGTAATTGTAACTCAGTGTGCATCCTTAGATAAGTTTCTTAGTGAGCTAGAGTTTCCATGTAGATTACTGGATTGATTGACTGATAATTATATCTGCGATTTACTTGGTGATAAACAAGATAACGAAGTTGAGGGTGGAAGCAACGAGTTGGATGTAGACTTTGTTTATGAGCGAGACCATAAAAGTCATACCGAACAGGACAGTTGTGAGTCAGACAATGAAGGTATGTTTTCCAATGGATCTCCGCATGAAATTGATGAAGATGTAATCCCGTCAGTTATGAGATGTGAACTTTTTATGGGGAAGGATGGTGTGGTACAAAAGTGTCATACTTCAACGGTATTGTCCTAGAGTGGTTGCCAGGTACTAATGGAAAAGCTTGATCAACAAAGACTGTTATTGAGTGTCGGGGACTAATTGTAGACAACTGGATAATTGATCTCATAGTACCATATACAAACATGTATATTGAATTTGTGAAATCTAATTTTTGCAGAGGAGAGAGGTTCCATGATAACAAATAAATCAGTAAGTTATTGCTGTTTTAGGGGCAGAACTACGAGGTCATCTGCCCCTCTTAACACAAGAATTAAAGCTTTGTTTGGACTTTCATACCATAAGAATAATATTATCCATTTCAGGTCCGTATTGAATATGTTTACTAATAAAACTATCAATTCTCCGTCTTTTCAATACAATATTAATAGTCGATTTATACAATTGGGTACATGTTTATTGGTACTTTCATACCATGCCGGTCAGCACATCTCAATACAAGAAATAGTAGCAGTATTCACATTTTCATAGCAACAATGTTTAGGAAAAGATTTCTCTTTCTCCTAAGATGCACTTGATTTGATATCACACCTAAGTTCAATGATGTAGAACTGACATAGTGGCCCCCGAAAGAGAAGTTACTATTGTTTGCTACTATGATCGTCGCAACAAAAATAAATATGTACTTTGGTGAATTTACTGTTTTGTATTCTCAATTTTTCATATTTCATATTGTAATAATTATTACAATGAAAATAACAAAACAATAACTAATTATAAAAATATGTGAAATCAATAACACCACAAGAATAACCCATTGAACAAGGAAACGAGTCCCTGAATATTTCACATACTCTAATAGTTGATGCTTATCAGGAGGAGGATTTAGGGTATATATCCTTCACCCCAAGGTGTCATATTTGTCAATACCCTCCCCCTGAGGTTTGTCACTATATAAGGCAGCCTATACTTACATCTATAATCCCCCATGAAATTATTCAGTGTACACCTCTGAATGTAAACATAGATACATAGACAGATACTGAATTACGTTGCAGATACAACGTGTTCTATACCAGCAAATGACCCAGCACACATTCATACCTGGGAGAGGCTTGCAAGTCTGCATATTCGCTGTGGAATTATCAAGAACCTCATAATGTTCAACACATGCCGTTAAACAGTGAGGGTCCTCCGTATAGAACGGGGCTTTCCGAAGGCCGTGCCACCGATATCTCGCAATGACTCACCGTCACATTTATAGCATGTGCCGATTACAACAGTGCGCCGTGAAGCCCTGGATGCTGTCATAGCATTTATTACAAATGCAGCTGGCAAGACACCTTAGTTGTGATAATTAAGACTTGCTGTGAATTACTGTAGCCTACCTCGTATCACGTGAACACGGTTTGGTATAGAACAAAACATCGAATTTTCCTAGTGGAATTTTATCTTCTCGAGAAGAAGTTTGCAGTAAATTTGTTCGCAAGTTTCAGAGCCGTGCGAGTTTTACTTGAGGGGGGAACCTCAAACAAAAGGTGTACAGAAAGAATCCACATACTCTGGAGGCTCTCGAGAACGAAATAACTGCACTGATATGAAATACCAATGAGGATGAATTACAGTGAATGTACTGAAACTTCTTACGTCGGTGCAAAGTGTATTTGAATCAGTCATTTCAGAAACAGCACAAGTCATTTTTTGGCAAAATCGAGTTAGCAACATGTTCGTATTCTATGCATGTAAATACATCGTTCTGATCACAAACAACATAAGTCAGTCATGTTTATCATACATAGACAGCTACTCAGAGTTAGCATTCATTACAGAAACAGCATTAGTCACTGACTTGTGTTGTTTCTGTATTGAACTGCGCATTGGCAACATTGCAGCTGTCAGGTTTGCAACTATTTAGAACTGCGCGTTGGCAACACTGTATCTGTCATGTCTGCAACTGTGTTGTTTCTTTGTTTCTCAATGTGTATTGTTTGTTGAGGTTAGTGTTTGGCTTCAATGATGGAGGAACATGAAGGAAACGAAACTCCCCAAGATATTGTTACAGCTACAAGAAAACGTGGTGTACAAAACAAAGAACTATATAAATCTGAAATCATAAAAAAAGCTCGAGTTAAAGGAGAGGCCTACACATCTTACAAAGGAATCCAAGTTAACAAGTTGCAACCCAGACCTGATTGCAAGTAAGTACCTAGTGCTACCCTAGTGTATGTCAGGCAGATCGATCTACTGTATGTCAGTTTAATCATAAACCTAATCATGTAAACAAATACTTGAGACGGTTAATAGAGTGTCCTATCCTAACCTACCATAAAAGTATTGAAAATGAAAACTAATTTAGCCTATTGTTATAGGTGCCGCAGAAAGTGCTATGCCAAAGTACCAGAGGGAGATCGACAGAGAATTTACGATAACTTTAGGAGGTTGGAATCTAAAAATGAACAAGATAATTATTTGCAATCATTAACATCCACAACAGAGCCTCCGTGGCTTAGGCGGCAGCATGCCGGCCTCTCACCGCTGGGTCCGTGGTTCAAATCCCAGTCACTCCATGTGAGGTCTGTGCTGGACAAAACGGAGGCAGACAGGTTTTTCCCCGGGTACTCCGGTTTTCCCTGTCAAAATTTCATTCCAGCAACACTCTCCACTATCATTTCATTTCATCTGTCATTCATTTAATCATTATCCCAGAGGAGTGCGTCAGGCCTCGGCAGCCGGCACAGTTCATATCCTCGTCGCTAGATGGGGGCTTCATTTATTCCATTACTGACCCGGTCGGAGACTGGAAGCAGGCTGTAGATTTTCATTTCATTCAACATCCACAACAGAAGTAAAACAAAGAAGAAGAAGAAAACCAGGTGACGAATCAAACAAACCTGACCGTGGAAATTGTTTCATCTATGAGGTATCAACGCCTAAAGGAAAACATCAGGTATGTCTAAAGGCATTTGCGAACATTCATGCCATTATGCCTGGCCGTATCAGAAGATTAAATGAATTGTTGGTATCTGGGAAATCCCCTAAAGACATGCGAGAAAAAGCTACTTCAGGGAATGTTACGCCAACAAATGTTGTAAATGCGATAAAATCACACATTAAATGTTTTCCAGTAAAAATTGCTCGCTAGAGCTCTAGAGAATTTATTCACCTTAATGAAAAATTGAATATATTGGAGATGTACAACCTATTCAAGCAGTTACATCCAAACCTTGATGTTAAGTACAAGTTTTACTTAAAGATTTTTAAAGAAAACTTTACGTTACATTTTGGGCGACCACAAGTTGACACTTGCTGCACTTGTGAAGCATTAGACGTGAAAATAAAAAGCCAAGTTTTAAATGCCACTGCCAAACAAGTTTATATGGCCGAGAAAATAGTGCATTTATTAGAGATATTATACATTTCAGGTTCCGTATTGACAGTAATCATTAAAATTAAAACTTTCAATTTCCGCCTAGTCAATACTATACTTTAATTTTAAAAATAGTGCATATCAGACGAGAAACAAGTTTTACACAAAAATCAAAGAAATAGCCACCACTGTTGCTAATGTGGAATCCATCGGAGCCATTTACATAGATTTTATGCAAAACTTACAACTTCCCACCATACCGGTTCAAGAGACCTTTTATCTCAAGACAGTTAACTGTCAATGTCTTCTGTATTCACACCCTGAAAGACAATACGTCAGTGTTTTATCTCTACAATGAGGGCCAAGCTGGTAAAGACTCTAATGAAGTTTGTTCGTTCATTTTAGATTACATACAATCTTCGTTGAAAAATGTGGAACATCTTCATATATTTTCGGACGAATGTTTTAGCCAAAATAAAAATCATTGTTTATTGCGGATAATGAATGCCTTTGTTACTTCTAAGAAATTTCAAAGTGTGCAGCAATACTTTCCTGTGAGGGGTCACTCCTTTTTACCTTGTAACCGTAACTTCGCCGTGGTGAAAAGAAAGTTATGAAAATGTGATCGAGTGTTCACTCTGAAGCAGTACGCAGAGTTGATTTTATCTTCATCTGCAAAACAAAACATTTTGGTCGTCCTTGTGGAATCGGAGGACGTAACTGATGTGAGTAGGTGGTGGCCAAAGTTTTTTAAGAAAGTGGTATTGTCGGAAGAGACACGTGGCAAAGCAATTCCAAAAGAACAAAAAGTGCGCTTGCAAATCTCGAAGTTCATGCACTTCTCTCACCATGCTAGTGCTCCATTCGTTATAACTAGGGCTCGGATTTTTAGGTAAGTACATATTTTTTTATGTAAATACATATTTTAGACATTTGTTCTATAAATACATAAATTCCTGCTTTTCACTTATATGCACATAAAAATACATAATATCTCCATTTTTAAAGCCAGTATGCTAGATCTTTCAGTTTATTGCATTTTTGTTCTGTGTTACTTCAACGGGGAAGAACCTGAGGGCTATCTAATCTTCATGCAGAGCGTATGTCAACTTGCAACTGTGTTATTCTTAACTTGTCGCCCCATTCCACTCACTGTGGAAGCCGAGGATATCCTTGTCCATAGCCGTATTGCACCTCGTGCTAAACCTCCCCCTCCCCCACTCACATGCAGTTCATTTTTGGCACTGTGAAGTGTAAGGTAGTTCTACGATGCCTAAAGTAACAACAACTACAAGTTATTGTCTGTTGCAGAATTAAAGATAATTTTACTTCTGATGGGGACGTTCTGTTCTGCCAACTATGTGGGAAAGCAATCATGGCTGAACAGCGATCTCAAGTTACACAACACCTCAAGGGCAAGAAACATATTGCCGCAGTTTTGCGCCTTCAGGATAAGTGTTTCGCGTTAATCGTCTGTCATTTGTGATAGACAACTTGAAGCTGTATCTCGTTGTGTAGCCTATTGTAACGCTTCAGCAGTCAGACATAGAATAACTTGCATTCGAGAGTACTGCATATTGTTTATATTCACATTAATAAACTAAATTATAATTAAATATTTTTACTTTTTTGTCACATATTTCAGGTATTTTTAATACATAAAAAATACATATTTTCCTGATTTTTAGCATCTAAAATTCCGAGCCCTAGATATAACAGCCAGGACCTACATTGACGGCTTACTGGTTCACACATTTAATGTACGAAACCCTACTCCTGAACCGATGACCATGCCAATTAACATAGCCTACCCAAAAGGTTTTATATCAATACATTCTAAGAAGATGGACGAACTGAAGAAGTTTCAGAATTACATACCACAGGAGGAAGAGATCAAACGTTTTTATGATGCAGTCTATTCTTGGGAGACCATTAGTAGAGAGGAAAATGAAGAAGTTGACATGGAGAACTAAAGTACAGATGTAACCAGGTTTTGTACCAATTTTGTGTATAATACATATTATGTATATAAAAAAAGGAGCTTTACTTTATTGCAGTTTTCTAGAGACCATACAGTTTTTTCTACTTTCCTGAAAGTTGTTATTTTTGACTTGTACGGTTTCTGAAATGACAGATTCATTTAGAAACTGAAGGACAACATTTCCAGCAACTACTCTGAAATTCATGTAAGTAATTATGATTATTAAACACACTAAAAGGTGTATATGTGTAAAACTGCTAGCGCTAATGCCTTGCTCAACACGCGGCTAGCCACAGTGCCCCAGAGAGTCTCGGCTCTATAGGGAGGGCCTCACTGTATAATAAATTGATTTTCAATGGACAAGACAGTGTTTTATCTAGTTAATGAAATTTGAAATGCTTTTCAGTCAGTCAACATGATTGTAGTGGGTGTTATTCCATAAATCTGACAAAAATATCTCATGTAATTTTTTTTAGGTTCAGGGATAACACTCACTACTGTTGTGTCGACTGACTGAAAAGCATTTCATATTATGTTTACAAAGGTAACACTGAAAAATGGCTTCCAATACGATATATCTAGTTAGCACTGTTTGTCTATAATAGCTTTTCTTTTCATACTAGAATTATAAGACATCAAGGAAAAACATTTTAGCGTTCAAGCAAGGGGCCTTCTAAAAAGTTTCTAAGAATGAAATATGATATACTCATATGACACTAGAGCATATCAGGAGCTGGGAGGAGAAAGGGTGAATCTGCAATAAGATTACATACAATAGCCCTTTCAGCTGGGAGGAGACAGGGCGATTCAGCAATAAGATTACATACACTATTCACCCTTTCTCCTCCCAGCTCTTGATATGTATCCAACTGACTTAAAACATAATTAAGAAGTGGATTTACATTTTTTCTATAAACACTAAGGATTGCCAAACAACAGAGAACTTAATTCTACGACATAAGTCATTCTTTAATCCGTATTGATTTATTAATGTTGACAATCTACTATGTATGTTCCACTTTACAAACAGGAATATATCAACATAACAAATAAAATTTAAAATAAATTCCGATCCACGAAGGACACCAAGAAATAATAACAGTTTGCTAGTTTCAACTTCGTAAGTCCCAAAATTCATAAAATCACCAATATCTTTGAGACATAAAATCAAAATAGAATATAAAACAAGTATCAACAACAGAAACATACATTTTAACCATCATATTATCAATGGGGGATAATAAGTATAACAAGTCCAGTGTTTGCAAGTTAAAATGTCCGGATTGAGATTCAAATTAGGTAGGACAAACGGGGAGGTCTTTCCACATAAGATTTAAAGAACATGTAAATGCGATAAAGTAGAATAAATTCTCAGCTAAGGCCTCGCATATGGAGGAGAAAAGACATCTTTTCGGCAGAATAGAGGTTATGAAAATTCTGCATGAGCATAATAAGGGAAAATTCCTATATTAGAAACTATAGAAATTCATATTGCACAAAAACAAGATCCAGAAAAAAACATTAATGATATAACGTTCACAATAATAATGTATTGTAAAACAAAGTAAATAAATTCAGAGCACAACTAACAAATAGAAATACGGTAATCCATCTCCCGAGGTCAGTAAGATAAATCCAGCCTCACAAACCGCCCGCCCAACACCTTACCCCACCTAGCGTCACACATTGAGCAACAGGCTACTCGCAGAACGGAGACCAGTCGGAAGCGGACAGCCAAGGAAAGAGCATGCGTTTCGCTCCTCGGCATTGTAAGTTAAATTTTGCTCTCCAATATATTAGTTTATTGAACACAATATTTCACCATTATGTTTTTAAAATATACTCGCACAATTTCATTTTATTTATAGGGAATGGGTGGATGAATAAGGAAAATATTGGACCCATTTGATCTCGAAAATTTTAAGGAAACTCTTCAAACAGAAGATACAAAATTTAACTTCATCTAAATAATACTGGAAAAAATACCGTAAGTAATTTTTGATCCATTCAAGGCCAAAGGTTCATTTATGTCAAAAATTATAGACCAGTCAAACAGACCTTGGTTGTCAAGAATAGAAGTATGCAACAAGTCTTCCGAAAATTTAGGTTAAGGCCGAATATACTTTGTAAAATAAGGTGTTTTTAAACGAACGCATCACAGTGAAAAAAGGGTTTTATATTATTTTAACAAGAACAATTTGCGTATGTGTTTATAGTGACTATGGAAAAAAACATTCCAGCATGTTTATCTTGTTGGTTTTCTCATACAAACATTTTCAAAATACAAGAACAAGTCTGAATATAAACTAATTTATTATATGCCTGTATTCTTTATTGTTAATGCGTGAGAGATTTTGTTAGGTAGTTGACGGTTTCTATGAACCGAAACATGTCCTACCACTAAAGTGGAGAAATACATTTGTATTGTAAAGTGGAACATAGATTCTCAATAACAACATCAAAGAACTTATTCTAATAAAAGTACTCATAATTATGAAGAACTACTGTCTGCTATATACCTAGTATAGACCCATAAACCTTGCAGAACAAGGGAAAATGTCAGAGTTGAATAACAATAATTTATTTCATATTTTATGGCCAACATAGGACTGCTACAATCAATTATACAAAGACAATTTCACTTTTCCAGGCTCCCAATTTCTTCATCCTCTCAGATGTCAACATCCCTTCTTCAATGTAGAAACCCTTCCTTTTGCCATTCTATTTATTTTGGTTTGGAGTCTTACAAGTGAATCGTGTAGAATCTTGATTTTTATCTGTTTTATTTTTGAGATTGTCTAATGTTATTTGGAGTTCTCTGATATCATCCTTAATTTCTGTAATCCATTTAATTGCTATTCCATATATTTTTGTAAAATCTTCTATTGTACATTAAGTCCAGTTTCTGGTGTTCTTAGATGTCCAAAAATGAGATGCATTTCTTTCTAATTGTGCTCAATACTGGCTCAATTTCGTTATAGGCTGTGTTATTTGAAGCCATTCTCCAATGGCTATTAGCTAGATATTGTTTATTTAGGCATGTTCTAATTCCTCTATCTGTTTTAAGTATTTTATCTATTCCAGCTGCATTAGTAGCTTTGAAAATAGTTCCACTAACATAAGCCACCTCGGGCTGTGTAACTATTTTATAATGTCTTAATTTTGCTGCAATCCGTAAGTTTTTATGTTCTAAGTATGTTTTGTAATATAATTTGCTATGTTTAATTTATTTATTCTATTCTGCCAGGTAGGTTTTTTTTTTTAGATTAAAAGGGATAATTTCATCTAAATATTTAAGTTTATCCACAATTTTAATTTCCTGTTCATCAATAAGATAATTACATTTTCGAGTGGTGGATCAGTTAAGAAATTTTAAAACCTATTTTCTGTGCAATTTCTTGCAAAGATCAGATATGATGCTTAGTTTCTTGAAGATAGTTGGCTACAAATGCAAGGTTATCTGCAAATCCCAAACAGTTTATACTAATTTTTTTGCTTAGAACTTCCAATTTTTATGTTCTAAGGATTCTCTTCGTACCATCCTTTCTTTACATATTCCAATGCACAATTAATAGCAAAGGTGATACACAATCACCCTGTCTAAGTCAGTTTTAATCATGAATGGGTCAGAAATTTCCCCTCTAAACTTAACTTTTGATTGAGTATCAGTTAAAGTAAGTTCTAGTTAGTTAAGTTAGTTTCGGATGGAGTACAAAATGCCTAAATATTTTAAAAATTGAAGGCCTATGTATAGAATCATATGTCTTGTTAAAATCTATAAAAACTATTGAAAGAGGCTTATTCTGTGTCTTGTAGTATGCCATAACTAATTTAAGAGCAATTATCTGTTCAGCACAACTTCTCCCTGGTCGAAAACCTCCTTGGTACTCTCCTAGCTCTTCTTCTAATTGTTCTGTAACTCTACTACAGGGTTAGAACAAATGATTTACGCAATTTCATGCGCATGAATTATTGCAAGTATATAGCATACAGCAGTCGTGGGCAAAGTACGGCCCGCGGGCCAGGTGTGGCCCTTGAGCTAGTCTAATCCGGCCCGCGACATGGTTTTGAATTATACTACCTACAATTACATATAGGTCATATTTTCTGTTCTGTATACCTAGAAGTGAAAAACTATTTCAATCTCATTGTGTTTATGCGTTTTGTGTAATAGAGTAGCAGCTAGAACTGATTTGAGTTACAATGCAACAATGAATTGAAGCAACTATTCCTCAGCGTTTCGAAAATTAATTCTACAAGGCCCTACCAAAATCAAGCTTCCCAAACTTGAAATCTCATGCACAAAAGATAACTGCAATGTTCGCAATTTCCTATTCCTGTGAACAGATGTTTTCTACAATGAAGCTTCGCAAAAATATCATCAGAAGTAGATTGACAGACCACCATTTAGCTGTGCTACTAAGAATCAGCTCATCCCAGCTTCAACCAGATTATGAAAAACTTTTAGAAGAACAGTCCCAGTTTCACTTGTCACATAATCCTCCCTCTTTTAATAAATAATGAAGGTGTGTTCATAGTGCAAAGATGAAGGAATACTGGGTTAAGAAGAAAGCTCGACAGAACCACGTGGTCCAAGGGGCCTCAATGAACCAAGAAGAGGAAGGTGTGTTCCTTTTCCCTAAGTTTTCTACCATTGTAGCCTATAAGTTTTGTTTGATTTAAAATTCAGAAATGAAAAGTTTATAATCTATTTGTAAACATGTGTTGTTTTATTTTCGGCCCGCCTAGATTATTTTGTATTGCATCTGGCCCTGTCTCTAAAAAGATTGCCCAAGTCTGGCATATAGCATTGACACACATACCAATTATAAGAGAAACTCATCAAGTATTTTTGTAGTCTGCTTGCTACATATGTTCGATGTGCCCTCCTCGCGTCACATGGCAAATAACGATACGGTAGTCAAACTCCGACCACACACGCTAGAGCATATCGCGGTCAATATTTGCTACAGCCGCATGGATCCGATTCCTCAGTTCAACAAGATTAACTGGCATGGCTGGTTCATAAACTTCATCTTTGATAAAACCCCATAACAAGAAATCACGTGGGGTCAGATCAGGCAACCAGGGAGGCCAGCACATAAGACACTCCTCCAATCCAATGTTCGGGGAGTTGTTCATTAGGATAGTGGCACACTACCAGGTGGAAATTTGGGGGAGCCCCATCTTGTTGAAATAAAAGCCCTGGGTAATGTTCATCTGAGGCATCAACCACCTTGTCAGCATGTCTGGATACGACAGGCCTGTCACAGCATTTTCAGTAAAATAGAAAGGCCCATACATGTTCCTTTTACATGATACTGCACAAAACACATTGACGTGGGGTGAATCTCTCGCCTGTCACCGCCATCTCGCATGCTGACTCATAGCTGCCTAACCACTGAGCCAGCAACACCGCCTAATGGCTGACCAGTGTACTAAACCTTTCCGCAGTAACCTTCAGACTAAACATGATGAGTTTCTCTTTTAATTGGTGTAAATGTCAATGCTGTAAGCTATATACTTTCAATAATACATGTACATGAAATCGCTTAAATCATTTGTGCTAACCCTGTATAATTATAAGTTGCAGGGAAAAAAAAACGTTTATGTATAGGAGAGATAAGCCTCTATAATTACCCGGATTGGTCTAGTCATCCCTTTTGTAAATAGGGTGTATGATAGCTGACTTCCAATTTTACTGTAATCCAAATTTTAGTTCGAGCCATGTGTATTTAGTTAGTTATTGGAGTCTTAACGGGTGGAATAGCAAGGTCATCTGCCCCTAGAGCCATGTGTAAAGAAATCCAAACTGTATTACTTGCAAACAAACGTATGTATGTCTGTATTTTTTTTATGTTAAAGTGTAAGAGATTATGATAGATAGCTGAAGGAGGTTTTTATGAAGCGAAACACGTCCTACGATTAAGTAGGAAATCATAACAATAGTAATAATAATAACGATGATGATGGACTGTACAAGTAATTGGTTCACACACCTCCTCAGAATGCATGGGATTTTTGTTTAATTCTTGACGGTGGTCTCATTTTATACTCTTATGATACAAAATAATAATGTTAAAACAGTAAATGTTAAGGGTTTAATTAATAACTTTTAGCTGCCGTGACTTTTAGGAAATCTCAGAATGCTGTGTTTTTGCCTTGACACGAGGTTGTCACATACCTTGAATGCCACTAGACTAGCTCAGGATTGAACCCGCAATTTTGAAGATTAATGGTTTGCTTTTTAAATTTACTGTGCAGCACGCTCCAGCATATAAAAAAATGAGTTCCAATCCCTCAAGAATGAGGTTATCATGAGAAAGAGCCATGAAGTTCATAGGCCTTAGATGCTCGAACACTATTGGGATAGAATGATAATAAGAGTTCATCAAGAAGAATGGATAAGCAAATGAAAAACAGGAGCCTTACACAAGCAAGTACAAGGGATGCCTGAGTCAGTTGGGACCCCATTGTCGATCAACCATATAGCCTACTCAGTTTCTCCAATACAGTGTTATGTAAGCTCTGATTCAAGAAGATAACAGAAAAGTCAGCCTCCATTCTAAAATTCATCACCACGAAAAATTTGATTTCACTCAACAATCTATCAAGCTGATTAGAGACGCCATAAGAAAGATTAGTTTGAAGACACGAAAGAGATTTTAAAATAAAGACCAAAGTTAAACTTGGTATCAGATATTTATTGCCATTGCCTTGGGAATTCAAGCAAGTTTTCAGGTTTGAAGTCTCATGCTGGAAGGAATACCGTAAACGCTAGAAAGGGTATAATTCTGAAAAAATACACTCATAGAAATGTTTCAGATATTATTTTTTTAGTTTCTTGTATATTGTTCCATTCTTCTAAAAATACAAAACAATATAAAAACCAATATGTGCGTGCTAACATTGACGAACTTCTCTGACAATATCCATACAATCAAGGGTTGTGATGACTACAAGGACAGACATTAAGCAATTTAAACTGTCCCCAACACCTACATAGACGATGTGAATAATGGAGCAAATTACCTCGGGGGTAGAGGGTTCATCTTCCATTTCTTAGCCTCCTTAACACAACGTCCAAAGTCACTGAATGAAACATTGAATGTCAAACTCTTTGATTTATGCTTAAAAGTTATAATAAAACATTCTAATGCACTCAATCTGTATAATTGCAGGTATTTTACAGGATAGTTCCAGTTTTCCTGATTGAAGCATTTTTCTATTTCTTGTTTAGAAATACCCCACCGAATTTATTTCAAAATAAAAAAATGTGTTTTGCACATTTAAAAATTGTTTCTTCTACATGAAAAAATAATTTCTACATCTCAGTTTTATGCAGTCAAATTTGAAAAATGAGCTAATAGGATGGTAGCAACACAGCAAACCTGTTATCCACAAAACCTCAAATATTGGGAAGCAAGGGGCAAAATATAAGATAGTAATGAACCCCTCCCCGATACTAATGCTTCCTTACTTTCCTTCTTTAAATAAGCAGCAATCAGAGCTTCCTAAATAGCCTGATACAGCTTAAGCTGCAGTAATGAAAACTATTGGACATAACTATTTATTCCTGACGACCATCTCAATATTTATTAGAAGTGAAAATCAAGTCAATACAAACTTCCTGACATGGTATTTCATACTGAGTAAGCATAGACCATTTTCCAACATGTGACAACACAGAATGTAATTTAAAACTAATCTTGTAACAGGTGAGATTAGAATGGAAATCATTAACTTTGCATTGCATCTGAAGTAACCACCTGGATACAAGGTGTCATGTAATTGTACTGGTAAACATCAAGTGAAACACTATAAGGTATGATGGTAATGCAATGCTCAGTTAAAAAGATCCAAGCACATCAGCAGCAGTCTGGCAATCTTCCCCAGGCCACTTGCTTGTAGTTTTGTGGATCAGCACTACAGAAGCCCTATCTCCCTCAGAGCCCCTTCCACTGCTTCGTCCTTCAGAAGGGAGAAAAAAAAAACCAACCATTGCAAGATTGGATTTCAGAATCTACTCATTGCAAAGCTACAAACAGAAGCTATGTAACATGAGCACACAACAAATATTTAACAAAAACATGTGATCTTGGCAGTTCACTTAAACATTTAGATCTAATTTCCAACAGCATTAAAACTAAAAGCAAATGACTAGGATGGGAACAACAAACAAGAATCATAGGAACTAAGTTACCTTCTCTATTGTAATTAATTGAAGAAATAAATAAAATAAATTTGAGAAATCCACAGATATTAGGAATGATAGTTACTTCAGCACAAATATCACAACAAGAAAGGGTACTTAGTTTAAATAATGTATGATTTTATAGGGTTTATCTACAAAGCTTACAACATTCACACTACGCACTACCACCCAGTTCTATCTATAAAGCAACTACACTGTAGTTACAACAAAATAAGCAAAAGTCTGTAGTAGGTAGTTTGGCTTTGCAGAGGGGCTGGAATCCCAAATGTTAATTACCTTGAACAAGTAACACTAACATTATGGTTGATTGATGAGTGTTTGACAGGTGTAACTCGTCCAAGTAAAATGTAAATTTGGTGTGCTGACCAACTATAAAGCCTTCATGTAGTCATGCAACGCTAGCTTTAACATTTTGTGGGGCAGTGGTATGAACCAATTGTTGTTATTGCTGGTAGGTTGCCAGCAATTTTAGTGCTTTGATGTTCTTTTGTTTAACTTATTGAGATTGGCCCGTTGGTGCGACTGTGGCGCTACCACACGTTCTTGTTCGGCGATGTGTTGTGAACCGTTGTGATAATGGAGTGTGCCAGTGTATCAGTGTGTTTATTCAAATTAAATAACTGTTAACATTAACAATTCGGCCTTTATTCCACTGTCCAATACAACCTAACTACAGGTTATGGAGCCCAGATCACAGTTTAAGTCCGAATAATGAAGAGAAGTGAAAGTCGAATGAAGAAAGTCGAGAGCAGTGAGTGTGAAGTAGGCCAATACCAAAATGGCAAATGACAAACGAAGTGATAATTACTACGCATGGTCAAGAAGAGCGCAAGCTGAACTTATCGAAAGAAATTGCTGGAATGCAATAGAACCTGGTTTCAACGTGAATGTGGAGAACTACACTGGTCAAAAGAATTAGGGGATCAGTTGAGATATCTAAGTTCTGACGTATTGTCATTGGCTGAATGACCTAAAATGGATCGACGTCTTTCTGTCGGTTCTACGGAGCGGAGACAACAATATTACGGCAATCGAGATAGTGGTAATAACAGAAAGTTGCTGCAGAGGGGGTTGGTGTGCACGTGTGCTTACTCTGCCACAAGCAGTTGGGTTCAGATGGTGTAGTGAGCAGGTAGTGCAATGCAACAACAACGTGACTCACCCAAAGGTATGGCATGGAGTGCCATAGGAAGGTTGGAAGCGGGACAGACACAGAGGGAGGTGCCTGCAGCTATTGGAGTGTCCAAAAGTGTAATTTCCAGGACCTGGACGAGATTTCAGACAACAGGAACCGCTAAAAGAAGGCCAGACCAAGGTCGTTCACGGGTAACATCAGCAAGAGATGACCGTTATCTCCGGTTAATAGCCCGTTGAGACAAGAGGCTGAATGCAACTCAGCTGCAACGCACCCTCCAGGCGGCAACAGGACGCGCAATATCAACACAAACAGTCCGAAATCGCTGTCGGGAAAGTGGCCTCTACACACGGAGGCATATGGTGTGTGTCCCATTAAAACCACACCGCCGTTTAGCTCGCACAAACTGGGCGGAGGAACATCAGGATTGGCGTTGTAACGAATGGCGCCGGTTTCTGTTCTCAGATGAGTCAGGATTTTGTGTTCAGCCGTACAATCGTCGTTCCCTCATCTGGAGAGAACGTGGAACTCGGAATGATCCCGCTTATGTGCAGGAAACCGCACCATATCATGGTGGTGGACGAATGGTGTGGGTAGGAGTCAGTATTGGCGGACGTACGGACCTCTATGTCGTTCAGAATGGCGCTTTGACTACTCAAGAGGTATCGAGACGAGATCCTACGACCGATTGTAGTGCCCTACGCTGGTGCCATAGGCGATGGGTTCATTCTGGTGGACGGTAACGCACGTCCCCACAGAGTTGCACTGGTGGACAGCATGCTTGACGACGAGGGCATTGAACGAATGGAGTGGCCAGCTTGTTCACCAGACTGAACTCCGATTGAGCATGTCTGGGATGGACTTGGCAGACGCATTGCAGCCACAACAGCATCTCCCACAATGATTGCCGAGCTGGATATTGCACTCATGGAAGAATGGCCAAATATCCCTCAAGCGCTGATTGATAACCTCATAATGTCCATGCCACGCAGGTGTGCAACTGTCCTGGCCGTCCGAGGTGATCACTCAGCATATTAGAGAGCAACGAAAATGACATTTTCACTATTATGGTAGCCCCATGGTGCCTCGCTCTAAGTAAACCTCCAGTAAAGAGTTGAGACAGCACAATATCGTACTGTAGCACACACAAGTTACAATTGTAATCGAACTCTGAATAAAATATATTACCATATGTATCTTGTGTATGATATCTCACCTGATCCCCTAATTGTTTTGACCAGTGTATAATGAAATTCAAGCGAGAACGAACAGAAAGGCCTTAGCATTTCTTCTCAAGTATGTGACTGATGCGTACTTGGAAGACATTGGAGAGGAAACAAAAACAATAGCAGCGTGGATAAAATTGAAGAACATTCATTCCACTTATACCCTACCTCCGTGTTTGGACAAATTAAAGGAAATGGTGAACGTGGTGAAGACGAGTGACATGCCTATGCATCAATACATGGCTAAAGTACAATCCCTCAACAGAGTGATTAAGAGCGCAAACTGTGGACTTGAATTTAATGACACTCAACTTGCTGGACAATTGCTCAATGGTTTACCCAGAGATAAATATAAAGTAACAATAGCGCTGCTCAGTGGTGAGAAGGGACTAACGACCGAAAGAGTGAAGGCTGCTCTCCTGAGAGAAGATTTTGTTCCGAAGCCTGGATCAGTGAGCGGGGCGCTTACGTCATCATCGGGAGCTGGCCGAGGACGCGGCGATTCCAGAGAAGTTTTCCGTGGACGAGGAGGTCGATGTGGTGACAGAGGACGAGGCAGTAACAGCGGCAGTAACCAAGCAGGGAATGCTACTCCAGTGGAGGCGACTGTTTATCAACAAGATCAACAGAATTGCTACAGATGTGATCAGTGGGGTCACATAGCCAAGATGTGTGACAAGATGCGATGTTACCGGTGTACGAAGCCAGGACACCTAGCACGAGATTGTACAGAGCAGATAAGTGAAAGTAGAACAGACAAAGGTAAGATTAGTCAAAGCCAGAATAATTACAGAGCATGTGCCGGAGCCCTTCGTCAATGCAAGAATGGGTTATAGATTCAGGAGCTTGTGATCACATTTTTGTGGAGAAAGAGAAGTTAAAAATTTACATCCTGCCAGTGGTAAAGTAGAAATGGGAGTGGGCAATGTAGAAGTCCTAGGTATTAGCACAGTATTTACCCTTCCAAAAGAAGCTGTACCCTGCACCTTGCTCATTCAACTGACCTTCCTCAGCAAGACGAGTCTCCTGAAGTGCTGCTATGTCAATGTCATATCTCTGTATCTCTCTTCTTCTTTTCCCGGTTCCAGTGATCTGGGTCGGGGCGTGAATCAAGGACCTCCATCCGAGGCCTCGACTCGCACACTATCATATTTAGGCTATTTGTACGATGGGTTCGCCACACCCAAAGGTCTGTATCTCTCTAACACCTTATATAGTGAGATGCTAATGATTATTCATGCTGTGCACTTCTCTACGGTGTTTAACCCCCACTACATGAAACCATGTTCATGTGTTATGCTAGTTAAATGTCTTAAGAGCCTTAGGGAGAGGGCAAGTAAGAAGTGGGGTGAGAGAATTATCACAAATAGTCACCCAACAGGGGACTGAGATTGTTGTTATAGCATTGCAACATTTTTAATACTTTAATTGTTGATTTTGATTGCAGTGGTGTTATTCAAAGCTATTTTCAGTATTTTTATTTCACTTTATGTGGGTTTTCACTCTCCACTTTGACTTCGAGAAATCTTCAAGAGTTTCAGCTAACAGGAAAGTGTCATCGGTATCTCAAAGGTTGTTGCTTGATAGTTTGGGGGAGTTAACGTTCAACATTGTCCATATGTATTTCTGTATAATTTTTAGTACACATAAAATGTTACTGGCATGTGAAATTAAGGCCACTGTGTGATCCCTCTTCTTTGAAAAGTGGCTCTTAGACAGACCTAGTCCAATCTTTTGGCCATGACTTAGTTCTCTAGATCTTTTGACCAAATGCTGTTAGCATTTTGAAGGAAGCAGCTTAATTACCTCAGAAGTACAGTAGCTTCAATGCACATTTTACTTCTTCCTTGAAGCTATCCAGTTCCATTTCAGTAGGTATGTGTTCTCCTGGTTGATCCATCAGAGCATACAGGTCTTGTATATTTGCCTTCCATCTTCAAGCTTGGTGAGTTCCTCGCAATTCCCATTAAAGACAGTGACTGCCTTAAGAGGTGTTAAGTTGCCCAGAGCCTTTTGCACCACTTTCTACTATATACTTTTATAAGTCGCTTTCTCCAGTTCTTCTTTACAGCATCACTCAGTCCTAGCTTCACATAGAAATTGAGCTGAACTAATGCATACCAACTCCCAGATGCCTTTCTTAGCTAGTTTCTTATTTGGTATATGTTTCCTAGCAATTTTTATCATCAACAAGATCCTTTTAATTTCTTCCCAGAGATCATTGGGTTTTGTTCCTCCCATCAACATCAAGTAACGCGAATTGGTTCTTCGCTTCAACATCGTAAATAATTGGAATTGTATCAGTGTTCATTGTCCTCACCAGTGGTGGTATGACTTTAGACACAAGCAATTGATGATCATATCCAGAACCTACTCTAGGCAATGTTTTAACTGCAGAAATGGAGCTTTTCCAATTTCATTGGGACAGAACTATATCACCTTATTCCTACAGATATCCAGGGGATATCCAGGTATACAATCAAAATTTTGGTTGTTTAAACTAAGTATTTATGATGCTTAGTCAACTTTCCTGAAGGAAATGTATCAGTCCTTCCCCATCATCGTGTCTTTCATCAAGGTCAAACTTGCTGACAATTGTTAATTGCTCTCCAGATTCTATTTTTGAGTAGATTTTTCCCATAACACAGATGCCATCCTTCTTAGGAATTTAGTCCAATACCTATTGGATTCCAGAGTAGAAAATATCTCTCTCTTAATCATACTGTATGTGGAAGTGGTAGGAGCATAAATCTGCAAGATGTTTATTGTAGAAAACTTCAATATTGCCTTCTAGAATCTATGCAAAATTCCCTTCAATTGGTCAGCACATAATAAGGAAGCCCAATTATCTTGGACACTTCAATTCTTGATACAAACAAATCGTAAACTTCACTACTACAGTAAAATAATTAGGAGATGACATGTTTCAATCGTCAAGTGGACATCATAAGATCCAGGTTAATTCCATGTGCCATCATATATTCACAATCTCTGACAGCAGGCACTTTATAACCTATCGCCCTGCAACACTCGTTTGTCCTACGTGTGCACAACTACATTGTACTCATACGAGGGTCATTCCATAAGTCATGGCAACTATGTTATATCTTTCGATAATGCTACAGCATGGGAAACCCAGGATGTGCATTGAACCATAAAGGCCGTGTGATATCTCAATGCCAACAGAATAATGGTTTGAGTACAGGAGTTAACAGCAAAGGTACAAATGAAAACCACACAATGGAACTCTGTGTAAATGTGTTTTGGACGAGTACAAATGGAACATAAATCAATCAATTATCATCCAGACCACAGTTTCCAAGCATTGGAACACTGTTCAATAACAGACACGGACATGTTAGTTCAGGCCCACTTCGTGGCAAGTCTGCAGTTGCTGCGCGTCCATGTCGGAAAGCCTTCATCCAACGTGCAACTGTTCGGTAATCACCAACAGCTTCACATAGTGTTGCATGACACTGCGTAGCAATTATGCCACCGAGAAAAGCAATTTTCATGAATGATCGCAGTTCCAATCTGCTTACATCCATCAGTCTGTTTCCCCAATGAAGCACCAGTTTTTAAAAAATATTTATTGCAGGCAAGTGGCCATAATGGATGGTTACAAGGTGTATTTACAAATAATTATTACAGGTAGATTAATCTTTACTGTATTCAACTATGCTCTTTGTCCGTTTGCTGCATGATGCTATGTGGTATTTGTCGCAGAGGTTATTACACAGAGAACATATGCATTCTTCATTCGGTTCATGGTATTTAACATTTCTACAAATCTTGTGGTAGAAACCGTGGATGGCGAGTCTTGTTATCACATGTCTCATCTCCTGGTTCTCGTTTGTCCATCTTCTGTCCACCATTGCTACTGTTGCGTAGAATTCGAGTAGGATTTCGTTCTGCTTCTGATGTCTTACCTCAAGGAGTTTCTTCATATGCTAGGTAGATGGCAGTTGTAGTCTTAATCTGAGATCTTCGATGTAGTGTGCTTATTTTGTTAGGACATATGCCAACCTGGACAGGGACGTTCTTGCAATTCCTAGAACTCTTTTCAGGAAAGAAGCCTTTACTTTTTAATTGTGATTAGGTCTGTCAAGGTTAGACTTTCCCATATCAGTTCTAGACCATATGTAATAACGGGGGTTATTTTCGTGTGGAAGAGAATCATTGCTGTTTGTAAAGATAGTTTGGTAATGTTGTTCAAATCATACATTCCTCTAATGGCTGCTGCTGCTCGTTCCTTTATATGCAGTCTAAAGGATTGGCACATTGTCTGTAGGGTGAGGCTGAGGTATTTGTAGGAATTGACTCTCTCGAGTTCAGTGTCTCCCAGGATCATTTTGTTTTCGGCGGCTAGTTTTCCTCCTTTTCGGAAGGCCATATACACTGTCTTCTTTTCATTTATACTGAGCTCATTTTCCTCCGCCCAATTCTGCAAGTTGTTGAGCACTTCTTGTAGCTCCTGCGTACAGGTAAAGGGATACTGTTTTTTTTTTTTCAACAGTCCTTATAACATCCGCTGTCGCGACGTTGAACAGAGTGGGACTCAGTGGGTCGCCTTGTAGTACACCGTTGGTTTGGGTGATCTCTATTGAGAACATAAATCAATCAATGTTCCATGATCAATTAACATCCAGACCACCGTTTCCAAGCATTGGAACACTGTTTAATAACAGACAAGGACATGTTAGTTCAGGCCCACTTCGCGGCAAGTCTGCAGTTGCTGCGCGTCCATGTCGGAAAGCCTCCATCCAACGTGCAACTGTTCGGTAATCACCAATCGTTTATCTCTACTTTGTTGAAAGCCAGGATGTTTTTTATCATATGCGTGATTTCGCATTTTTCATCCATCATTTGCTCCAGTTTTATGAGCTACGATCTGTTCAGTAGGTCGAAGGCCTTCGAGAAGTCGACAAATATTGCATGGAAAATTCCTTTAGGGTGTCTAAGTGCTTGTTCTATGTCATTCAGTAGATTGTTGATGGCTTGTAGGGTGGACCTTCCTTTCCTGAACCAGAATTGTTGATCGGGAATCAGTTGATCTACTGTCGGGGTGAGCCTTTCGAGGAGGATGTTTGAAAATACTTTGAATATGTTGTTCCCTAGAGCGATTCCTCGGTATGATTTTGGGTCTTCTCCTTTGCCTTGATACAGAACCTTAATGATAGATTTTCTCCATTCGTTGGGTATTTCCCCTGTTGCTAGGCATCTGTTAAACAGATCTGACCATAGTTAACTTAGAATTTCAGCCGAGTCTTTCAGAATTATGGGTCAAATACAGTATTGCTAACCCCGCGTATTCGGTACTGACAGCTCTCGTCACTTTGCCCCGCTTTTCCTCTCCGCAACCCACGGTCGCCACATAACAAGACACTACTGTACGTCTAACCACCACACGGCAAGAACTCTGAGCACGCTTCTCACCCCCACCCTGCATTTCGAAGGAAACAACGCAAAGGATATGTCGGGAGCTTGGAACAGCTGAGCTGTGTTGCCAAGTTTTTAGTGTTGTTGTAAATCGACTGATTCAAATAATACACAGCGCTACACTTCAGACATTATTTCTGTACAATAATATTATACGTAATATATTATAAAAGACGATCCTGAGTCAACGCCGAGGACATTCAAACAGAGAAATACGATACTTTTAGATGAATAAATAAATTACACACCGAAGCTATGATACCTTACCTTTATCATCGGTATTCAATTCAATAAATACGACAAAGAGGGCAAACACTGTACAGCTAATGAATATAAAAACACTCACCATGCAATGATTATCCTTTAACATGAAACAAAAGTCTGAGTGGAGGTCGACCATGCACACTCACTGAATCGCGACTCTCTACGGTTAATATTAGGTTTTGTGATAATATGAAAGTAAAGTTAAGGTAAAGACATATTTAGCAATGAGCACTCAAACGAGCCGTTCTGTGGAGATATTATTGCCGCGGTTTTATATTGTCGAGTTGTAGGCTATTGCATGACAGGCGGTATTTTGAACACTATGACTGGAAACAATGCCTGTGCTCTATTATCGATTGACGCAAGTGAACTGACACCAATAAATAAATTATCCTCAATCACTTGGCAAGGGTTTCTTTGACACCCTCCATCCCTTCACTGTCCCCATCATCACCCCCATCATTGTCTTCGTCAGAGCTTGATGAATTGCCAAGGTTAATAATCATTCCATCCACCGCGATATCCAGACCGCCTTCAGTATTTCTTTCTGTACATGCTGTACAGGATGTGTCCAGTCCTCGGGTCGAACTTCGGCGAAGTATAAATAACGAAAAAATGACAATGAAAGGAAATCTGACACAGACAGTGGTTAACAAACGACTGAAACAATGCCTGTCCACACGAGAAGAATTCTGTCACTTGTGTGGTGTACTTTGTAGCCACATGTTGGTGACGGGTGTTTGATAGTAAAATGTCGAGAGCTGCGAGATATTGTTTGTAGTTTATGAAAATTATGCATGTGTGACACATTTGCAGAGAGTGTTTACACGGACTTTAAAACAATTTGGTATGAGCATCTCCCCTGCGAAAGAAGACCTTGGAAAGGCTAAAAACAGTTAAATTTCACACGCGACACACCGCAAATACCTTTTAATTTAGATTATTTTATCAAAGTAGGTAATAGAAAATAAAATAATGCAAAACGAAATCAATTAAGTCACTTTGACAAATACAAGATTGTTACTAGGAACTTCAGTTATACACAGCACAAAATTGAGTTCTTTTGACAGTACTAATTTCTGAATAGGAACTGTAGGCTAATCACACACAAAATAAAATAAGTCACTTTGTCAATACTAGATGGTGGTTAGGAACTTTAGTCACACAAAATATGATAAAACAAACAATAATCAAGGATTTATTAATTTAAAGCTTCACTAGGGAACTCATCTGCTCTTCAATTTTCTCTGCTTCAGAACGGGCATAGTTCAATATCTTCTTCTTATTTGGCCAATTCCTGCAGAGCTTCGGAACGAAAATAGTCATCCAATTTAGCCCCCATTTTGTGAGAAGTGTATTAATAATTCATGTAATTAATTTCAGGCACTAGGGAATTAATTGTAACTCCCCACTCAATCTAATTGGGCACAATCATGTTGACCAACTGTAAAGCTTCTAACAATAGATTACTTAGACAACACTGAAAAATGGCTTCTAATATTTCAATATGGAAAGGCACCAGTGGTGTTACAGACTTGTGCTCTTTTCATTGAAATGCCTCTCTAGTCGCTCCAGATGGTCAGTGATGGACTAATGAGAACGTAAACCAAACTGGTATCCAGACAAGAACCACACAAGTCAACACCCTCTTCAGCAACTGCCATAGGTCATTTGAGAGAGAAATGGGCCTGGAGCTGTTCACAAATTTGGGATCCTTTCCAGCCTTGGGAATCGGCACCCTTTCGTCATAGCAATCCATTATGATTGATGAGGGAGAGCAATTGTTTGAAACTGTTATTGCAGAGATGTCTGAGCATCTGATTATGGATATTATCTGGTCCAGGACGTGCAGTTAGTTATTGTTGTTTTAAGGGGCGGAACTACGAGGTCATCTGCCCGTACCAGGACATTTACTAAGTGCAAGTGCACTGCCAAGTCCCCATTTAGTGAATGGCATACTGTGGAACTGGATATATAACAGCAATGCGACCCAATACTGTTGGCAATGGCAATGATGTCCGTGATATCTCTATATATGGAGACTTATGGTATCATTCGAGATGTTGAGAGTCTGGAAATGCGACAAAGCTTAGTCTACAATTGAGATGAAGGACTAGGTGCCATCAGAGACAACACATACTTTACAGATGTCATTTTCCTACTCTACCGACTCAGATATCGGGCTTTAGCATGCATTCTTTTGAAGGTGGTACGCTTGCACATAGCATTTTGACTCCGATAGCATATGAAGGAACATCACCATTTTGCCTCCAATAGCATTTGAAACACCGACTTTTAATGTGTGCTGCAATCTCAGCTGTCCACCAAGGGACAAGCTTCTGGTGCCAGTTGGCAGTTGAGGAAGGTGGTGTTTTCACTGCAGCAGCCAGATTATTATATAAAGTAAGCTTTTGAATTTTCGGCTCAAACTTCGTATTTAGCCCAGACGAGTTGTATCGTGATCAAATATACTCTCAGTTAATTTTTGTCTGTTTGTTATGGTTGGCATCGAAACTACTGGAGCAAATGGCATGAAAAGTTGTATGTTAGTAGTAAACACCCTGGCTGAAGCCGTCAGATTTTTTAAGAGCGTTAAAAATCCCTCAGTATGCCTTCCTTCGGAGGAGAAGTAAAGCCGGCGGTCCCATGTCATAGATTTATGGCATGTTAAATAACCATCCACTAACTGCACCTGTGTGAAGCTAAATTGGATAGGTTAAGAATGTAAACAACGCTCTTAGATTTCTACGTTCGTTGCCAAGAGCCGACTGCGGTGGCGTCTAGTGGCTTAGTTCTGAACTTGGCCTAGTAGTCGTTGACGGTGGCGCTTGGCGGCAAAAGTAGGAACTATTTGAAAATTCTAAGTTGCAGTCTGTACTTAAATTAAAAAACAGATAACACACACCAATACAGCCATCACAATTAACACCGGTTATCAGACAGATTCTACACACACCCAAAGTACACGGCGCTACAGGACCGCGTTGTCGCAGCCCCTAAACTTAAGAACCAACCAGTAGTAAACATCTCTAAAATAAAACTAGGCTACAAATTATTCATTATTTCGGCTCAAACTTCGTATTTAGCCCAGACGAGTTGTATCGTGATCAAATATACTCTCAGTTAATTTTTGTCTGTTTGTTATGATTGGCATCTAAACTACTGGAGCAAATGGCATGAAAAGTTGTATGTTAGTAGTTAACACCCCTAAAATAAAACTAGGCTACAAATTATTCATTTAATGCAAAGGAGTGAGGGGGTCACGAGAAAGCATCAAATTTTGCCAGTAAAGCAGTTGCCCAATTCATATCCATCTCTTGGCATACAGCTGTGTTAGGCTGGCATGATTTCGTGCAATGCGTTCGAGGCGGCTTCGAATCACTCATTACTTCCGCGATGAGGCGAGAAGCAAATTATACCAACATGTGTGTGTTTCAACCATGCATTTAAGAAGTAGCAAGGTAGACTGCAATTATTACCTGATAGCTCAAACCTGCACGAACCAGAGAGCTCAAAGGGGAAGGAAGGTAGTGGAGAGAGTCACTGCTGCTGTGCTCCTGGGAGACACAAATGTGGAATACAGCTACAGTTGCAGTAGGAGACGATGTGATCATTTCTGTAACGAGCGAAGTAAATGCTCCTCCCATCTCGCTCCCGCTCCAGCACATGGATTCACCCATTGCGTATGAAAGTGCCATCAGGCAATAATGGCGGTCTGTCAGCTATCATCATTGCATCATCGATATATATTCTACTGTATTTACCTTGGTAGAATGAGACCATATGCATACTACATAAAATCAAATAGCTTATAAAGATAATAGCGGAAACTCCTCGCCAAAACAGGAGACAGCGCTCCCCAGCACTGCCTAGCGGTCCGAGTTGGCAACGTAAGACCAGCTGATTTACAACCGTGAGATCCAACCAAACAATTATAAGAAATTACTGACCTGTGGATGATCTAATTATCCAATTGTAATGTATTTGTGCCATATATGGCTGCAATAATTATAAACAACAAAGTGACCCAAGCTATTTGGTAGAACTTTGTGACGAATAGGTCGCTAAAAATACAACAACTCTCTGGCACTTCAAATTATACCAGCTTGCTGCCGTATTCAACGTTTGGAACTGGATAGGTCATATAGCCTTTGGTTACACAGACGGTCAGGGTGTTTCCCGCAAGGGAGACCATTGCTTAGGAGTGAGCTATAGAATCTGACATAGCTGCTGTGGACACCAAGGCTATCCTATTCGAGTTATAGATCACCAAGTGAAGTCAACTGATATTCCGCCAGCCTAGCCAGCCTTTCTACATAGTCTGGTCCTCGCTATCGCCACGTTTACGAGCTACTACGCTATGTTACCGATAGGCCTAATCAAGCTGCGCAGGGATAAACTATAGAGTAGTGGAACCTGCTTGACTGCTTCTTGTTCCAAGAACTTCTAGTCTACTAGGTGTCACGGCTGGTAGGCGGGCTAGTTTAGCACCGTGACACTCTAGCTAGGATTAGTATAGGCTTCTCCCTCACTGTCACCCTCAGTGGCCAACATATTGGGACTGTAACTTCACAGTATCTCGGGACTTAGAGAAGTAACTAACCCGCTCATTGCTTGTCACTGCGTTACCAGTATAAACTACACCTGCTGTGAGTTGGGTTATCACTACTTCCTTGTTGCGCGTTTGTAATTCACCTCCGCCTTTCTGTTTACTCGAAGGTTGACTCAAGACTGTATTGAGAATGCATTTTCGATCATAAGGGGAAAGGAGGTAATAATGTAACACCTGATGCCTCTAAGTTTCGCAGTGCCTTAAGGACAGTAATGGTCAACAGTTTCCTTTCCCCATCCCAAGGTAGTAAATTTTTGATTGAAAGCACGCATGGGGTCAAAATCAAGATGGTTAATTTACTTACGAGTGAATGTGCCACACCGGAGGGAGTATGCAAGAACTGTATTCTGTTGTTGGCTAGCAGATATTTTGCAGTCTTCATAAAGGCATTTGTGAATAAGACAAATGATTCTTCTGAATCGTATGTAAACAGAGGAAGTGTTAAATTACGAAAAGTAACACATCAATAAGTGTAAATGCTTACGGGTATGTATGGGCATATTCCAGACTTCAGTAACCCACACCAATACCATGTCATGAATTATCTGCAGTATTTTTTAGAATTCAATGTAAATTGTACAGAACCAAGTATCTTTTGTTTCTTTTAATACTAATCTTTAAATTATTTGCTGCCTAAATATCAAGCCGAGACATATGTTAGCTTACCAATGCAATTTCGGTCGGAGCGAACTAAAAAATGTTAGCTGTGGGTGGCAAGGCGAGTAATGCTGTCAACTCGCACCAAGAGATGGCACTGTGATCGCTGCCTCCAGGCGAGCGCATGCTTTTATGGCCGAGTTTCCGCTATTATCTTTATAAGCTATTTGATAAAATGTCTCAAGACTAGCTGCGTGGCACAGCGATAACATTCTTGCCTGCTGTGCCCAAGGTTGCAAAGTCGAATCCTGGCACAGTCAGTTGGTATTTGAGGGTGTGGAAATGCAAGATTGCAATGTCAGTAGATTTACTGGCCTGTCAAAGATCCCCTTTGGGGGAAAATTCCAACACCCCAGCGTCTCTAAAAGCCTCAGTAGTTTAAGGGGTCATAAAACCAATAACATTTTTTTAACTGCCTACGGCCAGAATGATAGACACTCTTCACAGCCATTCACACTCCAGCTTGCTGGCCTGCTACTAACCAGTTGCAGGAATGTGTATGGCGTTGCTGACAGCACAGCGTCCAGCACAATCGTGTTGGATGAAAAGTTCGTCCAGCCAGCTTCCTCCACTATTTGCCGTCCACCCTGATGGATTGTTTGTGTCGAGGTGGTCAGCAGAGCATCCAGCCGCATACGTAATACAGAATAAGAAATGAGAGGACCAGAGAACTAATGAAAGAGGAACCATTACAGGATGGTATAGAGAAATCTAGAATTAGATGGTATGGACATGTAAAACGAATGGAGGATAAGAGGATACCCAGGAGGATACACGAGACGAAGTGGAAAGGAAAGAGACCGAGAGACAGGTGGCTGAAGGAGGTGGAAGAAAGTGTGAAGAAGAGAGGAGAAGACTGGACAAGGGTGGAGGCTGAGAGATGGTGGGAAGACAGAAGACGTTGGAGAGGCTTGTGTTCCAAACAGACCCGGCCAGTGGCTGGAAACTGTGCAAGATGATGATGAGGTGGTTAGTGGAATAGCAATAATGGATAAAGAGACTTGGGGAGAATTCACACAAGCTTACAACGACAAGCCGTGCCTTTGGAACCCCAGTTCCCATATTTATTCAAATAGGCAAATAAGAACTTTACTAAAACATGATTCCAATGCCAAAATTGATTCAGTGAGATCAAAAATTGATAATAAAAGTGACGATTAAACGTTGTTCTGCTGTAATACTTTCACACATTAAGCTGATTTTCTTTGATATTATCTATACTAATATATAAAAATGAGATGGTGTGTGTCTGTGTATTACTCAATCACGCAAGAACCACTGGTCCGATTTCCATGATATTTTACATGGAAGTAGCTGGTTAACATATAGGCTACTTTTGATTTCGATACTTTGCACTATTTAAAGATGGCGACCATTTTAGTGACGTCACTACACACTTTGGTTTCAAACTTTCATATTTCCATTTCAAATAAGAAGAGAACACTACGAAATAGCAAACTTTTGATGGTATATACGGGGTTTAAAATTTAATTTTCTATCCGAAAGGTCCTTATCACTTTTCGTGTATCTCCAACGGTTAGCGAGTAAAACCTAAATTTGTGCTATAAAACACAGTCAATGCCGAGCGGTGTAGTTGGACAAAATGTTCCATCCTTACTCTCCCACCGCGCAGCACTTCACCTATCCCGTTTTAACTGTCACCTTCACATTTTAATTCATTTATATTTTATGACATTTTATTCAGCAACAAATTAAACGACGACTTATTAATTCTTAAGTTGTTCTGGTAGTCGCAGTTATCAATGCTACTCGAGCAGTTCTGCATTGCAGTAATTCATCCGATCACGTAACAGTTTTTTCACCCACACTTTCTTTTCTTTTGTAACAACAACAACAACAAACAAACAAATACAAAGTAGTGCTAGTTTCTGCCTTTTAGTCACAAATCGCAATGCCAGTGACATTTTCACACAGACAACGTATCGCATTGACAGTCGAACGTGAAATGGAGCTGGAGTGGGAATGAGCTAGACTCTTCCAGCCAGGTGGCCAGCAAGCTGGAGCGATTTTGAGGACAGGGTTGTCTTTCTTTTTAAATTATTTTCTTCGGTGGCGGGGGTATGACCTTGAAGTTGTCGTCACTTCCTTTACTCTATGTACACATCACAATGGGTAAGGGAAGCTAGTTTGTTACACGATTGATATGATCGTCGACTCTCTCAGAAGTGACGTTTGGCAAAAACTGCATGCGCCATGAATTCTGGTCTGTTAGCCCGACAGAGTAGCCATTGACTGGTTTACTCCAAAGAGAAATGGTGATTGGGAAATAGACACTGTTACAAAGGCTGTCATGCACATCTCACTGTAACAGGGGAACCAGAGCATGAATGCACCAAGTGATCTTGACACTGCAGGAAGTGCCAGATGCGACAGAGTAATGTGTAGGTTCCCCTGCTTTCAACATACACACGTTCAAAATGCCTGACCAGTCTCTCAAAATCTCATGCCCCACTGCTAGTGGTAGAAGGGCCCCAGATGATTATGATGATGTGAGCATTAACATCTGCAAGAAGGAGAAGAGGAGGAGGAAGTTGAGAGACTAGGGGCCAGTTGTACGATCTTTGAATATACCTCAGCGAAAATTATCTCCTTAGTGAGAGCAGAATCCAGTTGTACGACATTGGTATAAGCATTAATCCGAGTATAAACAACAGAATAGTTAACTAGCCATGGGATGTCAGGCTATCTTCTTATACCGAGTATAAATATGGCGGACAGGACAAAACTGCAATAACATTCACAAATCCTCGCAAACTCTTAACTCCAATGAACTATTCATAAATAAATATAACATTGTATAATTTAACAGCAGCACAGCAATTATAGACATATTTCTATACAAAATTACCAAAGGCTTATATGCAAGATATACAGCTTGCACTACAATGTAATGTTGGTTCAGTGGGTATCATGCTGGACTGAGGACAAGGAGGCAAACTTTGTTTGGATCGAATCCCACCTCAGCCAACATATTTTTGCTTACTAGTTGCAGTTTTCATTTTATGCTTGGTGTTTGATTATTATCCTATTTAATTCCAATAAACAATTTCCTGAATTTTTTATTTTAATATTAGGAATCATCATATTCTTAGAGCAATTATTAGTTTACTACAGGGAAGTTTGTTAATAATGGTAAGTGAAAGGGGGATGTGATTCCAACTATGCCGAGGGCTCGGCGTCAGTTGAGAGCAATCAAATGTAGAAAGAATTTGTTTGATCAAGAATTAATGTAGATTAATATTAGTGAAAATGTAAAAATAAAAAAATAAAAAAAATAAAAGAAGAAGGAAACATGTAATTTTAAGTGACTGTTAATCTTGCTATTATGAGCCATGGGAATTCCTTTTATTATGGAATCCAAATCACAGGATGTGGCATTTCACTACAAGTTGCCAAGATACACCGCATTTCAATTAATCATGTAGGCAATATAGCAATCTTAAACAAAGAAATAATATTCCTACAACGAAGGAAGGGAAATAATGTTTGACCGAGGCCTGAGGCAACTGTGATGGAAACTATAAGGCGCGTTCAAAAATTAACGAGCCGGAGGCATAATTACAGAAACCAGTACCTGTATGTTAGAAGTATTGGCCCTGGCAGTTGAGGCACTTGTCTCACTGTGACACAAGGCGGTGAATGGCTGTCTCATAAAATTTCTTGGGCTGCGATGTGAACCAGTTCCGCACGTAGAGCTGGACGTCGACGTCCGAGGTGAAGCGTTGGTCCCGCAGAGCCCTTTTCAGGGGACCAAACATGACGTAATCACAGGGAGAGAGGTCTGGACTGTATGGAGGGTGGCCGAGAACCTCCCATTTGAATTTCTGCAGGAGTGCCGCGGCTGTGTTGGCCGTATGAGGTCGTGCATTGTCGTGGAGCAGAATGACCCCACGGGTGAGATTGCCTGGTCGATTTGTTTTGATCGCTTGGCGAAGGGTGGTCAAGGTTTGCGAGTAACGCTGGGGGCATTCACTGTTGTCCCGTGCGGCATGAAGTGTATCAGAAGGGGGCCACCTTGGTCAAAGAAGAACGTCAACATTACCTTTCCTGCACTCGTGTGGATGGTCTTGCCTTTTTTTGGGTGGTGGTGACCCTGGATGCTTCCACTGGAGGCTTTGTCATTTGGATTCTGGTTCAAAGTGATGACACCACGACTCATCTCCAGCCACCACTCGTGCCAGGAACCCATTCCCTTCCCTCGCATAGCGCTGCAGATGACCAAGACAGTGGGCCATTCGACATGCTTCCTGGTGTGGTTGAAGACTGTGGGGCACCCATTGGGCACACACTTTGCACAAGTGCAGTCGTTCCTTCATGATGGAGTGCACACTTCCGACGCTCAATCCGACCACGGCGGCTATGGCGTACACTTTCACTCGGCGGTCCAGGGTAACGAGTGCATCAACCAGCTGGACGTTGTCATAGGTAATGCAGGGGGGTGCCCCAGACCGGGCATCATCGGCTAACGACACCCCTCCTTCCCTGAAGCGCTTGTGCCACGCCTTGACCCTTGCAAGGGACATGCAGTGTTCGCCGTACACTTGTGACATTTGGCGATGAATGTCCGTTCCCCCTACTCCTTCCGCTGTCAGAAACCGAACAACACCTCTTTGCTCTTCGGTTGACGCCTCCATGTCACTGTTTGCAATGCGACTGGCAGCGATGGACGATTGATCCATGCTGCTGCTCGCTTTGTATCGTCACGTGACGTGCGCGCGTGCCCTCTTAGCGACGGGCTGTGACCTTCCATGCTCTGGTCGGAACCACACCTCGTTACACACACCACAATTAGCCGATGTCGTCACCGGTTTGCGCATTTCAGCCTCCGGCTCGTTACTTCTTGAACGCACCATATATTTCTCTGTAAGGTACAGATTGAATTACATCTAATGATTAACGACCTTTATAATATCAAAACAAGTATACAGGAATGTTCAACAGAATTAAATAAATGGGATGTAATCTAACACTAAGCATAAGAAAATAATTATTAGCAAGCAAAAATTTATGTATATGGCGGGGCTTGAATGACCAATAATTAGAAACCTCTCCCTATAACCAAGCATGCCATCTATTAGGCCAGGAAGAAATGCAGATAAGTGATGCATGTAGCATCTTTCAGCTACCTCATGTCTTTTGTAGCTTTTCAGTTGGTCGACACGATCTGCCAAATTAATTGGGAAATTGTTTAATAGGGATGTAGCCTGAGAAAGTTCGCGCCAGATAGCATTCGTGTAGTACTGGGTATGCGCAAGGCGATCGTCTTATGTTTCCCCCAGTCAGCTGCGAGGAATGTATAGATTGTGACCGAGATTTCTAAGCTGAAGTAAATTATATCTTCTCTAATTTTACTCCAAGACTATATTAATTAATTCTATAGGTATATCCTCTAATATATTATGGACGATTTTCAGCGTTTAAGCGTTAAACAGCTGAAAAATGAGGTGCTAAAACTAGTGGGAGGAAGAAAGAACTAATAGGCTACAGCGGTAATTACAAAATTCTAACACGCTTTATTATTCAAATAATGAATAGGAGTCAGCATGCTTGAGTATTGTAGGCCTATATTGATAAATATATCTCCATAAGACTTAAATCATAAATAGAGATTTAAATATTCACTTGCTCCCCTTGCTTATACACTTCGATTCATGTCTTTTTTGGTTGATAGCTTACTTGAAACTGTCATGTTTTAAGGTAAACATAATCAAAGAAAGTTGATATCGGTATTGTATACCTCAAAATTCATCGCAAGGTTTGGTTCTTATGTAATTTTGTCAATTACTCAATACGAATCGTTCCCGTACCCCTTGGAAACGACTTAGGGGTACAAATTTAAAACGTTTGAGAATTCCTGCTTTATGACCACTAACTGTTTCCATACATCTGACTAACTTATGTCTAAAGAATGTAGAAGTCGCTACCGGTACCACATTCTCCGTGGGGCAGATGGAAGTTGACGATTAATTCTGATTTCAAGAAACCAACCATAATACGTTTGTGACTGTTAATGTTGTGACATTTATTCTAGAAGTATTTGCCCGAGTATTGATGCCTTTGTAAATGTTACATTCACGTCTTCTTCCTGTATATTGACGATTTCTTCCCATACCATACTTCAAGGGAGAAAATTTCTGCAGATTCCGATATTGAAGGCTTATCGTGGCAATCCAGCAATTTTCATGTGAATGGCCTCTTCCTTATTTTTGTTGTGTTCGTAGTCCACGGAAAAAGCGATGGTTAGTTAGTGTTGTTTTAAGGGGCGGAACTACGAGGTCATCTGCCCCTAAAAAATCGATGGAACAGTGCTCGGTTTTAGTCTTGCTCTCTCACCTTCAAATACAAACGCATAAATTCAGTGGTTGTTATCGAAATGTCTAATTAGTTTATAGGTACAAAATCGGAATTATTGTACATCACACTTACCCAACACAGTTTTCGTGAAATCATCCGGTTGAAAATGATGGGAACACACTTAAATATTTTCGGTCAGACTTTCTTCACCGAAATTTTTCCTTCTAGTAGCATGTAACCATTTCTTCCTCATTACTTTATTTTGTGAAAATTGGTGAAACGAAAACGGGTTTCCCTGATTTTTGCAAAGAGGAACACTGCAATATCTCGGCATAGTCACGAAAATAGCAATTTAAACAACTTAAATTAGTGGATATTAGCGGCATGAGAACACAGGAGACAAATGAAGAGCGCCTTGCGCTTACCCAGTACAACAGCAGTGCGCTCTATCGGTGCTAGTTCTATACATCCCTATTGGGCACAACTGTGTTGACCGACTGAAAAGCAACAAAAGACTATTTGTTTAGGCAACACTGAAAAAGAATGGCTTCAAATCTCGATACTTCATTATGCATTTTATCAACAAAATGTCACCAATAAGAAACCTCTCACTACGAAAGTTTTGAGATACACCAAAAGTATTTTTATTTAAATTATTCCGATTGTTGCACTTTCTCAAAGTACTCACCACCACACTGTATACACTTTTGCATTCGCTGAAACCACTTCTGGAAGCACTCCTGCCACACGTTTTCTTCGATGGCTGCAAGCACATCTTCGTAGGTCGTAACAGCTTTTTCAGGGGTTGAAACTCTCTTTCCACGCATGCAATTTTTTACCATTGGGAAGAGAAAAAAATCACACGGAGCCAGGTCAGGCCTGTAAGGTGGATGAATCATTAGTTTGACCTCCGTAGAATCCAGGAACTGAATTGTCATGTTGGCCGTGTGTGCAGACGCGTTGTCGTGATGGAGAAGGATCCCTCGCAGTCCCATGCGAGGCCGCCGTTCTTGAAGTTTGGCAAAAACTTTTGACAGGCAAACCGTGGTGTACCAATTAGCGGTAACTGTCCTTTGTTCCTCCAGTGGAATGGTTGCCACATGACCACTCTTCGAGAAGAATGAAGCCACCATTTTCTTGCCAACACTTCGGGGGCGCTTCACTTTTGTCGGTGTCTTGTCATCAGGAAAGATCCACACTGCTGATTGCCGCTTGGTCTCTGGATCAAATTGATAAATCCAGGTTTCGTCACCCGTGACGATGTCAGAAACCCGTCTTGAGTCCCCTCCTTTGAATCTAGTCAGCATTTCCTCACACCATTCAACACGGGCGTGTTTTTGTTCTTCTGTCAAATTGTGAGGCAACCATCGGAATGAGACCTTCCTCACACAAAGGGATTCATGCTGAATTTTCTAAACTGCTGGCGAACCTATCTACAATGCTGCCTCAATTTCTTTAAATGTTAAGACGATTATTTTCGCGAAGCATTTTCTCCACGGTTGTGATGTTTTCCTCAGTCACCGCCGTTGCCAGACGCCCGCTTCTCTTCTCATCTTTCAAAAATTTTTGGCCCCTTTTAAATTCCTGAAACCACTGGAAAACTGTGGCACGGGAAGGAGCTATCTCCCCAAAAGTCTGTTGCAAATGCTCAAAAAATTGAGACTGGTTTAACCCATTTTTAAAATCGTAGAAAATCATTGCATGAAAATGTTCTCTTTCCAGCTCCATTGCAGCAACTGACTACCTGCGCGCTGTGGCTTGTTCGACCTTGCACTGAGGGACTTCCCGGAGCGGGAGAGTCACTTCCTGCAACCAGGTTACTCACAAAGGATGGGGCTTCCGCACCCTGCGTTCCATTCAAGTGGGTCAACCTCCACTTTCTCAGGTCTCAAAATTTTCGTAGTGACCTTCAGCATGCTATCTATTAGGCAAGGAAGAAATGCAGATAAGTGATGCATGTAGCATCTTCCATCTACTTCATTAAGAATTTTATCAACAATATAATTATCACTTATAATTAGAAACCTCTCCCTATAACCAAGCACCCTATTAGGCCAGGAAGATAAGCAGGTAACTGATGCATGTAGCATCTTTCATCTACTTCATTATGCATTTCATACGCAAATTGTTGCCACGGGCAGATGACCTCGCTCAAAACAATAATTACTGTAATATAAAATGTCACCAGGCCTCTACCTTTCGCAATTCCGTGCTGCTGAATGTGTTCGTAATAGCTACTGTATGCCATAAGGTTAGTACACCTAATTCACAATCAGCTGAAACACACATTGTATCTTCAAATGATAATTGTGAACAAGCCATTATTATTATTAATTAATAGATTTATTACAGCCAATGGCCAATATATACAGTATATAAATACATTTTAATTTCCTTCACTATAACTCATGATAGATCTTGATCTTTTCGAACAGTCCCGTAGATGATATCTCCCGCATTGCTTATTATCACAGAGTTCACAAAAGCAGTGTTCGTCCGGTGAATGATAAGAATTTATTTTGCATATCAGATGATGGAACCCACGTACAGTGAAACGAGTCACCGCATGCCTGAGAGTGTAGTTGGTTTGAGTCCATTCCTTATTTATCATTGCGTCAGTGCTGTAGAATTCTTCCCAGATATTTTCCCGTTTCTCCTTCCTATCAATTAGGTGTTTTTCTGAGGCTGGTGTTGTTGGTAGGTGCAATTTTACTTTAAGTTCCTCAATGAGGAAAGTTTCCTTTGTAAGTTCATATACTAATCGTGTGGGAGTGAATTTTGAAACAGCAAGTGTCCTTTTTAAAAAACTTGCTTTTACACGATCTAATACTTCAAGGTCTCTGTAAGATGTGTCCATATTAAATGTAGTCCATATGTTGTGATCGATGCAATTTTTGCATGAAATAAGAACACAGCTGTTTTAATATCCAGTAGTTCTGGTTTGGTGATATCTTGAATACTACGAATAGCTGCTATTACTCTTTCCTTTATATGTAATCTAAATTACGTTCTGGTGGATTGTAGACTTATTCCTTAATATTTGAAGTGGTTGACAATTTCCAATTTTTCTTTTCCAATAAGTTTGTTATCTGATTTGGCTACTCTTCCTCTCTTTCTAAAAACCATCTGTACAGTCTTGTTATTGTTAATAGTAAAATCATTTTCTGTTGCCCATTCCTCCAATTTAATTATTGTTGATTGTAATTCTTCTTTATTACTAGCTCCTAGAACTATGTCATCAGCATACATGTATAGTACTACTGGGGAGTTCCGAGATATTATTTTTACAATATCTGAAGTGATTACATTAAAGAGTAGTGGGCTTAATGGGTCTCCTTGCAAGATTCCATTGGTTTGAGTGATGTAATCTGACCTGGTTGTCCCATTAGCTATCATAATTCTGTTTGATGTCAGAATATTATTTACAATAGACACCATTTTGTTGTTTCTTCCGATCATCAGTTCCAGTTTGTGAATTAGAATTCCCCGTTTATTAAGTCGAAAGCTTTATTATAGTCAATAAAGACTGCATAGAATTTCTGTTTCGGATGCCATAGTGTTTCATTTATGTTATCCAGCAAGTTTGCGACTGCGTGTAGTGTTGATCTTCCTTTCCAGAAACCAAATTGTTCATCCGGAATCTTATCATTGATTTCTTCCTTCAGTCTGTTTTTCAGTAACCTGGTGAATATTTTCAACAGATTATTATCATCATGTAAAAACGAGTCCGTTTGAGTAGTGTTGTGACTGTACGGGTCACATTAGGGACCAGACCCTGTTTATGTAAGATAGTGTGATGTGTGAGCCCGGCTAGCTCAGTCGGTAGAGTATTAGGCTGGTCCAAGGAGTATGATGCTACAAAATGGCCGACTCATTACCTAGGCAATATATAGCATCACTAAATTCCTGGTATCCAAGCAACAATAGGAAGTAAAGAAGAGGGCTTTGGATATTGTAATGTTTTGGAGATACGGAAAAAGTATTGAAGTGAGAAAGTCTTGGTATGATGATAAAGAAAAAAAGTATTGAAGTGGAAAAGTCTTGGTATGATGATATGAATGAAACGAGAATTGAAGACGGGAGTTTCCCAAACCAAAGCCTTTTCCCCAGGGAGTGATTGTTTGCTGCTAAAAATTGAATGAATTATCAGTATCTTATTCATGTCAGAGCCACAGTTAGATCTTTTATTACTGATCACTAGGGCTAGGATTATGATGACCTAAAAAAGTGCAAAAATTGCAAAATAAAAAATGCATTTATGACCTAAAAATATGCAGAAAATGACCTTTGAATTTCTATGATTTCTGTATTGTTTTAGTCTTGTGAGGTAACAAAATGAATTCAAGCTATTAATATTGGCAAAACAGACATTTTGTAATACATTTTCGAGTTATGAATTTTAGAAATAATACTTACATATTTACAAAACAGAGTTTCTCAGCCATAAAGGTCCCAATTGTTCATTCCAAAATGTGTGAGTTGCAATGAACAACGAATACATGATGTAGATTTTCAAATGAAAATGATTGTCTATTGTCAGCCAACAAAGCTTTATACATAGAAAAGCTCCTTTCTACCTCTGCTGACACAACAGAAGCATACTTAAAGCAAACAATGTCACTTGAATTTAATTCACTGTCGTCAATGTCACAAAGAGAAAATGTTTCACCTGACAAAATTTTAGCAATTGAACACATTGTCTGATACCCTTTATTTCCCCCCAAAACCTTCTTTATCTTCTCAGACACAGCTTGCCCTACATTGCCTCACTCGTGATCCAAATCATTCACCACTTTCAGCACAAGTTGTAACTGCTGCACTAGCGGCACTTCCGACTTTCCCCGAGTGGTTATGGTAGTAGGAAGAAATCCAAAATTTGCTTTTATGTAAGCAAGTTTCCCTGCAATTTCACTATCTGCCAAATGCTTTTGCGCTGCTTTGATTGATGCGGCTTCAGTGCTGTCAAATGAATCCACGATTTTGTTTCATCAGTTGGAAGTTCTCGCTATAATACGTGCAGGCTTCAATCCAGGTTCCCCATCTTGTCAAAACAGGAGAAGGAGGAAGTGGAATGTCTGGAGCTTCTAACTTGAAAGTTGAAACTCGAGAGGGTGCCTTCAAGAATACCTTTTGCACACATCCTATCAATGGGTCAACTTCTAAAAAATGACCGCGAACCTCCTCAACGACTCGGTGTAACGCGTGGTCTAAACAAATTAAATGCACCATTTTAGAGTAGAGAGCACGAAGTGAATTAGCAGCCTTGACCCTGTAGGGGGCTGCATCCGTTACTAAGAGCAACACATTGTCATGCTGAATGCCATCAGGCCACAACAATGCCAATGATTTATCAAGAACTTTGCTGATTGTTGGGTAGTTCACTTTTTGTAAATGCTCACAATAGAGTAGAAAGTGTTTCCCAGGAACATCCTCGTCCAGTGTTCCTACCACCACGTTAGCTACATATCGTCCTGAAGAGTCTGTCGTCTCGTCCACCGATACCCATATTTTTTTATTTCCAACTCTTTTCCTGATTTCTTCCAAAGTTTTTCCATAGCATCGTCTAACATAGATTTTCCTTAACGTAGAAGAATCCGGTATGGATTTGCCCGTGTGCTTCTCTAAGAAATTGTGCAGTTTAGGGTTGTTTAACTTAATGGGAATCGGCACTAAGAAACACTCTACACAGTTCTTCAAAGAATGGTGAAAAGGATGAATGGGTTTCTCCAAGAAGCTTCTGTTGTAGTAATGTTCCTTCATCCTGAAGTCGTTGCAGACCACGTTTGTGTTTCTCACGCGATACATGATGTTCCACCATAAACCTTTTTACAGCTGTCACTCTCACGTCACAAAGTTTGCAGTAAAGTATTGTCCCGTGAAGACCCTTTCTTCATACTGCGAAACAAATTGTTTTAGTTTAACAGACATACTCTGCTTCACTTTAGGCATATCGTAACTTCGCGTCTAATAGAACAGCACTTCCGGCTCTAAGAAATACCACGAACTCAATGATTCATTGCTAGCTGTAGCCTTCTACCTACGCAAGAGGCAAATGTACTACCTTGTATGGGCGAGTCCATTATACGCATACTTGTGGGAATAGGGGAAGAGGGTACAGTTTCCTGGAAAATATATGTTATGCTTGTATGAAATCAAACAAAATATTAAACATGGAAATTTAGTAAAATACATAATTAGAATAGCTAAACAAAAAAATTATCCTTCTTTCTTGAAAATAGTATAAAAATGACCAAAATGACCTAAATTTCCCCCCCAAAATGCCCTATCCCTTAAAAGTGGCAAAATATGCAAAAAAATGACGTAAGAAATAGACTTCACTGAACTCATTCTTTCATGAAACATATATATATTTGAGCAACGTGTTAGCTTACAAAAATAAAAAAAATAAATGCAAAATCATCAGAATCCTAGCCCTACTGATCACTATATCACCACGGCTGTAAGTTATCAATAAATTAACTGTATTTCAGTCAAATTACTTTCTATGTGTGCTCAACACCCCGCGACCCCTTCATGCAAATATAGAACTCTGTGAAGGGGAAAGTTACATTGTACTTCACTTCAATACAATTTATGTCCTAGTATTTATACGAATCTTGTCTGTTTCTGAAGAAGTGAGAATATAGAGGCTCAATCTTGTTGCCAGCATAACTGATTGTTTGCATTCTTCCAGCCAGTCACCGAATAGCTAGCCTAGGAATAAAATCTTGTTGTACAACACACCCACATAGATATACTCGGGGTATAGCTATTCCGATGTTTAACCTGGGATCATATAACTGGAATCACTTCACTGAGGAGCTATCCGCTCAGCAGGAGGATGAGAAGAGACAGTGAAAAACTTGCTCTCTTCTCCATGAACTGCAACAGCTTCTCCACCAAGACACAACATAGTCTTACTCTTTTGGGTGTGGATGGAGGATGTTCTAAACAAGTCAAGGAAGCCTTCTTTTCAGACCAATTTGGAGAAGTTGTCTTCTCAATGGGGCCCGATATCGATGGTCTAACCAACACTTTCAATTTGGATGTCAAAGGTCCTGGAACCTTCCTTAGGCTAGTTGTACTCATGAATGAGGTATCAGTGACAACTGACAGTATGTTGCTCTGAGGTGTATTACTTGCGCTATGCTCTCAGGTTTATTTGCTGGGCCAAGACTGTTATAAGTCAGAGAGTCATTTCACAATACATCTTGGATTCCTTGAGAATTCCCGACAACAATTTAGGAATTCTGATGTTCGAGCAGTTTGTGCACACAGGTGTCTTGGTGGTCGAAAGCACACTTAGGATGTAAATGAAGGCACACACACACAGGAATATAGAGAGAAAATGTTAATATATTACACTATAAGAACACATTACGCATCATTAGCACCTTAGCTACCTAGTAACAATCGAATGTCAGGGAGTATATAATGTATACATTTCACCTTCCCACAATCCCTGCACACAGCACTGTATGTGTAGCGAGAAAACACATGCCCAAAATCCTGACACTGTTAGCAGGAATAAGATGCCACTCTAACCTCCTTAGGTAGTACAGAACCCTTGGATGGAGTACAAAGGCGCCTACCTTGATCTTCCTCTTGATTCGACGTATCTTGGTGTCTCTGCATTTCTTTAAGTCCAGAAAAAGATCACGTTGGAAGATAACTCCATGTACTTTGTTCAGTATTGGGTGCTTTTTGATCTTCACTGGGATCATACTGAATTAGCAACTTTTTTGTTTTGATATCCACCAGTGATCTTCAGTAAAATCTGACTATTTTGTAACTTTCGGATCCAGTCAAGGTGACTATTTTGTAACTTTCGGATCCAGTCAAGGTCCCCAAGTGTCCCTTCAATTTCCTCAGAGAACACAATCGACTTAACAAAAATGAATGTATCCTCTTCAGTTCTGGTACCCATTAGATAACGTTGTCAGCCAGGAATCTTTTCAATAATGCTTCATTGCAAGGGATGAGAGAGAGGTGCAACCCTGTCAATTTTTGGGGCAATTAGGCATCCCAGATTGATGCCCACTCCGATTGGCACCATGCAGTCATGGCAATACCTATCTATAGTAGGCATTGTTCAGGGTCCCTGCATCTTGGGATAAAAAATAAATAAAAAATAATGAAAAACAAAAAATAAAAACAAAATTAAAATAAACTTGACATGCGGCGAGTTATTCAGCTCAATGGCATTCGGCCACAGAGATACCTGTGATATCAGACCTGACAGGATTGGGAGTATCGGCCAAGTTGGTGGCCCTTCCCTATTTTTACTTCTAAGGATCAAACCACTAAGGGACCAGAAAATAAAAAATGACCTTTTAATTGGCTTTTACAACAGGCAGGGTCTACCATGAATAATTCTACCCTTCACATCCACAGGGGGGCTTCACATTACAATACTGGCTAGTAATTCAGTCGTGTCAGGCCTTTTAGTGATAATTTAGTCATGTTGGTCCTTTTAAAAATAATTCAGTCATGTCGGCCCTTTTAGAAAAGAGGGAAGCTTCTTCTTAACCACTAGAATGATGTGCATCAGCACTGCTTGTATGTCAGAATACGTCACCGATCAAGAACTCCACCATCAAGCTGCTCGACATTGCCTGTATGTCTGTCAACAGCACCATCTAATGCATTCAAAGAGATAATCTCCGTGTGTGAAGGAACAGGTTGGTGTTAATTGTTGTCCGAGGCTAATGCTCAAAAAATGTGCCACACTCCCCTTCACTTGTGTCTAATGGAGTTAAGTGTTTGTTGTGTGAAAGTTGTGGATTTAGCATGCCTTTTAACTGCTGTGGCTTTAGAGGCACCAAGATGTTAGAATTTGCCACCTACTGCTACAAGGTTGTCATATGTTAACACAGTTATATGTCATCGGACTGAGCCACTCAGCCTGACTAAGTACTGATGACTATGATGATAGATGGTAGTTGTCCTGTGAGGTTACCTTCCCCTGGTGATGAGAACATAAAGAAAACAAACTTCCTCAATACTCAATGAATGGGGGTCTTGGGTTTTACAGAGAAGTAATGCTAAGAGAGCAGAGGCAGACAGAGTAGACAAACTACCAAACTCACTTTTCATGACCTTTTCTTTTATAACCTGGCATCCAAAGAAGAGGAGCAGAAGAGTCCTTTCACTTTACATTGAATGTGAACCTTTAGTTTTATAAACTGGCATCCACAGGAAAGGGGCAGAGGAGTCTTTTTACTTGAGATTAAATGTAGACCTTTTGTTTTATAACCTGGCATCCACAGGAAAGGAACAGACGAGTCCTTGATATTGAAGAATGTAAACTGTTGGAGATAAGACGACAATGTGTTTTGTTGAGAAGGCAAGTGACAATCTGTGGTCATGGCAACATATATCAAGTTTTGAAGCCATTCTTTCAGTATTGCCTATACAAACTGTTAGTTGTAACTCTTTAGTTGGCCCAATGGCTGGGTGGGGGTGCAGTGTATAATATTATAAGTAAATAACACTCCTGGAAAAAAGATACATGTATTAGTTATGATCGCTATCCTAAAATTGTCCCATTATAATAGTGATCAAAACTAACACATGTAATTTTTTTCCTGGAGTGATATTTATTTATTACTTATTATATACATTGCACCTCCGGCCAGTCATTGGGCAATTTGTGTTGACCAACTGAAAAAGTTACAAATGACACTATGGCAACAATGTAATATTTGATTGTCAACCCTCACACCTTTACCTGGGCCTAGCTCATTCTATTCAGCAGTGTCCTGTTCACACTTAGTTGAGTGTAATCATATTATTATAATAAAGGCATACATTAGTTAATGGCTGTTCATTCATTCATTCATTCATTCATTTATTTGCAATGGGGGGTGTGTCCCCCGGTAGCACGTGATCTTTTATTCCATCAGCAAAGTTTCACATAAATGATTGGCACGGGTTCAAATATATTCGAGGCAAGGTTCAAAGCATTGTTTTTCTGGACCGAATTAAGTTTACGCGTATACACGGTTATCAAGCGTGTGAATGCATTACGAACATTCTAAAAACTAAGTTCAACAGATACATGAGTGCGACTACCACAGCCTTTTCACACACATGATCATCAACACAGCCTTTCCGTCACAGTCCCAGGTATAATAGAAAGCACAAGGCAACCCCATTGCCTGGAGCCCGGCCCAGCTGGAATTCCTAGTATTTCCTTTCTTACTCTCCCCTTTTCTCACCATGGAATCTAATGAAAGGAAATTACTTGTGAAAATGAGGCCAATAATCAAGGCAAGCTTAACACGAACAAGTAAAATTCTTGAAAAACGTCAAGCATGTGAAGGAACTGATGTAACTATGATACGGCTTCGCTTAAATAAGCTAATGGCAATTAGAAATAGGTATAAAAAACGACAGACCAAATTAGAACTTAATGACGATCATGATAGCCACGCAGCGGATCGTGAGGAGTTTGAACTTCAATATTTTGACTTAGAATCAGCATTAATCAAATTAATTGTGAGAGTCACTGGGAATACCCAGAGCCTTAATGACAATAGCACAGGGAGCAGACTTCCAGTGATAAACATCTCTGCTTTCACTGGAGATTATAGCTCAAGGATAGCATTCAGAGACACTGTTAATGAACTAATCACACAAAATTGAGTGGAGAAGTTGTATCATCTGTTGTCTGCCTTAAAAGGGGAACACTTGGAATTGATAAGTTATCATCATCATCATCATCTTGAATCAGCTCCAGCTTCCCATGTGCAGTGAATGAGCGTTCTCCATTTATTTCTCGCCAAGAATGTTTCCTCCTCCATAATTTGCTGTACTGTAAATCCAGACCTCTCCCTGAAAGATCATTTCTAACCTGGTCAATCCATCTCTTCCTTGGTCAACCTCTTGTCTCTTGCCTTTCAGTTCTTTCTCAAACCGCACTCTAGCTGTTCTTTGTGTGTCGATTCTTTTGAGATGACCGAACCATTTCAGATCTCATTAAGAGATTGTTCTACTTGGACAAGATGGAGTATCTTATCATTTTTTATTTTATCCCTCCTTGTCTTCTGAATCATAGTTCTTAAAATCTTCATCTCCACTACTTGTAGTTTGCTGGTATTTCTCTAACTTGGATTGGGTACAGGTTTCTAAGCTATATGTAATAACCAGGGTGTCCAGCCAAAATGGGATTATCAATTCAAGGTTTTTTTCAAGGTTTTCAAGGCTCAAAAAAACACAATTTTCAAGTTTTTTTCCCTTCTTAAAAAAATAAACAAAAGAAGAATAGACTACTGTAAGTGAATTTCAAGGTGTGGGGGCAAAAAAAGCTATTATTGTAATAGTAGACCAATTAAATGTAAATTGAAGATAATAAAAAATATTTTGCTAAGCTAAACACAGAATAATCAAGGGACTCTTACAACACAACTAGAAAAAAAAATTCTCTGCATGATTTTTTAAAACTGCATCATGCGCATTTCATAATAGCTGTTGCTAATTCCATTTAATGAAGAAACACTTCTATGCAAAGTTCGTTAAAATCGGTTTTCAAGTGATTTCTTGCTTGATGCTGTGAGTTAGATTGGTGAGTGAGAGATAGAAGTAAGCTGTTAGGTAAAAAATCAGTTATATTTCCAGAAAGAAAATATGATCAGTCTTTCATAGTTACACAACAATTAAAAGAAATGAAAAAATAAATCTCTTGTACATTTTGGTACAAACGCAAACTTAAAGTAAACTCATTTGAAAAAAAAAAAAAAAATCCTTACTTTCTACAAACAGAACAAGAGGACAAAAAAAGATTGCTTTTTGGCAATGTAAATCACATTAGGTAGTTATTGTTTCAATCAACAACCTCGTAGCAACTCAACCAACAAGCCATTTTACCAATTTTGGTCACAATTCGTTTCTCACCAGTCAAACATTTTGAACAATCAAATGCTCTGCCCCTTAAATCACATTATTAGGTAAGTACATACTTAAATTAGCATTACGAATACTGGTGATTCACCGTAAAAACCAGATTTTGGCGTACCAAGACTAAAGCACGTTCGAATCTTTCAGTTCCTTTACTTGGTCATCGATTTGTGGTTAACAAAGCTGCCTTCTTTGCGTTTAGTTCTTTGATCATTTCTGCCTTCCGTTTTTTATCAGCTTCAGCTTTGGCTGAGGTCTCATTTTTTGCTTTTTGCTCGTGTAAATGATCTTGGTACCGAGAGTGCGTGGTTCACATTGACAATATGAGAGATTTTGGTATACAGTATTAACCTTTTCTACACCACCTGCGTCGAAGATAGCGCCATGAACACGGCGCTAGGCTACTATATGCTCCATCTGATTCTCAACGATGCACTGTTCATTAATCGAATAACCACGTTTGAGCGTGGCGTTTCCGTGGGACAGTATAAGGATGCTTTTAACCATGTCCAGCAGATTAGAAGTGGGCTTCTGTGAAAGCTTAATGACTTCCAGCCATAACTCATCTAATCTAGTTTCACTCCTCTTATAAGCTTTAAAACTCTCTTGAACCTGAGCATTTCTACACACTTCCACATATTCCATTTTGATTTGGTCTGCTTTCAACCCGGAGAAGCGCTTTCTCGTCACAAGGGTTTCTAAACACTTGTCAACGCGTTTCAAGCCAAGCGTTTAGTTCAAAGCAACTGCAGAATCTAAGTAAAAAATAAATCTCGCAAATTGATACTTCAGGGGCGACCGCTTCCGCAATTTTTCCACAAGCTTAACTAGACTACCGAGCATACTTTCCTTCAAGCGAAGAATGTCTAATTCCTTCACGTTTTTAACCTTGGACAACTCGTCTTTAGCAGCGAATCAAATGTCAAACTTTTTGGCATGAATAAAATTCTTTGAGCTTAACTCAAGGGTTTGCAAATTAGAACTTGTCAGCATATCAGGCTTAACAATCCGTTTCATAAAAGTATCAAGAAGGGAGCGAAATTCCTCATACAAGAATGGCGCCATAGGAGCATCTGTCCGGAACTCTTTCAGAAATGGTTCTATTAAGCCGGTGATCGAGCCAAAAAATTCAGTTTAGTTCCCAATAATTCGTCTTTAACAGCCGACGAGGCTTTCTCAAAATTGCGTGAAATGGGAGCGGTATTTTCCTTTTCAGCTGTAATGACAAACTTTCTTTGATTGGGAAGAATTTCTATGGCCCGATCTGCAACCCTTTTGTTTTCAACCCAACGTGTTCCACAAAATCGCAAAGGAAACAAGGTACAGCCAGTATACTGAACGTAAAGACTCCGCCATGCTGGCGCGTCTTTATATAAGTCATACATACAATACAAAATGGATGCTAAATCCCAGCCAGCAGACATCATGGCTACTTTAAAAGCCAATGGGACAACATGAAGTCCGCAGCTTCCAATATCGAGCAATTCAACTCCGCACCATCCTTTCACTTTGGCATTTAATTCTCAAAACACTTTATGGTTAACATGAGGTCCGTCCATAGAGAGTTGGGAAACCTTTTTCAGACCATCAACGGTCTTCAAAGACTTTACTAACTCCTCTCTTAATCAATGACCCAAGTCATCATCATCATCTTGCACAGTTTCCAGCCACTGGCCGGGTCTGTTTGGAACACAAGCCTCTCCAACGTCTTCTGTCTTCCCACCATCTCTCAGCCTCCACCCTTGTCCAGTCTTCTCCTCTCTTCTTCACGCTTTCTTCCACCCCCTTCAGCCACCTGTCTCTCGGTCTTCCCCTCGGTCTCTTTCCTTCCCACTTCGTCTCATGTACTCTCCTGGGTATCCTCTTCTCCTCCATTCGTTTTACATGTCCATACCATCTAAGTCTAGATTTCTCTATACCATCCTGTAATGGTTCCTCCTTCATTAATTCTCTGGTCCTCTCATTTCTTATTCTGTCCATCTTTGTAGCTCCAATACTGCTTCTCAAGAACCTCATCTCACTGGCCTGTATTTTGCTCTTCTCCCTTCCTTTCATAACCCAGGTCTCCGAGGCATACGTCAGGATAGGGACATAGTACGTCCGATATATGATCTTTTTGCTGTTCTGAGGGACATCCTTGCTCCATAACATGCTTCTCACACTCCTCCGAAATGCTTCTGCCTGCCTCCCCCGCTCATTTATTTCTCTATCGTTTCTTCCATTATCTTGTATCAGGCTTCCCAGATACTTGAAACTCTCCACTTTCTTCAGCTGTTCCCCACCAATTGTTATTCCCGTTGTGGTTCTTTCCTTCTTCCTTGTTGTGATCACCATCTCACTCTTATTTATGCTAAATTTCATCCCATATCCTTGTATTATTCCTTCCCACACGTCCAACTGTTCCTGTACCTCCTCCTCCTTGTTTCCCCAAATCATCAAATCATCTGCAAACACCATTGCTTTCATCTTTCCTTCCCCAATTACTTGTGCCACTTGGGTCATTATGTCATCCATCACCACAATGAAAAGTAACGGTGACAGTGCACTTCCTTGTTTCAGGCCGTTTCTTTGTTCCAACCAGTCAGATCTCTCTCCTCCCACTTTCACACAGCTCACGCTTCCCTTGTACATCTCCTTTATCCTCTTTACAGTCCATTTCTCTACTCCTCTATCCTCCAGGGACTTCCATACTTTGTTTCTGCATACACTGTCATATGCTTTCTCAATGTCCAGGAAGGCCATCAGTAGATCTGTTCCATACTCATAGTGCTGTTCTTGTAACTGCCTTACAGCAAAAATCAAATCCACTGTGGACCTTCCTGCTCTGAAGCCATGTTGTTCTTCCCTCATCCCTCCTTCTATCCTTGTCCTAATTCTCTTTTCCAAAACTTTCTCGAAGATCTTTGCACAATGACTCATCAGTGTTATTCCCCGATAGTTTCTGCAATCTGTTCTACTACCTTTCTTGAAGATCGGGACAATGATTCCTATTTTCCAGTCCTCTGGGGTCTTCCTTTCCTTCCATGCTGTCCTCATCACTCGGTACAGCCACTGTATCCCCACCTCTCCTGCTGCTCTCACCATCTCCACACTCAACTCATCCACACCCGGTGCCTTCCCTCCTTTCATCTTGTTCACTGCATCTTCCACTTCTTTCCATGTTAAGTCCTTTTCTGTTTGCAGTTCATCTTCCTCTTCCCCGATTTCTTCCTCCTCACCATCTTTTCCATTTGGGTTCAGAAGTTCTTCAAAATATTTTTTCCACATTTTCTTCAGTTCTTCCCTATTTTCTATCTCTTGTCCCCTTTTGTTCACCATTCTAACATAATCCGTAGGATCCTTCCGCCTCTTATTTTTTACCATCCCATACAGGACCTTTTTTGTACCTTCACTATCCTCCTCCATCATCTTTGTCCACTCTTCCATCCACTTCCTTCTCTCCTCAGCCACCACTCTCTTCGCCTCCTTCTTTCTTTCCTGGTACTCTTCCCTTGCCTCTACCGTCCTATTTTGATACCACCTCCTAAAGGCTCTATTCTTTTCCCTTACAATATCTTTTGTCTTCTCATTCCACCATGGTGTTTCCTTCCACCTCTTCTTACTACTTGTCCTCCCACATACTGCTTCTGCTGCACCCACTAGTGTCTTCTTAAATCTAGCCCATTCCTCTTCCACCCCTCTTTCTTCATCTGTTGGAATTCCTTCCTTTACCATTTTGAGGTACTCGACCCTTCTATCCCCTTCTTTCAGTTTCCATATCCTTATACGTCTTTCCTGGTTCTCAGTCCCTTTCTTCTCTGAACCGTTTTTATCAGGTTCATTATTTTTTGTCATATTATTATTATTATTATTATTATTATTATTATTATTATTATCATCATTTCCTTCATGTCGCATTATTGTGACATACGTTTCTCTGTCTCACCTACTGCGTTCAAACTTTGTAATTCTGCGTAAATGTTTCGTCAGGTGGTGAAACTTTTCACCCCTACTGACACTGTGTTACCATTGGTTGAAGCATAACTTGTTACTAAGCTTTGCTTCTCCCATTGGCCCCCTTTATGTTCTGGAGAGGGGGAGTTCTACGACTTATTTTTCCCGAGCGGCGTTACTGCGTTCCTTTTAGAGAAGGTGGCTTCCTTCCATTTCTGACCATCATGTGAAACGGTCACAGCCTAGGTGTGTCGGGCTTTTCGCCCGTGCCCAACGCAACTAAACGTAAGTACGATTCGATCACTTGGTTTTATCTGGCATGCTATCATTTTTGAATTTCAGTTTATCAATTTCCCTTTCTTATGATGATGTGAATTCGATCCATGAACCCAAGTCCCTTCGCCTTTGTTTACGTTAGTTTAGCGAAGCCTCTGTGTTTATTTGTCATCCCTACCTTTCATGTAATCGGTTTTATTTTTACTCAAATCTCTCAGGTCTGAAATATATGCTACTTTTCTGCGAGGCTTACCAACGCTCTGTATTACGTCACAAATTGATGTGCACTCTTTCGAGGTATCTTTCATTTGATTGTCGTATCAGAGTTTGTTTTTTGGGTCAAGGTATCATTGGAGTAACGGAGCCATGTCTCATTTCGCCTCCTATTTGATCCTTCCCTCTGTTTTAGGAAAAGTGTGTGAGCGATGGTCTTTGTGTTAGTCACTGTCCATTCGTCATGCCTTAATTCCTTTGTTTCTTCGTATGTCGTTATATTTAGACATAACTACCTCTACGTAAGCCTATATTTTCCTACAAAGCATATTTCTTAGCTGATCGATCTTTCCTTTCAATTCCTGTCCCGGTAATGTCAATTAATTTAATGTAATACTCATTTTCCTTTATTTTTATGTGTTAATTTTGTGTTGTTTCCTCTGGCTTCGTTATATTACGTAACTCCGTGTCATCCCCCCTCTCCCACCCCCCACCCCCGTTTCCTACATACGCACCCTTCTCATCCCCACCACTCCCCCCCCCCCCCCTTACCCCATGATTTCACAACATCATGAGCTTTTTGGAAGTCTGTTCTTGGCAAGGGCATTCTAGTCCAGGTCATCCTCGTAAGTAGAGGTGTTCTCTTATTCGACTCATCCATACTCTCTATCTTTTTCGTTTTTGTTTTGTTTTTGTATTTTAAATTTTGGTTATCGAGTCGCGCTTACGGTTTAGTTGCACATTGATTGTAAGTACATTTTAATTAATCTTGTTTCATCTTTGTTAGTGCTTAAGTTCATTTATACACTTTTCTCTTGAGATTGTTTTTGTGTCCCCCTTTCTTAGGTACCATCTTTAATCATTAATTTTATTTTATTTGTTATTAAGCGATTTTATACCTCTTCACGTTTACCTTTCATTTTGTGTTTAGATATATCCTTACTCTTATGCGCACCTGTTTTAGTTTACTTTAAATACAATAGTAAATAGTTCACTTGGTTTCGTCCTCTTTCATTTGTAATTTTAAGTTCCCTCATCTCTCGTCCGATTTCGTCGGTCTTGGCTTCGTACTGTAACGCAGTCACGACCTTCACGCTTCTGGGTTCCTCGATCAATTAGATAATTTCAATTCCGCTTTTGATTTGTTTTAAACAATTCATTCGATTCCTTTTTTGGAAAGTATCTTTCTTTCGATCCGGAATCTTGGGCCCAGCACGCATCGAAAGAGACATCCTTTCCCCGCTCCTTAGCGATCCTGTTTAAGGTGTTGTTTTCACTTCTACTGTATTTCCTCACGCCTCTGCTATTTTGTTTAACGTAAGAGCACAACGCGGTGCAAATGGTATATCAGAGCGTGGTTTTTCGTGAAATCGTTCCCTTTAAATTACCAAACTTATATTATTTTTGCAATTATTACAATGTTGTCTTTCTGAGTTTAAGATACCTGTACTGAATTGTTCCCCCATCCCCGAAGAAAGTGCGGAGTGTGAAAGCATTTCTCGAGTGAACAAGACATCCAAAGAATCTAGTTCCGAGGTGAAGAGTGCAACAAGTTAGTGAGTACTTCGCAACGCTGGAATAGGACGCATTACGGTATTGTGACCTTTATTTTACTAAGTTAAAGTGTTTTACTTTTCTCCTTGTCTATTGTCATGTCTAAGTCAGAATTCCCACCCGTCAAAAAGGAGTTAAATTTTATGGGCTTTGAATCTTTAACAATGCCCACGCCACTATTGCAAGATACGACACAGGACCTGCTAATGATAGACCCTCCCCTTTTAGATTGCTCCATCGCCCCTGTAGGCATTGTTAATAGTGCTCGCCACAACGAAAATGTTGCATCAGTAGTGAGTAGGTGGGGTTTGACTTTTTCCGGAGAAAACAATACCTCATCAGTTTTTTGTTTTATCCAACGTGTGGAGGAATTGTGTTATTGTCACGATATTAATCCCGACAATATTGTACGTTGCTTACCTATTCTTTTGTCTGGAAAAGCGCTGATGTGGCATCGCACTACTCCGAATTTTTATAAGTCATGGGACGAATTTGTTGGGTGCATTAAGGACCGTTTCACGCCACAAGATTTCGATTTCGCTCTCAAACAAGAAATATACTCCCGTACTCAGGCTCCTGGGGAGATGATCGACGATTATGTAACCTCAGTTCGGCTGTTAGCAGCGAACCTCCCCCAACCCTTTCATCCCAGGGATCTGTTGGAAATTATATACAGGAATTTAAATCCCACTTATAAATACTTCATTCGGCGTACATCCATTTTTTCCATCGAGGACATCATATCGCAAGGCCGTGAGTATGAATTAAATGCACGAGCCTGTTCGAACTATACTCCACCTCCAAGAGCCGATAATACGATTTTCCCCGAGTTAGCCTACTCCCCCCAGACAACACTGTCTAGCCCAGCTGTCGACCGAACAAAAGACGACACCTTACGGTTTAAGCCGTCTGCTCGCCGTGCTGAGTCCCTTTCTAGGAATTCTAACCCAAGCCCTTCTGTGGCTCGTAATTCCTCTGCTGTTTCCCGTGAAAGGACTACAAACACCCCAACAACAATCACACGCAATGTTTCTTCTGGTCGCATAACTTGTTGGAACTGTAATGAACTTGGACATCATTTTAAAATGTGTTCTTTAAAACGCCGAAAATTCTGTTTTGGCTGTGGGATGAATGAGGTCACGACTCGTTCCTGTCCAAATTGTAATTCCAACCAGGAAAACTCATAGGGAGGTGTTCTGAGTTCGACTCCCGGAGCAGTCCTCCATCCAAACTTGACAATGCATCTAATTTCGATGTTGTGTTACAACCAGGAGTCTCAGTAAATTTCGATAATGTCTCGGCACCTGCTATTTTGGATACAGGCGCCACCAGAAGTTTCATCCACCGTTCAGTGGCAGATAGCATTCGATCTTCGCAAAAACACCCCGTACAGAATAAATGTCAGTTCCTCTCTGCGGGATCGTCAGTTATCGACGTTGCCGAAACTATTCTATGTCGCATTAAAATTCACGGATTTTCTTGGAAACATGTTTTTCATGTGGTTAACAATCTCTCCACTCAATGTATTTTAGGAATTGACTTTATGCATAAAACTGGTATGCAGTTGGATTTTATTAACGATTCATTTTGTTTCAAATTTCGCTCAGATAAAATGTTCCCCTTTGAAGAATGTACTTCTAACTACGTTGATGTGTCTCCTGTATTTTCCGTACATCTTCCATTAACTTTGATGTCCGAGCAACGTGATACTCTGAACGGTTTAGTTGAGGAATTTTCTGATGTCCTCACAGAAGATTTAGGTTCTGCTGTAAATCACGAATGCCACATTGACTTGAGCGACAATGTACCTGTTCGAAGTCCTCCGTTTCCTTGTAATCCACCCAAGCTCTTGGCCATGAAAAAGTATATCAATGATTTGCAAGATCGGGGAGTAGTGGTTCCTTCCAAATCAGCTTATGGGTCTCCTGCTTTCTTAATTCCCAAGAAAGAAGAGGGCGAGTACCGGCTAGTCGTAGACTACCGAAAATTGAACAAGAAGGTAGTCTTTGATAATTTCCCACTGCCTACTATTGAGAGTGCTTTTCAACATTTCCACGGGGCCAATGTGTATTCGATGATTGATCTAAATAGTGCCTATTATCAGATTCCTTTGGATGCTGAGAGTCGCGACTTCACTGCTTTTAACACCCCTTTCGGGTTATATAATTTCAAACGTCTTCCGATGGGTGTAGCTGTTGGTGCACAAGTCCTCAGTCGCGTGCTAGACGACATCTTGGGAGACCTGAAGTTCAATTTTGTATTTAATTATCTTGACGATTTAGTCGTATACAGCAGATCTTTTGAGGAGCATGTCGTTCATCTTAGGGAAGTTTTCTCCCGCCTCAGGAAGGCCGGCCTCACTATCAATCCAAAAAAGACCTCTTTGGGCTGTACTCAAATTAAATTTCTGGGTCACATTCTGTCAGCCGATGGTATCCGTGTCATACCCGAGCGCGCAGATTGCATTCAGCAGTTACCTGTACCCACCACAGTTAGGGCCTTGAGAAGAGTAATGGGTATGTTCACGTTCTATTCTCGTTTTATCAAAAACTTCTCTGACATTTCGGCACCTCTAAATGCTCTCAAAAAGAAGAATGTGAAATTTGTGTGGGGGCCAGAACAGGACAAAGCTTTCAATGTTTTGAAAGAAGCCCTTATGTCAGCACCAGTACTGCACACGCCTGATTTCGAATCAGCTTTCTTTTTACATTGTGACGCCAGTGATTTGGCCATTTCTAGTGTTTTGAGCCAGCGTGTGGATGGAAAATTTGCACCAGTGGCCTTCGCGAGTCGTATGTTAAATCAACATGAACGACGTTACTCAATTTTCGAGAAGGAAAGTCTTGCTGTGGTATTTGGATGTGAAAAATTCAGGACCTTTTTGGAACACCGTCACTTTACTGTTTTTACCGACAATGAGGCTTTGAAATGGAGCCTTTCTCACGTAAAAAAGCTTGGACGCATCAACAGGTGGATTTTGAGGTTGTCATCTTTTAAGTTTGATATCATCCACGTAAAAGGGAGCGAGAACCCGGTGGCTGACTGCCTGTCACGCATGTTTGAAGAGACCCCTAGGACTCCAATCGAGAGCGTTTCTACCAGTACACCACTTCAAGAAAATCTTTTCCTATTGCAACATTGTCCTTGGTCTTTTGTGGATATCCGGAAATTCCAGTCTGAGGATCCATTTTGCACTGACCTCCGTGCAAAAATTGCAAACAAAGATCCGGCAGTAAGCAACTTTTGTGTTCGAAATGATGTTATTGGCTATGTTCTTCCTAACTCTTCTAAATTTAGAATTTTTGCTCCATTAGCAGTACGTGATATGCTTTTGACATATTATCATGATTCTGCACTGGGAACTCATGCAGGGATGCAGCGCACTTTCCGTAAGATATCCGGTGAATTTTATTGGCCCTCAATTAAAGTAGATGCTTTTGCTCATGTCAGAAGATGTTTAACCTGCCAGCGTTCTAAACCTGCCCAGAACACTCGTGTAGGCTTCCACCAAGCTGGTATCGTCACTCGTCCCGGCGAACGCCTTTTCATTGATTACTTTGGTCCAGTCGTGAGATCAAAATCTGGCAATCAAGCCATTTTAACTGTCATTGATGGTTTTTCGAAGTTTGTTTGGTTATTCCCAGTAAAGAATATCACTTCTCAGACTACTATCCATTTCTTGTCTAGATATATATTTGGAGTTTTTGGTCCTCCCAAGTACCTTGTGTCAGATAACGCCTCTGTATTCCGTTCCAAAGCCTTTGAAACTATGGTATTTAACTGGGGCATCCAACATATTTTCTTGTCACCGTATCGACCGCAGGGAAATCACGTAGAGCGTTTTCACAAAAACTTGAAGGCTTGTATGTCCGCTTTTCACAATGCCGATCAAACCTCCTGGGATACGAACCTACAGTATTTCAGTCTCGGGTTCAATACCTCTTTCCATTCGTCCGTTCAAACTACTCCAGCGGAATTATTCCTAGGCCGATCGCTTGTCGACCCCTTGCTGCTCAAATGGAATATTGAATATCTTTCCGAACCCTCTCGCACTACCTCTGTTGCTCAAAAATGGGCCATCGCTACCGGTCACCTCAAGAAGGCAAAAGCCAGAGTAGCGAAGCGCTACAACTTAGGCCGTCATGATGTTAAATTCCAAATTGGGGACAAAGTTTTGTGTCGTTTACATCCTTTGAGTGACGCTACCAAACAAATTTCCAGTAAGCTGTGCTTACGTTGGTCAACTCCCAAGACTATTTCACGCTTTTTAAATTTTGTCTCAGTCGAGTTAGTGGATGATCACGATAATTCAGTGACTTCGGCCCACGTCACGCAGTTGAAAAAATTTGTCAAATGATCTTGTGAATTTCGCCTCGCTATAATGTTGTGTTTTTGTTTTCCTTTTATTCTAATTGGATGCCCGAGCTCCTTAATAGCCAACCTAGCATGTGAGCCTATTCTGATCTTAATTCGTGTGCTTCCTTTTCATTTATTCCTGTGACAAGACAGGAGACACCCGTGGCCTTTTTCTCGTACGCGAGTGAGTCGTGTATACTTGACATCTCTGTCAAACTATATCTTTGCCTGAGGCCGTCAGTATATACCTGGTCGGTCACTATTTGCAAACCACCCCTACTCCTCTTTTGCACTGCCCCTCGGCTTAACTCCTATTGTTCGACGACAGACAAGGACCCTTCAACACTTCCTGTTTGACCTTGTAGGAACTTGGTATTTATTTTACATTTATTCATGTAATTGACTTTTTGTGTCATGGTTTTGAGATATCATGCACCTTAGTGTCATCTTGATTTTGATATTTATTGTGAAGTCATATATTTTGTTAGGTTTTAAATTGTCAAGTGTTCTCAGCATATCGTGTATTGTCTAGCAACCATCCAGAGGGTTGGCGAGTGACAACAAACAACCTTTGTGTACCTGAGCTAACACAGCTGAGGGTCTTCTCGGAACTCGTTAACGGACCAGTCACCCTTCACTGGGTCTATACATGGCTTTATTTTTCAGCAGCTGAAAAGGAGAGTACTTTCCCTTTCGAAGACATTATGACACTATTGCATATTCCTCGTTGACGCAACGAAAGGTCCTATATACAGGGTGTCCCAAATGTATTTTTTTTAAAATGTGATCACGATTTAACTTTGTCTATCTTTTCTCATCAGAGGCTGGAGAGATTTGCAGTCCCGAGGTAACGTCCATCTTGAAGATTTCGACATCCGCATCATCATGAACTAGCAAGAACAATGATCACTATTTAATATATGAACTCACTGTATTTCTTTTTGAACGCAGTACTTTTGACGTTAGTGGCTAGTGTTGACGAGCAATGAAGGGGGTACCACCTTCATTTCACGGTCAGATTAGTCAACTGTTCATTTTTTTTGTATTCTCCTAGAGGTCCTTAGTACCCAATTTTTTTTTAGTATTCAATTTTTTCCCCCTTTACATATTTTTCCTCTCTTTTTGTACGAAAAAAGAAATTTCCATGGCCAGGAAAATTCCTTTTTTTTGGGAGAGCAGGGGAATTTTGAACCGTTTTTATCAGGTTCATTATTTTTTGTCATATTATTATTATTATTATTATTATTATTATTATTATCATCATTTCCTTCATGTCGCATTATTGTGACATACGTTTCTCTGTCTCACCTACTGCGTTCAAACTTTGTAATTCTGCGTAAATGTTTCGTCAGGTGGTGAAACTTTTCACCCCTACTGACACTGTGTTACCATTGGTTGAAGCATAACTTGTTACTAAGCTTTGCTTCTCCCATTGGCCCCCTTTATGTTCTGGAGAGGGGGAGTTCTACGACTTATTTTTCCCGAGCGGCGTTACTGCGTTCCTTTTAGAGAAGGTGGCTTCCTTCCATTTCTGACCATCATGTGAAACGGTCACAGCCTAGGTGTGTCGGGCTTTTCGCCCGTGCCCAACGCAACTAAACGTAAGTACGATTCGATCACTTGGTTTTATCTGGCATGCTATCATTTTTGAATTTCAGTTTATCAATTTCCCTTTCTTATGATGATGTGAATTCGATCCATGAACCCAAGTCCCTTCGCCTTTGTTTACGTTAGTTTAGCGAAGCCTCTGTGTTTATTTGTCATCCCTACCTTTCATGTAATCGGTTTTATTTTTACTCAAATCTCTCAGGTCTGAAATATATGCTACTTTTCTGCGAGGCTTACCAACGCTCTGTATTACGTCACAAATTGATGTGCACTCTTTCGAGGTATCTTTCATTTGATTGTCGTATCAGAGTTTGTTTTTTGGGTCAAGGTATCATTGGAGTAACGGAGCCATGTCTCATTTCGCCTCCTATTTGATCCTTCCCTCTGTTTTAGGAAAAGTGTGTGAGCGATGGTCTTTGTGTTAGTCACTGTCCATTCGTCATGCCTTAATTCCTTTGTTTCTTCGTATGTCGTTATATTTAGACATAACTACCTCTACGTAAGCCTATATTTTCCTACAAAGCATATTTCTTAGCTGATCGATCTTTCCTTTCAATTCCTGTCCCGGTAATGTCAATTAATTTAATGTAATACTCATTTTCCTTTATTTTTATGTGTTAATTTTGTGTTGTTTCCTCTGGCTTCGTTATATTACGTAACTCCGTGTCATCCCCCCTCTCCCACCCCCCACCCCCGTTTCCTACATACGCACCCTTCTCATCCCCACCACTCCCCCCCCCCCCCCTTACCCCATGATTTCACAACATCATGAGCTTTTTGGAAGTCTGTTCTTGGCAAGGGCATTCTAGTCCAGGTCATCCTCGTAAGTAGAGGTGTTCTCTTATTCGACTCATCCATACTCTCTATCTTTTTCGTTTTTGTTTTGTTTTTGTATTTTAAATTTTGGTTATCGAGTCGCGCTTACGGTTTAGTTGCACATTGATTGTAAGTACATTTTAATTAATCTTGTTTCATCTTTGTTAGTGCTTAAGTTCATTTATACACTTTTCTCTTGAGATTGTTTTTGTGTCCCCCTTTCTTAGGTACCATCTTTAATCATTAATTTTATTTTATTTGTTATTAAGCGATTTTATACCTCTTCACGTTTACCTTTCATTTTGTGTTTAGATATATCCTTACTCTTATGCGCACCTGTTTTAGTTTACTTTAAATACAATAGTAAATAGTTCACTTGGTTTCGTCCTCTTTCATTTGTAATTTTAAGTTCCCTCATCTCTCGTCCGATTTCGTCGGTCTTGGCTTCGTACTGTAACGCAGTCACGACCTTCACGCTTCTGGGTTCCTCGATCAATTAGATAATTTCAATTCCGCTTTTGATTTGTTTTAAACAATTCATTCGATTCCTTTTTTGGAAAGTATCTTTCTTTCGATCCGGAATCTTGGGCCCAGCACGCATCGAAAGAGACATCCTTTCCCCGCTCCTTAGCGATCCTGTTTAAGGTGTTGTTTTCACTTCTACTGTATTTCCTCACGCCTCTGCTATTTTGTTTAACGTAAGAGCACAACGCGGTGCATCTCCTTACTCCCTCTCAGGTTCATTACCAGTAATCGATGGTCGCTATCCAGGTTCTCCGATGGTATAACCTTGATGTCCGTGACCCAAGTATGATTACAAAAAGCTGAATTTAAATAATGGACGGCAACTTGAGCTTTATCAGGATGCCAGAACCTCACATATATGTCCATCTGAGTTTTTTGGGATATTGAATTTAAGCTTTTGTCAAATCCGACAACTATGTCATCGCAATGAGAGATCAGCTCATTAACGTTGATCATAAAATAGGGAGCAATGCCAAATACAATCGCATAGCCAATACTTTGACCGATTTCTGAGTCAGGAAACATATCCTTCATGGTCGAAACGCATTCCTCAGAGGAACGTAAGGAGAGGTGACGGGCAACGGTCCTCAAACACCATTTAACATCTCTTGCGCAACCGCGGTCAAGTCTTGTATCGAACAGCGAACAATAAACATCGCTTACAGCCAAACCAACTAATAAACAGTCTACACATTGCTAGCTGACCAAGTCACGCGTGTCAACTAAAGATTAAAATGGCCTTTTCCAGGTTTTTCGGGGCGATTCAAGGATTTTTCCAGGTTTTTTTCAAGATTTGTTTTCATTCAAGATTTTTTCCAGGTTTTCAAGGTCGCTGGACACCCTGAATAACAGGTACAAAGACGCTCTTGTAGAGTATTAGTTTTGATAAGTAATCTGCCAATATCTCATAAAAATATCAATTTTGCATGGGTGCTAATTTGTCACAGACATATGGTACCAATAATAATCACTTCATAGCCACTAACATATCAGAGAGCTATACTCATTACCATCTTGCAGCAAGGACTTCGCAGTCGATATTAGGCACCTAGCTAATCAGATAATGTCAAATCTGATTACCATTAAGGCTCTACAGTTGAAAACACTGCTAGAAGAGATTCTGCTATCACAGCTAGAACTGGGTAAACTAGATCCTTTAACTAGAAAGGAATACGAGATTAGTGACAATGTAGAGGATTTCCAAGAATTATCCGAGTTACAATCTTTTCTGGAAGACAAATGTCAGGCATTTGAATTAGCTACATCCAGTCGTGATGCAAATTTATCACTACAGCCCAACATAAGGCAAGTAACTCTACGACCACCACATTCAAGTCACCTGTATCTAGCAGCAGTGCATGTCCATTTTGTGAATCCCAGCATACCCTCCATAAATGTCATTCATTCATTAATCACAGCATTGAGCAACTTTATGCATTTTTTGAGAGTAAAAACTTGTGCTTCAATTGCTTTTGGTCGCACAATGTCAAGCAATGCATTGCAGGTGATTGTAAGAGTTGTGGCAGGAAACATCACACCCTGTTGCATTTCGACATAGCACTCAATCAGAACGTCATAGGGAATAGAGGATGAGAAGCAAGGTGTGAACCGGAGTCTAGTTCACAGGAACTACCCAATTGAACTGATTACAGCAATAAACCACAACAATCAGGCTCAAACTGTTCTCTAAAATTTTGCTCACAATCACAGGTCGTGCTGTCGATTGCCTTGGTTAAAGTGAAGGACAACAATGCAGAGTTCTACTTGGCAGTGGATCGCAGCCTAACTTCATAACCGAGGTGATGGCACGACAAAAAAAAAAAAAAAACATAACCGTCTTCAATTCCATGCTCTTTAGAGGGATAATCAATACAACTGTACACGCTGATCACAGAGTCGATATTGATTTCTATTCTAACATGACCAACTTCAAGGCTACTATTAGGGGCAGATGACCTCATAGTAGTTCCACCCCTTTAAACCTCAATAACTAAGGCTACTACTACATGCTCAGTTCCTAGAATCACAGGGGAAATGCCTGGAGCGTATATCAATTGTAGAAAATGGAGCACACAGACCAGTATACAACTAGCTGAATTTCAATTCAACATACCAGGCAACATCAATATGCTAATTGGTGCGGAACTGTTCATGGAACTGCTGACGTAGGGAATGTTTAAGTTAAACAACAATCTGCCTATAATGAGAAACACACAGCTAGACTGGATTTTCTCTGATTCAATATAGGCTACTCCAAGCCTCACAACAGTCAGCCTCAATCAGATTCATCATTCTTCCTGAAGGATATCAACAATTTGCACAGTCAAATTGAGAAGTTCTGGGATATAGAAGAGCTTCCAATGGTTACACCACTCACCAAAGAAGAGAGGTACTGGGAAGACCATTTTCAGTGCAACACAACATGTGATAAGACTGGCAGATTCATTGTGAGGTTGCCCATCCGACAGCAGTGCAAGCCACTTGGGAGATCGTGTAACAATGCAAAGAAAAGGTTATTTTAGATACAGAAGAATCATGAATTACACATCAAGACTAAGCCAATTTTATGGACGAGTACGTACGCCTGGATCATATGCAGCTAGCAGTGGACCAACCAACAGGAACGAGCAGGAACCACATGGTTGTAAAGGAAAGTAGCACCACAACCAGGACATGTGTCGTTTTCAACGCATCTTGCAAATCGGACAAATATGTCTCATAGAACGACGTCCCAGCTGCTGGAGCTACTGTGCAACAGGATATTTATTGAAGTGTGAGAAGATTTAGAACCCATCACTGCAGACATTGCCAAAATGTACAGGCAGGTGAGGATAGATCCCAGGGATTACAACTTGCAGAGGATATTATGGAGAAAGAGCCCTTTGAAACCTATCCAAGAGCTTCAGTTAAGGACTTGGACGTATGAAACTTCACCAGCATCCTTCCTGGCAACAAGGTGTCTGAGGTATCTAGCTGATGATGAAGTCCAGGCAAGATTTCTATGTCAATGACTGTATCACTGGAGCGGACTCAGTGAAACAAGCCGTAAAACTGTAGGGAGATCTCCATCAACTACTACAACTTGGTGGCTTTCAGTTAAGAAAATGGTGCCATGGAGAGCATATCGCAACAGCTAAGAGAGACACATGTACCTCTGAAATTTGACACGAAAAACAGTGTCAATGTTCTGGGTCTTGTTTGGCATCCTGCACTGGACAAATTTCAGTTTGAAATCAACGTAAAATAAAACACCAAAGCGAATTGTGTTGAAAATCATTTGGTCTATGTTTAACCCACTGGGCCTACTTGGACCTGTTGTCATGGCTCACAAGAACTTCATGCAGAAGTTATGGCAACAGAACTTGAATTGGAATGACAAAATTCCTGATACATTAAGATTTACTTGGGATGATGATCTCTATAATCAAATTTGAAGTAGGATCAACTAGTCTGTGAAGGGGAATGTATCCAGAATATAATTGCATGGATTCTCTGATGCTTCAGAAGCAGCTTATGCAGCTTGCTTGTACATGTGCATGTTGACAAAAATGGAAATATATTCGTCTATCTGTTGTGCTCCAAGTCAAGGGTTGCACCCCTTAAGCAGCAATCCATACCCCGTATTGAAACGTGCGGCGCTTTATTGCTAGCCCACCTAGTTAGCATAACTATCCCAAATCTGGCAAGGAAAATAAATCATCTGTGGACAGACTCTAGGATCGTACTCGCCTGGATTGCACCGGAACCTACAAGGTGTAACACTTTCATTGTCAATCGTGTGCCAGAAGTACAAGAATTTATGGAGAACACTCACTGGCATCATGTCACCTCCGAGGAAAATCCAGCAGACGTCTTATCTTGAGGAACGCATCCCTAAGTTCAGAAAACGCATTTATTTTGATGGTACAGACCATCTTCCTGGTACTGTTCAACCTACAACTCTCTCTCGAATGATGAAATTTCTGAAAAATAAAAGGCGCAATGCATGATGACTTATGAGGATCACTTCTCATCTCTTCACCGGTTGTCATTGCCTACTGCATTAGGCTTGCCCACAATACAATGAATTGAAGGAACAAGAGAACTGGCTCATTGACAACTATGGAACTTGAAGGTTTACATCAAACAAACGCGTTGGTTCAGCTACACAGCGGAGTTGGAAGCTGACATCTTGTTTAGATAACGGTGTAAAGAGTAAGGAGGATGATGTTCATTTAGGGACTTTGCAACATCGTTATCATGTAGCCCCATGCACTTGGTCGTGTGTAGTATCTGTCTAATTGAGGGTAGGAATTGGAAGGATAAGGTTATGGCGTTGAATTAGAAACCTTCCTGGAATTTGCCTCGAGTAGAAGTGGGAAATCGTGGAAAACTACTTCTAGGACAGCTCAGTTTTGCCTCATAAGGCTACGTACCCCATTCCAACCATCCAACCGAAATTAAATTTCTTGGCAGAACCACTCATCCTAGTGAGGCAAAACTGAGAAGAGGCAGGTTCGATTACAAGTACATACACTAGTACAGACATGACAAGTGACACAAGTTATCAGACAACTGCTACACATACCCAAGTATAACATGACTACGATGCACAAAGACCCAAAAGGACCAACAGCTCCTTTCATATGACATTTGCTGTTTGCATGCCTTGATGATAAAGATCTGAACAGGCAGGTACCTTTGCCTTTCATTTTTTGCCTACTTTTGTCATTTGGCAAAAATGATGCAAAAGAAGACACGAGATCAATCCGGACAAATGCGTGTGTGTCCCCTATCAACTCCTAAACAGCTGCAGCTATCAAAACCAAATTTGGTATGAGTGAAGATCTATACCAGGACATCTCAAGGCCACATTTGAAAATGTCAGTGCTACCAACTGCTGAAAAATTACAATTGAAATTTTAACTCTACAGTAAGTTGGATATCTTGGAAGATATTCATGGGAACTCTTCTAAAATAGGTAAACATATACAGTATACCATAATATTCCAGATTAATTTTCAGGAGCCTATACTTCACAGTCAGCCAACATACCGTAATTCTATGCATGCTGATAGGTTCAATGATTAACTGCTAACATCCATACATACAAATGGGTTTCTTCCAAAATAGGCACATATATTGATCATAATATTTCAAATTAATCTTGAGCAAACCATATATGGCAGTGTTGCCAACATAATTCTCTGCATGCTGATAGGTTCAATATTTAACTGCATGTAACATCCATACTTACAAATGGATTTCATTCAAATTTTGTAGTATGTGTAGTGTATACTTTAGGACATATAACTGTGCTTATTTAAGAGTCACCATGGCTACCAACTGTGTATTAGTGATCTCAAGTCCTTTGAATCCTAGTTTCAATATCTTGTATTATGTGTATGGAACAAACTGAAGAGTTAGCACACTGTAATTCAAGATATTTTAGCCTTATTTACAGTAAATCATCAAAGTAAGTGCTATCAACATAATTCTATGCACTAAAATGTTCAATGTTCAACTCCATGCAACTATCATACTAATTTATGGATTTACACATAATTTTGCAGCCATAAGTATGCCTATTTACAGAGCCCATGGAACTACCAACTACCTAGTAACATTCTGAGAACATTTGAGCCAGCCAGCACTTGCATGTTACAACGGGGCAGGCCATCTGGCTCCTGGTCGCATGCGTGTTACAGAACACATGACTTGCTCCTGCCCTCCCTACAGCAAGCACACAGCTTGGCCATTGGCCAAAAGAATGACCTTGGTGAAATAAATATTCACTATTATTTTAAAACACAGATCAAAGAATCAAGTAAGTTGGATCTCAATGGATAATGCGTTGTGAGGTCCATAGTGTCTCAAGCCAACATACATAGTTGTAGCAGAATTGCTTGTCAAGATATTTCAGTTTTAGTAGAAGGTGAAATTTCTTCCCATTTATTTCAATATATAGTATAAGATGAGGCCATTTGATAGCAGGAGCACAGTGGGCAGGAAGGAAGAATATGGGACACAAATTATTCTTAATATATAAACACGTACAGGAATTTGTATAAACAAATTTGGCAGGCAAAAAGAAAAAAAGAAAACTTCTGAGGTGAGATTCGAACTCCCTAAAATTCATTACGTAAACAATTGTCAAGCACGCTACCCCCTTACACCACCAGCACAAAATAAAATGGAATCTATGTAACGTGACTTGATAGCATGTATAAGCTTCAGATATGGTGCCTATTGTCGCCGAGCATTTGCCTTGGATAATTTTGAACGAAAACTTGCCTAATAGCTGTGCTGCTATTAAGATTGTACATTCTTAGGTTTATGATTAGCTGGCTGGAATCAGGAAATAGTCAGTCATTCCTACACTATTCCTTCACTGGGGTGCTGGGTACCACCTGGCAGTTGAAAGTGGAACTTAGCTAACTTCTATTACTAAGTCTGCCCAGAAGAATGACCTAGGTGAAATGGATATTCACAATTATTTAAAAAAAACGGATGACAGAATCTACTAAGTTGGGGCACAATGGATGATGCATAACATGCATCGCGTCTCAAGCCAACACATCATTGTAGCACGATATCTTGTCAAGATATGGATTTGGTGATGACTTTCATAGATCTAGAAAAGGCGTATGATAATGTCCCCAGAGAGAAGGTATGGGAAACCATGGTTAAGAAGGGACTGGGAAAAGAAATGTTGGAAATGGTGCAAGCAATGTACAACAACTGTGTTAGCAGGGTACTGACACCAGTTGGAAAGACAGATTGGTTTAGGAACAAGACTGGACTAAGACAGGGGAGTGTGCTGTCACCTCTTTTGTTCATAATAGTAATGGATGAAATTTGTAAAGGAAACAAAGGAAGCATATGGACATAAAGAAATGAAGTTACTGTTATTTGCAGACAATATTGTGGTTTGGGGAAGGAACACCGAAGAAGTGCAAACAAACTAGATGCACTGAACGAAAATATTCAGAAGTACGGGCTGAAAATCAGTATGGAGAAAAGCAAGACCATGGTGATGACAAGAGGGGAAAGACAAGGAAAGGGCACTGTGAAAATTGGAAGTCAAGAGTTTGGAAATTGTGGACACGTTCAAATACCTAGGAAGTGAATTGATGCAAACTGGTAGGTTGGACATGGAGATTGGCAGGAGAGTACAGCAGAGCAATGCATTCTATCAAAGTGTAAGAAAACTTGTTTGGGATAAGGAAGTACCAAGGAAAAGCAAGGAGGTAATGTATAAAGTGTACTACGTACCCATATTAACTTATGCAGCTGAGACTTGGACCCTGCCAAGCAGGCAAGAAAGTAGAATCCAAGCCAGTGTGAGGAACGAAGATGTTAGGAAGGAAGTTGGGATGGGAAAACTAAATGAGAGAATTGAGAAGAATAAACTAAGGTGGTTTGGACATGTAAAGAGGATGGAGGAAAATAGAATACCAAGACAGATGCTGGAGGCCAAGTGCAATGGTAAGAGAGCAAGGGGAAGACCTAGAACAAGGTGGTCGATTCAGTGAAGAACAGCGTGAGAAAAAGAAATCTAGACTGGGACAAGATCGTGGAAGGAAAGAGGAAAGTGGAGAAGTGCCATAAATACCCCGACCTGGCAGGAGTTGGATAAGGGGAAATGATGATGATGATCTTGTCAAGATATTTCAGTTTAAGTAGAAGATGAAATTTCTTGCCAATTATTTTCATATCATTTATTACCAAATAAAAGTTTATAAAATAATTTTGAGCCTTGCTATGACTTAGTGTCACAAAATTGGAAAAAGAGATAAAATAAACACATTCACACCACGCATAGATAGGACAGTAAAAAGCAGTAGTGAGTCAGTCATCTTCTAAGGATGGAGGATAACAAGATGGCCCTGCTGACATTGCCCAGGGGGACAAGACCTCGACCTCTTGGTAGACCACGAAGCACCTGGAAGGGTGAGATCACCAAGCTATGTGAAAGACTACTCATGGATGACTGGCAGCAACTTGTCCAAGACAGAAATCAATGGAGGCATTTAGTGAGATCGGCACGCGTCCCATAGAAGACTACAAAGTGAGTACCATCATCATCTATTTATCTGCAAGTGGGATATAAAAGCCAGGTGGCAAGATCTGCAATGATGCAATTGTATAAAATAGTATTTAAAAAAAAGGATCATTTCAAGATAACCTACAGGCTTATTTCTTACCAAGTGAAACCAGTGTTGATAAAAGGAATGAAACAAACAAATATTAAATTATTATCAACAAAAGTAACTTATGGAATAGGGGATATCAAGAACTAAGACTGCATCACATTGACATAAAAGTACATTCACATGGTGAACGTTAAGAAACAACTGGTAGATAATTTTTTGTTCCTTTATCCAGAGCAGTTAATTGAGTATTCCTCTCAAATAGCAAGTAACACTTGCTTGGATTTGTTCAAAAAGTGCTTTGAATATCAATCATTAAAATTTTTGTTGTTGTTGTTGTTGCAAAATTACTTATTTACAATAAGATAAATGACTGGAACTACTTGGTTTTTACCAAGATGCCTCAAGGCACAGTGTACCCATCAATTGGGACGTATAATACAGCAAGATGCAATGTCTGTAATAAACATTGTGGTGTTTGAAGCCATATTTTCAGTGTTGCCTTAGTAAACAAGAGTTTAGTGCTTTTCAGTCGGTCAACACGAATGTACCCAAAAGAGATGGGTTATGCCCTAATCCTGAAATAAATTACATGAGATTAATAAAACACTAGGATGACCAGTTTCGATCGTCAAGCGATCATCATCAGATCCATTACACTTAGGCTACAAAATCTATGTTTGAAATACAGGTGAAAATATTTACAATATGTACAATTATTTAGTTGCAGTATTGGTACTGCAACTGTCAGTGTATGCTAAATGCAGTATATATGTTAGGTGAAATGCTAAATGGTGATAGCTATCCGTAGATTGTACTTTAGAGAGATTATATGGTTGTAAACTATGGTTAAACTATAAAATTTTAGGCTAACTACTTATCTGATTGTCTTCCGTACAACAGCTACTCGCAGTTTTCGTGCTCACTGGAACTCACTGTGCGGTAGACTGCGGTGGTTATCTTAACGACTGGTTTTTCCCTGCTTTCTCCCCCCCCAACTATGTGAATGCGAATACATATAAAATCACTAACCTATTCAAAAAGCAAGGCATAAAGATAGCTTTCACGACGAAAAACACAACCACTAGGCACCTCCTAAATAGTAATCTAAATAAACGTGACCCGTATTCAAGGTCAGGGGTATATTCTATAACGTGCCAAGACACCGATTGTCAAGCTAATTACATCGGGCAGAGTGGAAGGCGAGTAGACACACGTTATAATGAACATAGGAATGCGATAAGATACGGAACACATTCAGCCGTGTGCGAACATATGTGTGACGCAGGGCACAGCTTTACCAACATAGAGTCGGACCTTAAAATAATCCATCACGAATCGAAAGGCAGAGCTCTTGACATAAAGGAAGCAATCGAGATACACCTAGCCAAACGAAACAATCCCAACAATCTAAATGAACACACGTTCATGGAGAGCTCACCCCTCTTCACGCTACTAAAAAACACACCCTGTCGGAAACAAAACACAATTTAGCGACACAGCCAAGCTAGATAAAAAAGGGGGGAAATTAGGGGGTTATTAATAGGAAAATGTTATCTGGATCAGGTGTACGATGTACTTTTCTTCTGCAATAAACCAAGGCCCATATTCGCGGCAGTATTAAAGGTGCCGGGACGTCCTCATAAGACCGTCAACGTTTAGTTCGAATGGGTTATGCTCCACGCGTGGCGAGGGCTAATCCACGGTCTTTAATAATTGTAGACCCACCTCATTCAATAACATACATCTTATCTAGGTTGACAACACCTCACATAAACACATCGCTATCACTCCCCACAGCACGTAGGAGCAGGGGGGAGAAAGCAGGGAAAAACCAGTCGTTAAGATAACCACCGCAGTCTACTGCACAGTGAGTTCCAGTGAGCACGAAAACTGCGAGTAGCTGTTGTACGGAAGACAATCAGATAAGTAGTTAGCCTAAAATTTTATAGTTTAACCATAGTTTACAACCATATAATCTCTCTAAAGTACAATCTACGGATAGCTATCACCATTTAGCATTTCACCTAACATATATACTGCATTTAGCATACACTGACAGTTGCAGTACCAATACTGCAACTAAATAATTGTACATATTGTAAATATTTTCACCTGTATTTCAAACATAGATTTTGTAGCCCAAGTGTAATGGATCTGATGATGATCGCTTGACGATCGAAACTGGTCATCCTAGTGTTTTATTAATCTCATGTAATTTATTTCAGGATTAGGGCATAACCCATCTCTTTTGGGTACATTCGTGTTGACCGACTGAAAAGCACTAAACTCTTGTCTGTAATAAATTTGTAATAATGGGAGTTGGCATTATTGTAGATGTGGTGCTGCAATATGGCCCCCGAGTCAGCAATGGTGTATTCAGCAAGAGTGATCACGAGATTCGTTTCAGAAAGAGTTCCACAACTTCTTGATAGATAATGCCACTGGCAAGAACTAAGAGACCTTGTACATTGAAGAATCTATTCCTGTGTTAATCATAGTATTTTTCCGGAAAGTACAGAATGAACCATATTTGCTTTCAATCCCCATTGCTGACGAGATTGAGCAATGGGGATTGAAGATAAATGTGGAGAAGAGTAAAACAGTGGTGATGAGTAGAGATAAGAAAGAAGGAAAAGGAGTAATCAAAGTAGGAAATAAGGAATTGAAAGTGGTGAAACACTTCAAATACTTGGGAAGTGAACTGACTGAAGATGGAAGACTAGATTTGGAAATTAGCAGAAGAATACAACTCGGGAGTGCTTTCTACCAACAGGTACGGGGACTAGTATAGAACAAGGATATACCAATTAAGGCTAAAGAAGTTATGTACAAAGCATATTATGTTCCTATAATGACATATGCAGCAGAATCTTGGACAATGACTAAGAGGGATGAGAGCAGAGTACAAAGAGCTGAGATGAGATTCCTGAGAAGTATGGTCCAGAAAACGAGGAGAGACAGAGTGAGAAATGAAGATATACGGAAAGAACTGGGAGTACAGAAACTAAATGACAAACTGGAGCAAAACAGATTGAGATGGTTAGGACATGTCAAACGGATGAATGAAGTAAGGCTACCAAGACGAGCACTGGAACGACGGATGACAGGGAAGAGAGGACGAGGAAGACCAAGAATGCGTTGGATGTACTCGGTGGAGAATAGCATTAGAAAACGGAACCTTGATTGGAACACCGTGTCGGAAGAGGAATGGTGGAACGACAGAACAAAGTGGAGAGGAACCATATTTGCTCCCACCCAGTGTCAACTGGAAAAGGGGAAATGAAGATGATGATGACAGAATGAAATCTTCATAGATATCTTTTTCTTCCTGGTCATTTTTTTTTAGCTTGATCTGGTGTATTTTTCTCATACTGAATGGTTGGTCCAAGTGTCAACTGATCTTTTATTAGATGCAACTATGTCAGCAAACAGTTTCTCCCTTGAGAATCAAGTGCATGGACTTCTTCAAAACATTCAAATCGCTTCTTGCTCAGCATGTTTTAACTTTGTAATGTCTTCTGTCCTTAAGGAGAGAATTGAAAGGACAATTTGAAAGTACATGACTTGGCGTCTCAATCTCCTAGGCACGATCATCTTGCCAATACATCCTCCGTTATTACCAAGGACTCCTCTGAGATGGGGTAAATTACATTATGTTTTAAGATAGCTGTCTATTCAGAAGGGTTCAATTATCGGCCATGAAATTGTTTGCCGGCACATACTCAGCTAAATGCATCACTCCAATTCCTTGTCATTGCATAGAGGTCTATTCTTGGAAAGACGATTACCAGAGATGTTTCCAAATTATCCTTGCAGTCACACACAAAGAATAAGCAAAATTTAATCTACTAAAGCTTACTTGAATTTCTTTCTGAACCTTAAAACAGATAATTTATGTGAATTAGAAATGTAGCAAAGGAGCTTTCCATTTACAGTATGTATTTTTACTAACTGACAGTAACTTTTTGTCATGTTCATTCCCTATGAACTACTCAATATTTCAAGTAACTAACTGATGACCTATTCCAGTTTCCATAACATGAGGTATCTGTAGTAAATAACAGACAGTGTAGTTAAGCCATGTAAGGCGGAACAGCACAGTTCACTGTGAGCGATGTGTTCCTGCTGTGACAGCGTGGGAATGGATGACTTCATGCAGGGCTGTATGCCTCGCCTCGCCAGCTGCCTACTGGATTAAAATCAGTACTACTGCAAGTACCCACGCAATTCGATTACTAAGGTAATTAACATCTAAAATATTGATACTCATTAGGCCTCTGAATAATACATATGATCGATCACTGTTGACAAATGATCTGTGTGCAAACAATGGAAATTAGCTATCATTCTGAAGAATAAAAGTATTGTACAGCATAATAGGCTATATTATTATTATTATTACTGACTTGAACATGAAAGTCATACCACAAAGTTGTAACACTTTAGAAGGAATGCCTCCAGTGAAGCTAGAAACAAATTTGGCATATAAATAACAAGTATAGTTTGAAGAGAGCCGGCCCAATGGTGTTGGGGTAGCGTGCCTGCCTCTCAACCAGAGGCCCCGGGTTCGATTCCCGGCTCCGTCAGGGATTTTATAAACTGACGTGAGGGCTGGAACGGGGTGCACTCAGCCTCGTGAGGACAATTGAGTAGCTGTCTGACGGTGAGGCAGCGCCACGATCACGAAAACCAAGATTAACGGTCGAGGGGACCTGATGCGCTGATCACGAGGTCACCCCAATATCTGCAGGCCAAATGGCTGGGCAGCGGTCGCTTAGTAGGCCTTGGCCCTTAATGGGGCTGTAGTGCCAGGGGTTATTTTAATGTTTGAAGAGAATAATACAAAACTTTTATAAAATCACTAATTCTAATTGGAATTAAAAGGGAGAGGCAGTATGAGAATGAAAACTTTAAAAAAGCTCTTAAAATGGAAAAATAGCACAAAAAATGCAAAAAGATGTAAAATAAAAATGACATATTTGAAGACGGGGTGACCCGTCCGCAGTTTCTATGTACTTCAGCATTGTTTTAGATAGCTCAGTAAAAAAATGACATGTCACCAACATCCGGGCCCTGCTAATAACAAACACACTCAGAACGATGTACATACTACAGGTTCATATTTCTGTGTTGCGTGAACAAGTTTACTCACACTCATTGAAATTTGTTACAGTTGTAAAACATTTCACATTACATTAAGGTGACTATGTTGTGCGTAAAAATAGCTTTGCTATTGTGGTGATGAATTGGGTTGGTATTCTCAACCGATGGAAGGAAAGAAGCCGGAAGGGAATGTCCTAATAGCATCAGCATTATTGTTGGTTAGTTCCTCAGTTTAGGGGGCAGCGACAAAGCGGTCATGTAGCCCAGTGTACTTTGGGTGTGTGTAGACTGTCTGATACCCAGTGTTAATCGTAATGGCTGTATTAGTGTGTGTATCTGTATTTCAGGCAAGAACTGCAGACGATCAATTTCAAGTAGTTTCTACTTTTACTACCATCGACACCTAGCAGTGAACTTGGCTACTAGATACCACCACAACTGGCACCCGGCGGCGAACGTTGGGCCTTCATAGAGCGTTAATCAAATCTAACCTACAAATTAAGCTTAACCCAATTGTAGTTAGTGGAAGGTTGTATTACATGCCATAAATCTATGACATGGGTCCACCGGCTTTACTTCCCCTCCGAAAAAGCATAATGAGGGATTTTTAACGCTCTTAAAATATCCGATGACTTTGGCCGGGTTTGAACCCGCGATCTTGGGCATAGAAGCTCAGCAAGCTACCAACTACACCACCGAAGCCTCCAGCATTATTTTTGACAGGCAATCTGTTTGACCTCTTTCGGTCATTCTGAAAGTCCATCAATTTACATAGGATGTCACGAACTGTATATGATAGAATTATTCATAAAGTAACTGGTCCTATAGTGGAGGATACTTGGGATCATGAAAGAACTAAGGTTATTGATTGTTTGAAAAGCAGTGCCAAACCCATTTGGTTAGTGAGAGATGGCCAGTACGATCTCTTCAGCCAAATATTTAGTGCACTTGCTCAGGGATATAAATATGGGCCATATAACTTGTAACCATTCTGGTTACATAGCTCAGCTCAAATGTTAGGTTAAGAAAATGGCGCTTGCTGGGAGTGCTGTCCATTGCCCAAAGTTAGATATATCTAGTTTCTGGCAGTGATGTTCTTTTTTTGATGTTCTATTGTTTTTATAGATTATTCTAGGATTTTAGAAAGATAGTGTTAGGTCTGATTATTGTTTGGCAAGAGGTAAATGATATTGGCTTAGGAATTGGTTGTTGAATGGAGAAAAAAAAATAGATCATGTAGGGAATGTTGTACTGATTTAGATGAAGAAGAATGGAATTGGTTATATGTCTTAGATCATGAGAGTGGCTGTTAGTTGTGATATAAAAAAATAAATTTTGAAGAGAAGATAATAAATGTTCATAGTAAAATTCCCTTATGGTGTTAAATACCACTACCCCCGAAGATAGAACTCGTAAAGCAACAAACTCATTTGGAACTTGTTCAGAGTGTAATGGTGAAAGGTGATCTTGAAAGGGCTGCACGTGAAACTGCGTTGAAAAAGATCGTACAGGAAGAAAATCTTTACTTAGTATAAAACAAAGTCCCCGATTCTTGCATGTTCCGGGTAATCTCGAGAACCACTGGATGGATTATGATGCCGTTTTCACCATTTTGTAAAGGATTTCTCGAGGAAGGTTTCTGGAGAAAATTTATTTATGACCAAAGGAAGCCAAGCAGTAACTATTTCGGTGAATAGAGTAAAAAAAAACAAACACATCGTCTGTGCACCTTTTAAGCTTACGCTGTGTAAACCGTTAAAAATATCTATATACATGGGTTGGTTTTTTAGTTTTGGCACCAATGCTTCAGTGCCAAGTTGCAACAATGTTGGGGGCTGCCACTTTTACCGACTGTTGCTGCCCTGCATCCCCTCCCTCAGAGCACATGACCTCGCCCATCCTCCCCACCGCTTGTGCGCAGTCGCACCTGTTAGATGAGTAGTGTGAGACCAGCGCTCGCGAAAGACAGTCGCAATGTTTTCCAAGCAGGAGCAGAGAACGTGGATAAAAATTCAGTGTGCTAGGGGTCGCAGTGCTAAACAGTGTCACCGAGGATTGCAGGAAGCGTGCGGTGCAGCTGCGTTACCGTTCAGAACGGTAGCAAGATGGGTTGCAGCCTTCGAGATGGGCGCGAACGTGCGGAGCACATGCCTCGATCTGGTCACCCACCAGTAAGTGAAGACAATGTACAGATGGTGTCCGCGTTAGTAGAGGTGGATCGAAACGTAACGATTCGTCAATTAGAGCAAGATACCGGACTGGCGCATTCAATTGTCCTCCACATCCTGAAGGACTTACTGAAAATGAGGAAGATTGCGTCCAAATGGGTTCCGCATGACTTAACCGACATGCACAAATGGCTGCGATATGACGCTTGTTGTATGCACTTGCAGCGTTATGAGCGCGAAGGAGAGGCCTTCTTACGGCGTATCATAACCATTGACGAGACGTGGGCCAGATCTTATGAGCCACAGTTAAAACGCCAATCGAACGAGTGGCGGCACCACGGAAACAAACAGTTCGACCAACCCCCAACAATGTGAAGGTAATGTTGATTCTTGCCTATGATTGGGATGGTGTAATCATTCACCATACTGTTCCCCGAGGGCAAACCGTTAATGCGGCGTACTATTGTTCGCTTCTGCAAGACCATTGTTCTGCATGACAATGCTAGGGCACACACAGCAGGCGTTGTGTCGGCATTGTTGGATCGCTGGGGCTGGGAGGTCCTCTATCACCCCCCATATTCTCCCGACATCAGTCCCTGCGACTATGATCTCATCCCGAAGATGAAGATGACTATGCGCGGGGAGCGCTTCCGTACCATTGAAGACGTTAAGCAGGCTGCCGAGCGCTCTCTTCGTACCATCAATAGATTGGGCAGTACCAACGGGATCCAACAACTTCCGCATCGCTGGGAACACGTTGTACGCAACGGTGGGGACTACACTGAGGGCCTGTGAAACTTGGAACCATCTAATTGAGTTATTAATCCAGTTATAACTAAGGTGCCAAAACTAAAAAACCAACCCATGTACTATGAGTGCAAGAATTGATGAACATGACAAGTTCTACAAAAAAAAAAAAGTCCGCGACAGCATATCTCTATCTTCAATACATCGCCCATTATAAGTGTTTTTACGTTTTAGTTTCTTCCAACAATCTCCATTCAATTCAGTTTACGAGCAAGCTATAGAGCAAGCCTTACACCCCAAATCCAGCCTTCGTTCCGCAGAATACACAGTCAAGTTTAGATTGGACAGAAGGTGGATTTGAGTTTCATGCACCTCGCCATTCTCAAATTACGTCTGACAAGAATTCGTTGCACATGCTATCTCCATGATAATATAATTAATAGTCCAGTCAGTGATTTTAACCCATCGTGCCGAGACCGAGTAACACCTCTTAAAAAAAACCTTGGGCCACCAGACCCGGCTGGTAGTACAATGTATAGGTCCCTTGCCAGGGTTACGGTGAAGACCTCAACGGCAGCTGCAGTGGAGAGGATATTCTTCGGTACAGTGTAGATGGCGGAAGGGGCAGCCCAGTGCTCAGGGTTAATCGAGTACAAGGTATCGTCCTCACTTGAGAGCAGGTATCAGCTGTAGCATCTGATCCGGAGTGGGCGGCTACAAACGGCGTCTGTACCCCATGTTAGGGGCGGCTGAATTATATGCTGGCGGTAGCGTTAAAATGCACCGACGACAGGCTCACGCGACTGGCCGGTCGGTCAACCACAGTCGCAACTCATGGATCAATGACACAAGTAACATTACTAATTTGAATAGACGGAGAATATTGATAGTTTCATTAGTAAACATATTCAATACGGACCTGAAATGGATAATATTATTCTGGACAAGTAACATTTTCGGACAATGCTAGGGCGTTCCCCGTAGGCGACGTGCGATGGTCTTGCCCGACCAACGTGAGAAGTGGGCAAGGGCTACCAATCCAAGGACGGGGTTGGTTAAAGAAGCGAGTCCAAAATAAACCATTACGCATTGCTTCCTGGAATATTGGGACATTGACAGGCCAAAGTCGCGAACTGGCAGAAATCCTAAAATCTCGTTGTGTTGATCTAATCTGCCTACAAGAGACGCGGTGGAAAGGACAGAAATCCAGAGACATTGGAGAAGGGTTTAAATTGATCCATCACGGCACAACTAATAACCAAGGAGTTGCTGTTGTAGTAAATGAAAAACTCTGAAGTATCAGCGGTGCATCGGTATTCTGACCGTCTCATGTCAGTAGTCATGGACACTCCCAACTCGTCAAATACATATCTTTTCTGCGTATGCCCCACAGACAGGCTGTGATGATACAGTCAAGGACACTTTTTGGAACGAACTTCAAGATGCTGTTACGACATGCAATGAAGAAGACTTATTTCTACTCTGTGGAGATCTCAATGGACATGTTGGCAGTATTAGCGAGGGGTACAAATGTCATGTGGAATTTTGGCTATGGTATCAGGAATGAAGATGGTCACCGATTCCTAGAGTTTGCTGAAGCAGATGACCTAGTTATCGCCAACACGTTCTTCAAGAAAAGTTCATCACATCTCACCTACACCAGCGGTGGGCACAACACCCAGATTGACTACATATTACTCCGTAGAAGTGATTTCCCACTTGTCATAGACACTAAGATCATACCATCTGAATGCCTAGCTCCCCAGCATAAACTACTAGTTGCTGACCTCAGAATGAAAGGCTATATCAGAAAATCCTACGTGAAAGGTCAGAGCAAAATCAAATGGTGGAAGTTACAAGAACATATGGTGGCAATCAGCGAAAAGATTGAGTTTCCTCCTGTTGAATCTGCTCTAATTGATCATACGTGGTCATTGTTGAACAAGTGCATAACTAGTTTGGCTTAAGTTGAGCTTGGTGTAACACAGCCAGGCACACACAGAATTGATAAACAGACTTGGTTGTGGACAGACAATGTAAAGGAAAAGGTTCATGCAAAGAAAGCAGCTTTCAAACAGTTGCAAATGTCCCAGACTGAGGAGAACCTTCAGAACTACAAAGCAGCCAAGGAGATGAAACAAGCTGTTGCAGAGGCTAAAGCAAATCACCACCAACATTTGTATGATCAACTGACATCTAAGGAAGGGGAGAAAATCATCTACCAACTGGCGTGAGCACAGTGTAGAGCAGGTCAGGATACAGAGCACTAAACGTGCGTAAAAGATAAGAATGGTCGGCAGTTTCATGATAGCAAGATGATTCTTCAACGTTGGTGAGAGTATTTCAGTGAAATATCCAACATTGAATTCCCTCGCCCATCAATACCAGAAGGCAATATTACGGCTTACCAGTCCCATTTATTACAACAGATGAAGTAAGAGCTGCCACTAGGAGCATGAAAAATGGAAAGGCTCCAGGACCAGACGATCTTCCTGCAGAAATCTGGAAATTTAAGGAACTTTACAAAAAAAAGCGATTACCTGGCTCACAAAATTCTTCAATTCTATCATTCATTGCGGACATATACCCACGTGTTGGTCATCTAGTATCACCGTATCAATTTTTAAGGGCAGAGGAGACCCAGCTGAATGTACCAACTATCGTCCTATCTGGCATCTCTCCCACACCATGAAGATATTCGAGCGTACCCTTGACAACCAGCTGCGAAACTTAATCCAGCTCTCAGAAAATCAATGTGGGTTTGTGAAGGGATGTGGCATGATAGATGCCATCTTTGCTGTACGCCAACTGATGGAGAAATCACGGGAGAAAGGAAGGCCACTACGTCTTGCTTTCCTTGACCTTGAGAAGGCATTTGATCGAGTACCACATCAGATGATTTGGTATGCTCTCCGTGAACATCAAATACCTGAAACTTACATAAGCTGTGTAAAAAGGCTATACAACAACACCGGCAGCCATGTGAGATACCCTGCAGGACTGGCAGACAGCTTCCCTATAACAGTTGGCGTTCATCAGGGTTCGGCTCTGTCTCTACTGCTCTTTGTAATTGTAATGGACGCCATTACGCGCAGACTTCAGAAATGTGTGCCATGGAAAATGTTATATGCTGATTTTTTTTTCTTTCGTGTGACCTCCTGAGAGGCCGAGTGCAGGTCTTTCTATGTGACGCCCGTGTGCGACCTGCGCGTCGGGATGAGAGATGGAATGGATGAAGGTGAATGAAACTGGGCAAGGATGTGGAAGGAAGCGGCCGTGGCCTGTCAGAAGGTACCGTCCCAGCATTTGCCTGGTGTTGAAAATGGGAAACCACGGAAAACCATTTCAAGGACGGCCGACGGAGGGGTTCGAACCCACGCGTCTACCGAGTCAGCAGAGAGCTTGACCCCATGGCCTATCGCTGCGCTTAAACGAGCATAGCCACGACTGTCGGTTATATGCTGATGATGTGATGCTTGCGGCATACACCAGGAAGGATCTTGAAACCCAAGTCCAAACATGGTATGATCGTCTGGAAAGATTTGGTGTTCGTTTAAATATCCACAAGAGTGAATACCTTGAAATGATTTCATCTCCTGGAACTATACAGATTAATGAACTATACAAATTAATGGAGCATCTCTCGCCAAGGTGGATACATTTCGATATTTGGGTTCTCGATTACAGAGTGACGGCTGTATAAATGAAGATGTGCGACCAAGAATCAACGCAACGTGGATGCGATTCAGAGATGTAACTAGTGTTCTTTGTGTTAAGAAGATGTCCATCCACCTAAAATCACAGATATACCGCTCAATGGCGATGTCAGTGGCATTGTATGGTACGGAGTGTTGGCCAGCACCTAAAAGTGCCGAGCACTCGCTACATGTCATGGAAATGCGGATGCTGAGAAGATCGTTAGGCATTTCTTTGCTCGATCACATCAACAACACAACCATCCGACAACTAGCTGGTGTTGCTCCAATCGATGAGAAAATGCAGGAATGGAGACTTCATTGGTATGGCCATGTAGTACGAGCACTGCATAGTTCAGTCATCAGCTCAGCCTATCATCTCGCTCTTGAAGGCCAGAGGCACCATGGGAGACCTAAGCTAAGATGGCTAGACACTATAAACTCAGATCGAAGATCAAGAAGCCTAAACCAACAGGAAGCACTTCATCGAAAGAAATGGTGTGCATTGACCCGGAAAGCGGACCCCGTTCCAACGGGAACACGCTAAGAAGAAGAAGTGCCAAGACGGAAAATGGATATAGGTCTTAGTTCATTAAAATCGAAAAATATGCGCCTTTTAAGCTTATGCTGGGTAAACCGTTAAAGATACGGGGCGAAGCCGGCCTGGGTTGCTAGTTTTAATATAAAACTCTTTGTGATAGACAAAAGGAGTAAGGTATTTTCTGAGAAAGCAGTATCCCGATATCGAACATGAATTTGACGTTTGGCACACATCAAAAGTCTAATGAAAAAGACGAGAGCTGTCGATAAAAAAACATCCAGGAGTTCAGGCGTGGAAGGCCAGTAATAATAATAATTTACAGTGGGCAGCACAAACATGTAATGGAAACAGATCTGTGTTAATTGCCAAATTTAAGACAATTTTGCTCCACGTAAAAAGTGAGCATAAGTGGTTAGAAAACTGTGAATGGAAATCCTGTGAGCATGATACATTAACAAAGGAAGAAGAGAGGAAATTAATAGTGGATTAAAGGAAATTCAAGTGCATATGAAGCCTTGAAGAAAATAATTTCAGATAAATCTTTCTTAAAAAGATGTGGAACATAAAAAACACTACGTTCACACCGGTAGGCTAGAAAGTTATCACAATCTTCGTTTGAAATATGCTCCTAAAAGAGTTCATTTCTCGTACAGCGGCTTAAAGCTCAGGTCAATGATTGCTGTACTGGACTATAATTGGAACATCAATAAATTGAAAGTCTGTACCAAAACTCTACTCAAAATCAACAGGAGCCTGGGTGATAAAACAGAAATAAGAAGCGTCAACCGATGGATGAAAGAAGGCAATGAAAAATGAAAATCCACTGCCTGCTTCCAGTCTCCGACCGGGTCAGTGATGGAATGAATGAAGCCCCCATCTAGCGGCGAGGATATGAAGTGAGCCGGCTGCCGAAGCCTGTCGCACTCCTCTGGGGCAACGATTAAATGAATGACAGATGAAATGAAATGATAGTGGCGAGTGTTGCTGGAATGAAATTATGACAGGGAAAACCGGAGTACCCGGAGAAAAACCTGTCTGCCTCCGTTTTGTCCAGCACAGATCTCACATGGAGTGACCGGGATTTGAACCATATACCCAGCGGTGAGAGGCCGGCATGCTGCCGCCTAAGCCACGGAGGCTCATAAAAGAAAGAAGGCAATAATGAACAAAATAAACCTCTTACAAACTGACTATAGTAACTGAAGCAATGGATCTGTCACTGCCTGAGAACATCACTCCAATACCTTGACCTTCCAAGGATGACCTGATGAAAAAGTACTTGTCACGATTTCACATGCAACAATATATGATGCACCGTACCGCATATCAAAATAATATATTGTCGATATTTATTGTACATTAAACAATCTTAGGAAACTATTACATAATTCTACTGTTTTAATTTACAGCTTGAAGCCCATATAGCCCAGGCATAATATGCAAAAAACACGGCCAACCTCAAAAAAAATAATGTAAAGCTGAAATTTGGCATAGATGTTCCCTAGTACCCTAGAAACAAATCCTGAAAAGTCCCCATCTCTGCGATGTCCGCGTCATAGTTTTTGGAGGGTTCAAGAGGGCTTAAATAGAGCCTAAGTGCGAAAAACTGCATTTTTGCTTCCTGCGTTCCAAATATTGATCCAAATTTAGTTCTCGCGAGCTTTAGCAATTAATAAAAATGAAATAGTAGGATAACAGACTTATCAGACTGTCGCTATCGATGAAGGAAAAAAAAAACGACTAATTAAACATTTTTAGCACAATTTTTACACGAAAATTTGGTTAATTTGTCATTAGCAGGTCATTATTTTTTAAACAACTGCTGATATTAACTAAAGACCCAGTATGAAAGTTATAAAGCATGCTTTTAGCTTTACATTGCTACATTACCCATGTCTGCGGGAAACGGTTACCGAGTTACGGTCCCAAAGCATAACCGCTGTTGAAAAGGCACCCGATCGCGTTTCTAGGTGACAGAGCTCGGCCTGTCGGAGCAGACCAACAATACTCGAATAATTAATTCAGCTCTTGGATTTTCAGTAAATGTGGCGGAAGTCCACAGGTGCGAAGTTTCAGCCCTTCGTGAAGAATGTCCAATCCCGAATGCTGGAGCGTTCACGCAGTTTTGCTTTGACAACACTGACTTTAACATAAGGACATTGGACGGGCAAAACACATTTCACTGCATGGGAGGCATCAAGTGCGCAGGTCCAGCGCCTGACAGTGAAATATCTCCACTCCCATGTACACGAGAAGTTCCTAATGCTGGTGTGATTGCGGCGATGGGAAAGTTCAACATTTCGTGGTATCGGAAGCCCTCTTCTCCTGGTTCAAAGGACGTCAAGATTAAGGAGTTAACTGTGGAAGCCCCAAACTCTGTGGCTATTGCGTCGATGATGGACTCATTGTGGTTATCTGGACGGTGGTCAGGTATTAATTTACCCGCTTCGTGGAACGGCTTTATGGAGATGTCACTGTCTGCTCATGCTCAACCAGCTCCCCAGACGACGTCAGTTGATGCACTGCAGTTCATTAACTTGGAACCGAGCAATCCATCAACTATATATTCCGCATTGAAGTTTGCCGCAAGAGAGTACGCGGAACTGAAACAAAGCACTTGTTTTGTAACCTTTGACCAGCCCCTATACGCGAAAGTTGCAGAGATAGTCGCATCGGACACTTCAGAGGAACTCAGAAACGTGGTTGTTCGACTAGGCGGATTTCACCTTCTAATGTCGTTTCTTGGGGCAATCGGCTACTTGATGAATGGAAGCAGTTTGGAGGAGCCCTGGGCGGAAATATACGCTAAATCGTCAGTGACTCACATTATGTCTGCACACGCATATTCTAGGTAGGCTTGCAATTAGCTCGCTCTTAAAAAATGATTACGTTATGCCTTCAATTTTATCAATAACGCGAAACTGTGCATGTTCTAGGGCCCTCAGAGTGCATTTTCAGACAAAACAGGCTGTCGGGACAATGTTACTCAATACTGGCGCTTTTTACCGCATTCCAAGAAGGCACCACCAACGACTTGCTATCATAACCTTGCCTTCAATGTCTCAGAGAGTCGCTTCATGACACATTTTCTTGAATGATTCAGAAATCTCGCACAGGAAAGCTGAGGGTAGAGTACATCAAACAGCAAGCCTTGATAATATTGAAGGATTCCGCATCTTTACGCGAGGAAATGAAGGTATTTGTCTCTACGGCTCCAGATAATAATATCGTATGGCCTCGGGTGCCTGGTGCAAGCTTTGCTATTTGACACCCAGAGGGTAACTTGCATGTCGAATTTTTTCGTAGTTCCTTGACTATGAAAGTCAAGGAGGTTAGATGTTAGATATCTAATCTCCTTGAACACAATAGCGCTTTCTAGTAGAGAAATGAGGAACTTTGTGCTGGCGGAAACTCCCGAGATTAATTTTGCCATTATGAACTCGGCCTACTGAATTCAAATGGGTTCTTTGACATGCCAACATCGTATGACATGCGTATCGTATTTTTGCCGCCTTTCAAAAATCACTTACCACGGTCAGGGGCGAACCTGCAATCTTGGGGTTAGTAGACCGACACGCTATCCACTCACCCACCGTGGCAAGCTGGCTCCAGATGAAAAGGCCATAATATCAGCTGGAGAGAAGTTCGCCATTTGTCTCTACGATAATGCCAAATCGGAGTGCAAAAGCCTCGACGAACTTCGGGTAGTGAAATACAGCCCAAAAATTGCCAAACAAACGGTCACAGCGTCATTTCAGCTGGCTTCACTTCCGCCGACTTCGGCGGCATGCAAACAACATTCACTGCGGGTATATTTGCAAGTTCAAGAATGGTTAGGATTTTCTTTGGGCTAGACCCAATGGGGATGGAAAATCCAACACTCAGCTTTAGTACCAGTGACAACTCATCTTCCAGCTGCTCCAGATCATCTCCTCAATTTGGTGCCCTGCAACTGCAAGAGCTCTTGTGGCAGCCGGTGTGAGTGTGTACATTCCGGTTTAGAATGCTCTTTAATGTTTGGGCACTGCAGTGGAAAAGCGTGTGGCAACGTCACATTTGATGGCTCAGACGATGAGGACGACGATTGAGTCTGATGTAAGCTTTGTTTTGCAAGTGTTCTTTGTCTAAAGAAAGCTTTTTAAGCTTTGTTTTGTTATTATTTGCATTATGCATATTATGAATGTACGTTTAACTCCTAACTGCATTAAACTCGTTTTGTTCTATGCAAACTGTTTCTGCTAGTTTACCTGGATACAAAGGAATACCATCCTAAAGTTCTTGAGCAAAGATACAAAATGGTGTCAGCAAAGGTGAATAGACGGAGCCCACCAGCGTACATGGGCGTTCGTTCAGAAAGCGACTGCCACACTTCCACTTTTATATTTGTAACTGTATCTCTGCTGCTGTTTGTCGGATGAACATGGGCAATGTATCGTTTTAAAGCTACACGTGTGATTTACAACTTTTACTTCGGGTCTTTAGTCGCTATCAGCAGATGTTTACACGATAAGTCCCGGCTAATGACAAATTAGCTAAATTTTCGTGAGGAAAGTTGAGCTAAAAATGTTTGATTTCTCATCTGTTTAAATGTATGGCAATAATTATGACCAATAAGAGCGTTATATTTAACGCAGTCCTTCTCTTATTACTATCAGAGCTCATTAGAACTGATTGTGGATCAATATTTTGAAAGCAGGAAGCAAAAATGCTGTTTTTGGCACTTAGGCCCCATTTAAGCCCTTTTGAACTCTCCAAAAACTATGACGTGCACGCCGCAGAGATGGGGACTTTTCGGGATTTGTTACTAGGGTACAAGGGAACATCTATGCCAAATTTCAGCTTTACATTATTTTTTTTAGGTTAAAACTTAATATGCCTGGGCTAATATAGGTGCAACTGGGTTCCGGAAATGAGTTCCTTATGATGTTGACAACACATGATGGTACGGCATTATTCTGTTATTTCTACCAATCACAGTCCATGAATTTACCCAGGAAGTGAACTGTTTGTAACAAACAAAACACCAAGTTCTATTTGATGGATTTACACTTCATGGTCTAAAATAAGCCTTGTAAACTAGGAATTTCTTGTTCTACACATAAATTTCTCTGATTTCACTGCCTTTGCATTGTCTAATTCACAACTGCATACACTTTCTCCATCCATATCCATGATGGTACACTCATTACCAGGGCCACCAAGAGGCTTTAAGGGCTTATATGCATTTTTTTTCCCTCGGGCCCATCTCAAAATTTTTGAAATTATTACTATCCACCTACTAGTTATTCAGGAAAGACAATGCCATTGAGAAAAGTGTCTGATGCACAAACATAATAATAAAAAAGACATACAAATCATATTTCATAGAAGATATTTTAGTATTTATTGTATGAAATATATTTTGCAATTCTGTAAGTCTTCAATTTCATTACCAGTACTGCCCCCGAAAATTGAATTATTCTGGGACAAAATGAGAGTATCTTCCGGCCCCATGATAAACTTTAACTAGCAAATATAATTCTGGAAGTGTGACACAGGAGGGTAGTGTGACAAGCTCGAGGCCGTGGGAGAGCCCGAACACGTGATACATTGCACAATAGACGCTTCTAGAAGGCTAAAATTGGCATAGCAACAGTGAGTTTGGAAATTAATATTATAAATATTGTTATAAATTATGCTATTGGATCCCAGCCCAGAGCCAATGACAAGAGGTCTTATTGAAGACGGGATCAACTTCAACTACATAATTTGGTGAAATTATGCATTTAGGCCCTTAGAAGAAGATTTTCTTATTTGGTAATGAAGAGAATATTAAAAGAAATTATGTCTGATACTTTAAAAATCTCAGATCGGTTAATCTACTCAGTAATAAGCATTAGTAATCTACGCGCTAAAATTATGGCGGGAGATTGATATCGCCACCAAAATTTCGACTTGGAGGGGGAGATCCAAGGATCGAGGTTGTTATTCCAGCAGTCTTTTACTGGGTTAACGGAGATCCCAAAGCTTTGTCCGAGTGCGACGACTGTCGACCTGTGGAGACGCGAGGATAGCTAGGTAGATCGTAGGAGATTACCGCACTTCCGTTCTATGTGAAGTTGTGAGGAACATTGAAATTAGTATATCTCTTATATAATTGAGATTTGAGTTTAACTAAGTGAATATATATAAAGAACAGGTCGAATACTACATTCTGTTGAAAGTCGAGCGTTCTAAAATTTACCGTTTCGACAATATAAGCCTGTTAAGACAGATTTTCAAATGTGTTGGAAATAAAGCTGAATATCATTTTAGATTGCAACGTGAAGTTGGCGAACACAGTTCAAGTGAACAGTAGCGAAGAACTTGTAACATTGGCGCAGCAAATAAACATTATTATAATGACTATCATTATTCTTCAAGTGGTTTCATTCAACATAATTAACATTGTTGATATGATGAACTAAATAGTCATGCGCCAGAGACATATTCGATAACAGGAGTTAAGATACAACGATGGAACTTCGTTAGACGACGTATTCTTGAATACAGACGTAGTGTACGGTCCATCTTGTACATTTTCGTCAGTCTACGAACACTAATGTAACATCGATTAGCAATAGAAATATTTCATTCACTATCTATATGAATATTTCTATAAATTATATTCCAATGATGAGGCTGATACATATTTGCGACGGAGAATGAAGATTCTACAGAAGAGATTTGTCAAGATGCTAGGGGTAGCCCAGCAACCACAGAAGAATTTGCCAGAAGGATGTCGTTCGAGCCCAGGCGAATGTTGGTGAATTCCGGAGAGGGAACGTTTTTCCTATCTCTGAGGTCGCAGATCTGAGATTCGAATGCAGATCCATCTCAGTATCTTGAACTGAGGAAACATCTAAAGTATTGTGTGAATACTTACTTTGATCTTCAAGTTTTCGTCCAAATAAGGTAGCTGTGTCACTTATTTTTAGTATAGAGCTTGATTAGTGATATCCTGAGCCAACGATCTTACTCCATATTTTCACATTTCATGTATTTCAGTGTTTTCATGTAATTTACACTTCAGATGTGTGCTAAGGTTTTTATGCTTCAAGTTTATTTAGGAGATGATTGCCTTTCAACTACTTTTCAATTTTATTCTACGGATCAGTTGTGGAACTGACATTAAAAATTTTGTTTGAGGAATCATATTGCCTCATAGAAGATGATGATGATGATTGCCTCATAGAAGACTAGTCGTTTCGACTCTCGAATTTTAATAATTTTATTTAAACCAAGTATTCTGACATTGTGTCATAGCTTCAAATTAAATTCTTTTTAAATTTAATTTGAGCACTTTAACGTAACAACATCTAACTTCAAGAACAGAAGAAACATCGAATGATATTGTTATATCATTCTTCTTCTTCTTCCTGGCGTTGTTCCCAATTATTTTTTGGGGTCCGCCACTCTGCACCTCGCTCTCCATTTGTTGCGGTTTGCTGCATCTGTAGGACGAAGACCTACGATGCGCATATCGTCGTGTAGTGTATCCATCCAACGCCTTTTTGGTCGTATATTGTTATATCATTATTGTACATAAACTGTCGACGATCTAGGAAATACTAGTCGTTTGATAAGACCGAAGTCTTAACCCCTATAAACATTCTTTGTGTAGAGTGGAAAAACATTACGACGTTGACAAACCTTTTTATTATTTGTAAATCTGAGAGCTTTGTTCATTTAATATGTTAGAGGAAATACCTTTTGATAGAAGATTATTCAAATCTTTGGCTAGGAATTCAAAGCTAGTTTATCCCGGTCAAGATTGAATTCTATTTGACACTATAAATAACATGTGTGTTATTTTACACTAGTTGTGTAACATCACGTCATCATGTCGACCTGATATTACAACGATAAACAATTTAAAGCTTGATCAGTGAAGTGAGACAGGAGTATTATTTTTATTACATGTATTTGCGACAGATGAGTTAATAGTTAATTATCATTTTGTGGAGTAAACTTTAGAAGGTCAATCACGACAGTCTAATATCGTTCATTACGATTGGAAGTTTCGTCTAAAGAACTTAAGTATGTATAATTGTAGATCAGTAGTCATGTGAAACGATACTGAGGGCCACGCCTTTATTTGAGAAAAGTTCCTACAGAAGAAATGTTAATAACTATTAATCCATTTTTGGTTATTGTTTAACATAGTGGATGATATTTGTTTATGCCATATATACTGTTATATGAGGATTTGTAGAGCTATGAAGTGCTCGTGCGAAGGAAGTTCCGCATTTTAAGGAAAGTCAAAGTATTATTGTTCTTTGATAAGAAGGCATTGGATCATGATAAAAGTCGTTGCATACATGTAGTCCAGTTCATGTGAAATAACGTTTTAGCTGTGTTGACAGAAGGGTTTTAGCGGAAATACAACTAGAGAACGATTGTCTACTCATGTCAATGATACAATTATTATATTTTATTAAACCCGAAGTTATGTAATTACATACAGTTAACCTTAGTCAGTCGACTGTATTAGACCAACAATGTAAGGAAACCTATATAAGACGATGTGTAAGCAGTATATCAAAACTACGGAGTGTTAGAGAATGATTATGTGGAAAAACAGTGTATATAATTAATTGAGAGTTGTTTTGTAACCGAGAAGCCAGAATCTCGTAAGTAACGTGTTAGCAACACTAAATAGTGTATATTATTATGAACAAATTACATGTAAATATTTTTCGGAAATGATTTAATTAGTTAAATAATTTTGGTAGGATTTATTAATCGATTGTTTTGGAATAGCGTGTGTTTTATGAGCGGATGTTTTTGGTATGAATGATTGTCCACTGTTAAGAGTAATTGTTGAACCGGATTGGTCTAGAACAATTTGGGGTGCGAATGAAAGATTGTATAAAAAAATTCAGAATGATTGTTAAAGGAACATAGAAGTTATGAGCATTTTTGTAAGATCTGAATGTTAATTTTACGTGTATTTTAAACGCACACAAAGCAGTCTCAATGTAGGCTAGCCAGAATGATTCACCGTTAGGATTGGAGAGCGGTGTGACATAATATGAACAGGTGAAGATTCACAGCCTTGTATAAAATGAAAAAAGTTCTGAATGCAGCGTGGTGCTAGCGTTTCATTGATGAAACAGGCCAGTGCACGTGCGTTTTCCAGACGCGTGCTAGTGAATGTAACCAGTTGTCAGGAATGCCATGAATGTAAGAGCCTTCCTTAAACGTTTTTCTTTTTTACGTAGTGTAGGCCTATTCCAACCAGGGCTTTCACGCTTATATTTTTGCACGGCATTGTAGTAAGATGTGTAGTAGAAAGGAATTTACCATTGTTAATAAATGTATTCAGTTCGTTATCTGTCGTTGTTGACGTGTGATTCATTTTAAATATAAGGATTAGAGTATTGTGGATGTATTGTAGGCGAAGCTAAGTTCCCAGTCCCCAAGAGCGTAAGTAAAGATAGGTGTGCCCCATGTAGTTTGTTGTTTATTCACAATATTCTTGTAACTGCTGTATGTAAATCCCTAAAGGCCAGGTTTGGAGCGATTTCTAATGTAGTAATTGGCCGGTGCTGTTAGAAATAGGCGATCCAGCTGGGGCAATGGGTATTCCAACAGGCTACTTTCCGGATTTACGGGTACAGTACGTAAGGAAAAATATCCACGTACTGTAGATTTGATAGGAGATGCAACGCTAAATTGTAGTACAGTACATTATTCTTAAACAGTTATAACTCTTAACTCATCATATACAGAATTTAATATTCTTCTGGGGTAGAATAAGGTGCATTATTATTAATATTTTTTTTTTGTAATTTTCAGAGTCTTCTTCTTATGACGCCGTCTCCCTCCGAAGGTTGGCGATCCGATTGATTATGATTACACACGAAACGGCAGAACGGAAGATTTCTATCGATGTATGTCCATACCACAGCCGCAAGTCTTTCATCCAGGAATTTCTTCGTCTTCCCACGGATCTTTTCCCATCAATCTTCCCTTGAATGATCAGCCGGAGAAGTTCATATCGTTCACCTCTCATGATGTGCCCGAGGTAGCTGAGCTTACGCTCCTTGATGGTTGTGAGAAGCTCTTTCTTCTTGTTCAAGATGTTGAGGACTTAATTTGTTTTCCTTTCTACCCAAGATATTCGGAGTATTCTTCTGTATAAGAACATCTCAAAAGATTCAATCCGCTTCACCAGTAATGGGTTGAGCGTCCATCCTTAGAAACCATACAAAAGGACAGAAAAAACATAGCAACGTAAGATTTGAACTCAAAGTTAAGTTCTCGGCTGGTGGATAAGGTCCTCATGGTATTGAACATATTTTTTGCTTGTCCAATGCTGGATAAGATTTCCCTCTTTGAATCACATTGCTGGTTCACTAAAGTTCCAAGATATTTGATGGAAGTACTTGTTGGACGATGGTCTTGTTGATGTGAAGGGAGGCCTGTTTTGGTGTTTTCGAGAATACAATCAGCTTGGTCTTGTTAATATTCAAGGATAAACAGTAGGTTTTACTGGTCCTCACGTTTTTTTTAAATAATTTGAAGATCACCAGGGTTGCTGGCTAGCAAAATTGTGTCATAAGCAAATTGGATGTTATTAATGACAAAGCCATTGATCTTGATGCCTAGATTAACATCTTCAATAGCCTCTCTGAACACAGTTTCAGAGTACATGTTAAAAAGGAGTGGGTTAGGACACATCCCTGGCAGACACCTCTTCATATAGCTATGTCCTCAGTAGTAGTTCCTTCTATTTTGACCTCTGCCGTTTGATTCCAGTACAGATGGGTAATTATACGAAGATCACCAACATCTACACCAGTATATTTTAAAATCTCAACAAGTTTTACATGAGATACACAATCGAAAGCTTTTCGGTAGTCGATGGAGCAAGCGTGCACATCTACATTTATATCTAGGCATTTCTGGGTCAAAACATTCAAGGAGAAAAGAGCCTCGCGAGTACTCAGTCCATTCCTAAAGCCAAACTGAGTATTACCAAAATAACGTTTGCATTTAAGGTAGATTCGATTGTGTATGATACGCAGAAATACCTTCAGCACATGGGACATTAGGCTGATCATACGATTATCATCACAATATGATGCACTAGCCTTTTTAGGTATGGTGACAAAAGAAGATCTTAGCCAGTCAGATGGAATTCTACTAGATTTATATATTGCATTGAATAAAGCAGTTAGTAGCTCTAGTCCTCTGCCATGGCCTTCAGCAATAAGTTTGAGAGTTTCTGCATGAATCTTGTCCGGACCTACAGCTTTTCCATTCTTCTGGAGTTTGATTGCATACAGTACTTCCTCTTGGCTTATACTTGGACTTGCTTCGCTGCATTCACCAATACAAGGTGGTTTATCTGGCCCTACATCACTAAATAGGTTTTCAACACATTCTTTCCAACACTTCAACTTGTCTTCGACTCCTACCAAAATGGTGCTATTGTCATCCCTCAGTATAGCTCTGCACGGCCTGTGATGTGTCCCTGCAAGTTCTTTGATCTTCTTGTGGAGATTAAACAAGTCATGTTTCTCTTGGAGATGTTCTATTTCACTGCATCTCTCCACGAGCCATTGTTTTTTTACTTCCCTGCACTTCCTCCTCACAGTCCTGTTTAGTTCTTGGAATTGGACTTTATTAACATGTTTCACTTGCCGTCTTTGATCCATGAGTTATAGAACTTATTCTGTCATCCATGGCTGCTTTTTTGAGCTGTTTGAATGTCCTATATCACTCTCTTGAGGAATTTCTTTTACCAAATGATGGGTTTTTGCCAATATTTTCGCATTGTCATATGTGCCTCTCAAGCATTATTTTGCTTCATTTTCCTTGAAAGATAAAAGAAGGTAACATGAGAAATCATCAGCAGAGCTGTAGACAAATCGACATCCTGACTCTGAAAACCTCGGGCAGGTTGTAAGTTATAGACAATATTTTACATAATACAAAAGTAGCTACAATAAACTGAAACTAACGTGCAGCACTAACGGGCCCTCATTGCTTACGGGTCCGTATGCATTTGCCCCTCCTCTCGGCGGCCCTGCTCATTACACTTACACCAATTTTGCGTGCCGGCTCAGCCTGTAGTGTTTACTATATCCATGTCATGATCGCTATCTCAATGGACATCAGCAAACGTTGTTTGTTCTGGCTCAAATTGATTCGGACGAATGTCATTTACATCCATTATAAGTCAAAATAAGCCCACTAACAATGGCAACAAAAGATGGAGTGCGGGAAAAGACTGCCCGAGTTTATGCACAGCATCAAGGTTGCCATGCAGACTCAACAGCGCAGTGACATCACGAGCAGTTACTACTTTCGCATGTACAGTAAAACCTTGATTATCCGTCCCTCGATTACCCGTTCTAGGGATTATCTGTCGCCAAAAAAATGTTGATTATTAAAAAGCGATATACAGTCGCTCCAAAATTGAATGAGCGTACTCCTGATGTCAATAATAATAATAATGTTATTGGTTTTACATCCCACTAACTACTTTGACGGTTTTCAGAGACATCGAAGACGGATGCTATTCAAATTCAACCGTCACAAATGCTATTATCCATTCCATTATTGAAGAATAATGTACTGTAACGTGCCCTCTCCCAGCCCACAGAGCGTAGAGTCCGGTATGCTGATCATTCCTAATTCTGAATGATGTCTACAACTTATTTGATAGTGTGTTACATCGAGTACCTTACGTAGATCTTTCATCTCGTTCTCTGTCAAGGTTAAATATTTTCACCACAGGCTACTGCATCGTAAATATCTCACAATGCACAGGGATCGGAAACCAGCCTAGCTATCCGTCTGTTAACCTCCGCTATTTTTAGACAGGTAGCAGGTAGGCTACATTCCGTCTGCATTCTGTACTGTAGTGCAAAGCAAGGAAGTGATAATGACTGATAAAGTTGAACATTTATTTTCCGTTCTAACAGCCGAGAAGTGTTGAGATCGAAATCTGTAGTGAAATGAAAACGTGTAGTTTTAACCAGACAAAATAAAGTTAATATAATCGAACGGTTCAAGAAAGGTGAACTAATCTCAAATTTAGCATCCGAGTTCGGTGTGACAACAGTGCGGATCCTAATGAAGAATAAAGACAAAGTGTTACAGTTTGCGGCAAGTTCTGACAGTTCGCATGGACTTGTTAAAAGAAAAACAATGAAAGCATCATCTTTAAAAGGACTGGATGCTGCGTGGTTTCAGCAAAAGAGAGGCAAAGGTGTACGTATTAGTGGTCCAATGATAACAAGGCAGGCATACAATTTCGCTCCAAGTCAAGTGTACAATGCCGATGAAAGTGGACTTTATTGGAAGTGCTTACCTAGTAAGACACTAGCAGCTGCTGAAGAGAAATCAGCTCCTGGTAACAAAACTAGTAAAGAGCGAGTTACCATCTTGTGCTGTGTGAACGCTAGTGGCGGCCATAAATTAAAATTAGCAGTTGTCGGTAAAGCAAAAAATCTGCGTTCTTTCAAAGGAACAGTGATGAAATATTTTCCAGTAGATTATTCTCATAACAAATCTGCATGGATGACACGCGATATTTTCAGGACTTGGTTCCATAGTAAGTTCGTTCCGCGGGTTCGAGATTTCTTGTTTTCCAAGGGCTTGGCATTAAAGGGCGTCCTTTTTCTTGATAATGCACCCTCTCACCCTGCTGTTGATAGAGTTGAAATCAGAGGATGGAAACATTTTTGTTTCCTATTTGCCACCTAATGTAACTTTATTAATTCAGCCGATGGACCAGGGCGTCATCGCAACCTTTAAGTCGCATTATAAGCGGGAATTGCTAGGCCTCTTACATTCTGAAGAAACTTCGATGGTTGAGTGTTGGAAAACACTCAAACTTAAGCAAGCGCTTTATCTTGCCCAGAAATCAAGGGATCTCATTTTTTTTTTTTTTTAGCATATGGCTTTTAGTGCCGGGAGTGTCCGAGGACATGTTCGGCTCGCCAGTTTTTGTAGCTGCTACGAGACGGACACCCAATGGGTGAGCTACAAGTACCGTTGGGGAGGGAAGGAGGGAAGTTGGAATGTAAGGACTCAGGAGTTGGAAGGTAGCGGCTGTGGCCTATAGTTAGGGACCAACCCCGGCATTTGCCTGGAAGGAAGATGGGAAACCACAGAAGACCATCTTCAAGGTTGCCGGCGGGGGGATTCGAACCTCCTCGCCTCCCGGATGTGAGCGACTGCCATCAGTCATGCCGTAACCACCACGGCTAACTCACCCGGTAAGGGATCTAATAACCGCTCAGAACATCACTCAATCGTGGAGAAAATTGTATGTTGATGTCGAAGAGCTCGCCGACGATTTTCATGGGTTCACTGATGAAGATGATGATGATTGTTGTTTTAAGGGGCCTAACATCTAGGTTATCGGCCCCTAAGATGAAGATGAAAATGAAGGATTGATGATCAAAGATATCCTGAAGACTATTGAAAATAACATTCATTTTGGAGAAGTGGATGAAAGTAACATCGAGGAGTGGCTTCATGCTGATGATGTATTGCTTGGGCATCACATTTTAACTGATGACGAAATAGTAAATAAAAGCGCCAACGGGAACACGGCAGTCAGCTGTGAAGTGACGGGTGAAAGTGAGGGGAATGGGGAAGAAGAGTGCATCACAAACAATCGCGTACCGCTTCAGACCGCACTGGAGTTGGCTGAAACGCTAATGGAATTCTTGGAGAAAAAGGACGATACGGATTTTTCAGACATTCTAGTATTAGGAAGCTCAGAATGGACATAAAGAAGAATATAAGCTGTAGGAGAGTGCAACAAGAACTAACGGATTTATTTAAAGCAGCTTAAATGACACCAGGTAAATTAATTCATTTATGGTCTGCTGGTAATTTAGGTGAACATTTAGTATGTACTGTTGTAGCTTTGACTATATTTCGGTTTTAAAGAGGGTTTAAAGCACTGCATCTTAAGGTTATATGGTATGTATTTTATGTGCTTTAAAGTCCATTAAAATTAGTAGTATGGATTATCCGTTTTTTCGATTAACTGTTCACCCCTTCCCGGGCATTAGAACGGATAATCAAGGTTTTACTGTAACTTGAGAACGGTTGGACGTAGAGGCACCGGCTTAACGGCATTGTTATTAAATTTCCATTTTACATATTTAGCAATAAATAATAATGAAATATGTGTTTTTGTGTTGTGTTCTCTTTTAAATGTAATTGTATGTTTTGGTATTAATTCAACAAACAGTGATCGAATTATCATTTCATAAACAATTTTTATGGCGGCTTCGGTGGCGTAGTTGGTAGCATGCTGAGCTTCCATGCCCAAGATCGCGGGTTCAAACCCGGCCGAAGTCGTCGGATTTTTTAAGAGCGTTAAAAATCCCTCAGTATGCCTTCCTTCGGAGGGGAAGTAAAGCGGGCGGTCCCATGTCAAAGATTTATGGCATGTTAAAGAACCTTCCACTAATTACACCTGTGTGAAGCTAAATTATATAGGCTAGGTTAAGAATGTAAACAACGCTCTTAGGTTCCTACGTTCGTTGCCAGGAGCCGACTGCGGTGGCGTCTCGTAGCTAAGTTCTAAACTAGTAGACATTGAGGTTGGCGTTTGGCGGCAAAAGTAGGAACTATTTGAAAAATTCAAAGTCTGCAGTCCTTACCTGAATTAAAAAACAGATAACACACACTAATACAGTCATCACAATCAACACCGGTTATCAGGCAGATTCTACACACACCCAAAGTACACAGGGCTACATGACCGCGTAGTCGCAGCCCCTAAACTGAGGAACCAACCAACCAACAATTTTTATAGTGAATTTGTTTATTAATTTACTAGGACTTAAAATTAAGTTGTCCACTGTATTTATTGGGGGGGGGGGGGGGGGGGAGGAATTTAACAATCTTCCCCCAATAATTGTATTTGTTACTATATTATTATCCCAAAGATGGGTATATCTACAACTGGATTATCTGTAAGATATTGAACTTGTTGGTAGTCAACTGTGACAAGACGGTTCAATACGGTATATATGATGTAGCCCAGACATAAAGCATCACCTGCTTGTAGCAACCTTATACAAAGTCTTCACGGAATACTTCATGTGGTTGGTGGTGCAATCTACACCTGGCTTTGTTACTGTAAAGGCAGTAATGGGACTTTTCAGACCAGATGACCTGTTTCCAGTCCTCTACTGTCCAGTTCATGTGGAATTTAATGCATTAAATTTGAGCTTTTATATGTTGAAATAAGCAGACCCGACCAGCGGTCGGAAACTGCTCAAGATGATGATGATATGTTGAAATGTTAACAATGACCTCTTGTGGAGTATTCTGCTCCAGATGTGCAAGGAATATAAATCACTGCATAGTGTATGTTCTGAAATCGCATATGTGAACCATTATTGATGATGTCCAGCAGCAGTTGGTAGGTGTCCCATTGCAGAGCGGTTAGAGGACACTTCACATGACACTCGCCAGCAGTCCCTGTCACCAAGCATTTCCCCCCAACCACAGTTAGTGCTGGTCTGCAGTGTTTGTAATACCCAAAAAACACATTTGACAGTAATGTTATTCAAGGGAAAAAGTCAACCACTATCAAAATGTGGTGTTCATGCCTGTCTATCAGTCTGAAACAGAATTTATATAACCATAACTCAATGTATGCTGTACATACCGGTTTCATTCACATTCATAACATTACCTCGTAAAACTTATTTCCAATGTTTTCATTCCATTATTTCTCTGCCTTGAAAATACATACCAAACCATCAGATATAACCTAACCATTTTAACTTATCTAGTTTCACATCCACATCTCTTCTATTCCATGCTGTTTTTATCAAGACTTTTTAATGTTTTTTCTTAACACATTTTGTTACAGATCTAGTTTTTTAAATTTTATTTTGTGAGGTTTTGGAACAAGAATATTTTCAGACCAAAATTTATCTTAAGTGTTTGTTCTTGCACATTTACATGTCCTAAATTACGCTGAGGAAGGTCACAATGTGACTAAAACCGGTATGGGTTTTATGTACAACATACATTGACTTATGGTTATATAAATTCTATTATAATTACATCGTCAATAAGGAATCGGGCTATCATGGTCATTTTTATGTAATTTTATGAAAACTTGTTATTGGCCCACTGAGTACATACTTGATGACCCAATGATAGGTTTACTGGGCTACCTCTGCCAATAGTACACAACTAATATGAATTCTACATCAGGGGGTCTAGTATTTTGTCCAATGTGCTGATGAGCAAGGATGAAGGGTGTGAAGGTATAAGAGATCATCAGAACATGGAACTAATGAAATCCCATCTGCACTCGAGTAAGCACATACTTGAAACTCTGTAAAGGACTTTAATGAGCTCCAAGAAGATAGCAACCATGCTCACTTATAGAGGTAGCATGTAAACTTTGGAGAAAAACAGAAAGAAAGAATTAGATGCCAATCTTGATATTTATTCCAACCTTTCACTTAACTACAAAACATACGATTCACAAACTGGAAATGTATACACAAGCCTACATTTATCCACATAGGCTACTAGAACATGGAAGAAGTTTAATACAAAATGCCTAATTTTATGAAGATTAAATGGAATGTTAATTTTACCATTAACTATTAACATTATGTTATGTAGACACAAGAAAATGTAACCATAAAAAATCCACAATGAAAATGAGCTTTGTACTATGATGCATTCATCAATAAATGATATTATACCACCATTTTTATAAAATTAAATCTCATGAAATAGTGAATAGCTGATAAGATTTGGGAACATAGTATACTGTAGGTAGAGGACTTTTGACAAACTACCACTATGATGATGATCATCATGGTTGTTTTAAGGGGCAAAACGAGGTCATCTGTCCCTGAAACCACCACTATCACATGAAATCCAGCTCATTGGCATTCGAAACTATGGAGGGTCCCCACCATCTAGTCATGACTCGCAAGTACATACAATTACTGTTGTAAATAACGCGAATGACAACTAATAACAACTAATTTGTCCACTGTTGGGTAAAGCTCAGTTATATTCTTTTCAACTGTGAAGATGAAGAGGAATTTATATGATACAGTATTTGATTTTGTTATGCTGACATTTTACACAAATATGCTTGACGTGCTCCAAGAAAATTCATTTAGAACTCTTTTTTAAATTGACAGCTAATTCAAGACGAGTTGTTGAAAGGCAAGATGGCGGCCAGCAGGTGTGTAGCAATTAGAGTGCTCCAACCTTTCCTCGTGTTTTTTCTAGTAAGAAGCTCAGTGTATGCCTCCAAAAAGATCCTCGATCATTCTAAAACAATTGACGACTCGTGAGTGGACTCGGACTTGAAGGAACACGTCATGGTAGTTTGCAAACTCAATATATCATCTCTCACATGGTTTGGAAGCGAGGAGCTGATGATAGTCACGGCAGCAGGCAGAGGGCGCCCAGCGCTGCGCAGGGTTGCCAGATCGCCCGCTACATTATTACATCTCGTAGTGTTGTCTGAGGCTCTCAGTGGAGATGAACCCAGGACCGAATCAGGTGTGTATAATTTGTGATTCGAAGGGTCATGTGAATCAGTTACCGTATTTCCTCGCATAATCGTCGCATATTTTTAACCTAAAGTTCGTGGAAAAAATTAGGGTGCGACGACTCGTGAGTGGACTCGGACCTGACGGAACACCTCATGGTAGTTTGCAAACCACAATTTTTAATTATATACGATAACATTATTCGCAGCACGCTTTCTTAATATTATTATTATTATTATTTGTTTATTATGTAATTCCATGTATTTCACTGTCATCAAGATCACCGTATAAGTCGTATATTTTCTCATTGTGGACAACACGTGAGCAAGATCGCGCACGCATATCTGTTGCGATGTTTTCATGGAAGTGGCTGATGATAGACTGACACTGGGTGTCCTTTGCGTGAGATTCAGCCAATAGCTGTTGGGCCTGTTTTCACGTCGGCAAACTGGGGCTAGCAGCGCTTTGTACGGCGGCTAATTGAATCTCGTCATTCCGAGGCTATCTCACGGGAGCGACGGGTCCACTCAAGTTTCACTACCCTGGAGTGGCGCTGGGCGCGATAGGCCGACCGTTCGCGTTGCGAGAGTCTAATCTGTGGGGCGAGTCATAGCCTGCAGTCAGAGAGACAGGCTTCTTTCTTCTGACAAGGTCACGTCAGATTATCATCTCGCGGAATATGCTAAGTGACAATACTGGCCGCTCACGTCGCGTTTCATAGCCCGCAGACATGAAGACGAGATTACTTTCTTCTGACAAGGTCATGCCTGGTTTTTTTTAAGTCGCGGAATATGCTAAGTTACGATACTGGCCACTCACGTTGCGTTTCATAGCCCGCAGACATGAAGACGAGATTACTTTCTTCTGACAAGGTCACGCCTGTTTTTTTTTTAAGTCGCGGAATGTGCTAAGCAACGATACTGGTCGTTTGTGTCGAGTTTCATAGCCCGCCGGCATGAAGACTAGATTACTTGTTTCTAACAAGGTCACGCCTGGTTTTAAAGTCGCAGAATGTGCTAAGTGACGATGCTGGTCGCTCGCGTCGTGGTTCATAGCAGGCATGAAGGCGAGATTACTTTCTTCTGACAAAGTCACGCCAGGTTATAAAGTCGCGGCAGAATGCGCAACCGATCAGCGCACAAATATGAACGTGCTAAGTTAAGGTGCTGACGGCTCACTTCACACGGTCAAGCCCACAGGCACTGAGGCAGGGACTCGTTACACGCCAGGTTATTAGCTCGCGGCAGTTCGTGCAACAGACGGGCGCACAAATACGAATATGCTTTGTGACAATTATACAATGACATTTTATAAACCTATTTTAGTGTTTGAAAAGTGGGGTGCAACGATTATGCGAGGAAATACGGTATTTGTGTCATGTACATCTTGCCTCTCTCAAGCGCACAGAACTTGCACAAAAATCAGAGCTTCAAAACACAAAATAATCACCTCTGGGAAACAATTGTGGCTGTGTTGGAACTGTTCTTTACCCCAGTTCTCTACCTCATTTTTAATACGTCAGAGTGCAAATAGTGTAGATACTGATGTAACACCCAAGGATGGCAAGGCATTGTCCATCTTTTCCTTCAATGCCCGAAGTGAAACGAGTCCCTCCTAACAACCGGTCCGGTGTTCTTGTCTCACAGCACTTAATCCATCAATTGTGTGTTCAGGGGAGACATGGCTGAAGGAATCCACTAATGACCCAGAAATATTTCCGGAAACATAAACCATGTTCCACCAAGACCGGACCTGGGCATCAGGGGGAGGGGTACTGATAGCCATGAAACCTGAGTTAAGGCCTATTCACCAACGGGAGCTCAAAACTGATGCTGAGGCTGTGTGGGTGGCTGAGGCTGTGTGGGTGGAATTCACATGTGCGAACAATACATTTCTTTTAGGCTCTGTACCGAGCTTCAAATTCAACTCGGCACATCAATGATGAACTTATGGAATCTCACCGCCGTGTACAATACATCCAGCACAAATACAAGGTCATTTACATAACAGGTGATTTTAATTTAGAAATAGACTGGCAAAATTCTCCTCCCACTCCCAAAGATCCCATAGCTAATGAGTTCCTTACCGCATTCTACAACTTATTCCTTGACCAATAAACCATTTAAGTGCCGAGTTTTTACATTCGGATATTAAAAATACAGTAATGTAGAACCCATCAATTTTAACTTATAAGGGGAGTAATATGCTTAAAATGTCTAGTGTAGTCTATAGGTTTTGGGTCTATTCTTTAACCTAATGCAAAATCAAAATCCTACGTTTATATTTATTTTGAGACAAATCGGAATTAAAACTTTTGTGCCCACGCTTGCTTTATCTTCACACCAGGTGACGGACCCAAAAGAAAATTATTTCCTAAAATCAGTAGGCAAGTAATTCTTGTTGCTCCTCACTAGGACAACATTGATATTCTTCTATCCAAAATCACAAAGCAACAAGAATATTTTTTTTAATGTTCCCCCATGCTTGTTCACATCACAGATGAACTCCAGCTGTAGAGGACTGACGTCTACAAAATGCTGTGTTACTTATTTCTGGCAGCAAAAATCCAGACTAAAGTAGTCCAAAAATTGTCCAACAGATGCTGAATATGCCAGAGATCGACTAGGCACTGGAGAGCGAACGGAGACTGTGAAAAAAATTGAAGTTCTTGTGCACCTTCTATAGACGGGCATAGCAAAAAACGAGTTAATAACCGAAGCAACTCGCATCACAGAAACTATATGCTTCACAATAGACCTATTCCTCACAAGTCTTCCTTCCCCAGCACAAAAAGCTGAAGTCATCCCCGGTTTCAGTGATCAAGCAGCCATCTTTACCACATCGCATTACAATAAACCAGCAAGAGTACAGTGAGGTCAGTATACAATTACCAAAAGGCAGACTGGAAACTGTTACCTTTATTCCTCAAACACCTTCCCACCCCATGTATTCTGGACACCAGTGACATCAACTCAGTGTGGCACACCTGGCGAAATTGCTTCTTTGAATGTGTGGATATGGTTATACCGAAAGTAACCATTAGTGGGAAGAAAAATTCTCCGTGTGTAACGAAGGACGTTATTAAAATGATTACGAAAAGAAACATTTTATACAAGAAATAGGAAAGTTGCTCAACTGATATCATATGGGAAAAATACAAGAACATAAGGAACCAAACAAAGAAATTAATTCGCGAAACATACGACAATAATATCCACAAAATAAGCAACACTAGTGAGATGTGGAAATTCTTGTCCAGAAGACGTGGTAGCACAGAGCCAGCCTCGTTTCACTGTAACGGTACATTCCTCAATACACCCCAAGCCATTGCAACAGCCTTCAGTGCCAGTTTCAAGCAGTTTCTAAGCCAGATACGAGCGTGAACCTGCATCTGCCAAGGTCATCATTTCCACCCCTCTCTCCACCCTGTACTTCACAACATCTGAGGAGATTCAGAGCCTTCGGAAGATTCAACCACATACTGCAACCGGCCCAGATGATGTTCCCGGGCGGATCCTGCTGCAGTGTGCGGAAGCATTAGCACCCTCCCTGTGTGCGTTATTCAACCTGTCAATCAACCAAGGTTCTGTGCCGTGTGGGTGGAAATGAGCTAATGTGGTGCCAATCTATAAGCAAGGTGACAGAGAAAATGTTGCAAATTACAGACCAGTGTATCTAACATCTATAATCTGTAAATGTATGGAGCGGCTAGTAGCAAACAGTGTGCTGGAATTCCTGTGGGAGAACAATCTGCTCGACCCAAATCAGCACGGTTATCTTCCGGGTCGTACTTGCACTACGCTATTGACAAAAGTCATTGATGAGTTTCAGTTCTACTTGAATCAGCCAGAAGTGAAACAAGGAGACTGTATCGCACTGGACTGGGCTAAGGTCTTCGATCAAGTGTTTCATGAAAGCTTAACATACGGGTTAGCTTACTGGCATGGGTGAGGTCATTCCTAGAGGGTCGAACGCAGTGTGTGGTGTATGGAGGAGTTCGATCACAAGCTGTTCAAGTTACTTCTGGAGTGATTCAGGGTTCTGTGGTCGGACCTCTTCTATCCATTATATATGTGCTCGATCTTCCTGGCTGTGTCACCTCATCAATGTCACTCTATGCAGATGACACCATACTATACAGGTGCATTAAAAGTGAAGAAAGTTCCTCTCTCTTAATTCAGATCTGCACAACTTATCGCTGAGATGTTCTGTGAATAGTTTAAATATAAATGTAAAAAAAAACAAAAAAAAAACATAAGAATAACTAGGTCAAAAAAAAACCATTGAGGATGAATACAAAATTATGAAGTGCCATCCCACAGTGCACAAACTTAAAATTATTAGGGGTAACAATCTCCGACAACCTGAATTGGAATATTCAAAGTGAAGAGGCAAGATGTAAGGCCACCAAAGTTCTGGGTTTCTTGTACAGAAACATGAGAGGTTGTAAACCTAGAGCTTTAAGGATGGCCTACCTATGCATGATCCGTCTGATATTAACGTACGGCTTACCTGCTTTGCATCCTACTACAGCGGAAACCATCAACAAGTTGCAGCGCCGCGCTGAGAGGCTAATAGCTAGTCATTCCCCTTCCCCTTTGTCAAAATTTCCATCTATAGAGCCAACAGCCAAGCAAACTGATTTGATTTTTCTCAAAAAATCCCGCACAGATTCCATTAACATTGACCCCTTTTGCCAACTGTGATTGACATATCGCTCAGTTCGGAGAGGACGAGGTGTAACTCTCGTTCCACCCTTCGCTCGTAGCAATGCCTACCTGACAGGTTTCTACGGCCGCTCTGCGCGATTATGGAACACACTGCCAGGGGATGCCAAGATCTTGCCTCTTCGGAAATTCAGGCCGTACATAAAAAGGTACATTGTATAAATAAACTTCTGTATGAGTGATTGATTGTCTCGCCGAACGAATGAATGTATGGAGTGATTGAGGTGATGAAAGTGTGTGTGTGAGAGAGTGAGTGAAATATTTTAATATTCTAAATATGTAAATAATGCAAATATCTTTGTAAAACATGTAAATATTGCAAAACCAAATGTAGATGTAAATTGTGCCAGTGAAACATGTAATATGTATGTGGGGGTTTGCTTTTTTTCACTAGGCCTTCCATACTTCTGTTTGATTTATGGTAAATAATAATAATAATAATATGCAGTTAATGAAGAAGTTTGATGCAAAATATACAAGATTTTGCCATGGAGGGAATCGTTTAAGTGCCAGTAAATCGGATATAAGACTCGTGCTTCAACACACTTGAATGTCATTGGACAGAACCAGGATACAACCTTTTCAGTGAGGAAGTGAGAAGGCATATCCACGGTTTAAAAGGTGGAATGAATAAGGGAATCATACAGATTGACTTGACTGGATGAAGTATAGATGAGTTTCAATAACAGAGTTATCAGAAATGTATATCCTGAACAATAGGGTCATCAGATTAACAGGGAGTCCACTTCTTGAACAGAAAGCAACCCTGAAGATCTATTTGGAACAAAAATTGAATTACAACTGTAAAGATTTGTCAACAATTACAGCTTGAAGAAATGAATCCATGTTAAGAAATTAGGTGCATGAAAATGTTCTGCAAATGAAGTTAGAAGAATTTCATTCCAAAAAAAAGCAGTGGGCAGTATAGTAAAATAACTTCAAACTTTCTGTTTTCCACTAAAAAAAAAAAAAGAAGGCTATTAGCACATGAAAATAAGCTAATTGGTTTGCAAATGATATTAGTGAATTTGCACATTTGAGAGGCTGAGTTCAGAATGAATTCAAAGAAATCCAACCCAATTACAGAGGTACAGTTTTCATTAAATAACAAAAGCATAAGAAATTGTTACCCTCATTTAGAAACAGCTCAAACTAAAACTGATGATTGCCAGTGTTATGCAATTAGTTCCAAAACAAAGATATATATTCTGCAAACAGGTGGAAAGCAATGACTTAGCTGGTAGGAACTTGATAGGAACACGAAGTTGAACAAAATTTCAACAACCAAAAGAGCACATTCTGCAGAATAAGGTTTTTTCGTAGATCCAAGTCAAAAATAAATGGAGAATTATCTATTTAGGCCCAGAGCTTCCCTGGATGAAAATATTAGTTGACAACCCAACCTGGAGTCCATTTTGACAGTGAAACACTCATCAAAAGAGGTCTGGTAGTTGTGGGAGTGAATAGATATTGGGAGGTTAGTGATAATAGATTTACAGGTGCTATGGTGGTCGAACATGTGTGTGGCTAATGAATTGGATGCGAGGTCAATTTAGTAAAGCAGGTTAGACATTGCACCATAGCTGATAGATAATGTTCCTGGACATGCAACCATGATCTGGTATAGGGTGTTCATTCTCTTGATGTTATTGGTATAGGGCATGTACAAGATAAGGATGGTGATGATTGTTTTAAGAGGGGAGGGAGAGAGAGAGCAGTGAGGTAATCTCTGCCCCTTATAGCACAGTTAAAAAATACAAATTTAAGTGAGACAAAGTTGGAGGTATATCGCTCGATTCAGTGGTAAAGTATATAAAGGGACAAAACATATTTTCTGAAGAATTTTAATATTTATTGACGATTGTTACATCATGTACACATTACACTGCATGTTGAGGTGCATAGTAAATCATTGACCGTAACGAGGGCGAGCGGGCTAAGGATGCTCCCCATGAAAAGAAGATAAAAAAGGCATATACTGTAGTTCGAGACTCTCATCTTGATATGTTCATAAATCATTTTGTCTTTATAATTGGTCCTATTACAAGGCTAATTGACAAATTCCTAGCTTACAAATTTGTTTGGCACCAGAAAGTATAGGCTACATCTTCATGCTAATGAGTAAGATTTTTTAAGAGTTCTAATTATTAATTTTAATGTATTGAATGTTTAAATAATGAATTTTAATGAATTAAAACATATCATGGAATTGCTTGTAGCTAAACCTTGGCCTTAAAAATTGAAGAATAATGCCTGAACACCAATAACAAAATGTAATTTAAAAATTATAATTTTCCGAGATATTCCTTCGTTGATAATACTTGCCTTCCAACCAACGCCTGTATACAATTTATCAATTTGTCAGCGAATTCTTATGTTTTACAGAACTAGCCTTGGGGAGATACCTTTACATTTCTGTAAGTGGCTTTTAATGTGCCAAGCGACGAGAGGTCAGGAATGTATTCTACCTTTGCCAAGAAGAAATCTTTGAGTTGTCATTGCAGTTTTATGTCCCTAAAATCCAAGACTGGTAGGAGTGATTTTTGGCCTAAGCATTGGAACAACCACTTCCTAACATCATAAAAGGGAGGTGCCATTAGGCTTCAACAGTTTGTCTCGATTCTGCTTCCATGTACAGTATAAATTCATACATGCTAGAAATGAGCCCTTTACAAAAATAAAGAACTAACAAGCAAATATGTACTAATTTATTTTACTCCTACTCTTAAATCCTTCTCTGAACAAGGGGCAGAAGACCTTGTAGTTCTGCCCCTTAAAACAATAAGAACTAACTTCTCTCAACATTCATCATAAAAATATAACTGAGTCTGCATTTCTGGATCAAACTGTACCCGATACCTAGTTGAGGCTATCGGCTACGCCAGTTGACATCGAGCCGTAGTTGAGATTTATGGGAAAAGAAGAAAAGATAGCGCTCAGATCGAGTCGAGAAGAATGGTAGGAAATGACGTAGGAGGCCAAGGATGAAGGTGGCTCTACCAGTCAAGCAGATGGAATTATGGGAGGAATATTGAAATATTATCAAGATCTATATGGAATATAATATTATATCATCTCAGAAGAGAAGAAATATCAGGAAATCTTTATGGTGATAACTTGAAGAAAGGCAGATAACTCCTTAAGTTATGGTATAACTTAATCGCCGATATGATTGTGGTCGAGATTATACTTGTGACGTATGACCGCAGAAGGTAGGGGAACGTCACGTGACAGCGCCGAGCGGAGATCATCACACAGTCTGAGGACAGCAGTAGTAGTCCGGCAAGTCGAGCCAAGTACAGCACAAGGTGCGCGGAGAAAACAGCAGTGGTAGTCCAGCCAGTCGAGCTGAGTACAGCACATGGTGCGCGGAGAAAACGACAGTATTAGTTCAGCAAGCAGAGCTGATAGCAGCATATGCGCTAGGAGAACGAAAGTAGGTCAGTCAGTCAAGACGAGAGAAGCACGGTGTGCAGTGCGAGAAGCGGTTAGCAAGGCATGCTATACAGGCCGTGAAAGTGAAAGGAGAGCCGGAGTTCGGACAGATGTATTTTCAACATCATGGTTACAGTTATGTGAAACAGCAATGCTTTTCCAATGTTACAGTTCGTTAAAGTAATACGCAGCATTGTGATAGAATTGAGAACATTATTTCGAGCCGCATTCTTAAAACAGGACAGCACAGCGAAGCGATATAATGAGGCCAGTTTTAAGCGTCCCATTATTCGAGAAAGGTGAGGCAGACCAGGGCGTGCTGGGTCCGACATTTTACAAGCAGGCGACATGCAAGCAGCTGAACAGTATTTCGACATTTTGTTAAACTTTATAAGTTTGGACTTGTGTTCAACAGTCTAATTGTGCAGGCAGATAGCAATTATATACTGCTATTGTGAACTTTCAAATGGACTTAGATATATTCCAATGGTATTACGGCTTATTAAATAATGCATTTCAGACCGGAATATTTAAGGCGACCATGGGGTCAGGCCAACATTAATGCTTTTAGGCAAATAAACAGTTACGAGAATATGCACTTTATGAACAGTGGCACGTGCATCATTATAGTTGTTTTTCATGAACAATTATGAAATATCAGTTACGAACACAGATACAGGGTGTTTCAGAAATTTATACACTTTTATAAATAATTTATTTTCTACTAGTGAAATTCAGCCGCTGTGGAGATTAACTTTTGTCATATGCAAACCGAACATTGTATGGGACAGTGGCATGACATAGTCGAAGAGTATGGGGTACTCTACATTTATGAACTTTTATGGAAGAGTTTGGACAATATCCGTGATGGATAATATGCAGTTCATCATGTTGGGCTAGGCGAATACGGAGACGTGATGGCACCACAGAGCGATGGATTCGGTTCCTGAAGAAGAGGATATCCAACATCAGATTCACTTGGAATATGAAGCCAATCGTTAGTTCAGTGGGTGATACGATGTTTTCGTCGATCTTTCGAGAAATTTGTTGCACACACGAGGATAATCGACGATCTTTGAAATATATTAACAGCTGATATAAGAAGGTATTGTAAGAGTTATGACTTTCCTGATATGATTTTTCATGAACACTGGGCATACTTGTATATATTTCTAGTAGGAGTTCTACGATTATTTTGACATGGCTTAGATATTTTTGCTCCATTTTGCTAGAATATGGCATTACCATATGAGATGGCAGGCACCATTATACGACGTTCTCACCATTGGTTGGCTTTATTAAGCAGATGTTTGGTCTTTTTGACATTTTTCAGTAAGGATAGTTTTTCTTGGAGAGTTATTTTTTTTGTGGCGAGTATTTCGAACTCGCGATCTGTAATTGGATTATTTAAATTACTTCGTCAGTTCATTGCATACTAGCGAGTATATATTATTCATCAGTAGGAATTTTTTCTATTGGATTGTTTGGAGATATTAAGATTTTATTCACTCAAGTGAATGAATATCACTTTTATGTGACAACTAGAGACTTGTTAATTCCAATCTGGTACATTCACTCATCAGTCTACGAGATGGGGCCTTTCGTTTTATACGATTGCGTGGTGGTACACACCTGACCCATCGTCTAGGGCATTATCATGATAGTCTACGGGGTGGGGCCTTTCGCTTTAGGCGATTGCGTGGTGGTACTCACCTAACCTGCCAGTTGAGGGCCTCATTTTTATCATCCGAGTGTACTTGAGATCGTAAGAGGATTAAACAAGAAACTACTAGTCAAACAGTAGTCGAATTTTGTTAAATAAATTAAAAATAAATGTCAGCAGGGTTACATTTTGTAATTCTTGTTTGCCAATCCAATATTTTGTTGCTATACTCTTTTGAGAGTACATTCATTTAACAGCTGATACTTTTGATACTCTTTTGTGAATGAGTTTGATACCTTTGAGAAGGATTTCAAGTAATTGAATCTTGTAAGATGAATCATTAATGGTCAGATTTATTTTGAGGCAGATCAGTATTACATAATTTTGATGTGAGAGATTATAACACGTTGGTGTTTTTCTGTGAAGTGAATTTTGAGAATTTTAAGAGAATCTATGCTCTATTTGGAAGCAGATCTTGAATTGGATTTCGATTACTAAGGTAATATTTTTCCTTATTGTTTAGGAAGTTGTCTAGATGTGATCAGATTAATTACAGTTATTGGAGATTGTGTGCGTTAATAATTTGAAACCAGTTATATATTTTTGTAGATCATGCAACGAGATTAAGTGAAGTTTGTGATAGGCATTTTGTGGAAGTTGCCAAGTGGAAGTTGCAATATTGCTAATGTATTTTGAGGCAGACATGAGGTTATCGAACCCAGTCTAGCATAATTTTTGAGATTCATGCTGTGCGCTGAATAGTTGTGGTGTTATGTGGAATAGTTATGGTGTTACGTGGAATAATTATGGTATTCAAATACGGTATTTGATAAAGTGAGAATATATGATGACGTTTTGGATAGTGAGATCCAACGTGATTTTGTGAAGGCAATAATATTTTTTGGCATGATAATTAAATACGAGATATAACTTGGAAATGATAAAACTGTAAGACAACGTTCTATAACCCATATTAAACAATTTGTTAGGAAATTAAACAAATAAATAATGTTGATAATACAAGATTTTCTGATAATAATAATTAATAAAATAATAATCTGAAGTTTAAGGATATTAATGATCTGACCTAATGAAATAAAAATCTAAATAACCAGATGAATAAAATTTAAATATATTGATAAATTAAATTTTGGAATAAATCAATGAATTAAATAAGTGGATGAATTAAAGATTGAATAAATAAGCTGATTTAAATAAATTAATAGATGATTAAATAGCCTAGTACGCCTCAATATAGCGCTGCCTTGGGTTTTTGTGGGTATCTACTCACATAACCTAACGGCGGTACTTTTTGAGGATCCAAACAGCCTTCGGGCTGACTACCTAACAGAACAACAACTGAACTAGAAGGTGATAATTAATTAAAGAAGCTGATGATTAATAAATTTAAATGGATTTAAATAAATTTAAATGTGAGAGATATGACTTAAATAATTTAAAGAATTGCAACTTGAATTAATGAATTAAACAATTTAGATGGATGATTTGAGATGATTTAATTTGAATGAGATGATGAAATGAGAGTGTGTGGATAATAGAGAGTATAATGAATTGATGATTATAATATTCATTTAAATGATTTGATGGTAATGAATTAATTATTCTGACTTGAATATAATGAATTTTGAGATGAGAACTAATGTGAGAGATATTTAATTTTGATATGATGATGATGATGATGATGATAACCAATGAGTAGTGGAGTTTCTTTGATTCACAAACAAGCAATATTAATGACAGTGTAAATATAGTGTAAATTAATTATTCGATTTATAGGAGCATTTACTAAGATTTTCAGCATTTGAATAATGCCATTCAAGCCATAAAATTAGTTGATATTTAAATATGTGATTAGAATATAATGTGTTTAGACAGATTCATTATTTTTTTGACATTCACATTCATGATGTTAACTTAAAGAGAAGTTAGGTCTCAGGTATCACGAATGTCAGTGACGCATAGACATAGTGCTACGGTGAACCTGAGAACCCAAGCGAACTTTAGAAAACTTTCATATTTTATGTGGATGAAGTACACTTTGAATAGTATAGAGATGGTTCGATTTTCAGGACAATGACAATTTAACGTTGGCATTCGACCATACTCTTAGGTAGGATGTGTGTTTAATATTTCTGTCTGACTATCAAAGTTTGAATAAATTTGTTTTTATCTTAGTTGTGATCTGATGATGATGTGATTTTCCTAATTCTTTCCTTGTCTTAATTAAGGCTTAACCAGGAAGGATGTGGTTTGCTAGGGATTCAGTTGGTGGCGCCCATTTCTATTTGTATTTTTTTAAATTAAATTTAAACCCGTAACGACCCTGGAGATACTTTTTCTCGTGTTACCCTCTGCTTTTGTGATATTTCAACTGAATTTCCGACACATTCCTTATTTGACTTCATGTTCATTTAACTCCACTCTGTCCTGGAAATCCAGGAATGCGATGTAATAGCAGATGGGTCATCGCATCCCTCGGACGAACGGGTACAGAGAGAGAGGGAGAATTGGCTTTACCCATCCGTGGGGCTTCGATTTTGTTTATTCTATGGAAACACATCAGATTTAGATTACGAAGAGATTGATCTCAATTTCATTTAATGGTGTTATAAAATTTATTAAACTTGGTCAGACAATATACTTGTATGCCCATTCCAGTGATCATGTTAATCATATTAGTGTTATATCATGTTTAGTTATAAGTCATTTTTCTTATACCCAAGTGAAATCGGGAATTGATACATTGTGATGTGTTGCTATCTAACGTCTCTGAATAAAACGTTTATTGAAATGCATAATTATGTCAGCAGAAGATTTAGCTAAGGTGTTAGGAGAGTTACGGAATGACATGTCTAGTATTGCAGTAACTATTGCTAGAATGGAATCAGAAAGCAAAGAACAGATAAATGATTCGGAAGCTAGATGTAGGGAAAATTTAAAGTCATTACAGGCTAGCAATGAAAATAATTTAAAGTCATTAGAGACTAGATTACAGTCAAATAGTAGAGATGAATTGAAATCATTACAGATTAGTAACGAAACTTGAAGTCATTGCAGACTAGTAATGAAAGTAATCTGAAAGATAGTTTAAAGTCATTAGAGACCAGATTACAGTCCAGTAGTAGGGATGAGTTAAAGTCATTGCAGACTAGTAACGAAAATAATTTGAGATTATTGGAAGAAAGATTACAGACCAATAGTGAAGCTAACTTAAAGGATAGTTTTAAATTGTTAGAAACTAGATTACAAGCTCGTGGTGAAGAAAATAACACAGAGTTGAAAAATAATTTAACGAGTTTGGAGAATAGATTAACGTTAAAGAATGATGAAATATTCAAGGCTTTACAATCAGATATAAAGGCAGTAGAAATGAAAGGAGAGGAAAATTTGCACATGTTAAAGAAAAATATTATTGAGTTAGAAAATAGAGAAGAAGAAATTATTCTTAATTTGAGAACAGATGTTATGTCTATACAGAAGGATATTAAATCAGATTTATCGAAATTACGATTCGACATTGATGGTTTAGTGGCAGATGTAGGCAAAATACAAGAGTGGTGTACCGAAGTATCTTTCGAATCCAAGATCAAAGGTTTGGAAATGAATATAGGTAATGAAATCAAAAGTTTAAAGTCAGTAATTGGAACAGTTAAAGAGGAAGTCTTAGGAGAGGTTAATTCTAACTTGAAATCCTTAGAAAACCAATTGCAGGCAGACATTAGGAAAATTGATGATGACATACTGTAGATCAAAAGGTTAATGAAAACTTAGCATTGTTCAAAAATAGAGTCGGTGCAATAGTGGAAGAACGGTATAGTGAGGTCGATGCCGAAGCAAAAGAAAAGCGTGCAGGGCTGGATGAGAAATTAATCGCAGGTATAGCGAATTTGGAAGCGAGATTTACTGAGAATAAGGAAGCGATGAAGATAGATTCAGCTCAGTTTAGGACAGATGTTGATCAATTAAAAGAACAAGTCGCGTCAGTCAAGACAACATGCGAAGATAAGATAGACAAATTAAAGAACGATTTGGAAGAGAGTAACAGAACGCAGACTGTCATGTCGTTAGATAATTTGGAGACTAAGGTCAAGACAGTGGAAAAACGAACAGAAGATAGGATGACTAAACTAGAGTCTATAATAAATAGTTTTACGAGTCAAGGTGTTACAACGGGGGAAGTATCGATAAATCAGACACCGATAAATCGCAGTATGAACAGTCAAGAGGTTAGCGTGGGAGAATATAGTCAAACGCAACAGAATGTTACTTTCGAAAGGACTAATTCAACCCCTCAAGATAATTCGATTCAGAATAGAAGCACGTATAGTATGAGTGAACGATACTCAGGTCCGGTGACCATAATCAGAAATCTGGATGATAAACCAAGGAAGTTTTCGGGGAACACAGGAGTCACACCAGTCGAATTTCTGAGAGATATTCGCGATTACATGGCGGAACATAGAGTAGCCAAGGAGAGAGAACTAAGGGTAGTCGAACGCGCCTTAGACGGGCCAGCGTTAACTTGGTTTCGCGCATTTAGGAGTAACTTTGCGAACATGGAACAATTTGCCATAGCATTTTTACGAAGATTCTGGAGTGCAGAGGATCAGCTGAACGTAAGAGCAGAAATGTACTCGAAACGTTATTCTACGTCGCATCCGACGCATTATGCAAATTACTTTACTTCGCAATAGGCTAAATTACAATTTTTGATTCCTCCATTGCCAGAAGAAGAACTTTTGCAAGCTATAGCAAGGCAGTTGCCAATTGAGGTACAACGATCACTCATAGCATCGGGAGCGAACACACTTGAGCACTATGATGATATCCTACGCCGATTGGATTATACGAGCACTCAGATGACACCCAGAACTTCAAGGAATGATAATCGAAACACGCAAGAAGTGAATGCGGTAGTTGTCGATAACGCAGCACAGACAGATAGAAGAGATTCCTGGGGAAACAGAAGAAACGAAGGGAATAGAGGAAATATTCACAACGTTCGTGGGAATGATAGATATCAAGGACCGTATGAGAGGCCATATGATCAGGATACAAGAAACAGTAGATACAGGAACTACGATCAGAATTCCAGATACCAAAACAGGAACAGATATAATAATCGATATCGAGGTAGATACAACTGGAACCAAAATCAGCAGTCCAATCAAAACAATAGGCAAGATAATAGGAGGAATGATCAAAACGAAAGACAGGATAATCAAGAGTATGGGAGATCAAGGCAAGAGAATAGACAGCCTAGTGCACCATCCGAGGAGGTAATTAGAGATGTCAATAGAGCAAGCACGAGTGGTGCAGAAAAAAAACGACAAATTAACGCCGAATCAGGATACTAATCATTGGGAATCCATCATCATTGTTGAGACATATCAGTTCAAAGACGAGGATTTAATTGAAGAAGAAGACGTAGTCCATCGAGGGAATCGACATGAATTGCCAGTTATCAGTGTGGAAGTCATGGGAAAGGAAATAAAGACATTAGTGGACACGGGGGCTATGGTGAGCTTGATATCCATAGGCTGCCTGGATGAATTGAAATTGTCATGAGAGATTACGATGTTGCCAACTGTTGTTAGCAAGATTCAAGGGGTGATCCCAGACAAAAGCATGAAATGTAAAAGTCAGGTACTTTTAGATGTTAGAATTGGAACCAGATATTTTGAACAGATGTTCCTAGTTGTGGGTCAACTACATTTCGATATGATCCTAGGAGTGGATTTCTTAAGTGAGAGTGGCCTGATCATAGATATGCAGAGTAGGCGCATGTACTTTCAAGAAGAGGTCATAGAAAATCAGGAATCCGAGATGACATTCTTCAGAGAGAATATATTGGATGAGATAGTATGCAGCATTGAAAGGTCTATAGAGGATAAAACTAATACGAAGAGTAAGATGAATCCGGAAATTAAGGAGCAGTTTGATCAAGCAATTTCAGAATATGAGGACATATTCAATGATAAACCAGGACTCGTAAAGAATTTTACTTATAGCATCAAGTTGATGGATGACAAACCATACCACAAGAATTTATATCCCATACCAGATAAATGGAAGGTAGAAGTCAGTACAATGATAAGCGATATGGAAAGAGATGGAATTATTAAGAAGATGCCGACTGCTTATTTGAATCCTTTAGCTGTTGTCAAGAAGCCTAATGGTAAGCTGAGGATATGCCTAGATGCTAGAGCCCTTAATGAAAGAGCTCTTCCTGAACACGACAGGCCACCTGTTATTCGTGAATTGTTGCGCAGATTCAGAGGAAAGAGTTTCTTTTCTACTATTGATCTGACTAGTTCTTATTATCATATAGAACTAGCAGAAGACTGCAAACAATATACAGGATTTAATCGGTCACCTTTTGGAGTAAAGAATAGTGGTCCGGTGATGATCCGAGCACTAGATGAGAATTTATCAGATGCAGTTAAGGAACATGTGGTGAGCTATATTGATGACCTGATTATAGTATCTGAGACAGCTGAAGAGCATATCAGGCACCTTAGGATGCTTTTTGAAGATCTCCGGAGGACGAACTTCAAGGTGAATTTCGACAAATGTCAGTTCTTTTATGAGGAAATCGAATTTCTTGGACATAAAATCGATGGAGATGGATATAGGCCCAATCCAAAGAAGATCATGGCTATTTCGGAGTTTCCAACCCCAAGAAAGCTTAAAGAAGTACGGCAGTTTTTAGGAATGTGTCAGTTCTTTTCAACACATTGTCCTGAATATACTGAAACGATGGCACCTCTGCAGGATTTGCTAAGAAAGGGGAATCGATGGAAATGGAACGACAAATGCAATCAAGCGTTTTTGGCAGCTAAGAACATGTTGATCCAGAATGTTAAACTTGAATACCCAGACTTCGCTAGAAGATTTTTTGTGGAGACAGACGCATCCAAAATAGGCATCAGTGGTATCCTATATCAGTTGGACGATACAAACAGACACAGATATTTGGCTTTCACCAGTCGCAAACTCAGGAATTGTCAAAAGAATTACTATGCAACCGAGTTAGAGGCATTAGCAGTGGTTCATGCTCTTAAGACGTGGAAGAAGGTGTTGTTTGGGCATGACATAACGGTGATCACAGATCATAAAGCCCTCCAATTTATTATGAAGACAGACTTAGCAAGTGACCGCATCACCAGATGGGCTCTGTTCTTACAACAATTTAACCCAACTGTTGTGCATAGACCTGGGAAATTAAATCTGTTAGCGGATGTGTTGAGCAGAAACCCATGTGAAGAGGTAATTGTCAACCATATAAATCTAGTTCAAGAGGACCAAGGAACTCTGGAAAAGTTGAAGATGTTAGCGCAAACTCAGAAGAGATACGCACCTTTGCGAAGGATTTACTGTTTTTTAACACGCAGGATGGACATCGCCGATCCAGATTTTAGAAGAACGGAGATAGAAGCTAGAAAGTATCACATGATGGGAGGTGTTATATGCCAATATATCGATCCGGATCATACTAAACTTAGAGTTGTGATCCCACCCAAGCTTGTCAAACCGGTTATTTGGATGATACACCGAACCGCAGCTCATGTAGGTGTAGACAAGACTTTGGCTCTTGCTCAAGAAACTTTCGTTTGGAGACAAATGGGACAAACGATCCGCGACGTCATAAAGACCTGTGACAGTTGTCAGCGAAGCAAGTATTCATCTAAACTAATGAAGGAAGTTCCTAGATCGATATTACCTAGCAAGCCGAGAGAACTTTTCGCTACGGACATTTTTGGTCCGATTCCTCGTTCGACGAAAGGAAACCAGTTTGTTTTGGTTACAGTAGACGTATTTTCTAAATACGTATCCCTATGTCCAATTCAGAAAGCTACATCCAAGTATGTGATCAACAGATTAGAGAAGACAGTAATTCCAAGTATGGGGAAACCTGAAATTTTGTTGAGTGACCATGGGTCACAGTTCACCAGTATGGAATTTTCTACTGCTATGGAACGTTTGGGAATAAGGCATATATTTAATTCTGTGCGGTATCCAGAGGGAAATCCAGCCGAAAGAATTATGCCGGAGATCAGTAAAATGTGTCGTTTATATGTGTCAAGACAACACCACCGATGGATGGAAGTGATACCCATCATCAGTCAATGTTTGAATTCTACCATACATGAAAGTACAGGACTGATTCCGTCCATGCTTCATCATGGATTGAAACCTGATAGACCATGGGACCGAATAGTGAAGGCACCAGTAGATCCTGAACCTACACAAGAAAGAAGAGTCGAGATGGCAGGAGAAAGACTCAGAACACAGGCAGAGAAGAGAGCCAAGAGGCATGCAGGGAGGAGGTTTCATGAGCCATTTCAAGAAAATGACGAGGTGCTGATCAGGAAGCCAGTCACATCGAATCTTCAACTGAAGATCTACCATAAATTTGCGCCATTGTACGCTGGTCCATTCCGAATTGATGAAACATACAGAAATAACAGCTACAAGATTGTTAGAATGGATACTAATGAAGTTGTGGGGACTTTTAACGCAGTCAGCATTAGAAAGTATCATTATGCTGAGTAAGAGGATGATTGCTGAGCTATCGTGTACATATGCTGTGTAGAATGCCTGCGAGTATATTTTTTTTCTCAAGTCTGATAAAAAAGGAGATGTACGGGAGAGATGAACCCGATACCTAGTTGAGGCTATCGGCTACGCCAGTTGACATCGAGCCGTAGTTGAGATTTATGGGAAAAGAAGAAAAGATAGCGCTCAGATCGAGTCGAGAAGAATGGTAGGAAATGACGTAGGAGGCCAAGGATGAAGGTGGCTCTACCAGTCAAGCAGATGGAATTATGGGAGGAATATTGAAATATTATCACGATCTATATGGAATATAATATTATATCATCTCAGAAGAGAAGAAATATCAGGAAATCTTTATGGTGATAACTTGAAGAAAGGCAGATAACTCCTTAAGTTATGGTATAACTTAATCGCCGATATGATTGTGGTCGAGATTATACTTGTGACGTATGACCGCAGAAGGTAGGGGAACGTCACGTGACAGCGCCGAGCGGAGATCATCACACAGTCTGAGGCCAGCAGTAGTAGTCCGGCAAGTCGAGCCAAGTACAGCACATGGTGCGCGGAGAAAACAGCAGTGGTAGTCCAGCCAGTCGAGCTGAGTACAGCACATGGTGCGCGGAGAAAACGACAGTATTAGTTCAGCAAGCAGAGCTGATAGCAGCATATGCGCTAGGAGAACGAAAGTAGGTCAGTCAGTCAAGACGAGAGAAGCACGGTGTGCAGTGCGAGAAGCGGTTAGCAAGGCAAGCTATACAGGCCGTGAAAGTGAAAGGAGAGCCGGAGTTCGGACAGATGTATTTTCAACATCGTGGTTACAGTTATGTGAAACAGCAATGCTTTTCCAATGTTACAGTTCGTTAAAGTAATACGCAGCATTGTGATAGAATTGAGAACATTATTTCGAGCCGCATTCTTAATACAGGACAGCACAGCGAAGCGATATAATGAGGCCAGTTTTAAGCGTCCCATTATTCGAGAACAGTGAGGCAGAACAGGGCGTGCTGGGTCCGACATTTTACAAGCAGGCGACATGCAAGCAGCTGAACAGTATTTCGACATTTTGTTAAACTTTATAAGTTTGGACTTGTGTTCAACAGTCTAATTGTGCAGGCAGATAGCAATTATATACTGCTATTGTGAACTTTCAAATGGACTTAGATATATTCCAATGGTATTACGGCTTATTAAATAATGTATTTCAGACCGGAATATTTAAGGCGACCATGGGGTCAGGCCAACATTAATGCTTCTGGCAAATGAACAGTTACGAGAATATGCACTTTATGAACAGTGGCACGTGCATCATTATAGTTGTTTTTCATGAACAATTATGAAATAACAGTTACGAACACAGATACAGGGTGTTTCAGAAATTTATACACTTTTATAAATAATTTATTTTCTACTAGTGAAAGTCTGCCGCTGTGGAGATTAACTTTTGTCATATGCAAACCGAACATTGTATGGGACAGTGGCGTGACATAGTCGAAGAGTATGGGGTACTCTACATTTATGAACTTTTATGGAAGAGTTTGGACAATATCCGTGATGGATAATATGCAGTTCATCATGTTGGGCTAGGCGAATACGGAGACGTGATGGCACCACAGAGCGATGGATTCGGTTCCTGAAGAAGAGGATATCCAACATCAGATTCACTTGGAATATGAAGCCAATCGTTAGTTCAGTGAGTGATACGATGTTTTCGTCGATCTTTCGAGAAATTTGTTGCACACACGAGGATAATCGACGATCTTTGAAATATATTAACAGCTGATATAAGAAGGTATTGTAAGAGTTATGACTTTCCTGATATGATTTTTCATGAACACTGGGCATACTTGTATATATTTCTAGTAGGAGTTCTACGATTATTTTGACATGGCTTAGATATTTTTTGCTCCATTTTGCTAGAATATGGCGTTACCATATGAAGGAAGCTTGTAGTTTAACGTGACCGTTAATCTTGAGATTATGAGCCACGGGACCTCCTTTTTACGTGGAATCCGAACCACAGGACATGGCATTTCACTTCGAAAATCTCACATGCATTGACCGGGAATCGAACCCGGTCCGCCTTGGTGAGAGGCATACAGCTAGACCGCTGAGCCACCACGCCCCCCCCCCCCCGTTACCATATGAGATGGCAGGCACCATTATACGACGTTCTCACCATTGGTTGGCTTTATTAAGCAGATGTTTGGTCTTTTTGACATTTTTCAGTAAGGATAGTTTTTCTTGGAGAGTTATTTTTTTTGTGGCGAGTATTTCGAACTCGCGATCTGTAATTGGATTATTTAAATTACTTCGTCAGTTCATTGTATACTAGCGAGTATATATTATTCATCAGTAGGATTTTTTTCTATTGGATTGTTTGGAGATATTAAGATTTTATTCACTCAAGTGAATGAATATCACTTTTATGTGACAACTAGAGACTTGTTAATTCCAATCTGGTACATTCACTCATCAGTCTACGAGATGGGGCCTTTCGTTTTATACGATTGCGTGGTGGTACACACCTGACCCATCGTCTAGGGCATTATCATGATAGTCTACGGGGTGGGGCCTTTCGCTTTAGGCGATTGCGTGGTGGTACTCACCTAACCTGCCAGTTGAGGGCCTCATTTTTATCATCCGAGTGTACTTGAGATCGTAAGAGGATTAAACAAGAAACTACTAGTCAAACAGTAGTCGAATTTTGTTAAATAAATTAAAAATAAATGTCAGCAGGGTTACATTTTGTAATTCTTGTTTGCCAATCCAATATTTTGTTGCTATACTCTTTTGAGAGTACATTCATTTAACAGCTGATACTTTTGATACTCTTTTGTGAATGAGTTTGATACCTTTGAGAAGGATTTCAAGTAATTGAATCTTGTAAGATGAATCATTAATGGTCAGATTTATTTTGAGGCAGATCAGTATTACATAATTTTGATGTGAGAGATTATAACACATTGGTGTTTTTCTGTGAAGTGAATTTTGAGAATTTTAAGAGAATTTATGCTCTATTTGAAAGCAGATCTTGAATTGGATTTCGATTACTAAGGTAATATTTTTCCTTATTGTTTAGGAAGTTGTCTAGATGTGATCAGATTAATTACAGTTATTGGAGATTATGTGCGTTAATAATTTGAAGCCAGTTATATATTTTTGTAGATCATGCAACGAGATTAAGTGAAGTTTGTGATAGGCATTATGTGGAAGTTGCCAAGTGGAAGTTGCAATATTGCTAATGTATTTTGAGGCAGACATGAGGTTGTCGAACCCAGTCTAGCATAATTTTTGAGATTCATGCTGTGTGCTGAATAGTTGTGGTGTTATGTGGAATAGTTATGGTGTTATGTGGAATAATTATGGTATTCAAATACGGTATTTGATAAAGTGAGAATATATGATGAAGTTTTGGATAGTGAGATCCAACGTGATTTTGTGAAGGCAATAATATTTTTTGGCATGATAATTAAATACGAGATATAACTTGGAAATGATAAAACTGTAAGACAACGTTCTATAACCCATATTAAACAATTTGTTAGGAAATTAAACAAATAAATAATGTTGATAATACAAGATTTTCTGATAATAATAATTAATAAAATAATAATCTGAAGTTTAAGGATATTAATGATCTGACCTAATGAAATAAAAATCTAAATAACCAGATGAATAAAATTTAAATATATTGATAAATTAAATTTTGGAATAAATCAATGAATTAAATAAGTGGATGAATTAAAGATTGAATAAATAAGCTGATTTAAATAAATTAATAGATGATTAAATAGCTGATGAATAACTGAATTAGAAGGTGATAATTAATTAAAGAAACTGATGATTAATACATTTAAATGGATTTACATAAATTTAAATGTGAGAGATATGACTTAAATAATTTAAAGAATTGCAACTTGAATTAATGAATTAAACAATTTAGATGGATGATTTGAGATGATTTAATTTGAATGAGATGATGAAATGAGAGTGTGTGGATAATTAGAGAGTATAATGAATTGATGATTATAATATTCATTTAAATGATTTGATGGTAATGAATTAATTATTCTGACTTGAATATAATGAATTTTGAGATGAGAACTAATGTGAGAGATATTTAATTTTGATATGATGATGATGATGATGATGATAACCAATGAGTAGTGGAGTTTCTTTGATTCACAAACAAGCAATATTAATGACAGTGTAAATATAGTGTAAATTAATTATTCGATTTATAGGAGCATTTACTAAGATTTTCAGCATTTGAATAATGCCATTCAAGCCATAAAATTAGTTGATATTTAAATATGTGATTAGAATATATGTGTTTAGACAGATTCATTATTTGTTTTGACATCCACATTCATGATGTTAACTTAAAGAGAAGTTAGGTCTCAGGTATCACGAATGTCAGTGACGCATAGACATAGTGCTACGGTGAACCTGAGAACCCAAGCTAACTTTAGAAAACTTTCATATTTTATGTGGATGAAGTACACTTTGAATAGTATAGAGATGGTTCGATTTTCAGGACAATGTCAATTTAACGTTGGCATTCGACCATACTCATAGGTAGGATGTGTGTTTAATATTTCTGTCTGACTATCAAAGTTTGAATAAATTTGTTTTTATCTTAGTTGTGATCTGATGATGTGATTTTCCTAATTCTTTCCTTGTCTTAATTAAGGCTTAACCAGGAAGGATGTGGTTTGCTAGGGATTCAGTTGGTGGCGCCCATTTCTATTTGTATTTTTTAAATTAAATTTAAACCCGTAACGACCCTGGAGATACTTTATCTCGTGTTACCCTCTGCTTTTGTGATATTTCAACTGAATTTCCGACACATTCCTTATTTGACTTCATGTTCATTTAACTCCACTCTGTCCTGGAAATCCAGGAATGCGATGTAATAGCAGATGGGTCATCGCATCCCTCGGACGAACGGGTACAATACGAGGACAAGAAAAACATTAATCTATACAGTAGCTCTGCAGCAAAACTGAATAAAAACCTACAGAATGTAATAATATTTCTGTAAATATGCATTTTATATGGTGGTTTAAAAGGCAATCTAGAAACTTAGAGTTTCACTACCATAATACTGCTTATGAGTGTGACCACTGAGGAATGATAACTAAGGTGTTCCTAACTTGAGCAAGGTCTGCCTCGCAACTTTAAGTAAAATGTATGTAGGTAAGAAGGTCTGACTTATTTTGGATCCAATGGGATACTTGTTACATGGATGTGTTGGTTGCATTTTAGTGTTAATCGATGAGACGAAATGTGGTGTCCATATTTGTATTTTAGTAAATTAAGGTGGCTTGGACTATACAACCTGCATTCATTTATTCTAGTTTTATCATTTCGAATGATCTTGTCGACTTCGTCGTTATGGTTGGGGTCCATCGTTATGCATTACGGACACGGGCACGGTGACGGACGTGACGTCATGCAGCCGCGCGGGAAGTGACGTCATGCAGCTGCGCGGGAACGTGACGTCATACTCACGCGGGGAGCGAGAACCAGACGCTAATGATTATTGGAGTCTGTTGAAAGAGGCCTGGCGTCGAGCGACCTTTTAAAAATCAGAAACTCACTCCACAAATCTGTAAATCAGTATTCTTCCCTTATTTCAGATACACTATTCATTAAACAAACATATATGGCATAGTCATGACCTCTTCATGCAGTAGGCTATTGTCTAAATCTGGACACTCATACTACATCCTTACACTAATTCAAATTTACGGCCATTAAGTTTCTTTTTCTATTTATAATTTCAGTAAACACACATTTATAGTATTTGCCAATCATAGTTATATACACGCTCAGTGAAGAAACAGCCCCATGTGTTAAGGAAACGAATAAATCTACATAACTTAAGTTGGGGGGTAGCAAATACTTTTTTTTTTGGCCCAGGAGCTTCAGGAGCTCTAAATACGGGCCTGACTGTGTTGTAGACCTACACTTGACTAATTTTGTGCCATTCTGCCTTACTGCGATTGTTATTCGGACCGCGAAATGCCGTATATTTGTACTCAAGGTGTGCCATAGCACTGTGGTCCATTTCTTGAGAAGAGAGCAATTATTGCTACTAATTACCATTGTTGTAGATTCTTAATCTGTAGTGTTAAATCTTCTACGATCGAAGCAATTTATAGGCTAATAGTTAAATTGTTCTGCGGTGTTTCTATGCCGTTATCAAAGCGACTGAGATTCGCGCTCTCAATCGAATGTAGACTGTAGATCAGTTGAGACAAAATGGTGAATTCAATAGTCTACTGATAGATTTCGTAATGTTGTAGGCTATATGATTCCAGTGGAATCTTCTTGCAAGGCGATTTTCGATGCGCAACATGTAGCCTACTTATATGAGCGGAGAAGCTAATTCGATCCTAATTTAATTGGGCTTATAGTCGTATTGACCGACGGAAAGTTACAATTCAATATAGATCAAGTAGGTGATAAAGCCAAAGTTAGAGGGAGGATTGATAATGATGTGCTTCTGAAAGAAGAAAATTACAGAACAGACATTGGCAGGCTCTTAACTCAAAGAACATTGATGCGACATTCTTAAGTAAGAAAGTATAATAGTTAAATGATCCTGCGATGTTTCTCGTTTTCAAAGCGACTAAGGAGTAGGCCTACATGATTTAGTGAGTTTTATATACAGTATTTTACTTAACGGCCAGCAATAATCAACTGAAATATTTTATTTCTAAAACAAAAATTTTCTAAGACCATGGGTGTCACAAGTACGAGTAACGTACAATACGAATTTATCACTTCGCACAACATTTATTACGCTAAGAAGAGCAATGCGGAGTATTCCCGATTGTAAAGAAGAGGAAAAACATGATGGATCCACTGTAACGGCCAGTACAGTATTTGGAAACAGTGCTATTTGAATTATTAGGCAGATTCATATGTAGGGATATTTCCACAGTTTAACTTAACTCAAAATTTTGGAAATATCTGAAATTATGTCCTCCAGTTACCATAATTAGAATATAGGCGAACTGGATTTACATTGATCTGCTTGATTTTTATATTATTGTCGATACATGATGATAGGCCTGCCACTATTCTTTATCTGTTTTTAAGAACTGAACATTATGGCAATGAATCACAAAAGAAACGCGAACTTTCATGGACAAAAACTATGAACTAAAAACAAAACTTTCCTCCCAATCTTGCCATAAAGTAGCGAACGGTTTCAGAGAAGTCAAATAATGAATTTCACGAAGCAAGTAAGAAATGAAACAAAAATGTGAGGGGGGGGGGGGGGGGTAATGAAATGAAAATTACAACTTGGCCCCCCTCTGGAAAAAATCCTGCGGGTGCCCATGATTGATGACAATTGACCACAGGTTGAAGGAGATATTTTAAAATGAACTATAGTAGTATGGAAATAAGTATTTCCTGGAACAACCTATAACTACTATACTTACTAGAAGTACATACACCATTTATTTAACATACAAACAAAAGGTCATGCAGTTTGTAATGATACAATATGAACACAGTACCGTACCTAAAATATCTTATTTATTGAAAACAGAAAATTATATAAACATGGGAGACATGAGAATAGATGCCAATCCAATGCTTGATCGAATCGAACTATGGGCAGTCAATTGAACATCAACTCACACAACAGACAAATCAAAGATTTCATCTTACTAATTTAGGCATTAGAAACTGAAAAAACCTTCTGTTTGGAGAAAACAACCAAAACGTTTATTCTTTCAGTGGCTCAAAGAGTTTGTAACTTACAGTCTACAAAAGATCATTTCCACTTTTCAATACAAAATTATTGCCGGCCGCGTGGTGTTGGGGTAGCGCACCTGCCTCTCACCCGTAGGCCCTGGGTTCGATTCCCGGCTCTGTCAAGGATTTTAGAAACTGATGCGAGGGCTGGAACGGGGTGCACTCAGCCTCGTGAGGACAATTGAGTAGCTGTCTGACAGTGATCCAAGATTAACGACCGAGGGGACCTGACGCGCTGACAACGCGTCACCCCAATATCTGCAGGCCAAATGGCTGGGCAGCGGTCGCTTGGTAGGCTAGGTCCTCATGGGCTGTAGTGCCAGGGGTTATTATAATACAAAATTGAGGCGATGGGTGCAATAACAACTTAAGTCTGAAAACACTGTTTTGAGAAAATCACTCCTAAAGTTTTGAAACACTGTAAATCTCTGAGCTTTTCATTTATGGATACGTTGATTTATACACACCATTTAAAGATAGTCCTTAACAATATATCAATGTCACTGTGAATTTAAACTTTACCAGTTCTTAAATATTTTAATTTAAATATGGATTGACTTAAGTCGTTATTGCAGAGACTGACAATCAGCATCTTAAATTACCATTTATGGATAGTAGATTCGTTCAAATTAATTTAATTCGAAAAAAATAGCTACCGTGTACTGCACAATAAGTATATTTTTATAATAAAATTATAATATACAGTATATATAAAATTAACACCATAAACGTAATTTTGAAACCATTCTTTTAATAAGGCACTTTTGAAAGTATCACTGCAATTATTTCACCTAAAAAAAAAAGGTGTCAAAACACAGGCATTTTTTATAATCTGTGTAAGTAGTACATTTAAATACAAACGGATATGCAGATAAGGCTTAGAATGGTTACATTCATGCATGAACTTCGGTTCTGTTTACCCAATTTCAATCAGAAAATAATGATTAAATGAATAGATATACACCGGCATTGCCTTGATAGGAAGTGAAGTAAAACTGTATTTAATAATAATAATAATAATAAAACAACAGGAGTTTATGGACATTCAATGGTTTCCTCAGCCTCACTGATTTCACTTTGCAGTTCACTTTCTTCCACAACAGTCCCTTTCTCTAATATGTGCTTAAGTGCATCTGCATTCTCTGGTGATTTTCTTTGGGGAAAAATGAGTGGCAGATTCTCTTGCAACAATTTTGAGTGTAACTAAATACTTTCTTGGAAACCGTCTTGCCACTAGAACTCACATAGCTATCACCACGATTCCTCTTGGCTTTGTTCTGCACGCATTTCCAAGAGTCTCGCTAAAGTAATCTCTTCTTTCCTTTATTCTGCATTTCCAAATCCGATCCTTCATTTAACTTCTCATGTTTACTATCATCTGAATGATCACACATCTTTACAGAATAGCAATAACAAAACCACATGCAAGAGTCACAAGACAACACTCACTGATTTCCGCGCGTGTGCGAAACCGGTGCTCGAAGCGCCTAAGTCGGACCCAGCTGTTCGCCGGAAGAACGACTTGCTACACAGCTGTATATAATCCAAGCTCCTGCCATCTAGAGTTGACATAACGAAATAATATTTGGAGGATAGATGAAGAACACATTGGGGATTACAAAACTGCATTCGCCGGAAAAACGACTAAGACGACTTAATGGTTATTGCACCCAGAGCCTTAATTGTTGCATTCCCTATTATATCATTTACAGAGTGGATACATGTTTCGGCATTTGTGCCTTTATCAGTCTTATACTAACACTTTCTAAAAATACTATAGCAAGTATGCTACGTCAGAATAAAACCTTTAAAATACATAAACGTTTATCCAATGAAACTAGATGTAAAACTCCTAAAGAAATTTGCAAGACTTCATTAAGTCCATTGTTAAAATTATGTACAAATGAAAACGTGTTCCAGTGCAATGTTCTTCAATTGTGTTCCATTTTATCCATTGGAAATTAATGTCTAATTTGTGTTAAAAAAATGATCTCTCATTAGGAAATCCCATTCATCTGCAAATCTGCTATTTTTTGGAACCAGGTTGTAATTATTCAAAATTGATGTCTTGTAGCGCTTAGCACGTACAATTCTCGTGTTGTGTTTAGCAGTCAGCTGCTTCCTATTGTAAAAGGACTGACAAAGGCGCAAATGCCGAAACATGTATCCACCCTGTAAATGATATTAAGAATACAACAATTTTGTATTGAAAATGGAAAAGATCTTTTGTAGATTAAAATCGATACGGACAAAGAGTAACCATGACTAGGTTTGTGGACATAAGTAACTTAGAGTGTCACTTTACTCCTTAAATTCCTTCTGCAGCTCACATGGGAATATATTTTTTTAAGCAGCTTTGTTAGTCACTTGCTTCAACATTCTGACTGGTCCATCACCCTACTTGAAGGATAATTGGAAGGAAAAAGGAGCAAAGTTGCCATTTGAAGCTGGTGGCGAAAGGACAGAGATGCTTGGACGTCATGCATGTTTCCCACCAACCCAACGGTTGAGCTGAAGAAGTAGAAGAAGAAGAACTACTACGAGGTCATCTGCCCCTCACATGGGAATCAGAAATCGAATGAGGACCTTAAATCTCAATTTTTGGTTTGAGTGAGAGACTTCACTCATTTTACGAGAAATTAGAATTCCCGTATGGCTATCAGGGTCAAATTTGCAAGAAAACTGATCGGTTCATATCTTCTATGATGCAAGTCGAGACTACATTATTTGTGTGTCAAATTTCCAAATCATGATTGTGTTCATTTGTCCTCACTAAAGCCCGAGTTTCTTCAATCACTAAGCCTAACAAGTAGGGCTGGTACTTTTAATCGATTAATTTCAATTATCAAATAATCGATTATTCAAAGCAGAAAAATCTATTAATTGCTACAAAAAACTGTTAATCGATTGTGCATTTAATCGATTAATCTGTTGGTCGAATAATTGATTAATTGCTTTGTTGAATAATCGATGTACTTCGCTCCTTTCACTACGATCTCACAGAAGCAAAACAGACCTTTAATTAGAATATATTGTATCATATTTTAAATAATGTACCCTATTTGTGAAAACTAGGCTAAAACAAAGGGAAACAAAACTGTTCCCGTCCTAAATTGTAAACATTGAACAAGAATCGAAAATATTTGCTGAAAACTCTTTGTTCTCTTTTTTCGAAACCCTTCCCAATTTTATTGATGTTTGTCCTTACACTGTCACTGACTCTTATTTGGTTATTGTTAACACAAACAAGGAAGGACACTTTGTATATTTAGGCAAAACGTAACTTTTATAACGTAAATATACTTAAGAGATGACCTCTCAATTAATCGTTTATCTCGTGTTTACTAACTAATAATCGATTCTTCGGCTAGCTGATTAATCTATTATTCGGTTAGTTGATTATCAATTGAACAGTCAGTCAAGTAAGTTTAATAGATTAATCATTTTCAATTAATTTCAAATTATTTGATTAAATCGATTAACCGAACATCGCTTATTACCAGCTCTACTAACAAGAAAATGACAATTCCAATTTGGGATTATTGGCTGCTACAATTGGTTCCAGAATGTACTCCTACTTAGTCCAAGATGGCTGCTGAGCTCATAGTTGTTAGTGTAGTTCAAAAAGAGTGTTTACTGGTGTGAATGATCGAAAATTATCCATTTTTGATCCTCATTCATGATGATGGAATTGTACTCCTAAAGCCAAAAATCTCACATAGAGAGGACCTAAATGATTTCTGTCATCCTGTTGTCCTTCCTAACCATGTACATCCTGTAGTGGCTTGCTTGATAATGGATGTACACAAAGAACCGCGTCATGCAGGTGTAAAGATGATGACGACCTTTCTAAGATAGAGCTTCTGGATCTTTGGCAGAAGATTAGACTGTTCGATCAATTCCTGATAAAGGTGTTCAATGCAAGAGACATGCAATTTAACATCTATAACATTTACGAGTATATGTTAATCCACCTCCTCTACCTCAAGATAAGAATAAGCTTAGAGTGCCAAAATCTTCACAGTTGCTCAAGACAGAGAATAGAAGTCGAAAGAAGGCATGGGTTCATTTGCATACCTATGGAGTTTATTGAGCTGTACACCTGGAGTTTGTATCTTCCCTCTCGAAAGATAGGTTTATTCAGTGTTTTAGGCGATTTACAAGTAGAAGACCATCTATCATGTATAGTGATAATGGCATCAACTTTTCTGAGACTGATAATGCATGCGAGAAACTTGATTGGGATGGTATCAGCCTTTACAGTAGTGCCAATAGAATGTAACTCTCCGACTGCATTATGGTGGGATGGTTGGTGGGAGCGGTTGATTAGTATGCTAAAACAACTTTTACGTCACATTCTTGGATGGACATCCATGGACATAGGTTTATTCAGTGTTTTAGGCGACTTACAAGTAGAAGACCATCTATCATGTATAGTGATAATGGCATCAACTTTTCTGAGACTGATAATGCATGCGAGAAACTTGATTGGGATGGTATCAGCCTTTACAGTAGTGCCAATAGAATGTAACTCTCCGACTGCATTATGGTGGGATGGTTGGTGGGAGCGGTTGATTAGTATGCTAAAACAACTTTTACGTCACATTCTTGGATGGACATCCATGGACTACGAGGAGATTCAAACCATTTTGAGGGACGGTTGATTAGTATGCTAAAACAACTTCTACGTCACATTCTTGTTTGGACATCTATGGAGATGCAAACCATTTTGGGGGGCTGTTATTAATGCTCATCCTCTTACTTATGTGTCCTAGAGTCCTGCTGATTTTATTTTACTAACTCCTTGTATGTTTCTGCAGGAAGTGGAAAAGAGAGAAGTTCCCGATTTCGATTTAAATGAATCCAGTATTTAAAAATAGAGTTTTATCTACCGGAAAAAAATTGAGAGAGTACCTACGTCAGAGATTTTGCTCTGAATAATTTGGAACATTGGAGTTGTTAACAAATAAGTGGCACATTAGGAAACTTTCAGTTGGTGGGAAACTCTTGGCAAGAGTTATTGAACTCATAAATGGGACTGATGGTGAAACCAGGGTGGTCAAAATGAAGGCATCAACTGGGATGTTGCTAAGACCAGTATAGAGGATGTATCTGTTGGACTTGAAAAACTTGAGGTCGGCAGGATAAGACTTTCAGAAGAAGTGGCTGAACTATTCCAACCTAATTCCTAACAAACCACTGATGACTAGATCAGGAAGGACTTTGATGTACTTATTCAGTCAAGTTGGATTGACCACCATTAACTTTGGTGGGAGAATGTTGTATTGCGCAGGCCTAAAGACTTCACGAACAGTGACTGCACATAGATTGAATAATATCAATCAAGGCTGAAGCAGCATTGGCTTTTGGTTGGATTGCCATTTACTATTATTATGGCTTCCTTATTCATATAATTTTGTTAAGTCAATAATTAGATAATATTGTATTTATGTTCTATTGTTAATGAATGCATTCCCAACTTTTACTTCACGCGTACAGCTTATTACATTGTACATTTATAAAGTAAGTTCCATTTGGTAATAAAAACAAAATGAGTACAAATACAGACGAGCAATTTATTGCAAAACAAACTACAAATTATAAACTATCTTTCCACATAGCTTCCAAAATTCTGGAGGCACTTGTCATAGCATGGCATGCCTTCATCATAAAACAGTGTCAACTTCCAAACCGATTTTGGATTGCAAAGCATATCCCAGAGCTGACAAACTCTGACCACAATCTGGTTGTTATGAAATGCAGATTTAAGTTGAAGGAACTGAAGAAAAGTCAAAAGCCAAAAAGGTGGGCAATAGACAGACTGAAAGAGAAAAAAGGTGAACGAAAGATTCAAGACTAGTATAAAGGAAGGACTAATGAAAATCCCTAAACAAACTTCAATTGCAGAGGAATGGGCACTCTTGAAGATAAAATAACAAAATCCGCAGAAGAAAACATTGTTAGAAAAGAAACTAGTAGTGCCCTTTATCACCGTACTAAATTCCAGGGTGATATCGGTAATAGTTTCGGAGATATTGAATCCTGGTGAAATATTTCGCACAGCCGCGATGTTGGATTGGTGAGACGTAACAAAATGTGAAGGGCACGGTTGGGGTCGTCCGGAATAGTGCTATGAACTTACCGAGTTTCAATGAAATCGCTCCAGCCGTTTAGATTTTACTAGGGGGGGACACACACGAATCACATACGCGCACACACACACACAGACACACGGACAAAAGGTGATCTCATAAGCCTATTTTTTCCATAAATAAAAATAGGTAGAAAACCGTGGATAACTCATGATATACTAGAATTAATGGACGAAAGGCGGAAGCACAAGAATGTAAGAGATGAAAGGGGAAAAGCAGAATACAGACATCTGAGAAATGGGGTAAACCAGAAGTGCAAAGAAGCGAAAAAAGAATGGCTGTAAAAGATATGTGCAGATATAGAAAATTTTCTGAAAGTAGTAAAAGTAGATACAGCTTATTGAAGGATTAAGAGTACTTTTGAGGAAAGGAAGACTAATTGCTGTCATATTAAGGACTCAGAAGGAAAACCTCTAACAGGGAAGAAAAGGTTGAGAGATGGAAAGCTTACATAGAGCTTACATTTGTGTAAGTGTAAGGAGATTGAAAATCATGTAATGGAAAGGAAAGAGGAAATTGATGAGGTTGAGAGATGGAAAGCTTACATAGAGCTTACATTTGTACAAGTGTAAGGAGATTGAGAATCATGTAATGGAAAGAGGAAATTGACGAGGTTGAGAAAGGAGATTTAATATAGAGATCAGAATTTGATAGAGCACAGGAAGACTTGAGCAGGAACAAAGCACCAGACATAGGTGATACCGACTGAGTTGCTATGCTGCATAGGTGATGAAGGTCTGATTAGGTTATTTCACTGGGTATGTAGGATTTATGAAACCAGTGTGGTACCCTCAGATTTCAAGAAGAATGTTATCATCCCTATACCGAAGAAAGCAGGAGCTGACAGATTTATAGATCACCGTACAATCAGCTCAATCACTCATGCTTCAAAGATCCTTACTAGAATAATTTACAAGAGGATGGAAAGACAGATAGAAAGAGAAGACCAATTTGGGTTCAGGAGAAACGTAGGAACAACGGAAGCTTTACTAAGCCTTAGGCTGATCGTGGAAGGTAGAATAAGGAAAAATAAGAGAACATTCATGGCATTTGCAGACTTAGAAAACGCTTGGATAACTTTGATTGGTGTAAGTTGTTTGACATTTTAAAAAGGATTGGAATAAAGTTCAGGGATAGGAGAGTGATCTACAATCCATACAGAAACCAGATGGCAGTTATTAGAGTGAAAGGACATGAGAAAAAGTCTGATATTCAGAAAGGTGTAAGGCAGAAACCCTAATCAACGGCAGGTGGAAAGCTAAAAGAAGTAGGAAACTTCTGTTACTTAGGAATCACAATAAACAGTGATGGACAAAGCAAAGATATAAAAAGTAGGTTGGCTCAGGCAAGGAAAGCATTACTACAGAAAATAAATTTGTTGACATTAAATATAGATTAGGTATAAAAAAGTAATTTTTGTCTGAAGCATGGCACACTATGGAAGTGAAACTTGGACTGTTGGTGTAGCAGGAAAGAGAAGAATAGAAGCATTTGAAATGTGGTGTTGCAGGAGAATGATGAAGATAAGATGGGTAGATAGAGTAACAAACAAGAGGTATTAAGACGAGAGGGAGAGGAGAGATGTTTCTGGCGACTACTAATGAAGAGAAGAGATAGGTTGGAAGGACACATAAAAGACACCCAGGAATAGCAAACTTAGTTATGGAAGGAAGGGTCGAGGACAAGAACTGTAGGGGTAGACCAAGGTTAGAATATGTTAAAACAGATTGTCTTGGATGTAAGGCAAGGTAACTATGCAGAGATGAAACTATTAGCTCAGGACAGGGAGGCATGGAGTGCTGCATCAAAGCAGTCAAAAGACCGGAGACTCACACACAACCAATGAAATTTACGACATAGAAATCACTGGAAAATTTAGATTTTCTGTCCTAACCCACACTTCCTCATAAAGTGGAGAACAAAATCAGCAGCCACTCCATCATAGGCTAATATGAGATTGAGTGGATCGCACAGATCAAGGTTCCTTGAAAGGTCTGCATGATACATGAACTCTGTCAAAATGTGGAATATATTAATATGGTTCAACAGCTACAAAAGAGGGGGTTATTCCCTTTTCATGAGGTGTGAGCTAGAGGAATAGTGAATAAAATGATGGACCTCCTTTGTACCCGGAAGGAGCTCCATCACACATAAGTAGTTCCCTTTATAGCTCTCAATTTCCTGGGTCTGCCACCAAGTTTCCCAGAATGCCAGTACTTGGCAGAGTAACAGAACAAGTATCTCTAGCTGGTACCTTCAATGGTCAAGGTGGTAGTGCAGATTGATCTGCTAACTCATTTTCCTCAATCCTCAATTGCCACAGGAAGGAGATACTAGTGTCGACATTGCACAATATTACTAAAAAGTCGTGGATAAGCTGCAGTAATGGGTGTTGCAAGAAACATGAAGCCATTGGCTGCAGTGAACTCGAAAAGTCGGTTCACACAAGTAAGTGGAGTTATCCTTCAAAATAAACTGCAGAGATTCAAAAATGGCAACGAGATCTTTTGGAGAAAGAACAAATCTTGTTGAGAGGTATGATTGGTTTTTGTTAGCTCTCTTCATGTACAACATATTTGAGAAATGAAAGTGGCAGCCCTTTTGTGTTTGGCACGTAACGGCCTACAGGTAAGGGCAACCTGCAATACCAATGCAAGCTCAGCTCCAGTAATCAACCAAGTACTAGTCCTACCTTGGGAATTGCCACTATTATTTCAGATGGATTATGCCTGCACAGCTTTCATAGGTCTCCTCCATAAGCGTTGAAATTAACCGCAGAACAATAATACTTCTGCGGTTGGAGAGGTGAGATCTCCAGAAATCAACTTGCAACTACCAGTAGCCTGTAGTGAGCTGGAGTTAGAGATATTATCTACTTTTTCTAGTGGGGTAAAGGGGGAACCGTTGTAGCTATAAACAATGCTTAGTTCTTAACTTGGCTGTTAGCATTTCAGACTCATACCATGGAGATATAGCACAGAGCACTTCTCCCAGAGGTAGAAATGGGAAACACCCACATACCACTTGGGACAGAACAGAAAATGTCTCTCAGAGTAACAAGTTCTCCCATTCATGCAAGCCCCAATTACCTTCAGTCACCCAGAGTAATATGCTGCAAGCATCTCATTTCAATGGCAAAATGAATGATGACTGCAAGCACATGTTAGACATCTGACATGTTGAATCACTAATGAGTACCTAGTATTAAATTGAAAGTATAGTTATTTTATGAGTCTACGCTGGAAACTAAAGGAATACAAATACTGTAGCTGGAACAGTGTCTGTAATGCACAGCCTGAAAGTTTGCTAGCAACATACTCCGATCTGCTTGTTGATTTTTAATTCCATTTTTGGGTACATTGTAGAAGTACAGAAACCCCGAGGATGTATCAATAAGGAAGGAAATTTGTATTTTTACGTGACCGTTAATCTTGGGAACATGCGCCACGTGACCTCCATTTTACGTGGAATCCAAACTACAGGAAGTAATATTTCACTTCGAAAATCCAACATGCATAAGATTGCCCACCTCAAATATCTCCTGAAATATTGGAGGGGAAGAGTACCCCAGCAAATAGCAATAAACGGAACATAATAGAACGTATCAAAACAAATACACTGCTGAGTTTGGTTAATTTAAAGTTGTTATGCTATAGAGTTTCATTTAAAAATGAAAACATACTTTAAAGAGTCAATTGTGATAAGCATTACTCTTGTGCCCCAGGCTTAATGTGGCTCATAACCTTGTGATCATAGTCCCTCCAGGCCCCCTTTTTAGGTGGAATCCAAATCACTGGACATGATTTTTCACCTAAAAACAATTCATTAAACAGGAATCAAACTGGGTCCATTTTGGTGAGAGGCAAGTAGCTGCCCTGTAACACTCTCTTAATTTTCCCATAGTGAAAGGGGAATTCAAAAGCCTTTTAATTCCATGTCAGCCATAAAACTGTTGTTGATTCATTTAGGGTCTTCGCAACATTATGGTGATGTAGCCCCATGTGAGTGTACGTGGTGCTGTAATTGAGGTTAGGATGTGGAAGGAAGCAAGTCATGGCCTCAAGTTAAGAACCACTCGGCATTTGCCTGGAAAAGAAGTGGGAAACCACAGAAAGCCACATCTTGGACAGCTGAAGTAGGAATCGACCTATCTCTTCTCCTTTTTGCCTCTCGTGTCTGAGTATACCTCGTTCCAACCCTCAGACCAGAATTAAATTTCTTGGCAGAACTGGGAATAGAACCCAGACCAGACCTTTGGATCTCTGACCACAAAAGGTGGCTAGCCATAAAAACATCTGCTAAATTCACAACAAACAAATTGGTAAGTTTATTGTTCAAGGGAGAACTGGTTGAAAGAGTACACATAAGGATTCTAAAAATACTTCGTGTCATTAGATCGATGACATTTTCCTGCCCTAAGAGCTACTGTATTATACAAAAGTGACACCAAACATCCTTTGAACAATGGACAGAACAAATGACTGGAAGAAAAAAACAAACCAGCAAAATCTATCAATAGGACTTTTGAAGAACTTGAATGGAAGCATAGTGGCAATGTTAATAGCTGCCATGCATATAAAACTATATAAAAAGTTGTTAATCAACAATAGTCTTGAAACTGAAATATCAAAGTCTGAATCACAAACTAAATTAATGAATGCATCATAACATTAGCTCATACCATAACAACCTATAAGCTTTAAGTACATTCATTCCACAAAACAGTCACCCTACATGACTAGATTTAAACTAGAGAAAACATGCCCCATTTCTTCTACAAAATTACTTTCAGATAAAATCAGAGTAATAATAATTTCCTCCCTGAACATATCTTAACACACCATAAATATTAATTAAATAAAACAGTGAGCCCACATTAAACAATATTCTTATATATACAGTATACTGTATATACCTCTCAGCTGCATTCTGAGCAAACATGCAGTTATTCATAACACAACTAAGAGATTCACAATTAAACAGAAATTGAACTAGTAATATGCATTCCTCTGATCACCTAGCTCCTGACATCTCACATGCACCATTTGATCAAAATCAGGATGCTACCTCTATGAAACAGCCTCAAGTATTTGTGTCACCTAATCTGTTAAAGCAATTTTAGACTAACAAAAATACAGAGCTTTTTATAGCACTCAGACTAGGATCATAGAGGTGGCACATATCTAATTGGAAATGAAGTGTCAAGATTTGTTTAACATGTTTGAGATAGGATTACCGCTGAGCAGGCTGCGGGGAAAAGCTTTGCATTGTTCTTAGCTTGACCATCGGCAAAACTATCCCAAATGAGCCATTGCTGTTACACAGGAAGTAGACATTACAATGTTTTATTTATGGAAGCCTCATGAGCAAACAACATGCATTATCATCACCCAATTAGTATTGGAGTTTCATTTTGTGGCTTCGTATTACATTTAGTATAAGCAACATAATAATATATGAACCAAAGGGTTTTTGCATATTTTGCAAATTTGATGGCACTTCATGGGAGAACACAATTTGTAAAATTAAATATTCTTAATAACAATACTTAGAATAAAATCTGAAATGACAATGATCACAAGCTTATTGTCAAAGTAGTATTGTGATTAAACAATTTCAACCCAAGGCCACAAAATATATTTAGCAGTAAAATTACCAGACAATGTAATTGTCTTAAGCTGCTAATCAAAAGTTATTTAATGCCCATTTCAGCCAGGACTTAGCAGAAATGTACTGTTACCAGCATACTGATATAGCCTAGGTCAGTGGTTCCCAACCTGGGGGGGCGTGGGGCTTTATCAAGGTGGGCGTGAAGTGATTTCCAATTATTTTTTTAAACTCGAATATTACAATTTTGTATAATAAACATTTTTTGAATCTCTCTAAGTTATTGTCGCACCGAGTCAATCGTTCAAAAGCACTGGTATTTGCCAACTGTCGGCACAAACCTCTGCGGAGCCGCGAAGTTGGAGGTGGAATAAGGAATTTGCTGTGTTGTAAGGAGCCATATCAGTACCAATTTTATCGTCTCATTGGCATATCTTTGTAATTTCTTTGAAGCTTTGAACAGTTTGAACTTAAAGCTTCAAGGCAAAAACTCCAATATTGTGCGTGCTTATGATGCCATCAGACCTTTCCTGGAAAAAATACAGTTATGGAAACGCCGCCTTCAGTTGAACAACTACTCATCCTCTCACCACCTTAATGAAATTTTCCCGGAAAATGAACGTGATCGTAATAAGTCACATTTGGATTCCTGGCACAAGAATTCAACTTCTACTTTCCTGATATCTCGTCGGATGAATGGTCCTTGATGTTAACACGATCCGTTTGCCATTGACATTGAAGCACTGCCAGCACAACTTCAAGAAGAAGCTATAGATTTGAAGTGTGATTCAGAGCTAAAAGATGATTCCAAAATATTAGGACTGGGTGACTTTTGGGTAAACTTTCTTGAAGTGTATCCTGAAATAGCCAAAGTTGCATTGCGTGTCATTGTCCCATTTTCAACGACATATTTATGCAAGTCAGAATTTTCAACCCTGAGTATTATAAAAACAACGCAGCGCTGTCGGCTTGATGTTACAAGTGATCTCCGCTGTGCTCTATCAAATATCAAACCAAACATACCGAATCTTACCAAGAGAAAACAGTGTCAACCCTCTCACTGACATTTGTTGACTAATTTAAGGATTTATTGTTAAAATGTGTTCTTTGTATTGTGCTAAAATTAAGTTAGTATGTAATATATATAAAGCGCATACTTCACATTATTTTTCAGAAATAATTATTCCATTACTTAGTGTTATTATGTAATTAGGTCTATATCCTCCGCGTCATTTTATCGAAGAGGTTATAGAAGCGACGAGTGGAGGGGAGGGGGGCGTGATGACCGCCCGTATCTGAAGAAGCCCGTCAGCTGGCAAAGGTTGGGAACCTCTGGCCTAGGTCATCTCTTTATACATAATTCAATATGATATACAATTTAATGGAAATGTGCTCCATACAACTGCCAATGAATAAGTGAACATAGTCTCTGAATATGCAAAGCATGCATTAACAGTGAAGAGTGAATACCCTGATTCTCATAAACTGCATCAAACCAGCGGGACTAAAGAAAACATAGATTTTACTAAATGTTGCATACAAATCCTTTATAGACCTGTATACATTTTTTGTCACATTTGATCATTGTTTTAGTGAAATAATGAAAAGAAAATCTCTAAATATAATAATAATAATAATAATGATTCTAATAATAATAATAATAATAATAATAATAATAATATTATGGGTTTCATCTCCCTTTCAATTACCATGATCAGGGTGCTGGAATTTTGACTTGATGGGGATCTTTTAAGATGCCAACAAATCTTGTGACGAAGGAATCTCACATTTAAACACCCTCAAATGCCGACTGACTGAGCTGGGATAAATAAAGATTCTGCCCCGTAATGAAAGATACTCCACTCCTTCAACCGATAAAAAGAAATGCAATGTCCTGTGGTTCGGAGCCCACGTAAAAAGGAGGTCCCATGGCTCATGATCGCGAGATTAATGGTCACGTAAAACAACAAGCTTCCTTTGCTTTTTTTTTTAAATAAATGTTCAAGTAACTTTTTTATAAATGTTCAAGTAAAATAGAAGGAAAAGAAGGGAAAGTAGTCAGAATATAGACTATACTCGAGCTTAACATTTGAAAGTACACTAGTACTTAAAGATTCATTATTTCCACCATCCATCGAGCCTAAAACCCGTCCTGCAAACCAGTGCATAAAGTTCAAGTAAAAAATACGGATTAAGATTTGGATTACAACTCGCCTACAACATTGACAAGGAGGCACCATGTGACAATGAGATGAGAGTATGCTTTCAATGTGCTTCAGAGTGCCAGATAGTACATGTTAATACTGCCACAGCTGTACCGCAATATACAGACTTGTGATTTTGTGGGGCCAAGTATGTCATCATTATTATTTATGCCTGTTGTTGCTTCATTTAACAACAAGGAACATCTTGGTCATCAGATATGTGTGTGGAATATGATAGCTTGTGCTCTTGTGGTGACTGTAATCACATTTGTAACTAATTATAGGGGTTCCAGGGCTAGAAATAACATAGCTATCCAGAATTTGTCTGGTGAGAAAAATAAATAAACCACACTCAGAAATAGGATTTTCAAATGATGCCGTTACAAATCCTTCCATGGAGCATGTGTTGGTGAGCACAGTTACAAAGGTGTGTATGTTCTTCCCCTTTATCAATCCCATTTCCACATGGTCGGGGATAAGGTAAGACGAGTTTTGCAAATATATCACACCCAGAGACCCTCCTGATGCACTCAGCAGTGAAGTGAGTTTTTTCACTTATTTTTACTATTTACTCTATATTGTATATAACTTTTCTTGATTATGTTGAGGATGATACCATTCGTAAGTTATTTTTAATTTTTTGGTTATATTTATAAAAGTATGCTGGTTGGTTCCTTAGTTTAGGGGCTGCGACAATGCCATCATGTAGCCCGGTGTACTTTGGGTGTGTGTAGAATCTGTCTGATAACCGGTGTTAATTGTGATGGCTGTAGTATTGCGTGTTATCTGTTTTAATTCAAGCAAGGACTGCAGACAATAATTTCAAGTAGTTCACAACACCTAGCTTGCAGACTTGGCTACTAGATGGCATCACAGTCAGCACCTGGCGGCGAACGTTGCGACTAATAGGGCGTTATCGATTCTAACCTACAAATTTTGGCTTCACACAAGTGTAGTTAATGGAAGGTTCTTTTTCATGCCATAAATCTATGACATGGGACTTCCGGCTTTACTTCCCCTCCAAAGGAAGTTTAAAAAAATGTTTAATGTGATTCTTTTTTTGTTTAATAAAAAACAACCATTTTACTTAATTTTATAGAGCACACAAAACGAGCAAAATGAAAACTAAAACAAAACATAATTCCTGAAAGCTGCAGGTGTTGATGGTCATGCCAGTATGTTACCCCATAGTAGTCTATACTGTGTATCTCTACAAGTTATTTAGCGCACGCCAAATCGATGGAAAGATAAAACCACACTCAGGTTGAGTGCTGGGAACCCCGAACACCAAGCTACCCATGCCAGGTGTGGAGTGCGTCTCAGACCACTTGGCTGCACTGCACTAGTATAAGAATTGACTGACTGTTTACATTGCAACTACTGTGCCTTCAAAATTCAACAAATCATTTAGCTGCTAGTTTGCAAACAGATATTCACTTGCAATGGGCGTTTGATTATGAAGCAATGAAAATGGCATTATGCATTAACCAACCCGATCAAGTAACAAAATGGAACGTGTCCCAGTAATTGAACTTCAAAATCTCTAGTGCAGGGTTTCGCCCAGATGTACTAAACTGGGCTCATCAGCAAACGTTTGGTATATGGCAAAAACCAAGATTTACTGGTGTTGACTGTTTGGCTGTGAAAGCCAATATTCCATCTTTTGGTAGTTCTATAGGGAGGAGATAATATTCTAAGGGAGTTCTTAGCTTCCCTAGCAAAGAAGTATTACGATGTGCTTCAAATATTGGACATAGTGCAAGGTTTGCAATTCCAGTGAGATCTAGATGGAGTGTACCAAACATCTGCTGGGTAAAACCCAGCTACTCACTCAGCAAAAACCTAGACAACTTGCTGGAGTTTGAGTTAAACAAGCAGAATCATTGATGGATTACAGCCTTTGCATTGCACGATACCCGTATGCTAATACGAGAAGACAATTTAACAAACATTAATGGCACATCTAGTTGCTCACTTTTAAATGTGGAAGATATAGACAGATAATATTCATGGTAACACAATTTGTGAAAAATAATAAGAAATTAATCAAAATGTCTTCATTAATTCACTCTGATAGCTGCTGCTTTCTCCACAATGTGGTTCAATTAAATATTAACCTCAATGATTTAAGTACAAAATTTTCTGTTCAAACTAGCCTAAAGGAGAAGAACCTATTAGCAATGGTAAAATTCTTACTGCCAGTTATTCTTGGCAACTAACTTGGGCATTAATTTATACAAATTTGTATACTGTTATGAAAAAGACTGAGAACGAGACAAGTAACTAAAAACCGGAACCCAAAATAAGATTTGAGAGTTGAAAAAATTAGGACAGTGAGAAAAGTGGTTTGTCTTTAAGTCAAGTGAAGAATAAATATGTGGTAGAAGTCTTAGGATTGCTACACAGTTTGGCTGGAGAGGATTATTAGACAATCTATGGAAATCATTCTCCTCACATACAATGGAATACTTCCCAGCAATTTAATCACTATCTGGTAATGAAATTTAATGATGATACCTGTTAACAGGTGAGTTGTTACATATAGGCCTACTAGCACATTATCCAATATGGTTTATGTTTTTGCTATCTGGTAATGGCATAACACAACAGTCTAATTTAGTTCAACTAGCTAAAAACCCCGCCAAAAGTTTAGTAAAGGTTCTGCTTAAGATATGACTGTGAAACCAGGCCTTATTGTGATTTTATAACCGAGATAAGCACATCTATTGTACCCTACCTGTGTGATAACTCATCTTTGACCGCGACTGTGGTACACATATACTGTACTAATGGTGAAGAAAATATAATATAGTGCCATGCATTATCAAACAGGCACTCATTATCATCAATTTCCGTTTTCCAGGTTGGACCGGGTCGGAGCAAATATGACACCCCTCCACTTTACTCTGTCTGTCCACGATCCTTCCTCAACCACTGAACTCCACTCCAGGTTTCGTTCTCTCACACTGTCCTTCACCAAATCATCCACCATACTCTAGATCTTCCGCATCCTCGCTTTCCAGTCATCCATCCCTCCATCACTTGTTTCAGCATTCTTTCATCATTCAACCTTTTCACATGTCCATACCATCTCAATCTGTTCTGCTCCAGCTTATCATTCAGCTTCTGTACATTCACTTCCTTTTGAATGTCTTCATTTCTCACTCTCTCTCTCCTAGTTTTCTGTTCCATACCCATCAGGAATTTCATTTCAGCTGCCTGTATTCAATTTTATCTCTCCTTGTCATCAGCCAACAAGTTTCTGCTCCAAACTTCATTATTGGTAAGTAATAGGTCTTGTACATCACTTCTTTAGCCTTCAATGGTATGTCTTTATCCCAAATTCAACTCCGACACCATTTAAATAACAGCTTAAGGGATTTATACCATATCCAAATTTTGATATGCAGCGGTAACTTCACAGAATGTTATGTAGATTATTAAATAAACCCCTATCATTATGAACAGAACTGTGTACATCAGAGAATTATTACCTCTTTATAACAAACCAATAGAAACTGATTCCTGATGCAAATTGAACAAAAAGGGATTTTCACAATAATGCAGGTCAGTTTTCTATTCCATATTATGTCTGGTGAACAGTTGGAGGGCATGATACAAGGAACACTCACCTTTATGTTTTTATACTTAATTAAAATTAAAAAAAGAAAGAAAACTTGTTGGAAAATATTGCATCAGACATGGGTGCACTCCCTTTCAGAACTAGGCATAATCTAAAAAGAAATAACAATTAAAAGACTTGCTATTGAATAGCTTATAAATCTTCTATAAATGCACAGGGCAGGTAATATAATACACAAGAAAAACTTATTACTATGTTTCACAAAGCACCAACATAAAAAATTACTACATTTCAACAAAATTATACCTCCCTAATAACATTGTTAACAATATAGTAATCCTACCATATAATGTGACAAAACCACCCTTGTGCATACCCATTTGGCGAACAAAAAGCATTATAAATCATAACCTCCCCCCACCAACAAAAGGTTTTTGATGAAATTTCAAATGATGTCTCCAGAACTATTACATAACTGCCTGTTTGTTTTAACAGTCTGTGGTTCTCGCCCAGCCTCCAATCTGCCCATGTTGCAGTACCATACTCTGCATTGTAAGAATTATTCGAGGCAAGAATATAGCACATGATTTGAACATTCTTCAACCACAAATTGTTGTTCATAATTAAACCTCTCTCCTTTCTTCAGTTTTTCTTCAGTTTTTGCCTCTCACCAAGGCGGACCGGATTCGATTCCCGGTCAATGCATGTGAGATTCCTGAAGTGAAATGTCGTGTCCTGTGGTTCGGATTCCACGTAAAAAGGAGATCCCGTGGCTCATGATCAAGAGATTAACGGTCACGTTAAACTACAAGCTTCCTTCCTTATTTGAACTGGTGTTTTACAACATTTAATAAATGCCAAGATGTGCTTTATACAAGCATTCTGAAGTGGGACTCTAATTTTGTATCATTTTAGGCAGTGACAAAATACAATGCAGGTTTGAAACCTGGAAGATTTGGGAACTTTCACCAAATTATGAAAACACTACCATAATACTAATACCACCTTAAGTATGTCTATATACATCCTTCACTGCCATTTTATTAGAGGAGAACACAACACAAAAATCGAAATAGAGTGTACTGTTGATTCAAGTGGAGGACAAAATCCTATGACACTCTGTAAAATTCTTATGTGCACTAAATCAGCATTCGCTGTGACATAATACCTACTGTCGACCAAAGTATTATGTGTACTCGAGTTTGAAGGTTGTTTGTTAAGTAACCAATAGACCTACATAAAATCCAATACCATCAACATTTTCGTCGTTCTATTCTACGTTAGTTCATGTAGGTTTGGATTTTTAAATTTGTATTTTAATATTTTTTATCGCAGTTGGAACACAAAAAGTGCACGTTTTTAAGCGTGTTTCAACCATGCGTCACATTTAAGAATTATTATCTCAAAAGCCCGTCATCAGATCGAATCCAAATTTTAACACAATATACATTAGAATGTTGTATAACTGGTTTATTAATTTCACAATTTTGTGTGTCCAAGAAATAAAGTTGTTATCATTGTTGTAAGGTAACTTTTTCTCGGCTCGGGGTGGTTGGAAAATGTAGTTCTTGGTTGCGTTGTAATCGTTATACATCAAAAAGTTATGCTGTATGACTGTGAAATACGTAAATTAATTAACTTATTTTATATCGGTTTGTATTTGTACGAGGAAATAACACATGGTTCTCCAGCTAGCCGCTCCGGCTAAAGCTGTACAGCGTTGCTGAGATGGAGCCCATCACTTCCGAGCGAGACGCGCCATGATGCGTGTGGGCACCATTTCGGCAACGCTGTACAGCTTTTGCCGGAGCGGCTAGCAGGTGAAACATGTGTTATTTCCCCGTAGAAATACAAACCGATATAAAATAAGTGAATTAATTTACATATTTCACAGTCATACAGCATAACTTTTCGATGTATAAGGATTACAATGCAACCGAGAACTACATTTTCCAACCACCCCGAGCCGAGAAAAAGTTACCTTACAAAAATTATAACAACTTTGTTTCTTGGACACACACAATTTTGAAATTAATAAACCAGTTATACAACATTCCAATGTATATTGTGTTAAAATTTGGATTCGATCTGATGACGGGGTTTTGAGATAATAATTCGTAAATGTGACGCATGGTTGAAACACGCTTAAAAACGTGAACTTTTTGTGTTCCAACTGCGAAAAAAAATATTAAAATATAAATTAAAAATTCCAAACCTACATGACCTAGCGTAAAATAGAACGACGAAAATGATGATGTTATTGTATTTTATGTAGGTCTATTGGTTACTTCACAAACAACCTTCTAACTCGAGTGCACATAATACTTTGGTCGACAGTAAGCTCTTTAAGTACGGACATCGATTGTCCCAGGAAATACCACCAACCTGGCCTGCCGATTGGGGGAGGGTCACGTGGTAATCTTACTACATGTCGGGCTGTATTTCATCTAGCTTTCTCTGTGTTTTCTTATGGCAAAACAGCTCATTGCAATGAATTATTGGCAATTATGTTCCCTGTTGAGCTTATAGTGCAATGAAGAAGGTGAATATGGGAGATGAAAGCAAATAGGAAAGATTGGGTGATAGATAGATATATAGATAAATAAATAAATAAATAAATACAGTATAATCTCGATTATCCAGTTTGCAGATTGATGCACATTTTCGCATAAAAAATAATTGTGAATATGGTATACAGTACAAAAATTTCTCTGTAATTGATACTGTACTGTAAATTGTAACATTTTAATGTATTTTTCGTACATATTTTTGCAATGTAGTCGAGGTGAGGTAAGTTATTTTTAGTACGGTACTTCGTGACAGGTCAACGACATCTTGCTTTGTCCAGTCTTGTTTTGTAATAGCGAAGTGTAAGGTCCGTAAGGAGATGGGGTAGGCTTAAGGTTGCTGTTTATATTCCATTGTGGGATCCGCTTAATGGTCAACAGCTGTTAACAATTGTCATACATTAAGCAGGGTGTCGAGCGATGGCCTTTTTTCAAATTCCCGTATAATTCCCGTATTTCCGGTACGAAAATCCACCAAATTCCTGTATATTTTAGAACCCTCTAAGACTAGAGTTCGCATACCGAATGGCTGAAAAATGAATCTTAAAGCGCGAATCAAAATTGTCTGGCGTAAGTGTAACTGCATTTTTGGAGACACTTCCGCAGCTCACGGGTGATGGCGATATTTAGGCCTAAACCGTAGCGTGAGCAAAGCGCGCGCCCGCGCGCGCGAGTGAACTCTCTAGCAGATGGGATGGGATGCTACGAACACAAATAAAATACCGTTTACCTGAGGAGAGCTGATATAAATGACTGTTTTACTGAGGAGAAGTTATGTGCGCGAGTGACGCTTGGACTCGCGAGAATCGAGTCTAGCAGTTCCGAGTCTGAACGAGTAACCCGTGCGAAGGACTCGAGTCTCCACGGTGACGTCACGATCCGTACTTACGATATAGGACAGAATGCGGCCAAATTCCCGACACTCGCTAAACTTGCAAACGACTTTTCTACTAGTGATTTACAAGAGAAATCGTTTGCAAAATGCACACTGCTTCATATTATAACGACTAGGTAATGATAAAGAAAGAAATGTAATTTAAAAAATCAAGTTTAAAAAAACCTCCTCGCCGGGAATCGAACCCCAGCACGCTGCGTGAAAGTTAGCACCGTTAACCACTCAACCAGAGATATCGATAAGACTAATGGCGTTATCAACAGCGATATATACTACTGCTTAGCAAATTATCACGTTGAAGGAAATTTCTCTTTACTGTATTGCGTTCTTTCTTTCTGTCATCAGTCCACTTCTTGCCGGTTTCCAATTTTGAATATCCTATTGTATCACTGTGCATTGATGAGAAACTAATAATACTTGGCCAAGGCGTACCGACATTACTATATATCGTGTAGTTTCCATATATGGCTCACGGATAACGCTGACAGCGTCCTCGGCCTCGATTCCGGACTCGAGTATCTCGAGTTTTAAGGTTCCAGACTCGATTCTTCGCGAGTCCACTCGCAGCCCATCACTACTGAGGAGGAAAAAAGGAAGCTTGTAGTTTAACGTGACCGTTAATCGCGAGATCATAAGCCACGGGACCTCCTTTTTACGTGGAATCCGAACCACAGGACATGGCATTTCACTTTGAAAATCTCACATGCATTGACCGGGAATCGAACCCGGGCCGCCTTGGTGAGAGGCATACAGCTAGACCGCTGAGCCATCACGTCCCCTACTGAGGAGGGTTGAGAGAGAGTAGAGAATAGGAGTGTCACATCTTCATATATATTATTTCAGTAGTATGCATCCCTCCTGCGGCGCTCACAAGCGACCGATCGTGACAAATGAGCATTCAAATGAAAGAGAATGGACATTAGCAGTGACTTATTGCACTATAATTTCATAAATATCTATAATTTCTTTAAAAAAATTGTACGAAGTGTGCGATTTGCAATCACCGTTGATGTAGAATAATACGCTCCATACTTCCTGTCCACGGGGCACTGAGACGCATGTTTCATGTCATTAACATTCTGAGGTCTTTCCTTTATCCTGAAATGTTAATAGTGTTCTATAATCATTTGGTTGAAATAAAAACATAATCTTTCTCCTTAAGTGTCTCATTATAAACCTATTGGAGAAAGTGTGGTTTATGAACATGCGAGATTTCTCGCACGGGTCCGCTAGTAATAAATATTTACTGGAAGTGATTGAATTGTATGGTACCGTAAAATGCTTCTACGAGATAATATGGCATCGAAGCTTATGCATAACGAACTTCCGGTCCGCGAATCTCCATTTGATTTTCATTGGCAGTGAAACTTTCGTTCGTGATTATCTTCGTTATTATTTCGGATTGTGGTTTTGTTTTTAGGCGTTCATCTTATGAAATAATAACTAAAGGGTTGGTCTTTCTTGAATATTCCAAAGACAAGTGTCTCCAAAAAGAGTAATTAGTAGAACTTCGCATCAGAGACGACCATAACAAACAGCTTGCCTACAAAGTGTGCGATTTGCACATTTCAAATGGCATTGGTCTAACATATCTTAGACTACAATAATTAATTTGGTGCAAATTATATATGTTATATGTGAGAATATTATTATAATTTGCTATCCAGTTGTTATATTGGCATATTATGCATTAACGTGACCTGTTTAAATGCTAAATTGTGACGTAAGCTACGAGTTGTAGGCTATTCGCCGTACCGGTAGGCCTAATATTTACTAACAACGCATCGTTTCTTCTTTAATATTTATTTAATCATTATAATTATAATAGCCTATCTATTAACACTTATTTAACCAATAATCATTTTATAATTCTATACATATTCCAGGTATTGTAACCTTATTTTGAAGGGTACGATAACGCCACTGACGTTATGTCAAAATTTGACATTCGTTATTTATATCATGTGTTATTTCGGCAGTTAATTAGCCACAAGTTATTAAGTGTATGTTTAGTCCATATAATGTATTATCATGATTAGGTTTTATTACGGTATTAAGTTGAGAGAAGTCAGAGGCTGTTTTTGTAATTAGCTAGCGCTTGAACACTAAGGGTCATTTCATGAGCTTACGTCTTCTCCCAGAACAGCACTATGTGATGAAATACTTACCTGTGTACTCAACAAAAGCTGCGTGGCGAGCCCACGCTAATGAGTAAGGGTGCGGCGTATGACAAGGGTATGCGAGTGGAAAGGGAAGGCCTGAACAATAGATACGGTCGCGGAGCACCTTGGGACGAGACTCCTTTAGGTGAAGGAAGGACAACTCAACGAGACCTGGTTCAAGACAGTATTGCAGGAGATGTATTCAGGACATATGCTTGTCCGAGACAGTATGGTGTTAGCAGTGTCTGAGCTAACATCGTAAAAGTGGTTTAAGGACTTTCAATCCACCACCATTATTAATTCTGAGAAATCTAAATACCTCAGAATTAATAGTAGCCTGTCATTTAAAATAAATTCCACGCATGAAGATGGACTTCTACCGCCTACAACAGCAGCTTTCTCTTGGGGAGAAACACTTCAATAAAGCTGATTCATCGTTTGGTAAGCTCATTTGACTTTAATGCACAAGCTCTCTTTCTTCACTCTTGAATAAATCAACCTAAAGTAATAAATTCAGATCTAGATTAAATTAAATTCATAACGCCTCCGTTTTTTTGCAACTTTTGCCTGTCTTAAATTCTTTTGTTTACTTTCTACGTTACCGTAAGTCATTAATTAATGCATCTTCCTAACTTGTTTGTTTTTGATGCCATTAAATTTTTATTTAAAGTAAATGCAGTCTGTCTCCTTTCTAGATGATAGAAATAGATATAAGCCATCCTCTTTTCCCCGAAGCAAATGTTATTCAGGTTAATGACTAAGTCATACCACGACTTGAGTCGATGGAGTCTGGTGAATGTTCTACCTGAGCTAGGACGTAAAGTTATTTATTATTTATTGGGTTATCGCTCTCAGATCGAACCCTTGGCGCCCAACACTCTTACATATAACTTCAGATCCGGTGACCACTGATGGGTCATATCAAATGGTAAGTCAGGTAAAAATTGGATACAGAAATTAATAATCTGGCAGGTTTTGGTCTTATATTTTGTTCCAAATTTACATACACAACCAAAAAAGTACCGTTACATTGGCGCCCAACGTGGGGAGAAAACCTGATAACATTTGTGGAGGGAAAAGTGACATATTTCTGTACCTGCATTTTGGGGGATTTTATATATCAAGGTGAGTCAGAATGAGTGATTTAGAAGACGATATGCTACTACGTAGTCAAAAACAACTAGGGAGTAAGATGACGAAGGAGAAAGAGGATGAAGCGCGTAGTAAGTTAGTAGAGGAAGGTGAAAGCAGCACAGGGATGATGTCGGAGGTAAATCCCAGTAATGATGGTGAGAAAGAAAGTCCGGGAGATATGAAGAGCATGTTTGCGAGTCTTATACATGTATTAAATACGAAATTTGATCAAAACAGTAAAGAAATTAGTAGTAAACTAAACGATAAATTGGAGGAAAACAGTAGGGAAATTAAAGAAAGTAATAAAGAACTTAACAGTAAATTGGATCAAAACAGTAAAGAAATTAGTAGTAAACTAAACGATAAATTGGAGGAAAACAGTAGGGAAATTAAAGAAAGTAATAAAGAACTTAACAGTAAATTGGATCAAAACAGTAAGGAGATGGATAAAAGATTTGAGCAAATTAAGGGTGAAATCAGGGGTGTGATGGAAGAGAAGACGAAAGAAATCCTAGCTGACATGGAGAGTAGATTGAGGAGGGTGCAAGATGAACTTGAGAGTAAAATAAGTAAGCAAGCTGAGGAATCTAAAGAGTTAATACAGCTAGAGACGAAGCAAATTAAGAAACAATTGGGAGGAGAAATTGAAAAAGTTCAGAGTACAGCTATGGAGGTTAAAGAACAGCTGGGGGGAGAAATTAAAAACCTTCAGGGAGTAACAACGGAAATTAAAGAACAGCTGGGCGGCAAAATCGATAAGGTTCAAGCAGAAATTAGTAAAGAAGTTGAAAATTTGAGGAAACAGAGTAAGGAAAGTATAAGTAAAATTCAAGAAACACAGGATAGGCTGAATGATAAAGTTGAAGCAACAGATGGGAGCATAAACGCAAAAGTTAGTAGTATGGAGAAACGAGCAGAGGAGAAAATTGTCGAGCTTGAAAATAAATTAAAGTCTAGAATAAGACAAGAAGCAGGTCAGAGTCGAACGACATATATGAATAGTACGCATAAAGAAATAGAGTTAGGGAAATTTAGCAATCGGCAAGGATGCCCCATGGAGTTTCTAAATACTATTGAAGTGAGGTTTAAAGAAAGATTGGAGGACGGAAACATCGAATGGTGTAATGTTGTTGAAATATTAGAACAGGCCTTCGTAGGGGAAACCAAAAACTGGTTTGCAGTTTATAGGGACGGTTTTGAAGATATCACAGACTTCAGACATAAATTTTGTGATAAGTTTTGGAGTGAGAGCATACAATCACGGTATCGTGAGGGAATCGTGTGCGGAAAATACAACGCAAGGGGTAATCTCAATATGACGGAGTATTTCCTGGGGCAAGTGTTGGTTTGTAAATACTTGGATGGACTGAGAGAGGAAAAAGATGTGGTAAGGCTCCTGTTAAGGCATTTCCCTTACCGAATCAAAGAGGCGGCATGCATACAAAATGTAAAAACTGTCACAAAAGTAGAGAGCCTACTAGGTACCTTTGATGCGCTAGGGAAAGGTTCAAGTGAAGAAACAGTCACTAGAAACCAGGGCAATTATAACAATCAGTCTCAGGATGCAAGAAATCAAGGAACGCAGGGAAACAGTGGCGAAGGAGGCAATTATCAAAATAGGGGTCAGAGTGGAAACAATTACCAAAACCGGGGTAATAATTTTGTGACGCCCTATCAAAACAGGAATAATTACTCGCAAGGCAGGAATTATGATTCGCGAGGAAATCAAGGTAGGGGTAATGATGGACGCAACGGACACGGACAGGGTAACTACGGTAATAACCCTAATGTTAATCAGAACCGAGGATATGGGAGAGGTAATCCCGTAGGTAATAATGAAAATAGTAACCAACAGAATGTGAATAGTAATAGCCAGACGAGCGTTGCGACCACTTGTGAAGGTAGAGACAATAATAGTAATTTAAACGCGAGCCAGACTGCATCATAAGGTCAGGATCTCAGTCTGCAACGTGCCCTGTTTTAACCTTGATACAGGAACACTATGACCTAAACGTAAGGAATGATTTGTTAAGTGAACTATGTGACGAAGCAATATTACCAGTGGCGGGTAATATAAGTCCGATCATTAAGCTACACGTGTCCGGGACGTGTACGAATGTGTTAATAGACAGTGGGTGTGTAAGGAGTTGCATAAGCAATGCTTATTATGATAAATTAAAGGGAACTGGGGTAAACTTTGAAGAATTGCCAATTAAGAGTACTTTTGTAATCACAGCCGTGGGTAGGAAGTCTAAAATTATATCAAAACAGGTGTTAATAGAGATAAATATATACAGTCACGTAGAGAAGCAAGTGTGCCTTGTAATTCCAAATCTAGTGTACGACGTAATTATGGGTTCTGATTGGCTGACTAGGGTGTCAGGAAACATATGTTATGAAGAGTGCTGTATTACATTTAAATTTGGTGGTGCGGAAGTGGTGATACCGTTCAATGAACAATATAGGAGTAGCGTAGTAGGAGTGATGTGTACGTTAAATGAGATGTCTCAAGCTATAGAGCAAGAGTCAGTAACTTTTGTAGGCAGTGTGGTTACGAACGACAGTCTCGATGACTCGTTACGTGAAGCTGCGTTTCTTGGAGATGTAGAGGAAGATAAGTGTATGCTTCTCTACGATGTTTTGTCAAATAATAGTAGGATATTTGAAGATCGAATTGGTAGAGCCAATTGTTATGTCCACTCTTTGAACGTTGTTGACAATTCGGTATTTACCGGTCACCGCTATCCTGTGCCTTTTGTCTATCAGAAAGCCGTAGAAAGTCAGATCAATCAGATGCTTCAGGATGGTATAATAGAGTATTCTAACAGCCCCTATGTAAATTCACTTATTACAGTACCTAAGGCAGATGGAAAAGTCAGGATATGTTTAGACGCGCGTTTAGTTAATGCACACATTTCATCAGACCAATTAAAATCTATGTCTATAGAGGAGCTAATGCAAACTTTTGAGGGAAAACAATTTTTTATGTGTGTTGATTTAAGTTCTAGTTTCTGGCAAGTTCCTCTTAAAGTTGAAGATAGAGCCTTTACCGCTTTTAGTCATCAGTACAATCTGTACCAATTTTGCAGGGTACCCTATGGATTAAAGAGCAGTTCAGCAGCGCTGATAAGAGCACTGAACATAGCTTTAGGTGATAACACGGGTGATTATGTAACTATATATATATTGATGATCTTGTAATCAGTTCGCGTACTTTTGAAGAGCATTTGGTTCACTTGGACACGGTTTTTAAGAGACTAGATAAGGCAGGGTTCACCCTGAAATTGTCAAAATCTACGTTTTGTAAGTCACAAGTAACTTTCCTGGGTCATAGTGTGTCACGTTCAGGGGTAACTCCAGAAGAAAGTCGGATTAACAAAATCCTCGATGCAAGTGCGCCACAAAATGTTAAACAGCTGAAGACGTATTTAGGAATCTGTAATTTTTTTAGACGATTTGTGTTAAAATATTCTAAGTTAGTAGAACCATTCAGGGAACTCTTAAAGCAAGGAAGCAGATGGAGATGGGATGTGACTCATGACGAGGCATTCCAAGCTCTGAAACGAGGTTTTGAACAAGCAGTTGTTTTAAAATATCCAATAAGAGACCAGGAATATGTGGTGATGACAGATAACTCACATATAGGTATAGCTGGAGTCTTGTGCCAGAGAGATACGGAGGGAAATTTACGGATTGTATCCTTAGCCTCGCGTGGACTTTTTGCCGCTGAGAAACGCTACACCATCACAGAATTAGAGCTACTTGGGATAGTATTTAGTTTAGGGAAATTCCGTATGTATCTACTCGGAAGTAAATTTGAGATCCACACAGATCACCACGCATTGTTGTACATGAAAACATGCAAATTAAGTTCAAATAGAGTAAGCCGTTGGATTCTAGCATTACAAGAATATGACTTCACAGTTATGCACATTAAGGGTAAAGATAATATCCTAGCCGACATGTTATCACGTGACTCCAGTCTAAGCAGGGATAACTCTATTATTAAAGCAGAAGAAGGGATTTTATTGTGCGCTTGTCTAGATCAAGGCAATAAGGCATCGTTACAGAAACTGAAAGACATGCTAGTGGAACAGCGTGATGATGTAATCTTGGGTGAGGCACTCGCAAGGTTGGAAGGGGGCAACTCAGACATAGTGAAAGTGGGAAGGTTCGCATATAAAATGCAGGACGGCCTTCTCGCAAGAAGATGTAGGAAGGATCGCTGGGCAATATGCGTACCGGGCACTTTGAGGGAGGAATTAATATGGTTTATGCATAAGGAGCTGGGACACTTTGGAGCCAGCAAAGTACTTTATGAAATTGCTCATGACTTTATCTGGGAGAAAATGGGAAGGGACATTAGAAAAACCATAGCTAAGTGTGACACCTGTCAGAGGAGCAAGTATCCAGTAAGATATCTAGTTGGGGAAAGACAGGCAGTTCTCACAAGTAGTCCCGGCGAACTACTGTGTGTGGACCTATTTGGCCCAGTCATTCGAGGTCAGTACGGCTACGAATATATATTCATAGTTATTGATGCATTCAGTAAATACATCAAACTGTATGCGCTAAGGAAAGCCACGGGACTCGCATGTAGCCGACTGATCATTAACAAGTATATACCCGAGTTTGGCGTTCCGCTCAGGATATTATCTGACAGTGGACCACAGTTCACTGCAAAGAAATGGAGAACCAGTATGCAGGAAGCTGGTATCACACAAGTTCATTCCTCTGTAAGATACCCCCAAGGAAATTCTGCAGAGAGACCGTTAAGGGAAGTGGCTCGTCTTTTTCGCACTCTGGTGAATGACAAAGATTCGGCTTGGGTTGGACATCTTCCCAAAGTCGAGACTTGGCTGAATTCTGTCCAGCACGAGAGCACGAAGATGACACCGTACGAAGTTCACTTCGGTAAAAGACCACAGAATGAACTAGCTAGAGTATTGGGCTTAAATGAGGGGAAACTACCAGGGATGGATTACATTGTCCAGTTGGCGAAACATAATTTATCGAAGTCAGCTGCAAAAAGAATTCGCCAACAAAAGCAAACGAAATTCGACCTATTCAATCCGGGAGACAGAGTCCTGTTAAGAGTACCAAAGCAGTCGAATAAATTAGAGAAAGTGATGAGCAAGTTCTTTTTTTTATATGAAGGCCCTTACACGGTTACCAAACGTATAGGCAATACTGCCTATGTACTAGAAGACGATACGTCAACCCGATTGTACGGCACGTACAACATAAATAGCCTTCGGAGGTATATATCTTAAGTGAACCAGAAACAGGCAATATTGCAAACATTATGCTGTTGAGCAGGTAAATCAAAATGGTAAATACCTAGGTATTAATGAGGTATCAGATGTGGTCAGTATCATTGATCTGTGTGAGATTAACTGTTAAAGAGGAGAGGGAATCGAGATGAAGGGAGAACTGGTATGGAGTTTGGGACTTAAAGGGAGTTTTATCTAAAGGGACAAACAGGACAGAAACATGATGGATTATATGTATTTCTAGTGTTGTTCTTTTTTTTCAGTGATATACACGTAATGACATATGAGAGAGAGTTTGAGTGATAGAGTCATATAGCACAACCAAATTACTAGTGATCGTGTGTGCGTTTGACCTTACACAAAGCACTCAAAATGGGAATTCCAAAATCAACGAACTTGCAATACAAGGCGGTTTGGGAAATCAAACTGTACATCACAAAGTGAACTCGTGTGATTTGAAATAAGAGAATTGGACAAAGGGCAAATAAGAGAACACATATATGTCTTTTTTTCTTACACATATAGGTAAAATAAACAATGAGCGGTAATGACCGCAGGACAATAAAAAGAAAACAATAAGCTATATGCGATTGAGACATAATAGCCTAAGCAAAAACATTGGTGTTAAACCAAAAGAAGATATGTTGATTGTATATATAAATGTCTATAAGGGTAATGTATTATGTGTTTTATGTTATATTAGGGATCTATGTTAATTTACACGTGTCTTAGGAAGATCACGCGGAATATAGTAAACAATAGTCTGCGTGATTTTCCGGGACGAATGTAACCTTATTTTGAAGGGTACGATAACGCCACTGACGTTATGTCAAAATTTGACATTCGTTATTTATATCATGTGTTATTTCGGCAGTTAATTAGCCACAAGTTATTAAGTGTATGTTTAGTCCATATAATGTATTATCATGATTAGGTTTTATTACGGTATTAAGTTGAGAGAAGTCAGAGGCTGTTTTTGTAATTAGCTAGCGCTTGAACACTAAGGGTCATTTCATGAGCTTACGTCTTCTCCCAGAACAGCACTATGTGATGAAATACTTACCTGTGTACTCAACAAAAGCTGCGTGGCGAGCCCACGCTAATGAGTAAGGGTGCGGCGTATGACAAGGGTATGCGAGTGGAAAGGGAAGGCCTGAACAATAGATACGGTCGCGGAGCACCTTGGGACGAGACTCCTTTAGGTGAAGGAAGGACAACTCAACGAGACCTGGTTCAAGACAGTATTGCAGGAGATGTATTCAGGACATATGCTTGTCCGAGACAGTATGGTGTTAGCAGTGTCTGAGCTAACATCGTAAAAGTGGTTTAAGGACTTTCAATCCACCACCATTATTAATTCTGAGAAATCTAAATACCTCAGAATTAATAGTAGCCTGTCATTTAAAATAAATTCCACGCATGAAGATGGACTTCTACCGCCTACAACAGCAGCTTTCTCTTGGGGAGAAACACTTCAATAAAGCTGATTCATCGTTTGGTAAGCTCATTTGACTTTAATGCACAAGCTCTCTTTCTTCACTCTTGAATAAATCAACCTAAAGTAATAAATTCAGATCTAGATTAAATTAAATTCATAACGCCTCCGTTTTCTTGCAACTTTTGCCTGTCTTAAATTCTTTTGTTTACTTTCTACGTTACCGTAAGTCATTAATTAATGCATCTTCCTAACTTGTTTGTTTTTGATGCCATTAAATTTTTATTTAAAGTAAATGCAGTCTGTCTCCTTTCTAGATGATAGAAATAGATATAAGCCATCCTCTTTTCCCCGAAGCAAATGTTATTCAGGTTAATGACTAAGTCATACCACGACTTGAGTCGATGGAGTCTGGTGAATGTTCTACCTGAGCTAGGACGTAAAGTTATTTATTATTTATTGGGTTATCGCTCTCAGATCGAACCCTTGGCGCCCAACACTCTTACATATAACTTCAGATCCGGTGACCACTGATGGGTCATATCAAATGGTAAGTCAGGTAAAAATTGGATACAGAAATTAATAATCTGGCAGGTTTTGGTCTTATATTTTGTTCCAAATTTACATACACAACCAAAAAAGTACCGTTACAGTATTGCAAGAAAGCGATTTGATAGCACATGCGGCTCTACCTTAAAATCCAACCATGCCCAGTTTTCATTACCTATGGATGATATTACCGCAAGTTAATAAACCAAACAACTGGCAACATATTTTTTTAATGCTCATTTACATCTTCACCCTAGTCTACGTAAAGTACCATATGGTAATCACTGAAAGGGTAGGGGGTTTATGACCCCAATTTCACAAACGAACGGACCTCATTTTGCAAGAATTATGGAACTCGAATCCTAATGGAGGTATGGATTGTCTGCATTTAGAAATATGTCAGTCAATAATTTAAAACAAGATGCCAGAAAACTAAATACAAAAAGCTGCGTGCCTACTACGGTGTTAAGTTGCTCCGTGAAAAAAAAAAAACACTTCGCCAAGATTATACGTCAGCGTAGCCATTGCGCCAGAAAGCAAATTCTTCTGATTACAAAGAATTTCCAGGGCAATGACGATCGTAACTTCTTCCAACTTAGGAGTCTCAGCGACCCCTATAGTGTTTAGGCAGGAAATAGCACGGGTCTCTCGTGAGCAAGAGTTGACCACTCTTTGATTTTTTCAGCCATAGGATACGAATGTACAATTTTCGGCAGTTGGTGCGAAATTGCAGCACATCCGCGTCGGGAATTTTCTAATATCTTGATCTGTTAGCTTCATTAAGGGCTGCTCTTGTCGAGAAACCCAGGTCTCCTCTGTGAATAACAAGGCGGACTCATTCCTGTATGTCATTGTCAGCAACGAGCGCGGCGCGCGTAGCCCCACGCGTAGAGGGTACGGCCGGCGGTCGGCCAGGCAAAGTATGCATTCGACGTGGCTGGGTTCTCATCCCGCTTAGCGCTCTATCGGTGGCGCAAATTACGGGTGGCAGCGCGGTCTGCAGGCGAAATAGAAGATTGAGCGTGAGGACTCTACCGAGCGTTCGGGGGCTAAGAAGTCGGGCATTATGAGACTTTTCAAGATTTCCCGTATCAAGTGCGAATTTCCCGTATAATTCCCGTATTTTTCCCGGGTCACTAAAATTCCCGTATAATTCCCGTATTTCCCGTATTTCCCGTATCGCTCGACACCCTGATTAAGATATGGTACGTTGTGGTGTGAACAATGCCTGGTGTAAAACATAAACGAGTAGTGATAACAATCGAACAAAATTAAATATCATTCAGATATTAGATCATAATGGAGTATCTGCAAGCAAATTAGCCAATGATTACATCTCGAGGTGAGGAAGCAGATGAACAATCAAAACCAGAGAACCATCACAGACAGCACAATCTTGTGGGCGCGTTATCTTTATAAATGTATTTTAGCCTATTTTATATGGTACTGTATTTTAAAAAATAATAAAAGGCATTCATCTTGCAATAAACACATGCTTTTGGATTATCTGTCTTTTCCGGTTATCCATGCCATTCACCCCGGTCATCAGCCTGGATAATCGAGAGTATACTGTAGATAGATAAATAAATAAATGAATAAATAAACAAACTTATGAATGAACAAACAAAAAACTGAATAAATAAAACATTTCGTTGCATACGATGGGAACACAGAGTGAAAGGGTACGATCCTTGCTTATTTGTTATTACAATAACTGTCTCCGATGGTATGTTTGAGGTCCCTATTGTTTTCTTTAATATCACTTAAGGGTTGGAAGATATAAGGCTTAAAGGAGGGTTGAATGTTAAGAGGCTCATAAGACATGGCAAATAGGCAATAAAGCAGCAGGTTGCCCAAGTTGGATGGGCATCTGAATATGAGAGGGACTTTGAGGAGGGATATCAGTAAGTACTCAACTTCAGATGATTCACCTTTTCTCCCATCCACCCCTTCCACCCTCCTAACAGCAGTGGCCAGGTAAGAATCCCTGCCAAAGTCATTTTAGTCATTTCCATTGAAGATTTAGCCAAAAATTTGGACAACTGCAACATCTGTCATCTGCTTTTACGCTGTTCATACCTGGTAAGTCACTGCTTTCCAGCTGTACAATCTAGTATTTATTTGCATCACCACTTCTTGTTATTTTTTCTATTTGACTATTATCATTCCCCACCAAGGACCCTCTACACGTCTTTCTCCTTTTCCTGTGTACTATGTCCCTATGAAAAATCCACAGCCTGCTTCCAGTCTCCGACCGGGTCAGGAATGGAATGAATGAAGCCCCCATCTAGCGGCAAGGATATGAACTGTGCTGGCTGCCGAGGCCTGACGCACTCCTCTGGGGCAATGATTAAATGAGTGACAGATGAAATGATATGATAGTGGAGAGTGTTGCTGGAATGAAATTTTGACAGGGAAAACCGGAGTATCCGGAGAAAAACCTGTCTGCCTCCGTTTTGTCCAGCACAGATCTCACATGGAGTGACCGGGATTTGAACCACGGACCCAGCGGTGAGAGGCCGGCGTGCTGCCGCCTAAGCCACGGAGGCATACTATGTCCCTATGACGTTCTTATATTTTTATCCCCTGCAAACTTTTGTTTCCACTTCCTCTGTCTGTTAGGTAGTCAGCCCGAAGGCTGGTTGGATCCTCAAAAAGTACCGCCGTTACGTTATGTGAGTAGATACCCACAAAAACCCAAGGCAGCGCCATGACGAATAGAAATAAACAGTGTCATCACTCCGCTACTTAAGCATTGTAGTTCATGGTCCAGCCAGTGTGTGGCGCGGAAGTCGCGCCGAACCATAAGCACGTGTGACAGTAACCCACGAGGTTAGTACTGTAATATCCAGTGCGCGAAAAGTCATATTATTCGAGGGAATTTGTTTCTTTGTAATAGTTTACGAATGTCTGTGCAGTGCTTTGTGTGTGCAAACAACTAAGTTTTCTGTTGTTTCGGGAAAATGTCGTAATGTTTTGTTCCTGGAAGTAAACCGGGTTACGAAGAAAATCTGATGGTAGACATTTTTTCACACCGCCAAAAGAAACAAATCTGTTTGCGAAATGGGCGAGAGTTATTCCGTGGAAAGATAAGCAATTGTCGATCAAAAATAGAATCTGTGACGAGCGTTTTTCGGAAGATTTAATTATTATAAAGGCGGACTGTTTCGTAGTGAACTATGAGAACGTGGAAATTCCTCGCGTGAAGTGAAAATTAAAACCGGGATCAGTACCTCACATTTTTCAAAATTTACCGAAATATCTATCCACTGATGTAAAATCACGAAAGGCGCCCAGTAGGATTCGGAATGAAGGCAGCCTTCCATGGTTACTTGTTCTATTTCGTGCCATCCTTACCTAAAACGAAAAAAAATCCGTCTTAATAATAATAGGCCTAAAATAATAATAGTTGTTGATTCTTTAGGGACTTAACGACATCGTGGTCACGTAGCCCCGTGTGTTCGGGTTTGTTTAGAATTCGTCTGATAACCTGTGTCATTATGATGTCTGTAGTAGTGTGTGTATTTGGAATTGAGGTAGGATTTGGGTAGGAAGCGGCCGTGTCCTTCAGTTAGGTACCATCCCGGTATTTGCCTGGAGGAGAAGTGGGAAACCACGGAAATCCACTTCCAGGATAGGTGAGGTAGGAATCGAACGCGCCTCTTAACATTTTTGCCTCACGAGGCTGAGTGAACACCGTTCCAGCCCTCAGACCAGTATTAAATTTATTGGCAGAGCTGGGAATCGAACCTGGACTTACGTGGTGATAGCCAAGTGGCCAAGAATGAGTCGGACATATAATAATAATGGCCAACCTGCCAATAAAATAAACGGTCATCCAATTCTTCGCTTCCGTTACCGTCCTCCTGATCTTCGGATCTTGTTTCAACTTTGTCTTCAGTATCAGAGTCACAAATTCCTTTGAAATTACTGAATCATGAACTAGCTATTCGTTATCTTTCAGCAGACGGTGACACGCTTCATCTGCATCCTTAGGTTTTCGTAAGGCGCAATCTCCTTACTGATATTAACTAAGGCAACATACTAAGCCAAATAATCGGTATAACAGCACACCTGCCACTCACTGACAGAATGTAACATCATTGGGAGCGCTGGTGCTATCAATCTCACGCTGACAAAATGTTACACGTGTTAAAGTTATTTTTAGGCACGCTATTTCACAACTCCAGAAAAATGCTTACTAAGGTTTGGTGTAAGATAACTGTTGGCTTGATATTAAAACTAATATAATGAACCATGGAGCTGTCAGACCAATGCGCGACTAACGGAGGGTTTTAAACGATAGTTCTACATGGGGACTGAAAATATTAATAATAACTTTATGACAGTATTATTCATAAGTCTAAACACACAATTTGTTGTAATCAGCGTAACCGCAGCCTTCGTAAAGAGGTTTACGTAGCCCAGCGCGTATCCCACTATTGAACAGCAGACTGTGTAGCGTTGGGGATCAGCGCCGCTAGCGCTAGCCGAGCGGGGCGCGGTTGAACTCGGTGAGTGATAACACTATTTATTTCTATTCGTCATGGCAGTGCTATATTGAGGCGTTCTAGGCAAGAAGAGGAGTGAGGTAGTTTGCCATTGCTTTCCTCACTGAGTCAGAACAGTAGTCCTAACTCTATGAGTAGAACCTTTCACAGCATTCACAGGCACTCACTGTGCCCTGAATGCCATTACTAAGCACCACCCATACCTCAGTAGCTTCCATATAATCACAGCCATGAGTGAGACTGAGACATCGGTGAAAAGCCACTTCCTCACATTTTGTTATTTCCTCTCCTGCATCCCCCTGCCGTATATGAACGCCTTCGTCTATGCCACCAACGTGATATTACTCCAAATACCTAGTGGCTTATTTCCTGCCAATAAACACTACCAAGCCACATTAATTTTCATACTTCTAAGCCACACTTGTTTTCCCTGCCCTAAAAGGATCCATTTTACACATATAGGTTTTCTGCTCTGTTTTTGAATCTCACTCCCTTATTGCACAGCAGCACTCTGTCACCTCGCCACCACACCAGGATGATCCTGTTAACTTCCCAACCGACTCAACACCAAGTATAGGGTCTGCTTCACATGGATGATCTCCACCACCACCCTCTTTTCTTGACATTGACCTCCACCTTCGTGATGGCACTCTCAACACTTGTGTCCACATAAATCCCACCAACCACCCGCAGTACTTTCACTACACCAGCTTTCACCCATATCACATCAAACAGTCTCTCCCCTTAGTCTTGCCACTCGTAACAAATGGAAATGCTCCAACCGAGGCTCGCTCTGCTTACAACAGTAACCTTAGCAGAGACTTCACTGAACTGGTTCAACAATAGTTATCACCCAGGTCTCAAAACAAGATAATAGAATTTTAAGACAAGCCTTCTTTCTGCTGTCAGCCTCACTTAACATCCAAAACCTCCTTCCCAAGAGTCATATTCAGACATCCACTACACACACTCACTGAACTCCAACAAACCCACCCCCTCTCCTGGCTCTTTTAAGTGAGAATCAACGCTGTAAAACATGCCTGTTACACACACTCACTACCAGTAATACTACCAACTGAATATTCCCCATACCAGGTTGCTACAACTGCAAATCAGCAACATTATCTACTAACTCCAGTGTAAACTCTGCCCTGATTTCTACATCACCCTCACCTACAGTTCATTTAGGGTGACCTCCAAATCACCTGAAAATCTATAACCCCAACCCCCTAGTACTTAGTCACATGCACAATTAAACAGCTTTTAATGAGCGTTTCACCACCCGAGTCATAAACCACTTCCCTCCCCCTGCCCTGAGGGACTCCAATGTGAGGCATCAGCTAGTACTAAAAACTCAGGGAAGCTTTAGAATGAAACTTCATATGGTCTTTCCCACTTGTATTTTCATTTCTCTACCCCACCCACCAACAGCAGTGACCAAGTAAGCATACCTGCCAAGGTCATACTTGTCCCCCTCAACACTGAAAAAAGGTTTCAGCAAAAATGATGAACAGTTACTTCTTTTTGTGTTTCTACAGTGTTCTTAACTGGGAAGTTGCTGCTTCCAGCTGTAGAATCTTTTACAGTGTACTCCCGATAATTCGCATGCGGATAATTCACTTTACGGTTAATTTCCGGGTCTCCAAGAGTTTTTCTTAAGTGGCAATTCTTGCAGCAACTATTCATCCCGCTAAATAAAATAATCTCTTCATTGTTTAAATTTTTTAACGCGATACGCTGCGTGGAGACAAAATCATTGACATCAGCAACATAAAATTAGGCTTACTTACGCACTGCTACCAGAATGCTGCAATCTTGGAAACGTACGAGCATGTCGCCGAAAGGGATTTCTTTTATCTTCAAAGCCGAGACAGTACAAAGAGAAATGCACTTTCACTCAGAACCTACCCTCCCTTTCCCAACAGCTACACCCCAAGGTCGCTAACCTGTGAGTTGTGAAGGGTAGATGCATGGGCAGTGTATTGTAAAAGCGATTATGGCCATATGGCGCAAACCTGTGCAACGCCGAGAGCGTGTTTGTTGGATGCTCTTCATGAAGTCAAGAAGTCGTGAGAGAAAATTACCACTACTACACTTGCACAAAAGCAAGCGTTTGAAGGCTTCTGTTACGACGATATTTCGAACAGGTAAGACAGTCTCACTATGATCATATTAAGGCAAAACTTGAATGAATACCAAGATGCAGAAGAAAGTGATATTCGGTAGTTAGACATCGATAAAGACGATTATGGTTTCAAACATGAAAGTGAAGAAGATATTGTATGGAATTAAGACTGTCTGTGAGGAAAACTGAGATTCAGTATATATCGAGTGCGGGAGTGATGCAATTGAAATCCCGTAAGTTCCCACAGTCAAGCTAGTGTGTCTATAGTCACACACATAGAAAAACTAGATGAATTTTCATTCTCATATATTGTTTTCTTCAGAAATGGACAGTATAAAATTAGAAAATTAAACGAGCAAAGAAACAAAAAGTGATGAGTGTCTTTTTCCTTTGATATTAATCTTGGCCCATCCACATACCTCTAGTCTAGTGCGACTTACAATGTTATAAAGTGTTATAATTATACTTTAGCATGTTCATAAAATAAATTTCAATATTTAGTAAATAGTTTTGTTTTTACTAGGCTTAAAAAAATAACTGTGGATAATTCGCAGAAATTTGTGCATTAATTAATGCGAATTACCGGGAGTGCACTGTACTTGCATTACCACGCCAGAAAATAATTATGTAAGCTTTAAAGTTTATGACTCAAAGATCAATCCATGAAATCTCCAGTCTGACAAATGGCCATAATAAATAAGTAGCCTACTGTACAGTAGGTTAGACTCACTTAAGCTGATATCCTGTGTTCATTGGCTGCTGTCGCAAAACGAGAATCATTTTACTGGTGAATGGGTTGCATACTATATGCTCATTCTGTTGTAGAGTGATTATTACAGGCTCCAACGGTACATATGGATCAGTGTATGAAATTAGCGTGACACTAAATGAAACTAATAACAGATAGTGAAGACACTACAACAATGAAAATACAAATGATAAAATTTAAGATTCACTGCTCCAACTGGATATGAGAAAGTGCTTCTCCTTCCAAGCTGCATCTATTTGACAAGGTGTTGGTGCAAAGTTATTTGGCAAATACAGATCTACGACCTGAATAATGGAAAAGTGAATCCTTTTAGCAGATTTTACTTTTAGGCTCAAAATATTCTCCTCTCTTTTCCAATTATAGCAATATGTAGCACATTGGTATAAGGAGAATTTCGGATCTCATTACTGGTATATTACGGAGAAGGGGATGTAGAAAGATATTTCTTCTTTGGCTGAAAAAATGGTATATATCAGTACTGTATTGTCTTATTTTATTTATTTTATCTTAGAAAATAGATAATTCTTTTTAAAGAAAGCAAAACACGTGTTGCAATGTCGGAATATACTCCGTTCTAAAACCAAAGATGTCAACGTTTCTCAGCTACCTATCTTAAAATCATGTTTCCTGGATACTACACTTCTTTAAACCTAGGTACATTTTTCTCAGGAACTGTTAGAACCTGGGATTCGGACCATAATTAGTAATGAGTGCTGATAAGTGAAGAAGCCCAATAGATTCTGAGGTGATATTTTTATTTTAAAGAATGTGGTAGATATTCTTTTGTCCAAAATAATTATAATTGGCTTTACTGAAATATATTTCAATTAGGAAGTTGAATTTACTCACCTACGACAAGTAACAATGATAGAACAATATGAAAGAATCACAAGACCATATTTTGAAGCACATTCTCAAAAATTGTACCTGAAATGTTAGAGATATTTTGAATTCTCAGTATGTTTATGATTTTACTTTGAAGTTTTCTGATTTACAACAACAAAACTAAGGAGACATGAAAACAAAAAATAAAATTTGGACTAAATTAATTGGATACTTTCTAAAACAACAATAGTAACACCAAGATGATCATTTCTCAGCTTGGAACACTTCTCAGTTCCCTAAGTGTGTACTTCAACCAAAGACTATGAAAACTTTCCTATGTGAATATAATGTTTAACATGTTAAATCATTCAGGAAAGGCCCAAAGTCATTAAAGTTGTAGATAAATGCCACATACAAAATGCATGATCAATGTTAGGCATCCGAGTTAGTCAGAAGCAACGAACGCCCATATTCTGTCGGACAGGAATAATTTTATTTCAATCTATCAATGTGTATTACATTCTCATAACCAGTCTCTCCATTTCATCCAGTAACATACTCTTTTGTATAAGTATGTAGATTCATCACCAAACAAACCATATATTTGGTAGGGAAGCCTGGAGAATGTTCTCTGACAGTCAATTTCCTTCACAATTGCATTTCAGTGTTTTCCACTGATTTTTTTATTATGGGATGAGGATATATATTTACGATCTTATTGAAAACTGTCCTCGATATCATAGCCACAGTCAGCGTTCTAGAGCATGCTTGGAAAGCAGTATATCTGAGAGCAACAAAGCTGATGTTATTAGAACATTTCGTCTCTGCTTACCAAATGTATTCTGAGATGCCAAAGAAAATACTCCAGCACAATCATATGCTGTTCACACACACAACATTATGTCCTTTGTACAGTTTTATCTTTTAATCTGCATGCACAGCAAATTTAAAACAGAAATAGCAAGCCACTCCATGCCACGCAATAGTAGTTATGCACCATTTTATTTCGGGGACGTCTTCTTCACTATCACTGTTGCTGTTCAAACTTGGATAGCAGAAAGGGTCAATTTTTTCTTTGGTCTTTGGGATGTGGGTCTGGCAGAGAATGTTACGGGTTGAATGGATTGAAAGAGGACTAACATCAGCATCCTGCAAGAAATTCAAGGGAAGAGAGAACCGAGACCAACGATCCATAAAAGAAAAGGTAAATTCACAGGACATATCTTGCGACAACGCTTTCCTAACTAATCTCCTGGAAGGAAAAATCACAGGGAAGAAAAGCCGAGGTCGACCGAAAAAAAAAATCCTGCAAGACATCACACTAACTCTTCATTATGGTTCCTACTATGAAATGAAATGAGGAGCTGAAGACAGAGGACAATGGTTGAGGAGAAGTTGATGATGACCTGTTTACTTCAATGTTTAATGAAACATCTTTTCAACTCTTCATTCCAGCATTCATTGTATTAAGAAAACATTTATACACTAAAATAGTTATTTTCTATGAAAAGAAATATAATAAAATTCAACTCTAAAATATCCAATTTAGAATATGCAAGTCTAGGAAAAATGGACATCCTTTCAAAATTATTTAACATTAATATACATATTGATGATGATGATCGTGTGGCCTCCAGAGAGGCTGAGTGCAGGTCTTTCTAGTTGATGCCCGTGGGCAACCTGCGCGTCGTAATGAGGATGAAGTGATGATGAAGATGTCACATACAACCAGTCCCCGAGCGAATGGAATTAACCCCAGGAGATTAAAATCCCTGATGGCTTGGCCGGGAATCGAACCCGGGGCACTTTGGGCCAAAGCCTAGAGCGCTAACCATTTAACCACGGAGCCAGACAATATACATATTAATATTAGCTGATAATTCAAAGTTAATATTAACTACAATTACTACATAGTAAACACACAACAAATTCAGAACGAAGAAAACTATTATTGTAAACCATTATTGCAAAACAATTAAAGGATAATATGATCAGAAGAGTTTCTACATAAATAAATTGGACCCAAATAATCAAAAAGCAAAAAGCTACCAACTACTGCAATATAGTAACTTCTATACAACATAAATCTAGAAAACAACAGTACCTGATAAAATTTTGAACTGTAATATGAGCAACGAACACTATAGATACATAAGGTAATCCCCACAATTAGTACAACTACATGACTATGTTATAAGTCAACTCCTCTAATTTGAAATAATAGTCTTCACACAATAATGGATTTGAATGACAAAGAAAACAAGAATGTTTTACAACCTAAAAGTACCATTGGCATTATCTGAAAATGTCACCTCCACCTCCACTTAAATAAAAAGATCCATTAAAGCAAACAATACACATTTATATTACAGTATATTTTGATATAAATTTCCTTCTAATAGCCTTTATTAGATCTCAGATACATGTTGAACTATTTTCTTACATAATTTTGTAAGGATGTCCATTTTTCCTACACTTGCATATTCTAATTGGATATTTTATAGTTGAATTTTATTATAAACTAGCTGTACCCGGCATGCGTTGCAATGACATTCAAGGAAAGAAAGTGTTTGTGTTGTAATTTTGTTTATTGAAATATTTTTAGAAACAAAAGATTTTTTGTTTTTCCGTCTGGTGTGTACATGATTAAATCAGAAGGCCTTCTAACGCGTGAGCAGGCCACAAACAGCTGCCCATGTAAGAAGCAGGGATTGCCACTATGCTTTGTTGATGGTCATCACAAATACGAGTCTCACCGGAAACAGCAACGTTAGGGAACGGACAAAAAAAACTGTTACTATGTATGAAATACACTCATTTTTTGTAACGTCCTATGAGCCACCTATCATAAAATCGATATTCTAATTCAGGCACTATGGCGGACGTGCGCACAATTCCTCACCAAATTTCATTTGTTGAAATGATTAGCGCAACAAAAACTTTTTATATGACTCACGTGTCATCTATTGTGAAATGGATTTACTTGCTAAGAAACATTCGCGGGCGTGGACACGACAACTAACCAAAATTCATTTGTTGACAAGATTTGTGCGTCAACACTCATTTGCTGAAATGACTCGTGCACCACCTATTGTTAAATGGATTTACAGTCTCAAACCTTTTCGTGAGTGCGCAGAACAACTCACCCAAGTTCCATCGCAATTGGATGAATGATACGTGAACGCAGACGGAACTTTGTTGAAAAGAAATCGTGCACCATCACTCATGTTTTGAAACTACTCGTGCGCTATCTATTGTAAAATGGATTAACTAATTTAGAAACCTTCGCGCAAGTGGTCACAACAACTCAACCAGGTTTTATGGCAATGGTATGTGAATGCAGACGGAACTTTGTTGAAACGATTTGTGCACCATCACTCATTTGTTGAAACTACTCATGAGCTACCTATTGTAAATTGAATTAACTAATTCAGAAACCTTCACAGGTGTGGTCACAACAACCCGCCATAATTTTATCGCAATCGGATGTACTGTATGGTATATGAACACACAAGGGGCATACATACATACATACATACAATCACATAACATTCATTTTTATATACCAGGTGAATCAGCTGCCCCTAATAATATTGTTTTATACAGCCCAACTAACTCGTGTTGTGAGGAAGGTCGAAATATCTCTACTTGCAACCCGTAAGGTACTAATGCAGTGCAAGCATATATCGCAAACAATACTAAACACTATTATTTTCCATTCGTGTTAATCTGTAGTCATATCTGTACTGTACTGTCCTTATTGACTGTACTGTATTGTAAATGTTAAGGGGCTGACTGCGTGGCTCAGCGGTAACGCTCTCGCTTGTTAAGTCCAAGGTTGCAGGATCGAATCCTGGCGCAGTCAGTTGGCATTTGAGGGTGTGCAAATGAGAGTAGATTTACTGGCACGTTAAAGATCCCTTTCAGGGCAAAATCCCGGCACCCCGCAGTAGTTAAAAGGGACGTAAAAACAATAACATTATTACCAAATGTATAAGGTACATTCTAAGTATTCTAGCGAGGACAACAGTACGACACTTTCAAACATTTTAAAGAATCATAGATATGATTTAACACAATGTAACAGTAACTCGTCATGTGGGCTTCAAAAAGCAAACTGAGCAGCAGGCACTGCTATTGTTGCATGCTTGTAGCCAATAATACAGTAATACATACGGTGCCTATTATTGGCTGCGAGTGAAATGAACAGGGAGGGGGATGCGATCGACATTTTACAATAGATGGCATTGGTGCGAATGATGTCTGGCGCAGTACTGCGGCGATGAAAACCTGTCCGAACTATCCGAATTCCAAATTAATGAATCAACTTAATTAATACATCTATTATACATATTTTTTTGTCATGGTTGATGTTTTTAATTCATATCAAGTGAAATCTAATGAACGTTATGATGAACCTAGTCTGGGATTATAATTTTTCCTTTCTCAGTACTCTAATCACACTTTGAATCGCCAGTAATTTCTACGAATTTTCCCAATTACCATGTCTTGCTGTTGAATTACTGTAGCTGCATGCACTATAAAAGGACATTTTACTAACTAAATAAAAGATTAGTTAGTTATTGTTGTTTTAAGGGGCAGACCAGCGAGATCTGTCCCTTAAATAAAAGGTGAACTTAGTAAGAATACACTACTCACTAACACTAGTGCAGCCCAGTAACACGTACACCATGATTCTCTGATTGAGAGACTAATGCTTCCCGCCAGAAAAGGTCAGGCGAAGAGTGAGAGTTGTCATGTTTCAATCAATTCCAATTGATTACTATCAAATGAAGCTAATTAGAGCAAATATAAAAGAAAAAATACTAGTAGTCAGTCAGTCATTGTTGTTTTCAGGGGCAGAATAGTGAGGTTATCTGTCCATAGAAAAATACTGTTCTGCATATTTCTTCAAATACCTTCATATGAAAGAAACTTTGTGTTATGTTCTCCTTTAATTACTACTCAAAGAAAAACAGTATTTGAAAATATTGCCAAAGAAATGAAATATAACTACTAATGAGTAACAGAATCTTGTAACTATTTGTCAGAAGGAGTTTACCTAGCAGTATGGATTTGAAATAAAACTACACTCACTGAACTTGTTTCGGCCAGTCCTAGGCCTTCGTTTCTGTATCTGGTATATTAACATTGTCTATCATCACAACTCACCAAGGTATACTTCAATACTCTTTACTAACAAATAGATTGTGAGACTGTGCGACAACCAAAGGTAACTTTGTTAAAAATTAAGGTCTGTATGTTTTATATGGTTTTGTAACATCTCATGTTTGAATTTCATCAACAACCTACTGATGTTACTTGTTGCTACTCACCAATCTCCCCAAACGGAAACAAAGCAATAAGCTACATAAATTAACAAATAATAAAATGAGGCAACCAAATTTAGTAAAACTATTCAGATCTCAGCATGTGCATGACATTGTGTATGCTTAAAATTCACTTGTACTTGCCAGTGATATTCTTTAAAAATAAATAAATTAGCTGCAAGTGTGACTTGGAAATATTTAAGATAAAATACTTCACAGCTCAAGGCTATTCTCTCCATAACTAACCTCTTGTAGCAGATCCTGAGCAGCAATTGCCTTCAGTACATTCTTCTTGCTTGTCTCCTGAATCTCACCTCCCAGCAACAGCTCATCCAGAATAAAATAGGCCTTCTCGAAGTTGAAAATGATGTCCAACTCGCACACCTGCATGCAAATTACCGTACATTTACACCAATTTCAAACAGACAAGTTTTACAATACACAGGATGAGATGAAAACCACTTTCCTCAAAATTCATACTTGTCCATCTGTATAAAACTTAAATAACACATACAAGTGGTAACTTAAGGTAAAAAGGACGTGTTAAATTGGAAGATTTCTGGTGCAGGTCACACAAAATATTTTTATGCTACGCACCTGAAACTTTCAAGGATTATTAATCTATGTTCTATCTTACAATAATAAACTACCTTTGCATTTTGAAAATTTCAAAATGGATCGGATTTTATGTGATTTTTAAATATGTAACTTTTTTTACCCAAATATTTTAAAAATAATATGAGTTAAAAATTAACTATTTCATTTATGCCAAATTCCAAAGTTATTTCTATTGTTCAATGAGACATAATTACACAAGGGAAGTTTCATGCCTTTTGGTTCACTAGTTTCCAACAAATGTGTATCCAAAGTCAAAAAATGCAGTCCCGAGATAAATGGAGTTAACCGATTTGTCCTACCTCAGTGATAAATCTAGAACATTCCCACTCCAGAGTCATGATCTTGTCTATATTACATCCAAGTGCATCTCTACCAACTAAGAAAAAACATACCTTCATGTGAGAATTGTCTTTCGACCCAACTATAAGGTCGTCAGCCAAACAATTTCAATAAGTGCATATCGCATGATATTCTTTGCACAAAGCTAATATGGAATTGGTAGCAAGGAATTAAATTAAATTAGATCCTACCCCCATAACAGAAAACACTGTTGATAAAATAATAATCAATTTTTAGAAATGGAAGAAATTTATTCTTGTAAACTAGTCTACAAGGTTCTGTACTGTGTCCGCTTTTGTTCCGAATATATGTAAATGATCTTTAGTGCGACATTCCTGGTAGAACAGTACTGTATTCAGATGACATGACACTCCTTGCTGTTCATAAGAAATTCTTAGATGGTTTGAATAAAAATGGAAGATGTGGTGATAAATGCTAAGTCCTGGTTTGTAATCCAAATAGATACCAATGGTATTAACTTAATAATAATATAATATCGTATGGCCTCGGGTGCCTGGTGCAAGCTTTGCTATTTGACACCCAGAGGGTAGCTTGCATGTCGAATTTCGTAGTTCCTTGACTATGAAAGTCAAGGAGGTTAGATGTTAGATATCTAATCTCCTTGAACACAATAGCGCTTTCCAGTAGAGAAATGAGGAACTTTGTGCAGGCGGAAACTCCCGAGATTAATTTTGCCATTGTGAACTCGGCCTACTGAATTCAAATGGGTTCTTTGACATGCCAACATCGTATGACATGCGTATCGTATTTTTGCCGCCTTTCAAAAATCACTTACCACGGTCAGGGGCGAACCTGCAATCTTGGGGTTAGTAGACCGACACGCTATCCACTCACCCACCGTGGCAAGCTGGTATTAACTTAAATGGTTAATAAATATTTACTAGAAATTGTTTATTGATGTACTAGTTTCGAACACATTGTGTTCTTTGTCAGCATATTATACAAGCATTATTGAGAGAATATGTTAATAAATTGTGAGTATTCCAATGTTAACTGCTTTTAACGAAGGTATGGAACATGGTAACATAATCTAATTGAGTGTTATGAGATGAAAATCTTTGATTAGAGATTTATTATGCACATTGTGTACATAATAATTGGCATATATTGTAGTTCATTGAAAATTCATGTCGCTTGCATAGAAATTCATGGAATTCGTCCTTTCATTGCAGGCAATTAAGTGGTACTGTGGGCAGCGTGAGCCACAAACCACACAGGTACACTGGATCGAAGCATGGTGGTAACCTAGGAAGGAAGCTTTTATTTTTAAGTGACCGTTAATCATGCCATCATGAGCCACGGGACCTCCTTTTCACGTGGAATCCGAACCTCAGGACATGGCATTTCGCTTCGAAATTCTCACATGCATTGACCGGGAATCGAACCCGGTCCACCTTGGTGAGGGGCCAAAAGCTTGACTACTGCGCCACTGCGCCCCCTAGGTGGTAACCTCTTTGATGACACATTCTATGGTGAAAGCAGTGGGCCGCAGTCCTAGTGAAGACATGTCACAAATCAAAGTTAGGCTCTTTCCATTCATCTATGTCATTGCAGGAGTTTTGTAAAAGTCGGGATCTACTGCTACTGCCTTACGCTCTCTTTCTCCAATATGGGCCTCATATGCTGGTGTTGTTTCTATAGAGCAGTGGTTCTGAACCCGTAAAAGTCTGCAGACCACTCAGCCTGAAATTGAATCATGTAGGGAACACCCCTCCTCCCAATGCACCTAATCAGTTGTAACCCTTCCTCATTAACACTTATTTTAATGATATTTCAATTCAAATCCTGATAATCATCGCCACAAATACATTCGGACGATTCTCGTTCAACGCACACCGTTTTCGAAATCCCCATTTATTGGCCACATTTTTATACGTGCTGGTGGACCCTTTTCTCCCACAGACCACTCTCGAGGCACTCGCGGACCACCTGTTAAGAACCACTGCTATAGAGCGACTCTACCATAAAAGATAGTATGCATTAAATGGAGCACGCTGATGCCAGATCTACTGCATATACAAAGTTCTGCAAGGCCGGGCACATGATGTAACATAACTCGTATCCAGGTGTGCTTTTACGCAAAACTCAGGAAATTTCCAAAATATTTGTTTGTTGTATATAACTGTATCTCATGCCTTGCAGTGAACGATGGTACAATATTTAGATATGATACACCGAAACTCAGTGCGTGATTTTATATAAAATATAAAAGAAAGTGTCCTGACTGACTGACTGATTCACTCATCATCACCCAGCCATACTATTGAAGTCAGAAACATGTAATTTTGGGGATATGTTTGTTGTATGTCGAAAATGTCCACTAAGGAAGGATTCTTGGGTTAAACCTGCCCTTCATTGAATAACAATACCGTATCTCACGAGTGGTTTCATTTGGGGATGTGACACTCTGCATAGAAACGAATCATTACAAATAAGCAGACACGTGTCTAAGGGTTTTTCGATGTGGTGTATATTATGAGGTGAAAGGGGGAAAATGTGGGCATAGAAGATTTAGATTTGTGTAATTTTATGATGAGTACGGTACTTTATTTTCATAGGAATTTAGGTAAATGGATTTTGTGTTTAGTCAGTGTGTTTAATATAACTTATCTCATTTATTTTATATTTACATTTGTGGTCGGAAACCGTACTGTTATTTTAGAGTTTAGATTTTGATAATTATATACCATTGTTAAGTTATATTGTCTGATTGTTTATGGTCTTGACCAAATTATTATCATTATTATTCAAAATTACATGATAGATAAGTCATAGCATTCACGATTGTGACATTGCTAAGTGTACTCTTTACAACTACAATATTTGCGGATGAAGCCGCGATGGCTAATGCTAGTAATTTATAATTTTCAATTATTCATGAATATGATAATATTGCACTCACTGGAAGAAAAAAAAAACCTGCTAAACTTGTATTTTTAAATTATTGCACTGAAATTATTCTTATGTAAAAAAAATATGCAAAATCAATAGTTTTTTAAACATTTGAAAACCACTTCACATACAAAAAAAATGCTCCATATAAAAGATATGTTTAATTCTCTAGAATAGGGGGAAAAAAAGTGAAAATGTCTTAAATTTTGAGTAAATTACATAGTCGTTTAAAAATGTTAATCGCGGTTCCAAAATTTATCATTACAGAATTAATCCATTCCTTTGGGTACTGAACACTTAAAAACCGATATTTCCTAACACGAATCACCTCGCGTAACCTCTCTGCCATACTTGCGATGATTTGTGAAATGCTTTCCTGTGCGATGCATTCCCACTCCTCATGCAGCATCACCCGAAGTTGTTGGAGAGTTTCAGAAGTATGTTGCCAAACATTTCTGGCCAACATATCCCAAACATTTTCAATTGGAATTCTAATCGAAACTTTGACTTAACCCCACGCCTATACTTTGAGCTAACCTCATTGCCAAGAGAAGTTCTTACTGATAGTTTCTCAAGGTTCTTTATCTGAAATATTGACTAGATCACTGCCGTGCATCTTTCCTCTATGTCTTCCTCGTTACTTGCAAGGTCAACCCTAAGTATTTATATGAGTTAACCAGCTCTAATACACCGTTGCCGTATGTAAAGATAACCTTCTTTGATATACAGTAAAGCCCCGATTATCCGCGGAATTGGGTGGCAAGGGCATCCCGGATAGCGAAAATCACGGATAACATGGAAAAAATATAAATACTCTAAAAAACATACTGTATTTAAGCATAAAAACTCTACGTGTAAAACACTAAATAAAGAAGAGTACACACAAAACTTTAAAACAAAAAACAGTCTAACAGAACTGTAAACAAACAATATTCAGTTACTCCTTAAAAAAAAAAAACTAAAAAAAAAACAGTCATTCGTTTTTGCTTTTTGGTTTGGAAACACCTTTTCTTTATTCTAGATTGTACTTTCCTTAACATAAGTTATTCTGCCAATTGTGCATCGTTGATCGTTGTCTTGTTTCTCCAAATATTGAAGCAATCCGCCTACGTGCTGCAAAGCACTTTCGTGAGTCATCTATGTTGCATTCCAACCACTCTTCTATGTTCCCTTCTTCGACATTCTCACCGCCCGAAACGGATGTCACTAGGTCAACAAGTGTAGCGGTCGGCATGACTTCATTCTCTTCTTCACAAATGTTTTGGTTGACATTTGTTTCGATACGCAGAAGGAGTTTTCTCCATGATTTAATAAGTGTTGAGGGTTTGATGTTATCCTATGCAGACGCAATATCGTAAATGCTATCCAAAATTAATAATTCTTTCATTCTATTATTCGCGGCACTTGTCGCGGATAATCGGGCTTTACTGTATTTCCACCATGCCAGAATTTCATGACCTTTGTTTTACCTGTACAGTAGAAGCCCAATATAACGCAGTTGTCGGAGGACATGCTTTACCGCCGTGTTATAGCGTACGCGCGGTATATCGAGAGCGAGCCATGTAATGACTAACTACGCATGGAAAAGTTAGGAAGAACACATAATGCAATGCAGTATTATACATATTGTACTATATAATGTACTGTATTTAAATTAGAACATTAGAAGTATATACTGTAAAACATTTCAGAAACTTACCAAATAGGGTACAGCAATTAGACAAACTTAACTCAAACCTCGAACTAACAATAACATGAGTTTCAACACAGTATATAAAGCACACTATCAAATACAGTATGACAATTTACAACACTACCTGCAAGGTACAGTTAAGTTAATTATTCTACTGCTTTAAAGAAGCGAGTTAGATTTATTTGGCGTGTCCTTTAACGCAGTTTCTTTAGTACATATTGTTTTATGCTCATCAGGAGCAACAACTCAATTTGTTTAGGTTCACTTTGTCGCTCCATCCACGTAATCAATTTATTTATATTATCCAATATTTCACGTGTACTGGGAACAAAATCTATATTCTCTTCTTCAGCTTCATCATCCTCATCCTTGACTGCATTACTCCTCTCATTTCGAACAGTATCAATAATGTCTTTGTCATGTATGATCTCCAAAATCGGTTCTTCGTTGTCGACGACTATCCAACGGTTCAAGTCTACAAGATCAATATTGCACCTTAGAACAGCACATGAAGACTGTATCACTGCTGTTGAAATCTATGTCACTACAGCTTTCATCTGTTGCATTTTCTTCAATGGAACACTTGTTCCAGTAAGTCCTAATACTGGTCGGACCAATGCTTTGCCACGCCAGGCCTACTGAATACGCAACCGTTTTAAGAATTAGAGATTTCAAGAACATTTCCATTTCCTCATCTGAATTTCCTATTGAAGTGAGCAGTTCACGACGATAATGAGCCTTAAATTCTCCTATGATGCCCTGATCCAGCGGCTGAATTAATGCCAATGTATTTTTTGACAAAATCGAAGTTTTTATTTTTCCATTTTCTGATTGCAACACATCAGCAGGTGGATGAGCTGGACAGTGATCAATGATTAGTAAAGCTTCTTCTCTCAGCTTATTAAGTGACCATAGTTGCTTTCTCACTGATGGAACAAACTCTTCTTGAAACCAATTGGTAAAAATGTTACATGTCATCCAAGCACTCTTTGAATGCCTGTAAATGAATTGTAATGATGACATGTTTACAAGCTTGAGACATCTCGGACTTTTACTTTTACCTATACAAAGAGGTTTCAGCTTATGGCTGCCTGACTTATTTGTGGCAAAGAGGAGGGTAATTCTGACTTTATTAATTTTCAAACCCTTCTGATTTCCTGATTTTTTGGTATCAAGAGTTGTGGTTGCAAGCAATCGATAATAAAGTGCCGTTTCATCCTAATTACACACTTGATGATCATTTAAATTTTCGTCTACCATTACGTGTAGCTATTAAAAACTGCAAATTAAGTTTTAGGAAGGGAAGAGAAAGTTAGGTTAACTATTGGTTTGATGAGTGTGTACGAGCAACAACCTTAAAAAATGAAGCATACAAGAGAATGCAACAGAGGAATCATACCTGAAAAGTGGTAGAAGATTACAGAACTTCCAGAAGACAAGAAAAGAGATTGCACAAGAAGAAAAAGAGACAGTATGAGAGGAAGGAATTGGAAGAAATGGGACAGTTGAAGGGGATGACTGAGTTAGTTATTGTTGTTTTAAGGGGCGGAACTACGAGGTCATCTGCCGCTCGGGATGAATGATGTAAGAGCTATCACAAGCTAAATAAGAGCTGTAAGGATTTCCAGCCTAGAACAAATTTGTGTAGAGATAAAGAGGGAATAATATTGGGCAGTGAGGAAGCAATACTACAAAGATGGGCACAATATTTTTATGAACTGCTGAATGAAAGCCGAGCTGATGACCAAGAAACCTTACCTCCTGTAAATACAAGAGAATCGGAAGAAGAAGTATCGGTACCTACTATTGGGGAAGTTGATCTTGCCATTAAGAAGTTAAAGAATAATAAAGCCCAAGGAATGAATCAGAGCTTGTGAAAAATGCTGGAAATGAATTTGATAAACACTTTCACAAACTTGTGGCTAAGATATGGATAGTTGAAATGATTCCTGATGAATGGAATGTAGGTATCATCTGCCCGATACATAAGAAAGGTGATATCATGTTGTGCTCTAACTATAGAGGGATTTGCCTATCATCCATTGCCTATAAAATATTCTCCACATCCTCTTTAGCAGACTGGCACCATATGTGGAAAATACAGTTGGTGACTATCAGTGTGAATTTCACCGTGGGAAGAGCTTCTATGGATCAGATTTTTGCAATCCGACAGATACCTGAAAGGTGTAAAAAATTTGGAATTGATACATGCCATCTTTTCATTGATTTTAGGTCAGCTTATGACAGTATTGACAGAAATAATCTCAATGTAGCAATGGAAGAGCTAGATATCCCTAAGAAACTGATCACTCTGGTGAAAGCTAACATGAACAATACTAGGAGTTGAATTAAGATACAGAACATATCAAATGCTGTAACGACCAAGAATGGAGTTAGGCAGGGAGATTCATTATCATGCCTTTTGTTCAATATTGCTTTGGAGAAGGTTATTCGAGATTCAGGAAACAACACGAGAGGAACCATCTTATAAAAATTAGTTCAAATTTTGGCATACGTAGATGATACCGATATAATTGCAAGAACACCAAGAGCAATGAGAGAAGCTTTCACTAGCTTTGATAAAGCAGCAAGAAAGATGAATCTACAGATAAATGAAGAGAAAACTAAGTATATGCCCATAACCAAGAAAGAATACCCTAGTGGCTCCACGTACATAGAAATTGACTCGTATACGTTTATGTTGTGCATAGCTTTACCTATCTTGGATCAGAAGTCAATTCCAAGAACAATGTTAGCTCTGAAATCCAGAAGCGTATACTGTCTGCTAACAAGTGCTATCATGGTCGAAGAAAGCATCTGAAATCCAAGCTGTTGTTCAGGACAACTGAAGTCCTAATGTATTGAGTTTTAGTAAAGCCTGTATTAACATATGTTGCTGAGACCTGGACACACTCAAAATCTGATGAAAGACAACTTGGTATATTTGAAAGAAAGATTTTGAGGCCAATTTTTGGGCCAGTGGAAGAAAACAGTGAATGGAGAAGAAGATATAACCATGAACTGTATGATTTATATAATGAACCAGATATTGTAAAATGTATAAAGATCAGAAGGTTGGAGTGGGCAGGACATGTGCTGCATGCTAATGACAGAATGATAAAGAGGATATTGAATGCAATGCCAGAAGGAACCAGGAGAGTCGGAAGACCAAAGCTAAGGTGAAAGATGGAGTAAGAGAGGATGTAAAGACAATTGGAATCAAGAATTGGAGGAGCTCAGCACTCAACAGGAAAGAATGGGGAAAACTTCTTCAGAAGGCCGAGGCCCACAGAGGGCTGTCGTGCCAGTGATGATGATTACTTTGTGTAGAATTTTGGGAAACTGTGCAGCAGATTCACCGTTGGAAGACCTTGCTTCTCCTTCAATGGTCGTTTGGCGAATTCCATGGTGACATTTCCATCTTGAAAACCATGCATCGGAAGGTACAAATTTTTTGTTGCCATGTAAATAAAAGTGAAATTTTTCAGCTTGCGCTTTAACCTCTCAAGCATGATATTGTGAAACTCAGGGCACCCACAACGTGCATTATATCTAGCCTACTCCCAATGGTAAGCGCGGTATCATATGCATTTCACTATAATTTCCAAACGCACTGGCAAAAGTTTTCAAAAAACACACACAATAACAACAACATATAACATATTATTATAAACTTTCAATAACCTGATTATCCCTGGCCAGCGGCACGTCAATACTGGGACAATATCACAGTCGCCCAATGTGTTCGTATTTCTTGGCGTTCTATCACGAATTACATCGTCAGCGTCACTATCTTCACTGGAAGTTGAACTCATCCTCTATATCGCTGTCACACTCTGAATCACTTTTGTTGCACTATTATCGAGCAAATTAGCTATTTCTTTGTCATCAATAACTGTGCCAGGACCTGCCATGTTTACAAGCAAACACACGGTCTGCAAAAGCGGGAACACATGTGCAGAGATCTGAAATATAAATGACTGTGAAGATATGCGACACCTCCTGGCAATAATAAGTAGCTCGAAGTGTAGCCAAAAGTTGCCTCTTCCTGCCATCTTACGACAAAATAAATAACTATTACGAAGTCCACGTAGCGGGCGATTCAAATTCGACGGCGCACTATTGCGCCGTACACGCTGTGAACGTAGCAGGCTAGTGGGCGCACCGTTGCGCCGTACACACTAAGGGGGTTAATAATTGGCCCGTAAAGTGACACACCTTCACTTCTCTTAATATAACATTCGTCAAGCTCCTCTCAGATTTCATTTATTATTGATCATTCATTATTATGGGTATTTTGTAAGTATTTTTATTCTCAATTGCATTTTGTGACTATTTTGAATCTAAATTACATTTTGTAAGTATTTTCTAACTAAATTGCATTTTGTAAATATTGTCAATTCAAATAACAGTACAGTAAGTATGTAGTTAGTTTTAGTTGTAAGTAGGTAGTTAGTTTGTGTATTAGATATGTCATTGTTCTATTAGATTGTGGTGTGTGGGTGTGTGTGTGTCTGGTAGCAGTTGCATGGTTTATTAGTTATAGTTCATTGTTTCAGTAGACTGTGATGTGTGAGGGTGCATGTGAGTGTGCCTGGTGACAGACTGTTTTAGTGGTAGTATTTGTTGTTGGTGGAACTTTAGTATTTTTTTCGTTAGTAGAATTTTGGTATTTAATTGTTAGTACGGTAGAAGGTTAGTATTTTTGTTAGTAGAATTGCTCTTTACTTATTCTGAAAGGGAGTAGCAGCCTTTCAGAATAAATCAATTCTTTACTAGTCTTATAGACGGTTAAGATATTGATAATATAAGCCAAATAATGGCTACACTGCATCCTGCTGCACGGCTGAAAGCAACGGGAAACTACAGCCGTATGCTATTCCCGAGGATATGCACCTCTCTATGCATAATTACATGTGATGATGGCCTCCTCCCTTGTAAAATTTCAATCCGGAGGTAAACTAGTCCCCCGTTCGGATCTCCGGGTGGGGACTACTCGAGAGGGGGTTAACATCACAGAAGTGACAAAGAGGAAATCTGACATTCTACGGATCGGAGCGTGGAATGTTACAAGTCTGCTAGGAAGTGGAAGGTTAGAAAACTTAGAAAGGGAAATGGATAGGTTGAGGTTGGATTTGGTTGGGATTAGTGAAATGCGCTGGCGGGAAGAACAGGACTTTTGGTCAGGAGACTATAGGGTCATTAGCAGTAAATCAAACAATGGCCAGGCAGGGGTTGGCCTCATATTGAGTAGGAAACTTGGACAGCGGGTGGAATATTATGAGCAATATAGTGAACGGATTATTGTAGCAAAAATCAATACTAAACCTACCTGCACCACAGTGGTACAAGTCTGTATGCCTACCAGTCAAGCTGATGATGAGGATGTTGAAAAGGTCTACGAAGAAATAGACGAAATTCTGAGGTATATCAAGGGTGATGAAAATGTTATAGTAATGGGAGATTGGAATGCTGTGGTAGGAAAAGGGAGAGAAGGGAAGATAGTAGGAGATTTCGGATTAGGTGAAAGGAATGATCGAGGATGCAGGCTGGTAGAATTCTGCACCGAGCATGAGTTGGTCATAGCTAACACCTTATTCAATAACCACAATAGAAGAATATACACATGGATGAGACCAGGAGATACAGGGCGTTACCAAATCGACTTCATTATGGTGAAGCAGAGGTTTCGAAACCAGATTTTGGATTGTAAAACATATCCTGGTGCTGACATAAACTCTGAGCAATCTGGTTGTAATGAAATGCAGATTAAAGTTGAAGAAACTGAAGAAAAGTCAAAAGCCAAAAAGGTGGGCAATAGACAGACTGAAAGAGAAGGATGTAAACGAAAGATTCAAGAAGAGTATAAAGGAAGGACTAATGAAAATCCCTAGACAAACTTCAATTGCAGACGAATGGGCACTTTTGAAGAATGAAATAACAAAATCCGCAGAAGAAAACATTGGTAGGAAAGAAAGAATAGGTAGAAAACCGTGGATCACTCAGGATATACTAGAATTGATGGATGAAAGGCGGAAACACAAGAATCTAAGAGATGAAAAGGGGAAAGCAGAATACAGACGTCTGAGAAATGAGGTTAACAAGAAGTGCAAGGAAGCGAAAGAAGAATGGTTGAAAGAGAAATGTGCAGATATAGAAAATTGTCTGAAATTAGGAAAAGTAGACACAGCTTATCGAAGGATTAAGAATACTTTTGGGGAAAAGAAGACTAAGTGCTGTAATATTAAGGACACAAATGGAAAGCCTCTAACAGATAGGGAAGAAAAGGTTGAGAGCTGGAAAGCTTACATAGAGAGTTTGTATCAGGGAAAGGAGATTGAGAATCATGTAATGGAAAGGGAGGAGGAAATTGATGAGGATGCGAAAGGAGATTTAATATTGAGATCAGAATTTGATAGAGCTTTGGAAGAACTAAGCAGGAACAAAGCAACAGGCATAGATGATATACCGATTGAGTTGCTACGCTGCATAGGAGATGAAGGTCTGATCAGGTTATTTCACTTGGTGTGTAGGATTTATGAGACAGGTGAGGTACCCCCTGATTTCAAGAAGAATGTAATCATCCCTATACCAAAGAAAGTGGGAGCTGACAGATGTGAAGATTACCGTACAATCAGCTTGATTACTCATGCTTCAAAGATCCTGTCTAAAATAATTTACAAGAGGATTGAAAGCCAGATAGAAACGGAGTTGGGTGAAGACCAGTTTGGTTTCAGGAGAAATGTAGGAACAAGGGAAGCTGTACTAAGTCTTAGGCTGATTTTAGAAGGTAGAATAAGGAAAGATAAGAGAACGTTCATGGCTTTTGTAGACTTAGAAAAGGCTTTTGATAACGTTGATTGGACTAAATTGTTTGACATTTTGAAATCGATTGGAATAAAGTACAGGGATAGGAGGGTGATATACAATCTATACAGAAACCAGACAGCAGTCATTCGAGTTGAAGGACATGAGAGAGAAGCTGGTATTCAGAAAGGTGTAAGGCAAGGCTGCAACTTATCACCCATACTTTTCAATCTTTACATTGAACAAGCAATGAAGGAAATTAGAGAAAAATAAGTGGGAGTGAAGATTCAAGGAGAAATAATTTCAACTCTGAGATTTGCTGATGACATAGTCATCTTGGCCGACAAGCCTGAGGATTTGAATGAGTTTTTGAATGGTATGGACTCCGTCTTACGGAAAGAATTCATGATGAAAATTAATAAATGTAAAACAAAAATACTGGAATGCAGCCGAAATAAATCAGAAACCTCTATGGAGATCAAATTGGCAGGTGAAAAGCTGAAGGAAGTAGGAGACTTCTGTTACTTAGGAAGCAGAATAACCAGTGATGGACGAAGCAAAGAGGATATAAAAAGTAGGTTGGCTCAGGCAAAGAAAGCATTTCCACAAACGAGGAATCTGCTGACATCGAATATAGATTTAGGTATTAGGAAGTCATTTTTGAAAGCCTTTGTCTGGAGCGTGGCGCTCTATGGAAGTGAAACTTGGACTATTGGTGTAGCAGAAAAGAGGAGAATTGAAGCATTTGAAATGTGGTGTTACAGGAGAATGATGAAGATCAGATGGGTAGATAGGGTTACAAACAAAGAGGTATTAAGACGAGTGGGAGAGGAGAGATGTTTCTGGCGACTGCTAATGAAGAGAAGAGATAGGTTGGTAGGACACATACTAAGACACCCAGGAATAGCAAGTTTAGTTATGGAAGGAAGGGTCGAGGACAAGAACTGTAGGGGTAGACCAAGGTTAGAATATGTTAAACAGATTGCCTCGGATGTAGGGTGTGGTAGCTATGTAGAGATGAAACGATTAGCTCAGGACAGGGAGGCATGGAGAGCTGCATCAAACCAGTCAAAAGACTGAAGACTCAAACGACAACAACGTCAAGCTCAGTCTTTCCCTAGTTTAGTCCTTTTTCTGTCCATTCCCACATCGCTCTCAACCGTATTTACAAAACTTCTACAGTAAGTTAGTTCTTTCCTTTAATCCATCCCCTGATTGTTCCTTCAGGTAAACTTGCTTTCGTTTTGCTATTCTGCACACCAGCAATAATTTTTAGTTTATAATAACGTTTTATTGCGCACAAGTTGTGCAAAATTACAAATAACATGCAAGGAAAGATGCACTTCAGCCTATGCAGTGATCTATGATGGGTTTCCCTCTATTCCTACAATGAAGAACGTGATAACGTTCACAGATTCCGTCACACAGCTCACAGACACAGGCCGGGTCCGGATCATGGAATGTCTTTGTCTTGCACATTCTATGGTGGAAACCATGCACAGCCAAAGAGGTCACAAAGTGCCGCAAGTCCTGGTTCGGTTCCATCCATGCTCTGTTGATCATAGCCTCGGTCGAGTAGAATTCTTCCCAGATTTCACTTCTTTTCAACGTTCCTTCTGCTAGAACCCTCTTCCAGCAGGTCGTAGTAGGCAAAGCGAACTTGAATCTAAAATCCTCCATCAAGAAGGGTTCCCGAGTGAGCACATACACTAATCTTGATCGCATGTATTTGGATACTCCAAGGACAGCCTTCAAGTATCTAGCCTTCACCTGTTCCAATGTTCGGAGGTCTCCTATGCTTAACTTGTCCCAAATTATCTCTATGCCATACGTGAGGATTGGAACAATTTTTGCATCGAAGAGTGCAATGGCGGATATCAAGGATAGTCTTGTAATGGCTCCGACGTCAAATATAGCCTTGGTAGCTGCTGTCGCTCTTTGTTTTACGTGGATTTTGAACGAGTTCATTGTCGTTTGTAACGTTACACCCAGATATTTAAAGCTATTGACAAGTCTTCAGTGGTTTACTTTTGAAAAATATTCTCTGTTCTTGGGAAACACGTCCACCCTTCCTGAAAATCATATGCTCGGTCTTCTCTGTATTAACTTGCAATTCATTCTTATCTGCCCATTTCTCCAGAGCATGGGTTGCAATTTGGAGGTCCCTGATGTTCTGCGACCCCAAAACCATGTCGTCAGCGTAAAGGTATATCTTCGTTTCCTTTGAAACTTCTCTGACTGCATGAACAATATCGTGCGTGGCGACATTGAACAGCAGGGGAATGAGGGGATCTCCCTGAAGTACGCCGTTCGTTTGTATGATCTGTCTGGAAAAGGTTATGTTGTCGGAGATTTCTATATTATTGCTCCTTAACATGTTATGAACCAGAATTGTGAGTGCTTTATTTTCTGTCGCTATCGAATTTAGTTTCATGGAGATGATGGTCCTGCTTAGTTGTCATCTTTGAGATTTCTAATTGCCTGAAGAGTGTTTCTCCCTCGTCTAAAACCAAATTGCTCTTCTGGTATTTTAACGTCGATTTCTTCAGTGAGTCTGTTCGTCATGAGCTTTGTAAGTATCTTGAATAAATTGCTTTCTAGGGCAATTTCTCTGTAGGAGTTGGTGTCACACACATCTCCTTTTCCTTTGTGTAGTACCTTTATTGTAGAAGTTTTCCATGACAATGGGATGTCTCCTGATTGTAAGTATAGGTTCATTAGGTCTGTAATAGCTGGGAGTAATACCGTAACTGCAGTCTTAATATGCTCATTAAAGATACCGTCCGGTCAGGGTGCTTTTCCGTTTTTCAAAACAGACACAGCATTTCGAACCTCCTCTGTCGTGAACGAGCAGATATTGGAGCCGTCAGGGTCGATTTCTTTCTTATGATAAGCTGTTGTGGATCCATTCTGGTTCATATGAAAATCGACAGCCTGCTTCCAGTCTCCGACCGGGTCAGGAATGGAATGAATGAAGCCCCCATCTAGCGGCGAGGATATGAACTGTGCCGGCTGCCGAGGCCTGACGCACTCCTCTGGGGCAATGATTAAATGAATGACAGATGAAATGAAATGATAGTGGAGAGTGTTGCTGGAATGAAATGTTGACAGGGAAAACCGGAGTACCCGGAGAAAAACCTGTCTGCCTCCGTTTTGTCCAGCACAGATCTCACATGGGGTGACCGGTATTTGAACCACGGACCCAGCGGTGAGAGGCCGGCGTGCTGCCGCCTAAGCCACGGAGGCTTTCTGGTTCATAATAAGTGTAAAATGTTCCTCCCAGGCTGACATATCGATTTTTCCTGCAGCTTGTGTTTTCCGGGGTCTGAGAGCTAAGTAAGGGTTTTTCTTTGCTTCCTCCACCATCCTGTATGTTTCGAGTTCGATGAAGTCATTTTGAATTTTCTTGAGTAAATTCTTATATTCCTTTCTCAGGTGACTATACGTTGTTAGGTCTTCTTGCTTATTGCTAACCTTTGCTTTGTGAAGGGCATGCAATACTCTTTTCCTTTCTAAGTAGCAGGTTTTATTAAACCCTTTTTGTGATTTTCGTTCTGTTTTTGTGGCGGTTGAGGATTGAATTATATTCTCTAGCGCAATAGCAGCAGAATCGAGATCATTCGCTTTTATTCTATCATTAAAGTGGGTGAGTTTGTCTGTACATTGCAGGAGCACACTTTCATTCAACTTTCTGGAGATATTCTTTGTGATATATTTCTCATTTCTAAGCTGATGGATTGGAATCCGGTCTAGCCATAGGAAACAACACATTTCTCATTCTGAACTTTAGCATTACCAGTAATTACGAAGCGTGCCACAACAGGACAATGTTTCTTAAGTGGTGCTTCTGTTCCTGAGGAACGAACTTTGTAGTCCAATAATTTCATCCCGACTCCCCTGAATAAAATTAAATCTATTGTACTACTCCCATTGTATGCGAAATACGTTTTGTCATCTTTTTTATTGACGAGGGTAAATCCTTCTTCCATTAACAATAGTAATTCTTTGCTCCTGATGTTGTCAGTTTCTAATCTGCAGTTGAAGTCACCAGCAATGATTACATTGGTTTTAGGGTTTGCTTTCGTTAGTGCAGTCAGGACCGTTGTTATGACATCCTCTAAGGATGTTGAAGGTTCTATATAAAGGCCTATGAGTGTTAAGTTCTCTAATTTGATTATTATGGTCTCCTCGTCACTGTAGGCAGCTAGTAACTTTCCAATTGTGGGTTTGAAGTAACAGGAAATACCTCTCATAGGTCTTCCTCTTGGTCCTTGGGTAGCGAGGACATGCTCGGAGTAAAATCCGGTAATATGTATTGCCTTGGTCGCAAAAGTTTCAGTTAAGATGAGAATGTCTTGTTTATCAAATATATTTCTTGGCGATAGGTTGATGATGCTCTTTAATCCTTCCACATTCCAGATTAGTAGATTAATCCGTAAATCTTGCTCCTTGCCATTTGGAGCGAAACAGACGATATCTTCTAATAAGAGCTCCTGTTGGCCAGAGTTCAGGGATGACAACTTTGTTGAGATCTGTACTGGGGATTCCAACTTTGAAGGATTTGAGTGTACCTTTGGATTGAAGTTCTTCACAATCATATATCTCGTCTACTTGCAGCTTCTTTAGATGGCTCACTATTTTGTCAGTGGTCGCACTCGGAAGTAGTCGTCCAATGTACAGCCATGCTCGATGTGATACTGCTTGGAGTTCAACACATTGTCTTTCCTTTTCTTTTCTACAGAATTATGTTTAGTCCCTATGATTGTCGGGGTATGAATTAACTGAAGGTTGCCCCTACGTCGTCGACCTACGGCCTTAGACTATTTTGTTTCGTCAGATGGTTGTTCTGGACTGTAAGGGAATCCTTCATCTCATGAGGGATGGGCATCCGTTAATTCTCGACTAAAGGGAGCAATGGAATCCGTAACTTTTCGACTAAAGTGAGCATATGATTCTGCTGGCAAATCTATTTTTTCTGTCATACGATTAGCATTGACTTCAGCTCTGGTGCCTTTCCTGGTCAACATATTACTTTTCTGAACCAACTCTTCCCTAGTGTTTTGATAATTCTTCTTTACGGGTGTGCGGTGAGATTTCTCAGCATTACTTATTTCCAATAATGTGTCCTCCAGCTCTCCGTCGTTAGAGCCTATGGCATTCTTGATTTCAGTTGTAGTGATTTCATTATTTTTCCCGGTGGATCCTTTGGTTTTCCTGAATTCCTCACTAACAACTTTACGTATGTCTTCCCTTATTATTGTTTGGAATTTAGTAATCATATCATCAACAGTTTCATTATGACGGTACGGCAACATCTCAATGAAGGAGGAGTTGTTTGCATTAATTTCAGATTCTACGTGATGTCCCTGAGTATCCTCATGTGCCTGAGATCCTAATTGGCACTGGATATGTATTTGACTTTGTTGAATTTTGTGAACTGGTTCACTAGAACTTCCTTCTACGGTAGCCTGATTTAGCTTATGAATTTCATTAGACAGACTATTTAATTTTGCATTGATGTCAGCTTTAATCGATTCTAATTCATCCCGTAATCCCTTACTTACTTTGAATAGTTGAAAGTCCCGATCACATTTGTAGCACAACCGTAGAAGTTTTGACTTCCTCTTGTTGGATGATTTAAGTGCATTGACCTGCCCCTGCTGTAGTTCTGTGCAGCTTAAGTGGTGCCATCTCTGGCATATACCATCACATGCGACGGCCAACTCATCTTCACATTTTCTTTCACAGATGGGGCATACATCTGTTAACTCATTGTATGTTGATACATGTTGAATGCTTACGTCAGGCATAATTATTATGGGGAATCCAAGAGGGCGGTGACAAAATGCCAAACTTGTATCCGATATCCAATAAAGAATTAAATTAGTCTCCTATTTTACGATTCTACAGGACTTCCCAAAACAGTATTAGATCCTTACTTACTTACGTCTATCTTAATATTATTCACTGGTTTAGAATCACACGATGTCGTCTGGTATTCCACGAAAATCGACTGCTTAAACGTCACTGATTGCATAGAGCCGCCATTTACTCTTCTCTTTTTAGTTTATCACTCACAGAATACACTTTCCATTTCTGTGACATAGCAACAAGCATATGGAAAGCTAGACAATGAATGAATAATTTATGATCCACATGATGGTTGTGCTCATTCGTTTATTGCCAAGCACTGTTGCAATAGTCACTTTGTTGACTGCTTACAATGTTAACCCTGAGATGTGTATTCAAAGCATCTGTCAAGCGACAATCTTGATACAGTATGTATGTTGACAAGACAAACCAAAGGTTGAGTTTAATTACGTTCATCTCTTTTGGTTATTGTATAGAGAGCTTGAAGTTTGCAGCAGTAAATTATACTGCAGAAACGCTATATGCAGACTGCATAAGTTTTTTAACTTTATAAAATACCACTGAGAGTGCAAAACATTCATAAATGATATTTTATTTTGGGAGACATAGTTCATTCGCATTATATCCGAATCTGCGGTAATATTTTCCGAAGCCACCTCTCTAATTACATCATGGGTCAACAGGTTAAATAGCACTGGGACACCATTAGTCTGGTCTGGTATGAGTCCAGAACTACCTACTCAGCCACTCACAATTAGCCAGTTGAAGCTCAGCAAGTTTTCTGATGGTTGCAATAGCGGATTCCCTTAGCCTAAAATATAAATCAATTTCCTCATTAGTATTGTTCTATTAACTCCGTCAAATGATTTGGCATAATACACAAAGGTGGCGTATACACAGCTCCAGTTGAGCTTGTCGCATTGCATATTATGACTAATACCTTTTGGAATGCCTGAATTGCAGATCTAGCTCTTACAAACCTGTATTGTTCTTCTGGTATGTGCACCATGGCTTGTGGTAAAATGCGGTTTAATATTATCTTAGCGAGTATGGTACTTTAAAAGGGGCGTATTCAAGGGCTATCTCACGGTATGAGTCTGGAGTGTTCTTTGGGCATTTTCCCTTACAAAACACTTGAATAATATATTCCCTCCATCTTGTGGGAATTTTCCTCTGTTTGATACATTTGTTAAATATTGCCGTCAAGATATCAACAGTTAATGGCACGGATTCTATCAGAAGCTCATCGGTGAGGTCGTCTGGTCCTGGTGCTTTACCATGTTTACATCCCTAAACTGCAATTCCATACTTCTTTCATTGTAACCCTGATGTGTGGTTAGAGTCTGCATGCCAGCCATGTGGATCCTTTGCATGCCTGCCAACTTTCAAAAATAGAAATCCAGAAGATCACAAAGCACAAAAATTTAATGCTTACATGCATCACAAGGTCTTAAAACATAGCAAGAAAAGACTACAGGGAAAGAGGTTACAAACTCTTGGTGATGTGAGACTATCTAATTTGTTGTGCCAGTTTCCAAAAATACTGCAATTACATCAAGAACACATATAATTGGGAACAGTTCACACACTACACAAGTGTTTTAACGGATTTAATGTGATTTATTAATTCACGTCTTCCTCCATAAGAAATGTTTATATCACACGAACACATGGAACATAATGCGAATGTTTCACCTTTCCGTGATGGCTTAATACAAGGAAATTCTGCAGAATATGCCTTCCTGGAAGACTGATGATATCGTTTACCTGAATTCATAACGAAAACACTAAATCGCACAAAAATTCATCACACGATTGCACGAATACCAGAACTACAGCAAACACCGCTTAAAACCAAGCATAAACAAAGCTTTCCCACTAACAAACAGTCTAAGCACAAACAGTAATATAAATGCAGCTATAATCTGCGAGATGTGATTATCGATAGACAGTTCGATCGACTTTCAGCGTAATGTCAAACACAGGGAATTAATGAGAAAAGCACAGCGATAATCTGTGAGACGGGATTATCGATAAACTTATCGGTCGACTTTTAGTCGAATTTCGAACACTCGCATCTCAGAATAGCAGCTTTTATCGAAAATCAAAACTGAAATGTGATTCGGATGCAGAGAACGGAAACAAGCCAGGGAGTTGAAAATCCGAGGGGAAAAAAAAAACCTATGTTAATCCGGACAACCAGAAAACACCCCAAAAATCTGGAAATCTTCTGGGAAAATTTGGCAGGTATGCCTTTGGTATACAGTATATATAGGAAAAATGCACCTCCCATGTATCCATTGGTATCTGAGTGTTCACCGTCATTCTCCTCGGTTCACATATCCTATACAGTGTTGATTCTGCGGCTGCAATCATGTCAATCTCTTGCTTTTCTGTGAATTGAAGTCACTTGAAGGAGTGCTTTGTATTTCTTCCTTTCTTCCGAGTATTCTTCTAGCATTATCCCTGTTATGAGTGTTCTCCATGTCGAGTTTCTCCAGGGTTACCGTATTTATTCTGCTATAGGATCCCCTCGCCTATAGTACCCCCATTAATTTTCGAGAGCCAAAATACAAAATTCTTGGAAATAGCTTATAGTACCCCACCTTTAATTGAGAGTCAAAATACAACATTCTTGAAAATTGACGAATTCTTTAAAAAATTAAAATTATAACAGAAATTCATCCTCTTTTATAACAAAAATATTTCTTTTGTTACATTATTTTGTTATTCGGACGATATGACCATCATTTTGCGTACATGATTGGGCAGGATATAAAAATGTGTAGCCAATAGGCTTCACCCGTTATCCAATAGAAGATGCCACACTATTGGCCGAGTAGAAGCGCCAAGTTTAAAATTCGCCAATGAAAGTTATGGTTTCATATCTTGCCTGCATTCTTTTGTTTTGTATTCTGTGTATCGAGCTTCAAAGTGGTGTTTGCTGCAGCCTTCTTCTCAGTTTTAAATTAAACAAGAACCATTGGCGGTTGTGTGACACGTTATTGGTATATTGTGTTAGCTCTTAACCTTAAATAACTTCTGTTGGGCGCCACTCATTACTATAATGAGAAAATGTAGAATACACAAGACAGTATTCCCGGGTAGCAGGACAATAAGCCTGTTTTTACAGCAATTCACTTTACCCTCCCCTTTCCTATAATGAGATGACTTAAAAATAACGGTAAAAAATAATCTCAGCACAATGTGATTGCAAGATAACTTTATAATGCTTTATAAATTGAACTACTCTTACTTATCAGAAAGTGCCGTACATTACTGTCTATCATAGTGAACCTTGTCTTACTTTTACTTTGGGCATTATATTCCTATATGTGCTCTTTATTTCCATCCACATACGTATTTTTGCGGGTGCCTTTATATACACACATCAAAAAAAGTTTTGCATCACCTCGGTTCCCAGATCTCCGGCATATAGACGTTGACTGTGTATATTGTATCAAAGATACAGTCCCTTTGACTGTTCATAGATGTCACTAAAACTGCTCAAAGATGTAAACAACCATGCATGAGCAGGGCCTATTAGACGGAGGGGGTACGACAGCCGATCAGTTCCAGTCATTCCACCAGGACGAAGGTACGCTGCTCATGTTGTCTGTAGTTCTACCATGCCTAGAAGGTCAATACCGCAGTTCGATCGCGTCCGCATTGTTACTTTGTGTCAAGAAGGGCTCTCAACAAGGGAAGTTTCCAGGCGTCTCAGAGTGAACCAAAGCGATGTTGTTCGGACATGGAGGAGGTACAGAGATACAGGAACTGTCGATGACAGGCCTCGCTCAGGCCGCCCAAGGGCTACTACTGTAGTGGATGACCGCTACTTACGGATTGCCGCTCGGAGGAACCCTGACAGCAATGCCACCATGTTGAATAATGCGTTTCGTTCAGCCACAGGACGTCGTGTTTCAACTCAAACTGTGCGCAATAGGCTGCATGATGCGCAACTTCACTCCCGACGTCCATGGCGAGGTCCAGCTTTGCAACCCCGACACCATGCAGCGCGGTACAGATGGGCCCAACAACATGCTGAATGGACCCCACAGAATTGGCATCACGTTCTCTTCACCGATGAGTGTCGCATATGCCTTCAACCAGACAATCGTCGGAGACGTGTTTGGAGGCACCCTGGTCAGGCTGAACGTCTTAGACACACTGTCCAGCGAGTGCAGCAAGGTGGTGGTTCCCTGATGTTTTGGGGTGGCATTATGTGGGGCCGACGTACGCCACTGGTGGTCATGGAAGGCTCCGAAACGGCTTTACGATACCTGAATGACATCCTCCGACCCATAGTGCACCCATATCGGCAGAATATTGGAGAGGCATTTGTCTTCATGGACGACAATTCTCGACCTCATCGTGCACATCTTGTGAATGCGTTCCTTCAAGATAACGACATCGCTCGACTACAGTGGCCAGCATGTTCGCCAGACATGAACCCTATCGAACATGCCTGGGATATGTTGAAAAGGGCTGTTTATGGACGTCTTGACCCACCAACCACTCTGAGAGATTTACGCCGAATTGTCGTTGAGGAGTGGGACAATTTGGACCAACAGTGTCTTGATGAACTTGTGGATAGTATGCCACGACGAATACAGGCATGCATCAATGCAAGAGGACGTGCTACTGGGTATTAGAGGTAGTGGTGTGTACTGCAATCTGGACCACAAATGCTGAAAGTCTAGCTGTATGATGGTACAACATGCAATGTGTGGGTCTCATGAGCAATAAAACGAGCTGAAATGTTGTTTGTGTTGATCTCTATTCCCTTTGTATTTAAAGGTTCCGGAACTCTTGGAACCGAGGTGATGCAAAACTTTTTTTGATGTGTGTATAACTCCGAGTTTACGAAAACTTTTCCGTAATGTAACAGAATGTGAATCCTTCCTGGGGTTTAATTCTATTCGCGACTATATAAAGCAGCTGGTTGTATTTTTATCAATATGCATCAATTCGATGCTAAATAATCAACTAATAAACTTTTCTCAGAGCATCAATCTCCCATCTCACTGCCACTTAGATCCGTATTGGTTTCAAACCCATTACAAGTTCTGCATTCTGCCGTGTCGCTTCTAGTCCATTTTATGACACAAGGCCACTAGACAACCGCCTAAGTACTACATCCACACTATATATCTGGGCACTTTCCGATTATAAAAACAAACTATAACTATATACATATACAATAAACAGCGATGAGGAGTGTCTGTGCATATCTATGATCTGTCACAATATTAATGTGAAATATGTGAATAATACGTAGTCAGTTGTGTTTACAAATGTTAGTGAGATGTGATCCTTCAGCATCACTCATTTCCTAAATGATGCATTCTCTCTCCCTATGTTCAAATAAAAATAAAGTTTGCATTTCCATGTCTGATACTTTGTCCATTCCATTCTATTTCTTTGATACTAAGATTTTTGCTTAGTAAGGGATAGTAGTGAAAGTCATTGGGGGGTAGGGAATAGTGGTGGATAAGTGAGGTTATGTCAGTCTCATAATGGGCTGATTAAAGATGTAAACTTTGTTTATTTTGATTAAATATATCATACTATGTAGCATCAAAATAAATAGCTTATTTTTGCTGTCTCCCTTTCCCAAAATAATGGATTTTTGCGAAGTTCGCGTATATAGTACCCTCCCCCCCCGATTTTGGAACTAAAAATTTAGAAAAAAAATGGGGTTCTCTGCGCGGATGCGGATATCCGCAAAAATTTTCGCCACGCGGATATAGTTTGTATGGCTGTGCGGATAGCGGACATGCTGCGGATAATGTTTCAAGTAAATTTGCGGATAGTTTTTAGAATAAATTGTGGAACGATAATATTACATATTTGCTATGCAAATCTACAGCATCATGCTTAAAATAGCCTATTGCTTACGAAATATTCAGGCACGTAGAATATATTACTCATAATGCTTTCAACTACATTTTATTAAGTACCGTATGTTTGCAGTAGATGGTCTTGACATCTCAAGAATTCTCACTGCCATTATTACTATACGTACGAGATATACTGTAATGCTGTCAATAAGCCTGTTAGTTCATCGTGGCGACATCATTAACATTCCTCAAGTCAGCTACTTCGCGGTCTAAGCTATCCTGTAAGATCTGGTTCCATGTGTAGCCTATCCAGGCCTCTCTGTAGATTTAATTCCAACTTGGCACTGAAACACGCTGACTGTGATATTGCAACGGAGAGTTATGACATCATCTATGCGGACATGGATGGTTCAAGAAGCAGATGGATGATGACCGATTTGGAATTTCCGGCCAAATATCAATCCCTTTCTCCAAGCGTAAAGAGAGGTCACTTAGTGAATGTTACCGCGACCGTGAGTATGAACATCATTTCACAAACATGGATAAACTATCTATTAAAATAAAACAAGGTGAATATTCAATAGTGCGTGAAACTAAGCTCAAGTCAACGATATGGCAGACATTTGGTTTTCAATGGAAACGAAAAGGTGAACGATATAGTAGGATGTTTTACCTGTAAGAAAGTGTATTCATGCTCAGGACACAAATCAGGCACATCAAACTTACTGAGGCACAAGTGCAAAAGTAGCCAAAAACATATAGCCAGTTTTTTGTCTAAAGCGGAGGTCAAAAAACCTGAAGTGTCATCCAACTTGAAGTCCCTTGCAATGAAGCAAATTGCCAGGAACGACTCACTCCTCAAATATCTGAATGTGTTGGTTTGACACTTTATGCTTTATCTAATAAATTAAAAATAATATTGAAATATCAGCGGATTTGGATAACAGTCATGCGGATAACGTTTTGTTTATCCGCGCAGGGCTCTACCTATGGTCAAGTAAATACGGTATTTGTCTTTGCCCTGTCGATGTTCCCTCTAGATATAATGTGACTTTATTCCATCTTTGTCGAAGAGATCGCTCAGTAATGCTACATTGATATATCGCCGGGTCCATTGCTGCTGAATGTCACTGATTGCTAGGTCATCGATAATGAAACTGGTGTGGACTGGGATGAGCTTTCTGATCGGTGACCAAATGTGTTTCTGTTGTGTTAAGTGTACCTCTTTCCCCCTGTAGAAAACTAAGTCTATGACCGTCGAGCCTTTATAAGCGATGTATTTTGGGATTTGCTTGCGGTTGGCCAGAGAGAATCCTTCTTCAAGAGTTTTAAAAACTGCTGGTATGGCCTTTCTGTCGGGTTTGTACGTACGACTATTAAAGTCGCCAGTCAGTAGTAAGGGTATATTTGTACTCACTTTCTGTAGTGCATACAAAATGGTTTAGACGATACATTCTGCTTATGCCGCTTATGTACATTCCAATGACGGAAAGTGTATAAATGTGACAATCACGATGTCACATTCTATGTATTCACTTACCTGCTTGTCCCAGTGACGGTTTATAGAAGCAGAATACTCCCCCAGAGGGTCTTCCCTAATGCTTTACCTCTGCTAATGTATGGACCGAGTAATAGCCCTTAATGTTGACTGGTTCCAGAAGAAAAATCTATATCAGAATTATAAGATTTGATCTAGGATGGATATCACAGGAGTATGCACAGTTCCACAGGAGGCACTGCAGTTCACTGCTGTCGGATACGAAACGAGCGAAAAATCACAACTTTCGTCCAGAGATCAGGACTAAATATTCTCTCATGGTACCTGAAGGGAACTCCAACTTAAAAAGGTTTATTTGACCCTTGCATGAGCAACTGACCCTTGCATGAGCAACATTTCACGTTCAGTAACTTTATCGATACCGTCATCTTTCAGATATTGAGTAATACCAGCCACCATTGTGTGGCTGAGAAGACGTCCATGCATTTCATTCCCCTGCCCTCAACACACCATTTGCAGCAGAACCTCGTTGGGTGTCTTAAATGTCTTCTGGGTCGTAATTGCGGCTGTTGGGCCGAGTATTGATTGTTTTGTCCGTGTTTACGTCCTATGACTTTGGTCCAAGGTGCCGACATCTGACTCTTCAGTCTCTATGTCCGTCTCCGGTATCAGTGGTGCGATTGTGGCATCTATAAAAGGTAAGCCGTTCTGTTGATCTTGTAAAGTACGCTGAATAATCGGTGAAGATGACCTTATAGAAGTTACAAAAACTACTATAGAAACTAGTATAATAACTATCATTGAATATTATCTCAATATTCTTGAATATTATAGAAATATGAAATGAAAGCTGATCTGTTATAAAGTGATTTAATATATTTTTCTAAAAGACATAGATATTGATGTGCTATTAAATGATATCGGTGAAAAATATATGATGTTCTTCGAGAATATTGCTGTAGAAATATTATAAAATAAATATTAATTTGTCGGTTTGCATATGTCTTAAACATTTATCTTCTTTAAAGAAATATCGAATCGATTCCTCAAGACGTCTACGAATGGATTGATTTTCTTCTAATATTCATAGATGTATTTGATGCGAGAGGCATGATGGACAAAGCAAAGAGGATATAAAAAGTAGGTTAGCTCAGGCAAGGAAAGCACTTCTACAGAAAAGGAATCTGTTGACATCGAATATAGATTTAGGTATTAGGAAGTCGTTTTTGAAGGCCTTTGTCTGGAGCGTGGCACTCGATGGCAGTGAAACTTCGACTATTGGTGCAGCAGAAAAGAGGAGAATTGAAGCGTTTGAAATGTGGTGCTACAGGAGAATGAAGATCAGATGGGTAGATAAGAGTTACAAACGAAGAGGTATTAAGACTAGTGGGAGAGGAGAGATGTTTCTGGCAACTGCTAAAAGACACCTAGGAATAGCAAGCTTAGTTATGGAAGGAAGGGTCGAGGACAAGAACTGTAGGGGTAGACCAAGGTTAGAATATGTTAAAACAGATTGCCTCGGACGTAGGGTGTTGTAGCTATGTAGAGATGAAACGATTAGCTCAGGACAGGGAGGCATGGAGGGCTGCATCAAACCAGTCAAACAACAAAAACAGGCATCAATGGATGGAGATCTATATAAAATACAGAACGAAAGCGATTAATGTGGATTCGTTCTACAAAGAAAAATGTACAAATAAAGAAAATAATTATATAAACTTACTTGGTAAAGTCGGTCAAAATTATTAATGTCAAGTTGTGACTTTTGGACGACCTTGAATATTGTGATTTCACAGCAAGGTATATAACCTATAACATACCGTTCTCATTCTGTTATGAGGTTGTTAAAATCAATGTCGATATAACCTGTTATAAAAGATATATTAAATGTTCTAAATCTATTAGAATGAATAATTTATTTATGGAATGAATTATTAATAGAAAATTAGACTTACTTGCTAAGAGTTTTCTAGTGTTTACGTCGTTTATCAAACGTAGCCATCAAGAGATTGTTTATTTAAGATATTTGTTTCGGGTACCATATGTTGCTCTAGGATACAAAGGTTCGTCAAAGGTATATACAAAAATATTAAAGATAAATTTATATTTTTTGTCTGCTTCATATACAATGGTTGCTAAGACATTGAATTCATGCATGGAGGAAACTATGAGATTTATTTTATTAGAAGGCTTTGAAGTACTGTTATGCTATTTTACTGTTTATGTTAAGGTCGCTGTTTTAAAAAACTTGTATATATTGCATCATTAAGTATATTGTTCCTATTTTCGCATAGCAAGGTATATAACCTATTATATCCCGTACTGATTTCGGTGTGAAGGTTGTGGAATCAAATCTCAGCTTTATTCGACTCCATAATGGAATCAAATGTCGATAGAACTTGTAGTAAAGT